>JALGQZ010000004.1:23506315-25906315 GCA_023105745.1 Austropuccinia psidii | reverse complement strand
TCACAAAATCAATTTTAAATTATCTTATTATAATTTTTCATTTTTCATTTTTCATTTTATTTTTTTATATAACAGGAAAACTTTAGGAATACAGAAGAACCAAAGAAAGTAAACTATTTTGAGTTAATTTGGAAAAATTATATTACATACAAATATTCAGAATGCTGAAAATGAAGAAGACTATTTATGAAGAAAATAAGGAGTTCCTTATGGATTGAACTTTGGACAACACCAGACCTTGGAAATTTCTATGATTCTTGATTGAGACTCAATTGGAATTCAAGAATCACTGGCCAGGATTTATGGACTGAAGGATGACTCACTAGATTAATTATTGACTCAGGACTCACTCAACATGATGGACCAACAAGATTATGAGAACACTCAACTCAAATTGCCCTTGGGATTTTAAAGAAGCTTGAAGACTCAAGAGGTCCTCAGCATGACACTAAACTGCTTCCCCTGTAGACTTGGGCAGGGAAACTTAAAAAAAAAAAAAAAAAAAAAAAAAAAAAAAACAGCCAAGAAGCTGGAGGGGATTGTCCTAGTCAGGAGAAGTGCTGAAGGACCATTTTTGTCCTTATCATGACAATAAACTGCTCCCTTTGTGTAACAGGAACAAGGGGTTTTACAGGTGTTTATCATTATCAAATTGGCCAAAATGAACAAAGCGAAGTCTCAAGCCATCAATTAAGACAAGAAAATTCCTTATCAAGAAATAAAACAACCAGAAGAATCTTCAATCAAGTGGGAATCATGAAGATTGAAGAATAAAACAAGAGTCAAGTGGAATCCAAAATCAAGCCCAAAGGAGCTCAAGAATAAAGATAAGCCCTTGGATTAGGCCAGAAGGTCCTTGCATGACTTGAACTGCAGGACTTGTATACCTAATATACAGGGGTTACACACCTAGTTGTAGGTCCTGTATGACCTTAAACTACATTTTTTATGGAAGAAAGAAGAAAGAAGAATTGTGAAGACCTCAATACTTCAGGACACTAGCAAATTCTTAGAAATAAAAAAAAAAAAAAAAAAAAAAAAAAAGAGAAGAAGAAAAAAATAACTAATTGAAGATGGATCACCAAATTTTAGCAGCCAAATACAAATCAGTCCTGAAGAAGGTCAGACCAGTCAATGAGGCAATGCCTCAAGACCTTAACCCACCTTTGGAAAGACCACCTTTGTCAAGAGATCCTTATGAAACACCCTTATCACCAAACCCACCTATATTTCAAGAAACCTTCAAGGTCACCCATGAAAGACTCCAAGCAGTCAATTTTGGCCCACCAGGATGGTTATCAAATGAAGAAATCAATTTACTCAAAAATGTTATTACCTTAAGGGAAAAAACAATAGCTTTCTGTGAAGAAGAAAGAGGATTAATCAAACACTTATATGGAAAACCTTACAAGATACCAGTAATACCTCATGAACCTTGGCATAAGAAACCAATTCCCATTCCTAAATCAATTTTACCTCAGTTTACTGAATTAATCAGAGAAAGAATCAGGACTGGACTCTATGAGCAATTCACCTCAAGCTACACAAGCCCAATCTTTTGTGTGGCCAAATCAAATGGGAAACTCAGAATTGTCCATGACCTTCAAGAACTCAACAAAGTCACCATAAAGGATGCTGGCTTACCACCTCACCTTGAAGAATTTGTAGATGCATTTGCAGGAAGAGCATGCTATGGACTAGGAGACATCATGGGAGGATATGATGAAAGAGAATTAGATGTCACTACAAGACCCCTCACTACTTTTGAAACACCCCTTGGAAGGATGCAACTTACAAGACTACCCCAAGGAGCCACCAACTCAGTAGCAGTATACCAAGCCCAAATGACCTGGATACTTCAAGAAGAAATACCAGAAAGTGTAGGAATATTTATTGATGATGGAGGAATAAAAGGACCAAGATCACTTTACAACCAAGAAACCCTACCAGAAAACCCCTCAATTAGAAGATTTATATGGGAATATGGCATAACCCTAGAAAGAGTCTTATTCAGGATTGAAGAAGCAGGACTTACTATCTCAGGATCAAAGTTTGCATTCTGTGTTCCAGCTTTGGACATAGTAGGGCATGTTGTATCATTTAAAGGAAGAAAAATTTCAAAACAAAAGATTAACAAAATTCAGAATTGGCCAACACCTCTTAACAAGAAGGAAATAAGGGGATTTCTTGGACTTTGTGCCTATGTAAGGATGTTCATTGAAAACTTCTCACAAGTTGCATCACCACTCAGAAGGCTCACCAGAGAAGATGTTGACTGGGACTGGGATAAAAAATGTGAAGAAGCTTTCCATAAGCTCAGAAGAATAGTTGGAGAAGAAATGACTCTCAAGAAATTGGATTATGACATAGGATCAGGAAAAATTAAGCTAGCAGTAGATTCAAGCTACATTGCTGCAGGACCAGTACTCACTCAAGAAGATAAAGAAGGAAAAGACAGACCAGTATTATATTAATCAATAACTTTTTCAAAATTAGAATCAAAATACTCACAACCCAAATTGGAACTCTGTGGAGTTGCAAGAATTCTCAAGAAGCTTCAAACCATACTTTGAGGACAACATTTTGAATTACAGGTTGATGCCAAGGCCTTAATATAAATGATCAACACCCCTTGCTTACCCAATGCCCCCATGACAAGATGGGTGGCTTTCATTAAACTGTTTTCCTTTGATTTGGTACACAAACCAGGGAAAACTTTCCCTATGCCAGATGGGCTATCCAGAAGACCAAAAAACTCAGAAGAAGAAGATGAAGATGCACCAGAATTTGATGAAGAAGAAAATTGGATCAAGCCACACCGTGGATTTGGGGCTGAGACTATAAATTCACTCAATTTTTCAGGAATACAGGTACCAACCAAACAAGAAGGATTTTGGAAGAGAATGCAAGAATACTTAAGTACAATGAAAAAAAGCACAATAAAGATAAGATGAAGAGTTCAGAAGGATAAAAAGAAGGTCATCCAAGTTTTTCTTGGAAGATGGCCAACTCAAAAGAAGAAATAGCCCAAACCCTCAATTGGTGATATCAAGTCAAGAAGTTCAAAGCTACATTTTAAAGTCACTTCATGAAGACATGGGCCACAGAGGGGAAAATGAAACTTATAGAAGAATCAAAGCAAGATTTTGGTGGGAAGGAATGAAGAAATCAGTCAAGAAATGGGATAAATCTTGCCTGGCCTTCCAAAAGAGAAGTCAAAAATTACAAAGGGAACAAGGAAAATCTACAGCAACATCAACAATCTTTGAGAGGGTCAGTATGGATGCAGTCCATATCAAATCTGGAAGATGGGAGTATATGGTTGTGGCAAGAGATGATCTTTCAGGATGGCCAGAAACAGTTGGACTAGTCAAATTAATAGCAAAAGCAGTTGCAGAATGGTTCACCTCAGAATGGATATGCAGGTATGGCTCACCAAAAGAAGTAACTGTTGATGGGGGGCCAGAGTTTGGAAGAGAATTGCAAGATGTAGTAAAGAAAGCAGGATCAAAGATCAGAGTCCCCACACCTTATTACCCAGAGTCTCAAGGAATGGTTGAAAGGGGCCATAAGCAACTCAAAGATGCATTAGTCAAGATGTGTGGAGAAAATGGAGGAAAATGGAAAAAGTATCTACCATGGGTTACATTGGCTGACAGAATCTCAACTATAAGGACAACTGGTTTCTCACCATATGAACTTCAATTTGGACAACTACCAGTATTACCAATTGACATTGAAACAAAAACCTTTTTAGCAGTAGAATGGCACAAAATATCCACAACTGAGGAATTACTGGAAGCCAGAGCCAAAAAGTTGGAAGGAAAAGAAGAGATGAGAAGAAAAGCAGCAGAAATACTCAAAAAATTAAGGGAGGATGCAATGAAATATTGGGATAGAAGGATGGCACATAAATGAAGAAGAGGTATTGGAGGAAACCATAGAATCAGATGAAGAATAGGGAGCTCTCACCTGGAATGCTGGGGACAGCATTAAATGGAGAGTGGGATGTGGTATTCCATACCATTTTTTTTCACCAGGCTCAAGCTCATAGTAACCAAAAACAGCAGTAAATCCAGCCTACAGGCAGACTTACACTCAAATTTTACAGCAAAAGGTCGATTTTACAGCAAGAAGCTGGATTTGACTCATAAAACCATGGCACAGGCACCACAGGGAAGTGTATGTGTTTAAATAAATTATTCAATTTCATTATGCATATGTAAAAAAATCAAGTTACAAATAGCAAACTAGTTACAACAAATCAGGTACCACCCTTCAAATTACAAACCCCACACAGCCTTACACCCCCTTATAGCCACAGTACTCATGCAGCAAGAAAATGACACATGCATTAGTTACACAGCCAACTTGCATTCAAAGTCACATGATGCAAAGCCCAGCCCCTTGGAATTCCTGCAGCTCATTTACAACACAGCCACAGGAGTACCTTATCTTATATCCACAGTATCCCCACTTGAAACCTTAAAACTGA
The DNA here is from genome assembly GCA_023105745.1 of Austropuccinia psidii. Lineage (NCBI taxonomy): Eukaryota > Fungi > Basidiomycota > Pucciniomycetes > Pucciniales > Sphaerophragmiaceae > Austropuccinia > Austropuccinia psidii. The sequence continues at coordinate 25,901,820 of JALGQZ010000004.1, read as the reverse complement.
ATCAGATTTATTTACACCACCCATCACCTCATGCAAACCAAAGCTAGTTGCAACAGGCTGCATGCAGTACACAATTTTAATTAAATCTCAACCACATGACTATACACAGCATGTGTCAAACTCAAAAGTCACATCATATCATACATAACATTAAACTCACCAGTGCAAGAAATTATCACCTGACTTCATTTTAAAGTTCAAAAAGAAGAAAACAACCATTACACCTGCATAAATTACACAGACACTTCTACCAAGCCTAAAATTTGACATATGCAAAGGAAATACACATTCATCATGTGATACTGAATCCACCAACAGCATATCATGTGATAGAAAAAAGGCTGTGCACAAAAAAACTCATCATCCAATCTTAAATCACCTGACCCATGCAAGAAAGGTCCTCACCAAAAATGGTGTCACATGATAAAATCAAGAGGAATTAAAGAGGAAAAAGACAGCTCCCATGGAGGGCCCCCGGGGCTCCCAAAAGGTATAAATAGAGGGGCTCTCTCGTCTCAAATTTCAAATTCCCCCCCATGCAAATTATATCCCCTGCACATTGCAAGCACAGGAATAATTAATCCCTCACCTGGGAGGTAGTCCAGAAAATTATAGTGAATCTTACTTGCCCAGTAGCTAAGCTCAGTGGAATCTTATTATTATTAAAATAAACATAAAAATTATCTAGTACCCAAGATTAGGGTTACTACTGTATTAAAATACTTTATCCAGTAAAATTAACATCATTTATAAAGACTTAAAAATAACTTACCCCTTTAAAAGTCCAATATCAAAGTACCTTACCTCTTAAATTTAACAAATACAATTTTATCTTATTACTAACCACTCTTAAAAAAATAACAAACCTTTAAAAAAATTATTTTACTATATTATAACTTTAACTTAACAAAATTACCTTTATTTAACTCATCAAATTTTCCAGAAAACCTTAAATAACCCATCTTACCAAGGATTTATCACCAAGAAGAAACCACTCACCCCAATTTCACTGAAGAAAATATTAAAATTAAACTGACAAGTATTCCATTAAAATATCAAATTTAACCAAAAATAACTGACATTATTTTTCATATTGTTTATTTAATAGGTCTGATATGAGACTGCTGAATTTTGTCTTCTGCAGTTGTAAAGCCACTTACTAATTTTATTTTGGTTTGTGAGCTCCAAGGAAGATTTTGTTCAGTATTTCAGGAGGGGCAGGCAATACACCCTTGCCACCCTTGGTTGCAGGAGTTATTAGCAATTGAAAACTAGTTACCTGTGATTTCCCCCTCCAGGTACTTCCTCATTTTAATCCCACACAAGAGTAGTTCCCACACTACCTGTACTGCATTTGTCCCATGAAGGGCTTTAATAATGAATGGTCCTGCAAAGGCATCTTTCAATTTCTTTGGGCCTTTAATATTATTAAATTTCAAGGTTGAAACTAGTATTAAATCCCCTACTTTGAATTCTGGGGTCTTATGACTTTTATCCCTTTCTGTTTAGCATATTCAAAGGCATCATTCATGCTTTGATTTGCATATTGTCTCACTTTATCAAGCAATATCTTAAAGCTTGAAGCAATTGGATGAATACCAACCAGATATTTTTTCAAAGTATCAATTGGAAGTTTGGGGTTCCATCCTTTTTCCAACCTTGCAGGAGTTTTGCCTGTTGAAGCAAGGATGGAGGTCTTGTAGGCTAATTCCAATGCTGGTATAAGAGTACACCAATCATGGGTAAAGCCATCAGAATCTTTAAACTCCAGGCCATAAGCACAAAATCTTCTGATCATGTCCTCAAGGGTTTGAATCATTCTTTCTGCCATCCTATCTGTTTGTGGATGGTAGGCTGTTGAGAATGATAGTTTTTTACCCAAAGGCTTATGTAAATTAGTCCATAAGGCTGATGTGAATTTTGGGTCTCTATCACTGATAATATTTCTAAAGAGACCAGTATGGGATATGACTCTATTCCAAATCAAAAGAGCTGTATCCATATCTGTGTCATCTTTATGACATGGTAAGAAGATTGGTGTTTTGCTATATCTGTCCACAATAACAAGACATGCATTGTAACTTTTATGACCTCCAGGTGGTAAGGCAGTTACCCAATCCATGTGAACCACTTCCCATGGGGTACTTGGTTCTTGAATATGGATCATGAAACCAAATCTTTTACCAGTATCTTTATTGGCTTTCTGGCATCTATCACAACTGTGACAGTACTCAATGACATCTTTTCTCCAATATGGCCACCAGGCACATGTCTTAAGTCTTCCCATAGTTCTGTCTTCAGACAGATGTCCAGAATATATGTTATCATCGCATTCTAGTAGTATGGTGTTGATTAAAATTCTACTAGATAGGGCCATGACACATGTGTGTTTAGATCTAGGATATAGTACACCATCAAACAAATGGAATCTCCCATTATCATAAGATGTTTTCCAAATATCATCCAGAGAATTAGCCAAGGCTACATCTTTGCAATCTTTGTCAAGTAGAGCAGTAAGAATATGACAATTCTTATCTTGCTTATAGCTTTCTCTAACTTCATCAAAGAATTCTGTTCCAACATCTGTGATATTAATTCCTTCAATTTGGATTTGAGGTTCTGCATTTGTAGGAACATAGGCAGGGTTATCAGGTGTATTTGGTAATGCCGATCTACTTAAGCCATCAGCATTCTTATTAATATTTCCAGCTTTATATACTATGGTCATATTGCCTCTATACTCCTGTATAGCAATCTGCCATCTTAACATGTGTATGTTTGGAGTTTTCATGTGAAGAAGTGATTTTACTGCATTACAATTATTAATTACTTCAAAAACACTACCATCAAGATATTAATGCAGTTTTTCCAAAGCCCAAACAAGGCAAAGGCACTCCATTTGGCTAGCTCCATATCTTGCCTCAGTAGGTTTAATTTGTCTTGAAATAAAACAAATGGGACCTTCATAAGGTTTGTCATTCACCATTTGAACTTGATGAAGAGCAGCTCCTAAACCTTCACCACATGCATCAATATACATCTTGAAAGGAAGTTTCCAGTCTGGCATCAATAATAATGGTGCATTGGTCAAGGCATACTTGATTTTATCATATTCTTGAATCCTCTCCTGTGTCATTTCAAAAACAGCTTGCTGATCACAAATTCTGTATAATGATCTGGCATGGATTGCAAAATCTTTAAGGTGTTGCCTGTAATAACTGGCAAACCTTAAAAAAGACATCATTTCTTTTTTGCTCTGGGGCATTTGCTTCAGTAAGACTGAAGCCACTTTGTCTTTGTCAACACCAAGGCTCAGTCCTGAGACTACATGTCCTAGAGCTTTTAACTCATGAAACCCAAAATTACATTTTTTAAGAGATATTTTCATGTTAACTTGAAGAATTTTCTTAAGTACTAATGAAAGTCTCTCTAAATGTAATTGCCAGGTTTCTGAACAAATGATAATGTCATCAATGTAAATGATAAACCAACCTTCTGACAATTCATGTGGGAAGATGGTGTTCATCATTCTCTGATAATGAGAGGGTGCATTTTTAATACCAAAAGGCATTCTCAAATACTCATAAATCCCACAATGAGCAATTATTCTCAATAATTTCCTATCATGAGGTGTCAAAACATTCTGATGGAAGCCTTTCAGAGCATCCATGGAAGTAATGAATCTTGCTTTGGATAATTGTTTCAATGTCTCATGAATTCTAGGGATTGGATACCTGTCTGGAATAGTATAGGTATTCAGTGCTCTCAAATCACCAACCACCTCTGATTTATCATTATGCCAAGTAATGATTACTGGAGTTGTGACTTCTACCTCCTCATTGTGTCCAACCTTTCTAAGAACTCCCAGTTTCATTAGTCCATTAATATGATTTTCTAATGCTTCTATAGCCCTAGGGCTTGCTGGCCAAGCTGGTCTTCTTAATAGTGGCGGGTAAGGCCTTTCCACATTAAGCATAATGTCCACTTTATGGCCTTTTATAGCCCCAAGTGGTTCATTATCTGACGCAAAGGCTTCGCTGTATTGAAATAAAATTTCAATCAGTTCTTCCTTCATTTCTAGAGTTAATTCAGGACTAATTTGTGCTTCAATCAATTGACTTGACACAGATTTTTCCTTATTAACATTTTGTACCTGTTTAATGACAGTAATTTCTCTTTTTTTAGAGGAAAAGCAATTTTTTTTCTTTTATTTTCCCCTATAGTGAAATACTTGTCTTTTTGATTATTAATATCAATACCATAAATATTGAGATAATCATTCCCAAGTATAAAGTTTTGTGAAGTACAATTATTCATGAAAACAATTTCAACTTTCAATCTTATACTTCCTGCAGGATGAGGAAATATGATTGCTGCCTCAAATATACCCAAAGGGTGCATATTTTGGCTAGAACTGCTGAATGTTATACCTTCAATTGGCATTAGTTTGTCTTGCCAATTGGTATAAACTTTGTCAAGATAATTCTTTCCAACACAAGTGCAAAAAGCACCTGAGGCAAGGTGTATCTTGGCTTATGTGTTGTTTATCACAATATTAGTGATACAATATGAACCAGCTGTATAACCTTTACCTCTGGCAGGTTTTGTTTTTTGCATTTTAGCATCTTGCACATGTATGAGATCCATACATTCATCACTATACTGTGGTAAATGAATGTGTACCTCAGTGACTTCAAAAGAAACATTAATGTTTTCTATACTAAGCTCCTCTGGTACTTCTTCTTCTTCTGAAGGCTCAGAATCACTTTCATGTAAAGATACATCATTTGGTTCTTTTGTGTCTTCCACTTTTTCAACATTTATCTCATTGATTCTTGTCTTTTTTGGACAAGTGTTAGCTAAATGCGATGTACTTCCACATTTGTGACATTTCAAAGGAAGTCTGTCTTGTGGCTTATTTGGCTTTGAAATTGGTTTCCCATTAGTCTTGTTGTCTATTGGGGATTTGGACCAATTTCTTCCAATTTTTGTTCTAGTAGTGATTTCCTCCATAGCATTGATATAATCTTCTGTAGAGCAAGGCTCAATACATCTGCTTCTTATAGCATGCTCAAGGTCACCACCACACTTTCTTAATATCCTTTTATGTACCATTGTTTCAGACATATCAGGATGAAGGGCAGTTAATTTGTCCTTCTGTTTAAGAAACCAAGACATGGGCCTGTCCCTCTCAATATTAAAAATGGCTTCTTCAAAAGAATTTTCCATTCTCAATCTCAAGGAATCATTTGCCCATTTGGAAATAATTTGTTCTTTCCACCGGAGCCAAGAATGTTTACCATGGTCTTGTCTCATTTTGTAATACCATTTCTTTGCTGATCTGGTAAATAATGAGTGTAATCTGGCACTTATGTATTCATCTGGTATGTTAAAGTCTTGTTTAAACATATCAAATGTTTTCATAAATTCCATACAATTATATTCTCCTTCACCATTGAAGGTTGGCCATTCCTCTACTTTTGGAATGTCTTTGAAATTGAAAGCAGTTTCCACCTCATTACTTGAAATGGTATGATGTAAATCATTAAGCACATTTCTGTCAAGAATTGGTGTGGATTGCCTTGGCAATTAATTTTTCAGTGATATATTATCAATACTTGATTGAATGTCTTCTTTCAATTCAAGTCTTGCCTTATCACTTTTCTCCAATTGTTCTTGGAAAAGAGCTGCATTGTGACCAGTTGAATTTTCCAAGTTTTGAACTTGTAATTTCAATTCTCTTAATTGTTCAGCTATAAAAGAAATTGAATTGTCATCTGGTTGATTGAGAAAAGTAAATTCAGACTCAATTCTTGCACAAATTTGCGTCAAAGACACAATATTATCTTTATGAACATTTTCAAGGCCAATAATGGTCTTCTGTTGTTCTTTCACTTGTAATATCTCATTACCCAACTTTTGTTGGATATACTCAAATGTTTTAAACTTCGTTATAATTTCTTTATTACAAGATTCAAATTGAGTTACAAGCTTAACAAGATCTATTTCTTTGGGAAAGATTCGCTCAATCTTTCCTCGTCCTTGTTTTTGAATTCCATCAGAGATCTTGCCATGTTGAACACATTGTCCATGGCTGTCTTTTCTTTCTTTGGGATTCTGTAATATTGTGGGTAAGGCTTGTTCCACTTGGGCTTTGCCTTTCCCTTCCGCTTGGTCTTTGCGGCTTGCTTGGGCTTGTTTAGCACTTGTTGAGGTTGATTTTTGCTGGTGGATGCTTAGGGAGCTTCCACTGGGCTGTTTTCCTTTCCTTGTGCCAACTTCTTCTTCTGATCCTCTGACAACATGCTTTGGTTTTTCAACCAAGCTTTTATCTGTTGGACTTGTCCTTTGCAAGACATTGGTGTCAAACCCTTCAGAAGATCTTCTGTCTTTTCTGGCCCCATGAACTTCTTCACTTGAAGATAAGAGTTCATGGTGCCTATCCAAAGACTTGGGAGAAGTTCCCACTCTTGCTGTTTGGCGGCTATAAACCAGTTCTTGTACTGCGACTGGGAAATCTCCACTGCTTCCTGTTGGAAATGATTCAGGTCTAACAGCAACAGCTGTTATCTCAGCTTCTGGACTCTCAATAAGAGGTTCAAAGGTTCTGGCTAACCTTTGGGAACTGGTGGAAGTTCTGGCATCCTCCATTTGTGCATCTCCTCTGGGCTGACATTCTTGTCTTTTTAATTTGTGACTGGAATGTCCTGGTCCAGATCCATTTGATTGGATGGAGTAATTACTTCCACTTCTAGTAGGAGTCATTGCACCTCGATTTTAAGAAAAAATAGACTAAGAATGGATTGAATTCACCTGCTTGACCTTTAAAGGGTTCTTTGGTTATTAAGCCCCTTGGTGCTGGGCTGGTTCAAATTTGAGGCTTCAGAGTCTGAAGAGCTGTCTCTAATTGAAGACACTATGGAAAAAGAAAAATATAAGTTATCTTATCAAATAATAAAAATAACTTATAAACTAAGCTTATTCAATAAAGTTGTTTTAATGTAATTTATGGCAAATTACATCAAAAATAAAGAGAAATGTCTGAGATAAAAGAAAAAAAAAATTTTATTATACATTTTTAATTTTTTAATTTTTTATTTGATTTTTTTATTTTCTTTAAAGAAATAATAATTATGCAATTAAAAAGTTATTAATCAAAATTGTATTATTATTCACTTTATACTAGAATAACTCAAAGAATAAATTTCAAGTCTGTGATGTGAAAAAGCCACTAGTTAGACAAAAGAAATTTATTCCAAGTCACTCACTAGTATATTGTTTCAAACAATATTCTTAAGAAAAAATAACTTTGTTAATATTATAAAGAATATTTATAAGGGATAAGTCCCAAAAAAGCCAATATCAAGATAAATATGGCAATTTTACGTCAAGAAACAGTAAAATAAGGTCTAGAATATGATTTATGTCCCAAAAATTGGTTAAAATTACGGCCAGGCCCCCAAATGTGAGGTTTGTCTATGAAACTCTTGATAATAGTAGCAAAATCAAGAGTAATATGACCGTCCTCAGTAGAAATATATAATATAATGAAATATTACAGCCACAAATTTCAATATAATTATTAAAAATAATTATATATAAAAATGAGTTAATTATTATGATAAAAATATAATAATTATAATAAATTATAATTACTCTATTATTGTTCTAGTCACTGACAGTTATAGAAATAAGAAGTGTAAAGCTCTTAATGAGACAATTAGACATGGAAAATAAGAATATTAACCACTTATAAATAATATAAATATTATTTATAAAAGAATCAAAACACACACTGTGCAGAAATAATTCTTATAGAATAGAAAATTCTGTATAAAAAACTAATACTAGATAAAAGAATATAGAACTTTAGAGAAAACTTACTTATCATATTCATTTAATACAACAAGTCAAACAACAACAGTTTTTATATTAAATAATAATTATAAGTTAAAAACACGCCAAAAATCAATATTTTTAAAGATAAACCAACTTTTTATGATAAAAATTATGATCAAAGAGTTTTTAAGAGGAATTTGTGGATTTTAAAAGATATTTAAGATGATTAATTTTATATAATAAAATATATTATTGGTGATTACAACAATAATCTAAATTCTATGATTTCAATTCTTTAATTTTAATTAATAAAGAATAAAATAACCTAAGAATTACTTTAATAATAAGATTTTATATTTAATAAAACTTTGCCTGTTTAAGTTTCTAATATGATTGGATTGATAATTGATTCTGGACAAAAACAGTGATGAAAAAGACTCTTTTTATGTCTTCAGAGCAGCTATCATGATTCATAATGGATGAAGAGTGCGTGCTCAGGTCAAAACTGAAAAACCATGCTTAAAAATAAAGTTCTTAACTTAAGGTAAGTTGATTTTAATTTCAATTTAAAGTTAACAGGGTTATTCTTAACTCCATGTAACTTTCATCCTCATTTAAACTAATTATTTTGAGTTTTTAATATAAATGAACTTATTTATATTAAAGTTAATCACATGAGAAACTTAAAAATAGAGCTTCAAGCAGAAATCTCTTAAACTCAATTTTTAATTGATTTTTAAAGAAATTATAATTTTCTTTGAGTTTTAATTAAAAGAGTAAATTTCCAGGCTAATTACCCAGGAAATTTATTTATAAAGGATACTTAAAGTTTAATTTATATGTATATAATAATAAATTCTAATCTGTGTGAAAATTTCAAGCAAATCCATTAAGAATTGGATTTTTAATAAATTTTTGAAGTTATTGCTATTTTTCCACATAAAATAGCAATACACACCAAACGTTAAGTTTTGATAAGGTTTTAATGCTTGAAACCTTAATGTTTTAAGCTTATTAAAGATTTTTAAGCTTAATTAAGCTTTGAAAGTTCCTAAAAACTTGATTTCAAGCCTGCACATTGGGATTTACCCTTTGGCAGCTTGAAATTCCTGTCCAAATTGGGATAAAACCAGTTGAAACTTTAATGTTGGATCAAAGTCTAATCTTGAAGTTTAAATAAGGTTGAAAATCCTCCAATACAGGTGGAAAACCTTAATTTAATCCTTGCAGATCCAAAAAGCTGGGTACCCCAGCTCTATTTAGTCTTTTTCCTTTGTCCCACCTTTTTTTGTGGATTTTGCCCTTTTATTTATTTAAAGCCATACTATGGCCTTAAACGCTTTTAAATTAAGCTCAAACAGTATTTACATTCTGTATGGCAAATCCTTAGCCAGCTTAGTAAATATACACCACACCTCAATTTTAACTAAAATTTTGGTAAGTTTGCATAAACCTTATGCAGCTTTAAATTCAAGCTTATTTAAGCTTAAATTTAACAATTTTAAAAAAAATGTTAAAAAAGTTACATTATTACTGTGAGATTCTTAAATCTTCTATTAACATAAGAAATAAGTGTTTTTGGGTATAACACCTTATGGATGTACCCTAGGTTATTTTTGGTGTAGAATCCAAAAATGACATAATATTTATAACTTTTTCTATCCAAAAAAAAGTTATACTCATTTTTTGTTATTTTTTATTTTAAATTCAATTAAAAATTCTGTTGAAGACAATTTTAACTGTGTATAAAGTTATTTGTGGCCTTATGGGTATGTTATACATACCTCACAGGCTCACATCATGCCCTAGACAAGCTGGCAAAAGCCAAATATATAACCAAAATGATTTTTATGAAAGGTTTTTACCAGAATAAAGTTAAACCAAACTCCATGAAGTTACTCAGAATCATATTCCATGTAGGTATATATGAGTACACAAGGATGCCATTTGGCATCAAAAATGCAACATCCCACTTCCAAAGGATGATAGACACAATATTTCCAGAAGAAATATTGCAAGGCTGGATGGTAGTATATATTGATGACATCATTATATACTCAGAGACATGGAAAGACCATATGCAGTACATAGACAAAGTACAAAGTAAGTGCACACCCTTTAATCCAAAAAGCTCACTTACAAAGTGCAATTTTGGCCAACAAGAATTACTTGCACTGGGCCACAAAGTCTCAGGTCTTTGTATGGCCATAGACCAGAGCAGAGTAGCAGAAGTACCGCAGAAAACAGTACCAAAGAAAATCAAAGAGATGCAATCTTTACTTGTATTTGCTATCTACCACAGAAACCACATCAAAAACGTTGCCCACATAACTAGTAGTCTATTCAACTTATGTTCAAAAGAAAGATGAGACACATATGAGAGGATCAAACATGAGCTCAAAAATGCACCTGTGCCCATCTTACCTTACTTTGAACTAAAATTCAAGTTATACATAGATGCATCATGTAGCCAAGGCTTAGAAGCAGCCCTTCATCAGACAAAAATTATAGCTGGTGAACCAAGAGATGGAGTAATATTCTACATCTCTAGGAAACTGAAAGCTTCAGAAGCTAGGTATGGGGCCACCCAGACTGAATTTCTATGCTTAGTCTGGGCTCTAGATAAACTCCACTATTCTTTGGAGGGTGCAGTCTTTGAAGTCAGCACAGACTGCACAGCCTTGAAGTATTTACTGAATATGGAGACTACCAAGAGGCACATGTTGAGGTGGCAAATAGCCATCCAAGAGTATAAAGGCAATATGACCATCATATACAAGGAGGGAAAAATCCACAACAATGAAGATGGCCATTAGAAAATTTCAAAAGCAATCCAGCTTATGACCCTGAAGTAGCAGCCAAGATTCCTATCCATTTCATGGAAATAGACAGGAGGAAAAACTTCAGATTTTCTGAATGTGCACCAAGAAGTGGTACCACAGACAGTGGAAAAACTGAATCAGAGGGGAAAAAAACTCCAATATTGGGGATAGGTTCCTCAGAAATGCATAATAAGCTCTTCAATGCAGTAATGAAGACATGTGCCAAACACAAACAGTGGGGCATATTGTTGAAACTCCTGCAACAGAAGTACAGGAGCCCATAACTGGAATTGCAACTAGAGGAACCCTGGTCAAGGGAATATATGGAAAACAAGTTTTTCCTTATAGATGGCCTTCTCTACCATAGAGGGAAGCACACAAGTGAACTCACAGTAGTAGACAGGGACCATATATGCCTGATCCTGCAGGAATGCCATGACTGCCCCTATGTGGGACACATGAGTGAAGACAGGGCCAAGGAAAGGGTAGCAAGCACAGCTTGGTGGCCAAATGGGAAAAACAGTTCAGTTAATATATGAAATCTTCTGAAAGATGGCAGAAGGAAAATAGAAAACATGGGAAGAAATATCAGATACTTCAACACATAGAAGAAAGCAAACACCCATGGGAAACCATCAACATGGACTGGGTTACAGGACTTGTCCCAGGAGGCAAAGAAAACTTCAATGCTTGCGTGATCATAGTTGATAGGTTCAGCAAGAGTGTGAGGTGCCTACCATGTCACAAGGAGGATGCAGGAATGGACACTGCTTTGTTATTTTGGATGAACATAACATCCACCTGTGGAATCCCTAAAATTATCATTAGCAATAGGGACCCAACATTAATATCAGAATTTTTGACCATCTTGTATGACATGCATGGTACTAAAATTGCATTCTCCACAGCTTACAACCCACAGACAGATGGCTTAGCTGAAAGGATGATCCAAACAATGGAGGACATCATCAGCAAATTCTGTGCATATGAAATGGAATAGAAAGACCATGAAGGAAACACACATTACTGGGTTACCCTTCTACCAGCAGTTCATCTGGCTTAAAGCACAAGCCAGAACTCCACCACAGGGAAAGCACCCTCACTGGTAGTAAAAGGGTGGAACCCCATATTGCATATGGATCACCTGAAGAAAAATCTTCTGACTATCCACCCAACAGATTAAGACTTCCATGATATGTGGAAGAGGGCTTGTGATACCACTGCTAGATGAATAGCTGAGGAAAAAGAATACAATAAAAAGAGGTTGGACAAATCTCACATGGAACCTGACTTCAAATAAGGGGACCAGGTGTTAGTGTCCACACTCAACTTCAACAATCTTAAGGGACCAAAGAAGATGAGAGACTCATTTTTAGGTCCTTTCACTATCCTTAAACTGATAGGGAAAAATGAAGTGGAGGTCAAACTCACAGAGGAATGTTTAGGAAACACCCAGTATTCCCAGTGAGTTTAGTTAAGCCATACTTCCAAACAGAGGGGGATAAGTGCCCCTCCAGGAAGAGAAATCCCACTCCACCAGAAATAGTGGAAGTGGAAGACTCCCCTGGCCCTGTGAAGAAAATCATAAAGGCCAGGAAGATCAGACCAAATGGTCAAGACCAAAGGCAATACTTGGTCAGATTTAAAAACCAGACAGCAGATAAAGACAAAATGGTTGGCAGAGGTTGCCATTCCAGATGGGAAACTTCACCTAAGGAGATTCAGGGCCTCTAGGAGGACTAAACAGTCTCATCAATGATGAGCCTTTTTTGGAGGGAGGGTATGTCAGCCTGTGACCCAAAACCACAGCATAAGCATGACACCCAAATACCATAAACCAATGGTAAAGCTAAGATACCACCAAACCATGGAGCTCAGCCAAATTAGCTCAAAAGGTATCAAGAGAAAGAGGAATCCCACCATTTTCCAAAGAAGAGTTCCTTAATCATAGGACAGGGAATAACAAAGTTATTCCTTCTCAAAGCTGTTTCTGAGCATTAACCTTATTTTTCACATCTCATCTAAAATCCAGAGGAAGAGGCTTAACTCCATCAAATGGTTATTGAAATTGAAGCTCTAAGTCAGGTCTATCAAATTTTACTAGGCAAATTGAGCTAGCACCAGAAGTAAAGGAGGGGGGTCAATAAAATATTCACCTCCCATCTAACTTCTACAGATTTAGTGTTAGATACCTAAAGTGGGGTCTTTTTAGAAAGAGAGAAATCAGGGATATCTGATGGTGCCATCCATTTCCCCATATCTCATCCAGAACAAAATTTATGGGTCAAACAAGCTCCATACATATTTTAAGTAAATCATACATATGTACAAAAAAGCTTGTACATGGCATAACTTTGCCATATTTAATGATAAACTTTTCAAATGAGCTACCATTGTGGGGAACACACCCAGGGATACACAATGAACCAATTCTGAGCTTTCTATCTCAAAACCTGACAAATTTATGACAGTTTTGAGGTCAAAATCTCACAGTTAGACCAATTGTCAGGGTGACTATATGATACAGCTGTACAATGACAAATAAAAGCTATAACTGGAGTGTTACACAAAAATAAAGATGATAATTAAAATAATAGATGGTTAAAAGGGATATACTAAATTAATTAAGTGATGGTGAGTACTGTTGACAGCCCTGGGTGAAGTGTTATGTGTTGGTTTACAATAATAAACCTTACAATAATTACAATTTATAGGTATACCTGTTAAATTCTAAGGGTATCCTTTCTTTCAAGAAGCTATACCACATAAGAATACTAAGTACAGGATGATGAATTAGCCTTCTGGTGAGGAAAGGCCTCCTTTTATCTTGTTCTGGGGTAGTGGGAGGTTGTTTACCTCTGCACACAACCACAGAGTGAAACCTTTCACTACTGTGGGCTGGTTTGTGGTTCTAAACACTCAATAAAGATTTTTATTGGGTGGATATGTTTTTTTAGAACCACAAGTTCTGATTTCTACCCTATACAGGTTGAAAATCTTCACCAATGGAGTTTACCAGTGTGTTCTGATGCTTCTGACATGTCAGAAGCTGTACAGAACCTGTATGGACCACTGTATTTGAATTAACTATGAGATTTTGAAGTATAAACAAGCTTCTTTGTGTATTTTACACCTCATAATCATAGGCATTGAATAGTATCCCACAGTAAAGGTGCATTAGCCAAACTGATGGATTTCAACCTTAAAGCTGCTATACCTTTGTCATTCATTAAGATATTGAGCTCAAAGTTGGCTCAATTTGTAGCCCTAGATGTTTTCTACAAAATGGTACCTCATTTGATATTTTTATCATTAAATACGGCAAAGTTATGCAATGTACAAATTTTCTTGTACATATTTATGATTTGCTCCAAAACTGTATAAAGCTTGTTTGCCCCATAACTTGTGTTCTAGATGAGATATGGGGAAATAGATGGTACCATCAGATATTCCTGATTGTTCTCTTTCCAAAAAGACCCCCTTTTGGGTATCTCATACTAAAGCTTTAGAAGTTACATGAGAGTTGAATATTTTATTCACCCTTATTTGAGCTTATTTTGGCCATAACTCATGTAATTTCGATTCTAGCTGAATTTGGCTAGTACCATTGGATAGCCCTTTCTAGGGCGTCAATTTCAATACCCATCTGATAGGTTTAAACCTCTTCCTCTGTATTTCAGATTATAGGTGAAAAATAAGGTTTATGATCAGCAATATCTTCAAGCAGGAATAACTTTGTTATTCCTTGTCCTATGATGAAGGGACTTGTTTATTTGGAAACTGGTTGGATTCCTCTTTCTTTTGATACCTTTTGAGCTAATTTGGCTCAGCTCCATTTTTTGGTGGTATCTTAGCTTTACCATTGGTTTATGGTATTTGGGTGTCATGCTTGTGCTCTGGTTTTGAGTCACAGGCTGACACCAATACAGCCTTGCCATGGGAGAGTATACCATAATTATGATTATGAGGTGTCAAACAGACAAAGAAGCATGTTTATACTTCAATACCTCATAGTTCATTCAATAGTGGGTCCCATACAGGTTCTGTACAGCATTCTACAAATGATACATCTCAGAAGAGGGCTGTGTTGTCCCCAGCTGAAACCTTTCACTCTATATTGGTGAAAACTGCCCAGATGTGGTTTAAAATTCTATCTGAGCCCAATACAGGCTATACATGCTTTGTGAAAACCACAAGGCAGTCCTTGGAATTGAAAAATCATCACTTCCTCTAGCTGGAAATATGTAGAAGACTTTTGAACCCAAGTTTAGGATAAAAAGGGGCCTTTTCTCCACCAGAAAAAGTTTCCTCATCCTGCTCTTGAATTCCTACGTAGTACAGGTTATAATTATAATATTAATTATTGTAGTAGTTATTATAGTAGACCAACTGATAATTGTTGTAACCAGGGCTTTCAAAAGTGCTCACCACCACTATTCCTCAATAATAAAGCCCTGTATACCTCATTTTCAACCCTTATTATCATCAAAAAATCTTTTCAAAATTTTTTCACCATGTCTCAGTCAAAGTTAAAGCTTGTAATTAGTCTTTATTGGCTTTGTCATAGACTCAGCCGGACATTAGGTTATGTCTCGTCCTCTGCATCTCAGATGAGACATGAAATTTAAACATATGCACAGTTCATTCTGTGAGAAGGAATAACTTTGTTATTCATTGTCTCATTGTTCTGGAGTTGTATATTTGAAAGGAGGTTTTTTCTTCTTTCTTTAAATGAAATGTATTAGTTATTTTGGCTCAGCTTCATTTTGGTGGTAATTTGCTCTACATTGGTGTATGGTATTGTTGATATTTGCTTGTGCTCTGATTTTGAGTCATAGGCTTTCAGAATCCATTTCCAATCGATTAACAAAGCATTTTAAGAATTTTTTCCAATTCCAAATTCTGATTCCGCTGATCCTTTGGATTCTTCTTATTTTCTCTCTATTCCAATTTTTATAAAGATTATAGTATGATATGAAATAATTATGAATTTGTAAAAAAATTTTCACATTGAATGATCATGCTACAAATGAAGAGATAAGTGGTACAAAACCAGGAATGGTTAAGAATGGTCTTTAAAGCTGAGAGTTTTGGTGTGTTTGCCTTTATCTTGAAGGTGGCTCATCTGGCTTTTTTACTTGATTATCCTTGTCTATTCAAATTTCAACAAGACATTATGGTATATTTTAAAAATTGTGCAAAGGAAATATTAAAAAGTTTTTAATAGATGATCAGCAGACTATTGATAATAGATTACCCTCTAATTGGAAATAATTATTTCATCATTAGAAATTTTATAAAAGAATTGTAAAAAGTATATATTCTTCATAAAATGCATAAATTAGTCAAAACATTAATTTATTAATTAATTTTTGAACAAATTCTAAAATTAGGATTGAATTGGTTATAAATTTGATAAACTCAATTTTAAATTAAAGAGAAGATTAAAAAATTGGTATTCAATTTTGTGATGAATAAATTACTTTTCAAGTGAATTCATTCATTATATACTAAAATAATAATTTAATTATAAAATGAAAAATAAAACATTCAAAGATTAAATCAATCAGAAAACTATTATATTGATTTAAACAAATATAAATTGATGATAAAAACAATAATTTAGGTATAAAATCTATATATTTCTTATTCCATTACCAGATGTATTATAAAACTCAAAAATTTACTGAAAAATTATTGAATCAATGATAAAATTAATGCATTGCTTTTAAATTAATATATAAATGATAAAATTAATAAATCAATTATGGAATTGATAAATAAATCAAAAATTCATAAATTAATCATAGCATAAACAAATTATTGATGATATTAATGAGTTTATTATCAAATGAAGTAATTATTAAAACATTAAAAAATTTATTATCAAATAAAAAAAATTAATATCTTATTAACCAATTAATTATGAAATAATAGATCAATTATTGAATTAATAAGTTGATTATGAAGCTAATAAATTAATTTAAACATTACTAAATTAATGAAACAATTATGCAATTGATAAATTGATTATGAAATTGCTAAATTAATTTAAGAGTTACTAATTGAATTATAAAATTGATAAATCAATTATAAAATTGATAAATTAATTGTAAAATTAATAAACGGCTTTGGTAAACACATGCAAGCTCTTACATATTTTTACAAATATATGGCCAAAAAATGTAAGTGACCTTATTTTATAAACAAATCCATCAGGCCCAGTTTTGAGGTTTTTTGTCATTTTTTTGCCATATTTTTTCTAACATGGGATTTCAATATCCTCAAATTTGTTCAATTTTTTTTGCCAAATTTCTCAAATTCGGCCAATTTGAAAAAAGGCACTTTTTTTGAAAAATTCATTTAAAATATTCCCACTTATGAATTTCATTAATTTCTTTTTGAAATTAAGGGTTCAATATTGACATTAAAGAGCTAGAAGCCCATAGTTTTTGAAAACAAATTGGTGGACAAGTAAAGACACAAAAAGTGTTTTTTTTCTGTGTTTGTAATATGACTATTTTTAAAAAATTAATTTAAAATCTTCCAATTATGAATTACCTTCATTTTTCAAAAAAATGAAGGGTTCAATCTGGAAATAAAATAACCAGAAGACCATAATCTTGGGGAATTCTTTTGGTGGGACAACAAGTGAAGGGACAAAAAGTGTTCTTGTTTCAAATGTTTTTTTCATGTTTGTAATATGACTATTTTTAAGTACAAAAGTGCCACATGTTTGATAAAAAAAGAGAGAGAGAGGTGGGATTTGATCAATAAATAGGACTGAGGAGGGGGATAATTGGCATAAATTGTATATACAAAAATCAATCAATCCAAATCAGCTTTGAAAATAGTTGGTTTTTTCTGAGGGGGCAAGGAAAATTGCAAAAATATAACATCCTGCACTTCTTATATTTATCAGCCCACTGCGGGGCTTGTGGTTGGGCATGGAATTCCCAATTCACAGTAATATGGGTGACAGGATAAGCTTTAGAAACGATTATATCCAATGAAAAAAAAATGAGAGCAGCTATCCAAGAAGCATATGAAAATGGGTGGATTATCATTTGGAGAACAGAAATAAGGGGAAAAAAGAGAAAGATTGGACTGTGAAAGAAAAGAAAAAAGGTCTTCAATACTTATTTGAAATTGTATCCCCCATGTCAGGCTTAGACATCCACTTGCTCTTTAGAGCATGGTAAACAGCTTCATACTACTCAATTATGTCCAAATAAGAGGATACTGAGGGAATTAAAGTGTTCATGGCTTCATGAAGTTCTTGATTTTTTTGGAATTTCTTCAGCCAAGTCACCTCTGACATCAGCCCATTGATCTTGAGTCTTTTAAATGTAGTGGGATACTGTTTGGTAGCCACAGTTTCCATCCCCCTGGACATCAATGGGCTTGGAAGTGTATCTCAATACAAACTTTGGAAAGGATTCTGAGCCAGGTATCTGATAAAATGAGATCAAAAAATGAATAAATATAAAAAGAAAAAAGAGAAATATACATTAAAAAGAATCAGAAATTCACAAAGAGCTTGGATCATTCATTACTTGTGTGATAATTTGTTTGACAATGCTCCCAGGTCAAGTCAATTGCATCATATATCTTCAAACTGGTGGCAGGCTTGTGGGACTTTCTTTGTGATTTTTTGCTTTCAACTTCCAATCTTCTAGACCTTGTAAGGGTGACTTCTTATTTTTCATATTCATTTAATTCAGTTGCTGAGGGTAGTGAATCTGATGGACTAATTGATTTTGATAATGAGGCCTCAGAGTCTTTAGATGAGTCCACTTCCATAATTGAAAAGGGATCATTTGACTGTGATTTTGATGTTGTTGTGCTGGCCACTTTTGATGGGGGTCTTCCTCTTCTCTTGGATTGACTTTCAATGATTTCAAATTTTGAGGGTTGTCTTTTCTTTTTATTTTTATTATTATTCTTGCCACATTGAGGTCTTCCATGGATATTCTTGCATTCTAGTGGGTATTCATAATATTAATCATCCTCTTGAATCTTGGGAATTTGATTAAACGGGACTTTTCCAGTTAAAATATCTTGAAATTTCTGAAGAATTGGGGTAATTTCTTTCATTTTCATTTGAAAAAGGTCTTCACTAATATCTTCAAATAATCTTTTAGCTTCATTCTTTTGTTATTTCTCAGCACTTTGATAATAACATTGATAGCCAGTCTGAGAAAAAATGTCAAAGAAAAGCATTTACTAAGAAAAAAATGTGAATTTGAAGTTCAAAAATCCTCACAGGCAAATTCAAATGCCACTTAGGATGGAAGTCTGATAACTGAAGCCTTTGGCTCTTGGCAAATGCCTGTTGAGTATTATACTTTCAAGCAATGCTTTTATAATTGTTGTATTTTTTTGTTGCATTTCTCATTGGGAGGAAATTTGGTTTTGAAATTTTAAAAGGCCATCTGAAGGGTATAATGAGACACCTTGCCATTGAGAACACAGATATGTGGAGGAAAATTCTTGACATGAACAATAATTTCTTTGAAGATTCTGTTAATTATTTCAAAAATGGTTTTCTTAAAGCAATGTGGAGAGCCCTAACTACCTCCAGGAGAGTATCAGTGGAATTTTGAAGCCAAAGTTTAACCATGGCATGGGCACCTTCAAATCTGGAGGTGGAGCCCACACCTAGGTGGCAATGGTGGTTGGTCCAGGATGGCACATAATACTCCTTTAGAGGAAGCCAGGTATTTTACAAATATTGCAAGACTTCATGATTTTTGGCTTGCTTTTGAAGCTTCTTCCAGTTGTCTTTGAATAAATTTTTAGTGGATAAATACATAACCTGTGAAATGAATCCCAAATTCATTCATATAAAAAATAATAAGAACAGAAATGAAACCAAGTTAAATAACATGAAAGATAAAAGTATATTACTTGATTCCAAAGGCCCATAAATTTCCAAAATCAGTTACATGATAAATTTTTTTCATGCAATGAGCAGCTACATCTTTATTGATGTGCCAAATGCATAACATAACCTTAGAGTCTGGGAAGGGCTTCTTAAGAGATTTTTTCAAGGCCAGATCCCTGTCAATAATAATTACTGGAGGGGGAAAATATTTTGGTGTTGTTGAGGACTTTTTCTATGTATTGATTTAATGCCCAAGCATATGAGGGTTCAGTCTCATTCTTCATCAAACAAAAAGACCCCAAAAAGGTGTTTTTAGTTGAGCTGAATTATAAAATTAATAAATTGATTATAAAATTAGAATGCATAGCTTTTCAAAAATTTGTTGAATTTTAAGGGTCATCAAATATTCAACATTGAATTTCCAGCATGACCGGATATTCAGAATCAAATTTGAGCTACCTTCAAATATTTGAAATTGAATGTTCAAATTTTCAAATATTCAAAACGGAATTTTGAATTCTGTTTTTGGGAATAATTAAAAAATCATTACATGAACACTTTAATTTATATATAATTAAAGTAAATTGTTTCTCATGTATTGACTCTAAACCCTTTTGGGTGTTCGGTAGAAACCCCTGAGCCCTTAAGTATTTTTGCCATAAGCTATTAAATACACATGAAAAATACTAAGGGCCCCTTGTTGATAAAACAGATGAAATTCCTATTCCATAAATGGTGCTGTGAATGAAATTTATGGCATTGTTAATTCCCTTCATGCCAATAATTTTATTTATTCTTTTTTATTCCATTAGCTTCATGTATATCAATGATGATACCATTCATGTTACTCATGAGATTGTTGATGCCATTCATGTTACTTATGGAATTGTTTATGCCATTCATGCCATTTATGGCATGCTTCATGCAATTCTTGTGATGTATGGCATTGTAACAATTATTCAACCCAAGAAGTTTCAAAAAAATATAGGCTTCTTGTTTTTGATTCTTAATATTGAATTCATTTTTTGAAAATAATGAGGAAATTCATAAGTGGGAAGTATTTTGAAAGAAATTGTCAAAGAAATTTTCCAAAAAACAATACTAAAAAACACAATGGAATAAATATGGGTAAACAAAGTTGACAAATTCCTCAAAACATGAGGATTTTTTTGAAAAACAGATATCACTTACATGTTTTTACAAATAATTATGTGATATCTTATATTCTCATTGACAAGCATAAATATTCTATGTGAAAATTTAGATAATAATGCTATATATATTTCATATAATAGCAAATGTTTAATATTATCATTCAATGATATTAAACTAGACTAGATTAGAGTATGGTCATTGTCATGCAAAATTCAAAATGAAGAACATTGGCCATACAACATTGCAAAGAAATACACCTAACAAAAATCCAGGTTGCTACTATGCAAACCAAATTATATAAAAATAAATATTCTTCACCATCATAATCTTGCAGACAAAAGCAATCAAGTTGAAATATCTGTGTTAATTATTGATCTCAAAAAGAGAATTTGAACAGAAAGGATTATTTAATTTAAAAATATATAATTGTGAGCTTTTGACAGCAAATTATTATATCACTTAAATTTCAATTAAAACAATTGCTAAAGAATAAACATCTGATTAATAGAATCAATCTAAAATGACTAAAATAATGAGAAAAAATATTTCAATTTGCATACTTTTTGGATCAATTAAATTTTTTGTGATATCCTTTCAAGAGAAAATAAATTAAAAAGTAAAAATCAAAAATCAAACTATTGAAGATTATCATACCAAGCATGCATAATTTCATAAATCCCATTATTTAAACAAGAAAATAAACACATATTTGCCTCTGCAGAATCACATGAAAGGGATGTTTGTTTGTTAGTAATCAAGTTCCCAGCTTCTCAAAATACACGCTCACTAGGTGCTGAGGTTGCAGGTATTCCAAGGTAATCACTTGCAATTTTGGATAATATTGGAAACCTATTTTCGTGGCTCTTCCAACATTCGAGAATGGATATTGAATAATGTGGTGAATCAGTTTGTAAATATTCAAGAATTTCAGTAGTTTTATTTTTTGTTTGGAAATTATTTCTTCAAAAAGATGAAATTGCTTTAAATTAGTTGAAGCTTTTTCAGAAACCTGAGGTTCTTGTGAAAAGTTGATTTCATATTCAGAACAATATTCAGCATATATTTCTTTGAGATGTTTGAGTTCTTTATCCTTATATCCAATTGGATTGGTATTAATGTTTTGTTTGTCTTCTTGAAGCAAATAATGCTGAGTAAGCCATGTAAGCTTGAATTGTAGGTCAAGAATCAAGCACATAGCACAGGAATCAAATCTAATGTTGTAATAAATTTCAAGCTTTGAATATGCTTTATAAGCTGCATCAAATAGTTGTGATTCTCTTGAAACTTTGTTTTTGGTTTTTTGTCATGTTTCAAGAAATAGTTGATACCAAGGCATTAATAATTCAAGTGAAGGATAAAAATCACCTTGAACTTCATTCTTTGCAGTGGCAAAGACCTTTGAAAACTCAGATATTTGTTGGAAAAAATTCCAGTCATCTTTCAAAATTACCTCCTGGATAGTTATAAAGGAATGAAGTAGGATTTATATTGCACAAACATAATCAAGTAGGGAGACATACAAGGCGTATATCCTGATAAATTTTGACTTGTTCACTTGCATGAGAAATGGTTCTCTGTTTTTTGCTACTAAAACCATTTTGGCTTGAGCTGTTGAAGTGAGTTGTTTCTTGTTTTTATGTTTGAGACTTATTGTACTCATAAATGAAATCATCAAAAGAGCTGTTCTTCTTCAATTCTGAACAAACCATTGCATATGTTGAGTTCCATCTAGTGGCATTGTCAGCCATTGGCCATTTGGGTGGGTCTTTATTCTTGTCACAAATGCATTTGAAGTGTTCCCATGAGGTGTTTGATCAATGTATTAAATTAACCATCTTTTTAAGATTATCAATTGATCCATCAAGCTCTTTTAAAGAAGCCTTTTCAGCTAAATTAAGAATATGTGCAAAACATTGAATATGTGAGTCAAACCCTTTCAGCAAATGATTTTTAACAGCAAAATCCATAAATGTTGTATTTGATGAAGCATTATCTAATGTTATGGCCATGATTAGATTACCAATTGATGATATATCCAAACTATACAAATCATTTGAAAAATTGGATAAATCACTTTGAGTTTCTGAGAATGAATCACTTTATGTATCTATTTTAATTGCATCATGCTTTGGTCCCCTTGGCTTTTGAGAGTGTTCAATAAAGAAATCATTAATAATATCCACAATTTTTTTGTATATGTTTTTGCCACTATGAGCTTCAGTGAACTTGGAAAATCTAATGGTTGCAGTCAATGAGTCCCAATCAGTTGATATGTAATGAGCTGTTAGATTAATATATGACATTCCGCCTGGACCAGACAAAATTTCATTAGAAAATGCAAACCATGGTGCTTGTGAATTGATAAAGGTAAATATATGCTCTTTATCAGTCCAAAACTTTTCTTGATTAGTTTTTAAATGGTTGTTTCAGAAATTAATTTGATGTCCTTGTTGAGGTTACAAATAAGCTTTTGAAATGACTTGGATTTAACTAAAGAGTATGATTGTCAATCTTGAATTATGAATCTGACTAGATCATTAGTAAAATTATTCTGTAAGTGGACATTAATAATTTTTATTATGCTTCCATGTGTGTTTGATAAATTACTTTGTCCTTAGATTTTCTTTTCTGAAATTTCTGCAGCCCATATTTCCTTATGAAATGCTTTCAGATGAGAGAGCAGGTTTTTCTTGGTTCCTTAAAGACACTTAATTTTCTTTGAGCATCCATTTACTAAGCATAACTGGTCTCCATTTTTTGCTTGGGAAAAATAACATTGTGCAACTTGACTTTGGTTTATTTTGGAGTTGCAAGAGTGGTTCTTTGAGAAATATGGTGAAATTTTACTGGTGGATTCATTCGTAATTCTGAGGGAGCTGATTTGACTCATATTATATATTTTATGAAGATGGTTTGGTTACAATTAATATTAATTTTAAGAGAGTTAATAGAAAAAAAAAATTATTGTGGCCAAGCCATGTAATTAGGGTTAGAACTCATTAATTATGTACAAATTTGCATGAACTGTAATATAACTGATCAACAAATCCCTATCAAAATGAAATAATTTCATAATAGTTGATTGATTTTTTATTATTTATTTCTTAATTACTTAGTATCTACTTATTCATGTTTATAAATAAGCAGAAAGTCCAGAAAGAAAGCATAAAACGTAAATAAAAGAATGTAAATATAGAATAATAATATGTCTAAGTCCAAAATAAGCATAATAATAATTGATTTGATTATGAAATTTTGCTTATAATCATATTTATTTTTATCAGATAATTTTGACATATATATCAAGCTAAATATAATCAGAAGAAAAATAGGAATAAAGTAAAAACTTAATTAAGAATAAAATACCAATAAAATTATTGTACAATGAATTTAATTCAAATCAAAACTAAATACATAATCAAATCCCAAATAGAAATAAAATAAAATAAAGGAATAAATATTCAAATATATAATTAAATGAATTTACCACAAAAATATAAGCAAAAGAAAAAGAAAATTCCAAAAAGATGAAATAGATAGATCATAAATTTTCAAAATAATATATAATTCAAATAAAATGCAAACTTATCCACCAAAAAAAAGACTCAAATATCAGCTACTAAAACAATTAATTCAATACATACTAAAAACAACTTACTATTCAAACAACATAAATACAATCAATACCCAATTATAAGAAAAAATATCTTCAGAATGCAATAATGAATTATTTGCATTATTTTCATTATAATTAGTATGTTTTTTTATTTTTTATTTGTTATTTATTCAATTATTATTATTGAAGGATATATAGTTTACTTTTATTTCTATGATAACTTATTCATTTCACCTATCAATTCCAAATAATGGATGAATTTTAATATAGCTTACCGATGAAGCACTATTATAATTGAAGAATTTAACAATGATTCATTATTAGCTTATTAGTTATATTCCGTTGATTTATTGTTTATTTATGATTTATTCATTCAACTATTAGTTCCTCCCTTTTTTTGGTTTTTTATTTTTTATTATTTATGGGTTAATTTCTTATCTCATTTTATTATTTATTTATATATGTGTTGGTTTTTTTTATTTTATACTAATGTTTTGTGATTTATTCTTTATTAATTATGTGCTTTTTATTTGGATTTCTTATATATTCTTTTTGGATTGAATATTTTTTATCCCATTTAATTATTGGTTTATATTTCTATAATTAATTATTTATTAAAGCTAAGACTTATAAGTAAATGATTCATTTTAATATAGCCAATTTCATCTATTTAGTTACTTATTATTTATGTGTTTATCATTACAGTTCATTCAAAACAATTTTAATTACAAAACAAAATTCCAAAATCATTGAAATTGAATAATAAGATGACCTAAAAAAAGCCTAAATATCACCTGCATGAACTTCAGTATTAGACTTTTCTTCCACAACTGGATTAGCTGAATATATGATTGAAAGAACCTTTCATAATTTAACAATCATATTTGCAAAGAAAATTACATGGAGCAGAAGTGGGTTATTTCAGTACTTTGAGCAGCATCCTTTTCTTCTCAAGCACCTATTATTCAGAATTCCCCCCATTTAAAATGTTTGAGATATCAATAAATATTGTATAATTTGTGTTTATAGAGTCAAAAAGAAAGAAAGTTTCATTTGCCCTTTTAATATGCATATTCATTTTAATGAGCTATTTTATCACTTAATGGTCTTTTAAATTAAGCTATCAATTACTCAGAAATTCTCTGTGAGTTATGTGATATGGGAAGAATATCTCTCAATTTAGGGATGAAAAAAATGGGAATTTGATCAATTAAGAATTAATATCTATTGTTTGAGAGAACAATTTATTGCAGAAGAAATGGTCATTATGTCTTGATATGAGCCCTAAATTTTCCATTGAGAGCACAGAATGAAAATTGATCAATATCCAAATATCAGAAATTATGAAATGGATGTGGGAACTAATATCAAGAAGACTCAGCCATACCCATATATTCCAAATTCAAACATTTTCATCATTTTAACTTGTTATACACTTCCCTCTGAAATAAAACACACCACCAAAAATATTTGAAAGAAGCTCTGTGGACAAGAATTAATAGTTTTCTGACAGATTGGCAATGGAAATCCTTGGAGGTTTTAAAGAGTATTTAATAAGATACACCTTTCACATGCAGAAATCATCATAATTAAATAAATATGGTTAAATTTCATCTTTCAGGTAAAGAGAAGCTTCTTCATTGTATTGAAATTTCCAAAAATTCAGAACATATGTTTGGTAAAAGCATTTTTTCTACATTAGTATTTTCAATAGACAAAAATTTGTGTCTGCAGTAATATGTTTTGATGGCTTTTGTTTTTATAAAAGTTTTTTCAGTTTTTGGTTTAAATCTTACATAATCTGCCTCAAAATTCAATTATTGTTGAATAATAGGAGAAATTTAGTAGTAATCCAAAGATGTTCAACCAAAAAATTTAAATTTAACCTCAAAGATGAGAAGTTTGGGCATTATTTTTTCTTAGAAATTTATCTTCACAAGTATTTTGGCTACTCCATAATTATAAAATTATTTTCATTCTTTTTCAAAGTTTAGATTATATATGAAGTATGCCACTAGAACTTAAAGTTTTGCATTCTAATTACTGGGAAAAAATGAAATTATGAAGTTTATTCCCTCCCGTAAGGTTTATATTGAACCCCACTTTTTTCAAAAGGAATATGTGAACTACGAGTTGTCTTTAGGCAGGAAACAGTGACAGGTTACTCAGATGCTATAGAGTGGTGTGCACATGAATTATATTATCTGCTTGCAAGTACATCTTTAACTATAATTTCCATTGCACCACCCACTAAATACTACTACTATTGATAAATTTCAAGCCATTACCATTAAAAAGTTGGAAAATGTGGGTGTTTTTGCATAGTTAATATTCCAAAAAATATCAAATGACAGCTGAGGTTCTCCATCAGTTTCTTTCATTTCCTCTCATGATAAACCTCCCTCCAAAGATGATTAAAATTATTTCACAATTATGCTCAAACACATGGAATCACTCAGCTTGTTCCCATTGGCTTGCAGGGATAGATAATCAAAATAATATGCTCCTATACTAAAAAGGTTGGGGGTTGGTTTATATCACCTAGTGAAGACAGCCCCCACAAGGTAGCTCTAAAATAAAGAGGTTGTTCATATATGGTATTGTAAACAACCCCCCACAACAAGCTTCAAATGGCTGGGGGTGGTTTGATCCCACTGGTGTGAAAGGGCTTATGACACCACCAACTCCAAGACTGTGGATTTTGTTACAAAAAGGTTTTGTGAAAAACCCCTAAAACCAAATAGAAATTGGAGGGGTGCTGTTTCCAACAACCCCCCAAATCCAGATGTAAAAGGCCATGAGGTTGTTTGCATCAGCTAGCTCAAACAACCCCCTCAAAACAGTGGCAAAAGTACGGGGGTTGCTTGCATTAGCTAGTGAAAACAACCACCCAAAACTAGCTGCAAAAATGTGGGGGATGGTTTGCATCAGCTTCTGCAAAGAACCCCCAAAGCAAGCAGTAAAAGGCAGGGGGGTTTTTTGCATCAGGTAGTGCAAAAAACCCCCAAAACTGGCTGTAAAAAACCAGGGGGTTGTGAAGACCAGCCTCTGCAGTGTTAGGATATTGCAGGTGGGCCCTGGCAGTATCAGTCAAGCAAAACACTGAGGCATAATGGGTGGTTTGTCTCTACAATAGGAGAGCCCCCATGGATCTTAGAAAGGAATGCCTCATTGCCTGCCACATGGGTGATTTGAGCCCATGGCAAAGTGAGCAAGTAGTGCAGATGCAAGGCTTACCAGCTAAGAGAGGAATGATTGGATGTTGCCAGTTAATCCACAATTTTGTATTTTTTTTTCAATAAACTATTTTTGTACTAGTTTTTTTCAAATAAACTATTTTTGTACTAATTTTTTTCAAATAAGCTATTTTTGTACTAGTTTTTTGCAAAAAAACTATTTTTTTACTAGTTTTTTTTGCAAAAGAAAAATTTTTGTACTAGTTTTCTGCACAAAAACTTTTTTGCACTTGTTTTTTTCAAAAAACCATTGTATTATTTTTTAGAAAAGCTGATTTTTTGATTAGTTTTTTCCAATAAACTGTTTGTTTACTAGTATTTTCAAAAAAGTGTTTTTTTACTACCTTTTAATATTCTTCCAAGGGTCTTTTAAAAAAACTATTTTAAAATAGTTTTGCAAAAACAAAGTTTAACTAAGTTTTTCATAAATGACTTTTTTGAAAGAATGTAGTTTTGTGGAAAAAGAACAATTTTTTCAATGTTACTCTTTTTTTGGCAAAGAAACCAGGTACATTTTTAACATAAAAACACTTTTTTGTAATTTTAGAAGCAAAATTGAATTTTCTAGGAAAGCTTTCCCAAGTAACTTTTTATTTTGAAAATGCTGCTTTTTCCTCAAAAATATAAATTTCTTTCCAAAGAAACTTTTTTCAACAAAACTAACAATTCCAAAAGAACTGTTTTTTTCAACAAGAAAAGATTTTTTGGTTCAAGGATGTTATTTCTTTTTGGAAAGAACTACGTTTTTCAGAAAATCTATTCTTTTTTTTCAAAAAAAACTGTGACCTCCCAAAAGACTTTTTCAAAGAGTCATTTTTTTTCAAAAGACCTACGTTCCCTCAAAACCTGTAGTTTTATTCCAACTGAATGAGTTTATTTAAAACTAGAACTTTGAAACAAGAACCCAATCTTTCTTAAAAAAAACCCTATGGAATTCAACTTAAGAAAACAAGATTTTTCTACTAAGTAAAGTGTTCTTTCAGAAAACTATGATTTTTGTAGAAAAGAAAAAATAATTTTTTTATCAAAAATACTTTTGAAAAATGGGTCTTATCATTACCTAAAGTAAAAGACCTTTCTTATCCAAAAATCAACTTCAGAAACCCTTTTTTGATCTCATAAAAATATTAAAATCGATAAGGAATCCTAGACTATCACTTAATTTATAAAATTTGAAAATTATGATGGGATTATTCAACAATACAATTTGTAGTTCTCATAGAAAAACTAAATTCAAATTTCTTTGGATCACACCTAAATGAAAAAAAATCCTATTTATCAATCTTTCATAAAGACATTAATTCACATGCATGGATAGCATTATATTTTGGATCAGAAATTTTTTAATTTATAACTTCTTTTATTTATACAATTCACCAAAAATCAGAAGAGTATTCAATTTATATAATCTATTTAATTATTTCTTGCTTCAAACTATTGGTGACATTAAAAACTATGTTATTCTCCTCCATTCCTTGAGCATATCACTTAATTTACTTTCAGTGATCTTAATAAGTACTATTCTCTTCTATAGATTCAATTTGGTTCTCTTAAGAGGTTTGGAATTGCTGTTTTTTCAGTTTCCTGGAGAAAATATAAATACTCAATTCAGTATATTTCAAGAACACAAAGGGGATTAACCTTTATTATCTAATGGATAATTTCTTCATTTATGTCAGATACTCTTGTAAATTATTCTCATTGAAAATCCCTGACCATTCTGTAAATTAAATGAGGTGAAAGCCTACTTGTGGCAAGTCTAAAACTCTAGAATAAAGGTAAGTGAAATTTGGATTTTTGGCAATTTTTGATGTTGGATGCTTTTATTATTATAATCAAGTCCTTCTCTTGAGAGAAATTAAAAAACTGTATTTTCACCTAATAAGAATAAAAAAGGAATATTCAAGTGATATAAGGGTAAAGGTAAAGTCACATATTAAGAACAAACAAAGTATGCCAAAGCTCTCTCCTGGTCATAATGTGTGACTGGCCAGCAAGTTACACCAAAAATGCCCTGGTGTTACTAATATCTGTTAAAATTAGTCAATCAAGATTTGTTAAGCTTCATTAAAAATGTATATTAATTAGGCATTTTCTAAAATTCAATCAATCCTAATTCATCTTATATTTACTAAAAAAATAGTTCAAGTACAAAAAATTAAAAAAATTAAAAAATCATCAAAATGAATTGAAATTTAATGAAATTAAAACTGATGAAAATTAATTATAACCAATTAGAACTGGTTACAGTTAGTGAAAATGTAGTTTTTGATTTTTATCATTTATTTATTTCTAACTTTGTACTTTTTTTTATTATTTGTTTATTTTTAATCTTGATTGGCTACTTTTCTGTTTTTGATTTTCCATATTTATTTATTATTTATAATATATGATGTATTTGTATTTCAAACTCTTTGCTATTACTCATGAATTTATTATCTCTTCATTATCAATGTATCATTTATCTATTTTTAATTCATTATGTTATTAATTTACTATATATTATATATGTATAGAATTTCAAATGTTTATTCTTTATTTATTTATTATTATTATTATTAGCTTTTGATTGAATATTAGTTATAATTTTAAGATTTTTCTTCAATGTTTCAATTCCTTATTTGTTCTTTATTTATGTCTTATAATAAATAAATCAAAAAATATTTTTGATTTGTTTATTTATCAATTCATCAATTTTTAGTGGTGATTTACAAAAACTGGGCAGCAATTCCCCCAAATAAAAAAAGTAATACGTTTATTAAAGTCAAAGACAAAATGTATTTGCTTAAGATGTTGACTTCATCTAATGTTATAGTTGTGTTTCACTCTTCATTGTGCCAGGCACTTTCAAGAGAGGCACTGGCCCTATTGGCCTGGACAGCTCCTCTTTTGTGGATCCATTGACGCAAGCCCTCAATTTATCAGTTGCCACATGGTGTTACAGCCTCAAGCCATCTCTATGCATGTGCACCCACATAGAGAGGCAAAGCCTTAAGCAACACCATGCTTTGACCAAGTCAACTGAGGGCTTCCAGCATTTTTGACCAGTCAACATTTGAGGACAAGCTTCCATGCAATTAGCAAGGCTATTTTGCTTGCTGTGGGATGAAGGAAAGAGGTTGTTTTTGTAAGCTATCAATAAAGAAGGCAAAGGAACCCACAAAGCAAAGCATTGTCAGATATTAGTGCAGCAAGTTTCTTTCAAGAAAAATGTGACAGACATGGTTCCCATATACATATCTGCTTCACCAGTGTGATGCTTTTGTTTTCCTTTTGGGGGTCTATTGACCTCCTGGGTTGGGTAAAGAGATGAGGTGAAGCCATAATCACGTTGAGCATAAAAACAAGCACTTAGCCATGGTCATTGGGTCAGATTTCAAGGTAGTAATTTTGAAGATGTTGAAGAGACTAGGCTGTGTTGCAGGTGTGTTTATAAAGAGCTCAGGAATCAAATTTCTATAAGAGGCATGATTGGGCAGAATGGTACGTTTTTGTGCAATTATTGAGGCCTTTCTGAGCAATCAGTTGACTCAAAAAGAAACTATTTGATTGCTTTGATTCGTTTTCCACTTGCTATTGGTGTTATTTGTATTTAAAAAATTTTCAGCCATTAGTCAAGGCTATGCACCAATAGGCTCTTTAGTCGATCCCAATCGGATGCCTCTATATTTAGAGACCCCAAGCCAGAGTTTGAATTACCAACACCCAAAAGTGTTCTAGATAGCCCCTCAAATACACTTTTGAATTCTAACTATACCACATTGAATCGTAACAAGTCTGCTTCTGCAGTCATCAGCGGCCTGAACAATGTCGTCCTTTGAGCTGGTTGGCAAATGAATGAACCAGGTAAACTTTGGGAACAGTCTTGAGAACTTGATCCAGACCAAGAAGCAGTCCTAGAAATCCCAGAGGAAAATGGGTTTGATGTAGAGGAAAAGGAGTTTGATGTAGCCTTGACCAACTCAGCACCTACTGGATTGGGTGACCTTTTAAATATGATTCAAGAGGATGCAAGCACCGAAAAAGGATTATTTCAACTATTTGAATGATTTGTAGTGTGATTATGACTCAAATTAATGGTTGAATTAATTTTTGAATATAGAATTGATTACTGAACCAGAAGAGCTTGATCAAAATTTGATGATGATTTAACTCAAGTTCCTTAATAAAAATTTAAATTATTTATCTAACCCAATGATCGATATGGATTCTAGAAGGAGAGTTATCATCTTGAGATTGTAAAGCATTGAGTAAATTTTCAAAGTACCAAACTTGAGGTAATGATAATTGAGGATGAATTATTAATAAATGATGATCAGATTGACCTTCCAAATTGAATTTATGAATTAAAATACTCTGAAAAATTCTTGAAAGCTTTCTTTAATAATTCTTCATTTCTGGTAGCTAAACAATTTGGTAATAAATCTTCTTTATGGATTGAATTGAAATCAGGGGTTGTCCTTCCCATTATATTAATCTTTTAAGGATTAGCTTGATGATTTTATTGAATGGAGTAAATTTAATTAATTGACAGATTGAGTGGATGGATTGATGAATTTTTGGGAGGATGAATTAATTAATTAAGCAGCTGGGATGAAATTCAATTAAAAGCTGCTTCAGAAAATTTCAAAATTTTAAAAAATCAATTTTTTCATGAAATAAGCTGGAAAGACAATACTGCAAAGCCAGGGGTTATAAACAGCTAAATAACCTAAGGTAGTGATCAATAATAATGCATATGCCTAATACAGATTCAGAGTAATGCATGATAAAAAAATATGAATAATAAAGAATAAAAATGAATAATTAAATATTCAATATCAAACAAATAATAATTTTATCAATTACAAAAAAGCAATTATTAAAAATTAAAAATTATCTGAAAAGGGGGTTTCAAAATTATCAAATCCCACACTCAAAATCCGAATTTTTTTTCCCAAAATCCCGCATTAATTTTTTGGGATTTCAGAAATCCCACACCTCTAGAGGTGTGGTATTTTAAGGTACAAAATCCCATGTTTAAATACTAAAATCCTGCCTTTAGCTTCCCACAAAGGCACATTTTTAAAACACACATATCAGTAAGGGAATGTTAAATTGCATAAAACTTTCCCTCTCTTGCATGAAATCTGAATACACTTGTCATTTATTGAAGTTTTTGATTTCAAATTTCATTTACTACAGGGCTTTTCTTCATTTATAATGCCCAAGGCATTGCAAAGGCTACCTTTACTTCAGACCTTAAACTCACTGCATTTTGTTGATTCTCTCAACTCTGATAGTTATTCTGATATCCATGAAGATATAATCTTATTAGATATGATAGCATCACAAAGATAAATCAATCCTTGTAGAAGATATCCCTTGCATTACATGTATATGATTAATTATTTACAAACATTATCATCTGAACAGTTTCTCCAGCTATGTAGGACCACACATGAATCATTTGAAAAATTGGTTGCACAAATTCAAGCTGATAAAATAGTTGAAAACTCATCACAAAACAAACAACTCAATCCTGCCATCCAATTGGCTGTGGCATTATCAAGGCTAGGATCAAATGGCAATGTGGCCATTTGGGAAAGATGGGAATGTTATTTGGAATTAGCCATGGGGCTATTGTGTTGTACACTCAAAGAGTCATCCAGATATTAATGAAGTTTAAGCGCAAAGTGATTGTGTGGCCAACAATAGAACAACAAAGAGATATTTCTCAATTAATGCAAGCAGAAGGCTTCCCTGGGTGCATTGGGTTTATTGATGGGAGTCATATAAAATTATCACAAGGTCCCCCCATTGATGGTGAAGCCTATTTTGATTGCAAACAGGGGTAAGCTGTTAAATCTTTATTCTTTATTTCATGTTTACTGATTGTTTACAGTTGAGGTATTCTATGTCAATAAAAATGGTTTGTGATATCAACAAAAAGTTCACTTTTCTAAATGTTGGTTGTACTGGGTCACTTCATGATTAAAATTTCTATCAACGTATGAAAATAGCACAACCAAATCAAGAGTTTTATGAAAAGAATAAGTACTTACTTGCTGATTCAGCATATGAAAGCTCTCCTTGGGTTGCTACAACATATAAGGGAGTTGTAGCGCAGAATGAAGACAACCTTTCCTTCAATTACTGTCTAGCAAAATAAAGGGTCAGTGTGAGCCTTAGAGGTATTTTCATATACCCAAAAGACCACAAATAACACAATATAATATAAATATAAATAAAATAAATTTATTTATAGTATCAAAATAAAAATATAAATATAAATACAAATTTATATACAAAAATAATAATTTAATTATAATTTAAAATAAAAATTACATTGAATTTTAAAATTATGAAAATGCATTTTTACTCAAAAAATTTAAGTAAAAATGAATTTTTAATAAAATTAATGAAGTTGAAATATTTTTGGTAAAACGTTACATAGAATATATTATAGCTTTTTATCTAATAAATAAACTTAAAAAAATTACTTCACCATTGGATTCCTCATAAAAAATAAGGTGGGGTCACCTCTGGGTAAAATTTCTGTAACTCAACTCTAAATAAGCTTAAATTAAGTTTTAGTATTTTCTGTACAAAAGTTGAAAATCCTCAAAACCTTAATTTAATTCACATCACATGTGGTGCTAAATCAATTTTTGTGTTAAAATTGAGGTGTTATGTGTATTTTAGAAGGGATGAGGAATTGAAGTATTTTCAATTGAATTCAATTGAAATGTCAAAATGTGCGCATGCATTGCATAAGTGAGCTTTGATTTACATGAGGCATCAATTATTACTTTATTGTACTGTACAACTCAATTGAATTACATATGTAAATTACAAGTATAATACATGATGAAGAATTAAAGGAAAAAATAAATTGGAAAGATCAAATTTGGGGGGGAAGGGAACTCTAGCTCTATGGGGAGCCAGACCCCTAAATTCCTTTCTGACAGGTGGGAGATGTAAAAATCCACACAAAAGTTCATCACTTTTGGCCTGGAATTGAGTCACAGGGTCTGTGACTCAATTGATGATGTGGTTTTGATACCAACCAGGGCAGTTTTAACTGTTGCCAAGAGGGTAAAACTACCCTTAAGATAAAACTATCTTAGTAAAAACAGTTTTGACTGGTTTCTAATTCTCTTAAACTTATTCTGATGTGTTTTGAAGGCTCTAGGCCAGGTATTACTTTAGTAATGGCTGAATTAAGGGTCTAAAATGGCTAAAAACAGCCCTTTGTTGGTCTAAACCAGGGTTCAAGAATGCCATAATTGGTGTTCCTGTTGTCGAAGTGTTTTCCACGACTGAAAACAGTAAATTTTACCTTCGGAGTAGGAAAACAGATAGCTATAAAATAATGTCTTCTGTGCCCCACTTTTCTATTCATGTTATAATCTTTTCTTTTTATAATTAGTTTAAACACTGTTAAACCAATCAATAAAAGATTCCAACCCCCCATTTCATATCACTTTAAACCTTTTAATCACATGAAAAAATCATTATAATAATTGTTTGAGAGTCTTATAATCATTTTTACCCCTTGAACCACCCCATAAGTAAATTAAAGCATAGTTCATCACTGTTAGCTTTGTCACTTTGTTTCCAAATTCACTCTGGTCACGTTTGGGCATGTGTTCTCTTCAAATATCTTTTTAAATACTACTTTCTTTTATCAATTGCTTTCAGTTCTTTGCTCAATTAATTCCAATTGAAATTGCTCTTGAAGAAATTTCTTGTGTAGCCTTAAATATCTCTTGTGGACTATTTTTGGATAAATTTTTATTGTTGGTAAAACAATAAATCTTTATAATATTATTGTTTTCTACTTATAAAGTTAAAAACAATAAAATTGGTGTGTTTTCTCTTAAAAAACTATTTCATACCATTTTTTAATTGTATTTTACCTTATACAAGTTTTGAGCACAGGAAAAGTACTTGATTTTGAATCAAAGTTTCATATCCACACCTTACAGTCAGAATCAAGCATGCAATTGGAATTTTGAAGGGAAAGTGGCTTTCTCTAAGGGAAATTCAAAACCAAATGGGGGATAATCATGAAATTGAATATTTTGTTAGTTGGGCTGTTTCTTGCATGATTTTACATAATATGTTAGCACAAATTTTTGATTAATGGTTTCATTTATATGAAGATGATTATCCACCACATATGGAAAATCTGGATAATCATGACATTGGGAAAGATGTGGTAAAGATGTATGAAAAAATTAAACCAATTACCTTGGCATGGAAAAATAGTCAATTGTAAATTTCATCAGGACCATTGATTTATGTACTTAATTTAAGGGCATAAAATGGAGTGGAGATGTTATTGGTAAAATGAAACTATTTACAATTAATATTTTTTAGTTTTTTTTTATCCTGCATATTTCTTTCAAAGTACCCATTAACTTTTGAATTAATTTTGGTGGGTGTCATTTTCAAGAATTTGTCACCTACATTAAATACTTTATGGTTGAGTTGAAAAGGACATCCAAAATGAGTTATTTAGTCGTGATTAATAATTTCTGGAGGAGGATTTGCTGTATGATGAACCATTGATAATGTCTTGCAAAGAATTTCCATGATGCCAGGTTTTTTTGAAAAATCAATCTCCATTTTCAATTTGGGGAAGTGCAAGCCATGTCCAGAGGGGGGGAAGACAGTTGGAAGGGCATAAGAATCTTTTTTTTGATACAAAAGAAAATGTACCATAAGTCCAGGAATTGAGATCATGTAAGTCTTGGTGTGGCTTATTGAAAAATCCATCTTGAGTGACAATGAAATTCTCCCTTGAGCTCATGAATTATCTCTACCCCACAAAGGATGAATTTTCACATTATTAAAACTCACTGGGACATATAAATTTTCTTTGTAAATAAAGATTGGATCTTTTTAGCTGGGATTATTATATGAAAAAAGTGGGAAGAGCACATCCCCCCAAATCTTTGTCATATTGTAATTTTGAGACATGTTCAAACAGGAAATTTATCCATTCATGCTCAAAATTACATTTATATCTCTCTTCAAGAAACCTTGAGCTACGCAAATGGGAATTTCATGTATCAGAAAGGAAATTTCCACAGTTTTTTAATATTTATTGTTGCAATGGATAGAAATTAGTTCTATCAAACTCCACTCATCAGAATATCATGGAAATACCAAATAGGAAACACATGAAAGGGTATTATATAAATTTGATGAATTGTCTTTTAGATTTTTCTAAAATATGGCCCAATAACTCAAAAACCAGAATAAATTGTTTTTAACTTTAATGAAAGTCCCTTGAATTGACTGATTTAAAGTAAATATATAGTTTTGGGAGCATTCATGAAATTAAATCAACACTCCCTCAAATTTAAGCTTAGAAATATCAATCCCTTCTGGGAATAATGAAATGTAATTTATACTTACTTCTAACAATTATCTGAAATAGACACCCACAAATATAGAGTACAAGAAAATTATGAGGAACTCTTAATGAAGAAGGAAGCTATTGGATGACCTCAAATACTGGGAATACTATAGATATTTTATAGGAGATGGAATTTTTATAAAAGACACAGCTCTTCTGCTACTAGTAATCTTTTTCACCTGGGTCTTACTTGAAAATTATGTCACATAATATGATTCCTATTAGAAATAAATTATTAACTAGAATCTTGAGCTTAATTTACATGTTTTCTCGCAATTCCCAAGATGTTTTTTGTAATTAAAAAAGAAATATCAGAAGCTATCATTACACATACTTCCATTAGAAATACCCCTAAGATAATTAAATCACTTGATAAGGCATAAAAACATATGAATTGACCTTTATAAGAACAATAATTGTATGACCCATTGATATTTTGGTTTTAAATTCTTGAGGTAGAAGAAAGTGTGTGCTAAAAAAATCAAACAAAATGGTGAAAAGAACAAGATGATTAAGCTAAATGAAATCCTTTCATTTAAGCATACCAAGGATGAACTCCTTTGCTATTGACACCCAGAAGAAATCATCAAAAAAAGACTAAAAACTAAAAATAAAGCAAATAAATGTGAAAGGAAGAATCATTTAACAGTATAAATCTCCAAGAAGATTTGTTTTATCATTGGCTTTAGAAGTTCTTAGATCTTCCTTCCAAAGTAAAGGACTGAATTTTTCTCAAAACATATGGCATAAAATATGATTTTATTCAAACATGGGGTAAAAGAATATTTCTCAAAGGGATGAATAGATTAAAAAGAATATTAGGATCAATATTTATTTGAAGTTAATTCATTTATTAAATTTTGGCCTGTTAATTCTTAACTAGGCTACCTTAATTATGAAAGATTTAAAATGAAAGTTTTGGAAATGAATTAAGAGCTAAATGGATTAAAAAATGAGAAAAAACATAGTTTTGGATTTCCTTGTATTAAGTCACCCAAGAGATAAAAAGTTTGTTATCATGTATTTATATACCAAACCTACTCTCACTAAGTATGATAGATCAGAGAAAGGTGATTTTTACTACTTAGAAAAGTTTTATTGAGGAAGGCTTTGGGTAAGCTTAAATGGATAATTAGGAATAAATTACAATGATAGAATCATTTCAAGAGTGTTATGAAGGATGAAGTTGAGAAGTATAGTCATATCTCTAGAATATATTGAATATTTTTAGATAAATAAGTAGTTAGTATGAATCCTATGGCTTGTATTAATTTCATTGTGGAAACAAGGACGTGCTAATAGGGTTGTATTTGGGATAATGGTGTTATAGCTTTCATAGACCTAAAAATCCTGTAAATTATAATTTAACTTATGAAATGTCTATTCAGCAATTTTTTTTAAGTTTTTAACAAGGGTAAACAGCTATGTTTTTGTTTCATGAAGTACTTTCATAATCATATAACTCTTCCCCAAATAGAATAAATCAGTTAAATTAGCTATTGAGCATTAATCACTACGTTAATCTTAATATGTCTTAAATAATCAGAATACTTTCTTCAATTTGATCTTACATTGAGATAAAAATCAATAAAATGTATTTTCCTTATTTAATTTGATAAATAAATTTTTCAATTTAATTTAAAAATTCACTTTTGTGTTGATTGTGTCTGAAAATATCTAAATTATAAGCTTTGGAGGTTGACATGTGGATGAAATAATTAAGACATAAATGTTTCTACAAAATAAGGAGTTTTTGACTTTATTGAAGCATTCAAGAATTTTTTTCTCAAAGAAAAAACTAATGATTTTGCCTTATTTTTTCTAGTTAAGGTAATTGTCACAGGGGCTCTTCTAAGTGAAGAGGGCCTGGAACTCAGTGAACAGACTTGCTTATGGAGGGCTCAGAATAAAATACTCAATGATAAGAGTAATGAAGTAAGAGGATAAATTCCTAATCATAAAATAATAAGTGTTACAAGATATGAGAAAAACAAAAGCAATAATAAAGAGCCAACCACAAATAATCTTGTACCACTGTTTCAACCTGTTCACAAAAGAGAAAAGAATTAATAAAGGATATGGCCACCAGGACTCTTCTGAACAGGTGAGGGAAGGCAAAGACTAACTTAATAGTTAATAAAATAATATTGAATAATAAATCCAATATTTTAATTAACTGGGGGAAAAACCCCCAGTTGGATGAAGAGGGGCTGGTATATGTGAGAAATACCAGCCTTGGAGTTTGAGTGTTGAGATACTTGCCATTATGCTGGAAGAAGTTGGATGTGGGATTGAATCCTGTATTGGTGAGTCCAATACAGGTTATACAGTCAATACAGTTATTTGCGCCTGTATTGATTAAAGGCCTGTATGTGGTGAATCCTGTATTTGGGTCTTGCCTGTATGAAACTGTATTGAGGTCTGAAAACTGTATTTGGAGAATGTTGAATGAAACCCCCTTGCTGATTGGGTTTCAAAGGGTATCAATGAAGTAATGATTGGTAAAGCCCCTGCCTCCTTGGCTGTGACATTATTCCCCTCTTGAAAGTGGTGAGCTCGGAGCACCATAAGTAAAGTGAGTCTTGATGAGCTTGCAATCACTCCATACAGTTCTTTCCCCCAATTCCTTAAATTTATCCCATTAAACTTTCTTCTTCAATCAATACTCAAACAAAAACTTCATTTGATCACTTGTAGGTAATTTCCCCTTGATCATGATTCTGAAATCCCTCTTTTCCTTCAAAATGCCTTCATTCTTCTTGAAATTTCTTAATTCTTGTCTTGAGTGTCTTCACTAAACGTTCTTTGAGTCCTCATGGCTTTTGAAAAGTTGGTGACCTGGGTTTATGTCCCAAGAACACCTGATTTCATCATAATTTGAATCTTGAGAGTGTTGGCATAAAATGGCCAATACTTGAGGTTTTGGACCATTTCAGAATTCCTGGCCAAAATCCCTGATTTTGTGATTAAAGGGGTTTTTGGCCAATTTGCACAAAGTGCGCAAATTTGCGCAAAAATGCGCAAAATGCACAGAATTTGCGCAAAGTGTGCAAATGTGCAATCATGATGAAATTGGCCCAAAAGGCTGTTTGAAGCCTTTTGACAAGATAAAGAGGCCTTTTGCGCAAAATGCGCAAATTTGCCAATACGCATAATTAAACATATTTTGATGAATAATGATAAAAATGAGCTATTTTGAAGTTTTGAGGTCTGATATGGCCATTTTTGCCAAAGAGCATAAATTCATGAAATCAGCCAATCGGGCCATTTGAAGCAGTTTTTTCTTTTTGGTCTTGATTTCTTCTTGAATGTCTTTCTTCTTATCCCCTCCTATTTTCTTTGATTCAACCCATTCTTGCAGTTCCCAAATTGCCATAATTGTCTTGCTGACTTGGAATTGTCCATAATTCTCATGGTCTTGAATTTGAAATTTTGACTTGAAGATGAGTTCAAGGCGGACTTCCCTTTGTGATTCCCCACCTTCTGTACTTTATGGTCCTGGTGTTTTTGATAACTTGAGCAAGCTTTCTGAAGAGAGTATGGCCCCTACGGAGATTTGGGACATCAAGAAAACCTATAATGGTTTTAAATCTGTCAGAGTTATTGAACCACCCTGCACCAATTGTAAGAGGAAAGGGATTCCTTGTGTTGAATCTGCTACTGCTAGGTCCACCAGGTGTCAATTTTGCAATCTTGAAAAAGAAATTGTTCTCAAGCCCACTATAGCTTTCCTGAAAATTCCAGAAGATTATGGAGCAGCATCAAGAAGGGTGGAAGATTTGGATTGGAAGCTCCTGTTGATGAACCTCCCACCTCTGATGCCACCTCTGGTCACTCCAATTGTGAGTTGATTGGCCATGAAATTGATGGGTTACTGACTTCTATGTTTTCTCTTCTTCTTCTTCAGTGACTGGATCTAGAATGAGGGGTGTCCAACAATGGAATAATACCAGCAGTTCCTGGGCAGCCATTGGAGGATCAATTCACCCCCCAGGAAATCCCATTGGAGTGGCCCCAGAAGTTCCCATTTTGGTCACCAAAAAAGATGGAACTCTTGGAAGATTGAAGAGAAATTTGGTTGTTCAAGATGACATTGATACTGATGCTGAAGGCAGTGATGAGATTGATGGAGAAGAGCTTGAAATGACTACCCCAATACAGAAAAGAAGAATCCAATCCACCTCACAATCCCCAGTCCAAGCGAGTACCACCAATAATGA
This sequence comes from Austropuccinia psidii, assembly GCA_023105745.1. NCBI lineage: Eukaryota > Fungi > Basidiomycota > Pucciniomycetes > Pucciniales > Sphaerophragmiaceae > Austropuccinia > Austropuccinia psidii. Next base: position 25,860,636 of record JALGQZ010000004.1, on the reverse strand, counting down.
AGTGATAAGGTCCCCCCAACCACCTCAACTTCCAATTAGATCCCCAAACAGGCCCTCCACACTTGCCTCCCCCTCTGCCAATATCCAACCACCAGTGGCCAGCACTTCTAGAGACCCAATGTCTCCAGAGCCTTAATCAATCTTTGAAAACCTTTGCCGCTGGAATATTACTAGCAACTTCACTGATCAGAAAAGGGTGAACAAGAAGGTGGTCACCTCTCTATTTGCTGAAGTTGATGCTTTGACTGAGGTGTTTGTTGATAAGGCTATAAAGATTGCTATTCCAGGGGAGCCCACTGCTGCTTTGGCCAGGGAGGCAGTTGCTTATGAAGATGTCATGGTTGTTAAGTTTAGAGAAGCCTTGAAGAAATTTTGATGAGGATTATCTGTAGCTGGTCTTTACCATGACTAGTGTTTGCTCTTGATTATTAAATAAATTGACTCCCCAAACAAGATATGGGAGCTATGATTGCAGCTTTTGAAACAAGAAATGAAAAATAAATCATACAAGTAAAAGAAAATGAAATCAAAAAATAAAAATGAAAAAGAATTGAGAGAAAAAGAGAGTAAATAAATAGAAATAAGAAAGGCCTGAGAGTTGTCCTTCTTGTGGTGAGTTGCTTGATTTTGGCCAAAATGTTCTGAAAGATAAAATCAAGCATTTGATGCTCAAAGCATGGCCAAGGAGATGTTTTAAAGAAGTAGACCCCTCAGGGATGCATACCAGGAGATGGAACTTACTTTCATAACTTCCACTCCCTACCAAGCACCATAAATGAAACAGAAATTATGCCATAACATGAATTGTGGTAATGAATTTCTTGAAAGATAATTTATGGCATGATTAAAGAAAGAAAAGAAAATAAGAGAAAAGATTGGGCCATATCTTGATGAAAGGTCCAAAATCTTGAGGGTATGATTTTGCAAGGCCTTCCGAACCTGTCCAAAGAATTGACAAGTGCTCACAGAGTGGCCAAGGTGATGCTTACAACAAATTTGGTTAGAATACCCCCTTAGAGGTGCATGCCAGGAGAGGAACTTACTTTCATAACCTTCAATTCCCCCCAAGCACCATAAATCAAACTCTTGAGGCATCTGGGCCAGGCTTGTCAGGATATAAAGTGTGAAAATCCTTGACAAGGTCTGGGTAGTTGGTAAGGTTGGAAGCTGGTTCCCAAGTTGTTCTTTCTGGGTCTTCATTGAATCCTTTCCACTCCACTAAATACCATAATGTACCTCTCTTGAGTTTTGAGTCCAGAACCTGAGCCACTTCCCATTCCTCTTGCTCTTCCACTATTACTGGAGGTGGTGGCAATTGATGTTGATTTGGGATAGTTGATTGCTTCAGTGGTTCTAGCAAGGACACATGGAAGACAGGGTGAACTGACTTCAATTGTTGAGGCAACTTGAGGTGATATGCATGGCTTCCAATCTTCTTGAGAACTTCAAAGGGTCCCAACCATCTTTCTGAAAGCTTCTTGGTGGGTCTTGTTGTCTTGATGTTCTTGGAAGCTAGCCATACTTTGTCCCCAGTTTGGAAATCAGGTGGAATTTCTCTATTTTTATCTGCATACTTCTTAAAACACTTTATTGCTGACTCTAATTCTTCTCTGACAACTTGCTGTACTGATTGGAGTTTTGATGATAACTTTCCAGAAGGTGTATCTTGAGAAATGTGAATTGAATCAAAGCTGGGATTTCTGCCATAAATGGTGAAAAATGGTGACTGTTTTGTTGATGAATGTTCTGCATTATTATAGGCAAATTCAGCCAGAGGGAGCCAGGTGTGCCAGTCATCTTGATGGTAACTGACATACATCCAAAGATACTGTTCTAGAATCTGATTTACCCTCTCTGTCTGTCCATCTGTTTCAGGGTGAAAGGCAGTTGAAAGATCTCTTGATATCTTGAGCTGCTGACACAATTGAGTCCAAAATGATGAAACAAATAATGAACCTCTATCACTAACAATACTGATTGGAAGACCATGTTTGGAAAAGACATGATTAATGAAGATTTGAGCTAAGTCTAAAGCAGTGATTGTTGAATAAGTTGGAATAAATATTGCTATTTTTAAAAATCTGTCTACAACTACTAAAATTGAATCAAAGTTGCTTGAAAAGGGCAATTGAGTGATAAAGTCCATTGATAAAGAATTCCAAGGACCAGATGGAATTTGAAGAGGCTTGAGTAATCCAAACTTCTTATGGTGAATGTTCCTGTTTCTTGAACATTGCTGACATGAGGACACATAGTCCTTGATGATTTGATTCATGCCATCCCAATGAAAATCCCTCTTGATGAGCTTGAGGGTCTTCTCCTGGCCAGGATGGCCAGCCAACAGTGAGTCATGATGCTTTTGAAGAATGTCCAATTGAACTCCATGATTGCTTGGAATGACTACTCTATCTTTGAACAATAATAATTTTGCTGGAGGTTCAAGAGAATAGTCTGGGACTGATTCTCCTCTTGCTAATTTCTTGAGGATTTCCTTATAATTTTTGTCTTGCCATACTTGTCTTTGAATTTGATCAACTACATCTGAAAACATATCAACTTTTATTGAAAAGAATCTTGACTCTTGAATTTAATTTTGCTTGAGCACTTGATGAAAATTTTGAGTATTCTTGCTGATGAAATCCACCCCCCTCTCTGGGTACACATTTTCCCAATGCAACAAGGCATCTGGTAAAGTGGCCAGCCTGCCTGGGAGGCAAGTGATGATAAAATGAAATTCAGATAAAAATTCTTCCCAATGGGCTTGACGACAACTAAGGAATTGAGAGGACATAAAATACTGAAGAGAACAATGGTCTGTCAAGAACTCTAAGGAATAAGAAAGAGAAAGGAGAAAAGCTCTCCAGCGCTTGAGAGCCCAAACTATGCCAAGGAGTTCCTTGTCATTAATTTCATAGTTTAGTTCAGCTGGTAAGAGCTTGCGACTATCTGGTAGAGAAGGATTCAAATGAGAGAGAATAGGAGCAGTGGTGAAAGCTTCTTTAAGTATTTGAAACTGACTAAGAGCTTCCTCATTCAAGATAAAGAGAGAATCTTTATTAAGGAGGGAAGTGAGAGAAGAGATTTTTTTGGAATAATTTTTAATGAAACGACAATAAAAGTTGGCAAAGCCAAGAAAAGATTGGAGGGCCTTGATGTTCTTGGGCTGAGGCCAATTGAGGATTTGTTGAACTTTTGAAGAATCCATCTTGAGGCCATCACTTGAAACAACATAGCCCAAGTATTCCACACTTGAGGCATGGAATACACACTTTGAGGCTTTAGCAAACAAATTATTGTCTCTCAATCTTTGGAGGACAGAGGCCACATGTTTAACATGTTCATGCAAAGAGCTAGAGAAGACCATAATATCATCTAAGTACACTACAACAAAAATATCCAAATAATCTGCAAAGATATCATTAACAAGATTTTGGAATGAAGCTGGAGCATTGGTTAAGCCAAATGGCATGACCAAATACTCATACCTACCATATTTGGTTCTAAAGGCAGTTAAGTGCTCATCCCCCTCTTTAATTCTCAGAAGATTATAAGCACCACACAAATCTATCTTGGAGAACATAGTAGTACCGGTGAATACGGTAAGAAGCTGGTTCATAGGAGGAACAGCATACCTGTTCTTCCTAGTGACAGCATTAAGTTTGCGGTAGTCAACACACAAAGGAAGAACACCATCCTTTTTCTTGACAAAAAGGACAGGTGCTCCTGTTGAGGAGGAGCTTGGTCTAATGAAACCTTTCTCTACATTCTCTGAAATGTAGGCCCGCAGTGTTTCTGACTCATTTTTAGATAAAGAGTAGATAACACCAACTGGAGGTAGAAGACCCTCCAATTTGATATGGTGATCACAGGCGCGGTGTGGAGGAAGTTTCTCTGCTTTGACCTTGGAGAATACATCCAAATATTTGTGACAAGCAGGAGGGACTACCTTCAACACAGTTTCAATCTCTTCTGGCTCTTCCTCCTCATCCCACTGCCTCTCCAGGGAGGCATGAAAAGATAAAGGAGGAAGGTCCATATTCCCTTGAAAGAGATGAAGTGAAGATATAGCAACATCTTCTCCAACATCTTTTATCTCTTTGAAGACTTCATCTCTTAATGGAAGTAATGAATGAGAAGGAAAGATGGAGGGGTTATGGACATAACGAGGAAGGGAAGGTGTCTTAAGTTCACCAACCAGAGCAACACTGTTGACAGCAGTGGTTAAGTCATTACTAATAGAAGGGTTAAAACCACTATAATCCTTATGATTAGAATCATAGGTGATCAATCCGTTTTTCCAATCAATAATGGGATTAAAATGGTAAAGAAAATCATAGCCCAATATCAGGTCTTCTCCCTTGGGTGAATTTTTGATAAAGAAATCCCATTCAAAGCTTGGGAAGAAAGGTAAATCAACAACCCACTTGGTATAATGGGTGATGAATAAGGAAGTGGATTCACTGCAATCCAGAATGAAAAGAGGAATCTTTTCAGGGAGCTCTGACATTGTCAATGAGTACTTGAGAACAAGATTCTTTGCAATTTAGGAGTTTGTAGCATCAGAATCAATGAGAATACTATAAAGAATATCAGAGATTGAAGAAAAAATAAGAAATTTTAAAGATTTTTTGACACTAGTATTCAGAGTACACAATTGTGCTCATGAAGGAAAGAAGTGAGAACCATTGAACACATTATGATCCCCACTCAGGCTTTTCCCTGCTTGCTAGGGAAGCCTTTTGATGACCCTTGCTTATTTTCAGGCCTCTTGAAGCATTTTTAAAATGGGTGTTTACCACCACAATAATTGCACAAGCCTTCTTTGATCCTCCTCTCCTTTTCAGAACCGATTAATTTATTTTCCTTATTGAGGAGAGAAGCATGAGGCTTGTCTTTGGACACTTGAAAATTCTTTCCCTTCTTGTTCTTTCTTTGATAAGGCCTTCTTGCAGCTTGACCTTGAGGTGGCTTGGAAGAGTTTGATCCCACCATTAGAGGCTTCTTTTCTTGATGACTACCCCTTTCCTTCTGCCTCTCATGGTACCTGGTATCTAATTCCAAGGTGATGTCCATGAGCTCTTGAAGACTATCAAAAGTTCCAGGGTGAGAAGCCAATTGGTTTAATAATCTTGATGCCAAACCTCTTCTAGAAACATGGATATAAGCTCCTTCCCCCCAGTCTCCAATTCTTGACATTAAGCTTCCGCAATCTGCTATGTACAAGGAAACTTGACCACTTTCTTTCATCCTGAGGTTGTTTAACTCTTGCTCAGCTTTCCTGACTTCATCAGGATCACCAAAAAGAGTGAATAACTGGGTTTCAAACAACTGCCAGTTATTGAGGACATAAGAAGGGTCTTCATTGGAGATATTTGAGAGGTAAGGTTCAATCCATTTTCCAGCTCTACCAGTAAGAAAAGAAGTTGAGTAAAGCACCTTCTTCCTGTCAGAGAAGACTTTTTCTGGGTCATTATGAAATATTAATTCACAGGATTGAATGAATCCTCTCAATTTATGAGCTTTAGTACCATCAAAAGAGTCAGGTGCCTTCATTGATGAAGTTTTGAATTCTGGAGCTTTTGAATTTTCCTGTGGGGCAACTGCTTGAGTGAGTTTTCCCATAAACTGAGTCATTTGCTCCATCATCTTGAGGAAATTTGGTTCAGCTTGAGAGACAGAAGGTTGATTAGAAAGGGCTAGATTTGGAGCCTCAGGAGCTTCAGGAGCACCTTCCAAGGCAGCTGCTACTTCAGTCCCCTCAGATTCTTCCTCTTCCACGGACTCCTCCCCCTCCCCATCTTCAGCTTCCCCCAATCTACTCCTAGGACCTTGAGAAACACCAGGATAACCACCCAATAGTCCAGAGAATGATCTTGATCTTCTAGACTTCACACCTACTCTTCTGGAGGGTGCTGCTCCTTCCATTGGTGGTCCTCTGTCCAAATTTGCACTCAGTTGATGAACTGATGGTGTGCAGTCAAGAGGCGCCCTTGCTGTAAGAGTAAGAACAGCTTGATGTCTTTGGGATCTTGTATTCTTGGCTGGTGGGCTATGCTGAACTGGCATCATGAAAGAAGAATGAATAAAAAACTTGATGATACTATCAATAAAATACGGCTTGACCAAATCAAATTAAATGAGAATATTGATGATCTTGAAGAATCAATAAACAGTCTTGAAGTGAATCAATATGAATAAATCTTGAAGAGTGAAGATGACAAAGTCAAATTCTTATGAATAATAAATTTCAATCAATAAGTCAAATCAAGTCAATCAATCAAATCAAATAAATCAAGTCAATTCAAAATCAGATCAATTGTTTCTTGAGGAATTCAATCAATATCTTCAAAAATCAATTCAATTTTCTTGAGGAATCAAATTCAAATTAATCAATTAAATCAAATCTTGAGGGTAAATCAGCTATCTTGAGGAATCAAATCAAGTCAATCAAATCAAATCAATCAAAGTCAAATCAAAGTCTTGAGGTGAAATCAATGTCTTGAGGAATCAATCAATCAATCAATAAATCTTGAGAAATTTCAAAATCAAAATCACTGAAAACCCCAAATAAATGAAATCCCTGAATGATGAATCAATTAACCCAAATAATTCCACTCAAATGACCTGATAAAACCCTGAATTCAGACAAAAAGAGAATTGAGAATCATAAAGAACAAAGTGAAATGGTCAGCAGAATTTAGAAATGAGGAAAGAATGAATTTTCATGAGAATGAAATGGGTGGGATGAAAATTGATGAAATTCATACAAATCATAAAAATCATAAAATCATGAAAAGATCATAATTGAAGAATGAGAGAAATGAATAAAATGAATGAAAAGAAGAAACAATTTTGAGTTAATTAAAATAATGTCACAGGGGCTCTCCTAAGTGAAGAGGGGCTGGCACTCAGTGAACAGACTTACTTATGGAGGGCTCAGAATAAAATACTCAATGATAAGAGTAATGAAGTAAGAGGATAAATTACTAATAATAAAATAATAAGCATTAAAAGATATGAGAAAAACAAAAGCAATAATAAAGAGCCAACCACAAATAATCCCGTACCACTGTTTCAACCTGTTCAGAAAAGAGAAAAGGATTAATAAAGGATATGGCCACCAGGACTCTACTGAACAGGTGAGGGAAGGCAAAGACTAACTTAATATTTAATAAAATAATATTTCTTAATTAGAAATAAAAACATATTGAATAATAAATCCAATATTTTAATTAACTGGGGGAAAAACCCCCAGTTGGATGAAGAGGGGCTTGTATATGTGAGAAATACCAGCCTTGGAGTTTGAGTGTTGAGATACTTGCCTGTATGCTGGAAGAAGTTGGATGTGGGATTGAATCCTGTATTGGTGAGTCCAATACAGGTTATACAGTCAATACAGGTATTTGCGCCTGTATTGATTACAGGCCTGTATTTGGTGAATCCTGTAATGGGTCTTGCCTGTATGAAACTGTATTGAGGTCTGAAAACTGTATTTGGAGAATGTTGAATCAAACCCCCTTGCTGATTGGGTTTTGAAGGGTATCAATGAAGTAATGATTGTTGAAGATGATTGGTAATGCCCCTGCCTCCTTGGCTGTGACAGTAATTCAGTAGCTATTAATGAATAATATGAATTGACTTGTGTTACAACAAATGAGGTCTTCTATTGGTGATTTGGATTTAATTAATAATCTTGAAAAAGATTTCTAATCTTAGCATGTAATTCAATCAAGGAATTTAAGTCCCTCATAGTGCTTTATTTTGCTTTTGAAGACTATCGTCAGTTGAGCTAGATAATTATGGTTTTTTCCAAAAGATTTTGAACAGCCATGCTTTCAGTATTGTGTACTTTAATTCCTTCAAGATAAACTGGGAAAGGAAACACTTAATCTACATGTTAAATTGGAACATAAGACTCTATGTCATGCAATTTTTTTATTATAATGAGTAAGTTGTACGTGTTTATAGAGCTCTATGTAATTTTACAGCTACAGCTTGGCAGGCTCAAATGAATTTTTAATATCAGAGAAATGCAAGTGAGTCACCACAAATATATCAATGTGGATTTGTTCAAAACTACGTCTTGAAAGTCCTGCTGGAATGCATGAGTTTAGTTTTCAAAATTTGGATAATGACAATCAAAATGCTTCAGACCAATGGAGACTTATTATCAACACCCCTATCACAAAATCATCCAATGACCATCTATGTAATGAGTACTCAGACACACCTCATTACCAAGTATTTAATAATAAATAGAATTTATAATATAAGTGTCCCCCTTTCCAATCAAGAAGATCAGCAAGCCGTTATTTGTTTGCTCCTTTAACTAATTATCTTCCCTTTTCACTTTACTCCTGTGCATTTTATATTAAGTTATTTCTTATTTCTTTGACTAAAATAGTGGTAGCTGAACTAGTAGTAATTGAGTACATCATCCTTGTTGTCACCCTCTTTGTACATTGTTTGAGTCATATTTGCTTTCCACCCCTAGGTACACTGCTTCTTGTCATGTTGTCATAGCTAAAGTTGTTAATCAAATAAAACCTTTAATTCCCCAATTTAACACTTGATGCAATCTTTTGTCCAAAATTCCTGATTTTATCAAAAAAACAATCGCCGAATCACAAAACCTACTCGGACCTTTACTGCGATTTACATAGAAACTGAGACAATTAAAATCAGATTTTTGATTGTTAGTTTCGAAGCTTCCAAGTTATTTCTGATATTATAATAAGATAAAATAATAGGATGATGATTGCGAGCATATTGGTAACGAAGGACATTTCAATTTGGAAGTTAATTAATCCGGTCAAAAGATTAGACTTTCATTTATTTATTTATCAAAGCAAAACAATTAGATTCATCAAATTAGCTATTTGTTGAGATCTGTGGAGAAAAGTTGACCAAATAAAAATGAAGAGACTTGTTAATAAAAAACTCACTGACAATCAGAAAGACAAACAGACTATTTTGAATGATGGATTAAAATAATTTGGGCAGGCTTGAGAGCCCTTGATTATGGAGGAAACCGGAACAATTAAGTTCAATGCTTTCAAACAAACAATTTCCAATAACCAATGTCAAATTCATGGCACCGAACCAAAAGCAGTAATTAGGATTAGCCTAAGAAAAAAAATAAAGGCAGCATGAATGTTTTGTCACCTCTAAATTCATGAGTATTTTAGACTTGACCTATGTACCAATATTCGAGACGGTTTTGAGATGAGACTGGCAGAGCCCAAGTAGACTATCCACCATATGATACTCCAACTGCTATAGTCTACAAGAGCCTTCCTAGGTTTATATTTACAAAATTTATAAAAAGCCACTACTTTGGATAATTTTCGAAGAAAATCAGGTGAAAAGGGAAGAACATAACAACCAGTTGAAAGGCCAAACAGGTAAATTATAAGATAGCCCAAATGTGGACTTTGCGATCAGCTTTCCATCAGAATGATATAACAAAGTTAGAATTGACTGGGGATACTCGCTAGTCCTCCACGATTGGCCGAGATCAAATTTGTTCTATGAGCTTCAGACAACACATAATCTTTCAAGCAAATGGCGATTAAGATATACTGATAGGCTTATAAAAGTGTGGCAATCACACACACACACACCTGAACGATAAGGTATTAATACCTTTGATTAGAATAAGCAAGGAGGAACAGTGGAGACGACGAGCACACCTGAACGATAAGGTATTAATACCTTTGATTAGAATAAGCAAGGAGGAACAGTGGAGACGACGAGCACACCTAGAGAGGTGTAAGATACAAAAAGGTTAAGAGTCGATACATTGCATGTCAATAGTTCTGACAGAACCAACCTGAACGATAAGGTATTAATACCTTTGATTAGAATAAGCAAGGAGGAACAGTGGAGACGACGAGCACACCTAGAGAGGTGTAAGATACAAAAAGGTTAAGAGTCGATGGGTAAATGGAACAAGTGCCATCGACTCTATTTATGTTGAGAAAGATAATTGGCAACATGTCTTAGCTCTGCGATGATGTTTTTGTGTCTATAAGAGGACCTTTTTGTATCTGTGATCTAAGAGTGCTTTTGATTTTTAGAAGAGGATTTTCCTCTTCTCTTATTGCTTTCTAATATAATATTCAACACCCCCCCTCACTCTTAGGATTCATAAGTCCCAGGTTTGTAACGAATCTGAGATGGGCTGGTTTTGCCAGAGACTTTGTCAAGCCGTCAGCAGGCATTGTTTGAGAAGGTATATATGATAGTCGTAGTTTATTTTCTTTTACCTGTTCTTGAGTCCAGTGAAAAATCGTGTCAAAATGTTTGTTTCTGTCGGTTATTTGAGAATTGTTTGCTAGTGCGATCGCTCCTTGGTTGTCAGCACAAATTTCTAGTGGGTAAACAACATTTACACCAAGATCTTTGAGTAGAACACCAGTCCAAATTGCCTCCTTCCCACCTTCATATTGAGCTTTGTACTCAGCTTCACAAGAAGAAGTAGATACGGTTGATTGCTTTCTACTTTTCCAAGTAATGCAAGAATCACCAACTTTTGTCATAAATCCGCTGACCGATTTTCTAGTGTCCTTACAGTTGGCAAAGTCGGCATCACAAAAAATGGAAAAAGACAACGAGTTTCCGCCCAGTCGAAGTGCCAGCTGCTTCGTACCTTGTAAATATCGCAGTAGGTGCTTGAAGGCCAACCAGTGCTTGATTCCGGGCTTTTCGAGAAATTGAGATAACTGAGAGGTAACAAAAGCAAGGTCTCCCCTGGTTGCCACCTGGAGATAGCTGATTTTTCCTACTGCTTGTCGATAGTTGATGTTTAGTGCCTTAAATTCTTCCCTTTCGTTATCTGTCGCTTCTTGTAGTCTTGAGTTTGGTACCATCGGGGTAGAAACAGGTTTACAATTCTTCATGTCATAGCTGTCTAGCAAATCACTAATATATGAAGACTGGGACAAAAAATAGCAGTTGTCTCCTCTTGTCACCTTCATTCCTAACAGGGAGGTGGCTGGACCGAGGTCTTCCATTTCGAATCGTTTGCTTATTAGCGCCTTGAATTTAGTGATGTCGTTTGAAGCCACTGTTAAGTCATCCACATGTATGTGGACAAAACACTGCCAATCTCTTGAGGTTGAGATGAACAGTCCTGGATCGGCATTGCTGGGTTTTAGTCCAATTGATCCAAAAAAGTCCGAAATGTCAAGGTACCAGTATCTTGATGATTGTTTTAAGCCGTAAAGGGGTCGATGTAGTTTCCAAACTTCATTTTTGTTTGATCGTTTTATAAATGTTGGAATCTTCATGTAGATTTCTTCATTTAAGGATGGGTTAAGAAAGGCTGCTACAGCGTCCATATGGTGTACTTCAAGATTTCTGTTGCTAGCAACATATAGTAGAGCCCTCAAAGAACTAAATTTCCCCGTGGGTGAGAATGTGTTATCATAGTCTACTCCCGGCTGTTGTGAGAAGCCTTGAGCACAAATCCTGACCTTGTTTTTAACTAGATTATTATCTGAATCGAATTTTCGCTTGAATTGTACTGAAAAACCAATAGCCCGCTTTCCTGAAGGGAGAAGAACTGTTTCAATGACTCCTCTAGATGTAAGATTGTGAAGCTCGTTGTTTAGAGCGTTGACCCATTTCTTCTTATCGGGTTGTTGCATTGCGTCGTCCCATGATTTAGGATTTTTTGACAGATGACTGATAATTGTCATTTTTGCTCTTCTACGTTTACCTTCCAAAATGTTAGCCTCATCAAGATTTGAGGAGATGTTCTTTGGTGCAGTGTTTGAAGTTAGGCGTATATCCCAGCCAGGACGTCCAACGGCCGATGATGATGTTTGTTGTGCAATTGGTTCTTCACTTACAACTGGTGGAGGTTGATTGTTTGAATCGGAAGAAGTCTTTCTCAAGAAATGGTCCTCGTCCGCCATGTAGCTGGGGATGATGTCCAATTCGGAGGGTGGCGAAGGGAATTTGTTTTCATCGAAAATCACATCATGACTGTGAGTGATTTTTCCATTCAGCAACATGATTCTGTAGTTGTGTTTGTAATTGTCATAGCCTAAGAAGATGCCTTTTGTCGCTGTGGGAGAAAACTTTCCATGTCGTTTGGCTTTTGGGATATTGACAAAACAAAGACACCCGAAGGATCGAAGTCTTGATAAGTTGAAGGGCTTACCATACCAGATCTCAAATGGGGTTTTTGTGTAGGCTGGTATTGAGGGTGTGATATTTTCAAGGAAGACGCTGGTGACGATCGCTTCTCCCCAAAAGGATGCGGGGAGTTTGCAGTTGAACAATAGTGATCGAGCCTTTTCCGATGTTGACCTGTTTCCCCTTTCTGATACTGGGTTTTGCTGTGGTGAGTATGGAGCTGTAAGCTCCATCCTTATTCCTTCTTTGTTGATAAATTCTTGAACATCTCCTGATAGATATTCGCCTCCATTGTCATTTATCATTACTCTAACAGGTTTGTTTTGAGTTGTTTTAACCTGATTGACATAATTTTTGATTGCTTCAAGTGTTTCTGATTTGTTTTTAAGGATGTATACGGTTTTAAATTTTGAGAAATCATCGGTGAATTTCAAGTAGTATTGGCCTCCACCAATGGTTGCAGGAGATATTTTTCCTGATAAGTCTGAATTTACAGTGTGTCCTGCATAAGGCGCTTTTCTTAACTTGCCTTTGTAAGGCAGTTGGTGAGATTTTCCAATAGCGCAGGCTTCGCAAAAAGGTGGATTTCTTACGTGTGGGAACATGTGTTTGAGTACTGCATCGTTAGGATGTCCAGCTCTATTATGCAGGGTACATTCAGATAGCTTGGACACGTGCGATTGATAAACCTTGGTTAATGATAGATTCAGGTGGAACATGTTGTCTTTGACATACCCGTCCATAAGAGTAAAGTCTCCTTGACTGATCGAGAATTGATCATTAGGTAGTTTCTTGATATGGAAACCATGTTTCCACAGCTTTCCCATACTAATCAGATTTTCCTTAATGTTAGGAACATATATGCATTTAAGGGTAATGATTTTTCCTCTGTATATGAAGGATACATCACCACTCCCCAAAGCATCGGTGTATGATCCGTTAGCTGTTTCTACTCTAAACGATCCTCTTTTAAAATTACGAAATGAGTCTAGAGATCCTCCTACCATATGGCAAGAGGCGGCAGAATCAAGATAGATGGAAGATTCTGATGAATTACTGCTAGCTTTAAAAGCTTTGGAGAATTTAACTACATGACTTTCATTATCAGACGAATCACTCTCCTCAAATTGAATGGCTTGAGTATGTTTGACCTTTTCAGATTTGTCTGATGAGTTCTTTTTTCCTTTCTTTTTCTTTAGCTGTCGGCAGTCCTCGGCAAGGTGCTTTGTGAGTGGATTGTGTACCCCATTTTTGCAGAAGTGTCCCCTTTTGTTAAAGAAGGCACTTTCGTTCTTGATATTGTTACTGGTAGTGTTTGATGGGTTGCCACTGTCTCGGATGTAATCATCGATCTTTGCTATTATCTTATCAGTGAGTAGAGGACGCTGTTCATAGATTAGGCGTTTTAGCCCGTCATATCCCTGAGATAGCTTGCTTACGATGATTTCGGCTAGCAACTCGTCAGAGATGTCTACAACTGAGGATATAGTAGGGTTGCCAACCCTGATTCCGACTAAGTTGAGATACATTAGTTGAATTCTTATTTTGCTTATGAAGTCGTTGATTTCGTTATCCTTGCAATTTATTGAAAGGAGGTTGCAGAAGACCCTTGCTTGATTGGTGCTTTGATTAGATTGATAGTAGTTGATAATTACGTTATACAGCGCAATTGGGTCTTTTTCATTGTTCCGGTTGAGAAACTTTGCACGATTGTTTGTGTTCAGGGATTGACAAATTACACCAGCTGCCTTTTGCTTTTGTTCACAGTATTTAAGATGTAAATCCCCTCTATCCTCAGAAGGGGGGGATATATCACCGTCGACATAGTCTAGAAATCCTATGAACAAAAAATAAGCTCGGATGGAAGCATTCCAGTCGGCATAGTTGTTGTCAGACAGCATAGGAATGCCATTTCTGGCAGCTGCAGATCCGGTTTGCGCTTCTGGGCCCATAACCTATAAAAGTGTGGCAATCACACACACACACACCTGAACGATAAGGTATTAATACCTTTGATTAGAATAAGCAAGGAGGAACAGTGGAGACGACGAGCACACCTGAACGATAAGGTATTAATACCTTTGATTAGAATAAGCAAGGAGGAACAGTGGAGACGACGAGCACACCTAGAGAGGTGTAAGATACAAAAAGGTTAAGAGTCGATACATTGCATGTCAATAGTTCTGACAGAACCAACCTGAACGATAAGGTATTAATACCTTTGATTAGAATAAGCAAGGAGGAACAGTGGAGACGACGAGCACACCTAGAGAGGTGTAAGATACAAAAAGGTTAAGAGTCGATGGGTAAATGGAACAAGTGCCATCGACTCTATTTATGTTGAGAAAGATAATTGGCAACATGTCTTAGCTCTGCGATGATGTTTTTGTGTCTATAAGAGGACCTTTTTGTATCTGTGATCTAAGAGTGCTTTTGATTTTTAGAAGAGGATTTTCCTCTTCTCTTATTGCTTTCTAATATAATATTCAACAAGGCTTTGCTTGGAGGTCAAAAGTTTGAGTAACAATGGCCAAGTCAGCAAAAATTTTGCAGACCCCCTTATTCCAATAAGCAATCATTTTACCTAATGCGGTTAAAAACCCGAGGAGAGTAAATTCCAATCTATACGTCTTATATGCCCTTCGAACCAGTACGCCAACCATTGGTAAGATAGATAGGGTGAAAAAAAAGTTCCAGTGAACTCCATACTCGGTGACATATTCCTAAGATTGAAAAGGATGTTACTGTTTTATTGAATGGACAGACGGAGTAGTCAAATAAAGAATGATTTACTGGATAATCTGCACCCTTTACCAAAATCATTCTTATTATACCTAATACGAGTAGGGACATATTAGAATCATTATGCTTTTACATCCGTTAATCTATAATGTACGAGCTCCTGGAATAGTTTCTTTTATTAACTCTTATAACATCGTCTATTACTCTCAGATTCCTTTCTACTTTCATCTAAGATTACTTTTTCTCCATGTGTTCCATGAATATATGCTACTAGTTGTAGAAGTCCTTACGAGGATGACAATGCTCCATGTCTATCGCGTCTATTTAAACCCACTATCTATTGAGTTATCCTAAAAATCATCCCATTTTGTTACTTCTATTGCATATTGTTCCAGGTTCTCTGTCGTCTCTGTCAAAATTACTGACCCAAAACGCTTTAGGTCAGAACCACACTTACCAGTCCTATTTGTTGAAAATCAAGATCTCGACTAAGTGAGATCCAATATTTCTTCCCTAGTAGCAAAACTGTACAAACCGTTTAACTGTACAATTGAACAACAAGATCGGCAAGAACCACTAAAGCGCAGATCTCTGCGCATAATCAACACCGTAAAACACCTCCTCAGCTGAACCATCCTTCAATATTTAATTCCTTTTTTTTCCTCTCCTTTTGACGCCTTCTTTAAAATCTCCCCAATTTCTTTTGTCATCTTTATCTTCCTCACTCCTTATTTTCTTTTCCTCTCCCTATTTCCATTCCCTCTTCCTTCATTCTTTTTCTCATCACTTTCCTTCGTTTCTTTTTTTTCTCTCTCCTATCAGATAAGCTGACGTAGGTGTAGTGACTCATTTTTGTTTGACCTACACACTCGATTAACATTGTTGCTTGTATTTCATTACAGCCATTGTTGATCTCCAAAAGACCACTCTTTGTACATGTCCTGTTGTTTTAGTTTGAATCTCTTGCTGCCCACCGTTTAGGTACTTATTCCCTTTTAGCTCAAACATAGCTTAGAATTGTTGAAGAAATGTATTGTTTAGTTTAACATTATAGCAGATTTACAGTATCAACACTCAACCTCTTGCACACTATGGTGGACACCAAGGATAAAAAACAATGAAAACTACCAATAAAAACTCTGAAAAAGAAACATCCTCAATACCCATCCTTTATTCTACCAACTACAGTAAGTAGAATCTACGGATGATGTTTCATCTTCAGTCAAGTAATCTCCTGGATGTTCTTAAAACTCCTCTTTGTGAGACTTTGAGATAAGATCACATATCTAAAAAGGTCACAGCAAAATTTCTGTAATAATTATACTTATGATAATTATCTCAAACATTAGTTAAACACCATAAATAAGTACAAAATCCAAATTAACTCCAAATATAATGTACAAACATGTGAGATAAATTACACCATGAGATTCCCCATGGTAAAATACACATATGTCATTTTTATGGCATATCTGAAAAGTCAATAATTACTGAGGTATAAGTAATAATACCTTAAAAAAGGTACAGAACCTCATTTATCTCAGAACCCAATGAAGCAACATGTGACATATATTGTACCATTCAGTTATCCATAAACCTCTACAAATCAAAAAAATTATAAAGCTAATCTCTAAAGTCAATACTTAAGGAATTAAGCAGAATATATGCACTTTTTTGGTCAACACATATATTCATGGTTTTTAGCTAATATCTCTTGAAATATACAAGATAGAGAGATAAATAAAAAATAAAGTCATCATGCAATTACTTCAAAGATACAGATATGAACTTTATTTCACAAGTTATAAACAAGGTTAAAACTTGTAATGGATTATTGAATAAAATCAATAGAGCTGTTATCCACTTTGTTGTAAAAGTGGTCCAAACTTGAATATAAGTAGAAGGTTGGATTCTACTAGCTCATTTGTGAAGAATGATTTATTTTTTATTAAAATATTCAAGGTATAACCCCTTGAAATCATGGTTTGAAGTTTAAAATCTTAAATTTCAACAGAAAAGATGAGCTACAAGAAAAATCATCAAAAATAGAGTTTTGATGATGTAATGAAATTCTCTGGAAATTTGATAAGGACATTCCAGGCTATTGGAATACACTCTCAGAATATCTGTAGCGTGTATAACTTAAAAGGTATTCATGATCAAAGTTTAAGCTTAAATGTGATCATTTATGATCACTCACTGTAATCTTATTTTAAGTTTAACATTCATATAAGTGATAAACCTGATGAATACTATTAAATTATGTTTCATACTAAGAAAAACCACAAATATTAGGCTTCTCCCAAGCCTATGATGTCATCAAACTTAGAGCTACAGTGATAACTCTAAATAATGGCGTAATAATGAGGTAAGATGGTTTGATCATGATGTAATCATCACCAAACCTTAAAATATTGATCAATTCTAATAGAAAGCATCAGTACACGTCTATTAGAAGCCTGTTGGACTCTAGAAGGGAGGTATTTACTATAAATAGAGCTCTTTTTACTCTATTTTCCCCTCAGATGCTTACAAAACACTAAATAATTAAAACAGAAAGGTAATTTCTTTATTCTTTATATATAAAACTCTTATATTATTAAAGACCAAAGATCATCCTTATTATAATCATAATTCTTGATGTGATTACTTCAATTATTTAACTGTTTTGTTTAAATTTCTCTTAAAAACCTAAAATCCACATAAAATCAAGATAAATTGTAACTTCTCTTAATTTCTATTATAAATAAAATTTAAATAATTTGTATTTATATTTTTTCTGGCGTAAAATAAGTCAAAATTACTATATTAAGTTTTAAAAGTAGGTTATTTTTTCTTATTATTATGATTTTCTCTCTATCATTAGTTTAATGATTCTTTAATTAATATAAATAGTATTTATATTAATTTATAACTTTAATATTAGTAATATCATTGTTATTAATTGTTTTTTATTAATAAAAGAGAATTTTTTTTACACATTTCTCATTTTTTGGTAACAATAATGAAGTGCTTTTAAATACATTAATTATATTATATTAATATATTTAGTCATTATATTAATTTTTTTATAATATGAATTGTATTATTATTTTTATGCCATATTTATAATAATTCTTCATTATTATAGTTATTTCTTATTTTATTTATTTTATTTATAAGGAGATTAATAGTACAATAAGTAAAATATTAGTAATTTTTACTTATTGTTTCATAGTCAAACCTTACACTCTTGCAGAAGGTGCTATGGGTCCATCAGTAAACAAATGGACTAAGGCCAGTCACAAAGCAATCAACATTATTGCCTCAAGACTAAGCCACATAGTTTTTCTTGAAGTTATCAACAATGAGACTACAGACAATGCTCACCTTCTTTGGACCAAGATCAACAATCAATATACCTCAAAAAGAGTGATCAACCAAGCATGTGTTTGGTTGGACTGGATTTGGTCAAACTATCATGGAGACCTTCAAGAGTACATCAACAGTTGTCAAAAATGAAGCTTCAATTGGAATCAGTCAATATCAAAATAGAAGCTTAACTCCTATCTTTTTTCATTCTTGGTAAATTAGTCAAAGATCCAAATTTACAACACTACATCAAAGTCCTTACTCTCAATAATGAGGTTATAGAAAAACCCAATCTTATCCTTACCAAGCTTCAGGACTTTTTCAATAACTCAATAATACAACCTACCAGACAAGAAACTGATCCCTCCACTCTCTCTACATCAACTCAGAATCAAAATTACAAAATTATGTACTACTGCACCAATGGCCAGCATAATGCTAATTGCACTACTCACACTGTGGGAACTCCTCTTGTGTGGGGTAAATGAGGCAGTACCTGGAAGGGGAAATTACAAGAAAACAGTTTTGAATTTCTGTTCAAGCTTGTAACCCTTGCTCTGCTTGTGTGTCAGAATAATCTGAACTGCCCTTCCTGAAAAATGCTGAATTATCTTAACTTGAGTTCACAACCAATTTATTTATTGATGGTGGCTAATTCAGAAAAGTGTATTCAACAGACTCAATCAGACTTTGCTTGATCTCAAAATATTTATTTAACCTTTTAAATATAACACTATTTAATTGACCAAAAGAAAAAAAACTATCACAAATCACACAAAATACTACTACAACAATAATTCAATATAATCTGGAGACACTAGGCTAATAATAATACTAAATGAAACAATCAAACACTTTTTTTATATGGCTTATGATTTATTACGTTTTTATTTTTTGTATAATGAAATTCTGATATGACAAGACTAATTAATAGTCACTCTTTGATAATTTGATCTGATAATGATTCTTTCTTTTTTAATAAGAAGAACACTATTATATTCCTATAATAGGTATTTTCCTTTTATAATTAAAAAGAATGTCCTTGAAGTGACCAAAGTATGAATTTATGAAATTAAATAATAATATTAACTCCTTAAAAAGTAATTAAATGACCCTTCTTTTCCTTCTACAAAGCTTTGATTGCTTTTAATAAGGTGAAATTCTTTTTCTTAAAATACTATTTTATTTAATTCAAGCTCATAAGACTATTATGTAAAGCCTTTTTATCCTTTATATAATCAAATTATATTATAAAGTTTTCTTCTTTTTTTTATAAATTTTTTTTTTTCAAAAGACTGATTCTTATTTTTTAAGACTTTTTTTTATTATAAGACTATTATATATGGCCTTTTTATCCTTTATATAATAGAATTATATATTTGTAGACTAGTTAACCTGATATTCAGGGATGAATTTTAATCCACTTTCCACTTTTGGGGGGGGATAAAAGACATGAGGGAAAGAGGAAAAATTTGGGGAGAGAGGCCCTCTATTTATAATTTTTGGGCTCTCCATGGGAGGTGTTCAAAAAGAGGGACTTAGAATTTTTCAGTTTCTTTTGGCTGGGAAAATTCTTTTCTGCTGATCCCACCTAAATGATGTCATTTATGTAAATCATTGCATCATTTATTTGGTTGATGATGTCATTTGTTGGGTTTCTTACTAATTTGAGGTATTTTTGCTGGTGCTTATTTGAACTTTATTACTAATCTTTAGACTTGCTGACTAATCCTTAGCTCCCTAAGTATTACTAATCAAGTAATCTGATTACTAATGCTTTCTTAACTCCTTCCTGCTTATGTAATCTGTTTATTTATTCTCCTTCTGCTGTCTTGAATTTAGAATTTTTGATTTTTGAAGCCAATTTGTGGGTTGAAACCTAATTTTATTTTTGGGTTAGGTTTCAGGTATTTTCCAAACTTGTGACATGTTTTAATTTTTATTTCTATTTTTTAAATAATAATTTTTTTTTTCTTTATGTCTTCAATGTGGCTTGAACCAATGACATGGCCATCTTCCTTGACACAAGGCATCTCCTTACCAACACCCCCAACAATTGAGTGATGCGGGGCATTTCGCGTCGCACTGTCCTCCTCAGTTCTCACATTACCTTCCTTTTTTTTTCTTCCAACTCACTTAAATGATGGTGAGTCCTTTCACCATCTTTGCTAACCCTTTCTTCTGTTCAACTCATTGAAAATGAGGATATCTTTCAATATATTTTTCCCATTAGCTCTTTCAAATTATTTGCTCTATTTATTTTTCTAAAACTTACGATGAATTTCAATCGCTTTTCTACTCATGATTCTGGTGATCCAGATGACCCTCTCACCAAACCTCATCCTGGTTTTGTAATTGAGCAGCACAATCGTAAAATTTCAATCTTGCAGCAGCAACTTCAACAATCACAAACTGCATATCAAGATATTTTAGAAAAATCAAATCCCTTGAAGTAGATAAACAAAAGAAAGATTCAAAAAGTCAACTTCCACCTTCGAAGCTATATAAGAGCTCAAAATTACCTGTAAAGAAAAAACCAGACAATTGTTTGCACAAGTCAAACCCATATCAATTAATTATAGCCAACACACCTCCAGATTTTCAGTATACGAAGGTCAGTATGCACCTTGCATAAAATAAATAAATAAAAAGGCCATACGGCTGACCTATTTAAGCATCTATATTTAGGATTCCTTTTATATCCATATCAAAGTTCTTTGGGATATGGTTCATGAACATTCAGTTCTCATTGCGCCAAAAATTTCTATGCTCAAGGAGTTCAGCAATCGCTTCAAAAGTGCCAAGGAAATTAAAAAAATGGCTGAAAGTGATACAAGTGTACCACTCATTCCTCAAAGCAAGGTTTTGACATTGAAAGGAGTTCAGCCTGGACGAAAGAAGGTCGGAAGAGGTATAGTCTACATAAAAGAATTTTTTATTTTATATATACAGGCGTTGCTTTCTAAATTGGGGATTCGTCAATGGGCCCCGAATCTCGAAGAAGCAAGCGACACATTATACAATGAAGCCTGTCAAATCAGTGCTATTCAAAGCTTTTGTCAAGTTGCTATTGGTGGTGCCTATGAGCACATGAATATCAATCTGCGCTATCTTAATGATATCAAGTTGCTTCACGGCACATATAATCACTATGTTCATTACTATATGGCTCAGTGTTTCAAGAAAGAGATGAAAGAAGCAGGAAAGCACAGAAAAGATCAAGAAAAAGGTTCAATACAACTATCAAGGAAACATGTAAGATATTACACTGGATCTTTTTCTTATTATGTTTACTGATAAAACCATGTGACAGCTTTGTGAATTCATTACAAATTTGGGGTGGCAAATAATTTTCCAAAGAGATACTTAAAAGTATTATCCAAACGAGATGCTCATAGTGATGATGAGTACATATCAAAGAATACCTACAAAATCAAGAAACTCGTCTTTCGTTCAGATAATGAAAACAAATTTATGAGACGAGTTGATGAAGAAATTGAGAAAGCAGAAAGGATTCAAGGCAAGCAATCAAGAAGACGAATCCGGATTGAGGCTGATCCACCTGAGCTTTCACCATATTCTCAACCTCCCAAAGGCCTTCCAATAGACTTTTACGATTCAAAATGGTTCAATGATTGCCCCATTGGTGAAAAAACGGTGTTGGCTGATTCCTTCAAAGTTGCCTTCTTACCCAATGCCTCTCAATCTATTCGTGGTATACAGCATCCAGAGGAAAGGCTTAGTGACCGCAAATTCACTGAGAAGTATTGGGAAAAGTGCACTGCTTCTTATGACATTTCACACGAAATTTCAAAGGAAGATGATGGTTCAGAAAGTGATGATGATGAATCTGAAAGCATTGCAAGTTATTCCGAAAGTGATGAGGAGATTGCGGAAGACAACAATGAAGAGGAATCAAATCAAGCAGAATTCAATCGCATTTTGGATTTTGATACACCTATGGCTCATGCAGAAGATCCCAGTCAATTTGTTGTTGGAGGCTCAAGTTTTTTATTGGGGGATGAGTGGAAGAGGGATTGGTAATATTAATTGCTCATTTAGTAGAAAGTGTGTTTTTTGAAACATATTTATTTGCTTTCATAGCGTTTTGTGTATCTTATGTGTTTTATTTCTTACAATTTGTACATAGTCTTTTATTTTGAGAGTTGTATTGATCAGTAATACATCCACGGTTACAGTATTTTTAAACATTAACTTGTGTCTGATCATTGTAGACTATTTGGAAGTCACTTTGTCAATGAATCTTTCCTTTGGGGAGTTTGCAAGCCAAACAAAATGGATTTCAAAATTGTATACTGAGCATAAATATTATGCAATCTACGTAGAATTGCTCAAATAGGCTGTATTCATTAATTAAGAAAATAAAAAAATCGCATAGTATCTTTTCCTGAAAGGGTTCCAGAATTCAAAGGGCAAAGAAACTCAAAAAAAATTTAACAAGGGCAAAGTCACCCAAAATAACTTAACTGAAAAAAATCAACATAAGAGATCTATTTAAAAAACCTAGACACATTTTGATATATATAAAAATTATTAAATACAGCTCATATACTCAAACATTTGGTAATGCCTCTTACTAGATTTGTTAACCTCTCAGCTGAAACTGGCTGCTTCAAAAAGGTCATATATTGTGATTGCAACGAGCCAACACTTGCTGCAATGAGTATAAATCAAAGACACCGAGTTTATTTACATTGCCCTCGAAAAGATGCAAACAATCGCAGTTCAAAAAATGGCTGTAAATTCTTTCGTAAGCTGATTTAAAAAAAGTATTCATTTTTACTTCCAATACTAATCATTTTTTTTTAAGCATGGATGGATCACTATGTTTGGAAACACTCATTGTTCAAGGTTCCAGTGTTGGTTACAGTACAGCCTATTCTATGGGAAAAAGAAAACAGGGGAACATTGACAGCTTTTGGAAATTTGAAATCAAGTATGTTTTCTCACATTGCACATAAAAATTCAAGAAGATTTGTCTAAGAAACATTTTTTCAATAGACGAAGGGAGCATCTCCATATATCATGGAGCAAAAAGAAACCAAACAGGTGATCTGCGTGCGTTAATTGAATTGATAGATAGTACTATAGCTACAACAAACCAAGGTGGTGACATGTCAACTGTAATTGGAAGAATGTATATGATGAGAAGGGTCTTGCACACTTTGGTAGAAGACACCGATTTGTTTGTCTAAACAAATACGTCATGCTTCATTGGTTGCCATGATTGTATTGTTGGTTTTTGGTCTTGGTAAAATTTGTTGGGCATTTTATCTCACAAAAAATAGCTGTCAAAACGGCTTTTTTTATTTTTGGTCTTGTGAATATCTGCTTGACAAATAACAAGGTGCTCCACCTGTGTGTACTTTAACACTCTTTATTAGATTCATAATTTAGTTTTTGTTAATCAGAAAAAGTGTAAAAAAAATATTTCTAAAATACTTTTGCATTGAGCAAGAATGCACAATAGCTATGACCTACATCCTCAAAAGCAAGTGGTTTCAATACCAACAAGCTTATTTATAAATCACATAAGAAAGCTGATATTCCTGCTACCTAAAGACCAAGCTGGGAGTTGAAGGTATGCAGCCGATCCCAAAACATCACTCGCCAGAACAAACACCAGTCGTTGAGTTGGTACCACATGTGCTAGCTCAAATCCATTTAGAATGATTTCAACTTGTTTGAAATCTTGTCCTCGGTTGTTTACTAGCTCATACTCCTCCAAAACTATCAAAGGACCTGAATGAATTTCTGGATCACTCAGATCCAAAATGCTCCTAATCCTTCCAAGTTGTTCGTTGAGTCCACTCTTGAACTTGACAAAGTCATTGGGAGCTTCCATTGATAGTTTCAAGCCTGTTAGCCAGTTGATTGATTTCAAATTTCTTGCAAACTTTCTAGGTACTAATGAATTATCAGGATGAGGGAGCATACTATAGTCACGCAAGTCTGGGTGACTTTTTTTAAGTATTGCAATAATGCAAAATAACTTTCGTCATTAAATTGGAGATTTTTATGTAATGATTTTTCTTCGTTATTATTTTTCTGGTCTTTGAAGACTTCTAGCCTTTGCCTTTGACAGAACTTTGACATAAAAGTCTCCTCCATTGAACCTATGCTTCAAAATAGAATAATCAAAAAAAATGGGAGAAAAATATGCTGTGCTAGAGAAATACAAACCTGGCAAAAAATTGCATTTCAGGTATTGAATTTCACCAATAAGACGCTCTCCTGGGAATTCTGAAATTCCCATAGGTGGGCCCCAATATTGTAGCTGCTCTGGTATATGCATCGCATAATAGTGGTTGGGAACATTCCGGAATTGTGGAAATAGGTTTAATGACGTTTTCTGATATTTATTGTAGTTCTCGGCAAATCTTAGGGGATCTTCTTTTTTGACAACTTTTGAACCAACAATATTTGTACATTGCACAAGCGCCCCAAAATTCAAAAGAAGTTTCAACGACTTGCCTGTATAATCATTGACTGCAATTTCCCAGATGGCTTCAAGAAATACCAATGGAAGATAAACTGAAAACAAGCAGTGCCACTCACTTGCTTTTAGTTTTCCAATCTGAGATTTACCAACCAATGGTGGTATACGTGTGACTCCTTTTGGGACAATCACTTCACAAACTCGCTCTCAAATCCTTTCCTTGAGATCTTCTGAAAGATAACCAGAGTTTTTGTCATTGCTTTCAAAGCTTCTGTTTATTTTGTTGCTGGTAACCATCTCGCTATCTTCACTTTGTGACTGCTGAGAGATTTTGATACCTTCGGAATTTTCATTTGTTTCTGTTTGTTTGAAATCAAATCCGCATTGGCTTATGAAATGATGCTGTAGAACCCCCTCGAACCAATTGTGAATCACCCCCAATCTAACATTGAGAACTGGGTCCCAGTAAGGAAGCAGATTAAGCTCTGACCAACGGACTCCTGTCCTTATTGCTACCTTCTCTCGGCTGAATTCAGACAGGGTGTCTTTCCAGTGGTTGGCTGCCTCCAAAACCTTCCTCCCTGTGCCAGGACGTCCTAACTTCAGTTTATGTCGATCAGATGCATTGACTTCACACCATGAACAAAACTTGTTAGCTGAATGGGATTTGAAGCCTGCAGCTTTGTGAGCTGCAACAATATTGCCAACCAGGGTAACTACTTTCACAACTACCTTGCGCCCATGAGGATACTCTGGTGTTGATATCGTGAGTCCGTTATTAAGCTCATAAATCTCATCTATGATCGGTCTTAATACATTGTTGATTGTAATCATAGTTGGCTGATTGGGTGAAGGAATGATTCCTGCAAGGCAGGTATATTTTTTTTGATATCGGAGATGCGGAGGGAGATTGAGGCAATTAAGAGAAATAATACCCATTGATAATTGATTTCCAGCAAGTTTGTTTTTGAGTGGGTTGAACCAATTGATAAACAGTGAAAACCCCAAGTAAAGTCCAGAACCAGTACAGTTGGATGAGAAACGTTTTTTCCAAACTTGTCCTTGAGCCACATCACAAACAGAATCAGAATCTTGAGCTTTTAAGTCATGTGCCCATTGATCAATAGATTCTTCAACTATTGGTAAGCTGAAGAACCATTTCAGCCATTCCGTTATGCTTTGTGTAACAAATGTTGAATGCGGAACTCTTGGTCGACGCTGCCCCAAAAGTTGGACAAGACCATCACTTTGAATTCAAGTTTTCTGTTGTGTTTCACTAAAAAATCGTGTTTTGAGCATGCCTGATACTGGGTTTGATTTGAAAAGCTCCGCACCACATGGATGACTCTTTGACGCAGCTTGATATCCACAGTCGTCTGGTGCTGTTTCAATATCGTACAATGAGAAACATTTCAAACAGCAAACATATCTTTCAAAGGATGCCTCCAAGTTCAACCGCTTATTCATAGTTCGGACATCATGAGGGGTGGAGGAAACAAACTTGCAATCGAACCCGAATCTTCCAGAAAGTGATAAAATTATTTCTACAAGATCATCCCTCGCTCTTTTGCAATTTAGTTTGCTGAGTCCACAAACCAAATGGAGCCACATGATAAAACGCATAATAAGACCTATAAATTAAAAATAAAATAAAAGATAAGAAAATTATTGAGAGCTGAGATTACTATTTTGTACACAAAAAAATTTTTATTCAGTACTTCTTTCTGGTAGGCTTTCATTTTCATTGTCAGAATATGAAGTTGATTTTTTTTCCTTTCAGGTGGATGAAGTAATTGTTCGTGGAGCTGATTTTAATGAATCTTTTTGATTAATTTGACTTATTTGGTCATCTTCTTGTTTCAAAAACTTTGACCAATGTCTTCCACGAGTAGTTTGATGGACAAATAGTCCGTGATGAGTATGGCCTTTTGAATCTGTAATGGTGTTCTGTTGACATTTGGGGCACGTGCAGAGCTCCATTGAAAGGCTTGAAGACCAATGGTTAGGTTTCTTCTTGCCAAATATCTGAGAAAGTAGAAAAACAAGTGGAAAAATGTCGTAGAGTAATTAAGATTGAGAGAAAGAAAGAGAAATAAAAAAAATAGGATGATTAAATTTTAGATTGAAGTGAAGTGAGTGATTAAGAAATAGTTATGAGAGATTGAAAAAAAATAATTTGACAAAAAATCCGAAGTTACAAGACATGTCATAAGGATTTGACTAGTTGTCTGACTGTGCGATGCAGGGGGGTTAACATCAGCCATTTGCCGGGGGTGAAACTGACACTCCAGGCATTCTGCTGACCTATGTTTACGCACGTCCGGTTGACCTGTAACGAGCTGATGTACGTTCTGACCTGTGAGCTGACGTATTTCAACCCCTTTCTCTTTTTTTCTAACTTGATCACTTCATCCATTCATCTCTGATAATCTCTTTCCTTGGTACTTTCAGTTTCTATACTATTTCATTATTTTTGTATTGATTCTTCCTAAATTTTTTTCAAGTATTTTTTCAATTCAAAGCAATAATAAATGTCACGAATTTTGTGTACCTGTCCAAGCTGTAGTAAGTACGTCTTTCAAGATTCAGAAGGCCACAGTCATCAAGGACTGCTTGTTAGTCGCAGCACCAAAAATCGACATTGGGAAAGAGTGGCTTCTGAGCCTGAAGAAGACACAATTATGCAGCTGTTTCCAAATCTTTTTCTAAATCAAAATCAAAATCAAAAATCTCAAACAAATGAAACAAATGAAATGGTTCCTTCAACACATCAATTGGAGATTCAAGCTCATTGCAATCTAGATAAATATGATACTGAAAGTGTAACGAGTGAGTCAGTCTTTTTTTATTATCAATATCAATAAAGCATGATCTCTGACTTTCTACATGACCAGAACCACTTTTGCATTTCATAATGTGGCTACATTTGTCATGCAGACTTAGTAGATTAAACAGCCAGCAAGCAATAAAGAAGATTCAAAATTTATTCCAGCACATGCCATCAAACTTTGGCCTTGAATATAATCTTGAAGAAAATTTACCCCATGATGTTCGCACAATCATCAAACAACTCAAGTTAGAAGTTCCTTTCGAACAATATGTATGCTTCCCAAAGTGCTACTTGCTGTATGATATTGAGTTGTCTCCTGAAGAATGTCAATATATGCCAACCATCAAGAGTACTCTATGTTGCACCGAACTTTTCCTTCCCTTTAAACTCTGTCCACTTCCTTCCATCGTTTTCACCCTAAAAACCCCAAGGGTTTTCAGACCTCCTCGGCTTCCAGGTCAGATTCGCCTTTCAAGGCAGCCTCAACTTCGCAATCCACAAAGCAAGTTCATATCTCAACCAATCAAGTCATGGCTGAAATGGTTCCTCAATGTCCCAGGAATCAAGGATGAAATAGACAAATGGGCTTCCAAGATCAGCAATAATGATACAGAGCATTTATCAGATGTTTCACAAGGTGAAGTTTGGAAGAGATCATCCTCAAAAAGCATGCAAAAACATACATTGGAATTACGGTTTTCACTTTTTGTCAACTGGTTTAATCCCAGAGGAAACAAAATCTCTGGAAAGCAGGTCTCAGTCGGTATACTTGCTCTCAACTGCCTAAACCTTCCTCCTTGGCTTTGATTTCAGCATAAATACATTTGTCTTGCTGGAATAATACCTTCTCCAAATCAACCCGACATGGTGACAATCAGTAATGTCTTAAATCCACTTGTAGAAGATCTTTTAGAGTTAAATGAAGGAGTCAAAGTAGCTACTCTGAAGTACACAGCTGGCCAACCAGTGATTGTCAAAGTTGTTGCATTGATTGGTGACATTGTGGTAAATCACAAAGTTGCAGGCTTTATGTCTCATTCAGCACACCACTTTTGTTCATGGTGTGAGGTTAAGCACAATGAAAGAACAAAATTACAACTTGGACCACCTCGTAAAGGCATGACAGTCCTTGAACAATCTAGAAAATGGAAAACAGGTAACTCAATATCAATTCAACAAAGGGTTGCAAAACAAAAAGGCATCCGTTGGTCAGCACTCAATCGGCTTCCATATTGGGATCCAGTCATCAATGTCTCATTGGGTATAATGCACAACTGGTATGAAGGCATTCTACATCATCATTTTAGGTATTGGTGGGATTTGATAGTACTCAGCTTCAAAGATCAACCATGCAAGAAGATGAATCTGACTCACCAGAAGATGATTCCAATCTGAATGAGGATAAGATGGAAATAGATGATTGTGACTCATCTAGCAAATTCGACAAGAAGAATATTGGCTACCTTTTGGAAGATACAAAACAGAAGTTGAAAAAAAGGATTCGAGATGTGGTGGTTCCCAAGGGTGTCAGCCATATACCATTGAACATAGGTGAGAAGGGAGTTGGAAGATTGAAAGCAAGTCAATGGCAGGCTTTATTTGGAATTTACATCCCATTAGTAGCTCTGGATGTCTTTTGGGATTGTGATGACCCAGACAATATTTTTCTTATAAATACAGGCTCCCTGATTTTCTGTACCGAAATTGTAGGCAAAAGCTCTATTACAAAGAATTATTCTATTCAATTTGAAGAAGGATACAGAAAATATCAAGATATTTGTGTCACTCCCAACCACCATTATTCAATGCACATACCTGATCAATTTCTTTGGTGGGGACCTTTGATGGGTGTTTCGGAGTTTGGTGGTGAGAGGCTCATTGGAGTTTTACAAAGATTTCAAACAAATTCTAAATACCGTATGTACCTAAAAAAAAAATAATTTGGCTTACTAATTTTTTGGCTTGTTTAACGTAGGAAAATAGGAGCAATTGAGGAAACAATGATGTCAAAGTTTGGACAGCTTCAAAGACTTGAAGCATGCGTAATGGTATTTGAAGAGCCTAATGTTAATAAAGAGGTGAAACAAACTTCAAAGAAAAAAGAAAGCAACAATAATACATATATAAATCTACTTCAACATCTGCAAAAGAAACGACCTCAAATAAAAGATTACCGCGATTTTCCTCACTCAATGGAAGATCAAGTTTTAACAAATTATGTAACAGAGTTCACAAACATAGAGTGGCACTTTGGCTTGAAAATCTCAAAGAATCTTCCCAATAATCTTATTTACATCAATACCGAGCAGGGTGACATCAAATTTGCAAAGGTCATTCATATCCTTGATTTGGGGTCCGAGAAAATTCATCAAGGGCCAGTGGTTGTTATTCAGTGGTTAGATTGTGTTAGGGAATATGAGGTAGGCTTTGAGAGGGTTGAATTTTTCTTGACTTCGTGGAAAGTGAAACACGTAAGAGTTGCAAGTCGTTTGGGCTTTGTGTCACTCTTCAAGATACAAGGATTTGCTGCCTACCTTAACCTTCCAGCATGGACATTAGGTTGCAAGGAACCCACATTATTTGCTTGGGCAATAAATAAATTTGTTGGAACAGAAGTATTTGATTTGATTTGATAGCTATTTAGCTTTATATGTTTTCTTAAAATAGATATACAGAAACATAATAATGGAAAATGTTCGTTCGTAGTATTTCATATAATCAATCTGGTGTTTTGAAGGTGTTGTTTCTTGTAAAGATGTAAATGGTATCAACTAAAAGATTTTTTTTTGGCTTTTCATTTGTAATTTTGATTAATCTGCTGAGATACTATGCACCCCATTGAGCTTTCAAAAAATGATAAAAAATCCTATAATATTTTAAATACAAGCATACGTAGCCCTCTGAGGTATAAAATTTCAGGGAATTTTAGTCTTTATTGAAGACTAGATAGCGCTCATTTTCAAAATGTTCTCACCAGTAATATATGTCATTCTCAGAATCTATATCAATATGGCAAGCTTTTAAAAGTTGATATGGTTTATATTAATTGAAGTTAAATCATTTTTCTATTGTTACAAGTACTCTCGGGGGTTATTTGAAGAAACTATACTGTCCCTTTAGGTCTTTTTCCAAACAAAAACTTCTATTGTTATGGTATGAAAGGTTCACTTCCTTTGAAAATTGTAATTTAGAGCCTCCATTTTGATACTGAGTATTTTATGATTTTGTTGATCTGAGCTTTTGGAGGGATCTTTATGATTTAAATTCAAAAATAAATTGACATAATTATAAAATGCCTTTAGCTTCAGAATACATATTGCTTTGTAAGTGCTATTTGGAGATTTTTTATTATGTCAGGTTAGTTGACAGGGACATTTCCTGAGTGTCTGTTGTCCATCTCGTTTGTTCTGGCTAATAAAGCATAAATCAGGTTGGAATGAAACCCTATGGTTCAATTGCAGTTTACCCTTTTCTTGTCCTCAAATAATTTGGAATTATTTTTATCATCTTTTATATTGAAAGATTAAATCATACTCAATCATTATTTTATGAAGTGCCATAAATATGTAGCAATATTCTAGTATGACCAACTGAATGCTTTGATATAGTTTCTTTTTAAATATTTGAGCTTAATTTTCTTTTATAGAGCTTTAATCAAGGCAACTTGAATTGGGGAAAACAATAACTTGGAGACTACAGGTAAAGATAGGCCCCAAATTTTATCATGATGGAAATCACAGGTAACAAATATATATTTGAGGATCTATATATGGCTTATTTAATCTCCCAATTTTTAATAATATTTTCTTGGTGATAAGTATTAAGTATTGTATCAAATGTGTGAACATTGTTTGGCATGTGATCCATAATGGGTAAGGTAAAGTCAGATCATGGATATCTATTTTACAAAATTCATTAAGCCTGAATTGAACAGCCTGTTAAGCTCTTGGGTCCTTGGATCACTCAATACATACAGCCATACTGATTTTATCTATATTTTTTCATTTTACAGTACAGAACTTACTTTGGTTGATGAAGACATAAGACTATGACCATTCTTCATGACCTACCTGAATATGCTGTCATTAAATTAACTCATTATAGATTTTTTAAAATGGGTCAAATATTCAAGGTCCTCAAATTTGAATAATTGAATTTAAAAAAAGCATGGATATAGTACTCTTATCTAGAACCCAAAACACATTCTCTTAAGCATCATTGAAAGTATATATGAAAATATACTTAATAGAGTTATTTACATAAATACACATCAAATTCATTTAAATTATTGATAGCTCAATTTTTATGTTTCAATCTTTCAAAAACATAAAATCAACCCAAAAATAGATTTTCCTCATATGAATTTTAAAGCAACACCACATCAAGATTTTTCTTTTCCATAATGTTATTTGCCAAGGAATCCATTTTACATACATATTGGTATTAGTTGAACACAGGTTTAGAATTTCTCAACTGAGTGTATTCAAAAATACAGTATTAATTAACCTCATGAAGAATTTCTCTTCATTGTTTTTTAAAAATAATGTTTTTTAGTTTTCAATTTTAATTAATTATGAAAATGTGATGGAGATTTACTGTGACATGAAAACTTATTTTTTTGTATTTTTGACCATGGTAGAGCCACAACACTCTTATCTTCCTCTTATTTGTGTCATCTTTTGATAATATAATGATTATTTCTTACGAGTATTAAATACTTTCAGTTATTATTTGATCTAAATTAGAACCTTCCTCAACCCTATTACTGCTTTGACCTATAAGCTGCCATGAATTAAAATGGGTCCACCAACTTGATGGGTGCTTAATACCACCTCATAGCCCATACTCTGCCCAAGGTTTGCAATCTTTTATTCAATTTTTGTCTTCATTAGAAGAATCTTTCATTAATATAATGAGAAATTTGGTAAATAAATCAAAACTTATAACATGAAAAGACCAAAGATCCTCCCTTAACTTTATCATAATGTCTATTTTTTACCAAATTGAACCTTTCTAAGCTGACTGGAGTCCTGATTTTATAAGAGGAAGGCATTTTTAAACAAAAATACCCCCAATAATGTCTTTTTGGGGGATACATCAAGATAATTTTACAAATTTTTTGTTTTTCCCTCAAGATTGTACATTCAAGTAGTTCTATTTTGGGGGAACAAAGATTCCTATGTTAAATTAAAGAAGTTGAATAATTCAAATCTAGTTTTTTGAGTAGTCAGCCTAAGTGATCATTATGATTTCCAAAAGGAAAAAGAACCCCTCATTTCAACCCATATGATTTAAATAAGTGAAATGAAAGAAATTCAAACAAGATTCTTGACTACTTCTGTATATTATATGAAGTTTTGGGAGGCCAACAAGGAATTTAAAGGTAAAACCTCACTGAATAAAAAAAGATATTTATCTCAGTTTTCTTTAAATGAAAATACAAAACCCAATGTCAAACTCTTTGCACTCTATTTCTCCAGTGGAGTATTTGAAAAATAAATTTTTCTTATGACTGTAATTTTCAAAGTTTAGATATGCTTGAGGAATTCGCATTTATTTTATGCCTAATAATTCCAGATCAATTTATTATGTCTTTGTTTTAAACTTTATTGTAGGAAAGGTTGATAAATTATCTTTCTGTGAACTCAAATGTACCTCCTTTGCCCATTCACCTGCATTGAAGGATTCTCATTTCTCAATTATTCACAAAATTATTCATTTGGCACAACCAATTGTATACAAATAACATTTCACACAATGAAAAAAAGCCTATATACATTGAAAACACTTGCAAAAAGGGTAATAAATATTTAAACAACAAGTATTTACTTTAATAAGAAAAATCATATCAAAGATCAATTGGGGCAATTCAACTAAGAGACAACTTATTTTGCTATGAACACGTTTTTTTGAAATTTATCTTTAAGAAAAAAAGAAACCAAAATTTATCAGATTCTTGAACCTACCATCTAGACCAGTCAGTTTGCATTAAGTCATTGCTACTACGAACAGCAAACACATTTGGGTCTGGAGCATGTGCCATTTCCGTGTCTTGATCTAAAAGTGAATTTGTTTCAATATACTCTTCATCATTCTCTTCATCTGATTCTGAGCTGTCAATATCTTCTTCACTTGAGGTTCTTGCCAGCTCAGTACTAGTATTGCTCTCTGATTCAACATCTTTGTCATTGGGATGAATCTCGTGGGATATATCGTAAGGCTCTATGAGCTGATCCCAATATTTTTCACTCAAGCGCCTATTGTTGAGCTTTTCATCAGGATTTTGATTTCCTCGAATTGACATTGAAGCATCAGGAAGAAAGCCCACGTTGAATGTATCAGCAGAAATTGTCTTTTTCCCGGCAGTGCGACTATTGTACCATTCTGGATCATAAAAGTCAATCGGAAGTTGCTTTGGTATGCGTGTGCAAATAGAATTGTTTTGAATGGGTGGAACCTCTCGGAGTCTTTGGTGGCCTGACTTTCCATTGTCTTCTTCAGCCTTTTCAATTTCCTCATCTACCCTGCGCATGAAAATGGTTGCATTTTGAGAGCAAAACTTCATTTTCTTGATGAAATATGTCTTCTTTCCAGGGGCCTTTTTGTCATCACTGTGAGCATCAATATTTCCTAAGATGTTCAAATATCTCTGGGGGAATTCTTGTGCAACCCCAAATTGGTATCGGAGATTCTTCAACTGGAGTAGAATCACTTTTAGTTCCAGTCTTAATTTCAATATACAAAAATACACTTACTCTTAGCGGGTTCCTTAAAATCGCTCCTCTTTCTGCATCCTTTTGATTTTTGCTGCTCTCTTTTGCCTCCTTCTTGAATTTTTGCGCCATGTAATAGTGAAAATCATGATTGTAGGTTGCCTCAAGAAGATTCAGGCTGTTTAATAATTCCGTGTTGATGTTCATATACTCATAAGCTCCTGCTGAGGAAAGCTGACGGAATGTTTGAATTGCACTTAAACGACAAGCTTTGTTGTATAATGTATTGCTGGCATCATTGAGATTGGGTGCCCATCGTCGTATTCCAAGCTTTGCTAGTAATGCTTGAACATATCAAATGTAAAAGTCCTAGAGATTTATGATTCCATTAGATATCTTCTTTTTTCCTGGCTTTGCTCCCCGGAGTGTAAGAATTTCACTTTCTGGAATTAAAGATATGCCTTTGGGGCTTTGAATTGAGTTTGAGAGCTCTTCATTAAATGAGAAACAAGTGTTGAATTCTTTGAGCATGGATTAATTGGGGGCTATGGGCACAGACCTTTGATAACTGAGGCCCCATAATAATTGTATGTGTCTAAAGAAGGCTTTTTAATTTAATGAAACCAAGTTAGTTAAAGAAGTAATACTACGTAGCAACCAAAGGGGAATATTCTTTCCTTAGTTGGATCAAAACCTTCTGGTGTGTCTTTCATCATTAGCTGATTTGGGTTACGCTTTGTTGATTCACTTGATATTGGGGTAGAGATTGAACGCTTGCGTGCTTTGGATTTAGATTTGTCGTTACTCGAATTTTGTGCTAAACTTTTCTTTTCTTGTTTTTTTTGTTCCATTGAAGCTTTGACGTCGTTGTAAATTCTTTTCGCTTGATTTTCCTTTGTGTTTGGTGGATTTAGGGGTATGATTATTTGGCTCAACGTGCAAATTGTTAACTTTGATTGAAGGGATTGTAATGCTTGGTCACAGCTGGAGATTTGTTCCTGAAGTTGTTGAATCGTATTACTCTGTTCATTGATAAGCTGTGTTAATCGATCTTCTGAGCTTGAACCAATATGCGGGGGCAGGAATCCATTGTAATCATTGAAACTCATAGCTAATGTTTATTAGCAAGCAAAAGGTACGAGGGAGGGGTGAAAGACCTGTGTATTGATAAATTAATATATCAGGCTGTGATTAAAAATAGAATAAGTGATAAATTTAAGCTAAAAAATAGTAGATGTAAGAAAAGAAATAGTATATATAAGAAAATAAATTTTAAGTTAAAGAAATGGGAACGTATGAGATTTGAACAATAAACGATGCCACGAAAATAACGGATAAAAGGAAGAAAAACGCCAAAAAAGAAGGCATGAGGGTGGGATGATGATGGAAACAAATGATTCCAAAAAATTGGGGGGAATGAGCAATGGTCAGTACAGATATATGACTTGGAGGAATCATTAAGAGACAACATAGAGGAACGAACTGACTGGCAGGAGTCCATAGAACAATGGATATTTTTTTAGTGCTTTGTGTGCTTGAGTTCCTTTGATGACTTGATAAAAGGGATCTGATTTGGATTAAAGTAAATTGAGAAAAAAAATGTTGATTTTGTTACGTTGCTTTTCTTCATAGCTGTGCAGTTGAAATAGAGAGTTTTGAAAGATAAAAAGGGAGAAAATAAACAATGAGAAGAAAGAAATGCTGAACAGAGGCTAGCACAAGGGAGAAGGTGATGTAATAAGAGATGACAACAATGCCACAGTACATGCCAGCAATAGGACAGTGCAACTTATATTGTTACACATCAGCTTGTTACCTGTAATGTGAGACAAGTATCCTTTTTCTTTTGTTTCCAACAGAAGCTACCCATAGGGCTACTTCTACTTTTCACTCCCCTCAAAGAAAAATTTTTAAGCTGATATGGTATGGCATACCACATCCCCCTCTCCATTTAATGCTGTCCCCAGCATTCATTATCCAACTGAAGCTTAATGAAATTTTCCCTATTTCTTCTTCCAATTTTTTATATTGATCTTGATTGATTATGGCAAGTATTCCATATTTTATGTTCACAGCTTAATTATGTTGAGACTGTCTGTTGATGGTTATTTATATTGATTTTGAATCTCCCTGCTTTTATACCTGATTTAATGTCTGATTTTCTTATTCTTCTTGTTTTATATAATGTAAAATTAGATAAATGCTAATGAAAATAATGAATAACTCATTATTTCCCACTACTCCCCCAAAACTTAACATCATAAGGAGTGATGAAAAGAAATAAGTACCACCCCTTATTTTTATAAGATTTTTTTTTTGTTGTTCCAATACCATGATTACTTCTTGAGGGCAATTTCCCTCACCATTTGATAAATTCCTTCTGATTAACTGTTTGCACCATAATTTTCCATAAAATAATAATAATAATAATTTGGTACAATTTAAGGTCTTGTCCAGGACCTCTGCTTTGGTACTAAGGCTATAATTATAATAAAACCTTTGATTGAATTCTTAAAGTTTCTTGATAAAGAAAAGATATATATAAGATGATTTGGACAGTTTAAGGTCTTGTCTAGGACCTCTGTTTTAGTTCTGATCCTATAATTATAATAAAATAGCTTTATGAGGCAGTTTAAGGTCATACTAAGGACCTTTGATTGAATTATTAAAGTTTCTTGATAAAAAAATAAATAAATAAAAGATTATTTGGACAGTTTAAGGTTTTGTCTAGGACCTTTGATAAAGTATATAAAAGATAACATATTTGGACAGTTTAAGGTCTTGTCTAGGACCTCTGTTTTTTTTTATAATTATTAAGATACACTACAACTAAATTTATAAAATGACCAATAATAAAATACACAAACCAAATTGCCAAACAAGATCAGATAAAAATGCTAAATAAATTGTGTATATTCAAATGACATATGAAGATATGCAATCAAACCAAAACAAAATCATTTCCATTAAATATGGATTATATGGGTGAGGGTTCAACCCCTCCCCTTTTTTTCTCAATAATTAATAAACAAGTAGAGAATACTAATTGAATGTTGAATTTAATATAAATTAATATAAATTTAGCCTTTTCAAGTCTTACTAAGGACTTGATATTTTATTTATGTGGTTGTATGACTTTTATTAATTGATTTTACATGTGAATGCTGCATTTGATGTAGCTTTACCATTTTTTTATATTTCTTTAATGATGCTATTGAGAATTAAATACATTAATATTTAAATATATATATATATATATTATATATATTTTTTATTTATTTAATTTAAATATGTAGAATTTTACTATTCCCAATGAAGAAATGAAAATAAATCCAAATTTATATTATTCAATGATTTATTTCTTTTTTATAATGTTGAAGGTTGAAAATAAATAAAATTGAAACATATATTTATTTATTTTATTTTTTTTATTTTATTTTTTATTTTTTTTTATTTTTTTTATTATTTTTTTTTAATTATGATTATTATATTAATTTTTTTTTTTTTTTTTTAATCTTATGTACCAAAAATAAATAAAATATTAAAAAAGAATAATAAAAGTATTATTCATTTACATATGCAACGTAGCACATGTAAAAAAAGTCCTGTAACAGGTCGCGTGGCTGCTACGCAGCAGCTGCGTAATTTTATTTGTCGTATTACTTGTCGATGGTGTTTGGACCCGCACCTGTCCAAACCCACTCTCTACTTTATTTTTATTTTTTATTTCTTTATATTTATTTTTTTTTATTCATTTTTTTACTAATTATAACTTTATTTTTTTTTTTTATCTTATTACTACTTTCATTTGTCTTCTTTTTTTTACGTCACTGTGACTCACGACATCGTCTTTATTTCCCCCCGTTGTTGTGAGTTTGTTCTATTTTTTTTTAATTTATTTATTTATTTATTATTATTTTTTTGTAGTTCTTTATTTGTGGCGTCCTATTATTTTATTCCGATTGTCGTTGTGGGTTTCTTTACTTTATTTTTTTTTTTATTTTTTCTTTTTTTATAATAATTGTTTTGTCATTTATTGATAGGCTTAGAGAACTGGCCACTGTCATATTGTATTGTTGTAATTATACGTAAATCCTTCTTTTTTTTTTTTTTTTTTTTGAAAAATATCTTAGCTCCTATTGTTGTCAAAGATAGAATTTAAATTGCATAGTAATATTGGCCAATATTAGGTACGTCACTTCTGTCTTGCTTCCAAATGTTTTGTCAATCTGTGTTATGTCATTTCTCCCCCTTTTTTTTAGATGGATACTAATTGACTGTTTTCTTTTTTATTTTTATTTTTATAAATATACGTTGTTATCTCGCTTCTGATTCCCTGTTTATTCGTCCTCAATCGTAACCAAAAAAAATGTTGTTTTCTCTTGAGGTTTGTCCCAACGCTTCTGGCAAACAAAACGTTGTCATTCATTTTAATAATGTATGATATAGCTTTAATTTACCGCTTCCAAGCAGCCCTTTTTTTAATTTGTATACGGTTTCAAATAACTTCCTTCACCCCTCGTTTTATAATCCATCATCAAATCTCACTCCTCCTAATCCACCACCCAATAACGATGACGAACCAAATAGTGCTTTGATTAGTAGTACAAATTCAAACAATAATTCGTTGTCTGCTGCTACGACCATTCCAAACTTCCCCATCGATCCGAGCCTAGGTTCCAATCCCATAGCCGCGATTTCCCCGTTTTCTAACATGTTTTCCGATTCCAACGACTCCTCCCCTTCTTTGGGTTCAACTGCAATACCAGCCACCTCTCCTCCTACACCCTCTTGGATCCAATCCGACATCCCAACTCCCCCTTTAATTCCCACAATTGACGAGCTGAACACAACCTTCATTTATTACTTCTTTCTTTTCGACGCTGAAATGAATCAGCTTGGTGCTAACATGCACCTATTTTTTGGTATGACACCTCCTGCTTACGATACCTTTTGCAATGCTCACAACATTATCATGGCTTCGGTTCGTTCCATTGTCTCCTGGTATACTTACCTAGAAGAGTAAGTTTTATTTCATTTAATTATCTCTTTTTTTTTGTGATTATAACTATTATATTATTGTTTTTCTTTTTTTTTTTAAATTAGAACTTCAATTCTAATCGCAGAACAACAGACCCTGACCGAGCCTACTTACTACCCGACAAACAGACCCTACAACAAAATTTTCCACACCTGATGGCTCTTAGGCTTATTGTCTTACTGCCTAAAGCGCCGTTATTGGTTTTTATTTTAGTTATTTTTATTATTATTTATTTATTAACTAAACAAACTAAAAGAAATTATATTTATATATAGAAAATAATAAAAAATGAACTAAAAAAAAATCCCATGTAATCTAAGTTGTAAGTAATAAAATGAACATTTAATGTTTCTTTAGTTTGTTTGATTTTTATTGTCTGAGTCTTGCTAGGGTCTTTTGATTTATTTTATTTTATTATTATTTATATATATATATATTTTTTATTATTTCATTTTACTATTATTATATTTTTTTTTTATTTATTGATTATTTAGATACCGTTGCTGGAATTTATATGCAACTGTCTGCCTGGAAAAATAAACTTGCCCTGCCTTTAAGAAAAGAAACAGCCTTTAGGCTGTGGATACCATTGCGCCCCCAAGTAAAAAATTTAAGAAAAAAAATTTGGATAAAAAAAATAATAATAATAAGAAACTTAAGAAGTTTATTGTCTTTCTCAGCACATTAAACTACTAAAAATAATTTTAATTAATTAAATTTTCATTTGTTTATTATTATTTTATTTGTTTATTTTATTGATAAATTAATTAATTTTTTTTATTTATATCATAATTAATTAAAAAAAAGTTATGAAATACTTACTTATTTTATGATAAGTAAGAGTGGGTAAAATTAAAAAAACATTTCACATTATAGTTTTTTATGCATATATTTTTTTATCTTATTGATTATTCTTCTTATAAAACAATGAATCAAAAGGAATAAAGAATTAAAAAAAATGAGAAATCCAGTACAAATACATTCAAAAGCTGCATGTATAAGGTAAAGGAACCTGAATTGCCCAGCCATATAATAATACAAATATATATTTAACTTATAATTATCTTTATTTTTTTATTTTTATTTTTATATATATATATTTTTTTATTTAAAACTTTATATTTTATACAAAGAAAGTTAATAATACAAATAAATGGAAGATTTTAGGCCTCTAGGGAGGATTTTCCCTTCCTTTGGACCTTAAATCTTCTTTTTTTATGTTTATTTTTATTATGTATATGCATTGTTTTATCATTAAAGGAAAATATTTCTTCCTTCAAATTTCTTTTATTTACGGGTATCCTTTTATTTGTTTTATGGTTCATTTCCAAGGTGAAATTTATATTCATTTTAATATGTTTTGTTAATTTTGAAGTATTATTTTGTCTTTTATGCTTGAATTTCCTCTTTTGCAACTTCTTTTTATTGCTGCATATGGGAAATTCTGTGAATTGAGGTATTTGAGATATTTTATCCTGTTCCTTATTGGTGGTTTCTTTCAAAAATTCTGTTATTTGCCTTAATATTTCTTCATCTGAAATATTATTGTCATTTATTTGTTTATTTTTATCAAGTGGAGAATTCATGTTATTTTCTTCATATAAATTTTCCTTCAGACCTGGACTTGAAGCTCTAGTAATACTTTTCCCTCATCTTCCAAGTTTCTTCCAAAAATTAATTCTTCCCAGTTCACTTCTTTTTCAGGTATTTGCTGATTGAACCAAGAATAACCATTAATTTCCATATTACCTTCTTCATTATAATCTGATAAAGCCAAATTGAATACTTGATAGCCTTCTGTAGCTTCTTCATCTTTATTACTTTGACTTTCTGTCCATTTTAAGTCTGTCCCTTCCATTGGTTCATCTATACCATTAGTTTCCTTAATGCTGTCATTGACATAGTCCAATTTTGCTCTTGAAGCACTTTCCTCTTCTCTTTGTTGATCATAGTAGTATCCCATATTATACTGTCTTTTTAATAATCTGTCATATTCTTCCAAATCCAAATTTCCATATCCCTTGTCTTCCTTTTCTAAGTTATGACCCTTGTATTCTTCAATTCCTGATCTTGATGCTCTTAGTTCTCTATTATTCCCTTCTTCTTGAGAGTAATCCTTAACCTTCTTACTATATTGAAATAATCACAGAATTGTTGTCCCAAAACAACATAATCAATGCTTGTTGCTGAAAATTTTAAATAAGTAGTTTCTCCAGCTGTGAGTGTTACCAAAACCTTTCCAGCAGTTATATTTCTTAAAATATGATTCTTTCATACATGCATTTGAGTATTCCTGAGTCCTATACCCATTTCTGTTTCCATTTTTATGGGTATAATATTTAAAGGTTAAGTTTCATCCAAAATTGCCATAATTGGTATTGTCTCATAGCCCAGCCTGATATAAGTGGTTGAAAAGTTTTTAAAGCTATGATCAATTCCAACATGATGATTTTCTGCATTTAGGTTCTCAGTTGAAGCCTCTTCACTGGGCTCTTTCCCTTCCAAGTTATATATATTAAGCTTAAAATTCATGCCTTCTCTTTTCTTATTTCTCTTGATTTTTTCTTCAGTAATTTCTTCTAATAAATCCATAGTATTCAATTCCATTTGGTCATTATTTATGTTGGCTTCAGATTGAGTTTCACTTGGTAATCCCTCTGACATTTTTATTTCTGGTTCCTTCTGCCTTGCTTCTTTTCCAGGTGTATTACTGTTGACTTGAAGGTTTATTTGATTATTTATCTCTTCTTCCTTGCTTAATTCTTCTTCTGAGGTTGGTACTTTCCCTGAGGATTGAAAATCCCATTTAACTGAATCTTGATGATTCCTTTTTATTTTACTGACAATTTTGGAAATAAATACCTTGATTCTTGTTGAATTATTCATTTTTGGAACACTGGGATGATCTTCTTGTGAAATTGTATCTTTTTGTTTCTTCTTCCAAATGGTACCCTGTTTACCATATTTCTTGGAGATCTTTTTGAATAAACTTTTAGCCTTGGAGTCCTTTTTCTGTTCTAAACCCTTTTATATGCTAGGATATTCTTCCATATTGGGTATGTTTCCAAATTTATCCTCTTTCTTCTTCTGCTTCTCTTGAACTTCCAAACTATTTTCTTCATATAGACCAGAAATTTCCTGTTCTTCTGCCATTTCTTGCACTTCTTCTGCATTCATTTCTTCAAACCTTGATTCTTCATTATTATCTTGTACTTTCATTTTATCCACTTTTGCCATATTACACAAGTCCATTCCCTTTGGTGGTTGTGCATGCCATCCTTTGCTTTCTGGTGAGCATATAGGTATGCATAATCTTCTTCCATCCAGTTCTCTGAAACTTAAAATTTCACCCTGAGTCTGTGAGTGTTCAAGTCTAATACCATTGTCAGCCAAAAATGGTCTCCCAATAACAGTATGAACTGCCCCTCTGGCTACAAAGAAATTAATTTTTCTTTCATCACCAGATGGTAAAATAAGTAAGGTATTCTCAGATAAGCCAACAATTTCTGTACTATGTCTTCCAATTCCTTTCAACCTCATGTTCAGTTCTCTCATTGGTATTCCTGCTTTTATGGATTCAACTTCTGGTATTATACTCGATTCTGCTCCCGTATCTACTAATGATTTTACGTTATGACCTTCCAATCCAATGGAAACTTCAATCATTCCTAGAGGACATGCATAATGCATTCTTTCTTCAATTATTATATCTTGCTGATTGCCTTCTTGATCTTCCACTCTCTATTCATTATTGATTGACTTATGAGACATTAAATATTTCTTTTCTCTATCAGAAAGGAATTTTAATTCATTCATGAACCTTGGTGATATGGTGAATATTTCCTCTAAAGTAAGATTTATTTTCTGATCCAAAACTTTGTTAATGAATTTTTCAGCTATTGGTACTTCTCTTTTATCCTCTCTCTTTGGCTTGATAACTGCTCTACCTTCTTTGGGTGCTTTAATTATGGTTTTAACTTCATCCATAGGTTGCTTTTGTGGTGTTTTATTCTTATGTATGGCTCCTTCTTCCTCCTTATTAACCTCTAAAGGCCTTGGTAATTTATATCTTGTAGGTATAATTACTTTTTCTTCTTCCTGATCATCATTATCAATAAATCCACCTGGGATACTAGTCTTTTTCTTGAGTATTTCTTGAGGTTGAGTTACTTCTCTTTCAGGTAATGGCTGTGATTGAGCCTTAGCTCTGTCTTCATTTTCTCTTCTTTGCTTTGTATTCCTTAACCCATAGGCATATCCTAGAGGTTCTCTTCCTGTTGATATTGATGGTGGTTGCCAATCTTCCCAATTGTCCATGGTAATAAATGCAGTTGACTTTTCTTTCTTCTTTTGTTCCTCTTCTTTTTCTTTTTCATCCAATTTCTTCTTCAATTCTTCTTGTTCCTTCTGAAATTCCCTTACCAATTGCTTTGGTGATAATTTCCCATCAGTTGAAATTCTTGCCCAATTAGGATATAAGTAATTGAACCCTTGTCTTATTACCCATTTCTTGTTTTGGTCTTCAATAAGCTCATTACATCTTCCTGTGGAGTGTCCTTCTTCTAAACATTAATAACATCTAACAAATTGTTTTGGTGCATTTTGAGCTGGTGCATATGGCACATATCTTGATGATGCTGGTGGTAAGTTTTCTTTTGGTCTGACTCCTGAATTTTCAGCTTGAGGGTTGGCATAAGCTATATTCTGTGGTTTAGCAATTTTACTTAATTCATCCAGTTGCTTCATGAACTGTTTGGAAACTTCCTTTTCTCTAGGTACTTCTTTATTAACCACTACTTGCTGTTCCTTGAGAGTTTTGGTAAGCTCCTTCATCTTCTTCAAAGCTTCCTGCATTCCTGGAAATAATTCTTCCTTGAATTTAACATTGTTTTCCTTAGTGATTGATTCATTCTTTACTGTTTTAATTCTTGGGGATGATAGTCTTTTGGTGACTAATATTCTTGCTTCCAATTCTTGTTCAATATACTTCTTTAATATTCTCATAGGTGGTATGAGATATCCTCCATCTTCTGCTCTAACCATAACATTATCTTTAATCATTTCCTTACTGATGGCACCTTTGATATCTGCAGAGAGACAATCAAATACCTCTTCATGGAATATATTCTCTTGGGGAATATACTTGTATCTTAA
Organism: Austropuccinia psidii; assembly: GCA_023105745.1. Taxonomy (NCBI): domain Eukaryota; kingdom Fungi; phylum Basidiomycota; class Pucciniomycetes; order Pucciniales; family Sphaerophragmiaceae; genus Austropuccinia; species Austropuccinia psidii. The sequence continues at coordinate 25,816,201 of JALGQZ010000004.1, read as the reverse complement.
AAGGTAAGTAATGATGGTTTCATATTCTCCAATAAACTTTTTATACTCTGATAAAGTACTGATTCCTCCTTCATCCTGTGTATCATTGAAAATCTGAATAAGGGAATCTTTCCTATATCTTCTTTCTGGTTCAACTCTTCCCCATTTGGTTATAAGATCTTTCTTCAGTTGTGTCCAATTGCCTTCTTCATATCCTGGCATACCTTCTATGGCATCACTAATTCTTGGGTCTGTTGTCCAAAATGCCATTTGCATTGCCAAGTCCTCATCTGTTGCTCCTTCAATTTGAGCAATTCTTTCAACCTTCTTAATAAACTTCTCTACTTCCTCTCCATTAAAATTGAGATTATAATCTTTTGCTTTAATTTTAACCACAGGCCTTTCCTGCTTTAACACTTGCTGCAATGGACTTGGGTTATTAGGTGTAGAGACAAAAGCTCTTCTTGGAATATTGTTAATTCTTGGATTTTTTTCTGGAGTAGAGGTTGCTCTTGGTCCAGGTGTTGGTGATATTGGTGAATCTTCTGGTCTTATATGCCTTGGTAATGTTGATTCACCAGGGCTATTACCTGGTGTATTTGGTATTGATTGCCTTCTTTTTCCTTTTTTACTGGTTTGACTTAACAAAAAATCTTGCATTTGCTTCAAAACTGTGAATTTTCACAGTTTGATCCTCTTCTCCATATTGTTTTTCATACTGAACTTCCACAGTATGTTCAGGTAATGGTGGTAATTTTGATGTTGACTGTTGATCCATTTTTTCTACTTTGTATGTTTTGCCTTCAAATTTTGCTTCTTCCTGTTTTCTTTCTTTATACTCTTTGATTAGGTTAAAGAAGAATTCCTTTAACCTGTCTTCTTCTTTTCTTCTTGTATTAGGTGTTGATATTAAATTACTCAAGCTTTCTTGTGATGTCTGTCCTGGTGATTTTGATTTTAGTAGTAATTTGTAATGATAAGATTCAGATGATGATGATGAATGAGATTTTGATGATGATGAATGAGATTTTGATGATGATGACAATGGTTTATTTAGGTGATTGTATGATTCCAGGTTTAATAAATATATATATTTTGATATCAAGCTGAATAGAATCTGATGATATTCCTATCTGACTGCCACCATTGGGACACCAGATGTGGGAACTCCTCTTGTGTGGGATAAATGAGGCAGTACCTGGAAGGGGAAATTACAAGAAAATAGTTTTGAATTTCTGTTCAAGCTTGTAACGCTTGCTCTGCTTGTGTGTCAGAATAATCTGAACTTCCCTTCCTGAAAAATGCTGAATTATCTTAACTTGAGTTCACAATCAATTTATTTATTGATGGTGGCTAATTCAGAAAAGTGTATTCAACAGACTCAATCAGACTTTGCTTGATCTCAAAATATTTATTTAACCTTTTAAATATAACACTATTTAATTGACCAAAAGAAAAAAAACTATCACAAATCACACAAAATACTACTACAACAATAATTCAATATAATCTGGAGATACTAGGCTAATAATAATACTAAATGAAACAATCAAACACTTTTTTTATATGGCTTATGATTTATTACGTTTTTATTTTTTGTATAATGAAATTCTGATATGACAAGACTAATTAATAGTCACTCTTTGATAATTTGAGCTGATAATGATTCTTTCTTTTTTAATAAGAAGAACACTATTATATTCCTATAATAGGTATTTTCCTTTTATAATTAAAAAGAATGTCCTTGAAGTGACCAAAGTATGAATTTATGAAATTAAATAATAATATTAACTCCTTAAAAAATAATTAAATGACCCTTCTTTTCATTCTACAAAGCTTTGATTTCTTTTAATAAGGTGAAATTCTTTTTCTTAAAATACTATTTTATTTAATTCAAGCTCATAAGACTATTATGTAAAGCCTTTTTATCCTTTATATAATCAAATTATATTATAAAGTTTTCTTCTTTTTTTTATAAATTTTTTTTTTTCAAAAGACTGATTCTTATTTTTTAAGACTTTTTTTTATTATAAGACTATTATATATGGCCTTTTTATCCTTTATATAATAGAATTATATATTTGTAGACTAGTTAACCTGATATTCAGGGATGAATTTTAATCCACTTTCCACTTTTGGGGGGGGATAAAAGACATGAGGGAAAGAGGAAAAATTTGGGGAGAGAGGCCCTCTATTTATAATTTTTGGGCTCTCCATGGGAGGTGTTCAAAAAGAGGGACTTAGAATTTTTCAGTTTCTTTTGGCTGGGAAAATTCTTTTCTGCTGATCCCACCTAAATGATGTCATTTATGTAAATCATTGCATCATTTATTTGGTTGATGATGTCATTTGTTGGGTTTCTTACTAATTTGAGGTATTTTTGCTGGTGCTTATTTGAACTTTATTACTAATCTTTAGACTTGCTGACTAATCCTTAGCTCCCTAAGTATTACTAATCAAGTAATCTGATTACTAATGCTTTCTTAACTCCTTCCTGCTTATGTAATCTGTTTATGTATTCTCCTTCTGCTGTCTTGAATTTAGAATTTTTGATTTTTGAAGCCAATTTGTGGGTTGAAACCTAATTTTATTTTAGGGTTAGGTTTCAGGTATTTTCCAAACTTTAAAAGGATTTTCCAAAATTTTGACATGTTTTAATTTTTTTTTTTTTTTTTTTTTAAATAATAATTTTTTTTCTTTATGTCTTCAATGTGGCTTGAACCAATGACATGGCCATTTTCCTTGACACAAGGCATCTCCTTACCAACTGACACTACACGCAAACAGGGGTAGTTTCCTGCGCAACTATGTGCACTTCAAGGAACGTGGTTTTCATCACAATAATGACTGGTAACAAAACTAACACTCAGTAGATCCTTCTTTTTGAGTTTACTCTTTGCTTTTATTGTTACAGAAACAATTATAACCTTCGTTGTCCTAATCAAATATGCTATGAATGGAAATTATAAGCAATGGTGATACTATACCATCTTGAAAGCTCAATTGTGAACTGAAAACAATTTCTAGTTTTAAATTAAATACTAGCTACTTTTTATTTTTCTGAATCTCATAGTTTCTTGATAAGAATTGCTTTGAGAAGTTTTACATGATAATGATTCTGTGCAGCATGATACCAACTGAACAGTGATTGAGATTCAATATTTCTTTCGTGATATTTCCTGCTTTTAAGTGAAAGTAGGTACGATTCCAAATTGAATGTCGGCATGAGACCTACAAAAATCACATTGAGCTAGAGTAAAAGATTAGTAGGCATTCTATTAACACAAAGGGATAAAATTAAAATGAAACAACAAAGGGAACATACTCATAAAGCAAGAGGAAAACCCCTTCTCAAAAAAGCTCTGAAATGAGCTTCACTAACCCCTTTCGCCTAGTATTTTTGGTTAAAACACTATAAGTTTGAGGTTATTTTTAGTCAATAAGCAATTAAATCATTATTTTTTTTACCTTTTTTCAACTAAAAGAATTGATATCTTCTTCACTTTATTTATATTAGCAATGCCCCCAACGTTGTCCTTTGTACTTGCCCAACATGTGTTGTTCACAAGATTGTCAATATAGAAGGCATAATGCATCGAGGGATGTATGTGCATCCAAGCACACGTTTAAGGCATTGGAATAAAAATACACAGATTGCTGATACAGAATTCAAGCAATCAATTTCACAACTTGCACTCCAAGAATTTTTGAATCCATTTGACAGAAACAAAAAAAAACATTGAAGCCAATAACAATACCAGCAGTGTAGCAACTGAATCAGATCCACAGTTTATGGGAAAAAAAGCAATGATCAAGGCAATCAGTTCTATGTCATTATTGAATATTTTTTTTGAAATCTAAAACTCCATTGTTTGATTTTCATCAGATTGCCTTTTGCTTTTCATTTCGTGGTTGTACCTTGTTTGTGGACTCAGCCAGCAGAAATGCCAAGCAGCAATAAATCACATAACTTACATTGTACAGCAGTCACGTCGGCTACCATCTGAAATTTGCATTGAAAACAACCTACCCAAAGACATTTGTACAATTACTAAACATCCAAATCTTGATTCAAAGCTGCAATTTCATGTTACTCCCTATATGATGAAGAAACAGCTCCAGCAGAATGCAACTATTGAATTGCAACAACAGTACCAGAATGTGGGGTTGAACCTTTTGAAGAATTTGACTTTACATTAATTGAAAAAATGTCCAGATCCTTTTCTTCTGATTCAGAAATGAACCAAAAAGTAAACAATCAAAAAAAATCTGCAAAAAGTATTTTTGTCAGCCAAAACTTTGTTGATTGGCTGAAATGGTTTATGTGCTTACCAGAGGTTGAGTTATCTATTGAAACATGGGCAAAAGAGCTGGTCCAAAGGCCATCTGAGCGAATTGATTATTGTCATTCCAATGCTTGGACAAAATTGAATTCGGAAACACAAAAATATTTGAAAAAAAAAGGAGAAGAAAATGTTACATCTTTTCTTTCATTCTCCCTTTTCATTGATTGGTTCAACCCTTTAGGAAATAAGCTTTCTGGAAAGCAAAGATCATTAGGAATTCTAGCACTCATCTATCTCAACCTTCCTCCATCATTACGATACAAACCAAAATACACTTACCTTGCTGGTGTCATACCAGCACCAAATCAGCCAAATACAACAACGATTAGCAATGTTTTGAAACCTCTGGTCGATGATTTACTCAATCTATATAGAAAAGTAAATATCAAAATATTTCAGTTTCCTAATGGGCAAAAAATAAACATGAGACTTGGTTCCATACTTGGTGATATAATTGCAACACACAAAACTGCAGGGTTCTTGTCACATTCAGCAAATGCCTTCTGCTCCTGGTGCATAACAACTAAGGCCAATATTGACAAAATGCAAATTAAAAGACCTCGAGATCAATATAGTACAAAAGCTGTTTCTTATCAAATAAAAGAGACAAGAACAATTACAGAACGTGAAAACTTAGCTAGAAAAGTGGGCATAAGATGGTCTGAGCTGAATTGCCTTCCATATTGGGATCCTGTGAAAAGTGTAGTGCTTGGTGTGCTACACAATTGGTATGAAGGAATACTACAGCATCATTTTCAATTTCGTTGGGGAATAAATGGATTATCAAATTGCAGTACAAAGAGCTTGATAGAATATGAAGAACCTGAGTTTGCAAATGATACGACTGATGAGAATGAAGAACTTTGATCAATTTTAGGTATCTTTAGCATTGAAATTAAGAAAAAGCTAATATCATCTATAATGGATGTAGTAGCTCCAAGCCACATCACTCCAATGCCAAAAAAAATTGGGTTCAGCACAAAACGGAAAGCTGAAGGCAAGTGAGTGGAGCTCTTTATTTTCCATTTACTTGCCACTGGCCTTTTTGGATAGCTTGATACAGTTCCATTATCTCGAAGAAGACATCTTTTTCTATAAAGATGTTATCGAAAACTTTTGCTGCCTAGTCTAATGTACAAAGATTGTTAGCTCAAATGGTGTTAAAGAGGAGGAGTGCCAAATTTTCAAAAATAAATATCAGCTTTACTCAGCCACATCAAAAAAACTCTTTCCAAAAATGCAAATACTTCCAAACCATCATTATGCCCTTCACATTCCTGAGCAGCTTATGTGGTGGGGTCCTCTAATTGGAGTCTTGGAGTTCCCTGGTGAGCGCCTTATTGGGTTTTTGCAGAAACTAAAAACCAACTCCAAGTCAAGTATGTAATTCAAAGTACAATCATTAGTTTTTTGAAAAAGCTCATTGTTACTTTGATGTAGGTCAGTTGGGCTGTTCACTAATGAAACATTTTTGCCAAATTCAACGTCTGGAGGCCCAAAAAAAAATGAATAAACCACAAAAAAATAAAACACGGGCACAAAGTCAAAAAGCTCACATTAGTGGTCAGTGTTATCCTGATGTCTGGAATTTCTGCAGAGAACTGGTCCCCAGTTTGCAACCATACAATTGGATTCCACATCCCGAAGGTTTCAAAGTCTTGATGAATGAGATAATAAGGTTGAGGTTTCTTGAAAAGGCTGAAGGAAGGAGGATATCAAAAAAACGTCCAAATAATATGGTTGAATACAAAATCAATGGTCAAAGAAAATATGGACAGGTTATGGAGATAATGAAGCTGATTGGAGGAATAGAACTTACACTAATAATCGTTGCAAAAGGTAACCCAGTTGAACTGGATAATTTGTTGAAGAGTATTTTTGAGAGATTGGGTTTGGTCCAGGTGCGTCTCTTGTCAGAAGAGATTATCAAGGAGTCGGACATTGTAGGACCTGTAGCATATCGTAAACTTCCTGCATGGTCACTTAATCAAATACAACCGACATATCTGATATGTCAGTTGACATCAGCACCACAACCAACAGGGATGGTAGATGATTCAATGGAGATAGATAGTGAATGATAGATATGCCCACTTACCCATTTATAGTTGCTTGTTGTTTGTTTTTGAATAGAAACAGGAAAATTTATCAAAAGCAAAGAACGTAAATAAATCAAAATTGAAAAAATTATTAAATTAATAAGTGAACAAAAAATTCAATAGAAAGATGTAAAACAAATTGAAAAACTTACGATGAGTAATTCAAATTAAAAAATCCACTTTAAAAATCAAGAAAATAGATAAGTAAGAAAGCAACGAGCAAAAAACAATTAAAATAAATTAAAAATAAATTAAATATAATTAAAAATGAACTATAAATAAATTCACAATTAATTCAAAATGAATTACAAATGAATTAACAATGAATTATAAATAAATTAAAAATGAATTGTAATTAAATTAAAAATAAATTATAAATAAATTATAATTAAGTTAAAAATGAATTAAATATAATTCAAAAATGAATTATAAATACATTATAAATAAATTATAAATAAACTATAAATAATTTATAAATAAATTATAATTGCATTAAAAGAAAATTAAAGATAATTCAAAAATGATTTATAAATCAATTATAAATAAATCCAAAAGAAATTATGATTAAATTAAAAATAAATTAAATATAATTCAAATATGAATTATAAATAAATTATAAATAAATTATGAATAAATTTTAAATGAATTATAAATGAACTATGAATAAATTATAAATAAATTAATAATAAATTGTAATTAAATCACAAATAAATTAAATATAATCCAAAAATGAATTATAAATCACTTATAAGTAAAATATGAAGAAATCATAATTGAATCATAAATAAATTATAAATAAATTATAAATAAATTATAAATAAATTATAAATAAATTATAATTGCATAAAGAATAAATTAAAGATAATTCAAAAATAATCCAAAAATAATTTATAAATAAATTATAAATAAATCCAAAAGAAATTATGATGAAAATAAAAATAAATTAAACATAATTCAAATATGAATTATAAATAAATTATGAATAAATTATGAATAAATTTCAAATGAATTATCAATGAACTATGAATAAATTATAAATAAATTAATAATAAATTGTAATCAAATCAAAAATAAATTAAATATAATCCAAAAATGAATTATAAATCACTTATAAGTAAACTATGAAGAAATCATAATTGAATCATAAATACATTATAAATAAATTATAAATAAATTATAATTGCATTAAAAATAAATTAAAGATAATTCAAAAATGATTTATAAATAAATTATAAATAAATACAAAAGAAATTATGATTAAATTAAAAATAAATCAAATATATTTCAAATATGAATTATGAATAGATTATAAATAAATTATGAATATATTATAGATGAATTATAAATGAACTATGAATAAATTATAAATAAATTAATAATAAATTATAATTAAATCAAAAATAAATTGAATATAGTTCAAAAATGAATTATAAATCAATTACAAGTAAACTATGATATAAATAAATTATAATTGCATTAAAAATAAATTGAAGATAATTAAAAAATGATTTATAGATAAATTATAAATAAATCCAAAAGAAATTATGATTAAATTAAAAATAAATTGAATATAGTTCAAATATGAATTATAAATAAATTATAAATAAATTATGAATAAATTTTAAATGAATTATAAATGAACTATGAATAAATTATAAATAAATTAATAATTCATTATAATTAAATCAAAAATAAATTAAATATAATCCAAAACTGAATTATAAATCACTTATAAGTAAACTATGAAGAAATCATAATTGAATTATAAAAACATTATAAATCAATTATAAATAAATTATAAATAAATTATAATTGCATTAAAAATAAATTAAAGATAATTCAAAAATTATTTATAAATAAATTATAAATAAATCAAAAAGAAATTATGATTAAATTCAAAATAAATTAAATATAATTCAAATATGAATTATAAATAAATTGTAAATAAATTATAGATGAATTATAACTGAATTATGAATAAATTATAAATAAATTAAGAATAAAGTATAATTAAATCAAACATAAATTAAATATAATTCAAAAATGAATCATAAATAGATTGAAAATAAATTTAGATTAAAAATAAATTTAATATGAATTATTTATAAATTATAAATAATTTATAACTAAATCAAAAATAAATTAAAATTCATTTGAAAATAATTTTAATATAATTCAAATATGAATTATAAATAAATTCAAAATGAAATCAAAATGAATGAGAAATAAATTATAAATAAATTATAAATAAATTAAAATTAACTTCAAAATAAATTAAATATAATTCAAAAATGAATTTTAATTAAATGAAAAATAAATTCACAATGAATTAAAAATAAATTATAAATAAATTAAAAACAAAGATAAACAAAAATAAAAAATGAATGTAATAATGGAGAGAAACTAAAGCAAAAATGAAATATAAAATAAAATCAAAAAGCAAAAGAAAGTAAAGTTGCTTATTCTTCTACAGATTGATTCTTGGTATTCAGTTTTCCATTGGTATTCTGATTATTCTTTTTCATTTGTTTTCATTTTCATCATTTTTTACTATTTTTATGGATTTTTATATGTTTATTTCCATATATTCCTTATTAATTTTCATTTTTACAATATTTCTTTCTGTTTAATATTAATGATTTCTAGTTATTTATTTATTTTTATTTGAATATCATTCTCATTATTTACCTATTGTTAGTTTTGAAGTTTTATCTCTTCTTTTTTCATTAATCTTTGTCAAGCCATAATTTTTTACAACTATTTCTATATATTCATTGTAATTTATTTATACAAGAGTTCAAAAAAAGACAATAAAACCCCAAAAATAGTGAAATATAAAAGATAAAAAGTTAAAAATAATAAAAAATGAAAGATCAATATCCTCATTCATTTATATGTTTGTTATTTAATATTGAGATTTTTATTTATTTGTAAATTTTTCAAAAGCAATATGATTTTTTCTTACATTATTTTTATTCATATTCATGTTTTTATCTTAAGTTATTACATATCTTTTTCTTTGATCATATTTTTAATTGTCTTCATTATTTCTATGCAGTGTTATGTATTTATTTTCATCCTTTACTTGTTGATTTTCATTTGCAATTTTCTTTTATTTGTATTTGCATTTTTATATTCATTTTTATATTCATTTTTATATACATTTTTATTTACATTTTTTTATTCATTTTCATTTTTGTTTTAACTTCAAATTTGATTTTCATTTGTCTTTTTTATTTGTCTTTTTATTTTATTTTTTATTTTAATTTTTTTGTTATTTTTATTTTTATTTGATATTTATTTTTTTATTTTTAAAGCACTTACCTATTTTCAAGCCAAAAAATCTGCTCAATTTTTTTTAAAGAATCAACACACTCTTGTTTCTTTCCTGAATAAACAAACCAACTAGATCGTTTCTTTTTTCTTAACAAAAACATACATTTTAACATTTTCTAGAAAGCATTGTTTTTTTTGAGTACTACTTTAATACAAACAATCGTTTATTCTTTTATTGTTTTTTTTATAATTTATATTGTTTTTTTCTTTGTTTGGGGAAAGTAACATTTAGAAAAACACAAAATAACATATTCCTATCTTATATACAAAAAATCTAATCAAAAAAGCGTATTTAAAACTATTTTTCTCATCAAAACAAGGAGAATCCTATTTCTTAATAACTACTGCCATGCATTCCATTCTGCTTCAGTTAATCCCCCAATAATGTTGGAATTATGAGTTGCGTCAATTTCCATATCTTCATCTTTGAGCTCAATTTCGATATCGTCATTGACTTCAATTTCTTGTTCTTTTCCTTTCCCACCTTTTTTTCTTGTTGTAATGTCATCTTCATCATCCTGGTCTTGAGTTTCATCTTCATTATCAAGTTCTAACTCAATACTTTCACCATAGTCACTATCATCCTCTTTGTCTTCATCATCATTTTCTGATTCGGATTCAACAATGGATAGCAAGTCTAAGCTGTATCCTTTCGTCGTGACATCCCAATGTTTATTGTTGAAACGTTTTTCACCAAGCTTTTCATCTTATGTTGTGAATTCGCATAAGCTGGTGAGGTCCTCCAAAAATGCAACACATTTCCAGTCAGCAATATTTTTTCTTTGTTCTGGAAGTTTTGAGTTATACCAGACTTTGTCATAAAAATCTAGCAGAAGGCCTTTGGGTGCTTTAGTAAACATAGTATTTGGTGGTTTCTTGATTCTGACACGACGTCGTTGATTTGTTCCTCCATTGTCCTTATTAGAGTTGCGAATCACTTGATCCAGCTTACGCATGAATGTATTGGCAGCTTCAGAGCAAAAAGGTAGCTTGCGGGCAATGTAGATATCTTTTGGAGCATAATACTCCTCATCGCTATGGGCTTGCACAGGAGTGACAACTTTCATATATCGTTTTGGACAATTTTGATTTAATGCAAATTTATATCTGACATCCCGTAGCTAGAATTTCAAGTTAGTAAAAAAAAATTTTTGGTTCAAATTTAAAAATAAATTACATACTTTTTGGCGAGCTGATTGTGTAGCCTTTCTTTCATTTATCAAGCAATGAGCTCCAGCTTCCTTTTGTTCCTTATGAAAAATACCTGCTCAATAGTAATGAACGTAATGATCATAGGTCTGTACTAAGAGATCAACATCATTGACATAACTAAGGTTGATATTATGATAGGAATAAGCACCACCAATGGCCAGCTGGCGAAAGGTTTGTAATGCACTAATCTGACATGCCTCGTTGTATACAGAGTCTGGTTGCTCATAAAGGTTTGGTGACCATACTGGAATTCCGAGTTTTGCCAGAGAGCTACGTACATATCGGATCAAGAACTCAGCAACTACAAATAGTAATTTCCAATCTTTGTACATTGTTCTCGAGCTTCTAGAAGGGTTTTGATTGCATCAATGGGTATCAAGGTGGTCCCATCACTATCAATAGCTGATTCGATTTGACTACTGTTAGAGAAACGCTGATAAAATTGTTGCAGATGATTGGGATCGGGGGCTACTGGGACAGATCCTTTTACCATAAGATCCCAAAGAAGTTTGATGTGCATATAAAAGGCTTTCTAGAGAAACAATTCAAGTCAGTTTGGTTTTCTTATGCAAAAAAATGAGCCCTTACTTTTGTGTGCCCAAACCCAGTTGGATGATCCACCTGAAGCATCTGAAGGGGATTTTTTCTAGTTCTAGATTCACAATTCATTTTATCTAGTTGTTGACGATTTGTTGATTTTCTTCGTGAATTTCTTTTGGATTTCTTGGAAGACGTTCTACAATTGGCATTACTTTTATCAGTTGATGTACGGGGAGCTTTTTTGCTTTCGTTTGAAGTTTCCTGAGTGGGTTTGGAATTGCTGAGTAGTTTCACTTCCATTTGTTGAACTTTTTCAGCAAGCTGACATATAATTTGATCTTTGTGAGAAAGATTATGTTGAAGTTAATTGAGAAGATCAGGCATAAAGGGGATAACAATGTCCTCATTTGAAGGCCTTGGTGTCTGTTCTGGGACAAAACTCATTGGTCAAAGTAAACTGTAAAGTGAAATAATTATTGAAATAAACTTCAATAAGACTAAGACTATGCAGCCAATTGACAATTTGAGAAACCAGAACTACATTGGGTAAATGAAATTGGAAAGGATTTTTCGGAAAGTAAAAGTGAAAAAGAAATGACAGCGGACAATATAATGAGCAGCTATATTTATGAAGAAAAGATTGAATTTGGTGAAAGAGATCAGTAATAAGAATACATACACATGCAAGTTCAATGGGGTTTTTTTTGCCCTTCAGCCGTGAGTATTTTGCTGTGGGAAATGAGTGATTTGTTTTTCAAAGAAATGTGAATCTTCTCAATGATGTGAAAAATCCAACAAAGAAAAATTAGCTGTCATGAGATTTTGTTTGAATTGAATTGCCATTGAAAATGGTAAAATACGATTCATTAAGAAGATCTCTTTGGGTGAAAGGAGTGTTGGTGAAAAAACAAAAGCATAGACGATTGGAGCTTTTTTGTGTTTTACATTGACTATCAAACTTGGAAGGATACAAATAAGCCCTCAAGGCAATGAAAGTATCTGGAAATGCTGAACAAAAAGACAACTGAAACTTCAGAGACTATAAGTTTCTGGTTTAAACTAACTGTCACCCTCAGGAAACATCTGCTTGTGGTTGCGCAGCAAACTACCCCTGTTTGCGCGTAGTGTGAGACAAGTATTCTTTTTCTTTTTTTTCCAACAGAAGCTACCCATAGGGGTACTTCTACTTTTCACTCCCCTCAAAAAAAGTTTATTAAGCTGATATGGTATGGCATACCACAACACCAAAGATCAATTCTATGCAGAGAATCCTAACCTTAGACCTCCTTGAAGAAATAAGAAACAAAGATTGCCTCAAAGCAATCCTCCATCAGAACATCTTTCCTCCACTAAAGCTCTCCTCACTGGTACATTGAAACTTACAACCAACCAACAACTAATTGTTGATTGTGGAGCAACTAACCATATGTTCAACAATTGGCATCACTTCTCCACCTTCAATACTATACCTCTTCTGAAAGTTTCAAGTGGGGATGCCTCCAGCTCACTCTCAGCTGAAGGCATTGAAAGCATTAGCATTCTTTGTGACGGAACTGCTCTCACTCTTAAGAATTGTCTCTTTGTTCCTAAACTCACGTGCAATTTAGTTAGCTTACTCAAACTCTTTAAGGATAAACTCACTATTACTCGAGGAAAAGAAAATTTCAGAATTGAATCAATAAAAATACCTTGACTAGAAGGAAGAGTCCAAAACAACCTCATGATTTTAAATTTTTTGATACCAAAGACCTTTATCACCCAGGAAATCCAAAACCTTTGGCATATTCATCTAGGACATCCTGGATATCATTCACTCAAAACCATGGGACTTCCAGACAAATCTAGCCAATGCAATTTTTGCAAGGTCAATAAAGCACACTACTGACCTTTCAATCATTAGTTTGACCATGTAAAACTACCCTTTGACTGTGTTCATATTGATTTAGTTGGACCAATCTCCTCATGTCTGTCTCTGGCTTTTGATACTTCCTCACTATAGTAGATCAATCTACTTCATTTGAAATTGTTCAATTCCTCAAAAACAAATTTGATGCATTCAATCAGTTTGTTATAGAAAAAAAGGCCAAAGAAAAACTCCATGATCAATCATTAAAAAAACTGGTATCAGATTGAGCAGGTGAATTCATGAACAGACAATTTTCTCAACTTTCCAAATCTCAGGGGTTCATCCACGTTTTTTCACCTTCTAAGACACCTCAGCACAATGGCTTTTCAGAAAGAAACAACCATACTATTCCGGAAAAGGCTTGTTGTTTACTTAATGCCTCAAATCTTCCAAAGCACTACTGTGCCAAGGCAATCAACACTCCAAACTTCTTGTGCAACATCATTACCACTGCTTCAAGACACAACCTTAGCCCTCACATTCTCTGGAGAGGTTGCCCAGCACAGATCAAGCATCTTAAAAAATTTGGATGCTGGGCCATTAGCACCATCCCTAACCATCATAGGGAATGGAAACTCTCTCCTGCAGCAGAAGAGGGAATTTTCCTTGGATATGAAAACAACAATACAGCTTATTGTATTCTATGGACAAGGGACAGAAAGGTCATTGTAACAAAACATGTGAACTTTCATGGACTCATTTTTCCTTCTCTTGATCACTCATTGCAACCACTCGAACCTCTTCTCATCCTGTAAGGTGTGGATATGAAACTTTGACTGAAAATCAAGTACTTTTCCTGTCCTCAAAATTTTTATAAGGTAAAAAATTGATTAAAATAGTATGAAATAGTATTTTCAAGAGAAAGCATGCAAAATCTATTTTTTTTAACTTTATAAGTATAAAAAAATAATATTATAAAGATTGATTGTTTTACCAACAATAAAAATTTATCCCAAAATACTATAAAAGAGATTTTTAAGGCTACAAAAGAAATTTCTTCAAGAGCAATTTCAATTGGAATTAATTGAGCAAAGAAATGCAAGGATTTAATTAAAAAACAAAGTATTAAAGAATATTATTAAAGAGAAAACACACCCAAAAGTGACCAGAGTGAATTTGGAAACAAATTGACAAAGTTTACAATGATGAAAGATGCTTTAATTCACTTATGGGGTGGTTTAGGGGTAAAAATGATTATAAAAGCTACAAACAGTGATGATAATGATTGTTTCAAATGGCTAAAATTTTTAAAATGATTGAAAAGGAGTGGTTTTAATCTCTTATTGATTGGTGTAGCAGTGTTTAAAATAATTATAGAAGGAAAAGATTCTAACATGGAGAGAAAAGTGGGGCAAAGAAGACATTCTTTCATAGCCGTCAATTTTCTTACCTCAAAATTAAATTTTACTCTTGTCAGTCGTGGATTACACTCTGACAACAGAAAATCCAATTATGGAATCATTGAAGCCTGGTTTAGACCAAAAAAGGGCTGATTTTAGCCATTTTTGGCTATTTTCTGCCATCTTAGACCCTTAAATCAGCCATTGATATAGTAATACCTGGTTTAGAGCCTTCAAAACACATAATAATGTGTGTAAGAGACATAGAAGCCAGTTAAATCTGTTTTTAATCTGATTGTTTTAGCTTAAGGGTAGTTTTACCCTCTTGGCAACAATTAAAACTGCTGTGGTTGGTATCAAAACCTCATCATCAATTGAGTCACAGACCCTGTGACTTAATTCCAGGCCAAAAGTGATTAAAATTTGTGTTGAGTTTGACATATCACACATGTCAGCAAGGATTTTGGGTGTATGGCTCCCCCTTGGAGCTAGAATTCCTTTCCCCCCCCAAATTAATCTTTCCAATTTATTTTTCCTTTAATTCCTCATCATGTATTATACTTGTAATTTACATATGTAATTCAATTGAGTTTTACAATACACTTACTTTAATAATTGACACCTCATATGTAAATTAATGTTTACTTATGTAATACATGCTCACATTTTGACATTTCCCTTGAAAATACTTCAATTTCTCATAACTTCTAAACTACACACAACACCTCAATTTTATTACAAAACTTGATGGTGAACACTACATGTGATGTGCATGAGATTAAGGTTTTGAGGATTTTCAACTTTTGTACAGAAAATACTAAAAACTTAATTTAACCTTATTTGGAGTTGAGTTACAGAAATTTTACCCACAGGTGACCCCACCTTAATTTTTATGAGGAGTCCAACGGTAAAACAATTTTAATATTTTTGTTTGTACGACAAAAAGTTATGATAATTTTTACTTAACGTTTTTCCAAAAATATTTTAATTTTGGGATTTTTGTTGAAAATTCATTTTTCCTTAATTTTTTGATTTAAAATTGTGTTTTCACAAATTTAAAATTCAATGTATTGTTTTTTTAAATTGTAATTAAATTTTCATTTTTGTGTATAAATTTATGTTTATATTTTATTTTCATTTTGATAATATAAATAAGCTTATTTTAGTTATATTTATGTCTTATTTTACTATTTGTGGTCTTTTGGGTATATGAAAATACCTCCAAGGCTCACATTCCCTCCCCCTAAAAAATCAAATATTACTTTCTAATATTGTTATTTCTAGTATGTCTGAACCTTCTGAGAAGTTTGGTAGCTTCAGGTATGTCCTTTTCTGCTTACCATTCAACTTCAAAGGTTGGGTCACTGTACCTAAAAAGGTATTCCCTTATTTTATTGGTCCTCAACTTTCTTTATTTGAGAATGTTGGTAATTCTCTTAATACAAGATGATTCAATAGGAGGTATAACTTGGGGAAATTTATTCCCCAAAGGAAATCTCTCAGAATCACTAGTTTTATATGGCTTTATCAAGCTCACTGGAAATGTAGGATGCTTATTGCTAAGTTCCTCAGAGAATTCTACTTCAACAGCATTTTATCCATGCAGAGCCTTAATAACAAAAGGTCCTTCAAAGGATTCTTTGATATTTTTATATCCTTTGATGTTATTGTAGTTAGTGGTGGATATAAGTACTAAATCCCCTCCTTTAAAAGCTGCAGTGGTATGTGATTTGTCCCATCTTTCTTTAGCATATGAGAATGAGTCTTCCATGCCCCTTAATGCATGCTTTCTAGATTTTTCTAGAATTGTTTTGAAGCTAGCAGCTGTAGTATATATCTCAACCAAATATTTCCTCAGGGAATCCTCAGGTAATTTGTGATTCCATCCTTTTTCTAGAATAGGAGGAGTTTGATTGGTACTGAAATGAATGGATATCTTATATTCCAATTCTATTTCTGGTGAAATAAAACACCAATCATGGGTGAATCCATCACAATCCTT
Source organism: Austropuccinia psidii (assembly GCA_023105745.1). NCBI lineage: Eukaryota > Fungi > Basidiomycota > Pucciniomycetes > Pucciniales > Sphaerophragmiaceae > Austropuccinia > Austropuccinia psidii. Next base: position 25,799,441 of record JALGQZ010000004.1, on the reverse strand, counting down.
GAATTGAAGGCCATATGCACAAACTCTTCTTACCAGGTCTTCTAAGGTTTGGATCATTCTTTCAGCCAGACTGTCAGTTTGTGGGTGTTAGTATGTAGAGAAGGATAACTTTGTCCCAAACAGTTTGTGAAGATTTTTCCATAGTTCTGAGGCAAATTTGGGATCTCTGTCACTAATGATGTTTGTCAATATGCCAGTCCACGATAGTACTCTATTCCATATCAGAACAGCTGTATCCATGGCTGTATGATCTTTGTGACATGGTAGAAAGATTGGAGTCTTAATAAATCTGTAAACAATCACTAGGCAGGCATTATAACTTCTATCATCTCCTGGTTGTAGCCAGTTACCCTATCAATATGGATAATTTCCCAGGGTCTGCTGGGTTCTTAGATCTTGATCATATTTCCAAATCTTTTGCCAGTGGATTTATTTTCCATTAGAAATCTGTCACAGGTTTTGCAATACTCTGAAACATCTTTCTGCCACATTGGCCACCATATACAGGTCTTTATCTTTTCTCTTGTTCTGTCTTCAGACATGGGTCCTGAGAAGGGGTTGTCATGGCATTCTTTAAGTACAAGGTTGATTAAGGACATGTCCACAACTGTCATGACACATGTATGCTTTGTTCTGTGGTAAATTATACCATCCAGTAAGTGGAAGCTTCCTTGATCATATGGCTCTTGCCATATTTTATCTAAGGCATGTATCAAAGAGGGATGTTGACAGTCTTTAGTAAGTAATTGGCATAAAATACTACAATCCTTATCCTTAGTATAACTGTTTCTCACTGCTTTAAAGAAAGGGCTGTTCAAATCTGTAATACTGATTCCTTCTATTGGGATTTCTGGGGAAGCTCCTTCTGGAACATAAGCAGGATTATCAATAGCATTTGGTAGTGGCCATCTTCTTAGTCCATCTGAATTTTTATGAATATTCCCATCTTTGTGAAAAATAGTCATAATTCCCTTATACTCTTGTATGGCTATTTGCCATCTGAGAATATTTCTGTTAGGTTTCTTCATGTTTATGAGTGACTTAAAAGCGGTACTATATGTTATTACTTCAAAAGCACATCCTTCCAAGAAGTAGTCTAGCTTTTCCAAGGCCCATAAAGGTCATAAACACTCCATTGGACTTGCTCCATATCTAGATTCAGTTGGTTTGATTTGCCTGGATATGAAAAATATGGGTCCTTCCACAGGTTTATAATTGATAATATGGACTTGATGAAGTGCAGCACCAAGCCCATCTCCTGATGCATCAATATAAAGCTTAAAAGGTAGCTGAAAGTCTGGAATCAGTAAGAGTGGAGAAGTGGTTAAGGCTTGTCTTGAAGAATCAAAGCTTTGACTCTGTCAACAGTCATTTCAAACACTGTGTCCTTGTCACACAATTTCTACAGAGGTCTTGCTATGGATGCAAAATCTTTAATATTCTTTCTGTAGTATCCTGAAAACCCCGAAAATGACTGAATTTCTTTTTGGTTTGGGGGCATACTTTTCAGTAGTACTGCTGCAGCTTTATTTTTGTCAATTACAAAGGACAAACAAGATACTACATGACCCAGTGATTTCAGTTCTTTGAATCCAAATGCCCTTGGTGTCACAACTTTCTGATTAAATCATTTAAGGGCATCTATAGTGCTTATATACACTGCTTGAGATATCTGGGTAAGGGAAATTTGGATTTTTGGTATTGGGTACCTGTCTGGAACAGTGTAAGTGTTTGGAGCTCTAAAATACCCAACCATTATAGATCTCCCATGATGCCATGCCACCATGACCGGTGTAGTAATTTCTACTTCATCATTATGGCCAAAAATCCTTATTACACCAAGATCTAGAAGTCCTCAAATATCAATTTATAGAGATTCTCTTGATTTAGGACTTGCTTGATATTCAGGTCTTCTTAAGAGTGGTGGATAAGGTCTTTTGATATTAAGGATGATCTCAGCTTCATTCCCAATAATTTCCCCCAAAGATTCTTTTTCTGATGCAAATGCTTCTTTGTGGTCATATAAATGGGCAGAAAGTTCACTTTCCTGTTTTCTCAGTCATATGAAGCCTTATTTTAGCTTCATTTAACTGTTCAGATTTGAATTTCTCCAACTCTAATTAGACTGGTGATACTTTGCTTACTGTAATTTGTCTTTTCAATGATAAAAAGGCAAATTTTTGCTGGTAATTATCTCCAATAGTAAATTATCTGTCCTTTTTTTATGTAATTTTATGCCATAAATGATTTGATAGTCATTTCCCAATATAAAATGGATACTAGAGCAATTTTCCATAACAAAAAAATCAACAGTTATTCTTAGATTTCCATTTATGTGTGGAAATATAACAGTAGTCTCAAATGTGCCTAATTCTTTCATTGGGCTACTTGTACTATTAAAATTTAATGTCATCAATTGGCAATAATTCATCTTCAAAATTTGGCTTACAAGTCTTAAGAAAAGATTTGCCAACACAAGAGCAGAAGGCTCCTGGATCAAGTAAAGGTTTAGTGGGTTTGTTGTTAATTACCACTTCTGTTATACAGGAGTTACCAGCTGTAGAACTCTTTCCCCTACTTGGCTTGGTTTTAATAAGTTGTGCATCTTGACTTTTTGCCAAATCAAGTTGACCATTGCTTGATTTTGGCAAGTGGGAATAAGATTCCATTATGTCAAAAGTGGCATTGATATTTTCTATATCTTTTGAACATTCAGAAAATATTGATGATTTATGATCTGAATCTTATACATCATCATCTTTTTCAACATCATGTTCTTTTTGGGTGTCAATTTCATTTATTCTTCCCTTATTGCGACATGAATTAGCTAAATGTGTGGTACTTTGGCAAATATCACACTTCCTGATTATATCTTGAGATTTACACTTCATATTATTGAAATTTCTTTTGGGATTTTTGTCCACAGAATCTTTCCAAGGTGTATTAAACCTTTTTTTGAGATTCAACCTACTAGAACCAATTCTGGTCTTGGTAGTTACTTCTTCTAATATATTAATAATATAATCTGCTGAAGATTGTCTGATAGTCTTACTTTTGAAAGCATGCTATGTATTCTGAAATGTCAGGATATAATTCTGTTAATCTGTCTTTTTGTTGGAAAAACCATGGTAAAGCTTTGTCTTTATCAGCATTAAGTTTGGCTGATTCAAAGGCTGATTCAACTTTCAATCTCCAAGAATCATTGGCCCATTTGTTGATAATTTGGGTTTTCCACCAAGTCCAACTTTGGTGTCCATGTGCTTGTCTCAATTTGATATACCATCTGTGGGCTGATCTGGTAAACAAGGTGTTAAATCTTGCTGTTACCAATCTTTCTGGTAACTCAAAATCTTCTTTGATAATTTCAATACCTCTGATGAATTCCATATGGTCATATTCTCCTTCTCCACTGAAATGAGGCCAATCTTTAAGTTTTGGTACTTCTTTCAAGAGTGCTTGGCCAATTGATGGTTCCAAGTTATGAAAATAAGTGGAAAGTTCATTTTTTAATTGTGAGTTTTCAATTTCCAATACCTGTGGATTTGGAATTCTTGTTCCCTCATTCTGCTTCAAAGGTGTAGTTATTCTTGGTAAGGTGTGCAGTAATTGTTCAATATAATTCATCTTGCTGCTGCTACAGCTTTGAGAAGTTCTTAAATCATGTTGGCAGCTCTGTATTCAATTTAATCCTTCAATTTTATACATATCTTCTTTATTTGTTAATCATTGCCATAATTCTGTCTGTCTAGTATCATCAGAAGTGACTTGATTCAATTTCATTGTTAATTTTGATACTACCTGTCATGAGGTATCAAAAGACTTTTTCAAGGCAATTGTATATGTCTTTACTTTGGTAAATGAGTTTGAAATGTCATCAAGGAATTTCTTATTATTGTCATTAATAATATTTATGGCTTTTTTTATCATTGTTTCAATTATGTCATCAATATTGAATTTACAATATTTGTCTGTCAATTCTTTAATAATGGCAGATTGTTCATTTAACTCATTTCCAAATGAATTTTTATTGGTGGAAGTTTTAATTGCTCTTAAAGCTTTTTCAAAACACATAAGTGTCTCACTTATTTGGTTCAGACTGAAGTTATTTGTCCTAATATTGTTACAAATTGATGAATTTTTATTAGAAATATGACTTTTTACATCATTTATAGCTTCATACAACTCTGGGTTAGCATCAAAAATTTCAGAAATCATTTATGATATTTTAATCTGGCCTCCTCCTTTTTCTATAATTCCATAATTTTTCTGGCCATCTGAAATACATTTTCCATGACATCCTGCTGAATCTTTGGCATTCTGTAGCCCTGGATGTAGCGTTTTGTGGCTGGTGCCTTGCCTTTGCCCTTGTTCTGAGCTTGTGGTTGCTTTTTCACATTGGAATTGCTGCTTCTGGCTACTGGGGCTATTTTTGGCACTTGCTTGGGTGGATGTGGGTTGTTTTCCTCCATTCTTCTGTTAAGATCAGCATGTTTTATTTTCCATACATGGATGCCATCAATTGAGTAATTTGCAAGTATCAGGATGGCCCAGGAATTTTATCACAGTCAGGTAAGAATTCATGCAGCTTTACCACAGATATGCAAGGATCTGGTACTCTTTGTGCTGCAAGAAATTTTTATAGGCCTCCTGGATGGCTTTGTATAAATGCACTGAGGCTTCTTTTGGCAATGCTAGCTCTTTGTGAAGGTGAAACAGTATTCTCAGCTTTTGAATGAACTAATTTATTACTTTGGGAGTCATTAACTGACCCTTTTCCTTCTGTAACTGATTGGACTTTGCCATAATAGCATCTATTACCTTTCTGGGAGCTTTTTGAAGGGTTATAGCTGCCTCCTGATCTGGTTGAAGCCATATCTAGGATTGAAAAAGCTTAAAAATAGTAATTTTATGTCAAAAACTTACTATTGGCCAAATTCTTTGCATTCTGAAGAGTATGACCTATAGCCAAGTTAATTAATTCAGGAGAGATTGGCAGTGGTTTATTATTCTGAGCTATAATAATTGTACTATTATGGTCATAATTAACAATACTTCCTGGAATAAGCCTGGTTACTGTTGAAGGTGTTTGAATTTCTATTGTCTTACCTTGTTTTCAGATACTAAAATTTCATGAAAAGCCAATTTATTAAGTAAAAAAGCATTTTTTTCAAAACAGAAACAAAAAATAAAGCCTCACTTATAATATGAAGATTTTTTATATTTTATGGATGTTTTGAATTATAAGTATTTTTTATATGTGTTGAAATTTTTCAATATAAGAAAAGGAAAGATTTAAAAACACTCAAAATTATGTCACAGGTAAAATATCATCACTGGGCGCCAAATTGAAGGTGTGGATATGTATCTCTGATTGAAAATCATGTACTTTTCCTGTCCTCAAAATTGGTATACTGTAAAAATTTGATTACAAATTGTATGAAATAGTATTTTTAAGAGAAAACATGCCAAGTTTATTGTTTTCAATTAATAAGTATAAAACAATAATATTAAAAAGACTTCTTGTTTTACCAACAATAAAAACTTATCCCAAAATACTCTACAAGAGATATTTAAGGCTACAAAAGGAATTTCTTCTAGAGGAATTTCAGTTGGAATTAATTGAGCAAAGAGCTGCAAGCAATTAATTCAAGAAGAAAGTCCTCAAAAAGATTATTAAAGAAAAAACATACCCAAAAGTGACCAGAGTGAATTTGCAAGCAAAGTGACAACATTTACAGTGATGAAAGATGCTTTAATTCACTTATGGGCTGGTTCAGGGGTAAAAATGGTTATAAGAGTTACAAACAATTATTATAATGATTTTTTCACGTGTTTAAAAGGTTTAAAATGATTAAAAAACGGTGGGTGGAATCTTTTATTGATTGGTTTGTAATTTTTCAAACTAGTTATAAAAGGAAAAGATTCTAACATGAAGAGAAAAGTGGGGCAAAGAAGAAATTCTTTTATAGCCATCAATTTTCTTACTTCAAAAGTAAAATTTGCTCTTCTCAGTCAAGGAGAATACTCTGACAACAGAAAAGCCAATTATGGCATCAACAACCAAGCCAATGTTCAACCAAGATGTCTTAAGGTAATTGGACCAAGACATCCTACTCTTTTTTCATGTGACCTAGAAGCCTCCAATGTCCTTCTGTAAACCCAATGACCCAAGGCACTTGTCTCATCCTCCAAAAATACCCCTTGCACCTATAAAGCCACCATTACCTTTGTTGACAAAGAGGAATGGATAAACCCCATCTCCAAAGAACTTGGTTGAATAAGTGAGTTGGAAGTCTGGGATGTCATGCACCTTGATGCAACCTTCAAGCTTGTTGGAACAACCTGGGTATTCAGATTGAAAGGGATCACCTTGGAAATATCATTGAGCACAAGGTCTGATTTTTTGCTCAAGGATTCACTCAGTCCGCTGGAGTGGACTTTGGCCAAACCTACTCTCCCACTTGATGCCTCAACTCACTAAGCTTGTTGATTGCATTTGCCTCTTCTGAGCACCTTGAATTTCATCAAGTAGATATTAAGAGTGCTTTTCTCAATGCTTTTTTGGCTAAAACAGTGTAACTGGAAATATTGATCAAAGAAAGAACTGCCTAAGGCTCAACAAAGCAATCTATGGACTCAAACAGGCTCCCTTAGCCTGTTATGCAAGGTTGAAAACTTGGCTTCAAACTGTGGGTTTCAGTCCTTGTGTTCTAGATGCCTGCATGTTTTTCCAAAAAGGGGACAACCCAATTTGGCTCTATATTCACATAGATAAAATTGCTATCTTTGGAAATCAGGTGGATGGTTTCAAAAGGGAGGTGTAGCAAGAGTTTGAAATTGAGGATCTTTGTAAGATGTGTCTATGAAACTTGTCAGGTTGAGTCTATGTAGAAGTGGTAATTAGGCTATTTACAACTTTAACTGTGACTGTGACATGTGATAAAAAATTAAATCTAAAGGTATTGGTTGATACTATGTGTTTATCATAAGATTTAAAGGGATTTACTATTATAAAATAGTGGTGGTGAGCGCTGTTGAAAGCCCTGGGTGCAGCTTTACGTGTTGGATGACAATAATAAAGACTACAATAATTAATATTATAATTATACCTGTTTATTTTCCAAGGGTATAACCGTTTTTGATAGTTGTACTACATAGGAGATTAAAAGAAGGATATGGAAAGCTTTTCCCACTGTGAAAAGCCCTGCTTTTAGCCTGAAATGGGGTGGAAAGGCTGCTAGACCTTTCCACATAGAGGAAGTGAAGATTTTTTCACTCTATGAGAGAAGCTTGTGGTTTTTAAAGGCCTGTATAGTCTGTATTGGGCTCAGAAGTAGTTTTGAAACCACATCTGGGCAGTTTTCACCAATACAGGGTGAACACTTTCATCTGGGGACCACATAGCCTTCTTTCGACGTGTATGACGTGTAGAATGCTGTACAGAAACTGTATGGGACCCCGGTATGGACTGACTTATGAGGTATTGAAGTATAAACATGCTTCTTTGTCTGTTTGAAACCTCATAATCATGGTTATGGGATATTATCCCATGGTAAGGCTGTATTGGCTTGAATGTGGGATTTTGATCTTAAAACAACCATAACTTTGTCATTTCTTGTCATATCAACCTCAAAATTCTTTCAGTGTGTAGCCCTGTATGTGCTCTACACAATTGTACCTTCTTTGATATGGCTATCATTAAACATGGCAAAGTTATCCCATGTACAAGATATTTTGTACATATGCGTGTTTTAGGCAAAGGCTGTATTGGGATTGTTTTCCTCATACCTTTTTTTCTAGTTGAGATATGAGGAAATGGATGACAAAATCAGATGGCCTTGATTGTTCTCTTTCCAAAAAGACCCCACTTTAAGTATCTCACACTAAAAATGTAGAAGTTAGATGGGAGGTGAATATTTTGTTCACCCTTATTTGGCCTGAATTTGACCATGACTTCTGTAATACTGGTACTAGCTCAGTTTGGCAGGTACCATTGTATATTCCTGACTTAGAGCTCCATTTTGCATACCCACTTGATGTTGTTGAGCATTTTACTATCTATTTCAGAAGAGAGGTGAAAATTAAGGTTTATGCTTAGCAACAACTTTGAGCAGGAATAACTTTGTTATTCTTTGTCCTATGATGATGGGACTTGTATATTTCGAAAGGGGTGAGTTCCCCCTTTCCTTTGATACCTTTTGAGCTAATTTGGCTCAGCTTCTTGTTTTGGTTGTGGTATTGTGGCTGTCATGCTTGTGCTTTGGTTTTGAGTCACAGGCTGACATACCCTCCCTCCAAAAAAGCCTCATCATTCATGAGACTTTTCAGTTCTCCGAGAGGGTCTGAATCTCCTTAAATAAAGGTTCCCATCTGGTATGGCATCTTCTGCCACCCATTTGCTCTTATCAGCTGTTTGGTGCTTGAATCTGACTAAGTACTGTCTTTGATCCTTCCCATTAAATCTGATCTTCCTGGCCCTGATGATTTTACTCACAGGTCCAGGGGAATCCTCCACTTCCACTATCTCCGGTGGGGTGGGGTTCCTCCTCCTGGAGGGGAATTTGTCCTCTGTTTGGAAGTATGGTTTGACTAAACTTACTGTAAAGACTGGGTGCTTCCTGGAAAATTCCTCTGTAAGTTTGACTTCCACTGCATTGTTTCCTATCAACCTAATGATAGTGAAGGGCCCTACAAATGAGTCTCTAATCTTCTTGGATCCTTTAAGATTATTAAAGTTTAGTGTAGACACTAGCACCTGGCCCCCTTCCTTGAAATCGGGGTTCCATGTGTGTCTTGTCCCACCTCTGCTTATTATATTCTTTTTCCTCAGCTATGCATTTGGCAGCTGTGCCACAAGCCCTCTTCCACATGTCATGGAAGTCCTTGCCTGTGGGTTGAATGGTCAGAAGATTCTTCTTCAAGTGATCCACAGGCAACAGGGGATTCCACCCTTTCTCTACCAGTGCAGGTGTTTTTCCTGTGGTAGAATGCTGACTTTCATTATAAGCTAGGTGGACAGCTGGTAGAAGGGTAACCCAGTCATGGGCGTATCCTTCATGGTCCTTGTATTCCATGCCATAGGCACAAAGCCTTCTAAGGATGTCCTCCATTGTCTGGATCATCCTTTCAGGTAGGCCATCTGTTTGTGGATGGTAAGCTTTGGAAAACAAAAGCTTGGTTCCAAGCATGTAATACAAGTTGGTCCAAGATTCAGATGTGAATTTTTGGTCCCTATCACTAATGATGATTTTAGGGACTCCACAGGTGGATATGATGTTATTCCAGAATAACAGAGCAGTATCCATGGCTGTGTCCTCTTTATGGCATGGTAGACAACTCATACTCTTGCTGAACCTATCAACTATGATTAAGCAGGCATTTTAGTTTTCTTTGCCTCCTGGGACAAGTCCTGTGACCCAGTCCATATTGATGGTTTCCCATGGGTGTTTGGGTTCCTCTATATGTTGAAGTAACCCATACTTCTTCCCATGTTTCCTATTTGCCTTTTGGCATCTTTCACAAGTGTTCATGTATTCACTCAACTCTTGTTCCCATTTGGGCCACCAAGCTGTGCTTGCTACCCTCTCTTTAGTCCTGTCCTCACTCATGTGTCCCATATATGGGCAGTCATGGCATTCCTGCAGGATCAGGGAGATGTGGTCTCTGTCTACCACTGTGAGTGCACTTGTGTGCTTCTCTCTCTGGTAAAGCGGGCCATCTACAAGGAAGAACTTGTTATCCTTATAGGCCCTCAACCAGGGTTCTTCCAACTGGGATTCCAGCTCTGGGCTCCTGTATTTTTGTTAAAGGAGTTGTATTAATGTGCAACAATGTTTGTGTTTGGAATAGGACTTCAGTACTGCACTGAAAACTGCATTGTGCAGTTCTGAGGAACTTATTCCCAGTACAGGAGTTTCTATTCCTTCTGAATCAGTGTTTCCACTGTCAAGGGTACTACTTTCTGGTGCCCATTCAGAGAATCTGAAGTTCTTCCTCCTATCTATTTCCATGAAATGGATAGAGATCTTGGCTGCAACTTCAGGGTCATGAGCTGGATTGCTCTTGACATTATCTAGTGGCCATCTGCTAAGGCTATCTGCCTTGGTATGACTTTTAACTTCTTTGTACATGATGGTCATATTCCCTTTATACTCCTGGATGGCTATTTGCCATCACAGAATATGTCTATTTTTAGTCTTCATATTTAGTAAAGACTTCAAGGCTGTGCAGTCTGTGTAGACTTCAAAGACTGCACCCTCCAGATAATAATGGAGTTTTTCCAGAGCCCAGACTAGACATAGACATTCAGTCTGGGTGGGCCCATACCTGACTTCTGCATCTTTCAGTTGCCTAGAGATGTAACATATTACTCCCTCTCTTGGTTCACCATCTACAATTTGTCTTTGTTGAAGGGATGCTCCTAAGCCTTGGCTACATGCTACACCTATGTATAACTTGAATGGCAGTTCAAAGTCTGGCAAGATGAGCACAGGTGCATTTGTGACTTCATATTTGATCCTCTGATATGCATCCCTCCTTTTGTTGGTAATCTCAAAAACTACATCTTTTGAACATAGCTTGTATAAACTACTAGTTATGTGGGAAAAATTCTTGCTGTGGTTCCTATAGTAGCTAGAAAACCCAAGGAAAGATTGCATCTCTTCAATGCTCTTTGGTATTGGCTTCTGCAGTATCGCTGCTACTTTATTCTGGTCAATTGCCAGACTAAGACCTGAGACTTCATGTCCTAGAGCTAGTAGCTCTTGTTGGCCGAAATTACACTTTTTCAGTGAAATTTTCAGATTGATGGGTGTACATTTACTTAGCACTCTGTCTATGTATTTTACATGGTCTTCCCATGTCTCTGAGTATATAATGATATCATCTATATATACCACCAACCATCCTTCCAATATTTCTTCTTGAAATATTGTTTCCATCATCCTTTGGAAGTGGGCTGGTGCATTCTTAATGCCAAATGGCATTCTGGTGTACTCATATATGGCCATATGGCATATCATTCTGAGTTATTTCATGGAGTTTGGTTTAACCCCATTTTGGTGGAAGCCTTTCATACAATCCATTTTGGTTATGTATTTGGCTTTTGCCAGTTTATCCAAGGCATGAAGTATCCTGGGTATAGGGTACCTGTCTGCTTTTGTGTAGTTATTCAGAGCTCTGAAGTCTCCACAGAGTCTAGACTTGCCATCATGCCAGGTGATTAGGACAGGAGTGGTTATTTCCACTATTTCATTATGTCAAATCTTCCTGATGACATCCATGTCCAGGAGTTCATTGATATGTTTTTCAGTTTCTTTCCTGGTCTCCAGACTTGCTGGGTAAGGAGGTCTCCTGAGAATGGGTGGATAAGGTCTTTCCACATCCAGATATAGTTCTATATCATGGCCTTTCATCTTGCCTAGTGGCTCTTCACCAATGGCAAATGCTGGTCTATTCTTCCTCAGAATCTTCAGTAAACTAGGTTTTGTTTAATGGTGAGGGTAGTGCTAAACTGGCCCTATGAATTCATTCAGTAATTCCTCCAGTGGGTAATGGGTAGAGATCTGATATATATCAAGTGAGAATTTCTTCTCCTTGTTGCTACCTATGGTGATGTGCGTTTTTTACTATTGTAAATATCTATGCCATACATCCTTTGGTAGTCTGTTCCCAGTAAGAAGCCTTGGATGTTGGCATCATAAAGCACTACAAACTCTGGGTTTAGTCTGATATTACCCTTCCTGTGGGGTATAATTATATCTTTGATAATCATCCCAATAGAAGTCATCTTCCCTGAAGCACTTTTAAAGTTTCTTGCCTTGGTGGGCAAGAGCTGTTTTTCCCAATTTATGAAGTGGTTATCCAGATAATTTCTGGCCACTATGGAGCAGTGTTCCCCACCATCAATGATCAGTGGATGTTGAGCATTGTAAATACAGACAGTCCTTTTTGTGGCTGTTCCATGTATATATGCCATTCCTCTGGTTGGTGTGACCAGGAATGTTTTTGCATCTTGTGTATGTTTGCACAAGTTTTTGTTGGCAGTTTCCTGTGGAATCCCTGCTTCCAACTGTATGTCCTGAATTTCTAGTGGGGTTTCCTCTTGGTATTCCACTATAAATTCTTCTCTTTGGTCTTGGTCATCATCAGATGGTTCTCTGATGGCATCACACATGGAGTCTGATTCAGAATCCTCAGTTGGGGATTCCTCCTCTGGGACTTTCTCAATGGCATAGACTTTTTTCTTTTCCTTTGGATAGTTGTTGGCATAGTGGTCTGTTGAACCATAATTGTGACAAGAATTGTTCTTCTTTGCCACTTCTGCAACCCTTTCTTTGGGTTTGTCTTTAAACTCTACCCTGACAGGTTGTTTCTCTTTGAAACCACTGCTCTTATATGGGGTGAATTTCCCTATATTAGTTCTTTTCCTTATGTCTTTTAAGGTATTAGCAATGTCATATAGAGTGCTATTTTGGTTGAATCTACATTTTACTGCATGCTCTAGTTCTCCTGGAAGTTGTGTCAAAAGCTTGTGATTCCTCATTTGGATGTTCATCTGAGGATCAATGACTTTATGTCTTTTAGACTGTCTAAGACACTACTCATATGGATCTTTATCCACAGAGTATTTGTCATTTTCAAATGACTTGGTCTTTTGCCATATCCAAGTACCATTACAGTACTTTTGGATGATTTGACTTTTAAACCATGGCCAGTTTCTTCTGCCATGGATTTCTTTCATTTCTGTGTACCATATACTAGCATGACCTTTAAATACTGTGTTTAGTCTAGCAGTAATCCAGTAATCTGGAATGCTTGGTATATCAATGAAGGGTCCATCAATATAATCTATGAGTTCCATATGATCATATTCTCCTGTTCCAGAGAATTTGGGCCAGCTTGAGGCCTCAGGAAGCTGTTTCAAGGCTTCCTTCTCAGAATAAGACATATTATCCCCATCCTGCTATTATGATGAAGATCTTGCCTTATTAATCAACATGGCATCTGGTTTGATGTCATCTTGGTGATATGGATTATCCATAACATGGCCTTGTGGTTGGGGCTTCATGCTATGGTAGACATTGAACAGTTTGTTTATGTCTTGATCCAGACAATCTCTTTCCCTTTTGCTTTGGTGTTCTTCAAAGACTAGGTGAAGTCTTTTGTTGTTTTATTCAGAGGCTTTGCTCAATTGAGCATGTCCTTCTTGAAGAGTTTTAACAATTTTATCCATGGAGGCTGTTAATTCTTTCATCCTCTCATGGCTTGCTTCAAGTTCTAAAAACTGTTTTTAAGTTTGCTCGGCATATTGGGACATTTTTAACCACAGTGCATCACTGTTTAAGTTACTCTCAGGTGTGACAGCATTATGTTAAATCTGAGTGGGGGTAATATTTCTATTAATGGGACTACTGATTCTAAAGTTATTTACAACTACTTCTGGCTCTTGTGCACTTCTTTCACCAAATCCAACAGCTTCTGGACCAAGGAGTCTGACTCTTTCTTCCTCTGGTTGAAGGAGGTCTTGTTTTTGCCCTTGTTTCCTTGTCTTCTCCTGGAAACTTCTTGGAATTGTGAAGAATGGTGACTCTTGGCCACTGATGTTCTGGTTTCTGAATGGTTTGAAGCCACTGGAGAGCTGATTTGGACTGCTCCTTGTGAGACTGAAGGAAGCTGAGTATGCCCTGTCTGGGTCAGTTGTTCTTCTATAGCTTGGATAGTGGCTTGATTCTCCCTTATCCTGTTTTCCCTCACCTCCAGGAGTCTGAACTGCCTGGTGGGATTCCAACCCTTGGTGATTATCATAAAGTCTTTGAAGCCTATCTCTTTGAGACAGATCTTCTGGAAACTTGCTCCAATTTCTGCCCAGTGAGTTGCTAGGTTGAACCTCTTGTTGTCCATGCTCCATTGAAAAAAATCTTTTAGGATTTGGTGGAGCTGAAGAACTTGATCCATGTATTTACAGTCCTCTGGTTTGAGATCCCTGTTGCAATGGAGTGTTAATGGCAAGGTTGATATTATCTCCCTCATTGTTTTGCCATCCACAACTGTGTCCAAGGTGTCCTCTTCCAGGTCTTCTGCTTCTGGAAAAGCCTTCTCTGTCCTCTAGTTGGTTCCTTTGGAATCCAAGGTCTCTGAGGTATACAGGTGACATGTCAGTGTTTGCAAGCAGACAAAAAATTTGTGTTCTTAGGGTGTTTACCTTTTCCTGTGCCTTGTACAGACTTGTTGTCTGCTTATTTGGGCAATTTACCTTTAGAGGTTACAACTGGGTTAATTATAGTAATTTTCCCTGTACAAGCTGTTAAGGTTGCTTTACCTGGTATTGGAGCAGAATTTTGTGGTTTTCTACTCTTCTGAGTGGCAATAGGTGTCCACTTCTTTGCTGTTATCAGGCCTTTGCTGTGCCTCTTTCCTTTGCCCTTGCTTCCCTCTGGTTCTGAGGGTGTCACTGGTATGGTGGCCTGTGAGTGGCTTTCAAGTGGTATGAAGTTATCTTTCACTGAATCAAACAGGAAAAGAGGGCTTGATGTCAGTTAAGACTTCTTAAAATGCTGTTTTCACGTCTAAAAATGGCCTCTGCGCTTGTATATTACCACAATATGCCCTTGTATACTGAAAGTGTAATTGGATTAACAAGTTCACGTCAGAAACACAGCTTACTGATATTTGGTATACTGTTTCTATTCTAATATCTCACAGAATAACTTGTAATTAGCAAGTATAAACTGACAAAAAGTGGTATGTAAGAGGGTAATTGAGTTAACAATATTCCCAAACATGACTCAACTGGTGGTTTTACAGTAAGAGGTGTCTTTATTTAATTAAAAAAAATACTGTATTGGTGGCTTGAAGTTTTTTTATATGTAAAACACGCCAAAAATAAGGGTCCTGTGGTTATTAGCCACGTGACAGGAATTCTTTTTAATATGAGTATGAAGAAATATATAATATATATATATATATATTTAATAAAAAAATGATGCCTAAGAAGTAAAACAAAATGTCAGAAATAGAGAAAATAAATGAAAAAACTCACTTTTTAAGGTCCAAAAAAGGTTAAAACACGGCCAGGCCCCCAAAATGTCAGGTTGAGTCTATGTAGAAGTGGTAATTAGGCTATTTACAACTTTAACTGTGACTGTGACACGTGATAAAAGACTAAGAAATAAAGTATTGATTGATAATGAGGGTTTATAGTAAGATTAAAAGGGATTTCCTATTATAAAATAGTGGTGGTGAGCACTGTTGAAAGCCCTGGGTGCAGCTTTAACTGTTGGATGACAATAATAAAGACTAAAATAATTAATATTATAATTCTAACTGTTTATTTTCCAATAGTATAACTGTTTTTGACAGTTGTACTTCATAGGAATTCAAAAGAAGGATGTGGAAAGCTTTTCTGGCTGTGAAAAGCCCTCCTTTTATCCTGAAATGGGGTGGAAAGGCTGATAGAGCTTTCCACATAGAGGAAGTGAAGATTTTTTCACTCTCTGAGACAGCCTTGTGGTTTTCAAAGGCCTGTATAGCCTATATTGGGCTCAGATGTGGTTTTGAAACCACATCTCGGCAGTTTTAACCAATACAGGGTGAAAATCTTCATCTGGGGACCACATAGCCTTCTTCTGATGTGTATGACGCATAGAATGCTGTACAGAAACTGTATGGGACCCCAGTATTGACTGACGTATGAGGTATTGAAGTATAAACATGCTTCTTTGTATGTTTGACACCTCATATTCATGGTTATCGGATATTATCCCATGGTAAGGCTGTATTGGCCAGGGTGTGGGATTTTGACCTTAAAACAGCCATAACTTTGTAAGTTCTTGAGATATCAACCTAAAAAGTGGTTCTGTGTGTATCCGTGTATGTGCTATAAACAATGGTGCCTTATTTGATATGGTTATCATTAAATATGGCAAAGTTATCCCATGTACAAGATATTTTGTACATATGTGCGTTTTAGGCAAAAGCTGTATTGGGCTTGTTTGCCCCATAACTTTTTTTCTAGATGAGGTATGAGGAAATGGATGAAACCATCAGATAGCTCTGATTATTCTCTTTCCAAAAAGACCCCACCTTAGGTATCTCAAACTAAAACTGCAGGAGTTAGATGGGAGGTGAATATTTTGTTCACCCTTATTTGGCCTGAATTTGACCATAACTTCTGTTGTACTGGTGCTAGCTCAGTTTGGCTGATACCATTGGATAGCCCTGACTTATAGCTTTGTTTTTCATACCCATCTGATGGGGTTAAGACTCTTACTCTGTATTTCAGATGAGAGGTGAAAATTAAGGTTTATGCTCAGTAGCAACTTTAAGCAGGAATAAATTTGTTATCCTTTGTCCTATGATGATGGGACTTGTATATTTCAAAAGGGGTGAGTTTCCCCTTTCCTTTGATACCTTTTGAGCTAATTTGGATCAGCTCCATGTTTTGATGGTATCTTGGTTATACCATTGGTTTATGGTATTTTGGCTGTCATGCTTGGGCTGTGGTTTTGAGTCACAGGCTGACACAAAGACAAATGGGACAAATTGCATGCCACTCCACATTTCAAAGTGGGAGATTTAGTACTTGTATCCACCACTAACTTCAATCACATAAAGGGATGTAAAAAGCTCAAAGACTCTTTTGCAGGACCTTTTGTTATTAAAGTCCTCCATGGGGAAAATGCAATTGAGGTAGAATTATTTGAGGAACTTAGCAATAAACATCCTACATTTCCAGTAAGCTTGGTAAAGACATATAATTCTAGTGATTCTGAGACTTTTTCTTTGAGAAATGAAGTTCTACAGAATATACCTCCTATTGAATCTTCTGGTACTAAGAAAATCACCAAAGATCTTAAAGAAAGAAAGTTAAGAACCCAGAAAATAAGGGAATACCTTGCTGGGTACAGTGACCCAACTTGTGAAGATGAATGGTTAGCAGCAAAGGACATACCTGAAGCTACTAAAGTTCTCAGAAGGTTCAGACACACTATAAATAACAATATTACAAAGTAATATGCTTTTTCAGGGGGAATTAATTTGAGCCTTAAAGGTATTTTCCAATAACCAAAAGACCACAAATAATAAAACAATATACAATAATAAATGAAATAAATTTATTTATATTATAAAAACAAAAATTAAAATATAAATATAAATTTATACACAAACATGAATAGTTAATTATGATTTTAAAATAAAATTACATTGAATTTTAGATTTGTGAAAACACATTTTTACTTGAAAAAATTAAGTAAAAATGAATTTTCAACAAAAATACCAAAGTTGAAATATTTTTGGAAAAATGTTAAATAAAATTATCATAGCTTTTTATCTTACAAATAAAATTAGGAAAATGCTTTCACCATTGGACTCCACATTAAAAATAAGGTGGGTTCACCTCTGGGTAAAATTTCTGTATCTCAACTCTAAATAAGGGTAAATTAAGTTTTTAGTATTTTCTGTACAAAAGTTAAAAATCCTCAAAGCCTTAATTTAATTCACAACACATGTGGTGTTAACCATTAATTTTTTGTGTTAAAATTGAGGTGTTATGTGTAGTTCAAAAGCTATGAGAAATTGAAGTATTTTCTATTTAAATGTCAAAATGTACACATGTATTACATAAGTGAACTTTAATTTACATATGAGCTTTTAATGATTACAGTTGTATACTGTAAGAACTCAATTGAATTACATATGTAGATTATAAGTATAATTCATGATGAGGAATTAAAGAAAAAATAAATTGGAAAGATTGATTCTGGGGGGGAAAAGGAATTTGGCTCCATGGGGGAGCCAAATCCCCAAATTCCTTCCTGACAGGCATGAGATGTCGAATTCCAAGCAAAGTTTCATCACTTTTGGCCTGAAATTGAATCACAGGGTCTGTGTCTCAATTGATGATGAGGTTTTGATACCAACCAGGGCAGGTTTTACTGTTGCCAAGAGGGTAAAACTACCCTTAAGATAAAAAAACGATATAAAAACAGGTTTTACCGGCTTTTAAGTCTCCTACACACATTCTGACGTGCTTTGAAGGCTTAAAACTAGGTATTACTATATGAATGGCTGATTTAAGGGTTTAAATGGCTGTAAATAGCAAAAAATGGCTCAAGCCAACCCTTTTTTGGTCTAAACCAGGGTTCAATGATGCTATAATTGGCTTTTCTGTTGTCAGAGTGTTTTCCACGCCTGCAAAGCAAGAACTTTCCTTTTGAAGTAAGACAATGAATGACTATAAAAGAATGTCTTCTTTACCCCACTTTTCTCTTCATGTTAGAATCCCTTCCTTTTATAATTAGTTTAAACACTGTTAAAACAATCAATAAAAGACTCCAACCATGCTTTTCTTATCATTTAAAACCTTTCAACCACCTGAAAAAATCATGGTAAGCATTGTTTGTAACTCTTATAATCATTTTGACCCCTGAACCACACCATAAGTGAATCAAAGCATCTTTCTGTTGAACTAATTACGTCATCAGATGACGTAATCATTGCCAAGAATATGACGTCAGCTGCTCAAGAGCAAGAGACTGCTCACTCAAGACCGTACTATTTAAACCTCACCTCTTCTCCTCAGTTTCCATACTACCCAACACATCAAGAACCAATTCTTTATTCCAATTGTGCATTGTTGCTTCAACTTCTTCCCTCAATTTAATTTTTTCTCTCCTTTAGTGCTATACTTATAACCTGCTGAAGAATCTCTGCTATCATGATAAGGTATAGTAACCACTACTGTTAGCTGATACTTGAAGTTTACTTTTGATGTGAATCACCGTTTGTTTATTTGTTAATCATAGCTTTAGAATATATAAATAATTATATATATATATATATATATATATATATTTATACCAGAATATCTTAGTGAATTAAGGTAAATAACATTGATTCTCAATTACAATGTTTATTGTATTAACCATGTATTTAAATCCAACCAGTCATATACTATTTAGTTCTTATTTCCAGAAATTTTATTGTATATTAATCTATACTATTAGGTACAAGGTAATAACTACACTTCATTGATTTTTATAGATTTATTACTTTTAGACTTACTGCCACTTATTTTATTTTAGATTATCATTAATAGTTTTAACTTGTTGAAATAAGATAACTTAACTGCCTCCCAACTTTACTTTCATCATGGTAAACTTTGTCACTTTGTTTCCAAATTCACTCTGGTCACTTTTGGGTTTGTTTTCTCTTTAATAATCTTTTCAAAGACTCTGTTCCTAGATTAATTTCCTGCAGTCCTTTGCTCAGTTAATTCCAATTGAAATTTCTCTTGAAGAAATTTCTTTTGTAGCTTCAAATATCTCTTGTATAGTACTTTTGGATAGATTTTTATTGTTGGTTAAACAATAAATCTTTGGAATATTATTTTTTCATACTAATAAATTTAAAAAACAATAAATATTGGCGTGATGTTTCTTAAAATTCTTATTTCTTACTATTTTTAATCAACTTTTACCTTCAACAAATTTAAAGGACAGGAAAATTACTTTATTTTCAATCAAATTTTCATACCCACAAGTTCTCAACAGAGATAAAAGGAACACTTGTCTAAATCTCAAAAAGGCTATCTTTGGTCTCAAACAAGCCCCTTTGGCTTGGTACCGGTGTCTCTCCTTGTGGTTAGTTGACTTTGGATTCAGAATCTCCAAAGCCGACTCATGTGCTTTCTATCTTAAAAGCAATGAGCCCATATGGCTTTTCCTCCATGTAAACAACATGGGTATCTTTGGAAGAAACTTGACTAGCTTCAAAAGTGCAATATAGCGTGAATTTCAAACAAAAATCTTGGATTAAGCTGATCTCATGTTGCATATAAAAATCATTCATCACGCAAAGACTATCACCTTAACCCAAAGTCAATCCTAGAAAGCTATGGAATTTCCAATTGCAAGCACAAAGCAACACTGCTCATCCTAAATATACATCTGAAAGCTGCTTCAAAAACTTACCAAGAGGAATTATTATCCTTAAAAATCAATTATTGAAGTGCGGTAGGAAGCCTTAGCTACCTAAGCACTGCAATTAGTGTAAGGTTTGACTATGAAACAATAAGTAAAAATTACTAATTTATTACTTATTGTACTCTGAGTGTCCTTATAATTGAAATTGATAAGATTAAAATAATAATAATAATAAAGAAATATCATTATTATGGCGTAAAAATACTATATTATTAAATAAATATAATAATATAATTAATATTATATAAAATTATAATATTGAAAATAATATATTAATATAAGATAATTAATATATTATAAAGCTCTTTATTATTGTTACCAACAAATAATAAAGGCGTAAAAAATTGTTTTTTATAAATAAAAAACAATTAATAACAATAATATTACCAATATTAAAGTTATATATTAATATAAATACTATTTATATTAAATAAGAATTATTAAGAGTAATAATAAGAGAGAAATTATTATAATAAGATGAAATAACCTACTTTTAACACTTAATATAATAATTTTGAGCTATTTCATGCCAAAAGAATATAATACAACTTTTTCAAATTGTATTTACAATAAAAATAAAGAAATTTTACTAAAATTCTTGATTTTACGTGGAAATGAGTTTATAGAGAGATTTATAACAAAAACAATTAAAGAATTGATTTAATCACGTAAAAGTGGTGATTAATAATAAGATGTTCTTTGGTCTTTAATAATATAAGAGTTTTATATATAAAGAATAAAGAAATTACCTTTTATTTAATTGATTTAATGTTTTTGATGCGTCTGGGGGGGAAATAGAGTAAAAAGAGCTCTATTTATAGTAAATAACTCCCTCCTAGAGTCCAACAGGCTTCTAGTAGACGTGTACTTATCATATCCACTGGAATTGATCAATATTTTAAGGTTTGAGGGTGATTACATCATGATCAAACCATCTTACATCATTATTACACCATTATTTAAAGTTATCACTATAACTTTAAGTTTGATGACATCAGAGGCTTGGCAGAACCCCAAATTTCGTGGATTTTATTATTTTTAATCATAAACTAATAGTATTCACCAATTATATCACTCATATGACTGTTAAACTTAATTTAAGGTTACAGTAGGTGATCATAACTGCTCAATTTAAGCTCAAACTTTGATCTTCAATAACTTTTAAGATTTACACGCTACAAAAATTCAGAGAGTGAATTCTGATAGCCTGGCATAACCTTATTATGCTTCCAAGAGCGTATCATTACATCATCAAAACTCTAATTTTGATGATTTTTCTTGTAACTCATCTTTTCTGTTGAAATTCAATAATTTAAACTTCAAACCTTGATTTCAGGGGGTTATACCCTGAATTTAATAATAAAAATTACATCATTCTTCACGAATGAACTAGTAGAATCCAACTGTATTCTTTTTTTTAAGTTTGGACCACTTTCACAACAAAGTGGTCAACAGCTCTGTTGATTTTTATCAATATTTCATCATAGGTTTTAACCTTGTTTATAATTTGTAAAATAAAGTTCATATCTGTGTTCTTACAGTAATTACGTGGTAACTTTATTTTTGGTTCATCATTCTATCATGTATAGTTTAGAAGATATTAGCTATGATCCTTGAATATATGTGTTGACCAAAAAAGTGCATATATTCAGGATAATTCCTTAAGTATTGACTTTGAGAATTAGCTTATTAATTTTTTTATGTGTGGATTTTTGTGGAGAATCCACTGGTACAATTTATTTTACATGTTGTTTCATTGGTTTCTGAGATAAATAGGATTTTATGGTTTTTATAAGGTATTATACCTTATAATTCATTAAATATTGATTTTACAGATATGCCATAAAAATGGTATATGTGTATTTTTCCATGAGTAATCCAATGGTATAATTTATTTTACATGTTGATTCATTGGTTTTTAAGTTAAACCAATTTTTGTACCAATTTATGGTATTTTTTGTATATTTAAGTAATTAATTTTAATGTATAATTATTCTGAGTAATTTTAGTATAATTATATTAAAGGTATAATTATTCTTAATCTTTTTTGTGACCTTATTGGGTATGTGGTCATATCTCAAAGGCTCACAATTAGACTGTACCTGTCTTATTCCATGAGGACCTTATCTCAGTTTTTGAGAAATCCAGAAATGCAAAATTGGAAATTCTTTTTGCATGTTCTTAAATATCTAAAAGGAAAAAGTGATCTTGATTTAACATACAAAAATAAAATCACAAAACTGCCAGTTGCTTACTCTGATGCTGACTGGGGAAACTGTAGAGTAACCAGATGGTCCACTACAGGATATCTAATTTTATTCCATAATAATTTTGTCATTTAGAAGACAAGAAAGCAACCAACTGTTTCAATTTCCTCTTCTGAAGCTGAGTACAGATCACTTACAGATCTCATAAGTGAGCTACTATGGTTCAAGAAATTCATTGAAGAAATCAAAATTTTGACAATGAAAAGAACAATCCTGGTTCATGAAGACAACCAAGGATTCATCAACACTGCCAAAAGTGACTTCAACACTAATATGCACCATATGAAACACATTAATATAAAAATACACCTTATCCAAGAAATAATAGAAGAAAACATAATAAAACTTTTTTACACACTAACTACAAACATGCTCGCCGATTTTCTTATGAAGTAAATCAGTTTTCCTTCCATCAGTCAAGCCATGAAGGAATTAAGGTTACTAACAAGAGAAGAAAACGGGGTGTTGAGATATGTGATCTCTCCCAGTCCATGAGCAACTAAATGTTTCCGCTTATAGCAAAAACTTGTGATTAACAAGGACTTTAGAAAAGGTTGTATTGAGACATGCCCCGTAGATAAGAATATGAATTCCCCTCATAAGGAGCATTTTCTGACCTTGAATTAGAGGTCATTTTATGAAAATATTATTATCTTATTATATATAATTCTGCATTGTATTAAAAACACCTCCTCTAGGAATTAAAGGTTTGTCTTATGTCTGACTGGCTCTACCAGTCATCACAATTACTAATGATTACTCTTCAATTTTTTATTACTGTTTTATTACAGATAATATTTGAATTATCCTTGTTTTGTACTTGTGCCCTCTATAGTGTTAGGTTGGTATCTCACTGTTGTTATGCTTATTATTTTCTTGACTAACTCTTCTATCTTAAATAGTTGTGTTAGGAGTTGTGTTCTACGTTGTACCAGGATTGTTGAAATTTGTGTTGTTATTTTTCACTCTTAGTTACATAACCATATCATGCTGTTCTGTGTGAAGTTGTTTATTTGCCTTAATATTATACTCTTATTTTGTCTTAATTTTACACAATATATAAGTCATTTATCCTCAAAAAGACAGAAACGTTTGAGGAAAGAAGGAGAAATTTAGACAAAGGGTGACGTTAAATAATAAAGATGTCTTCTCTCAAAACTGAGAGGGTTACCCAAAAAGGATAGTAATACAATTGAAAGACAAGTGTAATCTAACATTAACATAAGGAATGCAAAACTATTCTGGGATAATTAAATAGGAGAAGGATTTTCAAGCGATGAACATGTAGCAACTGTCGAAAAACAAGCCGCAAAGAGCTAGGTTAGTCCATCCCAGTCCAAAACACCTGCCAAGAGTAACGTTGCCGTAGGCAATGATATGGAACTCAGAAACTAACTCTGATCCATGCCTACAGCTCAATTTATTGATGTAGAGAGGACTACGGTCCTTTTTCTTTCATTGTCACTGACGAATGAACAAACAGAAAACATCGTGCTCTTATCACAAGAGCAATGTGATCTCATGATAAATAGAAGCTCCCCTTGGGGAAGCAGGGGAAGGGGAGCATCAAATCTACTGGATAGATTTCTCGTCTACTTGTGTTCTTTACTCAACCTTCATAACCTCTCTTTGTACTTTACTACTTTTATATTTGAAACATACAAATATTATACTTTCGCGTCAAACTTTTTTACTTGCATTTTATCAGATTTACAGTCTCGGTACTCACTTATTTTCTCATATATAATTCCATATACATATATATATATATACTACAAAATTAATGATAAAATCGTGGACATCAAAGACATCTCAGCTATACCAACTCTTGACGGAACCAACTATGGTCATTGGCAAATGAGGATGAAAATCCACTTGAGATCTAGAGATCTTCTTGAAGTTTGCGACAGACCTTGTCCTTCGGATGCCTCCACTGGGGCTGCTAACAAATGGACAAAGGCTAGCTTTGAAGCCATTAATCTTATAACCACCAGAATAACCAAAAGAGTGTTTAGAGAGGTAATTAACTCCGAAACCATTGAAAACTCTCACCTTCTCTGGTCGAAAATTTCTGAACAATACGCTTCTAAAAGAGCCGTCAATAGAGGACGGGTCTGGATGGATTGGCAGCTTTGCTTCTTTGATGGTAATCTTCAAAATTACATTGATCACTGCAGGAAACTCATGATGGAACTGGATGCTGTTAGCATAGTGGTTCCAAATGAATTACTGTCATACTCTCTGCTTGGGAAACTTGGAGGAAATCCCCACTTGAGCCAATTCGTTGAAACTCTAATTTTCAACGAAGACATCATTGAAAAACCTCTTGCCATTTTGTCTCGACTCCAAGATTTCGCTAGTCACAGCAACCTCAACAATTACACCAAGGGGACAAGCTCCTCTGCATTAGTCACCACTCACGATGAACCACACAAAGTTGTATTTTATTGCAGTCAAGGTAAACATAACTTAAGATGCACTACTCACAAAAAGGAGGAATGCTGGGCAGAGAACCCACATCTTAGACCTTCTCGTCGCGAAAAGAAGCAGAAAAACAATCCATCAGCTCACCTCTCTATAGCCCAAGCTCTTACTACAATAGGAGGTAATCTTTCTCTCGGTCGAAACCAAGTAGTTATTGACTGTGGTGCAACACACCACATGTTTAATTCTCCTAGTTTCTTTTGCAATCCTCCTACAGATATCAAATCCAAAGTCGCGACAGGAGATGCACAGAGCCATCTCCTAGCCATTGGACTAGGTAATGTAATTTTAAAAAACGGTGATAGGACCCTACATCTGAAGAATTGCCTCTATGTCCCAAAATTGAAGTGCAATCTTATCAGCCTCCTAGAACTGTTTAATAATCAGCTGACTATTCAGAAGACAAAATTCTCTTTCGCTCTTATTTCCAAAGGAGAAGTCCTTCTTGAAGGAAAAATTATTGATAGATTAATGTATCTTACTTACGACTCACCAACAAGCTTACTCACTACTTTGAGCAAAGATCCGTGGCACTGTCGTTTGGGACATCCCGGTCACACAGTCCTTAAAACCTTGGGGCTACCTGACCAGAAATCTCCTTGCTTCACATGCGACACAAACAAATCTCACCGACTTCCATTTTCCCATCACTTTGAACCAGTGTCACATCCTCTGGATGCAATACACCTGGACTTAGTTGGACCCATCTCTCCGCAGTCTAACTCAGGGTTTAGGTTCTTTTTAACTATTGTGGATCAAGCGTCATCCTATAAGATAGTTAAGTTCTTAAGGAAGAAATCCGACAGCTTTGATCAATTCCTTGTTGCAAAGAACTACATGGAGAATTGGCACAGCAAAAAAATAAGAAAAATAATATCCGATAGAGGTGGCGAATTTCTTAATCAAAAATTCAACGATTTGGCGGTTAGAAATGGGATCATCCACATTTACTCTCCACCAGAAACTCCAGAGCATAATGGATACTCTGAGAGAGCAAATCGTACTATCTTAGAAAAGGCTAGGTGTCTTATTAACTCATCAAACCTACCCACTAACTATTGGGCAGAGGCCGTTAATACCGCCACATTTATTTCCAACCTACTGCCTACGCCATCAAGAGACAACATCTCACCTCATGTCCTGTGGAACAATACCCCAGCCAAAGTTACCAACCTTCAAACATTTGGGTGCCAAGCGATCATCCACCGTTTAAAGAGGCAACACGACTGGAAGCTTTCCCCCCCAGTGAAGAAGGGATACTTCTGGGGTATGAAAATGGGAATACCGCCTATCGAATCCTAAGGCTCTCAGATCTAAACGTTGTGATTACTCGCAATGCAAGTTTTAATGAGAAGGTATTCCCCTCTGTGCCAGGAGGGGTGAAATCCGACTGGAACTTTGAAGGAGAGCACCTTGACAATCAACACTCCAATGCCAATTGTTCACTGGATACCAATACTTTTGTTGATAATAGTCCTTCTTCTGACATGACTAATCCTCAGGAAACTGAGGAACAAAACCTCAATGCCTTCAATGCACCTTCAATTCCATCACCCGTTGAAAGCAATCATGATGATCTACCTCCTAGCAGGACCGCGCATTGTCCTAACAATGGTGTAGAACCACCCAGTAACCAACAAAGCCTAAACAACTACAGACCAACTCGACTCAAGGTTATTGGTCCTCGGCACCCCACTCTGATCACTTCCAACATTGATTCGACCCACATTCTTCCTTACCCAAGAAGAGCAAAAACCTTCCTCACAGATTCCGATTATACACCAAGAACATACCGACTAGCCTTGCAGTGTGAAAGCAAGGATGAGTGGACAGCTGCAATATCAAAAGAGCTGTCTTCCATGAATGATCTCAACGTCTGGGACATCGTCGAGCTTCAAGACGATTACAAATTGGTGGGTACCACGTGGGTATTCAAAATAAAGAAGAATCATCTCCAACAGCCCATCGAACACAAAGCATGTCTTTGTGCTCAAGGGTTTACACAGACCCAAGGCATTGACTTCGAAAAGACTTATGCTCCGACTGGTAGACTAAATTCGTTAAGAGCATTGATAGCTCATGCTTGCACTAACAACCTTGAGTTTCATCAAATAGATGTTAAGAGCGCTTTCTTGAATGCTCCGCTTTTGGAAACAGTATATCTCTCTATTCCACAAGGACTGACAATCGATCGTCAGAAGTACTGTTTGAGGCTCAAGAAAGCCATCTACGGCCTTAAACAGGCCCCACTAGCCTGGTATGATCGTCTAAAAGGCTGGCTCCAAAGCGTAGGTTTCTCAGTATGCAAATTGGACCCTTGTGTGTTTTATTGTAAACAGCCACATGCCCTGTGGATCTATATCCACGTGGATGACATGGCACTGTTTGGAAGAAACATTCAGTCCTTTAAGGAGCAAATCAGCAGCGAATTCAGTATCAAGGACATCGGTCCAGCTGATCTGTTGCTGGGGGTGAAAATTCATCAACTAAAAGAATGCATCACGCTCGACCAACAACACTTTGTGGAGTCTCTCCTCGTAACATACGGAATGCAGAACTGCAAGGCGGTTAGTACACCATTAGTTCCCAACGAACACCTCTCAGCAGCAACGGAAGACGAGATGAAGGCTTTCAGCGAAATGAAAGTCAACTACAGAAGTGCTGTGGGTAGTATTAACTACCTAAGTTCAGCGACTCGACCAGACTTAGCGCATGCAGTAAGCTGTCTGTCTCAACATCTAGAAAGGCCCGGCATACAACATTGGAAGGCCTTTCTCCATGTGTTGAAGTATTTGAGTGGAACCCAGGAAATGGGACTCCACTACAAACGACAGACTACTCCAAGTCTAGTTGCCTTCAGTGATGCAGACTGGGGCAACTGCCAAACAACCCGTCGTTCCACTTCTGGCTTTCTGGCACAACTGCATGGATGTTTAGTCTTCTGGAAAACCAGAAAGCAGCCATCGGTATCCATCTCCACCGCTGAGGCAGAGTACAAGTCTCTCTGTGACCTGACCTCCAAACTGCTGTGGTTTCGACAGTGGTGTCAGGAAGCTGACATCTTTCAATGCACATCAGCTGTGACTGTATGGGAAGATAATCAGAGTTGCATTAATACTGCCAACGGCAACTGCAACGTCAACACAAAAAGAATGAAACATGTGGATATTCAACTCCACTTTGTTAAAGAGGCGATTCAAAATAAACTCATCAAGCTTCGCTACTCTCCAACATCAGACATGTTGGCAGATTTCTTAACCAAATCGGTTCCTAAAGTAACACTAGAAAGAGCCTTACAAGCTCTAGGTGTCTTGAGACTAGGATTGAGGGGGGATGTCGAAAAACAAGCCGCAAAGAGCTAGGTTAGTCCATCCCAGTCCAAAACACCTGCCAAGAGTAACGTTGCCGTAGGCAATGATATGGAACTCAGAAACTAACTCTGATCCATGCCTACAGCTCAATTTATTGACGTAGAGAGGACTACGGTCCTTTTTCTTTTGTTGTCACTGACGAATGAACAAACAGAAAACATCGTGCTCTTATCACAAGAGCGATGTGATCTCATGATAAATAGAAGCTCCCCTTGGGGAAGCAGGGGAAGGGGAGCATCGAATCTACTGGATAGATTTCTCGTCTACTTGTGTTCTTTACTCAACCTTCATAACCTCTCTTTGTACTTTACTACTTTTATATTTGAAACATACAAATATTATACTTTCGCGTCAAACTTTTTTACTTGCATTTTATCAGCAACATTGTTCTCAATGGTAGTCTTAGAGGAATTTTCAAGCGTTTCCATAGCATTGAACTACCAGTCCTACAATCAGTTCTTCATTGTGAGTTTGTGGCTTTTCATAGGCTGATGGGAGCTTACGTTTCTGTAACCTTGAATAAGCCGAAGTCAAAATTTTCAAGATAAGAAAGTTTTAAAAAGAAGAAAGAATAAAAAGAATATATATTGAACACTATTTTGCATTTTTTCAGGTTATTTGATTTCAAGGGGATATCAACATAAAATTGTAACTAGACTGAAATTTATCATTGAATTTTTATATGAGTAATGAAATGAATTAAATAGGAAATAATTTATATTACTATAGTTCGTACCACACTTTACAAACTCAAAAAATATAAACTAAGGTTTCACATAAGTCAGCTTGATTAGCCGTCAGAACAGGTATAGAGTACCTGGTAATGACCATCTCTGACCGTTAAAGCTATGACATCTTTCTGAGATTTTTTACCAATTTGCGTTACGTGGCTTAGAACTTCAGAATTTCTGGAGTCAATATATACAAGAATAATTCGTTTGTTAAAAGTTTGGCTGGCAGCGTATAAGGTTAGCTCATCTGGCATCTTTTTCCCTGTATGAATCTCTTGTATGTAAGTGCTTGGATTCCCAACAGCAGCGAAAAGACGAGCGTCTTGCGACTTGTCCTCTAACCAGCTTAGTATCCTAAGCTTAACCAACGAATTCAAGTTTGACTGCTCATAAATAGCGTAACTTATGGCCTCAAATTGGGAGTCGAGACCTGCAGCGATGAGTTTTGTCTGAAACAAAGTTGATCCTTCAAGCTGCTTCAAGTTAACTCTATCAGCAAGCTTCTGGGGGTATGGTGAAAGTTGCTTTGCAATCGACTCTATTTCTTCTGGCGACAGACTTGGCGGGGTCTGTGAGTCGATTCTCCCTTGCGCGTCTTCAGTATGACTTGAATCCAAAAGGGTGTCCTCCGAACCCGTGAAATAATCTCTAGGGCCTAAATGCTGATGAGAGCTATCGAAGAAATCTGAAACGGCTCGATGAAGATGAGACGATGAGGAACCCGAAGATTCTCCGGCCTCGCCAGAAGCTTGCTCGCTGGCTGCAGGCTGCCAATCTTAGTCGCCATGAGAAATAGCCCCAGATAAGTTGTTTAGCTAACCTTTTCCTTCATTCATTCAACATTTGAAAGTAAGGGAAATATAGCTTACGACTTCTATCATATCCATCATCAAAAGAGGGCAAATTTTGGTGCATTTCGCGCCAGAAAAAATCCTCCTCATAGGACGCTCGAATCATGACCTTGATAATTATAAGATTCAAAATTAACAGAGTAAGGGGTGATAAAAGGAACATATTATAATTTTTGGTTATATTTTACTTTAATTATTTTTTTTAAAAATAGGAAAGGCCAAATTTAAGTGATCCAAAGATATTTTGTTTTATTATGAGAAAATGTGTTATTTGAAATAAAAGGCGGGCGTGATTCGTCCTAAGGTGGGGGACAATAGTTGCCAAGTTCATCCAGCTAGCCGCGGTTTTTAACTGTTTTTTCTTCAGCAAGTCTCTTGCCAAAGTTCTGGGTAGGGCGTTGTGAACGTAACAAGCAGAGTTTATGGGGTTCACCCTTAGGACGATGCTATCGGATGAACGAAACACGTTTCAATCAAAAACACGTCCGTCAATATCAGGAGCAACTAACCGCATTGCAACAACGTCGTAAATAATTTGTTACTTAGATCAAAGTATGACTAGAGGATCTCAAAATGAAGTTGAAATTACTTTAAATCTGACAGCCAAAATGACTTGAAAATTATTCTTGCAATGATGTAATTAATGCTTTTTTTATATACTTGAATGAATTTAATATCGCCAAAGATATTGATAAGCCCTCAATCAAAGCCTGACCAGCGAAAGATGATGGAAAATTTGCAGCACTAGACATAAATACTTATGAGGAAACTGACATGAGTACCCCAAGCGCAGTGGTTATGGTGCCTGTACAACGTCCGGCATGGGGCACCGGTCCCAAGTGAGATTGAAAACCCCTTTTTCGTCAATTGAACATTTCGGACCAGGCTGTCGTGTCTGGGATTATATCTCTCCTTGATCAGGTCTTACCGAGTGTGAGGCTTCCGCAATAGGCCACTGACTGTCAAACGAATCAGACTCAGCCACCGCAGCTGTTCAATATCGTCAACCCTTAGGTCAAGTGTCCCCGACAAGGAAGGTTTTTTCTTCATGAATCAAATTAAGGTTGCATCTAGCTTCTGAGGATCCACTGTACAGTACTTCATCATTCTCGTTGCTACACAATGTACGGCACCATAGCCGCAGCACTTATCATTGAAAAGATGCCAAACTGAACCACCCGAAAAGGCAACATGAGCAGGAGGCTGTATTCGTTTTTCAATATTTTGAAATACGTAATAAACTTGTTTCTCAAAGAAAACAACACCTTCATAAAATGCGATGGGGTCATTTTTTTAGTTGAAGTTGCAAGGATATTTGTTTTCATTTTCTCGGGATATATTCTATAGCTTTGGTAAATCGCAACAGATATTTCGAAATTAATTTGACAAAGGAGTATAACTAATTTTCATGGAAGGAAAACTTGAATCTACTTTGTTTGGAGGTAGGCTAGCCTTTATTTTTAATAAAAGATTAAAATTCCAAAGTAGTACCCTAAGGAATTTTTAAGATTACTTCTTTCTGAAAAAAATTTAGGCAACTTTTTTTCCAAGTTTTTACCCTTAAAGAGCTCAAAGATTTGTCACATATCCAGCCTCCAACCATTTTGTTGAGATTTTGTCACACTTTTTTTTTGAAAAAATTATTTTTTTGACTGATATATCTATGAAATTAATCTTATTTCTAATCATTCAGTCTTCGGCCATGTCATTCTCTTAATGTGCTCTGCTTGCTATTCGTTCTTTCTATAAGTTTTTTTATAGTAATATTAGTTACTACAAAGAAAGATTTTAGTTGGCTAGTCATTATTCCCAATATTTTTAGTTATTTCAAAGACTTACTTGCAACATTGAAATAAGACCATTCTGTTTAAAATTCATCTCTTAAAGCTCTGCAAAAGAAAAAGAATTTGTACAATATAAACTTGATAAAAAAATTTATTTAAAAAAAAAATGTATTTCTAAAATTTATTTAATGAGATTTCATTATTGAAATGCAGAACTAAAGGTGCATTATGTTAGACTTTTACTGGAAGTAAAATAATAGTGGGTGAAATAATTAAGTACCTAAAGGTGGATGACAAGTATATAAATAATAATAATAAGAGGACAAGATTGATAAAAGTGTAATCAGCAAACACTAAGAGATAAGTTAACAGTTTTTAATTCAAACAATGACATTTTTGAAGTGATTTATCCTACGTATAATGAGCTAAAACAATGTAGACGAATAATATGTAGAAAGGAAACAAAGATAAAAGATAGGAAGGTTTTTAGGTAATGAGAGAATGAGAAGTAAATATTAGAAGATTTTAGATAAAAAAGGAAGAAGGTAAGAAAAGGAGTGATTTTTCTAATTGATAGAAGATTGTCTTAATTTAAATATTAGTGTTGAGGATTATGCACATAGTGTGTGCATGATCTTCAATGACAAATGTTGAGGAATGTGCCCGAAAGAGTGTTGATTGTGCTGATCACTTTAGTCAGATATTTCAGTATTTCTTACATCCCCCCATGTTTTCGGCCACACATATCCCCAACTACCAAGAGCCTTGTGTAAAATAACCCTACCAAGTGGTTTTGTGAGAAAATCAGCCAACATACCATTAGTAGGAGTATAGACCAGCCTGATTCTTGAGTCTTTAATTGCCTCCCTAACAAAGTGAAGTTTACTATCCACATGCTTCATCCTCTTTCCATTAATGCTGGTGCCAACATTAGCCGTATTGATACAACCCTGATTATCCTCATGGACCGGAATTGTGGACTCGTTTTCAATCAGGGAAGCCTCTACACACCACTGCTTCAACCAAAGTAGCTCAGAGTCGACATCACAAAGCAACTTATACTCAGCCTCTGAGGTAGACAAAGAAACAGTCGGATATTTTCTTGTCTTCCAAATGACCAAAAAGCCATCTAAAGGAGCCAAGAATTCTATTGTTGACCTCCTTGCGTTGGGAAAATTCCCCCAATCCCACCATAGGTGTAGCCCCTGTGATAGGTTAAGGCTCAGTCCTGGGTTCCCTTTAAGTAATGGAGAACATGAAGGAAAGCTTTCCAGTGGGACATGCCTTATTTCTCCAGGAACTTAGAAAGTCTCCTTAAAGGGTAAGAGGGATCAGACCTGATGGTCATGCCGAGGTAGTTGATACTACCAATAGAACTCCTATAAATCATGCCAAGTGCCTTGAAAGAGAGAGCCTCCTGGCTGGCCCTAGAGATGTGATGATTTGGAACCAGTGGAGTGGAGAGAGGCCGGCAGTCCCCCAATCTATACATCTTTAATAAAGACTCAGCAAAGTGCTGCTGACCAAGAGAGATGAATTTGTAGGATTGAGTGACCTTTACACCCAACATGAGATCAGCAGGGCCAATTTCCTTAATTTCAAATTCTTTGAAGATTTGGGTTTTGAATGACTCAACATCTCTCCCAAAAATAGCTCTGCTATCTACAGAGTCGTTGAGGGATAGAAAGATAGACAGTTTTGGTAAGGGGAACATTAAGAAAAGAGCTCTTCATGTTGATTTGATAGAAAAGCAATAGGCCTGAAGCTTTATTCACAATAAGAGTACACAGACAGTTCAGCAAACCCATTGGAGAGTAGGTTTTCTCAAATTTGAAGCTTGTGGTCTGGGTGAAACCCTGCTCACAAAGCCTGGCTTTGTATTCCATGATCTTATTGAGATGAGTCTTCTTTGTCTTGAAAACCCAAGTAGTTCCAACAAGTTTGAAGGTTGGGTCTAAATAAATAATTTCCAAAAACTTTAGAATTCCCATTGAATTTCTTTCCTTTGTATAGGCATCAATCAAAAAGTCTTTTAAAACTGAGTTGATGGCCATTTTGTAAGTTCAAGGAACTTTGTCTTCTGCAGAAATTAAGGCCCAAGATCTCTTGAAATAGGGTAAGATATTGGAATTCTCTCTTTCACATGACACCAGAGTTGGGTAACTTGGAATCATGACATAGATTCTAGGTCAGACAGTGACCTGTGCACTTTCCTCCTCCTCAGAACAAAACAAGGAGTGGGCTTCTTCTACAACTCCTTCATTGTTGGAGGGAAAAAGACTTTCAGGAGGACATGCTTCATCTACTTCTTATTAAGCCCCTGAAAGAAAAATATCAGACAAAGGCTGAACTTCATCTACCAGGCCTTATTCAGCTTCAGAATTGGAGGTTATGATTAAAGAAGAGATACTTGTCTGGGATTTGTGGGATGGGGAAATAAAGTCTTGTCAAGGTGGAAATTTTTTGCAATAAGTATCTTAATATCTCTAATTTTCAGGAACTGATATGTGGAGATATTGTTTTTGCATCCCAGAAAGACAGTGGCATCCAGACTCCCCAAGCTTCCACTCCCTAAGATTTTGCTGAAAGAGAACCACAGCTTTATTCCCAAATATTTTCAGCTTCTTGATTCTGGGTGGATTCCCTTTACATAAGGTATAAGGAGAGAGGTTGTGCCTTGATGGAGTGGGTATGAGGTTGGAGAGAAGATTTGAAGTGTTGATGGCTTCTACCAAATAATTCTTTGTTAGTCCACACCCATTGATCAGACACTTGGCTTTGTCAAGGATTGTGCAATTTTCTCTGAGCAACCACATTGTGCTGAGGGGTATAAGCCTGTGAGAAGACATAAGTGAATATGCACAATGAAGAAAACTCTTTGAACCAGTCATTAAAAAATTCACCCCCATGATTGGATATTAACTTCTTAATTATTCAATTCTGTTGATTCTCCATTGACTCATTGACTATGATAAACTTATTTAATGCTTCAGAATTTATTTGAGCATGGTAGTGATTTTGAAAGAGGTTTCTTGATCAACAATTGTGAGAAAATATCAAGATCCACAAATGGAAGGTGAGGAGATCAGACCAAAGAGATCAATCTGAACACAATCAAGTGGATTTCTTTCATTTTCAGATTGATATTTGAAAGGGAGCTGGTGAATTTTTTTGAGATTACAAGTTTAACAAGATAAATCTGTTGAAGGAAGCCGCATGCCATGGATTCCCAAGTCTCTTGCGGCACAGGTCATCCACAAATGAGGAAAAAAGAGACATTGGTCTGGTAAATCTAATTTTTATTACATTTTTATTGATTTTTCTATGAAAAAGAATGTCCTTGTTTGTTCTCAGGTTCAACTAATTTAATTTTCTGTTAATAGTGACTTTATTGTGGAATAACTGTAAGAGACTCATTAGGTTAATATTCATATTTGGGAACCATAAACAGTTAACATGTTTGAGGACCTTGTTTTTGAAAAGGATTGAGACAGTTCCTATCCCTTTGGCCAGGAGTTTATGTGTAGGGTTACCAGTAAAGATAGTCATGTTGGTGATTTTAGACAATAAAGTCAAGAATTCCTTTGAATTGAAAATATAGTGTGTTTCTTCACAATCTATTACTATCTGATCAGAGGAGGTCTGGGGGCTGATTGTTGAGGCTACAAGGGCATGTGCAAGGTTGGTCTATGAAACTATTGATAATAGTGACAATATCAAGAGTACTATGACTGTCCTCAGTAGAAAAATATAATATAATAAAATATTATAACCACAAATTTAAATATAATTATTAAAAGTAATTATATAAAAAAAATAAATTGAGTTATTCTTATATAAAAGAATAATAAAAAATATAATAATTATAAAAAATTATAATTATTCTATTATTGTTATAGTCACTGACAATTATAACAATAAGAAGTTCAAAGCTCTTTATGTAACAATTACACATGGAGTATATATATATTTAAACAATTATAAATAATATCTGAATATTATTTATAGAAGAATTATAACACACACTGTGCAGAAATAATTCTTATAGAAAAATTTTATATAAAAAAACTAATAATAGATAAAAAAATGTAGAATTTTAGAGAAAACTTACTTATAATATTTATTTAATACAACAAGTCAAAAAACAACAGTTATTATATTAAATACTAATTATAAGTTGAAAAAATGCCAAAAATGGATATTTTTTAAAATAAAACAAATTTTTATAATAAAAATTATGATTAAAGAGTTTTTGAGAGGAATTTGTGGATTTTAAAAGATATTTTAAAGACAATAATTCTATAAAATAAATTATATTATAGGTGATTACAATAATAATCTAATTTCTATGATTTCAATTCTTTAATTTAAGATTTATAAAGAATAAAATACCTAAGAAATATTTTAATAATAACACTTTATATACAATAAAACTTTACCTGTTTAAATGTCTAATATGATTGAATTGATCATTGATGATGGATAAAAACAGTAATTAAAAGACTCTTTTTATGTCTACAGAGAATCTCTCTTGATTCATAATGGATATAGAGGGCGTTCTCAGGTCAAAAGTGAAAAACAATGCTTGAAAATAAGGTTCTTAGCTTAAGGTAGCTTATTTTTAATTCCAATTTAAAGTTAACAGTGTTATTCTTAACTCCAAGTAGCTTTAATCCTCATTGAAGTTAACTATTTTAAGTTTTAATATAAAAGAAGTTTATTTATATTAATGTTCATCACATGAAAAACTTATAAAAAAGAGTTTCAAGCCAAAATTTCTTAAACTCAATTTTTAATTAATTTTTAAAGAAATCTTAATTTTCTTTAAGTATAATTAAAAGAGTGAATTTACAGGCTAATTACCCAGGATATCTGTCTATAAAAGATACTTGAACTTTAATTTATACACAGAAAAAATTGAATTTTAAGCTGCGTGAAATGTTTCAGAAAATCCATTAAGATTTGAATTTCAAATGAATATTTGAAGTTATTGCTATTTTTCCACGTAAAATAGCAATACACACTAAACCTTACCTTTTGATAAGGTTTTGATACTTGTAGTTTTCAAGTTTTAAGCTTATTTAAGCTTTTACAGGTCTCAAAACTTCAATTTCAAGCCTGAATATTGGGATTTACCCTTTGGAAGCTTGAAATACCTGTGCAACTTGGGATAAAACCAGTTTAAACTTTAAGGTTGGATCAAAGTCTAATCTTTAAGTTTAAATAAGGTTGAAAATCGTCCAATACAGGTGGAAAACCTTAATTGAATCCTTTCAGATCCAAAAAGTTGGGTACCCCAGCTCTCTTTGGTCTTTTTCTTTTGTACCACCTTTTTACATGAATTTTGCCCTTTTATTTATTTAAAGCCCAACTATGGGCTTAAAAGCTTTTAAATTGCGTTCACACAGGATTTACATTCTGTATTTCAAATCCTTAGCCAATTCAGTAAATATACACAACACCTCAATTTTGACTAAAATTTTGGTAAGTTTGCATAAAGCTTATGCAACTTTAAATTTAAGATATTTAAGCTTAAATTTAATGATTTTAAAAAAATGTTAAAAAAGTTAACTTAGTACTTTGAGATTCTTAAATCTTTCAATAACATAAGAAATATGCTTTTTTGGGTGTACCCTAGGTAGGTTTTGGTATAGAATCCATAAATGACATAATATTTATAGGGTGTTGGTAAAAACACGTAAGAGCTTACATGTTTTTACTAAAAACCTATGTGTTTTTACCAATTGATGGTAAAAACACATAATTTTATGGTAAAAGCACATACGTTTATGGTAAAAACACGTAAGGGGTGGATTTTAAATGAAATATGGCTATTTATGGCAGTTCTGATGCCATTAATGTCATTTATGGAATCAAGAATGCCATTTATGTCATTTATGGCATCAAGAATGCCATTAATGTCATTTATGGCATCAAGAATGCCATTAATGTCATTTATGGCATCAAGAATGCCATTAATGTCATTTATGGCATCAAGAATGCCATAATGTCATTTATGGCATCAAGAATGCCATTAATGTCATTTATGGCATCAAGAATGCCATTAATGTCATTTATGGCATCAAGAATGCCATTAATGTCATTTATGGCATCAAGAATGCCATTAATGTCATTTATGGCATCAAGAATGCCATTAATGTCATTTATGGCATCAAGAATGCCATTAATGTCATTTATGGCATCAAGAATGCCATTAATGTCATTTATGGCATCAAGAATGCCATTAATGTCATTTATGGCATCAAGAATGCCATTAATGTCATTTATGGCATCAAGAATGCCATTAATGTCATTTATGGCATCAAGAATGCCATTAATGTCATTTATGGCATCAAGAATGCCATTAATGTCATTTATGGCATCAAGAATGCCATTAATGTCATTTATGGCATCAAGAATGCCATTAATGTCATTTATGGCATCAAGAATGCCATTAATGTCATTTATGGCATCAAGAACGCCATTTGTGGCATTTATGGCATCAAGAATGCCATTTATGGAATTAAAAATGCCATTAATGACATTATGTATGAGCTATTCTTGACGCCATTAATGCCATTTATGGAGTCAACAATGCCATTTATGGCATTAACAGCGCCATTTATGGCATTAACAATGTCATTTAGGCCATTAACAGTTCCATTAATGACATTATCAATGCACTTTTTCTGATGCCATTAATGCCATTTATGGCATCAACAATGCCATTTGTGGCATTATGGCACTAACAGTGCCATTAATGGCATTATCAATGCAATATTTCTGATTCCATTAACGCCATTTGTGGCATTAACAATGCAATATTTCACATGCCATTAACTTCATAAATGGCATTATTAATTCCATATATGGCATTATTAATTCCATAAATAGCATTATTAATTCCATAAATGGCATTATTAATTCCATAAATGGCATTATTAATTACATAAATGGCAGTAATAATGCCACATTAACAATACCATTAATTGTATCGCATAAATAACGTTAATAATGCCAAATTTAAAATGCCATTAATGGCATTATTGATGCCATAAATGGAATTATCAATGCAATAAATGGAATAATGCAATTTATGTCATGCCATAAATGGCATTATTAATGCCATGAATGGAATTGTTAATGCCACAAATTGCATTGTTGATTCCATGAATGGTGTTTTTAATGCCATTGATGGTATTGTTAAGGCCAATTAAGGCCAATGTTCAGGCTATTCATGCCATTTTTAGGCCAATGTTAAGGGCATTCATGCAATTGTTGAGGCCATTTATGGCATTGTTAAGGTCATTAAGTTCAATTTATGGGATTTCTGTAATGCCATTCAGGCCAATTTTCTGGCCATAAATGACATCTGTATGTCATTCTTGATGGCATTTATGGCATTATTATGTCATTTGTGATCCTATTTATGGCACTTTTGATGTCATAAATTGCACTGTTAATGCCAAAAATGAAATTTTAACTTCCACTCATCATAAATTGAATTTTGAATTCAATTTATGTCATAAATAGCATTTCCAATCTAAATACAAACATCAACTGGAAAAAAAAACTCAAAATGTTGGGCTTCTGGTTTTTTATTCTCTAGATTTTTCCCTTTATTTTCAAAAAAAATATGGAAATTCATAAGTGAGAACATATTTAATGAATTTTTCTAAAAAAATAGGCCATTTTGCCAAATTGGCTAAAATAGAGAAATTGGGCAAAAAAAAAGTTTTGAAAAAATTTGGGGACCTTCACATCCCATGTTGGAAAAAATATGGCAAAAAAAAATTATAGAAATGCTCAAAACTGAGCCTGAGAAATTTTTATTAATAAAAAAAGTTACTCATGTGTTTTGGCCATAAATTTTTGAAAACATGTAATTTTATGGTAAAAACACATAAGGGCTTACATTTTTTTACTAAAAGCTTATGTGTGTTTACCAACACCCTATTTATAAGTTTTTCATCCAATAAAAAGTTGTACTTATTTTTTGTTGTTTTTTATTTTAAATTCAATTGAAAATTCTGTTGAAGACCAAATCAGCTGTATATAAAATCATTTGTGGCTTTATGGGTATGTTATACATACCTCACAGGCTCACAGAATGGGCTGTTTCAATTTGTGTTGCAGCTGAATGTCCTTGAATTTTTCACTTGTTATTACTTTGAGGTGGTTGGAGGAGAGGAATTTTGACGCCAAAATATTTTTTTGTATGGGTAGTACACTTTGGATTGTGGATACCATTATAACAGAAGTGGGTGATCTTGAATTGATATTCACTCAACAAAATAAGATCTGAAACAGGAGTAGAGTCTTTTGTGATGATCTGGGTGGCTTGAATGTTGGCATACTCTTGAAGTGTAAGAAGGACTTTATCAGGATTTTCAAGGAGGTTGTCATTAAGCATGAGCCTCTCTGAAACTTGAGCAAGAGAGCAGTTTTTTCCACGTTTTCCAAGGATAATATATGAGAAAATTTGTGGTGGAAGTTTGACACTGACGGATTGAAGTTCCAAGAGAAATCTTTGTGTGTTATTGATGTAGGATTGAAGGTAATCTGTGTAGTTCAGATTTTTCAAATTCATCCATACTCTACCCTTCTTCATATTTCTTTTTGTTAAATAGTGTTCATTGATAAAACTACATAACAGATTGGCTTTTTAGGAAGTTTTGGGTAGGGCAACTTCCATAAATACATGATGATTGATTCTGGAAGTGATTGGGGGATTGGCTAAAAACTTAGGTTGTTCCATGAGAGCCTTTGAGAGACGACCAAATATCCAAACAGGTCACAAGAAAAACTTTACAATAATTATCCTAAAATAAGTAAAAATACCATAAAAAAGCATAAATAATAAATTAACTTAGAATCTGATGAATAAACATGTAAAAAAAATTACACTATTAGATTCCCCATGATAAAACACACACACATCATTATTATGGCATATCTGTAAAGTCAATAACTAATGAGTAATAAGCTCAAAATTCCATAAAAAGACAGAAATTCTTATTTATCTCAGACACCAATGAAACAACATGTAAAAAAAAGTTGCACCAGTAGATGCCTCATTTAAACCTAAATATAAAATTTATTTTGACATTTCTCTAAAGTCAATACTTAAGGAATTAAGCTGAATATATGCACTTTTTTGGTTAGTGCATACATTCATGGCTTTAAGCTAATATTTCTTGAACTATACATCATAGAAGGTTAAACCAAAAGGAAAGTTGACACTTTATTCCTTCAATAACACAGACAAAAACTTTATTTGAAAAGCTTTAAACAAGGTTATAACTTGTAATGGTTTATTAAACACAGTTGCTAGAGCTGTTGACCACTTTGTTGTGAAAGTAGTCTAAACTTACAATAAAGTGGATATTCAGGTTCCACTAGTTCATACGTGAATAATGATCTATTTTTTTATCATAATATTCAAGGTAAAATTCCCTGAAATCATGGTTTGAA
This sequence comes from Austropuccinia psidii, assembly GCA_023105745.1. Classification (NCBI taxonomy): domain Eukaryota; kingdom Fungi; phylum Basidiomycota; class Pucciniomycetes; order Pucciniales; family Sphaerophragmiaceae; genus Austropuccinia; species Austropuccinia psidii. The sequence goes on along the minus strand of JALGQZ010000004.1, from coordinate 25,758,494 downwards.
GTTTAAAATATTGAATTTTGACAGAAAAGATGATACAAGAAAAATCATCAAAAATAGATTTTTGATGATGTAATGAAATTCTGTTGGAAATTTAAGGAGAACATGCCAAGCTATCAGAATTCACTCTCTGAATGGCTGTGGCATGTATAAATTTCAAGTTATTAATGATCAAAGTTCAAGCTTAAATTTGATCATTTATGATCACTCACTGTAAACTTATTTTCAGTTTAACCGTTATATAAGTGATACCATTGGTGAATACTATTAGATTCTGATTATTACTAATAAAATACAAAGGTTTTAGGGATCTTCCAAGCCTATTATGTCACGAAACCTAGAGTTATAGTGATAACTCTAAATAATGGCATAATAATGAGATAACATTAGTTTGATAATGATGTAATCATCATTAAAACATGAAATCCTGATCAATTCCAGTGGATACCATCATTAAACGTCTACTAGAGGCCTACTGTACTCTCGAAGGGAGGAATTTACTATAAATAGAGCCCTTTTTACTCTATTTCCCCCTCAGACGCATCAAAAACAATAAAACATGGAATAAAAAGGTAAAATCTTTCTTCTTTATATATAAATAATTTATATTATCAAAGACCAAAGGTAATCTTCATTATAATCATCAATCTTGACCTGATTACTCCATTTTTTAATTATCCTTGTTATATTTTTCTAGAAATCTTATTTTCCAGATAAAATTAAGAATATTTGCAATATATCTTATTTTATCTTGTAAATACAATTTAAATAAGTTTTATTTACATTTTTTGGCATAAAATCTTTCAAGATTATTGGATTAAGTGTTAAAAGCATGTTAGTTTCTCTTTTACAAAGATTTCTCTCTATTATTACTCTTGATAATTCTTTTATTAATATAAATAGTATTTGTATTAATATATAACATTAATATTGGTAATATTATTGCTATTAATTGTTTTTTATTATTGAAAAAAAATTTTAGGCCTTATTATTTGTTGGTAACAATAATAAGAGCTTTAGATATATGAATTATTATATATTAATATATTTATTTTTATTATATTATAATTTTATAATATAATCTATATTATTATATTTGCTTAATAATATAATAATTTTACACCATAATTGCAAAAATACTTTATTATTATAATTATTATCTCTTTTATTCATTTTAAAAGGTCATTCATAGTACAATAACTGAAATATTTGTAATATTTACTTTTTTTTTCATAGTAAAACCTTACATTTGGGGGCCTGGCCATGATTTTTACTTGAAGACATTTAAAAAAAGATTCATTTTGGGTTTATCTAATAATAAACTATATGAAAAACTATAAAATTAGATAATAATTTTATATTCATTGATTTTAAGAGCTATTGAGGCATTTGGAAAGCAATTTTACTGTCTTACATGTGATTTTTCACATTGTTAGACTTGCAAGAAATTTCTTTGAGTTACTCTAGTGATTAAAAAAGATATTTATAAATTGAAAATAGATCTATATTTTAAAGTAATTCTAAAAAGAATCATCTTAAGTTTATTTTATTTTTTTAAAATAAAAATATAAAAATAATAAAATTTATACAAAGAAAAAACCAATAAAAATAATTTTTTTATTCTTTTTTTTCCTTTTATTCCTTTTATTCATTGGAAAGATATTGAAGCAGCTCTTACGTGGAAATTGCCATATGGTATCAAAAAAATACAACTTTTAAGAAAAGACTTATACTCATTAGTCTTTTTAATGTTTTCAGACAACACAGCAGAGGATAATCAAACCACTGTTGAGAGATTGGTGGAAGAAACTTGTTTAAGCTCTACAACTCCAATTGTCAATAAGAAAAAGAAAGCTAAGAAATTAGTCTTCCCAGGACCCACTATTCAGGACTCTGAAGGTGAGTACCTCCTTTTTAATTCCCATAAAAAGATTTTTTGTGTTCTGAAATCTTTTGTTTTCTTGAATTTTTATTATGACTACTAGAAGAGGATCCCAATACTCCATCCAATAAGATGGAGGTGGACTCAGAAGAAGAGTTGATTCCTCAAAAGGGAAAAGAAAGGTGAAAATCACCAGTGGAACAGAATCCACACAAGGAAGTGCCATATTCAAAAGGCAAGTCCTGATATGCCCATTATTTCTGAACCAGAATTGCAACTAAGTATGAGTAATTCCAACAGGGAAAAATAATGTTCAGAGGGCTCAAATAGACATTTATATGAGCCAGTACAGACAGTATTACAAAGCTTACAAGGACAAATATGGTGAAATGTTTCCACAAATCCACCAAGGAGTGATGAACTCCTGGCATATCCTGAAAAACTCCTCAAAGCGGAGGAAATAGTGAGATACTTCATTGGATAGAATCCACTATCACCCAAGCCTCAAATCAAGAAGATAAAAGAATACCATTCCAAAAAGAAAGGGGCAAGCAAGGAAGAAGCCCCAGTAGCTTCTACCAGCAAGCCTCAAGCCAACCAACTACCCCAAAAGAGAAAAATTGGAGGAAACCATATTCCTCAAGTTACAGGATCCCAAAAATCCAATAAGATGCCATGGAAAATGGCTTCAACATGGCCAGAACCTTGATGTAATTCAAGGACAAAGAGGAACAAAGAATGAGACAACCTCATTTCCCAAAGAAATAACTTTTTCTCCTGATTTTGTAAATACTTTAACTGAAATTAAAAATATTATCTTAACTCATAAAGACATGAAGAATAGTTTCTTATTGTTACAAGAAATAAATAATAGCTTATCATATTTAACAAAAATTGTGGTACAAAACAAAAAAGAAATTGATAACATTAAATTTATGGTTGAAAATAACAAACCAAAAATTCTAATTGACAATACTCAAAAGTTAATACAAGGACAACAAGACTTATATACATACATAAAAGATATTAAAGAAAAAACATTAACAATCAATCATGATGTGAGCATTGACAGTTTAACAGAAAAATCAAAGAAATTAAGTATTTCTGTTGAAACATTTCAAGAAAAGACTTCATCACATCAAAAATTATTTCTAGACCATGTAGAAAAAAGTGATGAAGCAAGAATGAATCTTAAAGATGATATTCAAAGTGAAATAAGACTTATTACTGAAAAGATGGATAAAATAAATGAGGCTAACTTAAATATGACAAAAGTTATCAACCCCAATTTCTCCCATAAGAAGTCCTGTTAAGCCAAAAGAGGAAATAACAAACACATGCATGACAGACTTGAGTCATCAAGACAATAAACAAGTCTTAATGAAAGAAGCACCTCAATTAAAACAATGGCCAACATTCACAGGTGAGGGTGAATATGACCATATTTCATTCATTAAAACAATTGATATGTTACAAGAAGATTATGCCATACTACATGAATTAATCACTGCAAGATTACATTCACTATTTGAAAAATCTTCAAAAAGATGTTATTATGGAATAACATAAACCAATGGTAAAAATAGCTGGCATTGGTTGGAAAATGAAATAATCACCAAATGAGCAAATGATGCCTGGAGGTAAAAGATAGAAAATGAGTTTGAATTCCTTCTTTGATCCAGATAAGGATAAATCTTTGACTTGGTTCTTAAAAAAGTTGAAAGATTGAATGCACTGTACCCAGAAATGTCACAAAAAATGGTGCACATGAAGATACTTAAGAAGTGTGGAGGGGAATTAAATCATTCCCTAAGAAGCAGGTGCATAGAACCATGCTCCACAGAGGAATATATCAATGCACTGGACGATATAGTGAAAAGGACTAAGACTGGTAGAGCTTGGAAAAAAGTGGACATCAAAAGTCCGAATAAATCATTTATAAAGAAAGATAAACCAAGAGAACATTTCACACCCAATACACCTGACAATGAGCAAAGAAAATGCCATAAATGTGAAGTGATTGGACACTTAGCCAATAATTGCCTCAAAAAAGCAAAGATCAATGAAATTGTGGAAACAGATGACAACAATGACAAAGAAGAAGAGCAAGATTCTGAAAAAAACATTGAAGAGTCAGAAACTTCTGAAAATTATTAAATCAATATAATGAATTCACAAATTCATAATATTGATTTAATATATGAAGTATTAGATGTTAACCCAAATTTACCACAAGTTGGAACATCTGATACAAACCTGAAAAACATACAAGATGCCAAACTTTATAGAACCAAACCAGAAAAAGGAATGGGATATACAGCTGGAAAGTCAATTATAAGAATTGTAATTGTTGAGAACCAAGAAGCAAAAGTAAACTTAGATACAGCAGCATACTGTACATGTTTTGGTAAAAGTTATTTAGAATCAATTGTACCAGATTTGGAAGGAAAACTTATACCAATACAAGGAGCCAAATTTAGTAGTGCAAGTGAAAGCATTAAGACCCTTGGAATAATATACTTAACATTAATTTTTCCTCACCCCTCACAATGTATAAGAGTGAAAGTAGAGCTTGTAGTAATGGACAATGGTACTAGTAACCACTTTATACTTGGAAATGATTAATTTTAAATTTATGGCATATATATCTCAAATCAAAAAGACAGATATTTTACCATAGGAGACAATAAGAGGCAAAAATTTGGGCTTTTAAATAACAAAAAACAAATTACAGTCATAAAAAACAAAGAGAAAAACCCAGAAAAAGACTTTTTCATAGGGGACCAACTTAAAGAGGAAGAATTCAATCAAGCATCAACAGAAAAAATGAAATTAAAAATTGATTGACCTCTTATTCAAATATAATGATGCCTTTTCAACTGACACAGAGCCACTAGGTTCCATTATTGGACATGAAGTAGACATTATCCTTAATGTAGAAAAACCTTATCCACCTCTGTTAAGGAGACCAGATTACCCAGCTAACCCAAGAGGTAGAGAAGCATTAGAGGTGCACAGTAAAGAATTAATGGACCTTGGGGTATTAAGGATAGTAGGACATAATGAACAGGTAGAGGTCACTACACTGGTCATTATTACTTGGCATAACGGAAAATCAAGGATTGTAGGGGACTTTAGAGCCCTAAATACCTACACCATCCCTGAGAGATATCAAATACCCAGAGTTCATGAGAAATTAACACAATTATCTCAGGCTAAGTTCATCACAGCCATTGATTCTCTAAAGGAATTTGACCCAAATGTCTCAACAGAAAATGCTAAGAAACTACTGAGGATAATAGTTCAATGTGGGATATATGAATACTTAAGGATGCCATTTGGTATAAAAAATACACCTTTCCATTATCAAAGGATGATGAACACCATATTTCCTGAAGAGTTATCAGAAGGATGCTTATTTACCTATATTGATTATATCATAGTTTGCCCAGAAACTTGGGAAAGTCACTTAACAAGACTAGCAAGAGTACTATAAAAGACAGTCCAATTCAATATGAAAATTTCCCTCAAAAAGTTTCATTTTTCATATAGTGAGCTGAAAGCACTAGGACATGTTGTATCTGGACTCAGCTTGGGCATAGATAAAAAGAAAGTAGCAGCAGTACTACGGAAACCAATGACCCAAACAAAAAATAAATGCAATCATTTCTAGGATTTGCTGGTTACTACAGACAGCATATAAAGGACTTTGCAAGAATTGCCAAATCCTTGTATAAAATCTGTGACCAACAGACAGTTTATGAAATGACTGAAGAAAGAGGGTGGAAAGTTGGAATTATATTTTCTCTCAATTCTGAAAACAAGATATTCAAGATCCAGCATAAGAGAGAGGAAAATACTTGGTGAGGGTCTTCTGGGTTAAATTTCTGTTGAATCTGATATTCAAAATAAATTTTCAAATGTAATTTCCAATGTTTAACAAAGGAAATTATATAGCTTAATTTGTTTTTGATTTCAATAAATTAAGACTAGTTCCGCTTTTAGGAGAAAATAATAATGAAACATACAAATTTTACTGTTTTTTTGAGTGACTTAGATATAATGATGAGGGGTAATTTTTCAAGAAGATATATTTTGATGTGAAGATTTTTAACATTGGAAATATTGAGGTCTGAAAAATGAAATTAAAGAGAAATAAAATACATTAAACAAAGGACATGACAGGAGATAAGGAATGCAGGTATCTTGATTTTTACAATTGTAAAGAAAAATTCATGACCAATGGGCTCATATTAATTTTGAAGTTGTTGCTTTTTATTTTAAAGGATTTTTTGAGATTTCCAGAAGTTTCATAATTAAATTGACTTTTTGAATTTTTTCTGAATATTGAGAATCCGGCTTGGAAGATGACCAAATAATAATAGCAAGTTAGAGCCCAGTATGAAGCGAGTTGGAAGCTGGTGGGGATAGCTTTTTTTCTATGGTGAATGGTGAAGCTATTGGATTTTGATGTAGCTGTTTACAATGACAAGGAATTCATTGTAGCTTTTCTCACCACCAGTTGGTCAGGCCGTTACCCAATCCATTTGAACCACTTCCCATGGAATACTTGGCTCTTGGATATGAAGCACAAAATCAAATATTTTACAAGTAGCTTTATTGGCCTTTTTATACCTGTAATAACCGTGTCCATACCCAATTAAATATCTTCTCCAAGATGGCTGCCAAGCACATGTCTCAATTCTTTCCATTTTTCTGGCTTCAAACAGATGTCAAAAAACGATTTTTTCATGGAACTCAACCAATAAGGTGTAATAAAAATCCTACTGAACAATAACATTAAACATGTGTGTTGAAACCTATGGTAAAGGATACCATAAAATAAATCAAAACATGATTGATATTTTCATATTTTTGAATCCTTGCTTTTGTCATTTTGAAAAAAATGCACTTATGAAAAGGTTTACACAGTGATCTGGCATTTATTAAAAAATCTTTAAAGTGTTTCCTATAATAATTAGCAAATCCTAAGAAAGACATAATTTAAAGTTTGTTACAAGGCATTTTTCTTAATAAGACTTAAGGCACTTTGGTTTTGTCAAAAAAGAAGGCTTAAACTGAAATTACATGTCCCAGAGCACTTTGCTCATGAAACCCAAAATCACATTTAGTAATAGTTAATGAAAATATTGCAAAATGCAATGTCCAGGTCTCTGAGAAAATGATAAGTTGATCAATATAAATGATTAAACATCCCTTAGATAATTAATGTGGGAAAATGGTATTCATCATTCCTTGACAATGAGAGAGTTTATTTTTGCTTCAAAAACTCATCCTAAAATACTATAAAATACCACAATGGGCATTTATTCCCAATAATTCCTTAGCATGAGGTGTCTGGAAAATCTGATGTAAAACTGTTAGTGCATCCATAGTAGTAATGAATTTTTCTTTGGGTAATTGAGGCAGAGCTTCATGAATTCTAGGAATTGGATATCTATCTGGAATGATATGGGTATTAAATCCTCTAAAATTACCAACAATCCTTGACAGTAGATGTAGCTTCTACTTCCTCATTGTGCCAAACTCTTTTAAAAACTCCAGGTTTCATCATATAGTTTATAGGAAAGACTAATTCTTCTATAGCCCTGGAGCTAGCTGGGAAAACTGGTCTTTCTTAAATTCAATGAAAAGATCATTCTACATTAAGCATAATTTTGACTTCATTGCCATTCATTTCCCCTAGTCGTCAATTAACAAAAACAAGTAATTCTTCAAATTGTAATGAAAAATTTAACTAGGGAATCCTGCATTTCTAATTTTAATTATGAAATTATTTGTGCTTCAATTAATTGGTCAGTCACAAACTTTTCTTTATTAATATTCTTCACTTTTCTGATTACAGTTATCTCCTTTCTCTGTATTTCCAAGGAAAGCTTTGTATTTAATTTTGCCCTATTTTAAATTCTCTGTCTTTATGATTTTTGATATCAATATGATCTATATCAACATAATCATTTCCAAGTCTGAAATTTGTGTGGTACAATGATTCACAACGAAAAATTCAACTTTCCGTTTAATAATTCCTGCAGGGTGAGAATTTATTATTTCTGATTCAAGAATGCCCAAAGGGTTCATATCTTGTCTAGCACTACTGAATTTTATACCTCCAATTTGCATCAAATTTGCTTTCCAATTGGTAAGAATTTTATCAAGATAGGTTTTACCACTAAAGGTGCAAAAGACACCAGAGAAAAGATTTATTTTAACTTCTTTTTTGTTTATCACACTATTAGTGATAAAAAATATCAAGCTATATAAATGTTACCTCTAGAAGGTCTGAGTTTCTGAATCTTGGAATCTTTTAAATGTATGAGATCCATACATTGATCACTATGTTGTGGAAAATTATGATTCACCTCTGTGAATTCAAAGAAAACACTTATACTGGTAATCCTTCCCCACAGATGGTTCAGACTTATTTTATTCAACAGTGACATCATTTGTTTCTTGGGTTTCTTGAGTCTTACAAATCTTTATTTCACTAATTGTTTCCTTATTAGGATAAGTATCAGAAAAATGAGATGTACTTAAACATTTATGACCTTTCAGAGGAGATCTTCCTTGTGGTATATGTGGCCTTTCTCTTCAAAGTGATTTCTAATTAGTATTACTGTCTATTGGGGGTTTATTAGAATCTCCACCAATTATTGATCTTGTAGTGATGAGTTCCATGGAATCAATATAATAATCTGTAGAGAAAGGCTCAATACATCTTCTTCTTATGGCAGTATCTAGGTCACCACCAAATTTTCTTAATATACACTTATGTACCATTGCTTCTGCAATATAAATATGAAGAGCAGTTAGTCTGTCCTTCTACTTCAGAAACCAGGACATATACCTGTCTCTTTAAATATTAAAAATATATTCTTCAAAAGAGTTTCCCATTTGATATCTCCAAGAATCATTAGTCTATTTTCAAGTACATTTCTTTTCACACCAAGGACAGGGGTGCTTAAAATCTTCTTGTCTCATTATATAACACCATTTTTAGCAGATTTGGTAAAGAAAGGGAGTACAATGTAGCTTATTTATTCATCTGGTATGCTGTAGTCTTCTTTAAAAAGATAAACCTTTTTGATAAATTCCATATGATGATATTGCCCATCACCACTGAAGGAGGGCTTTTTCTCCAATATTTTAATGTCTTTGAAGTTAAAGATAGTTTCAACCTCTCCATTATGAATTGAATTTTTATGATGCTGTGAATAATTATCATTCAAATTTAAAAAATTTCTGTCTAAAATTTGTTTAGACTTTTTTGGAAACTCATTTCTCAAGGAGATAGTATATTTTAATTGAATATATTTTTTCAATCAAATTCTTGCTTTATGAATCTCTCCCATTTGTTCTTAAAACAGATTTTAATTATTACTAGTTGAATCTTCCAAGTTCTCAGCTTGTATTTTTAACTCTTTTAATTTCTTAGTAATAAAGGAAAGGGAATTTCAATCTGGTTGATTACCCAATGTGACTTTGGATTTTATCCTCTCATAAATATTTGTCAAAGAAAATATATTGTCTTCATTAAAATCTCCCAGATCCAGAATTAGCTTTTTTGATTATTTCACTTATGAAATTTCTCCAACCAACTTCTTTGGGCTATACTCAAAACTTTTCAATTTTGTTGCAATTTCTTCTTCACAAGTTCCAGGTAGGATACATATTTTCAAGGTTTCATTTGTTTGGGAAGTATTAATTGCTTCTTTAATACTCTTTGTTTGTGGAATCTATGTATATTCTTTCAATATTGAACTCATTGTCCTTGGCTGTGATGTCTTTCTTTGGAATACTCCAATTGTGGGGATAGTGCATGTTCCATTTAAACTTTCCATTTCCCCTTTGGCTTATGAGAATTAGAGATATGACAAAATTTCCAAGAAAATGGAAAAAGCTTTACAAAACTTATTTTGATCACAGAATTGAAAGTATAATTTTAAAATAAGTAAAAATTTCAAAAAAAGGCATAAATTCTTGATTATCTCAGAAAACAATGATGAAAAATGTGATATCCATTACACCATTGGATTAAAAAACAAAAAATACATATATGACTCCTTTGTGCCATATCTGTAAAACCAATAATTACTGTGATAACCTGGATATATGCAGTTTTATGATCAGCACATCTATTCATGGTTGTGAGCGCATATCATTTAAATTAAACATGATATATAGCTTATTCAAAAATGAATTTATCATAAAATAACTGTGAGAGTAAATTCATGAGGTTTATCTGGAAAGCTGTATACAAGGTTAAGACTTATAAGGGAATATTAGGCAAAATAGCAATAGCTGTTGAACACCTAAATTCAAAAGTGGTGCAAGCTTATAAAAAGGATATATTTCTATTCTACTAGTTCATATGTGAAGAATAAAATATTCTCTATCATCACAGTAAAGTTATAACTGCGATCCTGTGAGATATGTATGACATACCCATAGCGCCACAAACAAATTTTTGTGCAGTTGATTTAGTCTTGAGCAGACTTAACAATTGGATTGAAAATAAAAAATAAAAAAAAAAGTATAGATTTTTTTTGGATAAAAAACGTTATAATTATTATGTCATTTTTGGATTCTACACAAAAAATAACCTAGGGTAGACCCATAGAGTGTTATACCCAAAAAATGGTTATTTGTTATGTTATTGGAAGATTTAAGAATCTCACAGTATAATTTCAGCTTTTTTCAACATTTTCAAAAATTGTTAAAATAACCTTATTTAAGCTTAAATTGAAATTTTCATGAGGTTTATGCAATTAAACAAAATTTTAGTTAAGACTGAGGTGTTGTGTATATTTACTAAATTGGATAAGGATTTTCCATAAAGAATGTAAGTCCTCTGTGAGCTGAATTCAAAAGGAATCAAGGCCATAGTATGGGTTCAAATAGCTAAAAGAGAAAGATCAATGCAGAAAGGTGAAACAAAGGAAAAAAACCAAACAGAGCTGCGGTATACAGATGTTTGGATCTGAAAGGATTCACTCAAAGTTTTCCAACTGTATTGGAGGTTTTTCAACTTTATTTGAACATCAAAATTAGACTTTGATCCAACCTTAGACTTGAAACAGGTTTTATCCCAATTTGGACAGGAATTTCAAGCTGAAAAAGGGTAAATGCCAAAATTCAAGCTTGCAATAAAGGTTTAAGAAGTTTCAAAGCTTAATTAAGCTTAAAACTTTGAGTTTACAAGTATCAAAAATTTATCAAAAGTTAATGTTTGGTGTGTATTGCCATTTTACATGGAAAAATAGCAATACCCTCAAAAATTCATTAAAAATCCAATTCTTAATGGATTTGCTTGTAAAACTCACAAAGATGGAGAATGAATGTTATCCATTTATATAGTAAATTTTGAGTATCTGGTTTACACAGGTTTAATTGCTAATCAGCCTTTAAATTAACAGTTGTAATTCTTCTTAAAGAAAATTGAGATTTATTCAAAAATTCAGTATGAGTAATTTTTGCTTGAAACTTTATTTTGAAGCTGTTCATGTGATTAAATTTAATATAAATAAGCCTATTTTATATTAAAGCTTATAATAATTAATTCAAAAGAGGATTAAGCTTACTTGGAGCTAGAAATAACATTTGTAACTTTAAATTGGAATTAAAAATAAGTTACCTTAATTTAAGAGCTTCATTTTTAAGCATGGATTTTTAGTTTTTACCTGAGAACGCCCTCTATATCCATTATGAATAATGCAAGCTTCTCTGAAGGCATAAAAAGAGCCTTTAAATTACTGTTTTTGTCTGTCATTATCATCATCATTAAATCATATTAGAGATTTCAAGCGGTAAAGTTTTATTAAACATAAAATATTATTATGAAAAGTGAGTCTTCAGTATTTTACTCTCTAGAAACTTGAATTCAAAAAATTAAAATCATAGCATTTAGATTATTGTTCTAATCACCAATAATAAATTTTATCTTATAAAATTATTGCATTAAGTATCTTTTAGGATCCACAAATTCTTGTCAAAACTCTTAAATATTATGTGATCTTGAAAATTTTGACTTTATCTTTAAACATATTTATTTTTGGCAAGTTCTCAACTTAAAATCATTTTTTAATACTATAACTGTTGCTTCATGACTTGTTCTGTTAAGTAAATATTTTAGGAAGGTTTTCTCTTAGTTTCTGTATTTTTTCTATATAGTATTAGTTTTTTTTTATAACAAACTTATCTATAAAATTTATCTCTGCACAGCTTGTATGTTATCTCTTATATAAATCATATTTGTATTATTTATGAGTGGATAAACATTATCATTTTCCACATATAATTTTCCCATTAAGAGATTTTATATTTCTTACTATTATAACTGTCAATGACTACAATGACAATAGAATGACTGAGGTTGAAACTATCTTTAACTTCAAATACATTACAAGATTTGAGAAATGGCCCTCCTTCAGTGGTTATGGAGAATCTAATCATATTGAATTTACCAAAAAAATTTATTGTTTGAAGGAGGACTGTGACAAACTAGGGGAATACATAAGTTTCATTTGACCCTCATTATTCAAAAAATCAGCCATAAAAGGGGATTAAAAAATGAGACAAGACCATGTTAAGAACTCCTGTCCTTGGTGGGAAGAGAAAGGTATTTGCAAATTGGCTAATGAATCCTGGAGATATGAAGTGGGAAGCTCTTCTGAAGAATATATTTTTAACATTTAGAGAGAAGGGCTTATGTCCTAGTTTTTTCAGTAGCAGGAAAGATGAACTTCCCTTCATATTGATATTTCAGAAGCAATTTGACATAAGCCAATATTAAGAAGATGTGGTGGTGATCTAGATATTGCTATAAGAAGTGGATTTATTGAGCCTTTCTCTACAGAATATTATATCAATTCAATGGAACAAATCACTAGCAGGTCAAATTGGTAGACATCTTAATAAAGCCCCAATAGACAATAAGACAAATTAGAAACTATTTTCAAGAGACAGAACACATAAGCCACTAGAAAGATCTCCTTTGAAATTCCATAAATGTGTAATTACATCTCATTTGGCTTATAATTGTCCAAGAAAAAAGGATAAATGGCATAGAAATTGAAAGGGCTAAAGACACAAGAGAAACAAATGATGTATCCTTACATGACAGTGATTCTGAGCCTTCTAAAGAAGAGGAAATACCAGATGAACTTAGTATAGAAAACATTAATGTATCCTTTGAAGTAACAGACGTGCATAATCACTTGACACAATATATTGATTAATTTATGGATATAATACATGTACAAGATGTCAAAATTCAGAAGACCAAGTCTTCTAGAGGTAAATGTTGTACAACTGGATCATTTTGTATCACTGATATTGTGATAAGCAACAAAGAAGGAAAGATAGATCTTGACTCAGGTGCTTTGTGCACTTGTGCTGGAAAACACTATCTTGACAGATTTGAGACCGATTGGCAGGAACAATTGATTCCAATTCCAGGTAGAAAATTTAGCAGTGCTAGCCATGATATGCACCTTTTGAGTGTTCTTGAAGAAGAAATGATATTTCCTCACACTGTAGGAAGTATCAGACTGAAATTTGAATTTGTTATGAATAATTGAAATTAACAACACTTTAAACTTGCAAATGATTATCTCAATATTTATGGTATTAATATTAATAATCATAAAGACAGATATTTCAGTGTAGGGGAAAATAAAAGGCAAAAATGTTCTTTTAATCTAGAAAAAAGACAAATAACTGTCATTAGAAAAGCAAAAAGTGTTAATAAGGAGCAATTTGTGAAAGATCAATTGATTGAAGCACAAAATAGCCCTGAACTGACTTTAGAAAGGGAGGAAGACCTTATTGATATCTTACTTCAATATAAAGAAGAATTTACTTCTCATAACAAACCACTTGGGGAAATTGAAGGCCATGAAGTGGACATTATGCTTAATGTGGAACGACCTTACCCTCAAGTATTAAGAGAACCACTTTACTCAGGTAGCCCCAGGGCTAGAGAAGCATTGGAAACTCACATTAATGAGCTTATGAAATGGGGAATTCTTAGAAAGCTGGGACATAATGAGGAAGTAAAAGTCACAACCATTGTAATAATTACTTGGAGTAATGATAAATCAAGGATGGATGTTACTTTTAGAGCATTCAATACGTATACTATTCCAAAAGGGTACCCAATTCCTAGAATTCATGAGATTTTGACTAAATTATCCAAAGAAATATGCATCACCTCCATTAATGCCCTTAAAGGCTTCCATCAGAAAATTTTGACACCTCATGCTAGTAAATTATTGAGAATAATTTCTCATTATTGTATTTGTGAATGTTTGAGGATTCCTTTTGGTATTTAGAATACACCCTCCCATTATTAAACAATGATTAATACCATTTTCCCACATGAGTTATGAGAGGGACGGTTGACCATTTATATAAATGAAATTATTATTTGTTCAGAAACCTCAAAATTTCAATTAGAGAGACTTTAATTAATACGTAAGAAAATTTTTTAAGTGAAAATGAAAATATCTCTTAAGAAATGTCATTTTCAATTTCATCAGTTAAAACCTCTAGAACATTTAGTTTCAGCACTTAGCCTTGGTATTGATAAAAACAAAGTAGCTGCAGTATTACTGAAGAAAATGCCCCAGAACAAGAAAAAAATGATGTCTTCGTTAAGACTTGTGAGCTATCACAGGAAAAGCCTTAAATATTTTAAAATTCATGCCAGATCATTGTACAGAACTTGTGGTCAACAAAATGTCTGTGAAATGAAACAAGAAAGGATTCAAGCATATGATAAGCTCAGGTATGCCTTAATGAATGCACCATTATTCTTGATTCCAGACTGAAAGCTTCTTTTTCAAGCTGTAGATTGATGGATGTGGCTAAGGTATAGGTGCAGCTCCTAATCAAGTTAAGATTTTCAATGAAAAGCCTTATGAAGGTCCAGTTTGTTTTATATCAAGAAACATTAAACCTACAAAGGATAGATATGAAGAAATTCAAGTCCACTACCTTTGGCTTGTTGGGGCTCTGGAAAAACTTTATTAGTAAATTTATGGTAGTGTTTTTTAAGTCATTACTTATTTTAATGCTGTGAAATCACTTATTAACATGAAAACTCCTAAGATACAAATGTTAGGATGGCATATTTCTATACAGGAGTATAGATGCAATATAGGCATAGTACTTAAACCTTGAAATATTCAAAAGAATTCTGATGGCTTTAGTATATGGGAATGACCCAATAAACCTGATAATCCTGCTTATGTTTCTAAAAATGCAGAACCTCAAATTCCAATTAAAGGAATTAAAATAACAGATGTAGGAACAGAATCTGTTGAAGAAACTAGAGAAAGCTATAAAAAAGATACACACTGCCATATTCTTACTTCTCTACTTGACAAAGATTGCAAAGATGCAGGTTTGGCTGATTCTTTAGATGATATTTGGAAAAAATCTTTTGATGATGTAAGATTTCATTTATTTGATGGTATCTTATATCATAGGTCTAAACACACATGTTTAATTGTCTCATTTAGTAGAATGTTATTTAAGAAAAGATTACTAGAGTTGCATTACAAGATTTACTCTGGACATCTGTTTCAAGGCAAAAAAATGGAAATAATTAAGAAATACTCTTGGTGGCCATCTTGTAGAACATATGTCATTGAGGACTGTCACATTTGTGACAGGTGTCAACAGGCCAATAAATCTACTATTTAAAAATTTGGTTTAATTCTTCATATCCAAAAAGAAAGTCCTCCATGGGAAGTGGTTCATAAGTATTAGGTAACTGCCTTACCACCTGCTGGTGACAAAAGTTATAATGCATGCCTTGTTATTGTAGACAGGTACAGAAAGACCCCAATTTTTTAACATTTCATAAAGATAAAACAGCTATTGATACATCTCTTTTAATTTGGAACAGAGTAATATCTCATACTGGTCACTATTAAAATATAATTAGTGATAAAGGCCCAAAATTTAAACCAACCTTATGGAAATATTTTCATAAGCATTTGGGTTAAAAACTATCATTATCAACAGCTTACCATCCAAAAACTGATGGATTATTAGAAGGAATGATTCTTACCCTTGAAGACATGATCAGAAATTTTTTTCCTTATGGCCTGGAGTTTGAGGATTCTGATGGCTCTAAGCATGATTGGTGTAAAATTATACCAGAATTGGAATTAGCCTACAAGAATTCCATCCATGCCTCAACAGGAAAGACTCCTGAAGTGTTGGAAAAAGGATGGACTCCTAAGCTTACAGTTGATACTTTGATGATTTAGTTGATTTTGATCCAAATGCATCAAGAGTTAAGATATTTATAGATAAATTGAGGCATGATTCAAATGAGAGCATGACTGATGCCTGTGAATATGCTAAACAAAAGTGGGGTAAAAGTCATAAGACCCCGGAACTTGAAGTAGGGTAGTTAATACTACTTTCAACCTTGAGCTTGAAAAATATTTAAGGCCCAAAGGAATTGACAGATTCTTTGGCAGGACCATTTATTTTTCACGCCCTTCATGGGAAAAATTAAGTATGCGTAGAACTGTCAGGAGCATTGGAAAACAAACATCCAGCTTTCCCTGTCAGTCTAGTAAATAATTACACTTCAAGTGATAAGGAATTATTTCTTTTGGGAAATGAAACTCCCTTAGAAGTACCACCACTTGATCAAAGTGAGGAAAAAAGGTGCCAAAAGTCTTGAAATAAAGAAGACTTATGTTAAAAAAGTAAAGATAAGACTTAGTAAGATATAGAAACCCACAACATGAAGCTGAGTGGCTTTCAGAAAGTAAGTAACATACTTGATTTCCAAAAGTTACTCGGAAGATTCAGAAAATAGAGAAGATTAATTCCTCAATAAAAATTTTGAATTATGTACTTTGCATACTTAAAATCATGAGTAAAGAGGTTGGACAGTGAATTATACCCCCCCAATTCAATTGGGGGTATAGTATTAAATGTAAAATTGTAGTAAAGTTTTTTTTTGTGGTAGGGAATGTCAGCCTGTGTGATATGCATGAAATACCCATAAGGCCACAAATAACGTTTTTTTGAAGTTGATTTAGGCTTAAAGAAACTTACCAATTGGATCAAAAAAATAACAAAAATTAAGTAAAAATTTTCTTTGGACAAACAATGTTTTAATTATTATGTAATTTTTGGATTCTAAACCAAAAATAACCTAGGATAGACCCATAGGGTTTTATATCCAAAAATGGCTATTTCTTATTTTATTAGAATATTTATGAATCTCACTGGATAATTGTTACTTTTGTTGAAAATGTTTGAATTTTTGAATTTAAGCTTATTTAAGCTTGAATTTAATGTTGCATAAGGTTTATGAAAACTTACCCAAATTTTAGTTAAAATTGAGGTGATGTGTATAATGCCTGAATTGACTAAAGAATTCCCATACAGAAAGTAAATCCTTTTTGAGCTCATTATAAAAGGGTTGATGGCAATAGTATGGCTTCAAATACATGAAAGGACAAAATACATGCAGAAAGGTGGGACAAAGGTAAAAGACCAAACAGAGCTGGGGTTACAAACTTTTTGGCTCTACAAGGAATCAATCAAGGTTTTCCACCTGTATCGGAGGATTTTCAACCTTATTTAAACTTCAAGATTAGACTTTGATCCAACCTTAAAGTTTAAACTGGTTTTATCCAAATTTGGACAGGAATTTCAACCTTCCAAAGGGTAAAGCCCAATTTGAAAGCTTGAAATCAAGGTTTTAAAAACTGTTAAATTTGAATTAGGCTTAACCTTCAAAGTTACAAGTATCAAATCCTTGTCAAAAAGTTAAGATTTGGTGGGTATATCTGTTTTACATGGAAAAATGACAATAACTTCAACAATTCATCAAAAATCCAATTCCTAATGCATTTTCTTGAAGATTTAACACAACTTAAAAATAAATGTTATCTGTGTATATATCAAGTATTGAGTTTCTGATTTAAACAGGTGAGATTTCTAATTAGCCTTGTAATTGAAATTTCTAATTATTCTTGAAGAAAATCAAGATTTCTATAAAAATTAATTAAAAAGTCAGTTTGAGATATTTTTTCTTGACCCTTTATTTTTAAATTGTTCATGTGATGAACCTTAATGTAAATAAACTCATTTTCTACTAAAGCTTAAAATAATCAATGTAAAAGAGTATTAAGAATACTTGGAGTTAAGAATAACACTGGTAACTTTACCTTAGAACCAAAAATAAGCTACCTTAAGTGTAGAAACCTATTTTTAATAAGAGTTTTTCGGTTTCAACCTGAGAATTTCCTTTTTATCAATTATTCATCATGAGAGCTTCTCTGAAGGCATAAAAAGAGCCTACACATTACTTTTTATTCCATTAACCAATCATCATTTCAACCAATTAGACATTTTAAAGAATCAATATTTTAACAATTCGAAAATATTATTATTAAAGTATTTTATTATATATTCTCTTCTTTATTGAAATTAACTTGAAGAATTGAACTTATAGAAATAATATTATTGCTTCAATAACCAATCATATATTTTATTATATGAGATTATTGTCTTAAATCTCTTTTAAATCCACAATTTCCTTTGAAAATTCTTAAATATAATCTTATCATGAAACAGTTGTTTTTATCTTTGAAAATAGTGATTTTTGGTGTGTTTTTGAGTTAGAAACATTATTTAATATAATAACTGTTGTTGTTTGACTTGTTGTATTAAATAAATATAATAAGCAAGTTTTCTCTAAAGTTCTATATCTTTTTTTCCTATTATTAATTTTTTTATATACAATTTTTCTATGAGAATTATCTCTGCACTGTGTGTGATAGTTTCTTTCAATAATGATATTTAAATATTATTATTTTCCACCTGTAATTGTCTCATTGAGAGCTTTACACTTCTTATTGTTATAATTTTCAGTGACTATAACAATAATTCAATGATTAGAAATAATTATAGCTATTAATATGCTTTTATTATTGAATTATTCAATAATAATTAATGTCTTCTTTTTCAAGAGTTATTTTCAATAATCATATTAATTTGTAGTTATAATATAAGATTATATTATATTTTATACTGAGACAGTCATAGTACTCTTGATATTTGCTCCAATTATCAAGAGTTTCATAGACAAACCTTACAATAACTCCATAAAATCATGGTTTGAAGTCCATAATAGTAAATTTGAACAGAAAAGTGGAGTTAAAATAAAAATCATCAGAATTAGAGTTTTGATGATGTAATATAATACTCTTGGAAGCTTAGTGAGGACACAAAAAACTATCAGAAATCAACCTCTGAGTTTCTGTAGAATGAGCTAGCTAAAAGATATTGAGGATTAAAATTGGGGCTTAGAAATGATCATTTGTGATCAATAACTATAATGTTAATTTAATTTTTACACTTAAATAAGAGATAAAAGCAGTGGATATTACTATTTTGTGATGAAGACTACTGTAATACAGGAAAATAAATCACTCTCCAAGATTATGATTTCATCAAATTAGAATTATAGTGATACCTCTAAAAAAGGCATAATAATGTCTTAATAATCAGCAAACCTTAAGATCTTGATCAATTCTGGTGGACCACATAATGACAGGTCTACTAGAAGGAAGGATATTCATTATAAAAGGGCTTATTCTTCCTCTTTTCCCCCTCAGAAACAAAAAATAAAATGAAATAATTAACTAAAGTGTAGATTTCTTTATTATTGATATAAAACGCTTATATTATTAAAATGGAAGCTGTATCTTCTATTAATTACTATTGTATATTTTATCAAAGAGCTATTCCATTGTCATTGATTGATTTGTCTTAAAATCTCTAAATATACATAAAAATAGCAAAAGTTGCAATTTCATTGTATTTTTCTTGTAAATACAATTTAAATAAGTTATATTTAAATTTTAGGGTGCAAAAACATACAACATTATTATCTTAAGTGTTAAAAGGAGTTTATTTTCTCTTTAACATTATTTTTCATATTTTTATTATCAATATAAATAGTACTTTTATTAACATATATATAGCTTTAATCTTGGTATTATTACTGTTAAAAATGGTCTTTTTTTATTAAACATCAATTCTTAATGCAGTTATTTTAGTTTGTAATAATAATAAATTGGAATAAAGATATTAATTATTAAATATCAATATATTTATTTTTTTAATATTTTTATATCCCTTTTAAATCATATGAATACATATGCCCTAATTATAATAATTCTTCATCATTATAATCATGTTGAATCTTGTTGTCAATTAAGAATTAGGACATTAAAAGTAAAAGAGTTAATTATTAGGAATTTTTATTTATTGTTTTATATTCAACCTTTAAATGGTTTGTCTTTGGCACTCCCCTTTCTTTGGTTGCCACTCATGGGTGCTTTGGGAGATTCCACTGAGGTGTTTTCCTTGTTTTGGGCTAACTCCTTCCTCTAATCCTCTAATAATATGCTTTAGTTTTTCAACCCAGATCTCATTTTTTAGACTTATGTTTCTCAAGAGATTATTCATCATCCTTGCAGAGGTTCCTGTGTCATTTCTTGGCCCAAGAACTTCTTCACCTGGAGGTAAGAGTTCATTTTACCTATCCAAAATCTGGGAAGACGTTCCTCATCCTCCTTCTTTGCTTTCATAAACAAGTTCTTGTTCTGAGACTAGCATATTTCTACTTCTTCTTGCTGGAAGTTGTTTAAATCTTACAGCAGAAAAAACAGTAATTGCAGCTTCTGGAATCTTCAGAAGAGTATCAAAGGTGCTGGATATCCATTGGAAACTGGTGGAAGTTCTTCAATCCTCCCTTTCTTCCTCTCTTTTGGGCTAGCATTCTTGTTTTTTGAATTTATGACTTGAATTTCCTGGTCCAGACCCATTTACTTCAAAAAAATAATTGCTTACAATTCTAGTATAAATTATCTAATTTAAATTAGAAATAATTTGGCAAAAAAAGAATGAAGTTCACCTTCTTGAATTTTAAAGGGATATTTAGTAAGTAAACCTTCTGATCATGAGTCGAGTTGAATTGTAGCCCTTGACCTGGAAATGCTAGGTTCAGAAGATCTTTCTCTGGAAGATCAAACTGGAATTGAAGCTATATTTATTCTTATTGAAACTAAATAATGATCAAAAGAACCTAATAACTCAGCTCATGAATTGAAGTTGTTAAAAAATGATTTATGGCTAATTATGTCAAAAATATGGAAAATTGTCTGAAGAGTAACAGAAACACTTACAAGTACAGATTTCTTTCTTTAAAAAACAATCATAGCTCAATTTATAAATTCTTATCCACTTCATAGTATAATAACTCAAATAATAATCTCTAAGTATTAGATGTGAATAAGTCTTTATGTAGAAAATAGAGATTTATACTAACTAACTCAATAGAATTGAGTTCCAAAAATACTTTTAAGAAAATCATTTTATTAAAAATATAAGGATTATTTGTTAGGGATAAGTCCAAATATTTGAAAAATATAAGTAAATGCAACAAATTTTTATCAAAATAGAGTAAAATAAACTCTATAATATGATTAATGTCCAAAATATTGGTAAAAATCATGGCCAGGCCCCCAAATGTAAGGCTTCTTTATGGAACCCTTTATAATATCCAAGAGATTAAAGAGTATTGTTACTTTCCTCAGTAGAAAATATAATAAAGTTCATTATAATAACCACAAATTAATATGATTGATAAAAATGATTATGCATAAAAAGAAGAATTCATTTTTATCAAAAAACTCAATGAGAAAAGACTATCAAAAGGTATAATTAATTCTAATTATCTTATTTTTATTAGAGTCACTAAAAATAATAATAATTATAAATTCAAAAATCGCTTAATGAGACAATTATATGTTGAAAATAATATGATTTGTCCACTTATTAATAATAAAATTGTCATGTATAAAATAAATTATCACATAAAATGTGGTGAGCAAATTATTATATAAAGATTCTATGAAAAAAACAATAATAGATAAAAGATATATAGAAATTCATAGAAGAACTTAAGATATTTATTCAATACAATATGTCAAATAAAAAGTTTTTAGTATTAAAGAATGTTTATAAGTTGAAAAAACAACAAAAATTCATATTTTGAAGAAATTCAACAAACAAATATAATGAGATCTGATGTAAAGGTTTTCAGAGGTAACTTTTTCATTTTGAAGAAATTTTAAGACAACAATTTCATATGAAAAATCAATTTTTGGTGATTACAACAATATAAGATCTGGCGGTTCTGAAGAACTTGATGACAAACCTACATACACCAGGAAAAATTTCATGTCAATTGTTGGCAATTGACATCATGTCAAGCAAACGCTAAGCAGGATAAAAGTCAAGCTCATGTCAAGCAAAAATAAACCAAACATTGAGCACACATCACACTCTGGTCTTACACCAAATCCTGTGTTAAGCAGGATAAAAGTCAAGCTCATGTCAAGCAAAAATAAACCAAACATTGAGCACACATCACACTCTGGTCTTACACCAAATCCTGTGACATCCACCAATATTGGTTCCTCTGTGCCTTCAACTGATATTCCTCACCACCTGATCATCCTGCAACCATCCAAAGGTTGGTAAAAATTACACAAGACATTCCTGTTTCCACACACACAAATCAAAGAGGTCCTTCAGCAAGTCTTGATGTATAGGAGGGGTTTGTGACTTCCCAGGTCAGCCATGAAAGAACTCCACCTTAGTGGGATTAACATTTTGCAGGAAACACTGGTGGAACCCCTTGCAGAGTGTGTGTGTGTTGCTTCTTGTGCAGTGGTGGGGGTGGGTGCAGGTGGTTGTGCAGTGGTGTGTGTGTGCGTGGTTGCAGGGGTGTGTGTGTAAGTGTGAGACATGGGAAAGAAGAAAAGAGAATGTGTGGGGGTCATTTTCTGAAACCTACCTGCACTAAGCACTCATGAGGGCATTTGACCAGCTCCATGCAGCTTTCAAACATCCAAACTCTCATGGAGGCAATGTAATGCTGAGGTCCATTTGGATGATGGCCCTATTCCCCTTGAAATGTGATAATGGTGCAGTTGTGTCATTTTAGATCCTCTGATATGTCAGTGTGTGGGTCATTCAATTATTGAAATTGGATTATTCACACTGTACACCCTGTGAAAATCGTAATTTCTTTGTGGCAATGTAAAATAAGGGGCTTTGCTTTTCACAATGGCATTTCACTGTCATCAAATCTTGAGGAATTTATTTCTCTACCAAAATTCCTAATGAATCTGAGAGATTTCCATTTTTGTGTCACTATATTTTCAGCAAAATGTGGAGACTGAATATCATTAAATAGTGGTTCTATCATTACAAGCAGTCTACATGACATCACTTAGTTATCATACAATAAACAGTGGACTTCTATTTATTCTTCAGATATAATCAAGTGTCCATAATCAAAAACAAAAGCTTTATAAATATTGAGATGCGGCCAACCTGATAAGAAGGTCACATCAATGTTCAAAGTTTTTATGATCAGAAAGTTATTGTTCAGCATGCAAGATGGCTCACAGACTTTGAAAATGCTATTTGCCAGCCTGTGACTCAAAACCAGAGCACAAGCATGACAGCCAAATACCATAAACCAATGGTAAAGCCAAGATACCACCAAAACATGGAGCTGAGCCAAATTATCTCAAAAGGTATCAAAAGAATGGGGAAACTTACCCCTTTTCAAATATACAAGTCCAATAATCATAGGACAAAGAATAACAAAGTTATTCCTGCTCAAAGTTGTTGCTAAGCATAAACCTTAATTTTCACCTCTCATCTGAGATACAGAGTAAGAGGCTTAACCCCATCAAATGGGTATGCAAAATGAAGCTCTAAGTCAGGGCTATCCAATGGTACTACCCAAACTGAGCTAGCACCAGAATTACAGAAGTTATGACCAAAATAAGGTCAAATAAGGGAGATTAAAATATTCACCTCCCATCTAACTTCTACAGTTTTAGTCTGAGATACCTAAAGTGGGGTCTTTTTGAAAAGAGCACAATTAGAGCTATCTGATGGTGCCATCAATTTCCATATATCCCATCTAGAACAAAAGTTATGGAGCAAACAAGCTCCATACAGCTTTTGGCCAAAACATACATATGTATAAAAAAACTTGTACATGGCATAACTTTGCAATTTTTAATGATAACCATATCAAATGAGGTACTATTGTGTAGAGCACATTCAGGGCTACACACTGAACTAATTTTGAGGTTGATATCTCAAAAACTAACAAAGATATGGCTGTTTTAAGGTCAAAATCCCACAGTTGGGCCAATACAGCCTTATAGCGGGATACTATCCCATAAGTATGCTTATGAGGTGTCAAACAGACGCAGAGGCTTATTTATACTTCAATACGTCATAGTTGAGTCAAATACAGAGGTACATACAGGTTCTGTACAGTTTCTGACACATCAGAAGCACCAGAACACACCTGTAAACTCCATTGGTGAAATGTTTCACCCTGTATAGGGTAAAAATGACTACTTGTGGTTCTAAAACCACATTTCAACCCAATACTAGCCTTTATTGAGTGAATAGAACCCCAAACCAGCCCACAGTAGTGAAAATTTTCACTCTGTGATCGTGTGCAGAGGTAAACCACCTCCCACTACCCCAGAACAAGATAAAAGCAGGCTTTGCCTCACCAGGAAGCAAATCCAGCATCCTGCTCTTGAATTCCTACATAGTACAACTGTCAAAAAAAGTTATACTCTTGGAAAAAAATCAGGTATACTCTTAATTTAGAAGTATTGTAGTATTTATTATTGTAATCCAACAGGTAAAGCTGCACCCAGGGCTTTAAACAGTGCTCACCACCACTATTGCAAAATAGTAAAGCCCTTTTATTTCATTTATAAACCCTAATTATCAATAAAAACCTTTATTTATCACTTTATCTCCGTTTCACAGTCAAAGTTAAAGCTTTAACTAGGCTAATTACTGCTTCTATATAGACTCATCCTGACACTATTAATAATACCAAATTGTCATGAGTTTCCCCTCAGAAAACATATCACACCATTGCAAACATTTTTGGATTCAGTTGAAAATATATTGTTCCCAATATTACTGTTTGAACCTGGAAAATACCAAGGTGAGACAATCCTTGAATTGGGATGATATGTGGATTGGACAGTAGTGTTTAAGCTGATCCATTCAAATATTTCCCTTTTTGAATGAAAATTCTGTAAGTACTCAACCGGGAAATCATAATTTTGTTGGTCATGGAAGGATGGTATGTTATATTTTTGGTGATTGAATGGGGCAGGCAGCTGTAATTCAAAAAGTTGTTTTATTTCACATGGGATGAATGGGGATTTCAGCAGAACGGAAAGGTTGGAACATTGACAGATACATTGAAGTAAGGTTTTATCTATATAATCTATTCAGAGCTTCAAGAAGTTAGTCTTTTTCAGTTCATGTGTTTAATCAATGTGAATATATTTCCCTTATTAATTGAAGTACATATTTTGTTATTTGTTGGCATATTTGCAAATAATCCAATTAAGCGCTCATAACCCCATGTGGCTGAAGCTTGTGCTGGGCCCCAACATGGGAAGAGTTCTGGAATATGATCAGCAAAATGATGATTTGGTTTACTTTTCTTTTTTGGGAACAGGTGTTGATTGGAAAGGTGGAATTTTTTCAAATTTCCAGAAAATGCAGTTGCATCTTCCATTGAAACAGTTAAGCTTGTGGCAATGTTGATAGCACAAATCAAATTGAATGTATTCTTGGTTATTTCATTTGCAAGTTCTTCTTATTTATATATTTTCCTTTGAGTATTGGGAAAATTGGGTTCATATAATGACATTGGTTTACTGAGAATTAAAAATGGAATTTAGAACTTGTATAAGAGAGCGCATTCAGCGGCTTTTAAACTACCATGAGAGGGGGAACACATTTTTTGGGGTACTCTTGTCCATGATGAGGGAATTATGGTATCAGATATAATTTGTTTGATATTCTCCAGACCCTCACCCTTGATCTGGTGATCACTCAGTGAACTGATATCCAATTCAGAGGGGATTTTGGAAGTGGAGATGTAATCTGCATCAAATGAGGGAATCTCCACAGAACCACTAGATGGATTTTAAGGTTTGTCTATGAAGCTATTGATAATAGTAACAATATCAAGAGTATTATGACTGTCCTCAGTAGAAAAATATAATATAAGAAAATATTATAACCAAAAATTTCAATATAATTATTGAGAATAATTAAATAAAAAAATAAATTTAATTATTATTATATAAAATAATAAGAAAAAAAATATGATAATTATAATAAATTATAATTATTCTATTATTCTTATAGTCATTGACAATCATAACAATAAGATGTGTAAAGCTTTTAATGAGACAATTACACATGGAAACTATAAATATTTGACCACTTATAAAGAATATATGAATATTATTTATAAAAGAATTATAACACAAACTGTACAGAAAGGATCTTTATAGAAAAATTCCATATAAAAAAACTAATAATAGATAAAAAAGATATAGAATTTTAGAGAAAACATACTTAGAATATTTACTTAATACAACAAGTAAAACAACAACACTTATTATATTAAATAATAATTATAAATTAAAAACACAACAACGATTGATATTTTTAAAGATGAAACAAATTTTTATAATAAAAATTATGATTAAAGAGTTTTTGAGAGGAATTTTTGGATTTTAAAAAATATTTTGAAGACAACAATTCCATAAAATAAAATATATTATAGGTGATTACAACAATAATATAATTTCTATGATTTCAATTCTTTAATTTAGGATTTATAAAGAATAAAATAAATAAGAAATATTTTAATTGTGAGCCTTTGAGATATGACCACATACCCAATAAGGTCACAAAAGGATTAAGAATAATTATACCTTGAATATAATTATACTAAAATTACTTAGAATAATTATACATTAAAATTAATTACTTAAATATACAAAAAATACCATAAATTGGCACAAAAATTGGTTTAACTTAAAAACCAATGAAAAAACATGTAAAATGAATTATACCATTGGATTCCTCATGGAAAAATACACATATACCATTTTTATGGCATATCTGTAAAGTCAATATTTAATGAATTATAAGGTATAATACCTTATAAAAACCATAAAATCCTATTTATCTCAGAAACCAATGAGACAACATGTGAAATAAATTGTAGCAGTGGATTCCCAACGAAAATCCACACATAAAACAATTAATAAGCTAATTCTCAAAATCAATACTTAAGGAATTATCCTGAGTATATGCACTTTTTTGGTCAACGCATATATTCAAGGATCATAGCTAATATCTTCTAAACTATACATGATAGAATGATGAACCAAAAATAAAGTCACCACGTAATTACTGTAAGAACACAGATATGAACTTTATTTTACAAATTATAAACAAGGTTAAAACCTATGATGAAATATTGATAAAAATCAACAGAGCTGTTGACCACTTTGTTGTGAAAGTGGTCCAAACTTAAAAAAAAATATACATTTGGATTCTACTAGTTCATTCGTGAAGAATGATGTAGTTTTTATTATTAAATTCAGGGTATAACCCTCTGAAATCAAGGTTTGAAGTTTAAAATAGTGAATTTCAACAGAAAAGATGAGTTACAAGAAAAATCATCAAAATTAGAGTTTTGATGATGTAATGATAAGCTCTTGGCAGCATAATGGGGTTATGCCAGGATATCAGAATTCACTCTCTGAATTGCTGTAGCGTGTAAATCTTAAAAGTTGTTGAAGATCAAAGTTTGAGCTTAAATTGAGCAGTTATGATCACCTACTGTAACCTTAAACTAAGTTTAACAGTCATAAGAGTGATAATATTGGTGAATAATATTAGTTTATGATTAAAACTAATAAAATCCACGAAATTTGGGGTTCTGCCAAGCCTCTGATGTCATCAAACTTAAAGTTACAGTGATCACTTTAAATAATGGTGCAATAATGATGTAAGATGGTTTGATCATGATGTAATCACCCTCAAACCTTAAAATATTGATCAATTCCAGTGGATATGATCAGTACACGTCTACTAGAAGCCTGTTGGACTCTAGGAGGGAGGTATTTACTATAAATAGAGCTCTTTTTACTCTATTTTCCCCTCAGACGCATCAAAAACATTAAAACAATTAAATAAAAGGTAATTTTCTTTATTCTTTATATATAGAACTCTTATATTATTAAAGACCAAAGACCATCTTATTATTAATCACCACTTTTACGTGATTAAATCAATTTTTTAATTGTTTTTGTTATAAATCTCTCTATAAACTCATTTCCACGTACAATCAAGAATTTTAGTAAATTTTCTTTATTTTTATTGTAAATACAATTTGAAAAAGTTGTGTTATATTCTTTTGGCGTAAAATATCTCAAAATTATTATCTTAAGTGTTAAAAGTAGGTTATTTCATCTTATTATAATAATTTCTCTTTTATTATTACTCTTAATAATTCTTATTTAATATAAATAGTATTTATATTAATATATAACTTTAATATTGGTAATATTATTGTTATTAATTGTTTTTTATTCATAAAAAACAATTTTTTACGCCTTTATTATTTGTTTGTAACAATAATAAAGAGGTTTATAATATATTAATTATTTTATATTAATATATTATTTTCAATATTATAATCTTATATAATATTAATTATATTATTATATTTATTTAATAATATAATATTTTTACGCCATAATAATAATATTTCTTTATTATTATTATTACTTTAATCTTATTTATTTCAATTATAAGGACATTCAGAGTACAATAAGTAATACATTAGTAATTTTTACTTATTGTTTCATATTATAATCTTATATAATATTAATTATATTATTATATTTATTTAATAATATAATATTTTTACGCCATAATAATAATATTTCTTTATTATTATCATTATTTTAATCTTATTTATTTCAATTATAAGGACATTCAGAGTACAATAAGTAATACATTAGTAATTTTTACTTATTGTTTCATAGTCAAACCTTACATTAATAATAGCATTGTATATATAATGAAACTTTACCTGTTTAAATGTATAATATGATTGGATTGATAATTGATGATGGACAAAAACAGTGGTGAGGAGACTCTTTTTATGTCTACAGAGAAGCTTCCATGATTCATAATGGATATAGAGGGCGTTCTCAGGTCAAAAATGAAAAACCATGCTTAAAAATAATGTTCTTAACTTGACGTAACTTATTTTTAATTCCAATTTAAAGCTAAGAGTGTTATGCTTAACTCCAAGGAGCTTTGATCCTCATTTAAGTTAATTATTCTAAGTTTTAATATAAAATACATTTATTTATATTAAAGTTCATCACATGAAAAACATAAAAATAGAGTTTTCAGCAGAAATCTCTTGGACTCAATTTTTAATCAATTTTTAAAGAAATCTTAATTTTCCTTAAGTATAATTAAAAGAGTAAATTTCCAGGCTAATAACCGAGAAAATCTGTTTATAAAAGATACTTAAAATTCAATTTATACACACAAAACATTGAATTGTAAGCTGTGTGAAAGTTTCTATAAAATCCATTGAGATTTGAATTTTTAATGAAATTTTTGAAGTTATTGCTATTTTTGCAAGTGGAATAGCAATACACACTAAAACTTAACTTTTGATAAGGTTTTGATAATTGTAACCTTAAATTTTTAACCTTATTTAAGATTTTTTAGCTCTTTTAAGCCTTGACAGGTCTCAAAACCTCAATCTCAAGCCGGCATATTGGGATTTACCCTTTGGCAGCTTGAAATTCCTGTCCAAATTGGGATAAAACTAGTTTAAGCCTTAAGGTTTGATCAAAGTCTAATCTTAAAGTTTAAATAAGGTTTAAAATCCTTCAATACAGGTCAAAAACCTTAATTCAATCCTTCCAGATCCAAAAATTTGAGTACCCCAGCTCTGTTTGGTCTTTTTACTTTGTACCACCTTTTTTCATGGATTTTGCTCTTTTATTTATTTAAAGCCATGCTATGGCCTTAAACCACTTGAAATTAAGCTCACACAGGATTTACATTGTGTATGGCAAATCCTTAGCTGATTCATTAAATATACACAACACCTCAATTTTAACTAAAGGTTTGCTAAGTTTTCATAAAACTTATACAACTTTAAACTTAAGTTTATTCAAGCTTCAGTTTAACAATTTTTGAAAATTTTTTAAAAAAGTTAAATTAGTACTGTGAGACTCTGAAATAGCCTAAGAACATAAGCAATAAGCTTTTTTGGGTATAACGCCCTATGGGCCTAGGTCATTTTTGGTATAGATTCCATAAATGACGTAATATTTATAAGTTTGTTTATCCAAAAAAAGTTTTACTTATTTTTTGTTGTTTTTCATTTTAAATTAAATTTGAAATTCTGTTGAAGACCAAATCAGCTGTATATAAAATCATTTGTGGCCATATGGGTATGTTATATATACCTCACAAGCTCACATTGGCTACCACCAAAAAAAATTGTACCACAATTTTCTTTAGTAGTATACCCCCAAGTTAATTGGACAGGTACCACCCACTGTCCAACCTCTCTACTCATAATTTTAGGTATGCAAAGAACAAAATTCAGATTTTTTATTGAGGAATTGGTCTTCCCTCATGTCTGAATCTTCTGAGAAGCTTTTGGGAATCAGTCATCTTTTCTGCTACAATCCATTGATCTTCATGTTGTGGATTTCTGTACTTGCCCAAGTATTCTCTTTCATCTTTTCCCTTAAGTCTTTTTTCTTTCAAGACTTTCAGTACTTTTTTCTCTTCACTACAATCAAGTGGAGGTACTTCTAAGGGTGTTTCATTTCTCAAAGGAAATAATTTCTTATCACTTGAAGTGTAATGCTTTACCAGACTAAAAATAAAAGTTGGATGTTTGTTTTCCAATTCTCCTGAACGTTCTACCTGTACTGCATCTGTCCCATGAAGGGCTTTAATAATAAATGGCCCTGCAAACGAATCTTTCAGTTTCTTTGGACCTTTAATGTTATTAAAGTTAAAGGTTGAAACTAGTATTAATTCCCCTACTTTGAATTCTGGGGTTTTATGACTTTTATCCCATTTCCATTTAGCATATTCAAAGGCATCATTCATGCTTTAATTTGAATTATGCCTTACTTTATCAAGCAATATCTTATAGCTTGAAGCAGTTGGATGAATATCAACTCAATATTTCTTCATAGTATCCACTGGAAGTTTAGGGTTCCATCCTTTTTCCAACATTGCAGGAGTTTTGCCTGTTGAAGCATGAATAGAAGCCTTGTAGGCTAATTCCAATTCTGGTATAAGAGTACACAAATCATGGGTAAAGCCATAAGAATCTTTAAACTTCAGCCCATAAGCACAAAATCTTCTGATCATGTCCTCAAAGGTTTGTATCATTATTTCTGCTAACCCATCTGTTTGTGGATGGTATGCTGTTGAGAATGATAATTCTGTACCCAAAAGCTCTTGTAGATTAGTCCATAAGGCTGATTTAAATTTTGGGTCTCCATCACTAATGATATTTTTAAAAACTCCAGTATGGGATATGACTCTATTCCAAATCAAAAGAGTTGTATCCATAGCAGTGTAATCTTTATGACATGGTAAAAACATTGGCGTTTTGCTATATATTTCTACAATGACAAGACATGAATTGTAAACTTTATCACCTCCAGGTGGTCAGGCAGTTACCCAATCCATATGAACCACTTCCCATGGGGTACTTGGTTCTTCGATATGAATCATAGAACCAAATCTTTTAGCAGTAGCTTTATTGGCTTTTTGGCATCAATCACAACAATTACAGTACTCAATGACATCCTTTCTCCAAGATGGCCACCAAGAACATGTCTTATTTCTTTCCATTGTCCTGTATTCAGAAAGATGTTCAGAATAAATGTTATCATGGCATTCTAGCAGTATTGCGTTAATTAACATTCTACTACACAGGACCATGACACATGTCTCTTTAGATCTATGATATAAGATACCATCAAATAAATGGAATCTTCCATTATCATAAGATGTTTTCCAAACATCATCCAGAAAATTAGCCAAAGCTGCATCTTTGCAATCTTTGTCAAGTAGACAAGTAAGAATATGAGAATTCTTCTTCAGCTTATAGCTTTCCCTAACTTCTTCAAAGAATTCTGTTCCAACATCTGTGATGTTAATTCCTTCAATTTGAGTTTGAGTTTCTACACCTGTGGGAACATAGGCAAGATTTTCAGGTGCATTGAGTAATTCCCATCTACTGAAGCCATTAGCATTCTTGTGAATATTTCCAGCTATATGTACTATGGTCAAATTGCCTCTATACTCCTGTATAAAAATCTGCCATCTTAACATGTTTCTGTTTGGAGTTTTCATTTAAAGAAGTGATTTTACTGCATTAAAGTAAGTAATTACTTCTAACACACTACCATCAAGATAATAATGAAGTTTTTCCAGAGCCGATAAAAGGAAAAGGCACTCCATTTGTCTGGCTCCATATCTGGCCTCAGTAGGTTTGATTTGTCTTGACATAAAACAAATTGGACCTTAATAAGGTTTGTCATTGACAATTTGAACATGATGAAGAGCTGCACCCAGGCCCTCACCACACAAATCAATATACAGCTTGAAAGAAAATTTCTAGCCTGGCATCAGTAGTAATTCTGCATTGGTCAAGACATATCTGATATTTTCATATTCTTGAATCCTCTCCAGTGCCATTTCAAAGACAGTTTGCTGATCACAAATTCTGTACAATGATCTAGCATGCATTGCAAAATATTGAAGGTGTTGCCTAGAATAACTGGCAAGCCCTAAGAAAGACATCATTTCTTTCTTTTTCTGGGGCATTTGTTTCAGTAACACTTAAGCAACTTTGTTTTTATCAACACCAAGGCTCAGTCCTGAGACTAAATTTCCTAGAGCTTTCAGCTCATGAAACCCAAAATTACATTTTTTAAGAGATATTTTCATTTTCACTTGAAGAATTTTCTTAAGTACTAATGAAAGTCTCTCTAAATACAATTGCCAGGTTTCTGAAAAAATGATAATGTACTCAATATAAATGATTAGCACTCCCTCTGATAGTTCATGTGGGAAAATGGTGTTCATCATTCTTTGATAGTGAGAGGGTGCATTTTTGATACCAAAAGGCATCCTCAAGTATTCATAAATACCAAAATGAGCAATAATTCTCAATACCTTCCTAGCATGAGGTGTTAAGACATTCTGATTGAAACCTTTAAGAGCATCCATAGAAGTGATCAACTTTCCTTTGGATAATTGATTCAAAGTTAAATGAATTCTAGGAATTGGATACCTATCTGGAATAGTGTAGGTATTCAATGCTCTAAAATCACCAACCATCCTTGATTTATCATTATGCCAAGTAATGAGTACAGGAGTTGTGACTTCTACTTCTTCATTGTGTCCAGTTTTCTAAGAACTCCCAGCTTCATTAACTCATTAATATGACTTTCTAATGCTTCTCTGGAGCTAGGGTTGGCTGGGTAAGCTGGTCTTCTTAAAAGTGGCAGGTAAGGTCTTTCCACATTAAGCATAATGTCCACTTTATAGCCTTTTATAGCCCCAAGTGTTTCATTATCAGACGCAAAGGCTTCCCTGTATTGAAATAAAATTTCAATAGGTTTTTCCTTCATTTCTGGTGTTAATTCACGACCAATTTGTGCTTCAATCAACTGCTCTGACACAAATTTTTGTTTATTAACATTTTTAACTTGTCTAATGAAAGTTATTTCTCTTTTTTCTGGAGGAAAAGTAAATTTATGCCTTTCATTTTCCCCTATAGTGAAATTCCTGTCTTCATGATTATTAATATCAATACCATAAATATTGAGATAATCATTTCCAAGTATCAGTTGTTGTGAAGTACAATTATTCATAACAAAAAAATCCACCTTTAATCTGATACTTCCTGTAGGATGAGGAAATATCATTGCTGCTTCAAATATACCTAAGGGGTGCATATTTTGGCTGAAAGTGCTGAATTTTATACCTTCAATTGGCATTCAATTGTCTTTCCAATTGGTATAAATCTTGTCAATATAATCTTTTCCAATACAAGTGAAAAAGCACCTGAGTCAAGATGTATCTTGGCTTCTCTGTTGTTTTTCACAATTTTGAAATTGGTTTCCCATTAGTCTTGTTGTCTATTGGGGTTTTGGACCAATCCCTACCAATTTTTGTTCTAGTAGTGATTTCCTCCATAGCATTGATATAATGTTCTGTAGAGCAAGGCTCAATACATCTGCTTCTTATAGCATGCTCAATATCACCACCACACTTTCTTCATATCCTTTCATGTACCATTGTTTCAGACATATCAGGATGAAGGGCAGTTAATCTGTCCTTTTGTTTAAGAACCTAAAACATGGGACTGTCCCTATCAATATTAAAAATGTTTTCTTCCAAAAAGTTCTCCATTTTAAATCACCAGGAATAATTGGCCCCTTTGGAAATAGTTTGTTCTTTCCACCAAGGCCACAAATGTTGACCATGGTCTTTTCTCATTTTTTAATACCATTTCTTTGCGGATTTGGTAAAAAATGAGTGTAATCTGGAACTTATGTATTCATCTGGTATTTGAAAGTCTTCTTCAAGCATATCAATTGTTTTCATAAACTACATATGATTATATTCTCTTTCACCATTGAAGGTTGGCCATTCCTCTAATTTTGGAATGTCTTTGAAATTGCAAGCAGTTCCCACCTCATTACTTGAACTGGTATGATGTAAGTCATTATTAGAGTTAAGCACATTTCTGTCAAGAATTGGTGTGGACTGTCTTGGAAATTCATTTTTTAGTGATATATTATTAATACTTGATTGAATATTTTCTTTCAATTCAAGTCTTGCTTTATCACTTTTCTCCAATTGTTCTTGGAAAAGAGCTACATTGTGCCCAGTTGAGTTTTCCAAGTTTTGAACTTGTATCCTTAATTCTTTTAACTGTCTGATTATAAAAGAAATAGAATTGTCATCTGGTTGATTGAGTAAGGTAACCTTAGATTCAATTCTTGCACAAATTCGCGCCAAACACCAAATATTGTGTTTATTAACATTTTCAAGGCCAATAATTGTCTTTTGTTACTCTTTCACTTGTAGTATCTCATTACCCAGCTTCTGTTGGATATACTCAAATTCTTTAAACTTTGTTATAATTTCTTTATTACAAGTCTAAATTTGGTTTACAAGATTTATAAGATCCACTTCTTTGGAAAAGATTGGTTCAATCTTTCCTCTTCCTTGTTTTTGAATTACATCAGGGTTCTTGCCATATTGAACACATTGTCCATGGCTTTCTTCTCTTTCTTGGGAGTCCTGTAATTCTGCGGGTAAGGCTTGTTCCACTTGGGCTTTGCCTTTCCCTTTCCTGTTTCTTACCCTTCTGGTTGGTATTTGGGTTTTTTTTGCGCTTATTTGGCGCTTGTTGAGGCAGATTTTTGCTTGTGGAGGCTTGGGGAGCTTCCACTGGGCTGTTTTCCTTCCCTTGGGCTAACTTCTTCTGATCCTCTGATAGCATGCTTTGTTGTTTCAAAAAAGCTTTTATCTGTTGGACTTGTCCTTTGAAAGACATGGGTTTCCAAGCCTTCAGAAGTTCTTCTGTCTTTTCTGGCCCCATGAACCTCTTCACTTGAAGATATGAGTTCATGGTGCCTATCCAAAGACTTGGGAGAGATTCCCACTATTGCTGTTTTTATGCCATAAACTAGTTCTTGTACTGAGACTGGTATATCTCTATTGTTGCCTGTTGAAAGTGATGCAGGTCTAACAACAGCAATAGCATTTATGTCAGCTTCTGGACTCTCAATAAGAGTGTCAAAGGTGCTGGCTAACCTTTGGGAACTGGTGGAAGTTCTGGAATCCTCCATTTGTGCATCTCCTCTGGGATTACATTCTTGTCTTTTGGATTTATGACTTGAATATCCTTGTCCAGATCCATTTGATTGGATGGAGTAGTTACTTCCACTTCTAGTAGGAGTCATTTCACATCAATATAAATCAATTCAAACTAAGAAATGGATTGAATTCACCTGCTGGACCTTTAAAGGGTTATTTGGTAATTAAACCCCGTGGTGCTGGGCTAGTTTGAATGTCAATACTAGACTATGAGGCTTCAGTGTCTCAAGAACTTTCTCTGATGGATGACACTAGAGAAAAAAAAATTATAAGTTATTTTATCAAACAAAAAAAATAACTTTTTAACTCAACTTATTTGATAAAGTTGTTTTAATGTAATTTATGGCAAATTATGTCAAAAATAAAGAAAAATGTCTAAGATTAAAAGAAAAAATGTTTTTAGTAAAGATTTTGAATTTTTAAATTTGTTACTTGATTTTATACTTTTTTTGAAGAAATAATAATTATGTAATTAATAAGTTATTCATCAAAACTGTATTATTATTCACTTTATACTAGAATAACTCAAAGAATAAATATCATTTCAGTGATGTCAGAAAGCCACTAGTTAGACAAAAGAAATTTATTCCAAGTCACTCAATAGTTTATTGTTTCAAACAATATTCTTAAGAAAAAAATAACCCTATTAATATTATACCGCTTATTTATAAGGGATAAGTCCCAGAAAAGCCAATATTAAAGTAAATATGGCAATTTTACGTCAAAAAACAGTAAAATAAGGTCTAGAATATGATTTATGTCCCAAAAATTGGTTAAAATCATGGCCAAGCCCCCAAATGTAAATATTTTAAGTTTTGATATAAAAAAAGTTTATTTATATTAAATTTCATCACATTAAAAACTTAAAAATAGAGTTTCAAGCAGAAATCTCTTAAAATCAATTTTTAATTAATTTTCAAGAAATCTTAATTTTCTTTAAGTATAATTAAAAGAGTAAATTTCCAGGCTAATTACCCAGGAAATATGTGTATAAAAGGTCCTTAAAATTTCATTTATATATAGATAATATCAAATTGTAAGATTTGTGAAATTTTCAAGAGAATCCATTAAGAATTGGATTTTTAATGAATTTTTGAAGTTATTACTATTTTTCCACATAAAATAGCAATACACACTAAACCTTAAATTTTGATAAGGTTTCAATTCTTGACACCTTAAAGTTTTAAGCTCATTTTAGCTTTTTAAGCTCTTTTACGCTTTTACAGGTCTCAAAGCTTCAATTTCAAGTCTGCATATTGAGATTTACCCTTTGGCAACTTGAAATTCCTGTCCAAATTGGGATGAAACCAGTTTGAAACTGAAGGTTGGATTAAATTCTAATCTTAAATTTTGAATAAGGTTGAAAATACTCCAATATAGGTGGAAAACCTTAATCAAATCCTTGCAGATCCAAAAGGTTGGGTACCCCAGCTCTATTTAGTCTTTTTACTTTGTCCCACCTTTCTGTGTGTATTTTGCCCTTTTATTTATTTGAAGCCATACTTTTGCCTTAAAAACTTTTAAATTGAGCTCACGCAGGATTTACATTCTGTATGGCAAATCCCTAGCCAATTCAGTAATTATACACAACACCTAAATTTTAACTAAAATTTGGTAAGTTTGCATAAACCTCATGCAGCTTTAAATTTAAGTTAAATTAAGCTTAAATTTAACAGTTTTGAAAAAATGTCAAAAAAGTTACATTAGTACTGCGAGATTTTTAAATATTCTAATAACAAAAGAAATAAGCCTTTTTGGGTATAACACCCTATGGGTGCACCCTAGATCATTTTTGGTGTAGAATCCAAAAATGAAATAATATCTCTAACTTTGTTTATCCAAAAAAGGTTATACTTATTTTTTGTTATTTTTTATTTTAAATTCAATTGAAAAGTCTCCTGAAGACTAAATCAGCTTTATATAAAATCATTTGTGGCCTTATGGGTATGTTATACATACCTCACAGGCTCACATGGATGTTGCATGTGAGGGGTGGGCATTGGGAGGTAATTGTTTTGAGTGGAAGTAGTGGGAATTGATTCATTTATTATTTTTTCTGTCTCTTTTCTCAGGGAGTGGGCCTCTCTCAATGTGATTTGATCAAGAGATCTGTTGTAGGTCATGGAATCTGAGTCAGAACTGTTGATGTCATTGGATTTTCTGCAGGACCTGAAGTAAATTTTTGATTTGGACTCTGGATTGTACAATTTGAAAGTTGCATGATCCTTCAAAATTCCAACTATTAAATTATGAATTATGTCAAGATTAACCATTCTGCTTGCCTCCCAATACGGAAGGTGTTCCAAAATTGAATATCACACTCCATACTCAGAGAAAATTGCTTGTCTTTTTTGTGGAATCCCTGAAGCCATTTTGCAATTGTTGATTTATGATCTTGGTATGAGTGTGTGTAGTTAAATTGAGGATTAATTTCTTCAATTTGAGCTTTGTGAATAGTGCAAAAATTACAAAAGTGGTTTCCTGAATGAGAAATAACTCCACTAATCTTGTGC
Organism: Austropuccinia psidii; assembly: GCA_023105745.1. NCBI lineage: Eukaryota > Fungi > Basidiomycota > Pucciniomycetes > Pucciniales > Sphaerophragmiaceae > Austropuccinia > Austropuccinia psidii. The sequence goes on along the minus strand of JALGQZ010000004.1, from coordinate 25,720,136 downwards.
ATTGCAACCACATCCACAATGGCCGCAATGATGGCAGAACGGATAAAGGATCCTGAAGGACCTGTTGAGGTGGGTGAAATATGGTAACCTTGACATAGCTCTTTGATCTCCTTGATGAGTGGCATTAATAGGTAATTAAATTGGAGGGCAGTTTGCTTCTTTGAGCCAGGGATTAATCCTGAAACATAGACACTCTCTGGCTTCAATCTTTCACTTGGGGGAAATCGAGACAAATACGCATGACAGGTGCAATGCTGGCCAACCAGGTTGACTTTCCATGTGCATTAAACCAGTCCACATAAATGGAGAAGGCCGATGCACATGGAATGGAAAAAAATGGGGGGTCATTAATATTTCTAGTACCAGTGAAGCATCTCCGGACCAATCCATCCCAGATGTCACATTTGGGGGAATGTCAGGCTGAGTCTATGATAAGAGTAATAAAGTGTATTTACAACTTTTAACTATGACTGTGACACGGTGTATAAAAGTTAAAAAGGTTTTATAAGAGTTGAAGATGGTTCTAATTTAATAATAAAGGGCTTTACTATAGTGGATATAGTGGTGGTGAGCGCTGTTGAAAGCCCTGGGTGCAGCTTTACCTGTTGGGTTACAATAATAAAGACTACAATTATTAAGATTATAATAATACCTGATTATTACCCAAGAGTAAAACTGTTTTTGACAGTTTACTACGTAGGGTATTCAAGAGCAGGATGAGGAAAGGTTTTTGGCTGTGAAAAGCCCTCCTTTTATCCTGAAATTGAGGTGAAAAGGTGATTAAACCTTTTCACGTAGAGGGAGTGAAGATTTTTCACTCCCCATGACAGGCTTGTGGTTTGCAAACAACCTGTATACACTGTATTGGGCTCAGATGTGGTTTTGAAACCACATCTGGGCGGTTTTCACCAATACAGGGTGAAAATTTTCATCTGGGGACCTCACAGCCTGATTCTGACGTGTATGACGCGTAGAATGCTGTACAGAAACTGTATGGGACCCCAGTATTGACTGACATATGAGGTATTGAAGTAAAAACATGCTTCTTCGTCTGTTGACACCTCATATTCATGATTATGGGGTGTTATCCCATGGTAAGGCTGTATATGACAGCTGGTGGGATTTTGACCTTAAAATGGTCATAACTCTGTCGGTTTTTGAGATATCAAGCTCAAAGTTGGTTCATTGAATAGCTCTATATGAGCTCTACACAATGGTACCCAACTTGACATGGTTATCATTAAATATGACAAAGTTATCCCATGTACAAGTATTTTGTACATTGGCGTGGTTTGGGCAAAAAGCTGTATTAAGCTTGTTTGGCCAATAACTTCTGTTGTAGTTGAGTTATGGGGAAATGGATGACACCATCAGATAGCCCTGATTGTGCTCTTTCCAAAAAGACCCCACTTTAAGTATCTCACACTAAAACTGTAAAAGTTAGATGAGAGGTGAATGTTTTGTTCACCCTTATTTGGTCTGAATTTGACCATAACTCAAGTAATACTGGTGCTAGCTCAGTTTGGCTGGTACCATTGGATAGCCCTGGCTTAGAGCTTCATTTTGAATACCCATTTGATGGGGTTAAGCCTCTCCTTCTAGATTTTAGATGAGAGGTGAAAATTAAGGTTTATGCTCAGCAATGACTTTGAGCAGGAATAACTTTGTTATTTCTTGTCCTATGGTGATGGGACTTGTATTTTCAGAAAGAGGTGAGTTTCCTCTTTCTTTTGATACATTTTGAGCTAATTTGGCTCAGTTCCATGTTTTGGTGGTATCTTGGCTATACCATTGATTTATGGTATATTGGCTGTCATGCTTGTGCTCTGGTTTTGAGTCACAGGCTGACATACCCTCCCTCTAAAAAAGGCTCATCATTGATGAGACTGTTCAGTCCTCCTAGAGGCTCTGAATCTCCTTAAATGAAGGTTCCCATCTGGTATGGCATCCTCTGCCAACCATTTGTCTTTATCAGCTGTCTGGTTTTTGAATCTGACTAGGTATTGTCTTTGATCCTTTCCATTAAGTCTGATTTTTCTGGCCCTGATGATTTTACTCACAGGTCCAGGAGAGTCTTCTACTTCCACTATTTCTGGTGGAGTGATGTTCTTCTTCCTGGAGGGGAATTTTTCCTCCTCTGTTTGGAAGTATGGCTTGACCAGGCTCACTGGAAAGACTGGGTGTTTCCTAGAAAACTCCTCAGTGAGCTTGACCTCTACTGCATTTTTCCCTATTAACTTAATGATAGTGAAGGGCCCTACAAATGAGTCTCTCATTTTCTTAGGTCCTTTGAGATTGTTGAAGTTCAGTGTAGACACTAACACCTGGTCCCCTTCCTTGAAGTCAGGTTCCATATGTGATTTGTCCCACCTCTGCTTGTTATACTCTTTGGCCTCAGCTATGCATTTGGCTGCAGTATCACAGGCTTTCTTCCACATATCATGGAAGTCTTTGGCTGTGGGGTGGATGGTCAGAAGATTTTTCTTCAAGTGATCCACAGGTAACAGGGGATTCCACCCTTTCTCTACCAGTGCAGGTGATTTTCCTGTGGTAGAGTGCTGGCTTGTGTTATAAGCCAGCTGGACTGCTGGTAAGAGGGTAACCCAATCATGGGTGTATCCTTCATGGTCCTTGTATTCCATGCCATAGGCACAGAACCTCCTGAGAATGTCCTCCGTTGTTTGGATCATTCTCTCAGCCAGGCCATCTGTTTGGGGATGGTAAGCTGTGGAAAAAGCAAGTTTGGTGCCAAGCATGTCATATAAGTTGGTCCAAAATTCAGATGTGAATTTTGGGTCCCTGTCACTAATTATGATCTTGGGGACTCCACAGGTGGATATGATGTTATTCCAAAATAACAGAGCAGTGTCCATGGCTGTGTCCTCTTTATGGCATGGTAGACATCTCATGCTTTTGCTGAACCTATCAACTATGATTAAGCAGGCATTGTAGTTTTCTTTGCCTCCTGGGACAAGTCCTGTGACCCAGTCCATGTTAATGGTTTCCCATGGGTGCTTGGGTTCTTCTATATGTTGAAGTAACCCATATTTCTTCCCATGTTTTCTATTTGCCTTTTGGCATCTTTCACAAGTGTTGATGTATTCACTCAACTCTTGTTCCCACTTGGGCCACCAAGCTGTGCTTGCTACCCTCTCTTTGGTCCTGTCTTCACTCATGTGTCCCATATAGGGGCAGTCATGGCATTCCTGCAGGATTAGAGAGATGTGGTCTCTGTCTATCACTGTGAGTGCACTGGTGTGCTTTTCTCTGTGATAAATCAGGCCATCTATAAGGAAGAATTTATTGTCCTTATAGGCCCTCAACCAGGGTTCCTCCAGCTGGGTTTCCAGTTCTGGGCTCCTGTATTTTTGTTGAAGGAGTTGGAGTAATATGCTACACTGTTTGTGCTTAGCATAAGATTTCAGGACTGCATTGAAAAATTCATTGTGCAGTTCTGAGGAACTTATTCCCAGTATGGGAGTTTCTGTCCCTTCTGAATCAGTGTTTCCACTGTCAAGGGTACCACTCTCTGGTGCCCATTCAGAGAATCTGAAGTTCTTTTTCCTATTGATCTCCATAAAATGGATAGGAATTTTTGCAGCAACTTCAGGGTCATAAGCTGGATTGCTTTTGACATTGTCCAGTGGCCATCTGCTAAGGCCATCTGCATTGGTATGGCTTTTGCCTTCCTTGTATATGATGGTCATGTTCCCTCTATACTCCTGGATGGCTATTTGCCATCTCAGCATATGTCTATTAGTAGTCTTCATGTTTAGTAAAGACTTCAAGGCTGTGCAGTCTGTGTAGACTTCAAAGACTGCACCCTCCAAATAGTAATGGAGTTTTTCTAGAGCCCAGACTAGACATAGACATTCTGTCTGGGTGGCCCCATACCTGGCTTCTGAATCTTTCAGCTGCCTGGAGATGTAACATATTACACCTTCTCTTGGTTCACCATCTACAATTTGTCTTTGGTGAAGGGCTGCTCCTAAGCCTTGGCTGCATGCTGCATCTATGTATAACTTGAATGGTAGTTCAAAGTCAGGCAAGATGAGCACAGGTGCATTTGTGAGTTCATATTTGATCCTCTCATATGCATCCCTCCTTTCCTTGGTTATTTCAAAAACTACATCCTTTGAGCATAACTTGTATAAGCTACTAGTTATGTGGGCAAAGTTTTTGATGTGGTTTCTATAGTAGCTAGCAAACCCAAGGAAAGATTGCATTTCTTTAATGCTCTTTGGTACTGGCTTTAGCAGTACTGCTGCTACTTTGTTCTGGTCAATTGCCAGACTAAGGCCTGAGACTTTGTGTCCTAGAGCTAGTAGCTCTTGTTGGCCAAAATTACACTTTTTAAGTGAAATTTTTAGATTGATGGGTGTACATTTACTTAGCACTCTGTCTATGTATTGTACATGGTCTTCCCATGTCTCTGAGTATATAATGATATCATCAATATATACTACCATCCAGCCTTCCATTATTTCTTCCTGAAATATGGTGTCCATCATCCTTTGGAAGTGGGCTGGTGCATTTTTGATGCCAAATGGCATCCTGGTGTACTCATATATGCCCATATGGCATATTATTCTGAGCAACTTCATGGAGTTTGGTTTAACTCCATTTTGGTGGAAGCCTTTCATACAATCCATCTTGGTTATGTATTTGGCTTTAGCCAGTTTATCCAAGGCATGAGGTATCCTTGGTATAGGGTACCTGTCTGCTTTTGTGTAGTTATTCAGGGCTCTGAAGTCTCCACACAATCTAGACTTGCCATCATGCCAGGTGATTAGGACAGGGGTGGTAATTTCCACTATCTCATTATGTCCAATCTTCCTAATGACATCCATGTCCAGGAGTTCATTGATATGTTTCTCAATCTCTTTCCTGGTCTCCAGACTTGCTGGGTAAGGAGGTCTTCTTAACATGGGTGGATAAGGCCTTTCCACATCCAGATATAGTTCTATATCATGGCCTTTGATCTTGCCTAATGGTTCTTCACCAATGGCAAATGCTGGTCTATTCTTCCTCAGCATCTTCAGTAAACTTAACTTTTGTTTACTGGTGAGGGTAGTGCTAAACTGTCCCTCTCTGAATTCTTTCAGAAGTTCTTCCAGTGGGTCCTGAGAAGATATCTGGTATATATCAAGAGAAAATTTCTTTTCCTTGTTAGTACCAATGGTAATATGCCTATTTTTACTATTGTAAATATCTATGCCATACATCCTCTGGTAATCTGTCCCCAGTAAAAACCCTTGGATGTGGGCATCTTCAAGCACTACAAACTCTGGGTTGAGTCTGATATTACCTTTTCTGTGGGGTATAATTATCTCTTTGATAATTGTCCCAATAGAGGTCATCTTTCCAGATGCACTCTTAAAGTTCTTTGCCCTGGTGGGCAAGAGTTCTTTTTCCCAGTTTGGGAAGTGTTTATCCAGATAATTTCTGGCCACTATGGAGCAGTGTGCTCCACTGTCAATGATCAGTGGGTGCTGAGCATTGTCAATACATACAGTCATTTTTGTGGCTGTTCCATGTATATATGCCATTCCTTTGGTTGGTGTAACCAGGAATGTTTGTGCATCTTGTGTATGTTTACACAAGTTTTTGTTGGCAGTGTCTTGTGGCATGCCTGCTTCCAACTGTATATCCTGGATTTCTAGTGGGGTTTCCTCTTGGTATTCCACTAGAAATTCCTCTCTTGGGTCTTGATCCTCATCAGATGGTTCTCTAATGGCATCACCCATAGAGTCTGATTCAGAATCCTCTGTTGGAGGTTCTTCCTCAGGGACTTTCTCTATGGCATAGACTTTTTTCTTTGCCTTTGGACAGTTGTTAGCATAGTGGTCTGTTGAACCACAATTGTGACAAGAATTCTTCTTCTTTGCCACTTCTGCCACTTTTTCTCTGGGTTTGTCTTTAAACTCCACCCTGAAAGGTTGTTTCTCTTTGAAACTACTGCTTCTATATGGGGTGAATTTCCCTATATTAGTCCTTTTCCTTATGTCTTGTAAGGTATTGGCTATATCATCTAGAGTGCAATTTTGGTTGCATCTGCACTTTACTGCATGCTCTAGTTCTCCTGGCAGTTGTGTCAGGAGTTTGTGATTCCTCATTTGGATGTTCATCTGAGGATCAATGGCTTTAAGTCTTTTAGACTGTCTAAGACACCACTCATATGGATCTTTGTCCACAGAGTATTTGTCATTCTCAAATGACATGGTCTTTTGCCATATCCAAGTTCCATTACTGTACTTTTGGATTATTTGACTCTTCCACCATGGCCAATTTCTTCTGCCATGGATTTCTTTCATTTCAGTGTACCATATACTTGCATGACCTTTAAATGCAGTATTCAGTCTAGCAGTAATCCAGTAATCTGGTATGCTTGGTACATCAATGAAGAGTCCATCAATATAATCTATGAGTTCCATATGATCATATTCTCCTGATCCAGAGAATTTGGGCCAGTTTGAGGCCTCAGGAAGCTGTTTCAAGGCTTCCTTCTCTGAATAAGACATGCCATCTCCATCCTGGTATTGTGATGGAGATCTTGCCTTATTCAACAACATGGCATCTGGTTTGATGTCATCTGGTTGATATGGATTCTCCATAGCTTGGCCTTGTGGTTGGGGCTTTAAGCTATGGTAGGCATCAAACAATTTGTTGATGTCTTGGTTCAGACACTCCCTGTCCCTGCTACTATGGTGTTGTTCTTCAGAGACTTGATTCAGTCTCTTGTTGGTTTCTTCAGAGGCTTTGCTCAGTTGAGCATATCCTTCCTGAAGGTTTTTAACTATCTGCTCCAATGAGGCTTGAGTTTTTCTCATCCTTTCTTGGGCAGCTGCAAATTCTGTAGCCTGCTTTGCAGATTGCTCAGCATATTGGGACATTTGTAACCACAGTGTGTCACTGTTGATGTTACTCTCAGATGTGATAATGTTATTTTCAGTCTGAGTGGGGGTAATGTTTCTATTACTAGGACTACTGATTCTAGAGTGGTTTACAACTACTTCTGGTTCTTGTGTACTTCTTTTACCAAATCTAACAGCTTCTGGATCATGGGGTCTGACTCCTTCCTCCTCTGGTTGAAGGAGGCTTTGTTTTTGCCCTTGTTGCCTTGTCTTCTCCTGGAAACTTCCTGGAATTGTGAAGAATGGTGACTCTTGGCCACTGATCTGCTGGTTTCTGAATGGTGTGAAGCCACTGGAGAGCTGATTTGGCATGCTCCTTGTGAACCTGAAGGAATCTGAGTAGGCCCTGTCTGGGTTAACTGTTCTTCTATAGCTTGGATAGTGGCTTGATTCTCCCTTATCCTCTGTGCCCTTGCCTCCAGGAGTCTGTGCTGCCTGGTAGGATTCCAACCCTTGGTGATTACCATAAGGTCTTTGAAGTCTATCTCTTTGAGACAGATCTTCTGGCAACTTGATCCCAATTCTGCCCAGTGAGTTGCTAGGTTGAACCTCTTGTTGTCCATACTCCATTGAAACAAATCTTTGAGGAGTTGGTGGATTTGAAGAACTTGATCCATATCCTTCCAGTCCTCTGGTTTGAGGTTTCTGTTGAATTGGAGTGTGAATGGCAAGGTTGATATTATCTCCCTCATTGTTTTGCCATCCACCACTGTGTCCAATGTGTCTTCTTTCAGGTCTTCTGGTTCTAGACATTCCTGCTCTATCCTCTGGCTGGTTCCTTTGGAAGCCAAGGTCTCTGAGGTATGCAGGGGACATATCAGTGTTTGCAAGCAGTCAAAAACTTTATGTTCTTAGGGTATTTACCTTTGACTGTGCCTTGTACAAATTTGTTATCTGCTGATTTGGGCAGTTTGCCTTTGGAGGTTACAACTGGGTTAATAATTGTAATCTTCCCTGTACAAGTGGTTAAGGTTGGTTTACCTTGTATTGAAGCAGAGTTTCGTGGTTTTCTACTCCTCTGAGTGGCTATTGGTGTCCACTTTTTGGCTGTGATGAGGCCTTCACTAAGCCTTTTTCCTTTGCCCTTGCTGCCCTCTGGTTCTGAGGGTGTCACTGGTATGTTGGCCTGTGACTGGGTCTCAAGTGGTATGAAATTTTCTTCCACTGAATCAAAACAGGAAAAAGAGGGCTTATGTCAGTTAAGACTTCTTACAAGGCTGGTTTTGCACGTCTAAGAATGGCCTCTGGGCTTGTATGTTACTACAGTATGCCCTTGTATAGTGACAGTGTAATTGAATTAACAATTCCACGTCAGAAATACAGCTTATTGATTATTGGTATACTGTTTGTATACCAATATCTTACAGAATACTTGTTATTAGCAAGTATAATCTGTCAAAAAATGGTGTATTACAGGACAATTGAGTTAACAATGTGTCCAAACACTCCTCAACTGTTGGTTTATCAGTATGAGCTGTCTTAATTCAATTAAGAATTGAGACTGTATAAATGGCTTAAAAGTGTTTTTATATGCAAAACACGCCAAAAATACTGGTCTTGTGGTTATTAGCCACTAGACAAATACTCTTTAAAAATATGAGTATTATTAAATTTTTAAAGAGGAATATATATGAAATATATTTTCCAAAAAGAAAATGACGCCTAAAAATAAAAAACAGGTGTCAATAAATGATAAAAAAAGAGAAAAAACTTACTTGTAAGGTCCAAAATAAGTAAAAAACACGGCCAGGCCCCCAAAATGTCAGGCTGAGTCTATGATAAGAGTAATAAAGTGTATTTACAACTTTTAACTATGACTGTGACACGGTGTATAAAAGTTAAAAAGGTTTTATAAGAGTTGAAGATGGTTCTAATTTAATAATAAAGGGCTTTACTATAGTGGATATAGTGGTGGTGAGCGCTGTTGAAAGCCCTGGGTGCAGCTTTACCTGTTGGGTTACAATAATAAAGACTACAATTATTAAGATTATAATAATACCTGATTATTACCCAAGAGTAAAACTGTTTTTGACAGTTTACTACGTAGGGTATTCAAGAGCAGGATGAGGAAAGGTTTTTGGCTGTGAAAAGCCCTCCTTTTATCCTGAAATTGAGGTGAAAAGGTGATTAAACCTTTTCACGTAGAGGGAGTGAAGATTTTTCACTCCCCATGACAGGCTTGTGGCTTGCAAACAGCCTGTATACACTGTATTGGGCTCAGATGTGGTTTTGAAACCACATCTGGGCGGTTTTCACCAATACAGGGTGAAAATTTTCATCTGGGGACCTCACAGCCTGATTCTGACGTGTATGACGCGTAGAATGCTGTACAGAAACTGTATGGGACCCCAGTATTGACTGACATATGAGGTATTGAAGTAAAAACATGCTTCTTCGTCTGTTGACACCTCATATTCATGATTATGGGGTGTTATCCCATGGTAAGGCTGTATATGACAGCTGGTGGGATTTTGACCTTAAAATGGTCATAACTCTGTCAGTTTTTGAGATATCAAGCTCAAAGTTGGTTCATTGAATAGCTCTATATGAGCTCTACACAATGGTACCCAACTTGACATGGTTATCATTAAATATGACAAAGTTATCCCATGTACAAGTATTTTGTACATTGGCGTGGTTTGGGCAAAAAGCTGTATTAAGCTTGTTTGGCCAATAACTTCTGTTGTAGTTGAGTTATGGGGAAATGGATGACACCATCAGATAGCCCTGATTGTGCTCTTTCCAAAAAGACCCCACTTTAAGTATCTCACACTAAAACTGTAAAAGTTAGATGAGAGGTGAATGTTTTGTTCACCCTTATTTGGTCTGAATTTGACCATAACTCAAGTAATACTGGTGCTAGCTCAGTTTGGCTGGTACCATTGGATAGCCCTGGCTTAGAGCTTCATTTTGAATACCCATTTGATGGGGTTAAGCCTCTCCTTCTAGATTTTAGATGAGAGGTGAAAATTAAGGTTTATGCTCAGCAATGACTTTGAGCAGGAATAACTTTGTTATTTCTTGTCCTATGGTGATGGGACTTGTATTTTCAGAAAGAGGTGAGTTTCCTCTTTCTTTTGATACCTTTTGAGCTAATTTGGCTCAGTTCCATGTTTTGGTGGTATCTTGGCTATACCATTGATTTATGGTATATTGGCTGTCATGCTTGTGCTCTGGTTTTGAGTCACAGGCTGACAGGGAACCTTTGGGAATTTGGGATTGTTGATGTTGATGCAGAATTTCTATTATTCCAGCCCACTGGAGAAATCTGGCAAGCCAATTTTTGAATGGTTGATAAATGCAATTTTTTGTTGGGATAAATCTTTTCTTCATGTTGCTTGTGTTTTGGGTCTGGGGTTCAAATTGATTGATGAACTTCCCTAATGATTGTGTGCAAGGGGGATCATGATCATTTGTGTCATTATGGAATTGAAAGTGCAGTTGGTCAGTTGTGACAGATTCAGTAAGGCCATTAAGAAACATTGAGGACAAAATTGATAGTTTTGAATCACTGGCTCTAATTGGATATGTTCAAATATGGTACTGAGATCTTGAGGGATATGGAATGCAGGAGTAGGGTGACCACCTGAGCTTGAGATAATGGACTCAATAAGCAGGTTCAGGGCAGGGTTGAGAATGCATGAAGCCCTGCTGGGGATATTATACCTTAATAATAGAATGGAATATATTATCATTCCAAGGTCTTGTGGGGGAAAGTTTGGACTGCTTCTGTATGGTTTCTGTGCAGTTGAAGCAAGACCTGGTGGTGTGGAGAATGTTCTTTGGGTAAATGAAACTCCCTGCCTATCACCCTCAGGAGAAGAGTGTGTTTGAGTTGAGCAGTGTTGAAACATGCATATATGTATTGAGGAATAGTGGCGGGTTGAAGTTGTTGCAGGAATTGTGAATAAGGTTGGTTTGTTTATAAACATGTATGGTTGATGTGCAAGTGCTTAGGAGTGTGATTAATTGCAAAAGAAAATAAGGGATTCTTTATGAAGGGCGAGATCATTTGAGCCAGTTGAGGATTTTATCCCATTTGTGATGGTGGCTGAGCTGCAGAGGATAAAGTGTAACATGTCTCATCTGGATGGGGGAATTGGTTGGGAGGTTACTTGGGTAAAATGCCATGCTTCTCAATGCTCGTACATATTCTATTTTATTCACACATGGTAATACTGCCAGTGTGACCCTTGAGGGGCGTTTCAGTGGTGATGTGTAAGCATTTAATTAAGGGGGTTAACATTTCAGCCATGTACTCTGGTATGCCATAGTACATGGTTTAAACCTTACTACAGACATAACAATATAGCTCTGTTACATAAGCGTTTGGAGTGGAGCTAAAGTCTTGGTATTGGGTTGAAGTGCAGCAGCCTTTTAATTGGTTGGAATTTGATTTGGAATGTCTTGCCTTTCTTGAAAAGGTGATGTCTCTTTTGTGTGTAAATCCTTCATGAATCTACCCTTATACAGATATAGAATTCTGGGAATTTTGATGCATATATTGGCAGTTTGGATAATTTGCACAATCTGATAATGCGGAGGGGGAAATGTTTATTGAATCTGATTGCTTATAAATGATGGGTCCCCTTTGAGATCAAGGAAATATCACATTATATGCTGGTAGGCCATGCAGTGTGGTTTCCAACAAAAGCGGAGGAGATCAAGAGTAGGCAAGGAGAATTCTCCTAAAAATAGTCCTATTAGACTTCAATGAGAGACTTGGTTCCAACCATTCATAGAATTTGTCTATTCAAAATTTGAGAAGCTTTCATCTCATATCACTTTATTTTATCATAATACTGAGCTGTTTTATCAATTTGAAAGTATGACTGTAGTTTTTTGGCCCTTATGTCATTTTCCAAGAAACATAAATCCCATTCAGTTCTGTTCATGACTTGAATAGTGCATATAGCATAGAATATGTACAAACACAGTCACCAATGATTCCCAAAATTCCACTCACTACCCCTATTGCATCCTCAAAGAATGCATCATGTCTCAACATTGATGTGAGAAATCTGACTGCTCCAACATCAAGCACTTGGTAAATCCCAAATATTTCCATCACTATAGTTCCCCTTAATCCCACCAATAAGCAAATGAATGTGTCTGAGGGGCCAGGAATCACACCTTAAATATCATCAAAGCCTAATCCCCAATCAAAATTTCCATGTGACCTCCTCCTTAATCCTGGTCATAATCCAGTTGTGTCCCAGGAACCCTTTGGGAGAATTAAATAGCCAACCGTAAATATTCCATCAGGATATCAGGTTCATGTGGGCAATGAAAAGTGGGTTGATGGGGGGCAACAAAAAATACCATTGGAAAATGTTACTCAGAGTGGTCTGTTGGGGGGAAATCCAGGATTGACACTTCGTCAAAGTAAGTCATTATGATGTCAGAGTATAAAGGTTTTCACAATTTGATATATTCGATTCATGGTTTAGATATGGCACCTAAAGGCAAGACAGTCTGATCTCAGGAGCCAATTGAAGATTGTGAGGTTTACCAGTCTTTATTAATTTTTTGGTGTGTTAGCTGATGTTTTTCATGGCAGGTGATGAACTTTTTGCATCTTTGCGTCTGGTCCATAAAGAGAAAGTCACTGTATTTCATTATTCATATGCCTTCAAACCTAGAACAGCTCATGCCAGTTCATCAAGAGAAACAAATAGTGCATGATGAGGATGAGAACATGTCTCCCAATAACAGTGAAACAAATGATGAACCAAGGAGGGACAATTTCATGGCGCATGAGGAGGGCACTCAGTTGAATAGTGAGTTCACCCATGCTCAAATGCCCCTCGCCCAGAGTATGCTTGGACAGTCCGAGATCCAACAGCAAAGGAAACAGGCTTGCAAAGCTCACAATGTGGAAAAATGTGCAAGCCAGAAGGAGCAACAAAGATGGCTGAAAGGGGAACTTCCAGAAAATGTATGTGGGATGAGGAAAGCTGTACACACCCATTGCCTGCTCCTACTCATAGTGAGGGATAAGTATTTTTCCTCACTATCAGCACCACCCAGAACAGAAGAGCAAGAATTTGTGATTCAAGTTGCTGGTCATCTGTGATATGTCCCCAAGGATTTTTTCAATGAGCCATAAACACAGGTCCAGTCTCAGTGTTTCCATAGCTACTGCAAAAATGAGCTCCATAAGTTAGGACTAAAGCAATTCACTTGGGACTAGAACAGCTCATGCCAACATCTTCTCAATAAGTTAATGTCTATGGTGTTTTACCATACCTTCTCTCTTGCACTTGTCAGCACCAAGTATCATGATTACTGTTGCAACAAGGATCATAATAACTATGGGGTAATGGCAGCTTTAATAGAGAAATATTTCACTTATTTGAAAAGAAAATGGAACTCTATTCAGAAGGATGTGTAGTATTTGGTCAAAAAGACGGAGAGTCAAGAGCTAACAAAGATTTGTCAAAGTGTTAGTTACTGTATCTCTTCTTCCTTGTGAAGTAGGTCTGATGATAATCATATTGATGATGTGTAGACCTGTGAGCGCCGTTGTGAATTGTGTGATAGGGCCAAATTTCCCATCCTAGCATCACAATTAAATGATGCTTAAGTATGCTCAGATACTGAGGAGGTAGTGGAAAATGGACGTCAAGTTTACTGCAGAGTGGGATTATGCTGGAGCTCATGATTATTTAATGAATTAGTATTGAAAACTGATAGAGACATAGAGTTTTGTAATTGGATTAAAAAAAAGGGTAAAAAAACCATTGATAGATTACTAGAAATTAGATCAATAGATGATGGTGATATTCCTGAAGGGCCATCTTTTCATGTATTTGATCAAGATTGGCTCAAAGGTTGTAATAAGATTAAGACTATTTCCCTCAAGATACTCGAAATTCCAGTGAATAGGGAAAATGGTGATGCTATGCAATAACTTAGTAATAAGATGAAATCAAAAGGAATATATTTCTTTAAGAAACAATAAGAGTAAATCCAAGTATGCCAAAGAGAAAAGAAAAAGGAAACCAATGGCCAAGAGAATGAGAAATCAAAAAGCCAAAGATCCAACCAAATGAATCCTCAATTCACTATTTCAACCTTTCGGAAAGAACAATGTAATTAGTAAAGGATACGACCACCAATGTGCACTGACAGGGAAAGAAGAAGAATTCCAAATGACTTACTTAAGATTTTCAGTATTTACTTTAATAAAGGAAAAGAAAATAAAGCTAAAAGTAAATTCAACATAGTAATTAGCTGGGAAAAAAGTCCCCAGGGAAGAAATTAAATTTCTAGCACAGCTACCAATTAAAGCATTGGGAGATTCTGTGCAGGTGTGATACAATCTGATTATTATTTCTTAAATGTGTGGAATCCTGATAAATAAGTTAGAATATAAACAAGATGATTTTGTATTTACCAAGGTGTCCCTTAGAAATATTTGTCTATTGCTCATTTTTATTGAGGAAATATTGAAGAATTTCAATCCAGCTCATGGTGTTCATAATTGTGGACCTGTGATGGGGTAAAAAGGAGTTAGCAGCTTTGTCAAACACAAATTAGATAATATCAGGAAGGCTCATGCAGTTAATGTGTTTTTCTTTTCTTGGACCTATTGGTGATTGGAACATGGGATTCCCATGAAGAAATATTTCAGAATAGTAATACAATCAGGCAGAAAAATGAGATTGAAAGGTACCTTCCGCATGTTGGCCTCTGCTGAATGAGGAGTGATATAGTGAATGCGAGCCTTAGAGGTATTTTCATATACCCAAAAGACCACAAACAAAAATTAATATACAAACATGAATAAAATAAATTTATTTAAATTATTAAAATATGAATATGAATTTATATAAATAATCAAAGATTGAATTATAATATAAAAATAATTTATATATTAAATTTGAAAATTGTAAAAACACATTTTTACTTGAAAAAATTAAGTAAAAATGAATTTTTAACAAAACTAACCAAAATAAAATAACTTTAGGAAAAAGTTGAATAAATTTTATCATAACTTTTTATCTAACAAATAAACATATAAAATTTATTTCACCATTGGATTCCTTATAAAAAATTAGGTGGGGTCACCTCTGAGTGAAATCTTTGTAACTCAACTCTAAAAAAGCTTAAATTAAGTTTTTTGTATTTTTTGTATAAAAGTTGAAAATACTCAAAATCTTAATTTAATTCACATCAAATTTAGTGTTAATCATCAATTTTTGTGTTAAAATTGGGGTGTTGTGTATATTTTGGAAGTTATGCGGAATTGAAGTATTCTTAATTGAATTCAATTGAGTTGTCAAAATTTGCGTGTGTATTAAATAAGTGAGCTTTGATTTACATATGACGTGTCAATTATTACAGTAGTGTACTGTAGAAATCAATCAAGTTAAATATGCAAATTGTAAGTATAATACATGATGAGGAATTAAAGGAAAAAATAACTTGGAAAGATTAAATTTGGGGGGAAAGGAACTCTAGCTCTAAGGGGGATCCAGACCCCCAAACTCTTTGCTGACAGGCATGAGATGTCAAAATCAATGCAAAAAGTCAGCACTTTTGGCCTGGAATTGAGTTACAGGGTCTGTGAATCAATTGATGATGAGGTTTTGATACCAACCAGGGTAGTTTTAACTTTTTCCAAGAGGGTAAAACTACCCTTAAGATAAAACAATCTTAGTAAAAACAATTTGAACTGGTTCCTAGTTCTCTTACACTCATTCTGACGTGTTTTGAAGACTCTAAAACAGGTATTACTATAGTCATGGCTGATTTAAGGGTCTAAAATGGCCCAAACCAGCCGTTTTTTGGTCTGGACCAGGGTTCAATGATGCCATAATTGGCTTTTTTGTTTTCAGAGTTTTTTCCACGACTAAAAGGAGTAAATTTTACTTTTGGAGTAAGAAAATTTATGGTTATAAAAGCATGATTGCTATGCCCCACTTTTCTCTTCATGTTAGAATCTGATCCTTTTATAATTAGTTTAAACACTGTTAAACCAATCAATAAAAGATTGCAAACACCCTTTTTATATCATTATAAACCTTTTAACCTCGTGATAAAATCATTATAATCATTTTTTGTAACTCTTATATTGATTTTTACCCCTGTACCACACCAAAAGTGAATTAAAGCATCTTTCATCACTGATAGCTTTGTCACTTTGTTTCCAAATTCACTCTGGTCACTTTTGGGTGTGTTTTCTGTTTAAAATAGCTTTTTAAAGACTTTGTTCTCTAACTAATTTCTTGCAGTTCTTTGCTCAATTAATTCCAATTGAAATTTCTTTTGAAGAAATTTCTTTTGTAGCCTTAAATATTTCTTGTAGAGTATTTTTGGATAAATCTTTATTGTTGGGAAAATAATAAGTTTTTATTATATTATTGTTTTATAGTTAAAAGTTAAAAACAATGAAATTGGTTTGTTTTCTCTTTAAAAATAATATTTCTTACTATTTTTAAACAATTTTACCTTTTACAAATTTCCAGGACAGGAAAAGTACTTGACATTTTATCAAAGTTTCATATCCACACCTTACAGTGATTGAACTTCACAGGTCATTGTCACTCAAAACAATGGAGTCAATCAACAGCCTGAGCCTCAATATCTGGGTTTCAATTGGGCTCCTGGAAAGGTGGATGTCAGAGGTGGAAAATCATGGTAGAATTTTGGGGATCCCCTCACCATTAATTAGACAATATTAGAGGAGGTTATGTTGAGGCCAGTTCCAGCTGCAGCAATGGATGTCATGAGTACTTCAAGTTCAGGATTATTGAAGAAGTTTTCCAGCACCTTCTCCTGCGCTCCTGCTGTGATTGTTCCATCAATTTGTGCTGAAAGGATAGAGTGATGGGCAAGTGCAATACCAATTATACCATAAAAAGAGGATAAGATGGATTCAGTTGGTAATGGATGCATATTAGAGTTAACTCATCAATAAAGAAATTGGGGCCATTGGGTGTAAACAACCAATTTGGGTGGAGCACACTTTGATTGTTTGTTCTTCTGTAAGCGTTTTAGGAGGTATGAAATTTTGCTACTCATCATGCATGTTTCCACATACACAATAGTTTGGGTGATTGTTGAGGACTTATCCTGAGTGCTCCTGCCCTCATGGTCTTTCAAATCTGAATCCATCATACTGTTAAGCATTATATAATGGTTAAAACATATTCACAGCTTATGAATATTTCTGAAAGATTCTCCTGGTTTTTTGCTTTTTGATGATAGGAGTTCTTTGTATAATGTGAAATATTCTTTCTGCATTATTGGGTTAAGTGGGAGAAGTTCATAGTGATTGCTAATAGTGGGGAGAGATTTGAGATGTGTGGTTTTGGTGCAGCGCAAGCTTAAATGGCACAATGACAAATGCAAAATATCATATCTACTTTTGAACAGGCTATTCAGGATGAATGGTGACCAGTTATCTTGATCTGAGCTCTGGGGTTGGGTGATGAATGATATTATGCCAAAAAGGTCATAAATGGTGTTGTGAATAGGTGTGCCCGTTAAACATATTTAACAGGATGATAGGAGGCTATTTATGGCATGGTGAGTGGCAGTGTATTGAGAGCTAATATAGCTATAAGATGGGGTAAGGGTTATTAGATATAATAGGTAATTTGAATTATTAAAAGATCAGACACTCACTGTGCTTCATCCAAAATTATACAATGCCAAATTATTTTGAAAATGCGTGATGTAGAGACATTGGTTTGTTCAAATTCTTGGGTGATAGTATTGTAAGAAGTGATGATGAGATCACATTGTAAGATGTTGGCCTTGGATAGTGAGTGACAAGTGGGGCCATGGTAGATTTTGGCTTGCAGTGCTCCAGCCTGAGCATTCTTGGATATTTCTGATTGCCAGTTGGTGATTAAGAAAGGTGGACAGATGATAATGGTGGGCATGGAGAATTGGGGGTGTGTAATTAGCCACTACTTGGAAGTACCAATTAGTGCAATGGCTTCAATGGTTTTAACTAGTCCCATTCCATCTGCAAGCAGTCCTCCAAGAGGGGTATTGGTTGAAAGGATTTTGAATGAGCTGATGACCTTGTTTGAAATTATGTGCCTGGAATTAAAAGTGGATCCAGGGGGTGAGGTCGCCCAAAGGTTACAGGTGTATCGTCCATTGGGGATTTCTCAATCCCAGAGAAAAGCTAGTCCGGTTTTTTGATGAGTAAGGAGGGGGGTTTTAATCATGGGAAGGTATGATCCACTTGGTAATTGGATCAGTTTTTGCTTGGAAGTCAATGAAAAGAGAGCAGGATATGACGGTGGTGTCAAGTTTGAAGCGGGAAATGTGGGAGTAAAAAGTTGACATTTAATATGACTATTATTGTTATATTCTTAGGCATTTTAATCTTGAAGTCTTGTCTTCAAAAACTTTCAATGATGAATAGGATTTTTGGATACCATGTGAAGAACATCAATGCTAGATTTGTGTTCTGAGATGAGGAATGATCATTTGGATCAGTCATGAATACTCCCTCAACAAAGAATTTTCAATTAGGTGTAACAACCACTCACCAGGGGTAAGGGTATTCATTAATACACCCACTCAAACACCTCAAATCAGCAGATCCACTATTTGCATCGGCATTCAGTTTCAGAAATCTTCCTTTCTGAAACATGCATACAGTTTGGTACTTCAATGCAGCCTGTCAACATCTGTACATGTTGGATTCACCCAATACAGTTTGGATACACCATTATGAAACTGTATGATCACTCAACTTCACCACACCTCTTGTACAGGTTCTGTAAAACTGTACAGTACCTGTACTGGCCAGACTCAATCCAATCATTCAATCCTCTCATGAAAATTCTCTCTCCAGATCAGGGCTGGTGATTCTCACATATACCAGCCCCTCTTTCTCCCTATGGGGACTTTTCCCCAGTTAATTAATTTAGTTTATTTATTATTTAATGAATCTTATTATCCTTATTTTGGGTATTATATTTATTCAATATCAAGTTAGTCTTTGCATTTTCCTTCTTCACCTTTACAGTATGAGTTGGGTGTCCATATCCTTATTAACCCTTCTCTTTTCATTCTGACAGGTTGAAGCAGTGGACTTGGACTTGTTTGTGGTTGGCTCTTTTATTCTTTACTCTTACTTCTTTTGTTTCTGCTTTCTTATATTTCTTTTATTATTAATTCATCTTTTAACACTCTTATGATATCCTGAGCCCACCATAAGTGAGTCACAGTTTACTGAGTGCCAGGCCCTCTTCACTTAGAAGAGCACCTGTGAAATTAAATTAATTAACTCATATTTGATTCTTTCGTTTTCATTCACTTCTATTCATTTCTCTCATTCATCAATCATGACCTTTAATGATCTTATGATTTTTCATGATCATGATTTTTCTCTCATCAATTTTCATCTCATTCATTTTATTAATAAGAAAATTGACTCTTTCTATCTTTCTTCATAATTGCTGATAATATCATTTCACTTCATTTTATTTCAATGAAATTTCTCTCTGTTTGTCTATTCAGCCCTTATCAGAAGTTATTGATTGGTTATTGATTTGTTGATTGATTGGGATTCATTTGGGTTATTGATTCAGCAATTCAGGGTTTTATTTGGATTGATTTGATTAACTTTTGAGTTCCTCAAGATAACTGATTTATCCTCAAAAAATGATTATTGATTATTGATTGATTTTGATTCCTGAACATATTGATTGACTGATTGATTCCTCAAGACTCTGAATTGACCTTGAGGACATTGATTGATTGATTGATTGATTAATTGATTGATTGATTAATTGATTGATTAATTGTTGAATTCTTCAAGATTATTGATATTGAATTTGAATTAATTGTATATTATTGATTGAATTGATTGATTATTGATTGAAGTGTTTTCACCTCAAGAATTGAATTGATTTCTCAAGACTCATCAAGATTTTTGATGTGATTGATTTGGCCAAGCCTTGATTTCTGTTCTCAATACCATCAAGTCTTAAATCTACTTCTGTTCATAATGCCAGTTCAGCATAGTCCCCCAGCCAATAGCACTAGATCCCAAAGAATTCCAGCTGTTCTCATCCTACAGCAAGGGCTCCTCTTGACTGCACACCATCAATTCATAAATTGAGTGCAAACTTAGACAGAGGATGACCAATGGAAGGAGAAGCACTCTCAAGAAGAGGTGGAATGAAATCTAGGAGATAAAGATCCTTCTCTGGACTTTTGGGTGTCTACCCTGGCATGTCTGAAGGTGCAAGAGCAAGATTAGGGGAAGTTGAAGATAAAGAGGGGGAAGAGTCTGTGGAAGAGGAAGATTCTGGGGAGATTGAAGTGGCAGATGCCTTCGCAAATGCTCCAGAGGTGCCTCAGGGTACTAATCTAGCCCTTTCTAGTCAACCTCCTTTCTCTCAAACTGACCCAAGTCTCCTCAAGATGATGGAGAAAATGACTGAATTCATGGGGCAGCTCACTCACGCAGTTGCCCCCAGAGACAAGTCCAAAGCCCCTGCTTTCAAGACTCCATCCATGAAGGCACCTGATTCTTTGGATGGTACTCAAGCTCATCAATTGAGAGGATTTATCCAATCCTGTCAATTAATCTTCCATGATGATCCAGAAAACTTTTCCTGTGACAGGAACAAAGCTCTTTACTCAACTTCTTTTCTCACTGGTAGAGCGGAAAAGGGGATTGAACCCTATTTCTCAAATATTTTCAATTAAGACCCTTCTTATCTCCTCAATAATTGGCCCTTATTTGAATCTCAACTATTCACTCTGTTTGGTGACCCCAATGAAGTCAGGAAAGCTGAACAAGAGTTGGACAATTTGAGGATGAAGGAAAGTGGTCATGTATCCTTGTACATTGCTGATTTATTAAGCTTAATGTCAAGAATCGGAGATTGGGGGAAAAGAGCTTATATCCATGTTTACAGAAGAGGATTGGCATCAAGATTATTGGATCAGTTGGCTTCTCACTATGGAACTTTTGACACTATTCAAGAACTTATGGATGCCACTTCAGAATTAGACACAATATATCATGAGAGGCAAAAAGAAAAGGGTGGCAATCAAGAGAAGAAGCCTCCTGCTACTGGGTCCAATCAATCTAGGGCTCCTCAAAACTCATTTCCAAAGAGGCCTCACCAAAAGAACAACAAGAAGGGCAAGCAATTTCAATCTTCAAAGGACAAACCTCATTCTGCTCTCCTCAATAAGGACAATAAATTAATCGGTTCTGAAAAGGAGAGGAGGATTAAAGAGGGGTTGTGTACTTATTGTGGTGGAAACCACCCAATTTAAAAGTGCTTCAAGAGACCTCAGAACAGGCCTGGGTCATCATCAAGAGGCTTCCTTAGCAAGCAGGGAAAAGCCTCAGTGGGGATCATGATGTGTTCAATGGCTCTCACTTATTTCCTTCAAGAGCACAATTGTGCACTCTGAATACTAGTGTCGAGAAATCTTTAAGGTTTCTTATTTTCTCTTCTGTCTCTGATATTTTTTATAGTATTGTCATTTATTCTGGTGCTAAAAACTCCTTTATTGCAAAGAATTTTGTTCTCAAGTACTCATTGACCATGTCACAGCTCCTTGAAAAGATTCATCTGTTCATTCTGGATTGCAGTGAATCCACTTCCTTGTTCATCACCCATTATACCAGGTGGGTTGTTGATTTACCTTCCTTCCCAAGCTTTGAATGGGATTTCTTTATCATAGATTCACCCAAGGGAGAAGACCTAATATTGGGCTATGCTTTCCTTTACCATTTTAATCCCATTATTGATTGGAAAAATGGATTGATCACCTATGATTCTAGTCATAAGGATTCTAGTGGTATTATTCCTTCTACTAGTAATTACTTTGCCACTGCTGTCAACAGTGTTGCTCTGGTTGGTGAACTTAAGACACCTTCAATTCCTTCTTCTGTCTATATCCCTTCCATTATTCCCTCTCAGTCATAACTTCCATTCAGAGATGAAGTCTTCAAAGAGACAAAGATTTTAGAGAAGATGTTGCTATATCTTCACTTCATCTCTTTCAAGGGGATATGGACCCTCCTCCCTTGTCTTTTCATTCCTCCCTGGAGGAGCAGTGGGATGAGGAGGAAGAACCAGAAGAAATTGAAACTGTGTTGAAGGTAGTCTCTCCTGTTTATCACAAATATTTGGATGTATTCTCCAAGGTGAAAGAAGAGAAAATTCCTCCACACCACACTTATGATCATCAAATTGAATTGGAGGGTCTTCTACCTCCAATTGGTGTTATGTACTCATTGTCAAATCAAGAGTCAGACACACTCCAGGCCTACATTTCAGAGAATGTAGAGAAAGGTTTCATAAGGCCAAGCTCCTCTTTGACAGGAGCACCTGGCCTTTTTGTGAAGAAAAAGGATGGAGGTCTTTGTTTGTGTGTTGACGACCACAAACTCAATGCTTTCACTAGGAAGAACAGGTATTCAATCCCTCCTATGAACCAGCTTCTTACTGTATTCAACAGTCCCACTATCTCCTCCAAGATAGATCTGTGTGGTGCATATAATCTCCTGAGAATCAAAGAGGGGGATGAGCACTTAACTGCCTTTAGAAGCAAATATGGTAGTTATGAGTATTTGGTTATGCCATTTGGACTTACCAATGCTCCAGCTTCTTTCCAGAATCTTGTGAATTATATATTTGCAGATTTTTTGGATGTGTTTGCTGTAGTTTATTTAGATGATATTCTGGTCTTTTCCAGTTCTGAGGAGGAACATGTCAAACATGTGGCCTCTGTCCCCCAAAGACTGAGGGACAATAATTTGTTTTCCAAAGCCTCCAAGTGTGAATTCCATGCCTCAAGTGTGGAATACCTGGGCTATTTTTTTTCAAGTGATGGCCTCAAGATGGATTCTTCAAAGGTTCAGCAAATCCTCAATTGGCCTCAGCCCAAAAACATCAAGGCTTTTTAATCTTTTGTTGGCTTTGCCAATTTTTATTGTCATTTCATAAAAAATTATTCTAAAAAAGTCACTGCTATCACTTCCCTTCTTGTGAGCCTTGAGGTATATTTTACATACCCAAATAGGCCACAATCATCTTAAAAATAAATTTTGAATTATGCATAACTCATAAGTCATGCATATATCCAAAATTGATCATTTTTGATTTTAGCAAAGCTGAAGAACTTTTTATTGAGTAAGTAAACCCATGCATTTAAGGCCAGATTTGGATTCTACACAAAGATTAACCTAGGGTAGCTCCATAGAGTGAATAAGCTCAAACTAACTCTTTGAGGTGGCAATATGGAAACCACTGCCATACCACATCATCAATACCACATAAAAGATCTGTGAAAATCTTTGTTTTTCTTAATTTCACACCGAAATAATGGGAATGTGAGAAATCCCATGTTACATATACACTAAGAATAGTGTTATGCATGTTTTGGGCACTTAATATCATGGTATTCTTACATGGACGTTTGGTACACCCATAGTGGATATCTCACTTGAGGCTCAATTTTCTATTTTGACATGAAAAATAAGCAAGGGGACAAAAGACATCAAAGAGAGCCAGGGTACCCAACTTCTGAGGCCTCAGAGGCGTGGACAGCTCCAAAGCTTTTATCTATGGCTGATCTTGGTCTAATTGGTAAACTAAAACCTTTTGGGAATTTGGTTACCATGTTACAACTACAGTAAATCTTAAGAAAATAGCAAATAACCTGCTATTTTGACGTGCCAAGGAGGTAAAAAGCTACTTAGACTCCTGTAACCATGTCAATTCTTAATAATTTTCAATGTATAAGCCCCAAAAGAGTATTTCAAACCCTTTTTGGAATTTTACCCATTGAATTACCTCATAGCAACCAGTTAAACACTGATATTTGCAATTCTACGTAGAAATGAGGTAACAAATTCAAAAATTCATTAAAAATACAATTTTGAATGGATATTTCTGAAACTTTCAGGACCAATGGAGAACTATTTCATATATGGTACAACCAGAAATAATTACTGTTTTACATGTAAAATTAAAAGTTTTACTTACAGTCCATTTTTGACTATTCTTCATGAAATACTGAATCTTCAAAAATTCACAGTAATTACAACCTGTGATGAAATTGCCAATAACATTGATAACTTTGAGAAATCAATGATTTTTTTTGGAAAAAAAGAAGATTTACATATTTTACTCCTTTTATTCTTAACCATATTGGGGTTGGTAGTCATGTAAAAGCATCAATTAAGTAATTATGATAATCTTATGTGACAACAGATGATGCAATCAATAATCCAAAAGAGTTTATTGTTTTCTAACTCACTGGTTTTTCAGTTTTCTCCATGGAATGCC
Source organism: Austropuccinia psidii (assembly GCA_023105745.1). Classification (NCBI taxonomy): domain Eukaryota; kingdom Fungi; phylum Basidiomycota; class Pucciniomycetes; order Pucciniales; family Sphaerophragmiaceae; genus Austropuccinia; species Austropuccinia psidii. The sequence continues at coordinate 25,695,928 of JALGQZ010000004.1, read as the reverse complement.
TCTGTGGCTGTTGTTGACTTAAAAGAGGCCTCCTCTTGCTGTTTTTTCCACACCATCATCTTATTATCATTTATAACATTGTTACCCACAAGTAAGCATTAGTTACAAGCCATTCTTAAGTTTTTTAATTCTTTCAGAATAAATCAGAAAGACATGAAATCATAGAATCCAACTATGAATTGTTGTAATACACTTATAAACTCATTTTGATCCTTTAAATCCACAATTCTATGTCAAATCTCTCTATCTTATCTTTCCAAAAGTTCTTTGGAATATTAGTGAGTGATTTATCTTTAGTTATTGAAGTTCTTCTCTAAAATTAGTTTTCTTCAAGAATTACCATTATAATTATTCTTGCAAAAGATAATTATATATGAAATAATTTTATTATTTTAATAAAAAGAAGTTTTATTATTAAAACCTTCTTGTAATTGATTTTTGTAGAAAATTACTGCTCATTGTTAAAATCACTAGTAGTGTTTAACACGTGAAAGAAATAATTCTTGAGTTATTCAATTGTGGTTATAATAACACTTTGTTATTATATTTCATAAGAAAAGTCATGGTACTGTTGATTAATAGTAATATTATCATTGGTTTCATAGACACATATTACACTTCTCAAAAAAGATTCTCCCTTTATCTTCAATGAGGAAGCTCTTAGCCAATTTCAAGTACTTAAGAAGCTTTCACTACTTCTCCCATCTTATCCCATTTCAATCCTTCTCTACCTACTATTGTAGAGACTGATGCTTCTGATTATGCCTTGGGTGCTGTACTGAGCCAGGTGAATGACTCAGGAAAGCATCCCATTGAATTTGATAGTTGCAAGCTTCTCCCAGCTGAGCTGAACTATGAAATTCATGACAAGGAACTTCTTGGAATAGTTTGGGCTCTCAAGCGCTGGGGAGCATTTCTTCTCTCTCTTTGCAATTATTTTGAGGTCTTGACAGATCACTCTTCCCTGCAATATTTTATGTCTTCCAAAGTTCTTACTTGTGTCAGGCCCATTGGGCTGAGTTTCTTTCTGAATTTCACTTCACTATCACTTACCACCCAGGCAGGCTGGCCACTTTAACAGATGCCTTGTCATGTTGGGATGACGTGTACCCAGAGAGGGGGGTGGACTTCATCAGCAAGAATCCTCCAAATTTTCATCAAATAATCAAGCAAGATGGAATTCAAGAGTAAAGATTTTTCTCAATGAAAGTGGAAATATTTTCAGATTTAGTTGACGAGATTCAAAAAAAAAGACTATAAAGAAATAGTCAAGAAACTAGAAAGAGGTGAATCAGTTCCAGATTATTCTCTTGAACCTCAAGCCAAGTTTTTATTATTCAAAGATATAGTGGTTCTCCCAAGCAATGAAGAACTTGAACTCAACATTCTTCAAAAATGTCATGACTCACCATTGGCTGGCCATCCTGGCCACGAGAAGACCCTCAAGCTCATCAAGGGGCATTTTCATTGGGATGGCATGAATCAATTAATCAAGGACTATGTGTCCTCATGTCAGAAATGTTCAAGAAACAAGAACATTCATCACAAGAAGTTTGGATTACTCAAGCCTCTTCAAATTCCATCTGGTCCTTGGAATTCCTTATCAATGGACTTTATCACTCAATTTCCCTTGTCAAACAACTTTGACTCAATCCTAGTAGTTGTGGAACGGTTCTCAAAAATGGAAATCTTTATCCCAGCTTATGGAGCAATAGCTGCTTTGGACTTAGCTCAAATCATCATTAGTCATGTATTTTCCAAGAATGGCCTTCCTGTCAGTATTGTAAGTGATAGAGGATCTTTATTTGTTTCATCATTTTCAACTCAATTGTGTCAGCAGCTCAAGATATCAAGAGATATTTCAACTGCTTTCCAACCTGAAACAGATGGACAGACAAAGAGGGTGAATCAGACTCTAGAACAGTATCTTTGGATGTATGTCAGCTATCATCAATATGACTGGTACACCTGGCTCCCTCTGGCTGAATTTGCCTATAATAATGCAGAACATTCATTAACAAAGAAATCACCTTTTTTCACCATTTATGGAAGAAATCCCAGATTTGACTCAATCCATATTTCTTAACACTCACCTGCTGGAAAGTTATCAACAAAACTCCAATCAGTATAGCAAGTTGTCAAATAAGAATTAGAATCAGCAATAAGGAGATTCAAGAAGTATGCAGAAAGAGATAGAGCAATTCAACCTGATTTCCAAGCTGGGGACAAAGTATGGCTAGCTTCCAAGAACATCAAGACAACAAGACCCACCAAGAGATTATCAGAAAGATGGTTGGGACCTTTTGAAGTTCTGAAGAAGATTGGCAGCCATGCATATCACCTCAAGTTGCCTCAGAAATGGAAGTCAGTTCACCCTGTATTACATGTGTCCTTATTAGAAGCAGTGAAGCATTCAACTATCCCAAATCAACATCAATTGCCACCACCACCATTCTCAGTGGAGGAGCAAGAGGAATGGGAAGTGGCTCAGGTTCTGGACTCAAAACTCAAGAGAGGTAAATTATGGTATCTTGTAGAGTGGAAAGGATTCAGTGAATACCCAGAAAGAACCACTTGGGAACCAGCTTCCAACCTTATCAACTCACCAGACCTTGTCAAGTATTTCCATTCATTGTATACAGACAAGCCTGACCCAAATACTCGATAGTTTGATTTTATGGTGCTTGGTGGGGAGAAAAAGTTATGAAAGTAAGTTCCTCTCCTGGAATGCACCTTTAAGGGGGTATTCTACCCATATGCTGGTATAAGAATCACCTTGACCACTTTGTGAGCACTTGTCAATTTTCTGGACAGATTCAGAATGCCTTACAACATCAATACCCTCTGATTCGCACGTTATCAAGATATGGCCAAATGTTTCTTTCTTTCTTTTTCTTTCCTTTTTCTTTGTCCTTTATAATTATTTCAATTTATTCCAATCATTCTAATTCAAGAAATTCATTACTTCAAGTTAATTATGGCAATTTATTTCAGTTTTATGGTGCTTGGTGGTGAGTGGGAGTTATGAAAGTAAGTTGCATCTCCTGGTATGCATCCCTGAGGGTTCTACTTCTTGTAAAACATTACCTTGGCCACTCTGTGAGAATCAAATGCTTGGTTGTCATTTTCCAGACGTTCTTGGCCAAAATCAAGCCACTCACTACAAGGAGGACAACCATCAGGAATTTTTTTTATCTCTTTTTCTCTACTCTCTTTTTCTCTCATTATCTTTCTTTTCTATACTTTTATTATTTTTATCCCTTTTATTTCTTTAAAGCAGAAGCATCCCCTCCCAAGTCATGTATTGGGAGGTTCCATTTATTTTTTCATTTTTCAGTAGTCATAAGAGTGGGGATAGAAGTCAAACCAAAAACAAACAAGGATAAGGAAACTAGTTATCTCTACCTAAATCATCAAAGGTTCTCTGGAAATCATTTATCAATTCATCTTCATACCAGGCAACTTTTGCAGCCATCTCTTCTGACGCAGTACCTGGAATAGTTCTGTCATTTGCATACATCATCACCTCCCTGCTATTTCTATCAACCCTCCTGAATAATCTGGCCACAGTTTCTTGGTTTTCACTCCCCGCATTGAAATCTTCTCTGGTAATTTGAATAGCACAATGATCTCTTCTTTGAAAAACTTGAGCAGCAGGAAATGGAAATGGAGACAAACCATCCCTTCTTCTACTGGCACTGGCCACATGTTGGAGTTGTTGGGAGGTGGTTATGGGTGAGTTCCTGGGTTGCTGGCTTGGGGATGGTCTTACTGCTGGTTTCAAGGCAGGCCTGGCATGGGAAGTACTTGGTGAAGAAGGAGGAATTGTAGTAGGAATGGAAGCAAGAACTGGTTGGAAGGTTCTGGGAGTACTGGGAATCACTTGGCTTTGGAATCTTCTGGAAAGAGGATGAGCAGAAGAATTTCTGGATAGATGGCCAACCAAATGAGGAACAACTTCAACCTCTTCACCATCCAGCTCATCACTACTTTCAGCATCTGGATCAGTTGGGGAATCAGCAATCCTTCTTATTCTTTTCACTACCCCTTCAGTATTCATCCTGGAGATTGGGACTTCTGAGCTGTAATATATTGTCTTACCACCAACTGGAATCGGCCCTCCAACATTAGTCCACCTTGCCACATCCGTCTGCCTGGAACCAGTCACTACATCAAAATATCAGTACCAATTTCAATCAAGATATGCAAATAACTCACATTGAGAAAATCCTGAAGTTCCATCAGGAGTAGGTGCCTCATAGAATGGGAACTCTTTCCCAAAAGGACCATCTTTTCTACTCCATAAATACCTCCTGACATTAGAAGACGGCACCCTGGTACAGCAACATGGTTTCTTTCCATTGAATAAATAATTGAACTTTTAAGATTGGGGATTGTAGCGTTGAAAACAATCCTTACCCTTGGCAAAATATTCAGTAGAGGCAGGATAAAGAATTTTGACTGCTCTGTATCAGTCATAAATTTGGGTGGGATCAAAGTGACCAGAAGAAGCCATGGAGGGTGAAGACAATCGACTGAAGACGCCAGAACCACAAAGAACAGATGGTGGCGGTGAAGAAGGAGAAGATTCAGTGAGTTCAGTCAGTTTTGAACTCATAACTGAAGAATATGCAAGCAGAAGATTCAAGACGTCAGAATCAGTCCACTCCAAATCAAAAAAAAATGACCTCAAGGAAATGGGGCCATAACTCATTTATGCCCGCCCTCAAAGCCTCTAAGGTGCGGATTAAATTCTTCTTTGGGGCTTATTCATCACCCAGAGCCTCCCCTGCAACTTAGGGGAGGCCAGGATCTTGATGGTCCTGGACCCCCTCAATGGGTCCAGGCCATGTAGGTAAAAATTTGGACCATGGGCCATTTTTTGGTCTCCAGAAAAATTGGGCCCAGGGGGCCTCCAATAGCCCCCATGGCCTGCGGACCGTAGGACCCCAAAAGACCAAAATCGCCAGAAATGGCCATATACAAAAATTTCAATAAAATCACCCAAGACTCAAAAAAGGCCAAAAGGGCCATAAAACCAAAATTTATCAAGAATCACCATAGGAAGGGCCAAGGCCCAAAATACAATGGAAGGCAAATTGAGGCATTTCCAAGGCCAATGGGGACAAGACCCCTTGAAGACTTATTTCAAGACAATTTCAATTGGGCCTTGACAAATGAGTATACATGCATACACTAATTTGGCATCATCTTTTGAGCACAAGAGCTCAGTGGCCATCATTTTGGGATACATCCCAAGGCCATACCCCAACGACAAAAGATTTATTGAATCAGAAGAAAAAGAAGCATATTTTGAAGTGGAATACTTACTCAAAATTGAAAGAAGGGGGAATCAAATTAATTTGACAGGGAAGAATTGAAAAAGGATTTTCAGGATAATGGTGAAGAGGAAATGAAAATTAAAAAGGAATTTTTTGAAAAAAATGTGGGGATATTGAGATGCCACTCAACAGTGGCAGGGTATCATGCTGTTCAGGAGCCCACCAGTTTCAAGAGGGGGATACTGTAACAACCACTCACCAGGGGTAAGGTTATTCATTAATACAACCACTCAAACACCTCAAATCAGCAGATCCACTATTTGCATCAGCATTCAGTTTCAGCAATCTTCCTTGGAACATGCATACAGCTTGGTACTTCAATACAGCCTGTCAACATCTGCACAGGTTGGAATCACCCAATACAATTTGGATACACCATTATGAAACTGTATGATCACTCAACTTCACCACACCTCTTGTACAGGTTCTGTACAGCTGTAAAGTACCTGTATTGGCCAGACTCAATTCAATTATTCAATCCTCCCATGAAAGTTCTCTCTCCGGATCAGGGCTGGTGATTCTCACATATAACAGCCCCTCTTTCTCCCCCTCGAGACTTTTCCCCAGTTAATTCATCTTGTTTATTTATTATTTAATGAATATTGTTATCCTTATTTTGGGTATTATATTTATTTAATATTAAGTTAGTCTTTGCATTTTCTTTCTTTGCCTGTACAGTATGAGTTGGGTGGCCATATCCTTATTAACCTTTTTCTTTTCACTCTGACAGGTTGAAACAGTGGACTTGGACTTGTTTGTGGTTGGCTCTTTTATTCTTTACTATTACTTCTTTTGTTGCTGCTATATTACATTTCTTTTATTAGTAATTTATCTTTTAACACTCTTAAGTGTATTTCTTTCTTACCATATCCTGAGCCCTCCATAAGTGACTCCCAGTTTACTGAGTGCCAGGCCCTCTTCACTTAGAAGAGCCCCTGTGACAGTAGTATTCAATTGGAAATTTTCAATCCATTTCCCACCAAGAACACAATGCATGAAAGTTTGTGGTGCCCCAAGGAATGGTATCAACGTTTTGGAAAGGGTTCCAGGGAGAGAGCCAATAGTATGCTGATGATTGGGGAGGTATACAGATATATCGTGGTTATTGTGCCATAAGATAATCTAATGATCTAAGTGGGAATTATCAATTTTTGAGGTTATATCACTATTTATTTGAATATGAATATTAATCATCCCAATGAAAAGTGGTTGTGAAGGGTTTGACATGACGACTATTATGAATTATTTTGCCAGAGTGGGAACTCATATAATCAGGAAGATTCAGCTAAAGGGATTCAAGAGCAAAAAGAAGAGGTGGAGTAGACTGATGGCCTGTGGTTACGTAGATGGTGGTTTAGATCATGGGCCACCTGTATATATGATTTCAGTAGATAATCTGGGGCATATATGCAGTCAAGGTGGTAAGAATGTGGGTGCACCAATATGAATGTTAGATCTTCTGCATGTTACACAAGTATTTGTGGACCAAGGTTCACATTAACATATCCAGAATTGGGTGGGTTGAAGCAAATTCTTGTACAGTGGCATGCAGCCATGTTTGCTGGTGTGACAGCAAACAGCACTGCATGTTCCCCAGGTTAATTGTTGTACAGTGACCTACTGGGCAATGGTGACAGTGGAAAGGAAAGTTTCACTGTGGGGATCTTTTTGTGTGGGCAGGTGAGGTATTTAAGATGTGTGCCACCAAACATGAGGTTGGGGTTTTGCAAAACCTTTTGTGGACTTACACCTACTGGGATTCCAGGGGGGAATGGGTGACTTGATCAAAGGGGGTGCCACCTGTGAGCCATGATCCACTTACACATTCACCCCTATTGCGTTTGAGGCTGTTACTAATCCACCCAGATTGAAATCAGGCTTTTTCCCTCACACAGGTGATAATCTGCTGAGAAATAGGCAACTGGCCCAAGCAAATTTTTGGCTTGAAGAGAGGTGCCAAATTTTCTGTGGTGTGTGTGAGGATTTCCAGTGTTTCCCCATGGGAAAAGATCCAGCATTAGGGATCATAAATGGGGGTTATGCTAATATCTATGAGTCTTAAGCAAATCCATGCTGATTGGCCTCAAGTTTCCACACACAAGCGGGAGAGCGTCTGCAGTTAAGTGGGCCACCCGCACAGGCAAATAGCTGGTCAGAAGACAGGCCATAAAAGGTCCTCCAGACGTGTGAAAATTGCCTGTGTATGACCCGTGGGGGGGTGCATATGAAAGTGTGTGGCAGCCCAACAATGTGCGGGCGTGAAAATCATAAGCAGGAAGCAGTCATAGTTTGCTGTGACCTTGGCACCAGAGTGAATCAACCGTTTGCGTATGATCCAAATCATCAACTCATCCCAATATGCACCCCTTAACATAACTTGGAATACACCAGCATCTGTGCAGGAGTTAGGCCAAGCTTTCCAAAAAGGTGCATAAAATGTATGAATTTGAGAAATTTGTCTCAATTTCTAGGCTTGATTGAATGTTACATTCTTGTACAGAACTTGCTCTGCCCCTCAGCATACATATACAAAGGTGTATGTACTACGATTTTGGCTATAAAAATTGAATGGTGTAATACAACTTCAGCCTGCATGCATATTAACAATCAGTATCCACCTTCCGATTGTTTGCATACGTGTAGCTCATGTGCCACATGCTCAGAATGGTGATTCACCTGGTTTACACACGCCAGCTCAGTGTGGAAGTTTTTTTGGGATTCCATGGTTGGAGCACTTTTCAAAATAGCTCATTGGAAGGCCCACTTCTGAGAACTTCACCAAAGCACGTGATATGCTCAGCCAGGCTGAAATGTCTTCCAATGTTGTGCAAAATTCTCAGATTGTGTGCTTACAAAAATGACCTAGCAATTTCTCAACAGGGTGCATCTGATATTGTTATATCAAGCTGAAAAACTGTGCAATTCAAATGTTTGGCCACTGAGCATTTTAATTATGACCCCAAAGCAGACCTACGCAATGGGTCCACCCAAGCTCATGCTGTATTCAATTGTCATACAGGCACCTGACCCTTTGTTCAAACTCTATCACCTAGCCATAATGCTGTTATGCTTGCTGTCGTTACCCATGACCAAATGCCCCACTTCCTTTTCTGCATGATGCATTTGTGGATTGCAACCACCGTGCACATTTCACAACTCCCTCATGAAAGCCCTCCTGGCTGATTGGGTGGCTATTTAAGGAAACATAGGGAATCTGACTGAGTCTGACAATTCAATAAATCGCAATACTCAGCCAGAAACCCTTTGTTCCTCTACCTCACACAGGCATTAGCTGTGACTGAGCTTTGATTTTCCCAACACACCTTGAAGCTTAGACTTTGGCAGGTCCTGCAACCGCTGCAATTGGCTCAGCTTCACCATGGTATAAAATACCATCTTTGCCCAACACACCCTTAATGTTTTCCCAGCTCATCTGCTCTTCTCATCCTTCTGCATATTCCCCTTTGCCTTCACCTGTTTCCCTGTTTTCTATTGCACTCGACTAACCACTCCCTTCCTTTTTGCTTTAATATTTCCCACTTCTATGTCCAGAACCCCCCTTCTATCCACCTTGTGCGTCTCCACCATTTAAAACTTTCATTGATATTATGTTCTGATATTAATACTAAATCTTCTTCATAGCTTTCTTTCAGACTTTTACAAAATTACGACTAGAGCATCTTTATTTTATTCAACTTTAAAATTCATAATTCATCGTATGTATTCCTGTTTTATTGAACTATTCCTTTCTATTCAGTTACTATCCTAAATTGTTTTGTTTTTAGATTTCGTGCACTTTATGCACTAAGCGGGGTATCCCCAGTGACGGACACTTGTGATGCTTGCCAATGTGAATACAAAAAATGCTTGTTTGTTGTGTGACCATTAAAACCACACAGTGATAGGAGTCCACGCCAAAGACTCCCTTGCGAGGACTCCTTTGTTGTCAACAATGATGAAAGCATCCCAGAGCGGGAATGGACTCCGCAATACCAAGCTGGTAGATGGAAACGCTTCCACAAAATTAGCCTGGTTCCATCTATCATTGATCTGTCCATCCCCCCTCCTAAGCCACCATCCAATGGTCACTTCACTTTTTGACTGGAGTGAAGTGTTTATCCCACCAATGAAGGATAGTAATGGCAAGAGGACATTTTTGGTTGGGCTGATTGTCACCATGTCTTTTCACGCATGGGATTCAAATGCCAAAGTAAGTTTTCTTTCTCCTCCATGAATGATTTCTCTTCATGAAATCATATGGACTTTTTCTTTATGCATTGAACAAAAACCAACAAATTCCCCACGACAAGAGTCTCCCATTCCTCATATGCCTTGTGAGCAAACTCTGTGGAAACCCACTCCAGGCTCAAGTGGCATCCAAAGGTTGGAGTACTTATTCCATGGAAAGCAGCCACCTTTCCCTTTTCTCATTTTAACTTTTGCATATAGTAAAATGAATTTTCCTCCTTTTGTAGAACCCTCCCAACACAATTAGACACCTATTCAAGGCCCAATTCAAGCCTCAGATTCTCAACTGCCATCACATGAGAATGATTTGACATGTGAGCCTAAACACAAGGTGGCTCCAATGCAATCATTGGAGGAATCTTTTGGTAAGTACTTTCTTTTTTTGTTTTTTCTGTTACCAACTAACCCTCACCCTTCCTTCCACCATCTTCAGCTTGTCCCACCATTCCTTGCTCTTACATAATCATCAATGATATTCCTGTTGAAACCCCCCTCCACTTGCCTCTTTCCCAGCTCCCCCCCATTTCCTCCAAGATCCCAACCACCCCTTCCCCTTGGCACCAAGCTCCTCTCATTCCAAAAATGAGGCTCTGCAGGAATTCACTGACTTGCAACCAACACTGATGATTCCTCAAGCCATCCTCCATGAATCTTGTTGGAGCATAGCCAATTGCTCCCTATGATTCCCTTTGTGGATGCTACTCATTGAAATGAGATGTACCAGGAATTGCGGGAGGAACTAAACTCCCTCCTTGGTAACGCATTGGAGACCTATCCAGTGGAGGAAAACACAGGGATAAGCTCAAAATCTCTTCAAAAATAAAAAAAATCCAAAAAAATTGTTTTAGTATCCTTTTCACTTATCTACTTTTGTAATACACTCCTTCAAATAATTTAGTTGTTGATAATCAAAAAAAATCAATTTTTGTTACATTCTTTATCTCCAAAAATTTCCTGATTTGCTCATTGGTGCAAATCATCTCTTCCTTGAGATCAATTTTTGTGAGAGCCTCACTCAATATTTGAGTTAGTATTTCTTTGTGTGAAGCTCTTTTGGAGAAAATGTGCGAATAGTAATCATTTATGCCTTCTACATTTTCAGCATCCATGGGCATATACTGTTTGAGATCTTCACTGTAAACAACCTGGGGTTCCCTTCATATGAGCAATTCACCTGAGATGCATGAGTCATTGCCAGTCCTAACATCACCCACAATTAATCTTACAAGCATAAGAAATTTTGTGTGAAGTGTTGGGCACAAGGATTGGCCTGTGAAGTTTTGGGAACCTGGACTAGTGCTGTGGTATTCCATACCAATTATACCAGTCTCAAGCTTACCAAATAATGAAATAAAATAAAATAATAGAAATTGCGGAATAGCTCCGCAAATGAAAATAAATTAAGGGAATGGTCCTGCAAATGGAAAATAGGAATTAGGGAATGGCTCCGCAAATAGAAATAAAATTGCGGGAATGGCTCTGCAAATAGAAATAAAATTGCGGGAATGGCTCTGCAAATGAAAATAAAATTGCGGGAATGGCTCCACAAATGGAAATAGGAATTAGGGAATGGCTCCACAAATGGAAATAGGAATCATGGAATAACTCCAGAGGTGGAAATCAAATGTCAGAGCTCTGGAACTAGGTAAATCAAACTGTAAAGAAGTCCTAGGGCATAATCAAGAAGATGAGAGGTTCAACCAGAAGAAATTTAATTACAATTGAAAATACCAATTTCCCCACCTTTTTCAAATAAGATGGCAGTGCACTCGATAGAAAAACCTTCATTTTCTCCACTTTCCCCACTTCTAAGAAAAGCCTCACCAGGTAAATTATCTCAAAGACATCACATGATATTGATAAGAAACAGAAACACCAGCATAATTTTCACATATGTATCATATGACTAGAAGAAAGCTCAATTGTCAGGAGCTGTATTTTCTCCACTTTCTTGGCAAAAGGAAAATCTCACCAGCCCAATTATCTCAATGACATCACATCATTTTCATAATAAAAAGTAACATCAGCATGACTCTCTCAGAACATACATAACTAATAGAAACAAAAAATACTTTCCTGACCTTCAAGAAAACATCACCAGCCATATTAGCTCAATGACCTCACATGACTTAAAAAAAAAGAAAGAAAAAAAAGAAAATCTAACCAGCTAAATTATCTCAATTACATCACATGATTTTGATAAGCAAAAGCACCACCAGCATAATTTTCTCAGCAAACATGTTGCTACATCAAAATTACACATGTAAGGTTTGACTATGAAACAAAAAGTAAAAATTACTAATATTTTACTTATTATACTATGAATGTCCTTATAAATGAAATAAATAAGATAAAAATAATAATAATAATAAAGAATTATTATAATTATGGCGTAAAAATAAGTCTATTATTAATAAAATATGATAATATAATTTATATTATAAAATATAATATAATAAAATAAATATATTAATATAAAATAATTAAAATATTCAAAGGCACTTTATTATTGTTAAAAACAAATAATAAAGGCGTAAACAATTGTTTTTTATTAATAAAAAACAATTAATAACAATAATATTACCAATATTAAAGTTATAAATTAATATAAATACTGTTTATAATAAGAGAAAATAACCTACTTTGAATATTTAATATAATAATTTTGAGATATTTTATGCCAAATAATATAAATACAGCTTATCCAAATTGTATTTACAATAAAAAAATAGATAAATTACAAATATTCTTGATTTTTACATGGAAATGGGATTTTAGAGAGATTTTTAACAAAAACAATTAAATCAATGATTTAATCACGTCAAAATTGATGATCATAATAAGATGATATTTGGTCTTTAATAATATAAAAAGTTTTTATATAAAGAATAAAGAAGTTACCTTTTTATTGTATTGATTTAATGTTTTTGATGCGTCTGGGGGGAAAACAGAGTAAAAAGAGCTCTATTTATAGTAAATACCTCCCTCCTAGAGTCCAAAAAGCTTCTAGTAGACGTGTATTGATCATATCCACTGGGATTGATCAATATTTTAAGGTTTGGTGATGATTACATCATGATCAAACCATATTACATCATTATTATGCCATTATTTAGAGTTATCACTATAACTCTAAGTTTGATGACGTCAAAGACTTGGCAGAACTCCAAAACTCGTGGATTTTATTATTTTTAATAATAAACTAATAGTATTCACCAATTTTATCACTCATATGACTGTTAAACTCAATTTAAGATTGAAGTGAGTGATCATAAATGATCAAATTAAGCTCAAACTTTGATCCTTACACTGCAAATATTAACTGTTTTACCGTGCAGTATATCAGTTATTTTGCACGGTATTAACTGTTTTACCATGAGGTATATTGGTTAGCAGTTAGCTTGTGCATGGGGTTTCTTGCGCATTCTCACCACACCTACACACAGTGCCCTCCAGTCCACCTCTGAGCTTCTCAAGTAAGTACTTCTTCATATCAATTTATAAATACTTTGTTGACATTTGTCATTATTTTAGCATGGTATGAGAAATTTTTATAAATTGACTAATTTTTGTAGTGTTAATAACTTTTAAGACTTACACGCTACAGCCATTAAGAGAGTGAATTCTAATAGCTTGGAATAACCTTATTAAGCTTCCAAGAGCATTTCATTACATCATCAAAACTCTATTTTTGATGATTTTTCTTGTAACTCATCTTTTCTGTCAAAATTTAATATTTTAAACTTCAAACTATGATTTCAAGGGATTATACCTTGAATATTATAATAAAAAATACATCAATCTTCACAAATGAACTAGTAGAATCCAAATGCCCCCTTTTTCAAGTTTGGACTACTTTCACAACAAAGTGGTCAACAGCGCTGTTGATTTTAATCAATAATTCCTTACAGGATTTAACCTTGTTTATAGCTTGTGAAATAAACTTCATTTCTGTATTTCCACAGTAATTACGTGATGACTTTATTTTTGCTTCATCACTCTATCATGTATAATTCAAGAGATATTAGCTAAAATCCCTGAATATATACATTGACCAAAAAGGTGCACATATTCAGGTTAATTCCTTAAGTATTGAGTTTGAAGATTAGCTTCTTAATTGTTTTATATGTGGAGCTTTATGAAGAATCCACTGGAACCATTTATCTGACATCTTGTCACATTGGTTTTTGAAATAAATAAGGATTTGTGTACTTTATAAGGTATTATTACTTATAACTTATTAAATATTGACTTTACAGATATGCCATAAAAATGGTATATGTGTATTTTACCATGGGGAATCCAATGTTATAGATTATTTCACATGTTTATTCATTGGTTTTTAAGTTAAACCAAGTTTTATGTCAATTTATGGTATTTTTGTATCTTAAAAGTACTTATTTTTAATGTATAATTATATTAAATATTTCTTGTGACCTTTTTGGGCATGTGGTCATATCTCAAAGGTTCACAACACGTCTCACCAGCTAAAACCTCTCAACTACAATTTTTTCTAAGTACCCTATTTTGAGAAGCTCTATGGAGGCCCAAAAGCTATAAATAGAGGTCCTCTCTCCCTGATATTTCCCATCATCATGGAACAAGTTCCCACTACCCAAAATCACCACCATTCCTTGAACTAGCAGGATATCTAGAGTAGTAGTAGTGTTTTATTAGTGAAAAGCTCAGTAGCCTTGCTCAGTAGCTTAGTATTAGTGAAGAATAGTATTATAAACGTAGTTCAAAGATCAGTAGCTTATTATTGTTAAAGAAATAGTAGTATAGCTATAGTTAAAGCTTAGTAGCCTTGCTCAAAAGCTTACTGTTATTAACAAAAAAGTAGTAGTGATATAAACTCAGTATTAAAAAAAACTCTAAAAGAATCATATCAACTAGTCTTATTATTGGTACTCATATCAAAAAACAACATTATAATAAGCATAAAACCACAAAAAAAATATATATTCTTATCATTGTTGATAAAAAAGAAAAATTCTTATTAGTTTTATTAAAATAAAAAAAAACCAAAACATATATATATATATATCATCATCACTTTTTTTAAAATAAAATAAAAAAAATCATAGTTTTTTTTTATCAGAAATTTTAGATCAGCATTTTTACTGTAGTGTTATTGATAGGTCTGACTTAGAGACTGCTGATGAGTCTTCTCTATCTGTTAAAGCCACCAATCTTATTTTATTTTGTCATCCTTTGTAGGCTGAAAATTTAGTATTATTTAGAGGGGCAGCTAATACACCTTAGCACCCATGGTTATTGAACAATTCTGAAATTCAAAACAGACTTACCAATAATTTCCCCCTCAAGGTACTGCCTTATTTCATCCCACACCAAAAGGAGTTCCCACATCTGGTGTCCTAACAGGGGCTAACTAGCCTCAACCATCAATAATCAATCAATTATCAAAGAAAAAACATTCAAATTTAGTCCATTAAAAAAAGCATTTTATCAATAAAACATTTCAAGTGCCTATCAAGTCTATTTGGAATCAGAAAAACCACAAAATTCTAAATCATCATCACCATCAAGTTCTTCAACAAAATCATTTCACTATTCTTATCCAAAAAGAGGAGAAAAACCACCTGGAGAAGAATCACCTATAGATTATAGTATACCAGTTGGTACACCCAGAACCAAGAAGAAATATCAAAAGATAGTTACAGATTATTTTCAGAAATTACTCAAAGAACTATTTGAAGTTAAAAAGAAAAGTGAACAACAAAAAATTTACAAAGAATATATCAATATGGATTCAGCATTACCATCAAAAATACCACACAATCTTGATGAATCAAAATAAGGAATTATAAATGAAGAGACCATGCAAGGACAAGAAGATATTTCTGATTTAGCAAGACTTCATCAAATAATGTTGGAAATGCAACAAGAACTAATTGAACTCCTTAAACAAGAAGGGAAAAGGAAAGAGTCTAGTTTTACTGCACAAAATGGCCCAATTGAAGAAACTACAAGCATGCCAAGAATTTTAGAGAAAAAGAGTCACCATCACCATTTTCAAGGCCCATGGCCTCATCAGCTCCATTCACTTCACAGAGACCAAATATTCTACCAAAGGGGGTGAATATAAAAATCCCACAAAACAATACACCCATTGTCAAGATTGGACCAAAGGATTATAATTTATTGTTTGATGGAAAGGAAGTGGAAAGATTTATTAAGAGTGGAAAATATAGCAGAAACTGAAGGAGTAAGTGGAATGGATATGGCAAGACAGATATCCTTTTGGACTAAAGATCAAGAAATTAGCTACCATATTGAAGGAATGCCTGGATATTAAACTGGTGATTGTAAGCAATTAAAATTGGATATGAAGAGGAGATGGGGAACAGTTTCACCTGACAGAAGATACAACCTGTCCTCAATTACCCAATTATTTACAAATACTTAACAAGAAGGAGAAATTAAAAATATGACCCAATATAAAAATTTCATTGGTGAATATGAATCCATTATTAATTATCTCAAAAGGTGTCAATATATACAAGGGGATATCAATCACAATCAAGAAATTTTGGCAAGTCTTTCCTCAAGTGTTCAAGAATCTATTTACAAAGAAATGATTAAAGATAAGGCCATGGTGCAAGCTTTTGATGGTGGTTATATCATTCCAAGATTGGAAATCATAAAATTGTATATTGAACAAGATCTAGAAGCCAAAGTGTTAAATCAACAGAGGGCATTTTCACAACCAAAGTCACAAGAGAAGAAAGCTAGGTTTGAAGAGAAAAGCTGGGAAGAAGTCTTGAAGCCAATGAAAGTTCTTACCAAAACAAGTAAAAATTGTCAGCCACAAGAAAATAAAGCAAAGGATACTGGGAATGAATCAGTTAAGGAAACATTGAATCAGCTAAAACACCTTCTGAAGTAGTTGAATCTCTCAAGAAACCTCAACCAAGCAATAATCAAGATCAGAGAACTATACAAAACTCACAGCCATTCAGGCAAGATATCCTTCACCACCCATATCTTCTGGTTATCAACCATATGTTCCAGCTTAAATGGATCCAACACAGCCATTGAAGTTTTGGTACTTCCTAGAAGAAGGACATTCCGCAATAAGATGTAATCATCTCACAGAGGACTTGGAGAAAATAATTGTCTTGAAGCAGGGAGGAAGATATCTTCTTCCCAATTTTCAAAGAGTACCCACAGAAGGCCCTAAATCTGAAAAAGAATTAGTTAGACATTTTGCCAAAGAGCAGGAGGATTTCAAAAAGAAAATTATGGAAGAATAAAGTACACCCCCAAAGAAGGGAGAAATAACAGTAATTGAGGAAAGAAAAGGTCAGAAGGAAACTGCTATAGCTGAAATAGAAGAATGGGGAAACTGAAAACCTCCTCAAATATCACCAGCAAATGAAAATCTTAAAATAAATGTTATACTTAGGCAGACAAGGCAAAGAGCTTCAAGACAGGAAAGTAAAAGCCAAACTCAGCAAGTGGATAAAAATGAAATGCAAAAACCCTTTAAAAAGAAGATACTAGGAGCCTATCATGAGTAAGATGAGGCAGAAGAAAAAATAAGAGTTCTAATTCCAACAAAGTACAAGAAAACACAAAAAGGAAAGCAAGGAGATAACGATGATATTGAAATAATTTCTAGGGACAAGAATAAGGAGGGACTAAGACAAGAGTCACAAAAGATGGAATTAAAAGAAAAGGTTAAATATACAGCCAATAATGCAAAGCTAATAATTGAACATGTGATGAAGAAAATACTTGAACAAAAGATATGTCTTACTCTTGAGGAAATGTTATCAATTTCACCAACTTTTATTGATAAATTACAAAGTTTAACTACCCACAAAAAGGAGGTGATAAAATCAGTCAATACGTCAAACATTCAAGAAAGACTACGTTCATTAAAGCTACAGGACTATGATACCCCAATATTACATTATGCATGCCCACTTGGATTTATGGAAGTATTTATTGGAAGAGAAGAATATCCTACAATGGCCTTGGTGGATAATGGATCAGAAATTAACATAATACCAGAGGAAATTGAAATTAAAGCCTTAATTACAAGTAGGAAGCTCAATATGAATCTCAGAGGAAGTGGTGAACATACAAAATCTTTGGTTCGACTCAGAATTTACACCAATTACTATGATAACAGGAGAAGAAAAATCAATGCCCTTATTAATAGCAAAAGGAGCTGTACACACCATACTTGGCAGACCATTTTTAGCAGATAATAATGTTAAATTGGAATTTTCACACAAGCAAGGGGAAATATTTAGTTATTCAGAGCAAGATGGATGTCAATTATGTTTACCAATATGTAATCCTTAAGCCATGGGTTGAAATTTTTCTCCACCAAGAGGTATGGAGCTTTGTGCATCTTCAGAGATTGGAAAATAGTAAATAAATTAAGCAGAATCATCCAAAAGAAAAGAAACAGAGGAAACATAAAGTCAATCTTCAACAAGAGTGAAGACAATATTTCTTGAACCAAACAAAATATCCTTCTCAGCAATTTTTGATGCAAAAATGGATTGAATGTTATAGCTCAGGAAATAGCCCTAAAAGCAGAATTAAACATCAGCCCTTACACATCAAAATCAAAAGATAAATCTTTGAAGCCAATTGGTCAAATTAAAAATCTTGAAGTCCCTTTTGAAAGTGAAGAGAAAACCTACCTGGACTTCTTAGTATTTGAAAATTTCAACCAGATAATAGATGAAGAAAATACTAGCATATTATCTTTATCTGAAAAAGTATTCTCCCTCTAGCTGATAGAAATTCTAAAGGAAAGGTGTCAGGCTGAGTCTATATTGAAGTAGTAATAAGAGTATTTACAACTAGAATTATGACTGTGACACGTAGAAAATTGATTTATAATAAGAGTTTTTGATTTAAAAGATGATTTATAATGTAATTAAGGGGTTCTACTATTGGAAAATAGTGGTGGTGAGCGCTATTGAGAACCCAGGGTGCAATCTTACCAGTTGGGTTACTATAATAAGAGTTACAATAATTAAATATATAATTATACCTGTTTATTACCCAAGAGTAAAACTGTTTTTGACAGTTTACTACGTAGGGTATTCAAGAGCAGGATGATGAAAGGGTTTTGGCAGTGAAAAGCCCTCCTTTTATCCTGAAATTGAGGTGAAAAGGTTATTAGACCTTTTCACGTAGAGGAAGTGAAGATTTTTCACTCCTCATGACAGGCTTGTGGTTTGCAAACAGCCTGTATACCCTGTATTGGGCTCAGATGTGGTTTTGAAACCACATCTGGGCAGTTTTTACCAATACAGGGTGAAAATTTTCATCTGGGGACCTCACAGCCTGATTCTGACGTGTATGACGCGTAGAATGCTGTACAGAAACTGTATGGGACCCCAGTATTGACTGACATATGAGGTATTGAAGTAAAAACATGCTTCTTTGTCTACTTGACACCTCATATTCATGGTTATAGGGTATTATCCCATGGTAAGGCTGTATATGACAGCAGGTGCGATTTTTACCTTAAAATTGTCATAACTCTGTCAGTTTTTGAGATATCAAGCTCAAAGTTGGTTCATTGAATAGCCCTGTATGAGCTCTATACAATGGTACCCAACTTGACATGGTTATCATTAAATATGGCAAAGTTATCCCATGTACAAGTGTTTTTATACATTGGCGTGTTTTGGGAAAAAAGCTGTATTAAGCTTGTTTGGCCAAAAACTTCTGTTCTAGTTGAGATATGAGGAAATGGATGACACCATCAGATAGCCCTGATTGTGCTCTTTCCAAAAAGACCCCACTTTAAGTATCTCCCACTAAAAATGTAAAAGTTAGATGAGAGGTGAATGTTTTGTTCACCCTTATTTGGTCTGAATTTGACCATAACTCAAGTAATACTGGTGCTAGCTCAGTTTGGCTAGTACCATTGGATAGCCCTGGCTTAGAGCTTCATTTTGAATACCCGTTTGATGGGGTTAAGCCTCTCCTTCTAGATTTTAGATGACAGGTGAAAATTAAGGTTTATGCTCAGCAATAACTTTGAGCAGGAATAACTTTGTTATTTCTTGTCCTATGGTGATGGGACTTATATTTTCAGGAAGAGGTGAGTTTCCTCTTTCTTTTGATACCTTTTGAGCTAATTTGGCTCAGTTCCATGTTTTGGTGGTATTTTGGCTATACCATTGGTTTATGGTATTTTGGCTGTCATGCTTGTGCTCTGGTTTTGAGTCACAGGCTGACAAAAGGAGATAGAAGATAAACTGGAGGTAGAATATTGGGAAGCAATGGAAAAAATCAAAGAGGAACTAAAGAAGATGAGAAGAAATTTGGACATAGCCATAGAAGACCCAGAGAAATGGCTTGCACTTGAGCTAAGTGGTATGAATAAAGAAGGTAAAGTAGAAAGCCCACAGAAGAAAGTTAAAATGGATCTGAAGCTACCTGAAGCAAATTCCTCAAGAATTTCAGAATGATATTTCAGTTTATTTCAGGAAGATTCCAGGTACATTAGTGATACTGAAAAAGATTTACTAAGTGAAGAACCAAAAGATAGCACAACCAAGGAATTGGAAAAAAGAAAATTTGAAGAATTGGAAAAGGAAAGTGGATCAAGTTTGAGATAGTTATATTAAAAAAGGGATTCAACTAAGAATGGAAATAGTCCTAGAAGGAAAATTGGTAGAATCAGAAGATGAATTGAAGTTATGTCAACAAAATAATGGAAATTGGGAAGATAAATATAAACAAAGCAGAAACTTTGAATACCTAGAAGAAGGATAGTTATCAGGAAATACACAAGGCTGGCTGGACTTAGCATTCTATAAGAATTTAATAATGCCTGTGATCAAATATGCTGCTTTTCAGAATCAACTCATTTATTTAATCAAAATAAAGGAATTACATCTGAATAACCAAATGACTCCCAGAATAAAAATGGCATACAGGAAGACATACAAGAATATGAAGGACTAGAAGATTATGTAGCACTTCCAATGATAAAATTTGAAGAACTGTATGATTATGAGCTAGATTCACCAATAATTCAAAGCAAATATCTTTCAGAACTACCTGGATCCAATCTTACAAATGATGATTTATTGGAATTACTAACCACTATTGGAATCAAAGGAAATTTTCAGAATCCTTACTGGAAGAAGCCTTATGGATATTATCAAATGACAACAGAAGGACTGTATCACAAAATGTTATGGGCTCAAGAAGACTTGAATCTAGATGGTTTGGGACTTTTGGGAGGAACACTTTGCCGGTGTGATTTTGGGTACATGTTTCTTCATTAAGTCAAAGGTTTTGTTTCAGAATGGAAAGGAAATACACAAAGAAAACAACGCAACAAGATATTTGGAGAAATATTGAAGGACATATGTCTTTCAGTCATTCACAAAGAAAGTTGGGTATTTCTCAATAATAACTGAAGTAATCAAATTTCAATCAGAAATTAAAAAAAAACAACCATAAAAAATAGCACAACAATGAAAGAAATAACCTAAAAAAAAGAGAATTAGTTTCATATATGTATTAGTATCAGGGCAGTGCCTTCCTGCCTTATCAAAGAGGAATTTCAATTTACTCAACCTCTGTTCAAGACTGTTAATTTATTTATAAAAAAAACCTTCATCTAGAATGATATAATCTTTCAGGGCAGTGACCTCCTGCCCTATCAAAGAGGAATTTCAAATCATTCAAACTACCTTATAAAAATTGTTTTTCAACATTCTTATCACTAAAGGCAGTGACCTCTTACCTTATCAAAGAGGAATTTAAATTTACTTGAATCTTTTTAAACACTCTTATCACTCAGTGGCAGTGCCTTCCTGCCTTATCAAAGAGGAATTAGTCTTTTACCTCAAAACTCAGAAAGGATCTAGACATTCATGGATGCCAAACTTACACATGAAAATAAATTGAAATGGATTCTTGGTTGGAATGAAAAAGGATGGACAGACATAAATTGCAAAATTGTTGGAAATATAGAAGAAGTCAATTACTGGGAAAAAAACTTTGTTGAAGAAGCAGAGGATTTTTTTCAGATAGGTATTCCATACATAGAATTTGAAGAATTGTTCAATTTTCCAGAACTGCATCAACAAATTCAACAATCTAAACATTGGCAAGAGCTTTCAGAATTCTCTCTTTCAACACTGCAATTTCTAGAATTACTTACATATGATGGTATCAAGGGAAATTTAGGAAACATACATTGGGAAGAGGATACATTAACATATGCAGAATGGAGAAGAAAAATATATTTTGGTGATGTGGAAGCCTCAAGAGGACTGTTTCTGGATTTACTGGACATACCAGAAGGAATAATCTTATGGAAGCATGGAAATTATGTAATTAAAAAGGCCAATTGGGATGTTTTGTGGGAAGAGGTGTTTATACCTGGAATTATTAGTCTCAATACACATAATTATAATATCAATAAGGATGATTGGAAATTGATTTTGGAAGACTTATTTGTTACAAAAATTAAAGAAGAAAAAGGAAGCTTCATATCAAGAATCAAGAAAAAGATCATATAAATGATTCAGACAAATATTACAAAAAATGAAAAGAAAAATACTGACATTTAACTTTTATCTTTTTATAACAAATTGGTCATTGTGGGTGTAGAGAATATTTTTTCTCGAAGAATTTTATATTTTGTTTTTTTAGAGATTTAGGAGGGGATTGAGAGTAGCAGAAAGCCTTATTAGATTTGGATGGAGCTAATTCAGGTTGATTGATAAAAGAAGTTAAGCCTGATTCATCAATTTTGTCCAATCGGGGTTCCTCCTTTACAATTATACCAGGAGAGGATGATGATTATAATGCAGGATTCAGCAAAAATGTAGGTGATGAAGGTAAAAATAATGGTATAGAAGCTAATTTAACATCAGGACTAGAAGTAAAAGCCACAGGAAAATTAAAAGGAGAGTCTGGTGGATTTAAGCTATTTTCTCCATTAAAATTAAATGTTTCAAGTGAATCTTGATGAAGATATTCTAAGGAAGAATCAGATCCATTAAACATATGTAAAGTGGATATAGAGAAGCTATCAACACTGTTCAACACACCAGACTCATCAATACTAGAAACTAGTGACGGACAAGACTGTTTTTCAGGACAAGGAAATGAATCATCATCATCTAAGTATTTGAGAGCAGGAGAAGACTTTTTTTCAATAATATCTACAGAAGATACATCATCATCCTGTGAAATAAAAGCAGGAGGAGATTGAAAATATGGACTTTGTCAATATTGGTGAGTATCAAGAGGAGTAGTAGATGCAAGAGCAGGAGGTGAAGCAGGAAGTGGAGCTATGGGAAAATTCTTTTCAATTCAATCATGAATCATGGTAGCAGCATTAGTATTAAAGAATGATGAAGATGAAGGATCAATTGATAACTAACACGTAGCAATTAAAATTGAAACAGAAGATTGGAACAGATTTATGATAAAAATCATGGATCAAACATAGCTCTTATATCTTAGAAATCAGATTCAAGAATCAACCACCAAGATTAATAAAAGGTAGATCATTCAAGATATGCATGTGCAAAACTCTGCAAAATGATGGCATCAAATTCAAGCCAATAATTTCCATATTAAAAGCCAAGCAAAAAAATCATAATAATAAGTAATTACCATTACCAATGCAAATAATAAAGCCAAAATTAGCAACACAGAATTCAGGATAAATGTATATCCTCATCAGACAAGTCAAATTCCTACTTAAAAAAAAGAAAAGAAGGCAAAATCAATACAATGTTCTCAGTGAAATTATGCAGGACAAAATTGATAACAAATACAATTGGCAGAAAACTAAAAAAAAAAAAGAGAGAAGAAATACAAAAAAAAAAATCCTCTGGATAATGACTTACATCCCCAACACTTTAACTTTAGCAATTCTTTCACAGGAAAGCATCCATCCAGAAACTGGGTCTCTATTTCCAAAATCACAATCAAGGTTGAGCAGCCTCACTCACAACATGGTTTGAAACACAACAATAACAAGTTGCATCACCAAGCTTGCTCAAGGCTCAGAGTATGCTACCCAGCATGATTACCCTATTGCCAAAACTTAATGAAAGTTGAAAAAAACCCGGAATCACTAACAACTACACCATTTGAAAATATAACACTCCTCCTCAAATTGAGACCCCATTGAACATTACTCATTAATCTAATCACTCCTCAAAAAAAAAAAGAAAATATTTTTTTTCAAAAACAAAAAATTAATAAAAAATAAATAAATAAATAAAATAAAATAAAAATAAAAATGAAATATTTTTCAATTAAAAAAAAACCAAAAATAAAAATAAAAATAAAAATTTCAATATAAAAAAAAATAAAAATAAAACCATAAAAAAAATTTTTTCTCAATGTAAAAAAAAAAAATATATTTTTTTCCAAAAGAAAAAAAAAAAAATTTTCAACATAAAAAAAAAACTAAAAATGAAAATAAAAAAAGAAAATTTTTCTCAACATAAAAAAAAAAAAAAAAAAAATTTCCAAAAAGAAAAAAAAAAAATTATAACAAACAATATTTTTTCATAACATAAGTATAAAAAAAAATTAACAATAATATTAAAAAAATAAATAAAATAAGAATTATTGATTAATATTAAGGATAAAAGAACAGATACCAAAAAAAAATTAGTCCTTGTATGACTTTAAACTAAAGTATAGCAATCTGAAGGCTAAAAGTAGTCTTTATATGACTTTAAACTACAGGGTAGCAACCTGAAGGCTAAAATTAGTCATTGTATGACTTTAAACTACAGGGTAGCAACCTGAAGATGAAAATTAGTCCTTGTATGACTTTAAACTACAGGGTAGCAACCTGAAGGCTAAAAGTAATCTTTGTATGACTTTAAACTACAGGGTAGCAACCTGAAGGCTAAAATTAGTCTCTGTATGACTTTAAACTACAGGGGTAGCACACCAGAGGGCTGAACTTGCAAGTAAACTCAAGGAAGAATGAAGACTAAAAAAAGAGTGAAGATGTAAATAGAAGTAACAAAAGTGAACAACAGAATAATGAATACTTCAACATTCAAATAATCAAGAAGATTTAATCAAAATAAAACCCTCAACATTGATCCGTGTTGTCCTCAGTAAGACAGTAAACTGCTCCCTTGTGTAATTCTGGAAAATGGTTTTCAAATGTCCTTGTAATACTCTAAATTGCAGGATTTGGTATACCTAATATACTGGGTTTTATCCACCTAGAGGTAAAGTCTTTTTAAAACTTAAACCTACAGCTCAAATTAAATTATGAACAAAAGTAAAAGAAGATACTGATGAGACTGTTTCATTTTCACCAAAAAAAATTAAAATGAAATAAGAACAATGGAAGCTCAATCCAATGCAGCAAAATATAAATCAGTACTCAAAAAGGTTAGACCAGTCAATGAAGCTATGCCTCAAGATCTGAATCCAGCTTTGGAAAGACCTGAATTTTCAAGAGATCCATATGAAACACCTTTATCACCTAACCCACCTCTATTCATTGAAACATTAAGAGCTACAGAAGAAAAAATTTCAATCATAAATTTCAGACCATCTTGATGGTTATCAGAAGAAGCAACAAATTTATTAAAAGATGTTATATTACTAAGGGAAAAGGCTATAGCATTATCTGAAGAAGAAAGAGGCATAGATTTCTTGATGGCGTCATTGGTATTTGAGATTATGACACTTGCCCTTGAGCCTTGCTTAATCCTCTGGAAGTTGTGCCTCGATGACCTGTTGAAAAGTTGAAATAACCATTTGAAATTTCTGCCATTGGATTGCTTCTGAAAAAAGATGCATAATGGTGTATAACACCACATATGGCACTTTTGGTTATTGAAGGTTGAAATGGGCCAAAGGTCTTTTGGAATGATGCCAGGAGTATGTGAATGAAATTTGGGTCTTGGAAGCTTCAGAAGTGACAAAGTGGTCTTTGGGGTATTTGGCCATTTTTGGGTTTTTGCCCAAATACAGAAAATACGGCTTAAAAACTGTATTTGCACAAAGTGTGCAAAGAATGCACAAAATGCACAAAAGTGACCCAAATTGCTCAAAATGCACAAAAGTGCACAAAATGCACAAAATTCAAAAAACAGGCAATTAAGCCCCAAAAGGCCTGATATGGCCTGTTGGGAATATTTCACATAATACATGAGGAATATGGCCTAAATGGCTAAATACAGCTAAATGCGCAAAATGCACAAAAAGTGCGCAAACTGTATTTAAAGGTTAACAATCCTAATACAGGCCTATGGGCTGTATTTTCCCTGCTTTATGGAAAATAACCAAGATGCCCAAAAGCACAAAGACAGCCTAGAATGGCTTGATGATGGTGAAGGGGCCTAGTTGGCCCCACATGATAAAATGACCATTAAGGCCATAAGAAATGACAATGGCCAATTTGGCCAAGGATTATGGATATGGCCAAATTTCCATATATTGGATAAGGCATGGATATACCATATTGAGGTCCAAGAGGGTGAATTTCCATGGTTGTGACAGTACCCCCGACCTTGAAATGGTGAGCTCCTGAGCACAATACAAGGTGAAGCCTGTTGAGGCTATTGGAAAGAGTTTTTAGAGAGGGATAATTGAGGAGTTCTTCTTAGAAAAATAAAGTTGATACTGGTATTAAAATGTTGGCATATGACATGGGACTTGCTTGATCTTCTTTTGACATTGGCTTCAAGATTTGATGATGAATGAAATGAATGATAATATTGACGTGAAATTTGACATGATAAGAGAAAATCCAAGATGAAAATAAAAACAAAAAATTAAAGAATGAAAATGAAAATAAGAAAGGAAAAAAGAAAAAGAAAATAGAAATGAATCTTGAGGAGGTTCCAATCTTCATCACAGAGGTTGATAACTGATTTTGAAATTGGCCATCGACCTGGAAAGAGAAATTTGATGCCAGGTGCTCACAAAGTGCCCAAGGTGATTTTTTGACAGATTGTAGACCCCTCAGGGAAGTGCACACCAGGAGAGGAACTTATATTTGGTAATTACCACTCCTTCCAGTGCCATAAAAAGAAAATAAATTTATTGAAAGAATGACTTGGAATTGGAAAGACTTAGAAGTGAAATGAAGAAATGAATGGTCCATTTGCCCAAGTGAAGAATGGCCATAATTTTGGGATTGATGTTGAAAGCCAGGCCAAAGAACTTTCTCCAAAAATTTCACAATTCTCACACAGTGGCCAAGGTGATTCTAAAAAACAGAAAGGAGTAGAATACCCCTAAAGGTGCATACCAGGAGTGGGACTTACGTTTGGTAATTCCTCTCCCCACCAAGCACCATAAAAAATCAAGCTCTTGAAGAATTGGGTCCTGGCTTGTCAGGATATAAAGAATGGAAATCCTTAACCAGTTCAGGAAAATTCTTGAGGTTTTCAGTTGGTTCCCAAGTGGATCTTTCTGAATCTTGACTCAAACCTTTCCATTTTAGCAAATACCATAATTTTTATCTCTAAAGCTTTGAGTCCAGTATCTGAGAGACTTCCCATTCCTCTTCTTCTTCAATGATGATTGGAGGAGGAGGCTCTTGATGCCTATTTGGGATTGTTGATGTCTTGACTGGTTCTAAGAGTGAAATATGGAAGACTGGGTGGATGGACTTCCATTGAGATGGGAGCTTGAGGTGATAGGCATGAGTGCTGAGTTTCTTCAAGATTGGGAAAGGACCCAACCATCTTTCAGACAGTTTTTTGGTGGGCCTAGTTGATTTGATGTTTTTGGAGGAAAGCCATACCATGTCACCAGCATTGAAAATAGGTGGACTTGCTCTACTTTTCTCTGCATACCTCTTAAACCTGTTTATGGCAACTTCAAGTTCTCTCTTGAAATCTTTCTGTACTGATTGGATTTTTGTTGATACTTTTCCAGCAGGAGTATCTTGAATAATGTGAACTGAGTCAAAATGTGGATCTCTTCCATAAACAGTGAAAAACGGTGATTGTTTTGTTGAAGAGTGGTCAGAGTTATTGTAGGCAAATTCAGCCAGAGGGAGCCAGGTGTTCCAATCATCTTGATAATAACTGACATACATCCAAAGGTACTGTTCTAGTATCTGATTTACGCTCTCTGTCTTTCCATCAGTTTCTGGATGATAAGCAGTTGACAGATCTCTTGAAATCTTGATCTGCTGACAAAGATTGGTCCAAAAGGAAGAAACAAAAAGAGAACCTCTATCACTAACAATGCTTGAAGGAAGGCAATGCTTTGAAAAAATATTCTTGATGAATAAATGGGCCAAATCTAATGAAGTTATTGAAGAAATTGTTGGAATGAAAACTGCCATTTTTGAGAATATGTCCACTATGACAAGGATTGAGTCAAAGGAATTGCACTGTGGCAATTGAGTGATAAAATACATTGAAAGACAAACCCAAGGACCATTTGCAATTGGGAGAGGTTTGAGGAGTCCAAACTTCTTGTGGTGAATATCTTTGTTTCTTGAACACTGGTGACAGGATGATACATAATCCTTCATAAATTGAGTCATGCCAGACCAGTGAAAATCCTGCTTGAAAAGTTTGAGAGTCTTCTCTTGGCCAGGGTGTCCAGCTAGAGGAGAGTCATGCCTTTTTTGAAGTATGCTGAGTTTAATTGTGGGATCATTTGGGACCACCACCTGATCTTTGAGGAGAAGAAGTTGGGAGGAGTAATCAAGAGAATAATCTTGGAAAAATTTACCTTTACCAAGATCTTGAAGAATACTTCTATATTGAGAATCTTGCCATAATTCCTTCTGAATTGATTCAATCAAATTTGAAAATGCTTTCACCTTGACTTCAAAGGATTTTGAGGCTTCAATTTCATCTTGATTGATTATTTTTTGATAATTCATTGGATTCTTGCTGATGCAATCTTCCCCCCTCTGTGGGTAAACATTGTCCTGACGTGACAATGCATCTGGGAGGGTGGCCAGTGGCCAGGGCGGTAAGTGATTGAAAAATGGAATTCAGAGAAAAATTCAGCCCAGCGGGCTTGACGGCAAGTGAGAATCTTTGATGACATAAGATATTGAAGTGATGAATGATTGGTGAGTACTTCAAAAGAGGAAGAAAGTGAAAGGAGAAATGCTCTCCAGCCCTTGAGAGCCCAGACTATGCCAAGGAGTTCCTTGTCATGAATCTCATAATTGAGCTCAGCTGGGAGAAGCTTGCGGCTATCAAACGCAATGGGATGTTTTCCTGAGTCAGAAATCTGACTACGTACAGCACCCAAGGCATAATCTGATGCATCAGTCTCTACAATGGTGGGTAGAGAAGGATCAAAGTGAGAAAGGATTGGAGCAATGGTTAATGCCTCTTTGAGTTGATGAAACTGTCTAAGAGCTTCCTCATTGGGGGAAAATGGGAATCTTTCTTGAGGAAACTTGTGAGTGAACTAATCTTCTTTGAATATTTCTTGATGAAACAGTAGTAAAAATTGGCAAAGCCAAAGAATGATTGAAGAGCCTTGACGTTTCATGGAGGTGGCCAATTGAGAATTTTCTGGACCTTTTCTTGGTCCATCTTGAGGCCTTCAGAAGAAAAAACTTAACCTAAACACTCTACACTAGTAACATGAAACAGGCACTTGGAGGCCTTAGCAAAGGGGTTATTGGCTCTGAGTCTGGAAAGAACAGTGGACACATGAGTTACATGTTCTTCTTCAGATTTGTAAAACACCATAATGTCATCCAAATAAACCACAAAATAAATATCAAGAAGATCATAAAAAATATCATTGAAAATGTTTTGAAAAGAGGCATGAGCATTGGTGAGCCCAAATGGCATAACCAAATACTCATAGCTGCCATATTTAGTTCTAAAACATGTCACATGTTCATCACCTTGCTTGATTCTGAGCAGGTTATATGCACCATGCAAATCAATCTTGGAGAAGATAGAAGAACCATTCAAAACAGTAAGAAGCTGATTCATAGGAGGAACAGGATACTTGTTCTTCCTAGTAACAGCATTGAGTTTGTGGTAATCAACACACAAACGGATGCCACCATCTTTCTTTTTGACAAAAAGGACAGGTGCTCCTGTTGAAGAGGAGCTTGGCTGGATGAAACCTTTCTTTACATCCTCTGAAATGTAGGCCCTGAGTGTATCTGACTCTTGGTTTGATAAAGAGTAGATCACCCAAACTGGAGGTAGAGACCCCTCCAGCTCAATATGATGATCACAGGTGTGGTGAGGAGGAAGTTTCTCTGCTTTCACCTTTGAAAATACATCCAAGTACTGGTGATAAACAGAAGGAACAACCTTCATCACGTTTTCTATTTCTTCTGGCTCTTCCTCTTCATCCCACAACTCCTCCAGGGAGTCATTATAAGATGAAGGAGGAAGGTCCATATTTGCAAAGAAGGGATGAAGTGGAGATACAGAATTGTCTTCTCCAACATCTTGAATGTCTTTGAAGACTTCATCTCTAGATGATAGTAATGACTGATGGGAATTCAGGGAAGGAATATGGACAGAAGATGGAAATGATGGTGTTCTAGAATCACCAACCAGAGCTGCACATGATTTGGCAGAAGAAGAGTCATTATTGAAAGATTTTGAAAGATAATAATAGTCCTTATGATCAGAATTAAAGGTTATCAGCCCTTGCCTCCAATCAATAGATGGATTAAAATTATTGAGAAAGTCAAAGCCCAATATGAGGTCTTCTCCCTTGGGAGTATCAATGACTAAAAAGCACCATTCAAAGCTTGGGAAGGAAGGGAGCTCCACCATATATGTAGTATGGTGAGTCACAAATAGAGAAGGAGACTCTGAGGAGTCAATAATAAGAAGGGGAATACTTTCTGGGAGTTTTGACATGGTCAAAGAATACTTGTGAACAAACTTCTTTGCAATAAATGAGTTGGTAGCACCAGAATCAATGAGAATATTGTAAAAAATATCAGAGATAGAAGAAAAAACAAAAAATTTAAGAGAATTTTTGACACCAGTATTCAGAATGCACAACTGTGCTCTGGATGGAAGAAAGTGAAGACCATTGAACACAACATGATCTTCACTCAGGCTTTTCCCTGGCTGGGAAATTTGCCTGATGGTTGGGTAAGCTTGTTTTGAGGCCTTTTGAGACAGGACTCAAGACTATGCTTCCCACCACAATAGGTACATAGACCTTCCTTGATTCTTCTTTCTTTTTCAGAATTCATCAACTCAAAATCTTTATTCAATAAAGAAGAATGGGGCTTGTCCCTCTTCTGAAAATTCTTCTTCTTGTTTTGACTTGAGATTGAAGAACTTTGAGGATGAGAAGAATGTGACTTTGAGGCTTCTGGCTTCTTCTCTTGATGATGACTCTTTTCATTTTGCCTCTCATGGTACCTGGTATCAAGCTCCAGGGTAATATCCATTAATTCTTGGAGAGAGTCAATTCTTGAAGGATGGGAGGCCAATTGATCTAAAATCCTGGATGGCAATCCCTTCCTGAAATGATAGATGAGAGCTCTTTCACCCCAATCTCCAATTCTTGAGACAAGACTTCTGAAATCAGCAATGTATAAAGATACATGCCCACCTTCTTTCATTCTTAAAGAATCCAATTCTGCTTCAGCTTTTCTGACTTCATTTGGGTCCCCAAATAAGGTGAAGAGTTGAGATTGAAATAATTTCCATGAATTGAGAAGGTAATTTGGATCTTGATTGGTGAGATTGAAAATATAAATCTCAATCCATTTTGCAACTCTGCCAATGAGAAATGAAGTGGCATAAAGTACCTTCTTTCTGTCTTGAGAGAATTTTGCTGGATCATTATGAAAAATCAGTTGACAAGACTGAATAAAGCTTCTAACTTTGAAGGGTTGAGTCCCATAAAAGCATTCTGGTGCCTTAATAGATGGAGTCTTGAAAGTTGGTGGTCTTGATGCTTCAGAGGATCAATCTTCTTGAAGATTGGCCATAATCTGAGTCATTTGCTGCCTAATGGCCAATAAAGATGGTTCAGACTGATGAGGGACAGGTTGATTAGACTGGGATAGAGTTGGCCCTCCAATACCTTGGGATGCCTCCACAGGAGCAGGGACACCTTCAGTACCATCAGACTCTTCCTCTTCCACAGAATTCTGCTCCTTCTCTTCACCATCTTCACCTGGATCCTTGAAAATGGTCCTTGAAGTTCCTGGGAATCTGCCAACTACTCCTGAAACTGAACTTGATCTTCTGAGCCCTCTTCCTTCCTTCCTGGATGGTGCTGCTCCTTCCAAAATGGGTCCTCTGTCCAATTTGGCCCTCAGTTGAGAAACTGCTTGTCAGCCTGTGACTCAAAACCAGAGCACAAGCATGACAGCCAAAATACCATGAACCAATGGTATAGCCAAGATGCCACCAAAACATGGATCTGAGCCAAATCAGCTCAAAGGGTATCAAAAGAAAGAGGAAACTCACCTCTTTCTGAAAATATAAGTCCCATCACCATAGGACAAAGAATAACAAATTTATTCCTGCTCAAAGTTGTTGCTGAGCATAAACCTTAATTTGCACCTCTCATCTAAAATCTATAAGAAGCAAATTAACCCCATCAAATGTGTGTTGAAAATGAATCTCCAAGTCAGGGCTATCCAATGATACCAGCCAAACTGAGCTAGCACCAGTATTGCTTGAGTTATGGTCAAATTCAGGCCAAATAAGGGGGAACAAAACATTCACCTTTCATCTAACTTCTACAGTTTTAGTGTGAGACACCTAAAGTGGGGTCTTTTTGGAAAGAGCACAATCAGGGCCATCCACTTCCTCATATCTCAAATATAACATAAGCTATGAGGCAAATGAGCTCAATACAGCTTTTTTTCCCAATCCACACCTAGGTACAAAAACCTTGTACATGGGATAAATTTGTCATATTTAATGATAACCATACCAAATTGGGTATCAATGTATAGAGCTCGTAAAGGGCTATCCAATGAACCACCATTTTCACATGATATCACAAAAACTGACAGAGTTATGGCCATTTGAATGTTATAATCCCACAATATGACCAATACAGCTGTATTATGACAGGATACGGTTGTACTCTGATTATGAGGTGTCAAACAGACAAAGAAGCATGTTAATACTTCAATACCTCATAAGTCAGTCAATACTGGGGTCCCATACAGTTTCTGTACAGCATTCTATGCCTCATATACATCAGAATCAGGCCGTGAGGTCCCCAAATGAAACTTTTCACCTTGTATTGGTGAAAACTACCCAGATGTGGTTTCAAAACCACATCTGAGCCCAATGCAGGGTATAAAGGCTGTTTGAAAACCACAAGTCAGTCCTGGAGGGTGAAAAATCTTCACTTCCTCTGTGTGGAAAGGTCTAGCACCCTTTCCACCCCATTTCAGGATAAAAAGGAGGCTTTTCACAGCCAGAAGTTTCTCCTCATCCTTCTCTTAAATACCCTACGTAGTAAACTATAAAAAACAGTTTTACTCTTGGGTAATAATCAGGTATACTCTTAATTTAAAGTATTGTAGTCTTTATTATTGTAATCCAACAGGTAAAGCTGCACCCAGGGCTTTCAAAAGCACTCACCACCACTATATTCCTTATAGTAAAGCCCTCTTATTATTAAATTAAACCATCTTTAACTCTTTTAAAAGGTTTTTAAATCTTTATTTAACGTGTCACAGTCATAGTTAAGAGTTGTAAATACTTTTTAATACTCTCATCATAGACTCAGCCTGACACTCCTGGGGTGCCATGAAGAGGAGCCCTGGGAGTTGGAGTGGGAACAGCTTGAGTTCTGGCCTGAGATCTTGTCTGCCTTGCAGGAGGTGAGTGTTGGATGGACATGATTTCAGGATAAAAAATGAAATTAAATCAACAAGAATCAAGATTTTAAGATGAGAACTTTAGGCAATTTGAAATAATGCTTGAAGTCAAAGTCAAAATCAATATCTTGAGGAAAATCAATAAAAATCAATAAATCAAATAAAACCTTCAGGTAACTCAATCAATTAAATATCAAATGAAAACTTGAAGTCAATAAATAAAATTTCAATTCAATGAAAATCAAAATCTTGCAGAAAATCAATCAATCAAAATGAATTCTTGAAGAAAAATCAATTTATGTCAAAATTCTTGATGGGAAAAATAAGCAAAATCAATGAAATCTTCAGGTCAATTGATTTTCTTGAGGTCAATATCAATTTATGTCAAATCAATAAATCAGATCAAAATCAAGTGAGTTCTTCTTTAAAAATCAAAATTCTTGAAGAATGAATCAAATATGAATCTTGGTGTGAAGAATGTGTCTGAATAACTTGATGAGAAATTTGAAATTAAATGAAAATTAAGATGATGCCTGAATTATGAATAAATTAAAAATGATGATTTGAGATAAGATTTTAAAAATAGAAACAAAAATAAAATTGGGGTCAGCTTTCAATTTTCAGAATGAAGAATGAATAAGAGAAAATTGAGAGGTGACGATGAATCATAAGATTCATAAGCATGAAAGAGTGATAATTTCAATGAAATGAGTGAATGAAATTATAAAGAAAGAATGAATAGAATAAAAAGAAATTATGAGTGAATTAATATAATGTCACAGGGGATCTTGGACAGAAAAACAAGAGTGGTGTGGCACCCAGCAATCAGGGAACTCACTTGGAAGACTCCAAAGAATAAAGAAAATAAAAATAAAGCATTGAATTTCTCTAAGAAGAATGCAAGTACAAGGATGAAATGAAATAAGAAAAATGGGAAGCCAAATGGCAAAAGAGCCAACCAAGTAAGTCCTCAATCACTGTTTCAACCTGACAAAATGAACAATGGAATTTGTAAGGATATGACCACCAAATATCCATTGACAGGCAAAGAAAGAAAAGAGAGGATGGTGCTAAATGACTGACTTGATAAGATCAGTATTCATATATCAAAAATGGTAAGATAAATAAAGATAAAATAAAATCAAAATATATTAATTAACTGGGGGAAAACCCCCCAGGGTCAAAGGAGGCTGGTATATGTGAAACGTTGAGAGCTTGACTCCTTCAGGCTAGCAGTGGTCCTGTATTGAATACTGGAAACTGTATTGATTGTCTGATTGAGTGTATACCTTTCCAGAATGGGAAATGAACTGTGTTGAATAATTTTCCCATGGTGTATGAATGAGAATACAGGTCATTATGAATTAAGACTGTACTGAATGAATTGGGTTTCCAAGGTGGATTGGTGGAGCATTGACCCTTGACACATTGTTTTGGAACTGCATCTCAAATATCCCTTGAGAATGAACAGCCAGTATTCCCTTGGAGGAATACTGTGAGTGAGAATAACCATTGATTGCTTGATGGCGTCATTGATATTTGAGATTATGACACTTGCCCTTGAGCCTTGCTTAATCCTCTGGAAGGTGTGTCTTGATGACCTGTTAAAAAGTTGAAATAACCATTTGAAATTTCTGCCATTGGATTGCTGCTGAAAAAAGATGCATAATGGCGTATAACACCACATATGGCACTTTTGGTTATTGAAGGTTGAAATAGGCCAAAGGTCTTTTGGAATGATGCCAGGAGGATATGAATGAAATTTGGGTTTTGGAAGCTTCAGAAGTGACAAAGTGGTTTTTTGGGTATGTGGTCATTTTTGGTTTTTTGCCAAATACAGAAAATACAGCTTAAAAACTGCATTTGCGCAAAGTGCGCGAAAAATGCGCAAAAGTGCGCAAACTTTATTTAAAGCTTAAAGAGACAAATACAGGCTTTTGGGCTGTATTTTCCCTGTTGTATGGAAAATACCCAAGATGCCCAAAAGCAAAGGGACAGCCTGGGATGGCTTGATGATGATGAAGGGGCCAGGTTGGCCCCAGATGAAAAAATGACCATTAAGTCCATAAGAAATGACAAGGGCAAATTTGGCCAATTATTATGGATACGGCCAAATTGCCATATGTTGGATATGGCAAGGATATGCCATATTGAGGTGTAAGAGGGTGAATTTCCATGGTTGTGACAATTCTTAACCATCCTTCTGATGCATCTTTAGGTATTATGCTGTTAATCATTGTTTGATAATGGGAAGGGGAATTTTTTATACCAAAAGGTATCCCTAGTTATTCATATATGCCACACTGGACTATCATCCTTAGTAGTTTTCTGGCATTTTCTGTTAATGCATTTTTGTGAAAACCCATTAGAGAATCCATGGATATAATTAACTTAGCCTGTGACAATTGTGTTAATGTCTCATGGATTCTGGGTATTGGATACATGTGAGGGATAGTATACTTTTTTAGAGCTCTAAAGTCCCCTACCATCCTTTATTTACTATTATGCCCAGCTATAATAACAGGTGTAGTGACTTTTACCTGTTTATTGTGTCCTACCTTTCTTAATACCCCTAGGTCCAGTTATTCTTTAATGTGTACCTCTAGGCACCAGGGCGAATCTCGCGTCAATCGTCAGGGATTGAGTTCACGTTGCACCGCTGTCAGTATGAAATCTTGCTTCAGTTGCGTTAGTGTCACTTTATAGTCACTGGATTTAGTGGGTCATGTCACGTCAGCATCAAGACAACGTCAATCGTCACATGTGTCACATGAGAATGTCACTCAAAGCCCAAACCCATTTCAACACTATTCACAATGTTCGGGTAATTTCACCTCATTGGCTTCCGCATACAAGCCCGCACTGCCCTCAAGATGAGACTCTGACACTTCCCCCCCATCTCTGTCCTCACCACTCCTTATTCTTTCACACCCCCGCCCATACCATCTTTATGCTCACGTGGTGCACTCCCGACATGCTCCCGACATCACTTATCCTTATGCTTGCTCAAGTGCCCTCCGGATATGCTCCCAACACTGCTTACAATCATTACGCTCGCGGAGTTCACTCCCAACATCAGTTGCGTTAGTGTCACTTTATAGTCACTGGATTTAGTGGGTCACGTCACGTCAGCATCAAGACAACGTCAATCGTCACATGTGTCACATGAGAATGTCACTCAAAGCCCAAACCCATTTCAACACTATTCACAATGTTCGGGTAATTTCACCTCATTGGCTTCCGCATACAAGCCCGCACCGCCCTCCAGATGAGACTCTGACACTTCCCCCCCATCTCTGTCCAAACCACTCCTTATTCTTTCACACTCCCGCCCATACCATCTTTATGCTCACGTGGTGCACTCCCGACATGCTCCCGACATCACTTATCCTTATGCTTGCTCAAGTGCCCTCCGGATATGCTCCCGACACTGCTTACAATCATTACGCTCGCGGAGTGCACTCCCGACATGCTCCCGACATCACTTATCCTTACGCTCGCTCAAGTGCCTTCTCAATATGCTCCCGACACTGCTTACGATCATTACGCTCGCAGAGTGCACTCCTGACATGCTCCCAACATCACTTATCCTTACACTTGCTCAAGTGCCCTTCCGATATGCTCCCGACACTGCTTACAATCATTACGCTCGCGGAGTGCACTCCCAACATGCTCCTGACATCACTTACCCTTACGCTCGCTCAAGTTCCCTCCCGACACTGCTTACGATCATTACGCTCGCAAAGTGCACTCCCAACATGCTCCCAACACCAATTATCCTTATGCTTGTGTAGTGCCCTCCTGACACTGCTTATCCTTACACTTGTGTAGTGCCCTCCCGACACTGCTTACCATCCTTACGCTTGCGGAGTGCACTCCGGACACCACTTATCCTTACGCTTGTGTAGTGCCCTCCCGACACCACTTATCCTTACGCTTGTGTGGTGCCCTCCCAACATGCTCCCGACACCACTTATCCTTACGCTTTCGGAGTGCCTCTCAACATGCTCCCAACACAACTTATCCTTACGCTTCCGTACTACATCCATAGTGTACGGTGGCTTGTTGGCGTACACGATGAACCCAATCGCCAAAATATCCTGAGTGGCCTTCTCTGCCAACAGGACCTAAGGGGAAATTGGTCAGTATATTCACAATGTTGTGGTTAGGGTGTAAATCATGAGACTCACAAATTAAAACCTAATGAGTGGACTATTTAAGACAAGAATTGTGTCTCCTGTTTTGCCGACAAAACCATTTTATTTCATATCATTCAAATGGAACACTTTGTTTAGTCCTTACCCCATGAGGATTGAATAGTTCAAAAGTTGACTTTAGTAGGTTTGTCAATAGTCAACTTTATTCAGTGAACGGCCAACTTCAGCCCTAGAGAGTGGAAGTGAAATCTCTGATATCGCCAGTAGTAGTGAATCAGGCATTGAAGTAGAGAGCCAGTCTCATGAAGATAATCAAGATCCACCAGCTCTTCCAGAATGTGAGTATGCATCCATCTTGAATATTTCTAATCTCCCAAAACCTGATATTGTGTCATAGCCTTTATTTCAGGTCAGCCTCCAAGCTCTCAGAAACCGAATTTTAAAAGTTATGAGAAGGAAAAGACTGTTGAACCTTGTGCACCAACAGAAGATGATGGGCAAGATGATGTAATTTTCAATGGGGAGGTAGAAATTATATCCAAGGAACAATTTGTCTCCAACATTGCTCAAACAATCCCAAGGCTCAAAAAAATCCAAAATGATAGTAAAATTCCTGATTATGTGCGTCAAAAGATTGCTGAAGCCATGAGCCTGCTCAAAATGGATTTGAACCGTAAGTCCATTACTAATTCAAAACAAAATTGATAAAAATAGCTGCTTACAATATATGGGCAGGTGTGGAGGTGGGAGAATCTCTACCTGACGGATCTCGAGTCGTAATTGGATTTCCAGGCAAAGGATTAGGAAAAAGACCAAATATACATGCAACCAAAAAACAAACAAAAAACGCCGTACCTTTGAAGCCGCAAACAATTCTCGCGATCGAGGTCATGAAATTATCAATGTTGAAGGGGACCATATTGATAATCAACCTCCGCATACTGAACCCCCCCAATACTCAATGAAACAATCCATGATGAAGCTCCACATACTGAAAGCCCCCGATACCCAAT
Source organism: Austropuccinia psidii (assembly GCA_023105745.1). Taxonomy (NCBI): domain Eukaryota; kingdom Fungi; phylum Basidiomycota; class Pucciniomycetes; order Pucciniales; family Sphaerophragmiaceae; genus Austropuccinia; species Austropuccinia psidii. The sequence continues at coordinate 25,657,380 of JALGQZ010000004.1, read as the reverse complement.
GAAACAATGCATGATACAACCCCTCCCGCCTCTCCTTGGAATATTCAAGCCTTTCAGGAAAGGGAAAAAATTAAACATGATACAATGGGACGAGATATGACTGATATAGTTCCTGACCCTGAGCCCGAAGTGTCATTGTCTGCTAATTTTTAAGGAATATTTTTATCCCGCATGGAAGAGTTTGCAGGCATTTTGAATTATCATTCCAATATTACTCAACAATCATGGAAAAGGGGGCTTGATAATATCAATAGTATTTACAAAAATTGATGGGACAATTTACCAATAAAAGATGCTCATACATTCCTGCCTGTTGGTATTAAGGTGATCAATAACCAAGAGCTTAAAATGTTGGCCTGGCTGGAGGACCTTGAGATGGCAGGTGAGTTTTATCTTTGTGCATGATACATATTTATTGGCTGTTGACTGGTGATATAAATTGCAATATACAGGGTTAGATTTTTTTAAGCCAACCAAAACAGAAGTGTTTTTTTATCACAACATTTGGAATCTCAAATTGATGAAGGAATCAGCTAAACCTCCAGAGAATCTTTTAAAATCTGAACACTCCTCCTTCAAAATGGTTCAGAGCCTTCTTTACCCCGCCAATCCAGTTAAACATTTTTGGGCAAATGTTATGTTTGAATCCATTAGTTTAGTCTCATACGATGTGATTGCACCCAAACCATATGTTGCACCAACATCAAATTCAACCAATCCTGTTGGACTCGAACGGGGGGCAGTTGAATACCTTGCCTCCTGCTTGAGTAAATTGAAGCAACATGCAACCCAACTCAGCATTGAAGGTGGAGGGGCTGACAATGAGAATTCCACAAAGCCGCACAAGAACCTGGAGGATCTAATGGATACAGTTATCCATTTGATGATTGCGTACAACATGGTACGTGCACATACAAAGGTCAAAGTTAATGGAATCAAAGGCAAACTCACGAACTCAAAAAAAAATGAGGCCATCAAAGATCTTTTGGCGTGTCACAAGAATCTTGGAATAAATCAAATTTGCTATGGTACATTAGCGGCATTCTGTCCGGCGGGGGTTCGTGGTTTGATGGGATGCTCAGATGACTGGAGAACAAGCTCATTTAAAGGGACTTTATCACTAATTGACATTTCCGCAAAACTGTCAGAGTGTAAAAATCTAGTGGGGCCAGTGTGGCTACATACTAATAAGTAGATATGTAATTTACTGAATAAAAGTTTCTTCTCATCAGAGTCTTTTAACCCCACTGTACCTCTTAGATTTGAATTTGCACGATGCTTAGTATTAGACTTTGGTGATGCCTGGGTGGCAAAATGCGGTCTTGGTTCAAGTGATGAGGTCACCTTGACGGTACCCAGGTCAGCTAAACTCACAACCAGGATTGACCCGTTTTAGATTAGCTTTGTACTAGATAGATTGTAATTGAATTTTGCAAAGTGATTTATGAACTTAATAATCATGACTTCCTATCCTACTACTGCCCGGATGCCACAGTCTGAATACCAATAGTAATTGTACGGCGGCATGCCTCCATACATCATTGAAAAGACTCCGACAAGACGCAAGCTGAGTCAGGCAGTTGTGTGCGCGAGTAGCACATGCAGGGGAATTGCGGGAGATTGCGTTTATCACTTCCCCCAGCCCATAATAGGCCAAATGTTCATGTGTCTTTCAAGAGAACTAGGATAACTAGGGATCCGCAGCAGGATGCATATTGCATTTGCATGTGCTTGCAATATTCCAAATGGTTGGATTGGAAAGTGATTGCATGGGAACATCAATATGTAAAATTGAATAATGCACTATCCACTGCAATTTTCAGGTTCAGGTATTTGAGATCGCGAATTTGCAAAGGTCAGGTGTGATCTTTCTTTTTAGCCGCAATTAAAAAATATTCATCAACCGCAATTCAATTTAGGTGATATTAATAAATCAGTAATCATTTGGTTTCATTTCATTTTCTGCTGAAAGCATGCCATTCACAAAGAAAGGAAAAGAGCGTAAAAGGGAACTCGCAAGAAAGCGTCAGGCTGAGGAAGGAAAGTGTGAGTTGCTTGCTTAATCTCAGTGTATATATATAGATATATATATATGCTTCCACATTTATGTGGCGCCCTCATTAGGCCCCACCGAAGAACATTGGCTTTAGTCGGTTCAGATTGTGCCAATGTCATGTGGGCTCCAACAGGGAAGTCAAAGGATGTGTGTCAAAGAAAGCTCCTTGGCAGTATCTGATATCTTGTGTGCTTCAACACATAGTGATCCCTCAACCACTTGGGAATAGTAGCAGATCCCAAAAGACAAATGAGCGCAAAACGACCCAAATGAATAGGTTGTTTTCCTCCTCTCGCCCAACAGCACAAATATCAATGCCAGTATCAGCAAATATCACCCCAAGTGAAATTTGGAGGGTTGTGGATGTCAATCAGATCAAACGCATTCACTTTGGCCGTGTGGCAATTTTCTCTTCAACCGGATTACTCATTGCCCTTGTCGAATTCCGACCATTCACAACAATGAGTGAAGTCGAGGTCAATCAATGGGATGAATTATCACAATTCTTATTTCGCGAAAAGAGATTCACCAACCCGATTGCAACAAATGGAGCATTACTGGAGGGATTTATGTTTGGGATTGGGTGGTGCAAATGCAGCACGAAGAATGAACAATTTGGTCTGTATGGAAGTGTTGGGAAAATTGAAAACACAAAAGATGAATGGCAGAACCGAGGTCCCAATCTTAGCTTGGTGGGTTGCATTCTAGGTCAATCCTTGCGATATGTTGGGGATAATTTATTTGAGAAGATTCAAAATTTCTACAATTCATTGGGGGTTCCGTCTTTTGATCAAATCAACTATGAAGGCAATATTCCGGCAAATCAGGGTGCATGCGAGTTTGCTTCCGCACTCACTTTCACCATGAATGGATTCAAAAACTCACCTCATCTTGATAAGGATGCATCGCAGTATGCTTCAGGATGACGGTTTCAAGCTGATAAGCGGATCGGCCAAATTCAAAGAGACACATCAAAGTGGTGTACAGGGGGAAAATTGATTTTCCCAAATGAGCATTTTTGGATTGATCTATCCGCATGTCATGGGCTCATTCAGGTAGTGTGGGCCAGTAGTACATTTGTTCATTATACTGATCCAGCGCAGGACAACGAAAGCACGACACTAGTGGGTATGTCCGCACAATGCTCAATCAGGTTAGCAAAAACAATGCGGCAAAAAAGCCACGGCTATTATGAGATTGGCGAGAGAGCGGGCTATCAAATCAGGGATGGTAATACAATCTCATGCCAATTCAAATAATGAGGAGATTTGCATGTGTGTTGGGTAAGTAATGGTGGGGTAAGGCAGAAGACAATATACACCAGGATTGGATGGATTCGAGTGCGGGAGATGGGGTGTCTCACATGAAAAAGGGGTGAAGTGGATTATGTACGGTGGCATGCCATCGTAAATCTGTCCTGGTTTGTTGCTATTGTCCACAAAGCCAATGCTTCACACGCGAATCCTCATGCTTGTGCAGATTCCGACAATGCTAAAAGTTCCTTAGGCCTATGCGGGGTGCCAACGCTACACACGCCAATCCTTACGCCTGTGCAGGCTCCCGAAAATTTACACCCCAATCATTACACTTGTGAAGGTTCCCAAAAATGCTAAAAGTTCCTTATGCCTGTACAGGCTTTCGACAATTCACACGCCAATCCTTACGCTTGTGAAGGTTCCCAACAATGCTGAAAATTTCTTGGCCTGTGCAGGATCCCGAGAATTCACACACCAATTCTTACGCCTGTGCAGGCTCCCAACAATTCACATGCCAATCCTTACGCCTGTGCAGGCTCCCAACAATTCACACACCAATCCTTATGCCTGTGCAGGCTCGAGACAAGTCACACGCCAATTGTTACGCTTGTGAAGGTTCCAGACAATTCAAACAATTCAATACATGAGTAAGATTAATAGCATGTGACCATAGGAAAGGCCATGTTTCACAAATCTGGAGTGGATTGCTCACATGCGGGAAGCTCCCGCTTTTTTACATTTAAGAATGGATATGGCTCTAAACCATGGAAGAAGAAAATATAGGAGACGGTAACGGCAACTATTGGCCCATTTTGGGAAAAAGAGGTTCACAAAAACAAATACTCACTCAAACTGTTGGTGGGGCACTTACAAAAATAATTCTCACGCAATCAGGGTTTTTCTCTGAAGAGGAAATAAGTAATTTTTACGTGAACAAAGAATGTAATAGAAATTGAACCTAATAATAATTGAATAAAAATAATTTATTTAAAAGAAAGTATTACAAATTATAAAAAGTGGAAATAATGAGATAATTTTTTTGGAATTTGGAGACTATCCCAGTGCTGTCCTCCTTTGGATAAGCCTCCAGTGCCTGGGCAAGGAGGGAGTTTATTTCCTCCCGGAATTCCCGGTGAATCTCATTTCAATGAGTTTCATCCACGAAAGGAATCATGTGGACCAAGCCGTGATGCTCCAACAAGATTCGGTTGATCGATTCGTGGATAATGGCTCGAGGTATCATTAAAGTTGGTCGTAAGTGAATTCCTGGCGAGCCTCATCGTGGGAATGAGAGGGGCTTTTCACTGGGGGGAGTAGGCGTTGGGGTTCTTGGGGGCACTGGAAGGGATCTCTGGGGAGGGAACCGGGGTTGGAGTGGAGGGGGGGGAACAGAAGGGGAAGGTGGGGGAGTCGGGTAAGAAGAAGGGGGATGGGGTGATCCGACGGGCGTATCATAGATGATAATTATGGAGCAAGGAGTGGCGGGACAAGCTGGAGACGGTCAAAGAAAAAATGAGGAAAAGTGGATATGGATCAAAGAGAAAGATGGGGTGACTTACCATAAGGTTCCTCCGTGGATTGCGTAGGAGCCACCTCAGGTTCTGGCTCACAAGTCGTATTGTCCTCGGGTGGTTGGGACGATGGACTCGGGCCAGGAATAGGTGGCTCTTTGGTTCGGGAGGGTTCTAAAAAAGGAGTAAGAGTCAGTTCACTTGACTCAAAGGTGAAAGTGAAAATGAAATGAAACTTTGGCTGCTTACTGCGGAATAATTCCTCAGACCATCGGGTGCCACTTGGGCCTGGAGTGGGTTGCGGGGGGGTTTGCTTGCGAGGCAAACTAGGAATGGGAGAGTCTTGTCAGGGGGGATTCAGGGGTTTTTGTTCTATGAGTAATGGAAAAAAGTCAGTATTATTGCGTGAAGAGAAATGAGATAAGGAGGAGAAAGAAAACTTACTTTGGCGTTTGAATCCCATTGGTGACAAGACATGGTGACAATCAGCCCAAGCTTGAATGTCCTCTTGCCATCGCCATCCTTCATCGGCCGGATAATCACTTCGCTCCGGTTGAGGAGTTAAGTGACCATCGGATGGTGGCCTAGGAGGGGGAGGGGACAGGGCTAATTGTCCGGAATCATTCCCGTTGGCCTGGCATCCATTCACGCTCGCAAATGGTTTCATCATTTTCGACCACAAAGGAGTCCTCGCAAGGGCGTCTTGGGCAGGAACTTCTCTGGCCTCGTGGTTGGAAGGGGCCGACAACAAACAAACATTTCTTGTGTGCTTGTCGGCAAGCATCACAAGCGTTGTTTGTTGTCGAGGAATGAGTGCAGGGGATACCCCGCTTGGTGCATAAAGTGCACGGCATCCAAAACAAAACAAATGAGGTTAGTAACTGCATACAAAGTAAACAATCAAGAAAGAAAATGAAGGCGTACGATGAATTATAAATTTAAAGTGCTAACAAAATAAAGAACTCTACTCGGAAGGTTTTAAAAGTCTGGAAGAGAGTCGTGAAGAAAAATAAGTATTAATATCGGTATGTAATGTTGACAAAAGTTTAAAAAATAGGTAATGCACAAGGTGGATAGAAGTGAGGTTCTGAACGGATTAGAAGAATAAACAAACAGGCAAAAGGCAGTGGAGTGGGGTTAGTGGAGTGCAAAAGAGACAAAAGTAGAAAGGCAGGAAGACCAAGGGGAATATGCACAAGAAGGACAAATGCGGGTAAGGTTGAATGAAGTGGAGCAGGTGAGAAAGAAAGTGAATGGCGTTTCATGTGAAGATGGTCTTTTATACCATGGTGAAGCTGAGACAATCTCAGCAGTTGCAGAACCCAAAAAAGTCTCAGCTTCAAGGCATGTGGGCAAAATTGAAGCTGAGTCTCAGCAAATGCTGCAACTGAGAAGTGAAATGCTCGCATGAGGAAGAAGAACAATGGGGGTCTGGCTGAGTATTGCAATTGATTGAATTTTCAAGCTGAGTCAAATCCCCTTTGTTTCCTTAAATAGCCACCCAATCACCCAGGAGGGTGGTCGTGAGGCCCTTGTTGAATGTGCATTGTGGGTGCAATGCACAAGTGACCCATGCAGAAATGCACCCGGTGCATTTGGTCACAAGTGACCGCGGCGAGATTACCGGCCGTATGGCCTGGTAATAGTATGTGAACAAAGGGGGGGGCTGTAACACAAGTGAATACAGCGTGAGCTTGCCTCGACCCATTGCTCAGGTTTGCTTTTGGGTCATAATTTAAATGCTCAGTAGCTGAACATTTTAATTGCACAGTGATTGAACTATTGATATAACAATATCAAATGCGCCGTGCTTAGCCATTGGTCAGTTGTTTTTGTATGCACACAATCTGAGCATTTAGCACTGCATCAGATGACATTTCAGCCAGGTGCAGCATTTCACACGCTTTGGTGAAGTGCTCCAAACTGAGCCTTCCAATGAACTATTGCAAAAATAGTTCATTCCATGGCTTTACTGAGGACTTCCACACGGTGCGTTTGACCATGACATGCTCAGCTTGCGTGTGCAAATCGGGTGAAACGCAATGCTGAGCATGTGGCACATGAGCTACGTATATGCAAACGATCGGAAGGTGCATGCACATTCGCTATATGAATGTAGTCTCAAGTAGTATTACACCTTCCTAATCTGTACAGCCAACACTGTAGTACGCAGTACACCTTTGTAAAAGTATGCTGCAGGGCAGAGCAAAAGCTGTTCAACAATGTAACGTGCAATCACGTCAAGCCATCGAGTCATACATCTCAACTGCATCCCTTTCATGCACCTTGCTGGACAGGTTTGCCTAACTACGGCACAGATGCGCATGTAACGCAAGTTAATGTAAGTGGGTCATGATGGGATGACTTATTATTTGGGTCATACACAAACAGTGGATTCACTCTGGTGCCATTGTCGGGGCAAACTTTGACTGGCCGCACTTGTTCATCCCGCGTTCTCATTGTCGGGCAGCCACACGCTTTCATACGCACCCCCAACGGGTCATACACAGGTAACTTTCACATGCCTGGAAGACATTTTACTGCCAGTCTTCCAACTGCCTATTTTCTTGGTCGGGTTCTCAGCTTGACTGCAGACGCTCACCCGCTTGCGCATGGAAACCTGAGGCCAATCAGTGTGGATTTGCTTCAGCCTCATCCACATTAGAATAATCCCAGCCTATGATTTCTGAGGCTGGTCATGTTTGCATGGTTATCTCCCACCGCGGGTCATTTTCTTCACGTTCTCACACGCCCTGCGCAAGTTGTGGCACCTGGCTTGCAGCCAAAAATTCCCTTGGGCGTGTGGCCTCTTTCTCGGGAGTTTTTTACACGCGTGAGGCAAAGACATTGATCCAAATCTTGGGGGATTAGTAGCCGCCTCAAACGCAATAGGGGTGAATGTATATGTGGATCACGCCTCACGGTTGGTGCCCCGTTTAATCATGCCACAAATCCCCCCCTGAAGCCTAGTTGGCATCAGTCATCAAAATACTTCATGCAAAATCAAACTCATGTTTGGTGGCATGCCACCAAACATATCTCACCCACCCACACACAAACATCCCCACAGTAAGATTGCCCTTTGAAACCGCCAACATTGCCTAGTAGGTCCCTGTGAAACAGTTAACCTGGGGATGATACGCTCATTGTTTGCTGTCACACCAGTGAACATGGCGGCATGCCTCTAATATGCCCCTCCACAATAAGTTGCTACAACCCACCCAATCTTGGATATGCTAATGTCAACCTTGTTCCACCAAAGGTTTTGTAACTTGCTGCAGATCCAGCAGTCATATTGGTGCACCCACATTTTGGCCACCTTGCCTTGACATATGCCCCAAATTGGATATGAAAATTATGAGCCCAAGAGGCCCACCCCCATCAAGTCCATGCATGTAACCACAGGCCATCCCCCCTTTCCCCCATTGCTGCCTCTCATATAAGCTCCCCACCTGCGCTTATCCGTCTTCATTCCGTTTAGCTAACCCTTCCCAATCATATAATTTCCGACTATCCCCAAATAATTTAAAATAGCTATCATGTCAACCCCTTCACAGCCACTTTGCATTGGGATGATTAATATTTGTATTCAAATAAATAGTGATATAACCTTAAATCCTGATAATTCCCACTTAGCTTCTTGGATTATCATATGGCACAATCAACACAACATATTTGTTTATCTCCCCAATCACCAGCGTGCTATTAGCTCTCTACCTGCAACCCTTTCCAAAATGTTGATACCATTCCTTGGGGCACCAAAAACTTTCATGCACTGTGGTCCTGGTGGGGCATGGATTGAAAATTGCCAATCCAATCCTACTCAAATATTATTTGTTGAGGGAGTATTTATGACTGCTGCAAATGATCCCTCCTCATCTCAGAAACCCAATCTAGCATTGATGTTCTTCACATGGTATCCAAACATTTTATTCATAATGGAAAGCTTTTGAACACAAGATTTCAAGCTTAAAATTCCCAAAGAATATGACTGTAATACTCATAGTCAATGTCAACTCTTTACTCCGACATTTCCCGCTTCAAACTTGAAGCCAGCTTCATATCCTGCTGTTTCATCATTGATTTCCAAGCAAAAACTGATACAATTACCCAGTGGATCAGACCTCCCCATGATGACCCCCCTCCTCCCTCATCAAAAGACCGGACTAGCTTTTCTCTGGGATCAAGAAATCCCCAATGGCCAATCAGCCCATAACCTTTGGGCCACCCCACCCCCAGGATCCACTTTCAATGCCAGGCACATCATTACAAACAAGGTTGTTAGCTCATTTGAATCCCTTTCGACCAATACCCCTCTTGGAGGACTGCTTGCGGATGATATGGGATTGGGTAAAACCATTCAGGCCATTGCTCTAATTGGTACCTCCAAGGAGCGGATGAGTGCAAACCCCCATCGCTCCACGCCCACCATGATCATCTGCCCCCCTTGCTCAATTACCAACTGGCAATCAGAAATATCCAAGCATGCTCAGGCTGGAGCGCTGCATTCCAAAAGCTACCATGGTCCCACTTGTCACTCATTATCCCAAGCCAACATCTTAAAATATGATATCATTATCACTTCTTACAATACTATCACCCAAGAATTTAAGCAAACCAATACCTCTACATCATTCATTTTTCAAATCAAGTGGAATTGTATAATTTTGGATGAAGCACAGTGAGTGTCTGATCTTAAATGATTCAAATTACCTTTTATATCCAATAACCCTTGCCCCATCTTATAGCTATATTTGCTCTCAATACACTGCCACTCACCGTGCCATTAATAGCCTCCTTTCATCCCGTCAAATATGTTTAATGGGCACACCTATTCACAACACCATTTATGACCTTTTGGGCATAATATCATTCATTACTCAACCCCAGAGCGCCAATCAAGATAACTGGTCACCATTCATCCTGAGTAGTCTTTTGAAAGGTTGCAATGATATCTTGCATTTGGCATTGCGGCATTTAAGTTTGCGCCGCACCAAAACCACACATCTCGAATCCCTCCCCACTATTAGCCATCATTATGAGCTCCTCCCACTCAACCCAACCATGCAGCAAGAATATTCCATATTATATGAAGAATTCCTATCATCCAAAAGCAAAGGACCAGGAGAATTTTTCGGAAATATTAATCAGCTGTGAATATGTTGTAACCATCACATCATGCTTAACACAATTGCAGAGGCAGATTTGGAAGACCACGAGGGCAGGGGCACTCAGGATAACTCGCCAACAATCACACAAACTATTGTGGATGTGGAAACATGCATGATGAGTAGTAAAATTGCACACCTCCTACAAAGCTTAATGAAGAACAAACAAGCAAGGTGTGGTCCAACCAAATCAGTGGTTTATACCCAATGGACCCTATTTCTAGATTTGTGCGTTAATTCTAATATGCATCCATTACCAATTGAATCCATCTGACTTTTTTTTATTGTAGAATTGGTATCACACTTTCCCATCACTCTATCCTTTCAGCACGAATTGATGGAACAATTACAGCACAAGCACAGGAGAAGGCACTGGAGAATTTCTTCAATAATCCTGAATGTGAAGTACTGATTGCATCCATTGCTGCAGCTGGAACTGGCCTCAATATAACTTGTGCTAATACGGTCTATTTAATGGTGAGGGGACCCCTAAAATTCTGCCCTGATTTGCGGCCCCTGAAATCCACATTTCCAGGAGCCCAATTGGAACCCAGCCATTGAGGTTCAGGCTGTTGATCGACTCCATTGTATTGGCCAACAACAACCTGTAAAGGTCATCCACTATATCACTCCTCATTCAGTTGAGGTCAACATGCGGAAGGTACCTTTCAAGATCATCTTTGACCCTAATTGTATTGCTATTCTAAAATCCTTCCTTATGGAAATGCCATTTTCCAAACACCAATAGGTCCAAGAAAAGAAAAACTTATTAACTGCGTGAGCCTTACTGATATTATATAATTTGTGTTTGACCAAGTTGATAACTCTTGTTCACCCTGGCATAGGTCCACAATTATGAACACCATGAGTTGGATCGAACTACTTCAATATTTCCTCAATGAAAATGAGCAATAGAGTCTTATTTCTAAGGGAGACGGTGATACATTCCAATTCATATTGTCTATATTCTGGCATATTTAGCAAGTTGTTGAATCTTTAAGAAATAATACTCAGATTGTATTACACCTGCACAAATAATTCACAAAATGACAATTTGTAATGGTGCTATACATTTATATTACTAAGTTATTTCAGAGCATCACCATTTGGCCTAATAACTGGCATGTCAATTATTTTGAAGGCGCTAGTCTGCATCTTACTACAGCCTTTGAGCCAATCTTGATCAAATACCTGAAATGATAAGCCTTCCGGAATATCACCATCATCTGTCAATCTTAATTCTGGCAATCTATCAATAGTTTTTTTACCCTTTTTTTAATGCAATTACAAAACTCTATGTCTTGATCCTATTTTAATACCAATTCTTTAAATAACTGGGAGCGCCAGCGTAATCCCACTTTGCGGTAAACTTGACGGCCATTTTCCAGTACCTCCTCAGTATCTGAACATATTCAAGGGTCATTGAATTGTGATGCTAGAATGGGGAATTTAGCCATATCACACCATTCACGACGGCGCTCACAGGTCTGCACATAATCAAGTAGATCATTATCAGTCTTTGCTCACAATAAAGAAGAGATACATTAACTAAACCTTTGATGAATCTCTCCAAGCTTCTGATTCTCCTTTTTAACCAAATACTCGGCATCCTTTTGAATAGACTTCCATTCTCTTTTCAAATAAGTGAAATATTGCTCCATTAAAGCCACCACGACCCCTTAGTTATTATGATCCTTGTTTTAACAGTAATGATGATACTTGCTGCTGACCAGTGCAAGACAAAATGTATGGTAAAACACCATAGACATCAGCTCATTGAACGGATGTTGCCATGAGCTCTCCCAGTCCCAAGTGAATTGCTTTAGTCCTAGCTTGTGGAGTTCATTTTTGCAGTAGCTTTGGAAACCCTGAGACTGAACCTGTGTTGATGGCTCATTGAAAACATCCTTGGGGACTTATCTAAGATAACCAGCCACTTGAATTGCAATTTCACGCTCTTCTGTGCTTGGTGGTGCTGGTAGTGAGGAAAAATCCTTATCCCTAACTTTGAGTAGGAACAGGCAATGGGCATGTACTGCTGATCTCATTCCATGGACATTCTCTGGAAGTTCTGCTTTCAGCCATTTTTGTTGCTCCTTCTGGCTTGCACATTTTGCCACATTGTGAGCTTTACGAGCCTGGTTCCTTTGCTGTCTCACCTCGGATTGTTCAAGCATACTCTGGGCCAAGGGCATTTGTGGATGGGTGAACTCATTATTTGACTGAGTGCCATGCTCATGCTCCGTGAAATTGTCCCTCCTTGATTCATCATTTGTTTCCATTTGAGTTGGAGACATGTTCTCATCCTCATCATCCACAATTTTTTCTCTTGATGAACTGGCATGAGCTGTTCTTGGTTTGGAGGCATATGGATGATGACATCCAGTGACTTTATCTTTATGGACCAGAGGTGAAGATGCATAAAGTTCATCACCTGCCATGCACATCATCAGTTAACACATCAAAAATTTAATGTAGACTGGTCATACTCACAATTTTCAATTGGCTCCTGAGATCGGACTGACTTGCCTTTAGGTGCCATATCTAACCCATGAAACAAAAATATCGGATTGTGAAAAAGGTTATACTCCAAAATTAAAATGACTTACTTTGATGAAGCATCAATCCTGGATTTCCCTCCGACAGACCACTCCAAGTTACATTCTCCAATGGTCTTTTTCATTGCCCCCCATCCACGCGCCTTTCATCACCCACATGAACCTGAGATCCTGATGGAATATTGAGGTTTGGCTGTTTACTTTGGCCAAAGGGATCCTGGGATGCGACTGGATTCTGACCGGGATTAAGGAGGAACTCACGTGGGAATTTTGATTGGGGATTAGTGTGTGATGAGATTTGAGGTGTGCCTTCTGGCCCCTGAGACACATGCGTTTGTGTATTAGTGGGATTCGGGGGGATTGGAGTGACGGAAATATTTGGGATCAACCAAGTGCCTGAAGTTGGAGCCTTTGGATTGCCCACATCATTGTTAAGACCTGATACATTCATTGAGGATGCGATAGGGTTTGTGAGAGGAATGTTGGGACTCACTGGTGACTGTGTTTGAACATATTCTACGCTAGATTCACTATCTGAGTCATGAACAGAACCTGAACGGGATTTATGTGACGTGGAAGTAGACATAAGCGCCGAAAAAGTACAGTAATATTTTTAATTAGATAAAACACCTCAGTATTATGATAAAATAGAGTGATATTAGATGAAATCTTCTCAAATTTAGAATAGAGAAATTCTGTGAATAGTTGGAACTAAGTGTTGCGTGGAAGTCCAATAACCCTCTTTTTAGGAGAATCCTCCCTGCCTCCTCTTGAAATCCTCCACTTTTGTCGGAAACCACCCGGCACGGCCTACCACCATATAATGTAATATTCCCTTGATCTCAAAGGGGACCCATGATCCATAAGTAATCATATTTGGTAACATTTCCGCCTCCCCATTGTCACATTTTGTGAATTATCCAAACTGCCAATATATGCATTGAAATTCCACAGCATTGTACATCTGTAAAGGGGTATATTCATGAAGGATTTACCCACAAAAGAGACATCACCTTTTCAAGAAAGGCAAGACGATCCAAATCACATTCCAACCGATTAAAAGCCTGCTGCACTCAAACCAAATACCAAGACTTTAGCTGCACTCCAACCCCTTATGTAATAGAGATGGCGTGCCAGCGTACATGGTTTGAATGTCAATCCCCCCAAATCAATGTTGACACATCCCTATTGGAACACCCCTCAAGGGTCAAAACCGCAGTATCGCCGTGTGTAAATAAAATAGAATATGTATGAGCATTGAGCAGCATGGCATTTTACCCAATTAAACTCCTAACACATTCTGCCATCCAGACGAGACATGTTACACTCCATCAGCTGCAGCTCACGCACCATTACAAATGGGATAAAATTCTCAGCTGGCTCAAATTATCTCCCCCTTCATAAATAATCACTCAATTTTTTTGCCAATTAATAACACTCCTAAACACTTTCACATCAGCCATAGATATTTATACACAAACCAACCGTACTCCCAATTCCTGCAACAATGACAACCCGCCCCTATTCCTCAATGCGTATATGCATGTGTCAACACTGCTCAACTCAAACACACTCTTCCACTGAGGGTAATAGGCCTGGAGTTGCCTTCACACGTTTCCAATATAAACAGCACATTAAAAAGCTCAAATCAACCGTTGCACCCAAATCTCTTCCAAACATCCCTACTTCTGCATCAGGATCTGAGTGCCCACAACTTCTATTGGATCAAATATTCCCAGCTGATTATTCACCATGGGCCCAAAGCACCTTCTCCACATCACTGGGGCTCAATTCAATTGCACAGAAACCATACAGCAGTAGTCAAACCCTTCCTCCACAAGACCTTGGAATGATAATATTTGCCATTCTATCATTAAGGTATATTATACCCCGCAGGGCTTCACGCATTCTCAACCCCGCCCTAAACCTGCTGATCAAGTCCAGCATCTCAAGCTCTGGTGGTCCCCCCATTCCTGCATTCCATATACCTCAAGATCTGAGTACCATATTTGATCATCTCCAATTGGAGCCAGTGATTCAAAACTATATATGTTGTCCTCAATGTTTCTCTCTTGAATGGCCTTACTGAATCACTCACAACTGACCAACCCCACTGTCAACGCCATAATGACTCAAATGATAATGATCCCCCTTGCACACAATCATTAGGCAAATTCATCTATTCATTTGAAGCCCACACCCAAAACACCACCAACATGAAGCAAAAATTCATACCAACAAAACATTTCATTTATCAACCATTCAAAAATTGGCTTGCCAGATTTCTCCAGCAGGCTGGAATTATGGACATTCTGCATCAACATCAACAATCCCAAACTCCCAAAGATTCCCCAAAATGTGACGTCTGGGATGGATTGGTCTGGAGACGCTTCAATGGCACTAGAAATATCCATGACCCCCCATTCATGTCCATTCCTGGTGCATTGGCCTTCTCCATTTATGTGGACTGGTTTAATGCACATGGAAAGTCAGCCCAGTTGGCCAGCATTGGACCTATCATGCTTATTTGTCTTAATCTCCCCCCAAGTGAAAGATTGAAGCCAGAGAATGTCTATGTTGCAGGAATCATCCCTGGTCCAAAGGAGCCAACTTCTCTTCAATTGAATTATTTATTAATGCCACTCATCAACGAGCTCAAAGAGCTATGGCAAGGTTACCATTTTTCACCCACCTCAACAGGTCCTTCAGGATCCTTTATCTGTGTTGCCATTCTCACAGCCATTGCGGATGTGGTTGCCATGCGCAAGCATACTGGATTTATTTCCCATTCAGGCAACCAATTTTGTAATTTTTGCACCATTCGCAAAGCTCAAATTGAAGAAATTGGTCCTCAATTTCACTACACACGCTCATATCAAAATCATAAATCAACCATTGCCAAATGTCTTCGGGCAACCCCACAACAAAGACAAGCAATTTTCTCTGAGTATGGAGTGTGATATTCAATTTTAGAAGACCTTCTGTATTGGGATGCAACCAGAATGGTTAATCTTGACATAATGCATAATTTAATACTTGGAATTTTGAAGGATCATGCAACTTTCAAATTGTGCATTCCAGAGTCCAAATCAAAAATTTACCTCAGGTGCAGCAGGAAATCCAATGACACCAACAGTTCAGAATCAGATTCCATGACCTCCAACAGCTCTGTTGATAAAATCACATTGAGAGAGGCCCGCTCCCTGAGAAGAGACACAGCAAAAATAATGAATGGGCCACTCCCAACTACTTCCCAATGCCCACCCCTCACACGGAACATCCATCTATTGGTTCTGCGGAGATTCCTTCATTTGATGCCGATTACATCCCCTCTGAATTGGATATCACTGCACTGAGTGATCACCAGATCAAGGGTGAGGCTCTGGAGCATCTCCGACAAATCATATCTGAGACAATAATTCCCTCATCATTGACAAGAGTACCTCGCAACATGGGTTCCCCCTCTCATGGTAGCTTAAAAGCCGCTGAATGGGCTCTCTTATATAAGGTCTATATTCCATTTTGAATGCTCAGTCAACAGATGTCATTAGATGTACACCAATCCGCAAACACTCAAAGAAAAATGGGTTAGTCAGAAGAACTTGCAAATGAACTAACCAAGAATACATTCCATTTGATTAGTGCTATCAACATTGCCACAAGTTGGACTGTTTCAATAGATGATGCGACTGCATTTGCTGAACATTGGAAAAAATTCCGCCTTTCCAATCAACTCCTGTTCCCAAAACAGAAAAGTAAACCAAATCATCATTTTGCTGATCTTATTACGGAACTCTTCCAATGTTCACCCCAGCACAAGCCTCAGCCACATGGGGTTATGAGCCCTTGATTGGAGTATTTGCAAAAATGCCAACAAATAACAAAATATGTATGTCAATTAATAAGATCAATATATTCACATTGATTAGACACCTGAACTGAATAAGATTAACTTCTTGCAACTCTGAATAGATGATATAGATAAAAACTTCCTACAACATATCTGTCAATGTTCCAACCTTTCCGTTCTCCTTAAATCCCCATCCGTGCCATGTGAAATAAAACAGCTTTTCGAATCACAGCCACCTGCCCTGATCAATGACAATAAATATAACAAACCATCCTGCCATGACCAAGAAAATTATGATTGCCTGGTTGAGTACTTACAGAATTTTCATGCAACAAGGGAAATAGTTGATTGGATCAGCTTAGACACTACCGTGCAATCCACAAGTCCTCCCACTTCAAGGATTGTCTCACCTTGGTATTTTCCAGTTTCAAACATTAATATTGGGAACAATATATTTTCAACTGAATCCAAAAATGTCAGCAACAGTGTGATATGTTTTCTGAGGGCCAACTCACGACAATATGGTATTATTAATAGCATTTTTAAAGTCTCTGAGCCATCTAGCATACTGAACAATAACTTTCTGATCTTAAAAACTTTGAAGATTGATGTGAATTTCTTACCAAATTGGCCGCATCTGAATATTTATAAAGCTGTTGGTTTTGATGATGGACACTTGATTATATCTGAAGATGAAATAGAAGGTAACTGTGGATTGTATGATAACAAATTTCTGTCATGTGGACTGCTTGTAATGATAAAACCGTTATTTCATGATATTTAGTCTACAAAAATGCAAATATCTCAGATTCATTAGCAATTTTGCTAATGAAATAACTGCATCAAAATTTGGTGACAGAGACATGCCATTGTGACAAGCAAAGCCCATTATTTCACATTGCCACAAAGAAATTACTATTTTGACATTAGGTACAGTGTAAATAAGCCAATTTCAATGATAAAATGTCCCACACACTCACCTTTCACAGAATCCAAAATTTCTAACTGCGCCATCATCATGTTGGAAGCGGAATCGGCCCTTGCGCACCCGCACGCGCACACGCCAATGCACATGCAAGCACACCCGCACCCCCACACGACAATGCACCCGCACACGCGGTATTGTGCAGCGGGCTCTACCAGTGTCACCAGCAAAACCACAATCCCGCTCAGCCGGAGTCCTTTTATGGATGACCTGGTGAAGTCAAACCCCCTTCCTACATCAAGACTGGCTGAAGGACCTCTTTGATGTGTGTTTGTGCAAACAGGCGGGTCTTGTGTAATTTTTACCAACCATTGGACGGTTGCGGGATGATCAGGTGGTGAGGAATCTGAGTTGAAGGCACAGGGGAACCAATATTGGTGGATGTCACAGGATTTTGTGTAAGACAAGAGTAGGATGTGTGCTCAACGTTTGCTTGATTTTTGTTTGACGTGAGCTTGACTTTTATCCTGCTTGACGTTTGCTTGATGTGAATTCAATCGCCGACAATTGACACGAGATTTGCCATGGTGAGGGTTTCTCTAACTCTTGGGCTGGATGGGTAATCTGGTCTTCTTAAAAGGGGTGGATAAGGTTGTTCTACATTGATAATAATCCCTACTTCATTTCCAATGATAGCACCCAGTGTTTCTTCGGCAGTTGCAAATGCACTTGTTTATGCAAATAAGAGGTCCATTAGCTTTTGTTTCATTTTTTCTGTTAATTCTTGATTTAATTCTGCCTCTATAAGTTGTTCATTTATGAATGGATGTTTTTCTGGGAGTGTTTCTTCATTTTTTATAACAGTAATCTTTTTTTGGTTGTTTAAAAAACCAAATTTCTGTCTTCTATTATGTCCTATGGTAAAATATCTCTCTTTTTGGGTAGAGATATCAAGACCATAAGTAGAAAAGTAATCATTTCCAAGTATGAGATGGCTACTAGTGCAGTTGTCTATTACTACAAACTCTACTTTCACTCTTGTACATTGAAAATGATGAGGAAAAATTCATATTAAGTCAATTTTTCCAAGGGGCTTCATGCTCTCACTTGAACTACCCAATTTAACCCCTTGTATTGGTATAAATTCCCTTCCAAATCTTGTACAATTTGTTGTAAATGGCTTATACCATCACAGGTACAGTATTGTCCTATGTCCAGGTTTACTTTTGCCTCTTGGGTCTCTACCATAATTAGACTTATACTTGATTTTCCAAATGTATGTCACATTACTTTTTCAGGTTAGGTCCTATTCAGCTTGGAATACTGTATGCCTGTGAGGGTTGTGTCAGATGTTACAGCTTGATGTAAGTTTGAATTCACATCTACTAACTCATATATTAAGTCAATATTCTCAATTTTTGCATTAATTATAATTATTTCATCACTTTGAGAAGTTTCCAACTTTTCAGTTTGCTTTTCCAAGTCAGGTGCATCTTATTTATCATTTTGGTCCTCTGTTTCCACAATTTCATTTATTTTTGCCTTTTTAAGACAATAATTGGCTAAGTGTCCAATACCACCACTTTTATGCCATTTTCTTTGTTCATTATTGTTGGTTATTTTGGGTTTGAAAGGTTCTATTGGTTTATCTTTCTCATTGAATTGCTTATTTGGACTTTTAATATTCAATTTTTTCCATTTATTTCCAATTTTTCCTCTTTTCACTATATCTTCTGGCACATTAATATATTCTCCTGTCAAACATGGCTCTATGAATCTACTTCTCCGGGCAGGCTCCAGTTCTCCCCCACCTTTTTGATGTATTTTCATGTGAACCATCTTTTGTGACATTTTTGGATACAGTGCATTTAAGCTTTTGACTTTATTTAAGAACCAGGTTGAATCTGAGTGTTAGAGGTATTTTCATATACCCAAAAGGCCAAAAATGATAAATTAAGATACAAATATAAAGAAAACAAATTTATTTTTATTATAAAAATAAAAATTGAAATATAAAATAAAAATTTATATTTAAAAATCAAAATTTAATCATAACTCAAAAATAAAATTACAATAAAATTGAAAATTATATAATTACATTTTTACTTCTAAAAATTAAGGAAAAATTAATTTTTAATAAGAATTGTGAAATTAAAATATTTTTGGTAAAAAGTTATATAAGATATATTTTAACTTTTTATCCAATAAATAAACATAAAGAAATTATCACACCATTGGATTCCTCATAAAAAATAGAGTAGGGTCACCTCTGGATGAAATTTCTGTGACTCAACTCTAAATAAGCTTAAATCAAGTTTTTAGTATTTTTTATACAAAAGTGTGCAAATCCTCAAAACTCTGATTCAATTCACACTACATGTGGTGTTAACCATCAATTTTTGTGTTAAAATTGAGGTTTTGTGTTTAGTTTAGAAGTTAGGAGGGATTGAAGTATTTGCAATTGAATTCAATTGAAATGTCAAAATGTGCAAGTTTATTACATAAGTGAACTTTAATTTACATATGAAGTATCAATTATCACAGATGTGTAATTAAAAACTCCATTGAATTACATGTGTAAATTATAATTGTATTACATGATGGGGAATTGAAGAAAAAACAAATTGGAAAGACTAATTCTGGGGGGGGAAAGACACTGTAGCTCTAAGGGGGAGCTAGACCCCCAAATCCCTTGCTGACCAGTGTGAGAGGTCAAAGTCCATGCAAAAGTTCATTACTTTTGGCCTGGAGTTGAGTCACAGGGTCTGTGACTCAATTGATGATGAGGTTTTGATACCCTCCAGGGTAGTTTTAACTGCTTCCAAGAGGGTAAAACTACCCTTAAGATAAAACAATGTTGGTAAAAAAAGGTTTAAATCGCTTCGAAGTGTCTTACACACATTCTGACGTGTTTTGAAGGGTCTAGACCAAGTATTGCTATACTAATGGCTGATTTAAGGGTATCAAATGGCTAAAAATAGCAAAAAATGGCTTAAACCAGCCTTTTTTTGGTGCAAACCAGGGTTCAATGATGCCATAATTGGCTTTTATGTTGTCAGAATGTTTTTCAAGACTGATAATAGTACACTTTAATTTTGGAGTAAGCCAACTAATGGCTATAAAAGAATGTCTTCTTTGCCACACTTTTCTCTTCATGTTATAATCTTTTTCTTTAATAATTAGTTTAAACACTGTTTAACCAATCAATATAAGATTCCAACCACCTTTATTAAATCATTTTAAACCTTTTAACCACGTCAAAAATCATTATAATGATTTTTTTTAACTCTTATAATCATTTTTACCCCTGAACCACCCCAAAAGTGAATTACAGCATCTTTCATCACTGTTAGCTTTGTCACTTTGTTTCCAAATTCACTCTGGTCACTTTTGCATGTGTTTTCTCTTTGAATATCTTTTTAAAAGACTTTGTCATTAAATTAATTGTTTGCATTCCTTTGCTCAATTAATTCCAATTGAAATTGCTCTTGAAGAAGTTTCTTTTCTAGCCTTAAATATCTCTTGTAGAGTATTTTTGGATAAGTCTTTATGGTTGGTAAAACAATAATTTTTTATTATATTATTCTTTTATACTTCTAAAGTTGAAAAAAATAAAATTGGTGTGTTTTCTGTTTATATACTATTGCTTACTATTTTTGAAGAATTCTAAGCTATACAAGTTTTGAGGACAGGAAAAGTACTTGATTTTTAATCAAAGTTTCATATCCACACCTTACATTGAAGGTTTATCCTTTTCTGGATCAAAGCAGGAGTTTTCAAACACAATTTCAATTCTGTGCCTCCAGGTATTATTTCCCCACTTGGTGATTATCTCATTTTTACACCAAGACCAGATATTTTGGCCATTTGTTTTTCTTGTGGTATAATACCATCTTTTTGCAGATTTTCCAAATAATGAATGTAACCCTTTAGTTATGAGCTCATCTGGTATGGCATAATCTTCTTCCAAAAGGTAAATTGTTTTAGTAAATGTCATAGGCTTATATTCACCTTCAACTGTGAATGTTGCCCATTATTTCATTTGAGGTGCTTCTTTCATTAAGACTTGATTGTTGTCTTGAGTATTTATGTCTGTTATGATAGGATTTGCTATTTCCTCCTTTGGCTTAATAGTACTTCTTATGTCAGAAAATGGGGTTGATTACTTTGGCATATTTAAGGTAGCCTCATTTATTTTATCCATTTTCTGAGTAATAAATCTTATTTTTCTTTGAATGTCATGTTTAATATTCATTCTTGCTTCATCACTTTTTTCTAGATGGTCCAGAAGTAATTTTTGGTGTGATAAAGTTTTTTCTTCAAATATTTAAACAGAAATGCTTAATTTGTTCAGTTTTCTGTCAGATTTTCAATCCTTGCATCATAATTGATTTTGTACTTATACAACTCTCCTTTTCCTTGTTTTAAATTTGTGATTTTTGTCACTTAAGAATTTTGGTTTATTATTTTTAACCATAAATTTCATGCTGTTTATTTCTTTTTTGTTTTGTACAACAATTTGTGTTAAAGATAATAAACTACTCTTTATTTCTTGTAGCGTTAAAAATCTATTTTCAATGTCCTTTAGAGGTACTATACTTTTTTTTATTTCTGTGAAATTGTCTACAACTTCAGGAGACAAAGTTATTTCTGTGGGAAATGGGGTTTTCTCATTCTTTGCTCCTCTTTTTCCTTGAAATCAATCAAGGTTCTGGCCATGTTGAAGACATTTCCCATGGAATATTTTTGGATTCTTGGAATACTGTAGCTTGGCAAGTATGGTTTCCTCTCATTCTTTTCTTGTTCTTCTTCCCTTCTTGGGTAGGCTGGCTGACTTAATAAACTACTATTTATTTCTTGCAGAGTTAAAAAGCTATTTTCAATGTCCTTTAGAGGTACTATACTTTTTTTTATTTCTGTGAAATTGTCTACAACTTCAGGAGACAAAGTTATTTCTGTGGGAAATGTGGTTTTCTCATTCTTTGCTCCTCTTTTTCCTTGAAATCAATCAAGGTTCTGGCCATGTTGAAGACATTTCCCATGGAATCTTTTTGGATTCTTGGAATACTGTAGCTTGGCAAATATGGTTTCCTCTCATTCTTTTTCTTGTTCTTCTTCCCTTCTTGGGTAGGCTGGCTGACTTGGGCTTGCTGGTAGAAGCTACTGGAGCGTCTTCCTTGCTTTACTCCCTCTTTTTGTTGTGCCAATCCTTTATCTTTTTGATTTGAGGTTTGGATGATAGTGGACTCCATCCATTGGAGTAATCCACTATTTCCTCCTCTTTGAGGAGCATTTTTAGGATGTGCGAGGAGTTCATAACTCCTTGGGGGATTTGTGGCAACATTTCCCAATCTTTTTCCTTGTACACCATGTAGTAACACTTGTAGTGGCTCATTTCAATGTCTATTGAGCCCTCTGAATTTGATTTGTATCTGTTGGAGGTACTCATAATTAGTTCCAACTCTGGCTCATATATTATAGGACTTTTGGGAAATTGCCTTTGGGTTTTTGCACTTCCCTGTGTGGATTCTGTTCCACTGCATATTTTCCCCTTTGTTTTGCCTTCTTAGGAATTAATTTCACTTCTTAGTCCACCTTCATCTCATAGGATCGATTATTGGGATCCTCTTCTAGTAGTAATATTAAAGAAAATAAGAAATAAAATGGTTTCAGAAAAATAAAAATTCTTTTCATGGCAATTTTAAGAGAGGTACTTACTGTCAGAGTCCTGAATATTGGGTCCTGGAAAAACTAATTTATTAGCTTTTATTTTCTTATCAAAAAACTGGTGTGGGAGAACTTTGACAAATTTTTTCCACCAGTCTTTCAACAGTGGTCTTTTTTTCCTCTGTTGGGTTGTCTTCAAACACCAAAAGGACAAATAGATATCAGTATTTTTATAAAAGCATTATTTTTGAGAAGATATGGGAATTTTCACATAAGATTGCTTTTATATCTTTTAAAATAAAGGAAATGAATAAATGAAATGAATACAAATGAATAATGATTATTTTAATTATGTTTTTTGTTTTTTGTTATTTTATGTATTTTTTATTTTTATTTTTAAGAAATAAAAAAGAATTAATAAGATTCTTTACAATTATAGTATAATATAAATTTAATTTCTAAACAGTAGAGTAACTCAAAGAAGGACTTGTAGGTCTAAGGATGTGAAAAACCACATGTAAGACAGTACAATTGCTGTTCAAATTCCTCAAGAGCTTTTAAAATTGAGAGATATAATATTAATATATAATTTTATGATTATAAATATAAATTGATCATTGATAAGGCCAATTTAGATTTTTTTTGAAAGATTGTTTAAGTAGATATCATGGCCAGGCCCCCAAATGTACGGTTTGACTATGAAACAATAAGTGAATATACTAAGATCTTGCTTATTGTACTCTAAATTTCCTCCTTAAGGTAATAAATAAGATACAGAATAATTATAATAACAAAGAATGAATATTGTTCTGGTTCATAAATTTTTATATTATTGTAAAAAAAATATTAATATCTAATAAGTAATATATTGATGGCAATTTATTCTTGTTAAAAACAAATAATTAATGTGTTAAGAATTGTTTTTTATCAATAAAAACAATTGATATAATTCAAATTATTAATATCAAAGTCATACATTATCATAAATAGTATTTATATTAACAAAATGATTAGGAATAATAATGATAAAGAGAAACTATTATAAAAAGAGAGATAACCTACTTTCAACACTTAATATAATACTTTAGAATACATGTGCCAGATAATCAAAATAGAGCTTATTATAATTGTATTTACAACTAAAAATAGAAGAAATTTCAAAAATTCTTTATTTTATGTGAAATTAGATATTTTACAGAGAATTTAACAAAAAGAATAAATATTGGTGTGATCATTTCAAGATTGATGACTACTATAAAGATGAACTTCATTTTTTAATAATATCATAGAATTATATCAAAAAAAATAAATTTATTACCTTTCTGTTGAATATTTTTAATGTTTTGAATGTGTCTGAGGGGGAAATAGAGGAAAAAGAGCGCTATTTATAGTAAAATCCACCCTCCTAGAGTCCAGAATCCTTCTAGTAGAAATGTAATGATTGTCTTCACTGGAATTAATCATTAATTGAATACCGAATGTTGATTAAATCATAATTAAACCATCTTATCTCATTATTACACCATTATTTAGAGTTATCACTGTAACTCTAAGCTTGCTGATATCATAGGCTTGGCAGAAGTCCAAAATTAATTGGTTTTACTATTTCTAATTATAAAAAACTAGTATTCACAAATTTCCTCACTTATATAACTGTGAAACTTCAAATACAGTTACAGTGAGTGATCATAAATGATCAATTTTAAGCTTAAACTTTGGTCATTAATAGCTTTTGATTTATGCATGCTGATACCATTCAGAGAGTTGGTTTGAATAGATTCTTATGTCATTATTTAATTTCCAAGAGCATTTCACTACATCATCAAAACTCTATTTTGATGATTTTTCTTGTATCTTATCTTTTCTGTCAAAATTTACTTTTTTCAACTTCAAACCATCATTTCAAGGGGTTATACCTCAAATATGAAGATAGAAGCTACATCATTCTTCATGTATGAGCTAGTGAAATTTGAATATTTACTGTTTTAAGTTTGGACCACTTTCAAAACAAATTGGTAAACAGTTTTTCATATTTGGCTCAATATATCATTGTAAGTTGTAACCTTGTTTATAGCTTGCCAAAAAAATTTTATATCTGTATTCTGACATTGATCCAATGGTAATATTAGGTTTGATTCAACCATTTCTCATGCATATTGCAAAAGATATGAGCTAAAAACCATGAATATAAGTGCTGATCATGAAATTGCATATATTTAGGTTGTCTCAGGAAGTATTTACTTTTCAGATATGGCGTAAAAATGTTATATGTTTATTTATTCATGAGGAATCTAATTTTGTAATTTATTTCACATGTTTATTCATTTGTTTCTGACGAAATCGAGGTTTTATGCCTTTTCATGGCCTTTTCACTTATTTTATGATGATAATTTCAATTCTTATTATTAAAATCAGTATTTAAATGTTGTTTTGTGACCTTTTTGGATATTTGGTCATATGTAAAAGGCTCACAAGTAGCTCCAGAGATCCCAAATTTGTCACAGCACTATGGACAAATATTCACCAATTATCTACAGCCAAAATATCCTTCTCTAAAACTTACCACCCACAAGCCAATGGCCTAGGTGGAAGAGTGATCCAAAAATTGGAATATATGGTCAGAATATTTTTTGAATATGGCTTAGAGTTGAAAGATTGTGATGTATTCACCCATTAGTGGTTTAACCTTCTGGCCACACCCGAACTAGCATATGAAACACCTGTTCCGGCCAGTACAAATCAAACTACTGGAATTAGAGGGAAAGGATGGAATCCCAGACTACCCCAAGATTCTTTCAGGAAATATTTCATTGAAATACATCCCAAAGCTTCTAGCTTCAAAGGAAGTTTAGACAAAGCTATAAAGAATGCAGTAGGATTTATGCAGGACACATTTGCATACACCAAAGAAAATGGGATAAGTAACATATTACTCCAAAATTCTTAGTAGGAGACTTTAGGATGTGTCTATGAAACTGTTGATGATGTTACTATTAATCAACAGTACTATGACTGTTCTTATGAAATATAATAATAAAAAATTATTATAACCACAATTAAATAATTAAATAATTATATCTTTTACATTTTATACACTATTAGTAATTATAACAGTAAGCAGTAACTGTCTACAAGAACTAATTACAAGAAGAATTTAATAATAAAAACTTCTTTTATTAAAACAATAAAATTATTTTAATATATAATTATCTTTTACAAGAATAAATATAAGGATAACTATTGAAGAAAACTATTACTAGAGAAAAAGTTTAAGAATTAAGATAAATGACTGACTATTAATCCAATGAACCTTTTAGAAGATAATAGTAGAGAGATTTGACATAGAATTGTGTATTTAATGGAGAAAAATTGATATATAACAAGATTACAAAAATATATAGTTTATTTCTATGATTTCACGCCTTTCTGATTTATTTCTGAAACAATAAAAAAAAAAGAAAGAGTTTTAACTAATACCTACTTGTTGGTCATAAAGGTATAATAGAATAATGTGATGATTTTAAAAAAACAGCAAGAGGAATCCTCTTTTAGGTCTATAACAGCTCACAGAGGTGTTAAATGGAGCAAACTGAAAGACCAGTGAGTGAGAAAACAATAAAACATTTTGGATTATTAATTGCATCATCTGTTGTCACGTAAGATTATTGTAATTACTTAATTGTGGCTTTTACATGACTACCAACTCATTCATGGTTAAGAATAAAAGGAGTAACAACTGTGAATCTTCTTTTATTCCAAAAGAATCATTTATCTCTATAAGTTATCAATTGCATTGGAAATTTAATCACAGAATGTATTTTCTGTAATTTTTTGAAGATTCTGTGTTTCACATGGAATCATCAAAGATGGACTGTAAGTAAACCTTTTAATGTTTACATATCAAAGCATAATTATTTTTGGTTTTCATATGAATTATACAGTTCTTAATTTGTCCTTAAAGTTTTAGAAAGATTAATTAATAATTGTATTTTTAATGAATTCTTGAAGGTTTTACCTCATTTCTACATAGAATTGCAGAAAGCAGTATATGGCTGGTTGCTATGAAGTAAATCAATGGATACTGGTCCAAAAACAGTTTTAATTACTCTTTGGGGTTTATCCATGGAAAGTCATTAATAATTGACATGGAAACATGAGTCTGAGCTGCTATTTACCTCCTTCGCACGTCAAAATAGAAGGTTATTTGCTATTTTCTTATGATTTACTGAAGTTGTGACATGGTAACTAAGTTCCGCAAAGGCTTTAGTTTACTAATCGGCCCAATATAAGCCATGGATCCAAGCTTTGGAGCTGTTCATGCCTCAGAGTCCTCAGAAGTTGGGTAACCTGGCTCTCTTTGATGTCTTTTGTCCCCCATGACTATTTTTCACGTCAAAATAGAAATTCAAGCTTCAAGTGAGATATCCACTATGTGTGTGCGAAAAGTGCAAGTAATAATGCCATAATATCAAGTGCCACAAACATGCATAACACTATTCTTAGTTTATATGTAACATGGGATTTCTCACATTCCCATTATATTGGCATGAAATTGAGAAAAACAAAAAAAATTCATGGATATTTTATGTGGTATTGATGATGTGGTATTGAACTATTTTCCACATTACCACCTCAAAGAGTTGATTTGAGCTTATTCACTCTATGGAGCCACCCTAGGTAAACGTTTGTCTAGAATCCAAATCTGGCCCTAAATTTATGGATTTACCTACTCAATAAAAAGTTATTCATCTTTTCTGAAATTAAAAATGATGCATTTTGAGTATATCCATGACTTATGTTTTATGCATAGTTGAGAATCTGTTTTGAAAGTAATTGTGGCCTATTTGGGTATGTGAAATATACCTCAAGGCTCACCTTTCCTGCCACCAAAAAATAAAATTTTACTACAATTCTATTAATGGTATTAAGAAGAAAAAGGCCCCAAAAAGGGGTAATGTCCAATGTCCAACCTCTTTACATTACTCAGATCAAGTAATTTAAAGAACATTTCTAGACATATTAAGGCTTTTGGCCTTCTTTCATGTCTAAATCTACTTAACAGTTTGTCTGAGTCAGGTATTTCTGATTCTGCCAGCCATTCATCTTCATGTACTGGGTTTCTATATCTGACAAGATATTCTCTTTTATTTTTACCCCCAAGGCTCCATTCTTTAATGACTTTCTTTATCTTTTTGTCTTCATTCTGTTCCAGTTGTAGTACGGTCAAAGGAGTTGGGTTCCTTAAAGGAAACAATTCTTTGTCAGTTGGTTGATAAGGCTTTATCAAGCTGACTGGAAAGGTGGGGTGTTTATTTTCCAATTCACCTCTCAATTCCACTTGAACTGCATTGGTTCCATGTAAGGCAACAATAACAAAAGGTCCTAAATAAGAATCTTGAAGTTTCTTTGGGCCTTGAATATTATTAAAATTCAAGGTTGAAACTAGAACTCAGTCCCCTACTTTGAAGTCTGGTACTTTGTGACTCTTGTCCCATTTCTGCTTTGCATAGTCAAAGGAATCATTCATACTCTGTTTTTCATTATGCTTCACTTTATCAAGCATTTTATTGAAGCTGGAGGCTGTAGGATGAATGTCAATCAATTCTTTCCTCAGTGTGTCTGCTGGGAGTCTTGGATTCCATCCTTTTTCTAACATAGCAGGAGTTTGACCTGTGGAAGAATGGACTGATGTCTTATACACCAATTCTAATGCAGCTATCATAATGCACCAGTCATGGGTAAAGCCATCTGAGCTTTTGAACTCTAACCCATAAGCACAAAATCTCCTGATCATGGGTTCTATAGTTTGAATCATTCTATCTGCTGGTCCATCTGTTTGAGGGTAATATGCTGTTGAGAATGATAACTTAGTCACAAACAATCTGTGAAGATTGGTCCAAAGTGAAGATGTGATTTTGGGATCTCTGTCACCTATAATATTCTTAAATAATCCTGTATGAGAAATAACTCTACTCCATAGAAGAAGAGCTGTATCCATAGCATTGTCATCTCTATGACATGGTAAGAATATGGGAGTTTTTCTATATCTGTCTACAATGACTAAACAAGCATTATAACTTTTGTCACCACTCGAGGAAGTGCTGTTACCCAATCCATGTGAACAAATTCCTAAGGGGATTTTGGTTTTTGAATATGGATCACAAGTCCAAATTTCTTTCCTGTACTCCTGTTTGCTTTTTGGCATCTGTCACAGGTATGGAAATATTCAATGGTCTCTTTTCTCTAAGATGGCCACCATGCACAGTTCTTTACTTTCTCAAGTGTTCTGTCTTTTAACAGCTTTCCAGAGTAGATGCTATCATGGCATTCATGAAGAATGGTATTGATAAGCAGTCTGCTACATAATGTCATTACACAAGAATTTTTGGTTTTGTGGTAAATAATCCCATCAAACAAGTGAAATCTTCCCTCAGAATAGGAATTCTTCCAAACTTCATCTAGTGCATTGACTAAAAGTCTATCTTTGCAATCTTTATCTAATAAGGAAGTGGAGATATGGCAATTCTTGTCTATATTTTAAGATTCTCTGACTTCTTCAAAGAATTCAGTCCCAATATCAGTTATGTTAATTCCTTTAATTGGAATCTGTGGATCAGCTTCTAAAGGTACAGAGGCTGTGTTATCAGGAGTATTGGCTAATGTCCACCTGCTAAGTCCATCAGAATTCTTGTGAATGTTTCTGCTTTATTAACTATAGTCATATTACCTCTATACTCCTGAATGGCTATTTTCCATCTCAACATATTTATGTTGGGAGTTTTCATTTTAAGAAGTGATCTCACCGAATTAAAGTCAGTTATCACTTCAAAAACACTGCCATCAAGATAATAGTGTAATTTTTCAAGTCCCCAATGCCAAAAATAAGCACTGCATCTGGCTTCTGTTGGTTTGATTTATCTTGAGATGTAACAAAATGGTGCTTCTGTAGGTTGGTCATCAATACTTTGGACTTGATGTATGGCTCCCCCTAATTCATCTCCACATGCATCAATGTACAATTTGAAAGGTTTTTTCCAGTCAGGAATGAGGAGTAAAGGTGCTTCTGTACAAGATTTCCTTATCTTCTCATAAGCTTTGATTCTCTCCTGTGTCATCTCAAATACTGTCTGTTGATCAAAAATTCTATAGATTGACTTGGCCACAATTGCAAAGTCTTTCAAGTGTTGCCTATAATAACTTCCAAATACCAGGAAAGACATCATTTCTTTTTTATTCTATGGTATTGGCTTAAGTAACACTGCTACCACTTTATTTTTGTCAATACCCAAGCTTAAACCAGAAACAATATGTCCTAATTCTTTGAGTTCTTCAAAACCAAAATTGCATTTCTTGAGTGAAATATTTATATTCACTTCTGCAACTTTGTGAAGTACTCTTGCAAGTAATTCAAGGCGCCAAGACCATGAATCAAAACATATGATGATATCATCAATATAAATGATAAGCCATCCTTCAGATAATTTTGTGGGGAAGATGGTATTCATCATTCTTTGATAATAAGATGAAGCATTCTTAATACCAAATGGCATCTTAAGATACTCATAAATACCACAGTGAGTTATAATTCTAAGTAATTTCTTAGTTTTAGGCATCAAAAAAGATGGTGAAAGGCTTTCAATGCATCCATTGATGTTATATACTTGGCTTTAGACAATTGGGTCAAGGTTTCTTGGATTGTAGGAATTGGATACCTATCTGGAACTGTGTAGGTATTCAATGCTCTAAAATCTCCAACCATTCTTTATTTATCATTATGCCAAGCAATAATAACAGTTGTTGTCACTTCAACCTCCTCATGATGGGCTACTTTCCTTAGTACACCAAGTTGGATCAACTCTTGGATATGTTTTTCCAAAGCTTCTCTATCTCTGGGACTGGCTGGATAACCTGAGCTTCTAAGTACTGGAGGGTATGGTTTGTCAATATTAAGAGTAATATCAACTTCATGACCTTTTATAGCGCCTAATGGTTCATTATCAGAGGCAAATGCATTATTATATGTGTATAACACATCAATAAGTTCCTGCCTCATCTTTGGTGATAATGATGGATTAATGTTTGCTTCAACAAGCTTATTAGACACAAATTTTTCCATATAAGTATCTTTAACAGAAGATATCACAGATATTTGCTTCGGCATATTGAAAAAGGCAAATTTTTGTTTTTTGTGTTCTCCAATTGTGAAATATCTGTCTTTATGGTTATTGATGTCAATACCATAAATATTCAAGTCATCATTTCCAAGAATGATTTTCTGAGATGTGCAATTGACCATTACTACTATTTTAGTTTTCATTCTTACACTCCCTGTTGGATGTGGAAATACAAGATTAGTGTCCAATATGCACAAAGGGTACATATTATTCCTGGCACTACTAAATGGTACACCCTCTATTGGTAATAGATGTATTTTCAATCCAGAGAGTATGGCTTGAAGATAGTCTTTGCCTACACAAGTACAAAATGGCCCTGTATCCAAATTGACTTTGGCTTCAATATCATTCATCAGGATTAATGTGATACAAGATGCTCCAGAAGTGTATCCTTTTCCTCCAGTAGGTTTGGTTCTACACAATCTGGCATCTTGCATATTGATCAGGTTGTGAAAAGCCTCACTGTACTGTGGCAAGTCATTATGGACTTCTGTGACCTCAAAGAAAGCTCTAATGTTTTCAATGGGATACTCCTCTACTGGTGTATACTGAGAGACTGCAGAATGTAGGTCAGATTCCTCTTTCTCTTCAGTACACTGAACTTCTTCAATTACTTGAGATTTGTTGATTTTTGTCTTTTTGGTGCAAGTGTTGGCTAAATTTGGAGTGCTTCCACATTTATGACACTTTAAGACAGGTGTTTCAGGTCCTTTTTCCTCTCTGGAAATCTTTGGGACCATTTTGGACTTCATAGGGATTTTAGTCCAAATTTTACCAATTCTTGTTCTAGTAATGATATTTTCCATTGCATAAATGTAGTCCTCTGTTGAACAGGGTTCTACACATCTGCACTTGATAGCATGTTCCAGTTCTGCTCCACATTTTCTTAATATTTTCATATTAATCATACTGTCAGACATATCTGGTTGTCAAGGAGATAATATGTCTTTTTGCTTGAAGAACCAAGTAAGTTGTTTATTTTTTTCTTAGTTAAAAATGTCACTTTCAAAAGCATTCTCCATTTTAAACCTCCAAAAATTATTGGCCCATTTGGTAATCACTTCAGATTTTCACCAAGACCAATCATGTTTTCCATGATCTTGTCTCATCTTGTATTACCATTTATTTGAAGTTCTGGTAAACAGAAAGTGTAATTTTCCCAATATAATTTCATCAGGTATGTGAAAATCTTCTTGCAACATATCAATAGTTCTGATGAACTCAATATGGTTGTATTCACCTTCAGCGGACAATTTTGGCCATTCTTCCAATTTAGGAATATCTTTTCAGAGATAACATTTTCTCATGGAAAATGGGCAAGAATTTCTTTCACAGAAAGCCTTTCTTCTGTCAAAGGTATGAAATGTCTTGGAATATGTTGATTTGAGTCATAATTATTATCAATTTGCACCACTTGTGAAAGTATTTCCTCTTTTCATTTATTCCTTTCACTGTAACTTCTTGCCAAATGTGTGGAAAATTGAATTGTATTTTAAGCCACTGCAAAAAAAAAGTCTTTGAAAACTCTAAGTTGATTATTGATGTTTCTTGTGGAAAAACCTTCCATTTCATCATCTTGGACAGGATATTTCCTTTCAGTTCTGTAACATGTATTGGTAAGTAATTCCAGTTTGGAAATTACAGATTTATGCATTGAAGCATAATGTTTGTCATTCTTTTTCAAGCCATTGATGTCCAAAGTTATTTTAGTAAATTTTTCGTCAATTTTACAAATTTCTACATTAATACTAGTTTTAACAAAATGTATTTCTTGTATTATTTCTATTGAAAGGTTCTTTTCATCCTTTCCTGTTCCTTGGCTGTGAATTCCATAAGAGTCCTGGCCATATAGAATACACTTTCCATTGCTGAAGCCTCCAATTTGGGGATCCTGTAGCCTTGTGAGTAAGGTCTGTGTCAATTGGCTTTTCCTTTGCCCTTGCCTTGATGGTTCTTGGGACCTTTCTTCTTCTTCTGAGGTCCTTTGGGCTTGTCTTTGAACACTTCTGGAGCTGGTTTGGAGCTTGTAGATGCTACTGGGCCTTCTGTCTCCAAAGCTGGAGGCATTTCCAACTCCTTCTTTTGGTCTATGGATAAAAGACTTGGGTTTGTCAACCAATTCTTTATCTTTTTGACTGTTTCTTTGCAAGACAATGAGATCCAACCTCCTAAGAGTTCTATGGTCTTCTCCTGACACAGAATGCTCTGGATGTGTAAGTAGGATTTCATGGCCCCCTGCCAAATACTTGGGCATATTTCCCACTCCTCTTCTTTGGCTGCTCTGCACCAATTTTTGTATTGGCATTGCTAAATTTTTATTTCTGCCACTTGAAAGTGGTTCAGCCCTTAAAATATTATCATGAATCAGTCCAGATTCAGAATTCACATCAAAGTTTGTGCATACAGACCATGGGTAATGGGGGGCAACTCTGGCATCCTACATATGTGTCTTTCTTGAGGAAGATTTGACACTTGTGGATTTGGTCTTGCCTCTTCCTTGTCCATATACATCTGGTTGGACTTAATAGTTGCTTCCATTTCTGGTATGAACCATTTTCACATCAATTCAAGAGAAAAAGTGAAATGAAGGGACAGAACAACACACCTTTCGTGGTAATTTAGCTTGTTCTGTTCTGAATAAAGCACCTCTTTTAGCAATTTGCACTTCAATGCTCTCTTCAGATTCTGGACTAGTAATATATCTCTTACTGAACTTATTACCAGCTGCAGTGTATTTTATTAAAGACATTAAAAAAATCTATAAAAGGGAATTATTTTTATGCTTTTTAAAAATCTTTTAAAGATTTTTATGAGTTTCATTACTTTTTTCACATTAAAAAATTATTCTTTTCAAAGAAAAAAAATTCAAATTCAAGATTTTGATTTAAAATTAATTCAGAGTAACTCAAATAATAATTTTATAGGTTTTTGGATGTGAAAAAGCCATGTGTAAAACAATATAAAATTAAACCAAATTCCTCAATGAAAAAGATTTCAAAAACAATTTAAAAATTGAAAATTATTTTAACTTCAAATTGAGAAAACAAAATATTGAATTAATGTATTTTAGAACTTAATAATATATAAATTAAGGGTACAAGGTTCAAAGAAACATGGCCAGGCCCCCAAATGTAAGATGTGGTAGGTATGGTGGTTTTTAGAACACAAAAATGAAGTCCAGAATATGATTAAAGCCAACTCTATGGATAAACTCATGGCCAGGCCCCCAAATGTAAGATGTGTCTATGAAACTGTTGATAATATTACTATTAATCATCAGTACTACGGCTGTTCTTATGAAATATAATCATAAAAAACTATTATAACCACAATTAAATAATTAAAGAATTATTTCTTTTACATGTTATACACTACTAGTGATTATAACAATAAGCAGTGATTGTCTACAAGAATGAATGACAAGAAGAATTTAATAATAAAAACTTCTTTTATTAAAAAAATAAAATTATTTTAATATATAATTTTCTTTTAAAAGAATAATTATAAATATAAGTCTTGAAGAAAGCTATGACTAGAAAGGAACTTTAAGAACTAATTTAAATTACTCCCTATTAATCCAATGAACCTTTTAGAAGATAATAGTAGAGAGATGTGATGTAGAATTGTGAATTTAATGGATCAAAATTGATTTATAACAAGATTACAACAATATATAGTTGATTTCTATGATTTCACGCCTTTCTGATTGATTTCTGAAAGAAGAAAACACTTAAGAAATAGTTTTAACTAATACTTACTTGTTAGTAATAAAGGTATAAAAGGATAATGTGATGATTTTGAAAAAACAGTAAGAGGAAGTCTCTTTTAAGTCTAAG
The DNA here is from genome assembly GCA_023105745.1 of Austropuccinia psidii. Lineage (NCBI taxonomy): Eukaryota > Fungi > Basidiomycota > Pucciniomycetes > Pucciniales > Sphaerophragmiaceae > Austropuccinia > Austropuccinia psidii. The sequence continues at coordinate 25,622,379 of JALGQZ010000004.1, read as the reverse complement.
ACAGCTCACAGAGCTATTAAATGGAGCAAACCAAAAAACCAGTGAGTGAGAAAAAAATAAACCTTTTTGGATTATTTATTGCATCATTTGTTATCACATAAGATTATCATAATCACTTAATTTAGCCTTTTAGGTGACTACCAACCCATTTATGGTTAAGAATAAAAGGAGTAACAACTGTAAATCCTCTTTTATTCCAATAAAAGAATTTTTTTTCCAAAGCTATCAAGCTTATTGGAAATTCCATCACAGAATGTATTTTCTGTAAATTTTTAAAGATTCTGTGTTTGACATGGAATCATCAAAAATGGACCATAAGTAAAACATTTAATTTTACATATCAAAGTATAATACTTTTTAGTTTCTATATGAATTCTACGGTTATTAATTTGTCCTGAAAGTTTCAAAAAGATTAATTAAGGATTATATTTTTAATGAATTGTTGAAGGTTTTACCTCATTTCTACATAGAATTGCAAAAAGCAGTATATGGCTGGTTGGTATGAAGTAAATCAATGGATCCTAGTCCAAAAACTGTTTTACTTACTATTTGTGGTTTATCCATGGAAAGGCATTAAGAATTGACATGGCAACATGAGTCCGAGCTGCTATTTACCTCCTTGGCATGTCAAAATAGCAGGTTATTTGCTATTTTCTTATGATTTACTGAAGTTGTGACATGGTAACTAAGTTCCAAAAAGGCTTTAGTTTACTAATTAGCCCAATATAAGCCATGAACCAAGCTTTGGAGCTGTTCATGCCTCAGAGTCCTCAGAAGTTGGGTAACCTGGCTCTCTTTGATGTCTTTTGTCCCCCATGACTATTTTTCACATCAAAATAGAAATTCAAGCTTCAAGTGAGATATCCACGATGGGTGTGCCAAAAGTGCAAGTAATAATACCATAACATCAAGTGCCACAAACATGCATAACACTATTCTTAGTTTATATTTAACATGGGATTTCTCACATTCCCACTATTTTGGCGTGAAATTGATAAAAACAAAAAAATTTCATGGATATTTTATGTGGTATTGATAATGTGGTATTGAAGTATATTCCATATTACCACCTCAAAGAGTTGACTTGAGCTTATTCACTCTATGGAGCTACCCTAGGTCAAATTTTGTATAGAATCCAAATCTGGACTTAAATTTTTGGATTTACTTCCTCAATAAAAAGGTATCCACCTTTTCTGAAAGAAAAAATGATGAATTTTGAATATATGAATGAACTATGGGTTATGCATAGTTTAGAGTTTACTTTTAAGGTAATTGTGGCCTATTTGGGTATGTAAAATATACCTCAAGGCTCACAGAGACCTGGCACTTGTATCCACCAATAACTTCAATAATCTCTAAGGATGAAATGAGCTCAAAGACTCCTAAGTAGGTCCTTTTGTTATCAAAGCCCTTCATGGGGGAAATGATGTTGAAGTCAAATTGTTTCAGTAATTTAGTAGTAAGCACCCTACATTTCCATTAAGTTTGACAAAACGTTACAAATCTGGTGATGCTGAAAGTTCCCCTTAAGGAATAAATTTCCTCAGAATATAACTCCTGTTGAACCATCTGGTACTAAGAAGACTACAAAATTTCTCAAATAAAGGAAATTTAGAAGTAACAAAGTAAAGGAATCCCTTGTCAGGTATGATGACCCAGCTTATGAATAAGAATGCTTAGCAGAGAAAGACATACCTGAAGCTACTGAAATTCTCAGAAGGTTCAGAAAAACTAGAAATTATGATATTTCAAAGTAATGTTCTTCTTTTAGGGGGAGGTGATGTGAGCCTTAGAGGTACTTTCATATACCCAAAAGACCAAAAATAATCAAATGAAGTTGTAATTAAAAATAATAAATTTATTTGATAAACCTGAAAATTGAATAAAGGAAATTAAAATTATAATTTAACACAAAATTCAAAATTGTGAAAATACATCTTTACCTGTAAATATTTGGCAAAAATCAACTTTCACCAAAAATATTAAAATTAAAATATTTTCAAAAAAAATTGAATAAAATATATTCTAAATTTATATCAAATAAATAAGCTTATGGAAATTATTTGACCATTTGATTCCTCATCAAAAATCTGGTGGGGTCACCTCTGAGTGAAAAAAGGCCACAAACAAAAAATTAATATGCAAACATAAATAAAATAACTTTATTTACATTATTAAAATGAAAATTCAAATATAAATATGAATTGATATACATAATAAAAAATTTAATTATAATTTAAAAATAAAAATATGTTAAATTTGGAAATTGTAAAAACACACTTTTAGTTGAAAAAATCAAGTAAAAATCAATTTTAACAAAATTAACCAAAATAAAATAATTTTAGAAAAAAGTTGAATGAATTTTATCATAACTTTTTATCTAAAAAATAAACATATAAAATTTATTTCACTATTGGATTCCTTTTGAAAAATTAGGTGGGGTCACCTTTGAGTGAAATTTTTGGAACTCAACTCTAAATAAGATTAAATTAAGTTTTTTGTATTTTCTGTATAAAAGTTGAAAATCCTGACAACCTTAATTTAATTCACATCACATGTAGTGTTAATCATCAATTTTTGTGTTAAAATTGAGGTGTTGTGTATATTTCAGAAGTTATGAGGAATTGAAGTATTTTCAATTGAATTCAATTGAATTGTCAAAATGTGCGCGTGTATTACATAAGTGAACTTTGATTTACATATGAGGTGTCAATTATTACAGTAGTGTACTGTAAAAATTAATTGAATCACATATGTGAATTGTAAGTATAATAGATGATGAGGAATTAAAGGAAAAAATAAATTGGAAAGATTAAAATTGGGGGGGAAAAGGAACTCTACCTCTAAGGGGGAGCCAGACCCCAAAATCCTGGCTGACAGGCATGAGATGTCAAAGTCCATGAAAATGTTCATAATTTTTGGCCTGGAATTGAGTCACAGGGTCTGTGACTCAATTGATGATGAGGTTTTGATACCAACCAGGGTAGTTTTAACTGTTGCCAAGAGGGTAAAGCTACCCTTAAGATAAAACAATCTTAGTAAAAACAATTCCAGCTGGTTTTTACGTCTCTTGCACTCATTCTGACGTGTTTTGAAGGCTTGAGGCCTGGTATTACTATAGTAATGGCTGATTTAAGGGTCTAGAATGGCTAAAAATAGCAAAAAAGGGGTTAAACCACCCCTTTTTTGGTCTAAACCAGGGTTCAATGATGCCATAATTGGCTTTTCTGTTGTCGGACTGTTCTTCACAACTGACAAGAGCAAATTTTAATTTTGGAATAAGAACATTGATGGCTATAAAAGAATGTCTTCTTTGCCCCACTTTTCTCTTCAGATTAGAATACTTTCCTTTTATAATTAGTTTAAACACTGTTAAACCAATAAATGACAGATTCCAACCACCCTTTTCATATCATTTCAAACCTTTAACCACGTGAAAAATCATTACAATCATTCTTTGTAACTCTTATAATCATTTTTACCCCTGAACCACCCCAAAAGTGAATTAAAGCATCTTTCATCACTGTTAACTTTGTCACTTTGTTTCAAATTGACTCTGGTCACTTTTGGCGTGTTTTCTCTTTAAATATATTTTTAAAATACTTTTTCCTTTAATTTATTGCTTGCAGTTCTTTGCTCAATTAATTCCAATTGAAATTTCTCTTGAAGAAATTTCTTTTGTAGCCTTAAATATCTCTTGTAGAGTATTATTGTTTCATACTTAAAAATTTAGAAACAATAAAATTGGAATGGTTTCTCTTGAAAAATACTATTTCTTACATTTTTAGATAATTTTACCTAATACAAATTTTGAAGATAAGAAAAGTACTTGATATTCTAACAAAGTTTCAAATACACACCTTATGCTATACCTCAACTGAAAATAATTTCAAAACAAGTTTTTAGTAAATCCTCAAGATTTAACTTACTTCATATCAAATGTGGTGTTAACCATCAATTCTTGTCTTCAAATTGAGGTGTTATTTCAAGATTAGGAACTATGAGGAATTGAAGTCTTTACAATTGAAATTTCAAAATTTTAACATGTATTAAGTAAGTGAACTTGGATCTGCATATGGGAAATCATTAAATGAATTTCGTTGCTGTAAATTTTCAATCTACTGACATATGTATGTTTCTAGGATAATACATGATGCAAAATTTACAAAAACATTTTGGAAAGATTTATTGTGGGGGGGGGAATCCGGGCTCCAGCAGTGCCAGGTTCCCCCAAATTACTTCCTGACAGGCATGACATGTCAAAATACCTTCAAAAATCAATCACTTTTGGTCTGAAACTGAGTCACAGGGTCTGTGACTGTGAGCCTTTGAGATATGACCACATATCCAAAAAGGTCAAAAGAAAAACTTTAGAAAAATTATTCCTCCAAATAAGTATCTTAAAATAAGTAAAAATACTATAAAAAAGCATAAATTCTGGATTAACTGAGAATCTGAAGAATAAACATATGAAATAAATTATGCAATTAGATTCCACATGATAAAACACATATATATAATTTTTGCATATCTTTAAAGTCAATAACTAATGAGTAATCAGCTAAAAATGCCATAAAAAGACATAAATTATTATTTATCGCAGAAACCAATGAAACAACATGTGAAAGAAATTACACCATTGCATTACCCATGAAAAAAATCACATAAAACAATTTTATGTAGTTTCTCTAAAGTTAATACTTAAGGAATTAAGCTGAATATATGCACTTTTTTGGTCAGTGCAGACATTCATGATTTTTAGCTAATATTTCTTGAAATATACATGATCGAGAGTTAAGTCAAATATAATTTTTACGCATAAGTCCTTTGAAAACACAGATATGAACTTTATTTCACAAGCTATAAGCAAGGTTATAACTTGTAAGGGTATATTGAGCAAAATTGCTAGAGCTGTTGACCACTTTGTTGTGAATTGGTCCAAGCTAAAACTAAGATAGATATTCAGATTCTACTAGCTCATAAGTGAAGAATGATGTATTTTTTATCATAATATTCAAAGTAAAACTCCCTGAAATCAAGGTTTTAAGTTTAAAATATTGAATTTCAACAGAAAAGATGAGATACAAGAAAAATCATCAAAAATAGAATTTTGATCATGTAATAAAATGCTCTTGGTCGTTTAATAAGGACAGGTGAAGCTATCAGAATTCCCTTTCTGAATGGCTGTAGCATATATAATTTAAAAGTTTTTAATGATCAAAGCTTAAGCTTAAAAGTGATCATTTATGATAACTCACTGTAATCTTATTTTACGTTTAACAGTTATATAGGTGATGAAACTGGTTAATAATATTAGATTATGATTCATACTAATAAAATACACGAAGTTTAGGCTTCCTCCAAGCCTACAATGTAATCAAACTTAGAGCCATAGTGATAACTCTAAATAATTGCCTAATAATGAGATAAGATGGTTTGATCATGATGTAATCATCACTAAAACTTAAAATACTGATACTTTGCAGTGGATACCATCAGTACACGTCTACTAGAAGCCTGATGGACTCTAGAGGGGAGGAATTTACTATAAATAGAGCCCTTTTTACTCTATTTGCCACTCAGACACATCAAAAAAGTAAAACATTAAATAAAAAGGTAAAAGATTTCTTCTTTATATAGAAATCCTTCATATTATCAAAGACCAAAGGTAAAATTTCTTATAATCATCAATCTTGATGTGATTACTCTATTTGTTTAATTGTTTTTGTCAAATTTTTCTATAAATCTTATTTTCCACATAAAATTAAGAATATTTGTAATTTCTCTTATTTTATATTTTAAATTCAATTTAAATAGGTTGTATTGACATTTTTTGGAATAAAATATTTCAAAATCATTATATTAAGTGTTAAAAGTAGGTTATTTTCTCTCTTATAATCATTTCTCTCTATTATTGCTCTTAATAATTCTTTGATTCATATAAATAGTATTTGTATTAATAAATAACATTAATATTGGTAATATTATTGTTATTAATTGTTTTTTATTATTAAAAAACAGTTTTTTACACCTTATTATTTGTTGGTAACAATAATAAATAGTTTTAAATATATTAATTGTTATATATTAATATATTTATTTTTATTATATTATTAGATTTATTTCATAATATAATAATTCTAGGCCATGATTGTAATAATTCTCAACTATTATTATTATTCATTTTATTCATTTAATAAGGACATTCATATTACAATAAGTGAAATATTTGTAATATTTACTTATTGTTTCATAGTCAAAACTTACAGTGACTCAATGGATGATGAGGGTGTGACACCAACCAGGGGAGTTTTAACTGTTGCCAAGAGGTTAAAGCTACCCTCATGTTGAAATCATCTTAGTAAAAACGGTTTGAACTGGTTTTGAGGTCTCTTGCACACATTCTGATGTGTCTTTAAGGCTTCAAAATAAGTATTACTATAGCAATGGCTTATTTAAGGGACTAAAATGTCTATAGCTAGCCCTTTTTTGGTCTAAACAAGGGTTCAATGATGCCATAATTGGCTTTTATGTTCTCATTATGTTTCTCACGACTGATTACAGTACATTTTATCTTCAGAGTACAAAAATTGGTGCATATAAAAGAATTTCTTCTTTATCCCACTTTTCTCTTCATTTTAGAACCTGTTACTTTTATAATTAGTGTAAAAAATTGTTAACCAATAAGTAAAAGATTTAAACCACCCTTTTTTAATGATCTTGAACCTTCTGACCATTTGGAAAAGTCATTATCATCATTTTTTGTAACTTTGATAGTCATTTTTACCCTTCAACCACCCCAAACGTCAATGGAAGCATCTTTCATCATGATAGAAATTTATATGAGTAAGTACAAGCAGTATTACACAGTGTACAAGGACAAAGATTGGAAAATTTTGCCACAAATCCACCAAGGAGTGATGAACTCCTTGAATATCCTGAAAAAATTCCTCAAAGAGGAGGAAATAGTGAGATAATTTAATGGATGGAATCCACTATCATCCAAGCCTCAAATCAAGAAGATAAAGGGATAAAATGCCAAAAAGAGAGAGGCAAGCAAGTAAGAAGCCCCAGTAGCTCCTACCCGCAAGCCTCAAGCCCACCAACTTCCCCAAGAAGGGAAGTAGAACAAGTCAAATAATTGGAGGAAACAATATTCCCCAAGTTTCAGGATCCCAAAAAACCCAAACGATGCCATGGAAAGTGTCTCCAACATGGGCAGAAACTTGAGGGAATTCAAGGGAAAAGAGTATTAAAGAATAAGACAACCTTGCAACTGAAAAACAGCCACTAGGTGCCATTTCTGGACATGAAGTACACAGTATCCTCAATGTAGAAATACCTGATCCACCTCTTTTAAGGAGACCAGCTTACCCAGCTAGCCCAAGAACTAGAGAAGCCTTAGAAGTACACAGTAAAGAATTAATGGACCTTGGGGTATTACGGAAAGTAGGACATAATGAACAGATAGAGGTCACTACACTGGTCATTATTACTTGGCATAATGGAAAATCAAGGATGGTAGGGTACTTTAGAGCTCTAAATACCTAAACTATCCCTGACAGATATCCAATACAGAATTTATGAGGCATTGACCCAATTGTCACAGGCTCAGTTCATTACAGCCATGGATGCTCTGAAAGGATTTCATCAAAATTTCTTGACAGAAAATGTTAAGATACTACTGAGGATAATAGTCCACTGTGGGATATATGAATATTTAAGGATGCCATTTGGTATAAAAATATGCCCCTTCCCATTATCAAAGGATGATGAATACCACATTTCCTGAAGGGTTATCAGAAGGATGGTTAATCAGCTATATTGATGATGTCATAATTTGGGCAGAAACTTGGGAAAGTCACTCAACAAGACTAGAAAGAGTACTACAAAAGATAGTCCAAGTGAATATGAAAATTTGCCTCAAAAAGTGTGATTTTGCATGTAGTGAGCTTTAAGTACTAGGACATGTTGTATCTGGGCCAAACTTGGGCATGAATAAAAAAAGTAGAAGCAGTACTACCGAAACCAATTGCCCAAACAAAAAAATAAATGCAATCATTTCTAGGACCTTCTGGTTACTACAGATAGCATATAAAGAACTTTGCAAGAATTGCTAAATCCTTGTATAAACTCTGTGACCAACAAACAGTTTATGAAATGACTAAAGAAAGAGTCAAAGCATATGAGTAATTGAAATATTCCCTGACAAGAGCTCCATTTCTCCTAATGCCCAATGGGAAACTACCATTCAAACTATACATTGCTGCTTGTGGAGAAGGTTTAAGTGCTGCACTACACCAGACACAAATAATCAAAAATAAACCTGTTGAAGAACTAATTTGCTTCATTTCAAGACACATTAAGCCAACAGAAGAAAGTTATGGATAAAGCCAAATGGAATTTCTTTGCTTAGTGTGGGCTTTAGAAAAATTACATCATTATTTTGCTGGTAAAGTGTTTGATGTAATTACAGACTGTAATTCTGTGAAATCATTGTTAAAGATGAAGACACCAAATAGACATATGCTAAGATCATAAAGCTGGAAATATTCATAAAAATGCAGGTGGTCTTAGTAGATGGGCTTTAGAAAATACACCTGAAAACCCAGAATGGGTACCACAGGAAGAGCACCACATGGAAGGCATATGTGTCACAGACATTGGAACAGAATTCTTTAATAAAGCTAAACAAAGCTGTAAGATGGATAAGAACTGTCATATCCTATGCCAACTTCTAATGAAATACTGCAAAGACTCATCATTCTCATCCAAAATATATGAAATATGGAAAAAAGCATATGATGAAGGAAGATTCCACCTCCTTGATGGAATACGGTATCATAGGACAAAACACATATGTGTTATGACCTCAACAGATAGAGCCTTGAGAAATACTATATAACATGAATGTCATGATAGTTTTGCATCTGCACATCTCTCAGAAGATAGGACACTGGAAAGGGTTAAAACCTGCTCTTGGTGGCCAAACTGGAGAAAAGATGTTGCAAAATACTGCCAAACCTGGGACAGATGTCAAGAATCAAACAGAGCCACAGAAAAGTAATTTGGAATGATTATCCAAATCCAAGAGTCAAAATCTGCATTGGAAATAGTTCATATGGATTGGGTGACAGCCTTACCTCCAGGAGGGGACAGGAGTCATAATTCATGCCTAGTACTGGTTGACAGTTACAGAAAAACTCCAATTTTCTTACCATGTCATAAAGATGACACAGCTATGGACACAGCCATAATGATATGGAATAAATTTATTAGCCACACAGGATTATTCCAAAATATCATAAGTGAAGGATACCCAAAATTCAATTCCTCATTATGGACAAACCTCCATAACCTGTTTGGAACAAAGTTATTATTCTTAAAAGCTTACCACCCTCAAACTGATGGTCTAGCAGAAAAACTGATACAGCCTTAGAAAACATTATCAGAAGATTCTGTGCTTATGGACTAGATTTAAAAGACTCTGACGGCTTTACCCATTATTGGCAAACCTTAATACCATCTCTTGAACTGGCATATAAAACATCAGTCCATTCTTGAACTGGAAAAGCACCAGCAGCTTTAGAGAAAGGTTTGAATCCAATACTTCCTTATGATACCCTCAAAAAGGACTTAGTGGATATTCATCTAACAGCAAGAAGTTTTATAATAATGCTTGACAAAGCAAGACATCATTAATACATATGTATTCAAGACTCTTTTAAATATGCAAAAGAAAGATGGGATAAAAGTCATAAACCACCTGCTTTTAAAGTAGGAGACTTGGTCTTAGTATCAACACTGAATTTTAATAATATCAAAGGTTCAAAGAAATTGAAAGATTGCTTTGCAAGACCATTAATGATAAAAGCACTACGTGGAACTAATGCTGTGAAATTAGAAGTAACAGGTGAACATATGAAAAAACACCCAACTTTCCCTGTAAGTCTAATAAAACCTTACAGCTCAAGTGAAAAAAATTTATTTCCACTAAGAAATAAAACACCATTTTAAAGCGCCCAATAGAAGAAGGTGAAGAAAAGAAGATTGTAACAGTCCTTAAAGAAAGAAGGACAAGAGACAAAAAAGAAAGGGAATACCTTCTAAGGTATAGAAACCCAACTCAAGAAGATGAATGATTCCTTGAGAAGGATATAACTCATTCTGATAAAATACTAAGAAGGTTCAGAAATGAGAGAAGACCTAAAGAATAAAAGAGTTACACATTATTGAGCTTCAAGACTAAGAAAGTCTAATGAAGGCGTAGGACAGTGGATGATAACCTAATTAGCTATAACAGATTGTAGCACAATCTTCTTTGGTGTTAGGGAATGTGAGCCATTGAGATATGACTACATATCCAAAAATTGCACAAGAAAAACTTTGCAATAATTATTCCTCTAAATAATTATCTTAAAATAAGTAAATATACCATAAAAAAGCATAAATTCTGAATTAACTTAGAATTTGATGAAGAAACATGTGAAATAATTTATGCCATTAGATTCCTCATGATAAAAGACACATATATAATTTTTGAATATCTGTAAAGTCAATAACTAATGAGTAATAAGCTAAAAATGCCATGGAAAGACTTAAATTCTTATTTATCTCAGACAACAATGAAACAACATCTTAAATAAACTTCTCCATTGGATTACCCCTTAATAAATACACAGAAAACAACTTTATCTTCTTTCTGTAAAGTTAATACTTAAGGAATTAATCTGAATGTCAGCCTATGACTGAAAACCAGAGCACAAGCATGACAACAAATACCCTAAACCAATGGTAGAGCCAAGATACCACGAAAACATGGAGCTTAGCCACACAAGCTCAAAAAGTATCAAAAGAAAGAATAAACTAACCTTTTTCCAAATATACAAGTCCCACCATCATAGGAGGAGGAATAACAAAGTTATTCCTGCCCAAAGTTGTTGCTGAGAATAAATCTTATTTTCCCCCTCTCATCTGAAGTCCAGAGGAAGAGGATGAACCCCATCAAATGGGTATTAAAAAAAAGTCCTCATTCAGGGATATCCAATGATACTATCCAAGTTGAGCTAGCATCAGAATTTTTGAAGTTATTACCAAAATAAGATCAAATATTCACCTCTCATCTAACTTCTTCAGTTTTAGTGTGAGATACCTAAAGTGTGGTCTTTTTAGAAAGAGAACAATAAGGAATATCTGGTGGGGTCATCCATCTCCCCATATCTCATCTAGAACAAAGGTTGTGGGGCAAACAAGCTCCATACAGATTTTAAGCAAATCATAAAAATGTACAAAAAATCTTGTACATGGCATAACTTTGCCATATTTGATTATACCCATATCAAATGAGGTCCGATTTTGTAGGACACATCCAGAGATACACAATGAGCCAAATTTCAGCTCAATATTTCAAACACTGAGAAAGGTATGGCAGTTTTAAGGTTAAAATCTCACAGTTAGACCAATACAGCCTTACTTTGGAAAATTCTCCCATAATTTTGATTATGAGGTGTCAAACAGACAAAAAGGCCTGTTTATACTTCAATGCCTCATATTTTGGTCAATCCTGGGTCCTGTACAGGTTCTTTACAGCATTCTACATGTCATACATGTCAGAAGAGGGGTATGTGGTCCCCAGATGAAAAATATTCACCCTGTATTGGTGAAAACTGCCCAGATGTGGTTTCAAAACCAAATCTGAGCCTAATAAAGCCTATAAAGGCATTGTGAAAACCACAAGCCAGTCCTTGGAAGTGAAAAATCTTCACTTCCTCTCACCAGGGCAAATCTCGTGTCAATCGTTGGTGATTGACTTCATGTCAAGCAAACGTCAAGCAGGATAAAAGTCAAGCTCACATCAAGCAAAAATCAAGAAAACGTCAGGCAAAAGTCACACTCTTTTCTTACACCCGATCCTGTGACATCCACTCATATTGGTTCCCCTGTGCCTTCAACTGAGATTCCTCACCACCTGAACCTCCCTCAACCATCTGAAATTTGATATAAATTACACAAGACCTGCCTGTTTCCACAAACACACATCAAAGAGGTCCTTCAGCCAGTCTTGATGTAGAGGCGGGGGGTTTGACCTCACCAGGTCATCCATGAAAGGACTCCGCCTTTGTGGGATTTTCATTTTGCGGATGACACTGGTAGGGCCCGCCGCACAATACCGCGGGCGAGGTGAAGTTGCATTGGCGTGTGCATGTGCATGCACAAGGGCATGTCAATGTGGGGGCGGGTGTGTATGCGTGTGCATGTGCCCATGTGGGGGCATGTGCGTAAGGGCCAATTCCCATTCAAAAATGATGATGGCGCAGTTTGACATTTTGGATGCTGTGATAGGTAAGTGTGTGGGTCTTTTGATCATTCAAATTTGATTATTCACACTGTACCCAATGTCTGAATAGTAATTTCTTTGTGGCAATGTGAAATAATGGGCTTTGCTTGTCACAATGGCATGTCTCTGTCACCCAATTTTGAGGCAGTTATTTCACTAGCAAAATCTCTAATGAATCTGAGAGATTTGCATTTTTGTAGACTAAATATCATGAAATAACAGTTTTATCATTACAAGCAGTCCATATGACATAAATTTGTTATCATACAATCCACAGTTACCTTCTATGTCTTCTTCAGATATAATCAAGTGTCCATCATCAAAACCAACAGCTTTATAAATATTGAGATGCGGCCAATCTGGTAAGAAATTCACATCAACCTTCAAAGTTTTTAATATTAGAAAGTTCTTGTTCAGCATGCAAGATGGCTCAGAGACTTTAAAAATGCTGTTAATAACACCAAAACATTGTGAGTTGCCCCTCAGAAAACATATCACACTGTTGCTGACATTTTTGGATTCAGTTGAAAATATATTGTTCCTAATATTAATGTTTGAAACTGGAAAATACCAAGGTGCGACAATCCTTGAAGTAGGACCAATTGTGGATTGTATGGTAGTGTCTAAGCTGATCCATTCAACTATTTCCCTTGTGGAATAAAAATTCTGTAAGTACTAAACCAGGAAATCATAATTTTCTTGGTAATGGAGGCATGGTTTGTCATTTTTTTGGTGATTGAACAGGGCAGGCAGCTGTGATTTGAAAAGTTTTTTATTTCACATGGGATGGATGGAGATTTCAGGAGAACAGAAAGGTTGGAACATTGACTGATATGTTGAGGTAAGGTTTTATCTAAAAAATCTATTCAGAGTTGCAAGAAGTTAGCCTTATTCAGTTCATGTGTTTAATCAATGTGAATATATTGATCCTATTAATGGAGGTACATATTTTGTTATTAGTTAGCATCTTTGCAAATACTCCAATCAAGCGCTTATAACCCCATGTGTCTGAGGCTTGTGCTGGGGTGAACGTTGGAAGAGTTCAGGAATATGATCAGCAAAATGATGATTTGGTTTACTTTTCTGTTTTGGGAACAGATGTTGATTGGAAAGGCAGAATTTTTTTCAATGTTCAGTAAATGCAGTCACATAATCTAGTGAAACAGTCCAACTTGTGGCAATGTTGATAGCACTTATGTCAGCCTGTGACTCAAAACCACAGCACAAGCATGACAGCCAAAATACCATAAACCAATGGTATAGCCAAGATACCACCAAAACATGGAGCTGAGCCAAATAAGCTCAAAAGGTATCAAAAGAAAGAGAAAACTCACCTCTTTCTGAAAATATAAGTCCCATCACCATAGGACAAAGAATAACAAAGTTATTCATGCGCAAAGTTATTGCTGAGCATAAACCTTAATTTTCACCTCTCATCTGAAATACAGAGTAAGATGCTTAACCCCATCAAATTGGTATGAAAAATGAAGCTCTGAGCCAGGGATATCCAATGGTACTAGCCAAACTGGGCTAGCACCAGTTTTACAGAAGTTATGGTCAAATTCAGGCCAAATAAGGGTGAACAAAAATATTCACCTCTCATCTAATTTCTACAGTTTTAGTGTGGGATACCTAAATTGGGGTCTTTTTGGAGATAGCACAATCAGGGATATCTGATGGTGTCACCCATTTCCTCATATATCAACTAGAACAAAAGTTATGGGGCAAACAAGCCCAATACAGCTTTTGGCCAAAACATACATATGTACAAAAAAGCTTATGCATGGAATAACTTTGCCATTTTTAATGATAACCATATCAAATGAGGTACCAATGTGTAGAACACATTCAGGGATACAAACTGAAACAATCTTGAGGTTGATATCTCAAAAACTGACAAAGTCATGCCTCTTTTAAGGTCGAAATCCCACAGTCTGGTCAATACAGCCTTATAGTGGGATACTATCCCATAAGTATGATTATGAGGTGTCAAACAGACGCTGAAGCTTATTTATACTTCAATACCTCATAGTTAAGTCAAATACAGAGGTCCATACAGGTTCTGTACAGTTTCTGACGCGTCAGAAGCACCAGAACACACCTGTAAACTGCATTGGTGAAAATGTTCACCCTGTATAGGGTAAAAATAACTACTTGTGCTTCTAAAACCATATTTCAACCCAGTACTAGCCTGTATTAAGTGTATAGAACCACACACCAGTCCACAGTAGTCAAAATTTTCACTCTGTGGTCGGGTGCAGAGGTAAACCACCTCCCACTACCCCAGAACAAGATAAAAGGAGGCTTTGCCTCACCTGGAAGCAAATTCAGCATCCTGTTCTTGATATTCTTACGTGGTATAACTTCTCAAAAAGGAAGTGGTACTCTTAGAATTTAACAGGTATACTTTAAGCTTAAGTATTGTAGGGTTTGCTATTGTAAACCAACAGGAAAACACTGCACCCAGGGCTATCAGCAGTACGTACCATCACTAAATTATTTTAGTATAGCCCTTTCACCCATATTCTCACTCTAATATCATCATTATTTTTGTGTCACACTCGGAGTCATAGCTTTTATTATCATTCTGAAGCTATATCATAGAGTCACCCTGACAACTTATCAAATGGAATGTATTCTTGGTTAGCTCATTTGCAAGTTCTTCTGACTGACCCATTTTTCTTTGAGTGTTGGCGGATTGATGTTCATCTAATGACATCTGTTGACTGAACATTAAAAATGGAATATAGACCTTGTATAAGAGAGCCCATTCAGAGGCTTTCAACCTACCATGAAAGGGGGAGCCCATTTTGCGGGGTACTCTTGTCCATGACAAGGGAATTATGGTATCAGATATGAGTTGTTGGAGATGCTCCAGAGCTTCACCCTTGATCTGGTAATCACTCAGTGCACTGATATTCAATTCAGAGGGGATTTCAGAAGTGGGGATGTAATCCGCATCAAATGAATGAATCTCTGCAGAACCACCAGATGGATGTTGCATGTGAGGGGTGGGAATTGGGAGTTAGGTTTTTTGGGTGGAAGTAGTGGGGAGTGACTCATTTATTATTTTCTCTGCCTCTCTTCTCAGGGAGCAGGCCTCTCTCAATGTGATTTTATAAAGAGAGCTGTTGGAGTTCATGGAATCTGAGTCTGAAGTGTTGGTGTAATTGGATTTCCTGCGGGACCTGAAGTAAATTTTTGATTTGGACTCTGGAATGTACAATTTGAAAGCTGCATGATTCTTCAAAATTACAAGTATTAAATTATGCATTATGTCAAGATTAACAAATCTGGTTTCATCCCAATACGGAAGGTCTTCCAAAATTGAATATTGAACTGCATTCTCAGAAAATATTGCTTGTCTTTGTTGTGGGGATGCCCAAAGCCATTTCGCAATGGTTGATTGATGATTTTGGTATGAGCGTTTGTAGTAAAATAGAGGACCAATTACTTCAATTTTAGTTTTGTGAATAGTGAAAGATTACAAAAGTAAAACCCTGGATGAGAAATAAATCCAGTAAGCTTGGGCATGGCAACCACATCCGCAATGGTCGTGAGAATGGCAACAAAGATAAAGGATCTTGAAGGACCTGTTGAGGGGGGTGAAAAATGGTAGCCTTGCCATAGCTCTTTGAGCTCCTTGATGAGTGTCATTAATAGGTAATTCAATTGAAGAGTAGCCGGCTCCTTTGGACCATGGATGATTCCTGAAACGTAGATATTCTCTGGCTTCAATCTTTCACTTGGGGGGAGATTAAGACAAATGAGCATGATAGGTCCAATGCTGGCCAACCAAGTTGACTTTCCATGTGCATTAAACCAGTCCACATAAATAGATAAGGTCAATGCCCCAGGAATAGACATGAATGGGGGGTTGTGAATCTTTCTAGTGCCAGTGAAGCATCTCCAGACAAATCCATGCCAGATGTCACATTGGGGGGAACCTTTGGGAGTTTGGGATTGTTGATGTTGATGCAGAATTTCCATAATTCCAGCCTGCTGAAGAAATCTGGCAAGCCAATTTTTGAATGGTTTATAAATGAAATGTTTTGTTGGTATAATTTTTTTTGATGTTGGTTGTGTTTTGTGTGTGGGGTTCAAATTAGTTGATGAATTTTCCTAATGATTGTGTGCAAGGGGGATCATGATCATTTGGGTCATTATGGTGTTGACAGTGGGGTTGTTCAGTTAAGACAGATTCAGTAAGGCCATTAAGGAAGAAACGTTGAGGACAGCATATATAGTTTTGAATCACTGGCTTCAATTGGAGATGTTCAAATATGGTACTGCAATCTTGAGGTACATGGAATGCAGGAGTGGGGGGACCACCTGAGCTTGAGATACTGGACTTGATCAGCAGGTTCAGGCCAGGGTTGAGAATGCGTGAAGCCCTGCGGGGTATATCATACCTTAATGATAGAATGGCAGATATTATCATCCCAAGGTCTTGTGGGGGAAGGTTTTGACTGCCACTGTATGGTTTCTGTGCAGTTGAATTGAGACCCACTGGAGTGGAGAAAGTGCTTTTGGTCAATTGTGAATAATCATCTGGCAAGATTTGATCCGATAGAATTTGCGGGAACTCAGATCCTGATGCAGAAGTAGGGATGCTTGGAAGAGATTTGGGTGCAATGGTTGATTTGAGCTTTTTAATGTGCTGTTTATATTGGAAAGGTGTGAAGGCAACTCCCTGCCTATCACCCTCAGCCAAAGAGTGTGTTTGGGTTGAGCAGTGTTGACACATGCATATATGAATTGAGGAATAGCGGCGGGTTGTCATTGTAGCAGGAATCGTGAGTAAGGTTGGTTTGTGTATAAATATCTATGGTTGATGTGAAAGTGTTTGGGAGTGTTATTAATTGGAAAAAAAATTGTGTGATTATTTATGAAGGGGGAGATGATTTGAGCCAGCTGAGGATTTTATCCCATTTGTAATGGGGGCTGAGCTGCAAGGGATAAAGTGTAACATGACTCATTTGGATGGTGGAATTGGTTAGGAGTTTAATTGGGTTAATTGCCTTGCTGCTCAATGCTCATACATATTATCTTCTATTTACAAATGGTGATACTCCGGTTTTGACCCTTGATGGGCATTCCATTAGGGATGTGTCAACATTGAATTGAGGGGATTAACATTCAAACCATGTACACTGGCACACCATTGTACATGGTTTAAACCTTATTCCAGACATCACAATATAACTCTATTACATAAGCGTTTGGAGTGGAGCTAAATTCTTGTTTTTTGGCTTGAGTGCAGTGGGTGTTTAATCGGTTGGAATGTGATTTGGATTGTCTTGCCTTTCTTGAAAAGGTGATGTCCCGTTTGTGTGTAAATCCTTCATCAATATACCCTTATACAGATATAGAATGCTGTGTAAGTTTGATGCATATATTGGCAGTTTGGATAATTCACAAACTGTAACAATGGGGAGCACAAAATGTTCATAGGATCTTATTACTTATGGATTATGGGTCCCCTTTGGTATCAAGGAAATATCACATTATATGCTGGTAGGCTGGGCAGGGTGGTTTCCGTCACAAGCGGAGGAGCTCAAGAGGAGGCAGGTAGAATTCTCCTATAAATAGTCTTATTAAACTTCCACAATAGGCTTGGTTCCCACTTTTAATACAATTTCTCTATTATATGTTTGAAATCACTCTATTTTATCATAATACTGAGCTGTTTTATCTAGTTAAAAGAATTACTGTTCCTTTTTAGCCCTTATGTCATCTTCCAACCCATGTCAATCCCTTTCAGGTTCTGTTCATGACTCAGATAGTGAATCTAGCTTAAAATATGTTCAAACACAGTCACCATTGAGTCGTAACATTCCTCTCACCACCCCTATCACATCCTCAATGAATGTATCAGGTCTTAACATTGATGTGGGAAATACAAATGCTCCAACTTCAACCACTTGGTCAATCCCAAATATTTCTGTCACTCCAATTCCCCCAAATCCCATTAATACACAAATTCATGTGTCTGAGGGGCCAGAAGGCACACCTCAAATCTCATCAAATGTTAATCCCCTATCAAAATTTCCATGTGAGTTCCTCCTTAATCCTGGTCAGAATCCAGTTGCATCCCAGGATCCCTTTTGAAAAAGGAAACAGCCAATCCTCAATATTCCATCAGGATCTCAGGTTCATGTGGGCAATGAAAAGCGGGTTGATGGTGGGCAATGAGAAAGACCATTGTAAAATGTAACTTGGAGTGGTCTGTCAGAGGGAAATCCAGGATTGACGCTTCATCAAAGTAAGCTATTTTGATGCTGGAGTATAAACCTTTTCACAATTTGATCTGTTTGTTTCATGGGTTAGATATGGCACCTAAAGGCAAGTCATTTCAATCTCAGGAGCCAATTGAAGGTCATGAGTATGACCCATCTTTATTAATGTTTTGATGTGTTAACTGATGATTTGCATGTCAGGTGATGAACTTTATGCATCTTCACCTCTGGTCCATAAAGAGAAAGTCACTGGACGTCATCATCCATATGCCTCCAAACCAAGAACGGGTCATGCCAGTTCATCAAGAGAAAAACTTGTGGATGATAAGGATGGGAACATGTCTCCAACTCAAAGTGAAAGAAATGATGAACCAAGGAGGGACAATTTCACAGCGCATGAGCAAGGCACTCAGTCAAATAGTGAGTTCACCCATCCTCAAATGCCCCTTTCCAGGAGTATGCTTGTTCAATCTGAGGTCAGACAGAAAAGGAACTAGGCTTTTAAAGCTCACAATGTGGCAAAATGTGCAAGCCAGAAGGAGAAACAAAAATGGCTGAGAGCAGAACTTCCAGTGAATGTTCATGGAATGAGATCAGCAGTAAATGCCCATTGCCTGTTCCTACTCAAAGTTAGGGATAAGGATTTTTCCTCACTACCAGCACCACCCAGCACAGAAGAGCGTGACATTGCAATTCTAGTGGCTGGTCATCTTGAATATGTCCCCAGAGATGTTTTCAATGAGCCATCAACACAGGTTCAGTCTCAGGGTTTCCAAAGCTACTGCAAAATTGAGCTCCACAAGCTAGGACTAAAGACATTCACTTGGGACTGGGAGAGCTCATGGAAAAATCAGTTCAACGAGTTGATGTCTATGGTGTTTTACCGTACATTGCATCTTGCACTTGTCAGAACCAAGTATCATAACTACTGTTGGAACAAGGATCATAATAACTATGGGGTTGTGGCAGCTTTAATGAAGCAATATTTCACTTATTTGAAAAGAGAATGAAGTCTATTCAAAAGGATGCGGAGTGTTTGGTAAAAAAGAAGGAGAATCAAAAGCTTGCAAAGATTTGTCAAAGGGTTAGTTACTGTATCTCTTCTTCATTGTGAACAAATTCTGATGAAAATCTACTTGATTATGTGCAGACCTGTGAGCGCCATCGTGAATGGTGTGATACCACTAAATTTTGCATTCCAGCATCATAATTCAATGACCCTTGGGTATGCTCAGTGCTGAGGAGGTACTGGAAGATGGCTGTCATGTTTACCGCAATGTGGGATTATGCTGGCACTCCCATTTGTTTCATGAATTGGTATTAAAAATGGATAGAGACATAGAGTTGTGTAATCAGATTAAAAAAAAGGATAAAAAAACTATTGATAGATTGTCGGAAATACGATCAACAGATGATGGTGATATTCCGGAAGGCCTATCATTTCAGGTATTTGATCAAGATTGGCTTAAGAGCTGTAGTAAGATGCAGACTATTGCCCTCAAAATACTTGACATTCCAGTTATTAGGCCAAATGGTGATTCTCTGCAATAACTTAGTAATATAAATGTATAGCACCGTTAAAAATTAACATTTTTTGAATTATTTATGCAGGTTTAATACAATCTGATTATTATTTCTTGAATATGCAACAACTTGCTAAATATGTCAGAATATAGACAATATGAATTGGAATGTATCACCGTCTCCCTTAGAAATAAAACTCTATTGCTCATTTTCATTGAGGAAATATTGAAGGAGTTTGATCCAGCTCATTGTGTTCATAATTGTGGACCTGTGCTGGGGTGAAAAGGAGTTATCAAATTTGTCAAACACAAATTATATAATATCAGTAAGGCTCATGCAGTTAATAAGTTTTTATTTTCTTGGACCTATTGGTGATTGGAATATGGCATTCCCATAAGGTATGATTTCAGAATAGTAATTCAATCAGGGAGAAAGATGAGATTGAAAGGTGTTGTTAGATGATCCGTATAAAAAAAAAAAAAAAAAAAAAAAAAGGTACATTCTGCATGTTGACCTCTGCTGAATGAGGAGTGATATATTGGATGACCTTTACAGGTTGTTTTTGGCCAATACGATGGAGTCGATCAACAGCCTGAGCCTCAATGGCTGGGTTCCAATTGGGCTCCTGGAGATGTGGATGTCAGTGTCCAGGAATCAGGGTAGAATTTTGGGGGTCCTCTCACCATTAAATAGACAATATTTGCACAAGCTACATTGAGTCCAGTTCCAGCTGCGGCAATGAATGCAATGAGTACTTCACATTCAGGATTATTGAAGAAATTCACCAGTGCCTTCTCCTGCGCTTGTGCTGTAATTGTCCCATCAATTCGTCCTGAAAGGATAGAGTGATGGGCAAGTGCAATACCAATTCTACAATAAAAAACGGTCAGATGTATTCAATTGGTAATGGATGAATATTAAAATTAACTCACAAATCAAGAAATTTGGTCCAATGGGTATAAACAACCGATTTGGTCGGACCACACTTTGATTGATTGTTCTTCATTAAGCTTTGTAGGAGTTGCACAATTTTACTACTCATCATGCATGTTTCCACATCCAAAATAGTTCATGTGATTTTTGAGGAGTTATCCTCAGTGCTCCTGCCCTTGTGCTCTTCCAAATCTGCATCCGCAATTGTGTTAAGCATGATGTGATGGTTACAACATCTTTGCAGCTTATTAATTTTTCTGAAAATTCTCCTGGTCCTTTGCTTTTGGATGATAGAAATTCTTGGTATAATGTGGAATATTCTTGCTGCATGGTTGGGTTGAGTGGGAGCAGCTCATAATGATGGCTAATAGTGGGGAGGGATTTGAGATGTGTGGTTTTGGTGCAGCACAAAATTAAATGCCGCAATGCCAAATGCAAAATATCATTGCTACCTTTGGAAGGACTACTCAGGATGAATGGTGACCAGTTATCTTGATCTGAGCTCTGGGGTTGGGTGATCAATGATATTATTCCCAAAAGGTCATAAATGGTGTTGTGAATAGGTGTTCCCAATCAACATATTTGACGGGATGAAAGGTGGCTATTAATGGCAGGGTGAGTGGCAGTGTATTGAGAGCAAATATAGCTATAAGATGGGGGAAGGTTTATTGGATATAAAAGGTAATTTGAATCATTTACAGATCAGACACTTATTGTGCTTCATCCAAAATTATACAATGCCAATTGATTTTAAAAATGAATGATGTAGAGGTATTGGTTTGCTTAAATTCTTGGGTGATTGTAAGGTGTGATGTAAAACTTTGATTGAAAAATCAAGTACTTTTCCTGTCCTCCAAATTTGTATAAGGTAAAAATCAATTAAAAATAGTAAGAAATATTATTTTTAAGAGAAAAGACACCAATTTTATTGCTGATAACTTTATTAGTATAAAAAAATAATATTATAAAGATTTATTGTTTTACCAAAAATAAACATTTATCCCAAAAATACTCTACAAGAGATATTTTAAGGCTACAATAGAAATTTCTTCAAGAGCAATTTCAAATGAAATCAATTGAGCAAAGAACTGAAAGCAATTAATTACAGAAAAAAGTCTTTAAAAGGAACATTAAAGAGAAAACACACCCGAAAGTTACCAGAGTGAATTTGGAAACAAAGTGACAAAGTTAACAGTGATGAAAGATGCTTTAATTCAATTTTGCGGTGGTTCAGCCGTAAAAATGATTATGAGAGTTCCAAAAAATGATTATAATTATTGATCCACCTGGTTCAAAGGTTTGAAATTATTTCAAAAAGGTGGTTGGAATCTTTTATTGATTGGTTTGACAGTGTTTAAACTGATTATTAAAGGAAAAGATTCTAACATGAAGAGAAAAGTGGGGCAAAGAAGACATTCTTTTATAGCCATCAATTTTCTTACTGAAAAAGTAAAATTTACTCTTGTCAGTCGTGAAAAACAGTCTGACAACAGAAAAGGCAATTGTGGCATCATTGAACACTGGTTTGGACCAAAAAAGGGCTGGTTTAAGCCATTTTTAGCCATTTTTAGCCATTTTAGACACTTAAATCAGCCATTACTATAGCAATACCTGGTCTAGAGCCTTAAAAACACGTCAGAATGTGTTTAAGAGGCGTAGAAACGAGTTAAAACTGTTTTCACTAACATTGTTTTAACTTAAGGGTAGTTTTACCCTCTTGGAAGCAGTTAAAACCACCCTGGTTGGTATCAAAACCTCATCATCAATTGAGTCACAGACCCTGTGCCTCAATTTCAGGCCAAAAGTAATGAAATTTTTCATGGATTTTGACATCTCATGCCAGTCAGCAAGGACTTCGGGGGTCTGGCTCCCCCTTAGAGCTAGAGTTCCTTTTCCCCCCCAATTTTAATCTTTCCAATTTATTTTTTCCTTTAATTCCTCATCACATAGTATACTTGTAATTTGCATATGTAATTCAATTGAATTTTACAGTACAATACAGTAATAATTGATGCCTCATGTAAATCAAAGTTCACTTATGCAATACATGCGCACATTTTGACATTTGAATTGAATTCAATTGAAAATACTTCAATTCCTCATAACTTCTAAACTAAACACCACACCTCAATTTTAACACAAAAATTGATAGTTAAAACCACATGTGGTGTGAATTAAATTAAATCTTTGAGTATTTTCAATTTTTGTATTTAAAATGCTAAAAACTTAATTTAAGCTTACTTTGAGTTGAGTTACAGAAATTTGACCCAGAGGTGACCCCACTTTGTGTTTTATGAGGAATCCAATGGTGTGGTAATTTCTTTATGTTTATTCATTGGATAAAAGCTATCATATATCTTATATAACTTTTTACCAAAAATATTTTAATTTCATAATTGTTATTGAAAATTCATTTTTACTTAATTTTTACAAGTAGGAATGTAATTTCATAATTTTGAATTTTATTGCCATTTTATTTTCAAATTATAATTAAATTTTTATTTTTAAATATAAATTTGTATTTATATTTCAATATTTATTTTTTATATAATATAAATAAATTAATTTTATTTATATTTGTATCTTAATTTATGTTTTGTGGTCTTTTGGGTTTTGGGTTATGAAAATACCTCTAAGGCTTGCATTCCCTCCCGCTTGAAAAAGAATATCACTTTGTAATATTGCTATTTCTAGTGTGCCTGAACCTTCTGAGAAGTTTAGTAGCTTCAGGTATGTCTTTTTCTGGAAACCATTAATCTTCAAAAGTTGGGTCACTGTACCTAACAAGGTATTCCCTTACTTTGTTGGTTCTCAACTTTATTTCTTTGAGAACTTTTGTAATTTTCTCATTACCAGATGACTCACTAGGAGGTATAACATGGGGAACTTTATTTCTCAAGGGGAATTTTTCAGCATCACTATATACATATGGCTTTATCAAGCTCACTGGAAATGTAGGATGCTTATTGCAAGTTCTTCAGATAACTCTACTTCAACAGCATTTTGTCCATGGAGGGCCTTAATAACAAAAGGTCCTGCAATGGAGTCTTTCAGCTTTTTAAATCCTTTGATGTTATTGAAGTTAGTGGTGGATACAAGAACTAAGTCCCCCACTTTGAAATCTGGAGTTGCATGTGATTTATCCCATTTTTCCTTAGCATATGCAAAATAGTCCTCCATGCACCTTACTGCATGCTTTCTAGCTTTGTCTAGCAATCCTGTGCAGCTGGCATATGTGGGATGTATATTTTTTTTTTTTTTTTTTTTTGTGCGGACCATCCATCAATCAAATCTTTCCTCAAGGAATCTTGGGGTAATTTGGGGTTCCATCCTTTTTCTACGATAGCAGGAGTTTTATTGGTACTGGCAT
The DNA here is from genome assembly GCA_023105745.1 of Austropuccinia psidii. Lineage (NCBI taxonomy): Eukaryota > Fungi > Basidiomycota > Pucciniomycetes > Pucciniales > Sphaerophragmiaceae > Austropuccinia > Austropuccinia psidii. Next base: position 25,597,976 of record JALGQZ010000004.1, on the reverse strand, counting down.
GGATTGATGTTTTATATGCTAATTCCAGTGCTGGCAAAAGAGTACACCAATCATGGGTAAATCCATGAAAATCTCTGAATTCAGGGCCATATGCACAAACTATTTGTACCATGTCCTCTAAAGTTTGGATCATCCTGTCAGCCAGACTATCAGTTTGTGGGTGGTAGGCTGTAGAGAAAGACAGCTTACTTCCAAATAATTGGTGAAGGTTTGTCCATAGTGCTGAAGTGAATTTGCGATCCCTATCACTAATGATATTTCTAAATATTCCAGTCCATGACATTACTCTATTCCATGTCAGAAGAGCTGTATCCATGGCTGTATCATCTTTGTGACATGGTAAAAATATTGGAGTTTTACTGAATCTGTCCACAATTACTAGGCAAGCATTATACCTTCTGTCACCTCCTGGTGGTAGTCCAGTTACCCAATCCATATGGACAATTTCCCAATGTCTGCTTGGTTCTTGGCTTTTTACCATATTTCCAAGTCTCTTGCCAGTGGATTTATTTGCTTTTTGACATCTGTAACAGGTTTTGCAATACTCTGTAACATCCTTCTGCCACATTGGCCACCATATACAGTTTTTTACCTTTTCTCTTGTTCTGTCTTCAGACAGATGTCCTTAGAAGGGGCTGTCATGGCATTCTTTTAGTAAAAGATTGATTAATGACCTGTCCACAACTGTCATGACACATGTGTGCTTGGTCCTGTGATAAATTATACCATCCAGTAGGTGAAATCCTCCTTCATCATAAGATTTCTTGCATACTTCATCCAAGGCATGTATGAGAAAGCTGTCTTTACAGTCTTTGTTAAGTAATTGGCACAAGATGCTACCATTCTTATCTTGAGTGTAACTGTGTCTTACTTCTTCAAAGATGTGTATTCAAGTCTGTAAAACTTATTCCTTTTATTGGGATCTGTGGTGAAGCTTCTTCTGGCAAACAAGCAGGATTATCAATATTTTTTGGTAATGGCCATCTGCTTAGTCCATCTTGATTCTTGTTAATATTCCCATCATTATGAACAATAGTCATATTGCCTCTGTATTCTTTTATGGCTATTTGCCATCTGAGCATATGTCTGTTGGGTGTTTTCATGTTTAAAAGTGATTTGACAGCTATACAATCTGTTATCACCTCAAAACCACATCCTTCTAAGAAGTAGTTCAATTTTTGCAAGGCCCAGACAAGGCGTAGACATTGAATTTAACTTTCTCCATATCTGGCTTCAGTTGGTTTGATTTGCTTGGATATGAAACATATGGGTCCTTCAACAGGTTTATCATTTATGATCTGATTTTGGTGAAGTGCAGCACCCAGCCCATCCCCTGATTCATCAATATACAATTTAAAAGGCAATTTAAAGTCTGGCATCAGTAAGATTGGAGAAGTGGTCAAGGCTTCTCTTAGAGACTCAAAAGCTTTGACTCTGTCAACAGTCATTTCAAATACTGTATCTTTGGCACACAATTTATAAAGTGGTCTTGCTATGGATGCAAAATCTTTAATTTGTTGCCTTTAATATCCTGCAAAACCTAAAAATTACTGAATTTCCTTTTTGTTCTGAGGCATGGGTTCTAGCAATACTGCTGCAACTTTTTTTTAAATTTTGTCAATTCAAAGGGACAAACCAGATAAAACATGTCCTAGTGCTTTGAGTTCTTTAAATCCAAAATGGCCTTTCTTCAAGGAGATTTTCATGTTTACCAATTGAATTTTTGTCAAAACTCTGGAAAATCTGTAAATGTGATCTTCCCAAGTCTTGGAACAAACAATAATGTCATCAATGTAAATGATTAACCATCCCGCTGAAATTTCTTCAGGGAAGATTTCATTCACCATTCTTTGGAAGTGTGAGGGTGCATTCTTGATACCAAAGGGCATTCTTAAATATTCATACACTCCACAATGAACAATAATTCTCAAGTATTTTCTTGCTCTTGGTGTCACCACATTTTGATGGAATCCTTTAAGGGCATCCATAGTGGTTATATACACTGCTTGAGATATTTGAGTAAGGGCAATTTGTATTTTTGGTATTGGGTATCTGTCTGGAATAGTGTAAGTGTTCAGAGCTCTAAAGTCCCCAACCATACTAGAGTTTCCATTATGCCATGCCACTATGACTGGTGTAGTTATTTCTACTTCTTCATTATGGCCTACTTTTCTTATTACACCAAGGTCCAGAAGTTCTTTGATATGAATTTCTGAAGCTTCTCTTGATTTTGGACTTTCTGAATATGTAGATATTCTTAAGAGTGGTGAATAAGGCCTCTCAATGCTAAGAATGATGTCAACTTCATGACCAATAGTTGCCCCTAGGGGTTCTTTATCTGAAGCAAATGCTTCTTTATGGTTATATAAAAGACTGGAGAGTTCATTTTCTTGTGCATTATTCAGATTAAGGCTTATTTCAGCTTCATTCAACTATTCAGACTTGAATTTCTCTAACTCTAAGTTGACTGGTGGTACTTTGTTCACTGTAATTGGTCTTTTAAATGGTAAAAAGGCAAATTTTTGGCGCTTATTGTCTCTAATAGTAAAGTATCTGTCTTTGTTGTTATGTAAATCTATCCCATACATGATTAAATAGTAATTTACCAATATAAAGTGGGTACTAGAGCAATTTTCCATAACAATAAATTCAACTGTGATTTATAAATTCCCATTAATGTGTGGTAATATGAAATTGGTCTCAAAAATTCCTAATGCTTTAATTGGATTACTTGCACTATTGAGTTTTATACCATCAATTGGTAACAATTGGTCTTTAAAATTTGGTACACAAGTCTTAAGAAAAGATTTACCAACTTAAGAGCAGAAGGCTCCTGGGTCAAGCAAAAGTTTGGTGGGCTTGTTGTCAATCACCACTTCTGTTATACAGGAGCTACCATTGTATAACCTTTCCCTCTGTTTGGTTTGGTTTTCATAAGTTGTGCATCTTGAACTTTTGATAAATCAAGTTGACCATTTCTTCATTGTGGCAAGTGGGAATAAGATTCCATTATGTCAAAATTGGCATTGATATTTTCTATATCTTTTGAAGATTCAGAACATATGGATGACTTATCATCTGAATTGTCTTCAATTATGTCATCTTTTTCAACATCAGGTTCCTTTTCAATATCAATTTCATTGATTTTCCCCCTGTTTGGACATGTATTGGCTAAATGGGTGGTGCTTTGGAAAATATGGCACTTTATGACTGTATCTGCAGATTTATACTTAACATTATGGTCATTTGTTTGAGGTTTTTGTCCACAGAATCTTTCCAAGGTGTATTAAACCTTGTTTTGAGATTCACCCTACTAGAACCAATTTTGGTTCTGGTGGTTATTTCTTCTAATATATTGATAATATCCTCTGCTGAAGATTGTTCAGTAGTCCTGCTTTTGACAGCATGCTCTGACTCACCTCCACATTGTCTCAGAATCATTCTATGGATCATAAATTCTGACATGTCAGGATATAAGGCTGTTAATCTGTCTTTTTGTTGGAAAAAACATGGTAAAGCTTTGTCTTTATCAGCATTAAATTTTTCAGATTCAAAGGCTGTTTCCACTTTAAACCTCCAAGAATCATTGGCCCATTTGTTGATAATTTGGGTTTTCCACCAAGTTTAACTTTTGTGCCCATGTGCTTGTCTCAATTTGATATACCATCTGTGAGCTGATTTTGTAAATAAGGTGTTAAACCTGGCTGTTACCAATCTGTCTGTTAATTGAAAATCTTCTTTAGTAATGTCAATTCCTCTTATGAATTCCATATGGTCATATTCTCCTTGACCACTGAAGTGGGGCCATTCCTTAAGTTGTGAAACTTCTTTCATGAGGGCTTGGCCCATTGATGGTTCCAAGTTATGAAAAGAAGTAGAAAATTCATTTTTTGATTGAGAATTTTCAATATCCAATACTTGTGGATTGGGAATCCCTGTACTCTCATTTTGATTCAGAGGTTTAGACATTCTTGGTAAGGTGTTTAGTAGTTCAATATCATTCATTTTACTGTTGTTAAACCTTTGTGAATTTCTTAATTCATGTTGTAACCTTTGTATAGAGTTTATTATATTCCTTTTATGATCATCCTCTTTATATGTCAGCTCATTCCATAATTCTGTTTTTTTAGTATCATCAGATATAACCTCATTTAACTTTAGTGTTAATTTTGATATTTCCTCTTTTGAGGTATCAAAACACTTTTTAAAGGCCATTTTATGTGTCTTTACTTCAGTAAATGATTTTGAAATATCATCAAGAGCTTTCTTATTATCCTCATTGATATTATTTATGGCTTGTTTTATTCTTGTTTTAATCATGTCATCAATATTGAATTTAAAATATTTGCCTGTCAATTCCTTAATAATGGAAGATTGTTCATTTATCTTATTTCCAAAAGAATTATAATTATTGGAAGTTTTAATTGTTCTTGAAAAATTTTCAAAACATTTAAGTGTTTCATTCATTTGGCTCAAACTCAAGTTATGTGTTTTAAGATTGTCACAAATTGATGTATTTTTATCAGAAAGATGACTTTTTACGTCAGTTATAGCTTCATACAGGTCTGGAATAGAATCAAAAATATCAGAAATTTTTTCTGATATTTCAATCTGGCCTCCTCTTTCTTTTGTAATTCCATCATTGTTCTGGCCATCTGAAACAGACTTTCCATGTCATCCTGTTGAATATTTGGAATCCTGTGGCCCTGGCTGTAAGCTTTGGTGTCTGGTGCCTTTCTTTTTCCCTTGTTTGGAGCTTGTGGCTGCTTTTTCACGTTGGAATTGCTGCTTCTGGCCACTGGGGCTGTTTTTGGCACTTTCTTGGGTGGTGGATGGTTGTTTTTCCTCCAATCTAGTGTAAAGAGCATCATGTTTTTCTTCTCCATCAATGGATGCCATCCATTGAGCAATTTGCAAGTATTGGGATGGCGCAGGAATTTTCTCACAGTCGGGTAAGAATTCATGCAGTTTTTCCACAGATCTGCAAGGATCTGGTACTCCTTGTACTGAAGGGCATTGTTGTAAGCTTTGTGGCTGGCTTTGTATATGTCCACTGAGGCTCTTTGTGGAGGTGTCAGCTCTTTGTGAGGGTAAAATGGTATTATCAGCATCAGAATGACCTATTTTAGTTGTTTGGGAGTCATCAACTGACCCTTTTCCTTCTGTACCTGGTTGGCTTCTGCCATGATCACGTCTATTAACGTTATGGAAGCTGCTTGAGTGGTTATAGCTGGCTCCTGATCTAGTTGAAGGAATATTTTATGATTAAAAAGGCTTGAAATAGTATTTTTACATCAAAAACTTACTATTGGCCAAATTTTTGGCTTTCTGAAGGTTATTACTTATATCCAAGTTAATCAATTCAGAAGCTATTGGTTCAGGTTGGTTATTTTGAGTCAGAATAACAGTACTATTATGGTCTGAATTAACAGTACTGGCAGGAATAATGCTGGTGACTGTTGAGGCTGTTTCAATGTTTTCTTGTCTTACCACGTTGTCAGACACTAAAATTGATGAAAAAGCCATTTAATCAAGTAGAAGAAAGGTTATTTCAAAAAAAGAAATAAAAATATAAGCCTCACTTATAATATGAAAAAAATTATTTTTTGTGGGTTTTTTAAATTATAAGTATTTGTTATATGGTTTTTTTTTTAGTTTTACAATATAAGAAAAAGGTTCAAAAAAAGTAAAAAAAAAATGTCACAGGTAAAATATCATGGCTGGGCCCCCAAATTTAAGGTGTGGATATGAAAATTTTCTTAAAAATGAAGTACTTTTCCTGTCCTTAAAATTTGTATAAGGTAAAAATAAATTAAAAATAGTAAGAAATATTATTTTTAAGAGAAAAGACGGAAATTTAATTGCTTATAACTTTCTTAGTACAAAAAAATAATATTATAAAGATTTATTGTTTTACCAACAATGAAACTTTATCCCAAAAATACTCTACAAGAGATATTTTAAGGGTACAAAAGAAATTTCTTCAAGAGCAATTTCAAATGGAATTAATTGTGCAAAGAACTGCAAGCAATTATTTAAATAAAAAGTCTTTAGAAAGAATATTAAAGAGAAAACAGGCCCAAAAGTGACCAGAGTGATTTTGGAAACAAAGTGACAAAGTTAACAGCGATGAAAGATGCTTTAATTCACTTTTGGGGTGGTTCAGCCGTAAAAATGATTATAAGAATTAAAAACAATGATTATAATGATTTTTTCACGTGGTCAAAAGGTTTAAAATGATTTAAAAAAGGTGGTTGGAATCTTTTTTTCATTGGTTTGACAGTGTTTAAACTGATTATTAAAGGAAAAGATTCTAACATGAAGAGAAAAGTGGGGCAAAGAAGACATTCTTTCATAGCCATCAATTTTCTTACTCCAAAAGTAAAATTTACTCTTGTCAGTCGTGAAAAACAGTCTGACAGCATAAAAGCCAATTATAGAATCATTAAACTCTTGTTTAGACCAAAAAAGGGCTGGTTTAAGCCATTTTTAGCCATTTTAGACCCTTAAATCAGCCATTACTATAGCAATACTTGGTCTAGAGCCTTCAAAACAGATCATAATGTGTGTAAGAGGCGTAGAAACGAGTGAAAACTGTTTTTACTAACATTGTTTTAACTTAAGGGTAGTTTTACCCTCTTGGCAGCAGTTAAAATCACCCTGGTTGGTAGCAAAACCTCATCATCAATTGAGTCACAGATCCTGTGACTCAATTCCAGGCCAAAAGTAATGAAATTTTGCATGGATTTTGACATCCCACGCCAGTCAGAAAGGATTTTTGGGGTCTGGCTCCCCCTTAGAGCTAGAGTTCCTTTTCCCCGCAATTTTAATCTTTCCAATTTATTTTTTCCTTTAATTCCTCATCATGTATCATACTTTTAATTTACATATGTAATTCAATCAAATTGTACAGTAAAATACAGTAATAATTGATACCTCATATGTAAATCAAAGTTCACTTATGTAATACATGCACACATTTTGACATTTCAATTGAATTCAATTGAAAATACTTCAATTCCTCATAACTTCTAAACTAAACACAACACCTCAATTTTAATACAAAAATTGATGGTTAACACCACATGTGGTGCGAATAAAGTTGAGGTTTTGAAGATTTTCATACTTTTGTACAAAAAATACTTCAAACTTAATTTAAGCTTATTGAGAGTTGAGTTACAGAAATTTCATCCAGAGGTGACCCCACTTTATTTTTTATGAGTAATCCAATGGTGTTTTAATTTCTCTATGTTTATTTATTGGATAAAAAGTTTTAATATATTTTATATAACTTTTTACCAAAAATATTTTAATTTCATAATTTTTACTTAATTTCTACAAGTAAAAATATAATTACATACTTTTGAATTTTATTGTAATTTTATTTTTAAATTACAATTAAATTTTAATTTTTAAATATAAATTTGTATTTATATTTCAATTTTTTTTATAATATAAATCAATTTTTTTTATTTATATTTGTATCTTAATTTATCTTTTGTGGTCTTTTGGGTATATGAAAATACCTCTAAGGCTCACAGTGATAGTATTGTAAGAAGTTTTTGGCTTGCAGCGCTCCAGCCTGAGCATGCTTGGATATTTCAGATTGCCAGTTGGTAATTAAGCAAGGGGGGCAGATGATCATGGTGGGAATGGAGCAATGGGGGTTTGCAATCAACCGCTCCTTGGAGTTACCAATTAGAGAAATGGCCTGAATGGTTTTACCTAATCCCATATCATCCGTGAGCAGTCCTCCAAGAGGGGTATTGGTTGAAAGGGATTCAAATGAGCGAACAAGCTTGTTTGTAATGATGTTCCTGTCATTAAAGGTGGATCCTGGGGGTGAGGTGGCCCAAAGGTTCCTGATTAATTGGCCATTGGGGATTTCCCAATCCCAGAGAAAAGCTATTCCAGTCTTTTGATGAGGGAGGAGGGGGTTTGAATCATCGAATGGGGCCGGGTCATCATGGGGAGGTCTGATCCACTGGGTAATTGTATCAGCTTTTGCTTGGAAGTCAATGATAAAACAGCAGGATATGAAGCTGGCGTTGAGTTTGTAGCGGGAAATGTGGAAGTAAAGACTTGACATGGACTACCAGTATTACAGTCATATTCTTTGGGCATTTTGAGCTTGAAATCTTGTGTTCAAAAGCTTTCAATTATGAATAGAATGTTTCAACATTTTGGAAAGGGTTCCAGGGAGAGAGCCAATAGCATGCTGGTGATTGGGGAGATAGACAAATATGCTGTTTTGATTGTGCCATAGGATAATCCAAGAATCTAAGTGGGAATTAGCAGGATTTAAGGTTATATAACCACTTATTTGAATACAAATATTAATCATCCCAATGCAAAGTGCTTGTGAAGGGGTTGACATGATGGCTATCATGAATTATTTGGTGACAGTTGGAAATTATATGATCAGGAAGGGGTAGCTAAAGGGAATGAAGACCAATAAGTGCAGGTGGGGAACTTATATGTTCGAACCTTTGAGATATGACCACATACCCAAAAAGGTCACAAGAAATATTTAAAATAATTATACCTTAAAACTACAAAACTGCCATAAATAGGCATAAAACTTGGTTTAACTTAAAAGCCAATGAATAAACATGTAAAATGAATTACACAATTGGATTCCTCATGGTAAAATACACATATACCATTTTTATAGCATATCTGTAAAGTCAATATTTAATGAGTTATAAGTAATAACACCTTATAAAAAACATGAATCCTTAATTATTTCAAATACCAATGTAACAACATGTGAAATAAATTGTATAATTGGATTTTACATAAATATCTACACATAAAGCAATTAATAAGCTAATCTCCAAGGTTAATACTTCAGGAGTTAAGCTTAATATATGCAATTTTTTGGTCAATACATATATTCAAGGATTTTAGCTCATATCTTTTGAAATATACATGATAGAGTGATAAACCAAAATTAAAGTCACCACATACTTACTGTAGGAGCACAGAAATGGACTTTATTTCATAAGCTATAAGCAAAGTTAAAACATGTAATGGATTATTGATTAAAATAAATAGAGCTGTTGACCACCTTGTTGTGAAAGTGGTCCAAACATTAAAAAAAGTAGACAGTCAGATTCTAATAGTTCATTTGTGAATAATGATGTATTTTTTTATTACAATATTCAAGGTATAACCCCTTGAAATCATGATTTGAAGTTTAAAATATTAGATTTTGTTAGAAAAGATGAGCTACAAGAAAAATCATCAAAAATAGAGTTTTGATGATGTAATGAAATGCTCTTGGAAGTGTAATAAGAACATGCAAGCTAACAGAATCCACTCTAAGAATAGCTTTAGCATGTAGAACTTGAATGTTATTAATGATCAAAGTTTAAGCTTAAATTTGATCATTTAAGATCACTCACTGTAATCTTATTTTAAGTTTAACAGTCATATAAGTGATACAACTAGTAAATACTATTAGTATATGACTAATACTAATAAGATCCACACATTTCAGGCTTCTGCCAAGCCTATGATGTCATCAAACTTAGAGTTATAGTGATAACTCTAAATCATGGCGTAATTATGAGGTAAGATGGTTTGATCATGATGTAATCATCACAAAACCCTAAAATGTTGATCAATTATAGTAGAAAGCATCAGTACATGTCTACTAGAAGCCTTCTGGACTCTAGGAGGGAGGTATTTACTATAAATAGAGCTCTTTTTCCTGTGTTTTACCCTGAGACGCTTACAAAACACTAAAATATTTAAATCAAGAGGTAATTTCTTTATTATTTATATATAGAACTCTTATATTATTAAAGACCAAAGATAATCTTATTATAATCATCATCTTTGACGTGATTATTATATTCATTTAACTGTTTTGTTTAAAATTCTCTTAAAAACCTCAATTCCACGTAAAATTAAGAATATTTGTAATTTCTCTTAAATATTATTGTATATACAATTTCAAAAGGTTGTATTTACATTCTTTGGCGTCAAAATTATCAAAATTATTATATTAAGTATTGAAAGTAGGTTATTTCTTCTTATTATAATAATTTTCTCTCTATTATTACTTTAAATAATTCTCTAATTAATATAAATAGTAGTTATATTAATTCATAACTTTAATATTAGTAATATTATTGTTATTAATTGTTTTTTATTAATAAAAAACAACTTTTTACGCCTTTATTATTTGTTGGTAACAATAATAAACTGCTTTTAAATATATTAATTATCTTATATTAATATATTTATTTATTATATTATTTTTTCATAATATAAATTATATTATTATATTTATCCAATAATATAATTATTTTTACACCATAATTATAATAAATTGTTTATTATTATAATTATTTTTATCTTATTTATTTCATTTATAGGGACATTCATAGTACAATCATTAAAATATTAGTAATTTTTACTTATTTTTTCATAGTAAAACCTTAGAATATGACAGGCAGCAATGGGCTCAACGGGGGATGGCCTGTGGTTACGTGCATAGTCTTTAGGAAGATGGGCCTCTTGAGCTCATAATTTTGATATCTGATTTGGGGCATATATCAAGGCAAGGTGGCAAAAATTTGGGTGCACCAATATGACTGCTGGATCTGCAGCAAGTTATGAAACCTTTGGTGGACCAAGGTTGACATTAGCATATCTGAAATTGGGTGGGCTGTAGGAACTTATTGTGGAGGGGTATAATAGAGGCATGCAGCCATGTTTGCTGGTGTGACAGTGAAAAATAAGCATATCTTCCCCAGGTTAATTGTTGTACAGGGACCTCTTGGGAAATGTTGGCGGTTTCAAAGGGAAATCTCTCTGTGGAGATGTTTGTGTGTGGGCAGGTGAGATATGTTTGGTGGCGTGCCACCAAACATGAGTTTGGTTTTTCCCAAAGTTTTTTGCTGACTGATGCCTACTGGGATTCCAGGTGGGAATGTGTGGCATCATCAAAGGGGGCGGCGGCTGTGAGCCGTGACCCACATATACATTCACCCTCATTGCGTTTGAGGTGAGTAATAATCCACCCAGATTGGCATTGGTATTTCCCTCAGGCATGTACAAAACTCCGGAAAAAGAGGCCACCCGCCCAAGGAATTTTTGGCTGCAAGCCAGGCATCACAACTTGCGCAGGGCGCATGAGAATGTGTAGCAAATGACCCGCGGTGGAAAGTCCCCATGCAAACATAACCACCCTCAGCAATCATAGGCCGGGATTTTGCTAATGCAGATGAGGCTGAAGCAAATCCACACTGATTGGCCTCAGGTTTCTGCACACTGTGGTATTCCATACCATTAGTACCAGTTTCAAGCTTACCAATAAAACAAAAGAAAAAAAATGATAATAAAAAAAATTACGCAAAACATATTTATGCATTACAACTACAAATTTCAAGAAGAATTATACAATACAAAGTGTCAAGATATTATCAAAACAGTATAGTTTCAAAGGGTTTCTCCACCTTATTGCATAATCAATAACAAATTATGCCATTTAAAGGAGTTAATCTAAATAAAGGTATAAGAAGATGCACCACAGCATCAGAGCTGTATTTTCCCCACCTTGATTCAATTGAAAGAAGAAATGCCTCAAGGCTATGCATAAAGATACAATATATTTTGCAAGAACAAATATTTGCTTAGTAATAATGACACACATCAAACTTGATAGAAATGATTCAATCTCCATATGAAATGATACAATAATAAAACAGAAACACCAGCAAAATTCTCTCATAGCATACGTAAAAATAGAAAAAAAATACTTTCCCCACCTTCAAGAAAAAATCACCAGCCACATTATCTCAATGACCTCACATGACTCTGATAAAAAGAAAATCTCACCAGCAAGATTATCTCAAAGGCATCACATTATTTTGATAAGAAACAGAAACACCAGCATAATTTTCTCATATATATCATATGACTAGAAGAAAGTTCAATTGTCAGGAGCTGTATTTTCTCTACTTTCTTGGCAAAAAGTAAATCTCACCAGAAAAATTATCTCAAATACATCACATTATTTTGATAAGAAAAAGCACCACCAGCATAATTCTCTCACCAAACACCCTGCTACACCAAACATACACGTCTCACCAGCTAAAACCTCTCAGCTATCATTTTTTCTAAGTACCCTATTTTAAGAAGCTCTATGAAGGCCCAAAAGCTATAAATAGAGGTCCTCTCTCCCTCATTTTCCCATCATCATGGAAGAAGTTCCCACTATCCAGGATCACCACCATCCCTGAGCTAGCAGGAGATCTAGAGTAGCAGTAGTGTTTTAGTAGTGAAAAGCTCAGTAGCCTTGCTCAGTAAGCTTTGTATTAGTGAAGAATAGTAGTATAACCTTAGTAAAAGCCCAGTAGCCTTGCTCAGTAGCTTAGTATTATTGAATAATAGTAGTATAACCATAATAAAAAAGCTCAGTAGCTTATTATTGTTAAGGAAATAGTAGTATAACTGTAGTTAAAGCCTAGTAGCCTTGCTCAAAAGCTTAGTGTTATTAACAGAGGAAGTAGTAGTGATATAAACTCACTATTAAAAAAAAAATTCTAAAAGAATCAAATCCAGTAGTCTTATTATTAGTACTCATATCAAAAAAAAATCATCATAATCAATCTAAAACCATAAAAAAAAATATTCTTATCATTCTTATTAAAAAAGAAACAAAAAAAATATTCTTATTAGTTTCATTAAAATAACAGAAACCCAAAACATATATACATATATTATCATCACTTTGATTCAAATAAAATAAAATAAATCTTAGTGTTTATTTTATCAGAAATTTTAGATCAGAGTTTTTACTGTAGTCTTATTGATAGGTTTCATTTAGAGACTGCTGATAAGTCTTCTCTATCTGTTAAAGCTACAAATCTTATTTTATTTTGTTATTCTCTGTAGGCTCCCTATTCAGTATTATTTAGAGGGGCAGCTAATACACCTTACCACCCATGGTTATTGGACAATTCTGAAATTCAAAACAGACTTACCAATAATTTCTCCCTCAAGGTACTGCCTTATTTCATCCCACACCAAAAGGAGTTCCCACATCTGGTGTCCCAACAGTGGCAAACAACAACTTCAATCATCAATAATCCATCAATTATCAAAGAAAAAACATTCAAATTTAGTCCATCAAAAAAGGCCTTTTATCAATAAAAAATTTTAAGCGCCTATCAAGTCAATCTGGAATCAGAAAAACCACAAAACTCTAAATCATCATCACCATCAAGTTCTTCAAAAAAATTATTTCACTATTATTATCCAAAAAGAGGAGAAACACCACCTGGAGAAGAATGACCTATAGATTATAGTATACCAGTTGGTACACCCAGAACCCAGAAGAAAGATCAAAAGATAGTTCCAGATTATTTTCAGAAATTACTCAAGGAACTATTTGAAATTAAAAAGAAAAGTGCAAAAGAGAAAATCAGCAAAGAATATATTAATATGGATTCAGAACCATCATCAAAGATACCACACAATCCAGATGAATCAAAAGAAAAAATTATAAATGCAGAGACCATGCAAGGACAAGAAGATATTGCTGATGTAGAAAGACTTCATCAAAGAATGTTGGAAATGCAACAAGAATTAAGTGAAATCCTGTAAAAAGAAGGGAAAAGGAAAGAGTCAAGTTTTACCGCAGAAAACAGCCCAATGGAAGAAACTACAAGAATGCCAAGAATCCTTCCACAAGAAGGGTCACCATCACCATTTTCAAGGCCTATGGCCTCATCAACTCCATTCACTTCACAAAGATCAAATACTCTACCAAAGTGGGTTAATATTCATGCACAGGCTTCAAGCCCAGTGCAACCACAAATCCCACAAAACAATACACCCATTGTCAGGATCATACCAAAGGCTTATAATTTATGGTTTGATGGAAAGGAAGTGGAAATATTTATTAAAAGAGTGGAAAATATAGCAGAAATTGAAGGAGAAAGTGGAAGGGATATAGCAAGACAGATATCCTTTTGGACTGAATATCAAGAAATTAGCTACCATATTGAAGGAATGCCTGGATATGAAACTGGCAATTAGCAGCAATTAAAATTGGATATGAAGAGGAGATGGGGAACAGTTTCACCTGAAAGAAGATACAAGCTGACCTCCATTACTCAATTATTTAGAAGGATTGAACAAGGAGGAATTAGAAATATGACTCAATATAAAAAGTTCATTGGTGAATATGAATCCATTATTGATTATCTCAAAAGGCATCAATATATACAAGGAGATATCAATCACAATCAAGAAATTTTTGCAAGTCTTTCCTCAAGTGTACAGGAATATATTTACAAAGAAATGATTAAAGATAAGGCCATGGTGCAAGCTTTGGATGGTGGTTATATCATTCCAAGATTGGAAATCTTAAAGTTATATATTGAACAAGATTTAAAAGCTAAAGTCTTAATTAAACTGAAGGAATTTTCACAACCAAAGTAACAAGAGAAGAAAGCTAGGTCTGAAGAGGAAAGCTGCAAAGAAGTATTGAAGCAAATGAAAGATCTTACCCAAAAGACTCAAAATCCTCAGCCACAAGGGAATCAATCAAAAGATAATGGGAAGGAATCAGTTAAGGAAGTATTGAATCAGCTCAAACACCTTTCAGAAGTAGTTTAATCTCCAAATAAAGCACAAGCAGGCAATAATCAAGATCTGTAAGTTATGGAAAACTCACAGCCATTCAGGCCAAGATATCCTTTACCACCCATATCTTCTGGTGATCAACCATATGTTCCAGCACAAATGGCTCCAAGACAGCTACTGAAGTGTTATTACTTTTTAGAAGAAGGACATTCTGAAATAAGATGTAATCATCTCACAGAAGACTTGGAGAAAAGAATTGTCTTGTAGCGTGGAGGAACATATCTTTTCCCAAATTTTCAAAGAGTACCCACAGAAGGCGCTAAATCTGCAAAAGAATTAGTCAGACATTTTTCCAAAGAGCAGGAGGATTTTACAAACAAAATGATTGAACAATCAAATCCACCCCCAAATAAGCAAGAAACAACAGTGATTGAGGAAAGCAAAGGTGAGAAGTCAACTGCTATAGCTCAAATAGAAGAATGGGGAAACTGGAAACCTCTTCAAATATCACCAGCAAATAAAAATCTTCAAATAAATGTTGGGCTTAGACAGACAAGGCAAAGAGCTGCAAGACAGGGAAGTCAAAGCCAAATACAGCAAGAGGATAAAAATTAAGCACATAAACCCTTTAAAAAGAAGATACCAGGTGCCTACCACGTGGAAGATGAGGCAGAAGAAGAAATAAGAGTTCGAATTCCAAAAAAATACAAGAAAACACAAGAAGGAAAGGAAGTAGATAATGATTATATCAAAATCATTTCTCGGAACAAGAATAAGGAGGGACTAAGACAGGAGTTGCAAAGGATGGAATTTAAAGACAAGGTAAAATCTACAGCCAATAACCCAAAGCTAATAATTGAACATGTGATGAAGAAAATACTTGAACAAAAGATAAATCTTACTCTTGAAGAAATATTATCAATGTCACCAACCTTTATTGATAAATTACAAAATTTAACTACCCAGGAAAAAGAAGTGATAAAATCAGTCAATACGTCAAATATTCAAGAAAGACTACTTTCAGTAAAGCTATGGGACAATGATACCCCAAGATTACATTATGCATGCCCACTTGGCTTTATGGAAGTATTGATTGGAAGAGAAGAATATCTTACAATGGCATTGGTGGATACTGGATCAGAAATTAATATAATACCAGAACAAATTGCAATTTAACCCTCACTTACAAGTAGAAAGCTCAATATAATTCTCAGAGGAATTGGTGGATATACAACATCTTTGGTTGGATTCTCAGAATTTCCATCAATTACTATGATAAAAGGAGAGGAAAAAGAAATTTATTTATTCATAGCAAAAGGAGCTGTACATACCATACTTGGAAGACCATTTTTAGCAGATAATAATGTTAAATTGGAATTTTCACACAAGGAAGGGGAAATTTTAGTTATCCAGAGCAAGATGGACATTGATTATGTTTACCAATACATAACCCTCAAGCTATTGACTGGCAGATTTCTCCACCAAGAGGTATGGAGCTTTGTGCATCTTCAGAGATTGGAAAATGGTAAATACATGGAGCAGAATCATCCAAAAGAAAAGAAACAGAGGAAACAGAAAGTCAATCTTCAACAAGAGTGAAGACAACATTTCTTGGACCAAACAAAATACCCTTCTCAGCTATTTTTGATGCAAAAAATGAGTTGAATATCATAACTCAGGAAATATCCCTAAAAGCAGAATTAAAAATCAGCCCTTACACATCAAAATTAACAGATCACTTTTTGAAACCAATTGGTCAAATTAAAAATCTTGAAGTCACTACTGGTAATGAGGAGAAAACCTGCCTGGACTTCTTAGTATTTGAAAATTTCAACCAGATGATAGATGATGAAAATATTAGAATATTATCTTTCTCTAAAGAAAGTATTCCACCTCAAACTGAAAGAAAATCTAAAGATAAGGATCCAGAAGAGGATTGACTAAGGTAGAAGATAGTGAAGAAATAGAAGAAATAAAAATGGAACTGAAGAAGATGAGAAGAAATTTAGAAATGGCCATAAAAGACCCAGAGAAATTCCTAGCACTTGAGCTAAGTGGTATGAATAAGGAAGATAAAGTAGAAAGCCCACAGAAGAAATTCAAAATGGATCTGAAGCCACCTGAAGCAAATTCCTCAGGAATTGCACAAGATTATTTCAATTTATTTCAGGAGGAAGCTTGGTACACTAGTTATACTGACAAATATTCACTAAGTGAAGAACTAAAAGACAACATATTCAATCCATTGGCAAAAAGAAAATTTGAAGAATTGGAAAAAGAAACTGCCATAATTACTGAGGACAAAACGGATAAAGCTTGGGACAGAAATATTCAACAGAGGATTGAACAAAAATGGAAACAGAAAAATCAGAAGATGACTTGAAGCTATACCAACAAAATAATGGAGATTTGGAAGATAAATATAAGCAAGGAAGAATATTTGAAGACCTGCAAGAAGGAGAGTTATCAGAAAATAAACAAAGGCTAGCTGGAATTAGCATTCTAGAAGAATTTAATGATGCCTATGATCAAATATGCTACCTTTCAAGATCAACTGATTTATTTAATCAAAATCTAGGAATTACATTTGAATTACCAAATGACTCCCAGAATCAAAATGGCATACCAAAAGAAATACCAGAATATGAAGGACTGGAAGATTATGTAATACTTCCAATAATAACATTTAAGGAACTGTATGATTATGAGCTATATTCACCAATAATTCAAACCAAATATCTTTCAGAACTACCTGGATCAAATCTTACAAATGTTGATTTTCTAGAATTACTAACCACTATTTGAATCAAAGGAAACTTAAGGAATTCTTACTGGAAGAAGCCTTATGGGTATTATCAAATGACAATAGAAGGACTGTATCACAAAATGTTATGGGCTCAAGAAGATTTGAATCTAGATGGTTTTGAAATCTTGGGAGGAACTCTTTGCTGGTGTGATTTTGGGTACATGTTTATTCATGAAGTCAAAGGTTTTGTTTCAGAATGGAAAGGAAATACACAAAGAAAACAACACAACAAGATATTTGGAGAAATATTGAAGGACATATGTCTTTCAGTAATTCACAACAGAAGGTTGAATCTTTCTCAATAATAACTGAAGTAATCAAATTTCAATTGCCAATTAAAAAACAAAAACTACCATAAAAAATAGCAAAATAATAAAAGAAATAATCTAAAAAAAAGAGAATTATTTTAATATCTGTATTAGTATCAGGGAAGTGACCTCCTGCCTTATCAAAGAGGAATTTCAAATCATTCCAAATACCTTAGAGAAAATCTTTTTTTAAACACTCTTATCACTCAGTGGCAGTGCCTTCCTGCCTTATCAAAGAGGAATTCTTCTTTTATCTCAAAACTCAATGATCTCAAAAAAAAAAAAAAAAAAAAAAAAACTCAGAAAGGATCTAGGGAGTCATGGATGCCAAACTTACACATGAAAATAAATTGGAATGAAGAAGGATGGACAGATGTAAATTGCAAAATTGTAGGAAATACAGAAGAAGGCAATTACTGGGGAAAACTATTTGTTGAAGAAGGAGAGGATTTATTTCAGATATGGCTTCCATACTTAGAATTTGAACAATTGTTCAATTTTACAGAACTGCATCAACAAATTCAAGAATCTAAATATTGGCAAGAGCTTCCATGTTTCTCTCTTTCAAGACTGGAATTTCTAGAATTACTTACATATGATGGTATCAAGGGAAATTTAGGAAACACATAGTGGGAAGAGGATACATTAACAGATTCAGAATGGAGAAGAAAAGTATATTTTGGGGATGTGGAAGTCTCAAGAGGACTGTGTCTGGATTTACTGGACATACCAGAAGGAAGAATCTTATGGAAGCATGGAAATTATGTAATTGAAAAGGCCAATTGGGATGTCTTATGGGAAGAGGTGTTTATACCTGGAATTATCTATCTCAAGGCAAATAATTATAATATCAATAAGGATGATTGGAGCTTTGTCTGGGGAGAATTATTTTCAAAAAAAATGAAAAAAGAAAAAAGCAGATTCATATTAAAACTCAAGAAACAGCTTATACAATGGATTCAGAAGAATATTATTCCCAAACTATGAAAAAAAGGAAGAAAAGATAAAAGAAAAAAAATGTTTTCAGGTTATGTATCAGTATTCAGGACAATATTTCAAATTTGGAAGTGTTAAAAAAAAAAGTAAAAGTATCTCAATTCAATAAAAAGAAAAAAAAAGAAAAAAAGGGGTGGTTTTCTGTTCTTATGCCATCCCATTAAAAAAATGGCACAAGTTTGGGGAAGTGTGGGCCCATATGCCTTTATTAATGTTATTTCTCTTTTTTGAAAAAAAAACAATGGAAAGATGGTGTGAAGAAACAGCAAAAGAAGATATAGATAGCTCAAAATATCAAAATTATGACCGCCGGTGAAAATTTGGTTCTTTGAGACAGGAAGAGATAAAATATGGAAAGGAAAACAAGAAGAAACAAAAACCAACCAAACAAGCTAGGCCATTTTGATACAGAAAAGTAAGATATAAGAAGTTCAAAATATCAAAATTATGACCGCTGGTCATAGTTTGCCATAAAAGCAAGAAAAATATATCAAGACAGGGAAGAAAAACCAACCAAACAAGCTAGGCCATTCAGATACAGAAATAGAGGATAGAGGAAGTTCAAAATGTCAAAATTATGACCGCCAGTCATAGTTTGCCATAAAAGCAAGAAAACTATATCAAGACAGGGAATAAAAACAACCCAAACAAGCTAGGCCATTCAGATACAGAAAAGGAAGATCAAAGAATTCAAAATGTCAAAATATGAATGTCGCTCATAAAATGAACACCTCAATACAGAAAATAATTCAACCCACCAAAAGGCTACTACAATTTATACTGGATGACGCTCTTATAGCCCCAAATTAATGAGCTTAGCCAATCTTTGACAAGCACACATCCTTCCAGCATTTTAGATAAGGAAATTGAAATCAGTACTTCTCAAATAATGATCAAGGTTGAGCACCCTCAATAACAACAAGTTTCCAAAAATCAATTGTATTGACAGAATCAAGGAACACAACAATACCAAATTGCATCACTAAGCTTGCTCAAGGCTCAGAATATGCTACCCAGCATGGTTACCCTATTCCTGAAACTGACAGGTCTGGCAGCAGAATTACTGCCAGAGGCAGGAATCAAACCCAGGACCTTGGTGAAAGTTGTAAGCAACCCAGAATCACTAACCACTCACCACCGCTAAGATGCTGACATAATCAGTTGTACGTCGCACTGACCTAAAGCCTGACCTAAGCTTCTGTCTTTGTTCTGTGATTTGCACCACAAATGCAACATTCCCTTTGCTTTCAATCCACTCACTGGTTCATCCAGAACGCCCTTTTTTTTCAACAACAAAATTCTTTTCATTTCATTCTTCCCTTTTGTCACAAGTTTTTTTTCAAGACACAGACATGCAAGTTTTCTCAAAAAGGTAAAGAATTCCCTTTATTTTAAAATCTGACTGAAACCCCCTTCTGATTTGCTTTTCAACTTTACCACAGATCCTTGTCCAAAACTAATCAGATGAGCATTGCAATGCCCATTATTGATTTTTTTTAATCTAAAACAATGCATAGAAAAGTTGGAATACGTTTGTTCTTAGGAAATCTATTGCATAAACCTTTGCGTTGTGAGTGATGATTTTTTCCCTCCCTCACCCAATTATTTCTCCCTTGTCTTGAAAATTTATTTCTTCATGCCTTATATTGCTTTTATTCTAATCATTATTGGTCTTTTTAGGGTATACACTTATCTCTTGAAAATCGCTTACTTTCCATTTCTCTATTTATATAATTTCTTTCTCTATATATACTATTTTTTCTCTTAGATCTACTTCTTATTCTCAGGAAACTCAACAAACCATTTGACACTATACAATAGCACCCCAATCCCACATTTGATTCACTTATCATTAATACTACTTATGAATTTAGGTTCCCACAGTAACTCAGCCACCAATCACCCTTCTCCATCTCTCCCACCTGATCTCAACGAGCTGTTCAATATACAAGTCAACCATATCAGAAATCTTGCAGAACAAGTGAATGCCCGTGATTGAGCATTAGAAGGACTACTATCTCAAGTAACCAATCTAAACATCGAAAACCAAGCTCGGAGGTCCTCTGCAAAAACTAAAGAGAAAGAAAAAAAACACCTTGTTAAGAAAGAAAAGCTTCAACAAAGCAAATAAGCCAATATCAAGTAAACCATCTGGATGATTGAAGAAACATTCAATTAAAGAAATTAGAATAAAACATTCAAAAAAGAAATATTCTACAAAAAAATGCTAAGCCCCCATCAGAAAACCACTGACAAAATGCCTGAAGGATTCGAACCAACAAAGGCAAGTCTTTTGAGTTAATCTAAATTTGTTTATGTTTTTGTGTGCTTATTTTGTAAAATTTTCAGAATGCATTCTCTGCACACATAAAATTGCTATGGGGCCTTGTTTATTAAGATTCAATCCCTGTCCTACCTGATTATTCCTTGCTAAAAGAATTCAATACTCGATTTTCATTTCCTGATGAAATTATCAAAACAATGCAAAATCCTAACACAACACCCTTGGTACCAGAAAATAAAGTGCTCACATTGCAATGGGTAGAACCAGGAAAGAAGAAGATTGCCTGTGGTATCATTAACTTGAATGACCTCTTCATTAAGTATGTTCTTGCACTACTAGCAAAAATTGGAATATGCTGATTGTCAGGCTGAGTCTATATTGAAGCGGTAATTAGGCTATTTACAACTAGAACTTTGACTGTGACACGTAGAAAATGATTTAAGATAAGAGTGTTTTAAGTAAAATAAATATTCATAATATAATAAAAGGGTTCTACTATTGAATAATAGTGGTGTGGAGCACTATTGAGAACCCTGGGTGCAGTCTTACCAATTGGATTACTATAATAAGAGCTACAATAACTAAAATTATAATCATACCTGATTATTACCCAAGAGTAAAACTGTTTTGGACAGTTTACTATGTAGGGTATTCAAGAGGAGGATGAGGAAACAATTCTGGCTGTGGAAAAGCCTCCTTTTTATCCTGAAATGGGGTGGAAAGGGTGCTAGACCTTTCAACGTAGAGGAAGTGAAGATTTTTTAACTCTCTGAAACAAGCTTGTCGTTTGAAAAGACCTGTATAGCCTGTATTGGGCTCAGATGTGGTTTTGAAACCACATTTGGGCAGTTTTTACCAATACATGGTGAAATTTTCATCTGGGACCTCACTGCCTGATTCTGATGTGTATGACGCATAGAATGCTGTCCAGAAAGTGTATGGGACCCCAGTATTGACTGACATATGAGGAATTAAAGTAAAAACAAGCATCTCCGTCTATTTGACATCTCATATTCATGATTATGGGACATTATCCCATGGTAAGGCTGTATTAGTCAGAATATGGGATTTTGACCTTAAAACAGCTGTAACTTTGTTGGTTCTTGAGATATCAACCGCAAAACTGAATCAATGTGTAGCCCTGTATGTGTTCTACACAATGGTTCCTTATTTGATATGGTTATCATTCAATATGGCAAAGTTATGCCATGTACACAATTTTTGTACATATGCGTGGTATAGGCAAAAAGCTATATTGGGCTTGTTTGCCCCATAACTTCTGCTATAGTTGAGATATGAGGAATTGTATGACACCATCAGATAGCCCTTAATCTTCTCTTTCCAAAAAGACCCCACTTTAGGTATCTCACACTAAAACTGCAAAGGTTAGAAGGGAGGTGAATGTTTTGTTCACCCTTATTTGGCCTGAATTTGGCCATAACTCATGTAATACTGGTGCTAGCTCAGTTTGGCTAGTACCATTGAATAGCCCTGGCTTAGAGCTTAATTTTGAGTACCCATTCGATGGTGTTAGGCCTCTCCTTCTGGATTTTAGATGAGAGTGGAAAATTAAGATTTATGCTCAGCAACAACTTTGAGCAGGAATAACTTTGTTATTTCTTGTCCTATGGAGATGGGACTTATATTTTCAGAAAGGAGTGAGTTTCCTCTTTCTTTTGATACCTTTTGAGCTGGTTTGGCTCAGCTCCATGTTTTGGTGGTATCTTGGCTATACCATTGGTTTATGGTATTTTGGCTGTCATGCTTGTGCTCTGGTTTTGAGTCACAGGCTGACATACCCTCCCTCTAAGAAAGGCTCATCATTGATGAGACTTTTCAGTCCTCTTGGAGGCTCTTAATCTCATTAGATGAAGGTTCCCATCTGGTATGGCATCCTCTGCCAACCATTTGTCTTTATCAGATGTTTGGTTGTTGAATCTGACTAAATATTGTCTTTGATCCTTCCCATTAAGTCTGATGTTCCTGGCCCTGATGATTTTACTCACAGGTCCTTGGGAGTCCTCCACTTCCACTATCTATGGTGGTGTGAGAATCTTCTTCCTGGAGGGGAATTTACCCTCTTCTGTTTGGAAGTATGGCTTAACAAAACTCACTGGAAAGACTGGGTGTTTCCTGGAAAACTCCTCTGTGAGCTTGACTTCCACTGCATTCCTGCCTATCAACTTAATGATAGTGAAGGGCCTTACAAATGAGTCTCTCAGCTTCTTGGGTCCTTTAATACTGTTGAAGTTCAGTGTAGACACCAACACCTGGTCCCCTTCCTTAAAGTCAGGTTACATGTGTGTCTTGTCCCATCTCTGCTTATTATAATCTTTTGCCTCAGCTATGCATCTGGCAGCTGTGTCACAAGGCCTCTTCCACATATCATGGAAGTCTTTGGCTGTGGGGTGAATGGTTAGAAGATTATTTTTCCAGTGATCCACAGGCAACAAGGGATTCCACCCTTTCTCTCCCAGTGCAGGTGTTTTTCTGTGGTAGAGTGGTGGCTTGTATTATAAGCCAGTTGGACAGCTGGTAGAAGGGAAACCCAGTCATGGTCCTTGTATTTCATGCAATAGGCACAGAACCTTCTAAGGATGTCCTCCATTGTTTGGATCATCCTTTCAGCTAAGCCATCTGTTTGTGGATGGTAGGCTGTGGAAAAAGCAAGCTTGGTGCCAAGCATGTCATACAAGTTGGTCCAAAATTCAAATGTGAATTTTGGGTCCCTATCACTAATGATGATCTTAGGGACTCCACAGGTAGATATGATGTTATTTCAAAATAACAGAGCAGTATCCAAGGCTGTGTCTTCCTTGTGGCATGGTAGACACCTCATGCTCTTGCTGAACCTATCAACTATGATTAAGCAGGCATTGTAGTTTTCTTTGCCTCCTGGGACAAGTCCTGTAACCCAGGCCATGTTGATGTTTTCCCATGGGTGTTTGGGTTCTTCTATATGTTGAAGTAACCCATACTTCTTCCCATGTTTCCCATTTGCATTTTGGCATCTTTCACAAGTGTTGATGTATTCACTCAACTCTTGTTCCCACTTGGGCCACCAAGCTGTGCTTGCTACCCTCTCCTTGCTCCTGTCTTCACTCATGTGTCCCATATAGAGGCAGTCATGGCATTCCTGTAGGATCAGAGAGATGTGGTCTCTGTTTACCACTGTGAGTGCACTTGTGTGTTTTTCTCTGTGGTAGAGCAGGCCTTCTATAAGGAAGAACTTGTTATCCTTATAGGCCCTCAACCAGGGTTCTTCCAGCTGGGATTCCACTTCTGGACTCCTGTACTTTTGTTGAAGGAGTTATAGTAATATACCACACTGTTTGTGTTTGGAATAAGACTTCAGTACTGAACTAAAAAATTCATCGTGCAGTTCAGAGGAACTTATCCCCAATATGGGAGCTTCTGTTCCCTCTGAATCAGTGTTTCCACTGTCAAGGGTACCACTTTCTGGTACCCATTCAGAAAATCTGAAGTTCTTCCTCCTATCTATTTCCATGCAACGGATAGTGATTTTGGCTGCAACTTCAGGGTCATAAGCTGGATTGCTCTTGACATTATCTAGTGGCCATATTCCAAGGCCATCTGCATTGGTATGACTTTTACCTTCCTTGGATATGATGGTCATGTTTCCTCTATACTCCTGGATGGCTATTTGTGATCTCAGCATGTGCCTTTTTGTAGTATTCATGTTCAGTAAAGACTTTAAGGCTGTGCAATCTGTGTACACTTCAAAGACTTCACCCTCCAAATAATAATGAAGTTTCTCTAGAGCCCAGACTAGACATAGACATTCAGTCTGGGTGGCCCCATACCTGGATTCTGAATCTTTCAGTTGCCTTGAGATTTAAAAATTACTCCTTCTCTTGGTTCACCATCCACAATTTGTCTTTGCTGAAGGGCTGCTCCTAGGCCTTGACTACATGCTGCATCTATGTATAACTTGAATGGTAGTTCAAAGTCAGGTAAGATGAGCACAGGTGCATTTGTGAGTTCATGTTTGATCCTCTCATATGCATCCCTCCTTTCCTTGGTGATTTCAAAAACTACATCTTTTGAACACAACTTGTATAAACTACTAGTTATGTGGGCAAAATTATTGATGTGGTTTCTATAGGAGCTAGCAAACACAAGCAAAGATTTAATCTCTTTGATGCTCTTTGGTACTGGCTTTTGCAGTACAGTTGCTAATTTATTCTGGTCAATTGGCAGACTAAGAACTGAGACTTTATGTCCTAGAGCCAGTAGCTCTTGTTGGCCAAAATTACACTTTTTCAGTGAAATTTTCAGATTGATGGGTGTACATTTGCTTAGGAGTCTGTGTATGTAATGTACATGGTCTTCCCATGTCTCTGAGTATATAATGATATCATCAATATATACCACCATCCAGCCTTCCAACATTTCTTCTTGAAATATTGTATCCATGATCCTTTGAAAGTGGGCTGGTACATTTTTAATGCCAAATTGCATCCTGGTATACTCATATATGCCCATATGGCATATTATTCTGAGTAATTTCATGGAGTTTGGTTTAACTCCATTTTGGTGGAAGCCTTTCATACAATCCATTTTGGTTATGTATTTGGCTTTTGCCAGTTTATCCAAGGCATGAGGTATCCTGGGTATAGGGTACCTGTCTGCTTTTGTGTAGTTATTCAGAGCTCTGAAGTCTCCACACAGTCTAGACTTGCCATCATGCCAGGTGATTATGACAGGGGTGGTGATTTCCACTATTTCATTATGTCCAATATTCCTGATGACATCCATCTCCAAGAGTTCATTGATATTTTTCTCAATTTCTTTCCTGGTTTCCAGGCTTGCTGGATAAGGAGGTCTCCTAAGCATGGGTGTATAAGGTCTTTCGACATCCATATACAGTTTTATATCATGGCTTTTAATCTTGCCTAATGGTTCTTCACCAATGGCAAATGCTGGTCTGTTCTTTCTCAGCATCTTCAGTAAACTTAGTTTTTGTTTACTGGTGAGAGTAGTGCTAAACTGTCCCTCTCTGAATTCATTCAGAAGCTCTTCTAGTGGATCTTGAGAAGACATATGGTATATATCAAGTGAAAATTTCCTTTCCTTGTTGGTACCAATGGTAATGCGCCTAGTTTTACTGTTATAAATATCTATTCCATACATCCTCTGGTAGTCTGTTCCCAGTAAGAACCCTTGGATGTGGGCATCATTAAGCACTAAAAACTCTAGGTTGAGTCTGATATTACCCTTTCTGTGGGGTATAATTAGCTCTTTGATAATTGTACCAATGGAAGTCATCTACCCTGAGGCACTTTTAAAGTTCTTTGCCATGGTGGGCAAGAGCTATTTTTCCCAATGTGGGAAGTGGTTTTCCATATATTCTCTGGCCACTATGGAGCAGTGTGCTCCACTGTCAATGATCAGTGGATGCTGAGCATTGTCAATACAGACAGTCATTGTTGTGGCTGTTCCATGTATATATGCCATCCCTTTGGTTGGTGTAACCAGGAATGTTTGTGCATCTTGTGTGTGTTTGCACAAGTTTTTATTGGAAGTATCCTGTGGCATGCCTGCTTTCAACTGTATGTCCTGAATTTCTAGTGGGGTTTACTCTTGGTATTCTACTAGAAATCCCCCCTTTGGGTCTTGGTCATAATCAGATAGGTCTCTGATGGCATCACCCATAGAGTCTGATTCAGAATCCTCTGTTGTGGATTCCTCCTCTGGGACTTTCTCAAGGGCATAGACTTTTTTCTTTGCCTTTGGACAGTTGTTGGCATAGAGGATTGTTGAACCACAATTGTGACAATAGTTTCTCTTCTTTGCCACTTCTGCCACTCTTTCTTTGCTTTTGTCTTTAAACTCTGCCTTGAAAGGTTGTTTCTCTTTGAAACCACCACTCTTATATGGGGTGAACTAGCTCTCCTGGCAGTTGTGTCAGAAGCTTGTGATTCCTCATTTGGATGTTCATCTGAAGATCAATGGCTTTAAGTCTTTTAGACTGTCTAAGACACCACTCATATGGATATTTGTCCACAGAGTATTTGCCATTGTCAAATGACATGGTCTTTTGCCATATCCAAGCTCCATTACTGTACTTTTGGATGATTTGACTCTTCCACCATGGCCAGCTCCTTCTGCCATGGATTTCTTTCATTTCTGTGTACCATATACTAGCTTGACCTTTAAATGCAGTATTCAATCTAGCAGTAATCCAGTAGTCTGGTATGCTTGGTACATCAATTATAAGTCCATCAATGTAATCTATGAGTTCCATATGATCATATTCTCCTGTTCCAGAGAATTTGGGCCAGCTTGAGGCCTCAGGAAGCTGTTTCAAGGCTTCCTTCTCTGAATAAGACATGCCATCTCCATCCTGGTATTTTGATGGAGATCTTGCCTTATTCATCAACATAGAATCTGGTTTGATTTCTTCTGGTTGATATGGATTTTCCATAACTTGGCCTTGTGGTTGGGGCTTCAAGTTATGGTAGACATTAAACAATTTGTTTATGTCTTGGTCCAGACAATCCCTGTCCCTTTTGCTGTGGTGTTGTTCTTAAAAGACTAGATTCAGTCTTTTGTTAGTTTTTCAGAAGCTTTGCTCAATTGAGCATGTCCTTCTTGAAGATTTTTAACTATTTTTTTCCATGGAGGCTTGTAATTTTTTCATCCTCTCATGGCTGGCTTCAAGTTCTTCAAACTGCTTTGCAGATTGCTCAGAATATTGGGAAGATTGTAACCACAGTGTATCACTGTTGATATCACTCTCAGATGTGACAATGTTATGTTAAGTCTGAGTGGGGGTAATGTCTCTATTACTAGGACTACTGATTCTAGAGTGATTTACAACTACTTCTGGTTCTTGTGCACTTCTTTTACCAAATCCAACAGCTTCTGAATCATAGCGTTGTGGTATTCCACACCTTAATGGCCCAGTTTCAAGTGAAATTTCATTTATAAGGCTATAAATTGAAGAAATCACAAAGAAAAAATCAATAATTAATCAACTATAATAGAGGAATTCAGCAATAAAATGGATATAAATTAATCAATATGTATAATCCCATAAGCAAATACTGGAAGAATGGACCATTTTATTACAAGAATAACAATAAAATAAGGAAAAGAGAAAGACAAACTAGCAAGAATGTTAAAGTTATCAGTGAACGGGGTAGTGTAACACTCAAGTTACCCAAGCTCTGCTCAACCATTGTATTACTAAGCAATGCAGTTATTAAACTGAGGACAGTTCAATAAGGAATAAATTAAAACTGTATTAATCAACAGTCACAAGACAGAAAGAAAGAGAAAGCAATGTATTTATGCAAGCAAAATCCATCAAAAACCTTAACTTACACAGCATATCTGTGGAAAGACAAGCACAGCCCCCTGATAAGCCAACAAATATAGATTAAAAACAGAATTAAGTTAGATAAAGAAAAGTTAAATCTCATACAGGACAAACAGAATCCTCACAATACACAGCATTCTTCACCTACAGTTCAAACAATGCACAGACCTATGGTGCAATAACTGTACAAAATCATCTCATACCACCAAAAATTGTGCAACAAACCAAACAAATGGTGCAATATCTTGATCAAATGACACCATCTCAAAATTAATCACCAGCTAAATACCCTCAAGGCTGTGCATAATGATATTAAAGTTTGAGTAAAATATAAATAAAGCTTCAGAAATGGTGCAATATACCAAGCATTTGGTGCAATATCTTGATCAAATGACACCATCTCAAAATTCCTCACCAGTAAAAACATCTCAGATTACATAATCATACATAAATTGGTGCAAAAAACCAAACAAATGGTATCTCACCACTATAAAGAAATTATCCAGCCAAAAGAAGTGGAAAAATTCTAAGTCCCTTGTTTTTGAGTGCCTCTATGGAGAGCCCAAAGAATATAAATAAAGGTCCTCTCTCCCTCATTTTTTCCTCTTTTCCCCATGAATCCAATTAGTTATATACCAAGAAGGAGAATAACTATTCATCCCTTACTAGTAGGTTAATCTAGTTCTTTATTAAAAGTATTATAGACTTATAAGTTTAATTCATAGTGATTTATAATTAATAGTAGTTAACAGAAGGTCTACTTCATATTATTAATCCACCCCATGTTCAAATTATTAGTCTTATAATTATAATACTATCAATACTACCCATAATATTGAGTTTATCATCATAACCTTTACATTATAAGGGAAAAAATAGTCTTATTAGATCTTTATATTAAAAAAATAACCTTACAACTATATATTATTATATATAAAAAAAACCTACCCTCATATTATATTATATCTTTTATATATTTAACAAAAATCCTCCCTATATTGAACAATATCTTACCAATAAATTATTAAAGGTCTTATTATTATATTATATTATATTAACAATTCCCCTCTCAAACCATTAAGTATTATAACATATATAACATCAAATTGAACTTACCACTTAAAATATATATTATTACTATTATATTAAATCAACCTCTTATACTATTAAGGTTTTACCCTTAAAATTATCTTATATTATTATTTAAAAAATTATATTTTATACTGTTTTAACTGATAAGTTACTTATCTGATTATTGAATAGGCCTGATAGAGACTGCTAAAAAGTCTTCTCCAGTTGTAAAGCCACAATCTTAAATATTGATTTGTGAGCTCTGTAGGGAGATTGTTTAGTATATTCAGAGGGGCAGCTAAAACACCATTAGCACCCTTGGTTACAGGATTATTTCAGCAATTCAAAACTGTTTACCTGTGATTTCCCCCTCAAGGACTGCCTTATCCAATCCCACACTAAAAGGAGTTCCACATCTGGTGTCCCAACAGTGGCAATTTCAACTTCAACATTCAATAATCAGTCAGTCATCAATAAAAGAAGAAACCCAAATCAACATAACTCACAAAAATAATTATCATTATCAAGAATTAACCATCAACACTCTTATATAATCTGGAATCTGGAAACAAATCCCATTCCAAATCATCATCACCATCACAATCCTCAAATCAATCATACCATTTTTATCATCCAGTCAAAGAAGGCACACCAGAAAATCAAACACCCAAGGATATTGATTTATTCATTGCAACACCAAGAACAGAACAGAAGCAAAAGGAAGAAGTAAGGAGATTTTTCTTCAAGTTAATTCAAGAAGCAAGAAGAAACAAGAGAAGTAAAAAAGTATTTGAAGGATCAGTTTATCAAATAGAAATGAATCAACAATCAACATCTGACTTACCACCACTACCTGAAGATACTGTAGAAGGACAGTATGCAGAAGAAAGTGAAGAGGAAGATCAAACAGTACAGATCCAAAGTCTTATGAAGCAAATGCAAGAGGTATTATTAACACAAAGCAAAAATAAAGGAAAAAGAAGGGAACAAACATCTTACACACCTGGAGCCAGTCCAAGTGAACAAACATTACCAAGGCATGTTAGACCTGAAGACTCACCAATATCACCTACACCTGGTCCTAGAGCAACCTCTACTCCAGTAACAGAACCAAGAACTCAAAATATTCCAAGGAGAGTTTTTGTCACTACACCTAATAATCCAAGTCCATTACAGCAGAAAGTTCCAAGACAAGAAAGACCTGTGGTTAAAATTAAAGCAAAATATTACAATCTAAAGTTTGATGGAGAAGAAGTAGAGAAATTTATCAAGAAAGTGGAAAGAATAGCTCAAATTGAAGGAGCAACAGCTGAAGACCTAGCAATGCAAATGGCATTTTGGACAACAAACCAAAAGGTGAGTTATGCAATTGAAGCTATGCCAGGTTATGAAGAAGGAAATTGGACACAACTCAAGAAAGATCTCATAACAAAATGGGGAAGAGTTGAACCTGAAAGAAGATACAGAAAAGACTCACTGATGAAGCTTTTTGCTGAAACTCAAGAAGATGGAGGAATTGGTAGTCTATCACAATATAAGAAGTTTATGGGAGAATATGAAACTATTGTTACTTACTTATTAAGATACAGGTATATCCCTCAAGATAACATGTTCCTTGAAGATTTATTTGATTGTCTTTCAGCTGATATTAAAGGGGCCATAAGCAAGGAAATGATCAAAGATAATGTCATGGTTAGAGCTGAAGATGGAGGATACCTTATACCACCTATGAAGATTCTCAAGAAGCACATTGAACAAGAATTGGAAGCCAGAATATTAGTAACCAAAACATTCTCATCATCAAGAGATACAGGAAGGAATGTTACTGAAAATAAAAACAAAGTTCAACTCAAGGAAGAAGCTTTTCCAGGAATGAATGACGCTTTTAATAAGATGAAGGAAATTACTGAATCCCTCAAAGAACAAAGAATGGAAACTAGAAAGCAGGCACAAGGGGAAAATGAAGAATTCAAGAAATTTATGACTCAACTAGAAGAATTGAAAAGTCTATCCAAACCTCAAATTGGTGGGGTAACCAATAATCAACAGTTCAAGCCAAGAAATGATTTACCTCCATTCTCACAAAGGCATTTTCCCTATGCACCAGCACAAAGCATACCAAAACCCTATGTCAAATGCTATTATTGTTTGGAGGAAGGACATTCAGTGAATAGATGCAGCTAACTCTTTAAAGATCAAAATAAGAAATGGTTCAGCAGACAAGGAGGAGGATTTTTATATCCCAATTGGCAAAGAGTTCCAACTGATGGTAACGTAGCTCCAAAGAAGTTAGTTGAAGACTTTGCGAAAGAGCTAGAAGAACTTACAAGGAAAATGAGAGAAGATGAAGCTAAGGAAGCACTACCCAAACCTAATCCAATGAACATAATACAATTAAAGAAAGATGATAGTGCAACTGCTATAGCCAAAGCTGAAAACTGGGGAAGCTGGCAACCACCAACTATTTCATCAGCCAATGAGCCACTTTCAAATAATTATGGATTAAGAAATACCAAAGAAAGAAAATCAAGAGTAGAAAATACCAATCAAGATGCTTTAAGATCACATTAAAAAGTGAAAACACCATTAAACAAAAGACCAAATATACCTGGAGCTTATATTGAAGATGAGCAAAAGGAAGAAGAGAAAACAATCATTCCAACTAAATATAAGAAACCTCAACAGGTGCAAAATGCAAAGGAAATACCTCTACAGGAACCTAAAGGTGATCAAACTGAAAATATTCAAGAACCAATCAAGAAAGTCAATGAAAGCAAAATCATAAAAGAGGAGAAATTAGATATTCAAGAAATTATGGCACAAATTATCAAAAAGGTATTGGATCAGAAAATAAATCTTACCTTGGAACAAATTTTAGTCATGTCACCAAAGTTTTTTACTCAATTAAAGAACCTGTCAGAAGAAGAGAAAAAATCTATCAACTCAATTGATACAAAGGAAATTCAAACCAAACTCATAAATCATCATTTGGGTAATTACCAACAGCCAAAATTACATTATGCCTGTCCATTGGGATTTATGCAAGTATATTTGGGAGAAGAAGGACATGAAATAATGGCATTAGTTGACACAGGATCAGAATTAGATATAATACCAGAAGATTCAGCAATCAAAGCAGGACTTACCACAAGATGTCTTAACATGAATTTAAGAGGAATTGGTGGTCATTGTACCTCAATAATTGGATTAGCAGAATTCACTCCAACACTTTAGTCACTGGGGAAGAAAGAAATATACATCTTTTTGTAGCAAGAGGAGCAGTTCACACAGTATTGGGAAGGCCTTTCCTTGCATATAATAACATAAGATTAGACTTTTCTCAACAGAAAGGGGAAATATTCAGTTACATTGAGCCAGATGGAAGAAGACTTTGCTTACCAATTTGTTCACCACAGAAAGTAGGATGGAGAGAAGAACCACCAGCAGGACTGGAAAAATGCGCAGTTTCTAAATTGGAAGATTGGAAAGAAATACCAATAGAAAAAGAGTCAAGATCCAAAAATCAAGCACATTCAGAGAAAAGTCCTCATCAAAGTTTTGATAGTGAAGAAATGAAAGAATCCAAAGACAAAGTGGAAATGAAGGAGGAATTTTCAATAGAAAATGAACAAATTATTCAGGAAATAACACATTCACAAGAGGTAAATCCTCAGGAGTATCAGAAGGAAATAAAAAAAACTGATAAGACCATGAATAAAGGAAAATTAAGATCACATAGTTTATCTGACAAATCTGAATTGAAAGAAGTTGATATGACTTATACAGAAGAAGATTTACTTATTTCTGACATCAATGAGATCAAGAAAATGGAAGTTCATAGTGAAATTTTTAGGGAATCAAAACAAACTGCCAAGGAAGAAACTCATATTGAAAGTAACAACTGTAGTTTTAATCCCAAGGAAAATGATTTTTATGAGAAGTCCTCAAAGAAATTCAAACCCTTAAGATCATTGAACTCAATTTCAAAAGGAATCAAGAGTATTAAAAAATCATTCACACAAAAATCAAAATCATTGGAGAATTTATTGGAACCTAAAAAGAAAGAAAAGTTTATTTCAGAGTCAAATTCTGAGATTTCAAATGAAGAAAAAGGCTCCTTAAAGAAGGATACTTACAAGAGTGAAAAGGCCAAACATCTTGAAGTAAAATTTTCAATTGACAATATGATCATCAATCCAATTAAGAAGATTAAGGTGAATCACTCCAGTTCAAAAAACCATAATAAACTTAAAGAAAAGAATACAGACTCTTTAGTAATACCTAGTATATTCAGTAAACCCAATTCAAGTGATCACATAAAGAAGGTTGTAGTCCCACCCTCAATCTTAGAAGATAGAAGTATCATACCTATTTTCAATATCAACTCTCAGATAACTTCAGAAAAGAGTAACTTGCCAGAAGAAGAGGATAGCTCAGAGAATGACATATCATTCAAAGAAGAGGTTGCACATGAAGAAATAAATGACCAAAATCAAGGAAAAGATATAGGTTTTTGTATAGAAGAAGAACCTTTAAAAATGGAATCCCCTTGTTTTAAGTCAACAAGAAAAGACATAGAATGCAGTTTCAGTACAGTGCAGAATATAAATGAAGCTAAAATAGATGAGTCAAGATATGAAAATTCAACCAATTCACTGTCTCAATTGACAATTAAACATGAGTTAAATCAACAAAAAACCTTACACCCTAAAGAGAAATTCTCTCGGAAAGCTCACAATAACTATAATATTGAAAAAGAAACTAATTCAAGATTTAAGAAGCTTAAATCCATCAGGAATAATGCCACAAATGCATACATCAAAAATAAGATACACTCACAAATTATCTTAGAAAAACATCTTTCTGAATGAGAATATGAGAAGGAAGCAGGATTATTTTGTCAAATGGAAATACAAGAAGAAGCTGAAGATGAACATAAATTTATACTTACTCAAGAAGAATTCCCTTGGGAAGGTTATAAAAATTGGCAACCTCTTAGAAATGCCAACCTTGTTGAACAAAATAATGATAATCCTAAGGACAGCTTTAAATGTGCAAACTAACATGTCAAGTGGTTGGAAGATATTAGTACACCCAAGATGAATGAATTAAATAAGCTCAAAGATAATAGTAGCAAAAAGAAGAAGAAGGCTAAGGAAGAAAAGTAATATTTTTGGATCACCCAGAATAAAAAGATATGCCCAAGTTTGCAAGCCCATTTGGCAAGGCAATATAAGACCTCAACACAAAAGGAGGATTGGACAGAAAATAATGATAGAAATGTAAAACTTATACAGGATTACTTTGATAAGAATGAAGATTTTCAAGATCAATATCTCAATGAAGAAAGAAGAAATGAGCTTACAGCTAAGAAGGCCAAATTCAAGAAAGGTCTTGACAACAAATTTTCATATTATCAATGACTTCTTTTTATTATAATTAAACATTTTCTCTTATTATTTCATAAACTTTAGTCTTATTCCAGTCTCAAATATCTATGAAGAAATCGAATATATAAAAAAAAATAATAATAAAATAAAATATAAAAAATATATCAATAAAAAAAGTGTCAAGTGTATCAGTATCATTATTCCCTGTTATCTTATGTATTAGTATAAAAAAAATAACTTAACTAAAAAATTAGGGTGGGTGTCTATTTCTTAAATCCATCCTTTATGATTTAAGTTTTTGGGATGAAATTCTGAGGAATTTCCAGTTTATTGTATAAATTTATCTTCACCAATATTCAATATCAACCCATTGAAAAATTAAAGCCAAGGTGAAGAATCAAAGAAATAACTCAAGAATGTATAACTGAAAGATTTAAAGAAGTCAAATAATAGAATACAAAATTGAAGGAATATACAAATATGGCCAAACAAAACACACAGCCTCACAATACACATAGCAAGAGGGGTGGCCAGTTTTGTTTATGGTTTTTTCATTCAAAGTATATTTTTTTTTTTATTGGTTCATTTTTTTACAAATTACTAGTCTCCCCCCTGCTTACAAGAACAGTTTCAAAAATAATCAAGATATTAAAGCAAGAATAAATGACAATAACAGGTTATAAAAAAAAGCATCAAAAGGATTGAAATCATCCAGAAAAGAAATCAATAAAATATTTCATGAAATCTTATTGGTTTATATTTCCCTAAATAATAATTATATCATAATAATAAAAGAAAGAAGATATAATCAAAGGGATAACTGGCCAGGTTAAACCCAAATGAAAATATTCCTTTATAAAATTAATTCTTTTTTCTTATCAATTTATTTTGGATATTCAAAATGTCTTATTATAAAAGACACAAAAAATTATTTTTTTTTGGGGGATAAGGGAAAAAAAGACCTCCTTTTATATTAAAGATGGACAATCTTCTTTTACCCACAGATCAGCCCTTAAACCATTCATATATCACAGGCTATGCAAAACTCAAAATAAATATCTTCTCAGCCCTTTAACCCCATTTAGTATTCAATTAATAATGAAGAAATTGCATAGATTAAATAAACCTCAAATGCAATTTCTTGAAATAAAAAAAAAAAAAAAAAAAATTATACATATATAAGTAAATCTTAATTAATTTGATCTTATATTGTTTGGTCAAATTAAAACTTAACCCCACTTCAAACTTAATAATAATAATAATAAAAACACATAAATTAAATCAACCTTATATTGATTTATTTTCAAGAGATTAATTAAAACTTTAATTTCATTTCAATAATTTTAATTAATTTAATCTTATGTTATTTGGGTAAATTAATTCTTAATTTAACTAAGCCAATACTCAAAAAAAAAAAAAAAAAAAAAAAAAAAAAAAAAAACATACTAATGAATCAAGGTGACTTAATTCATGGATACATTTGCTTTAATAACTTATATCATAATCATTTCGTAAAGCAAATAAATTCGAATATTTTAAATTAATAAATTAAAAAATAAATAAAATGAATTATATAACAAATATAAAAAAAAAGAAAATGTTTAAATAGTTTTTTTTTATTATTTATTTGTTTTATTTCAACTCTTTACCATATGTCGCGCACAGAGACTGAAAATAGATCCGTAACACCCTAAGTTTTGGGCGGTTCTTATTTGCTTTTATTTTTTTATTTTCCTTATTTATTTTGGAATCTTCTTTATTTTACTTTTTTTTTTTTTCTCTCTCTTTTGTTTACTATTTCCAATATATATAAATAAATAAAAAAAAAAAATTTAGACTTGGTTATGAAAAAGATGATAAGAAGAAGTCTTACCAGAAATTGTTTAGCTCAGGGGTTGATATGTGTTACTCCTCACCCTCATCCTCTTCATCGAAGTTACTATTGTGTGAGCCTTAGAGGTAATTTCATATACCCAAAAGACCACAAATATAAAAAATAACATATTAATATAAATAAACTAAATTTATTTATATTATTAAAATAAAAATCAAAATATAAGTATAAAATTATATTAAAAATAAAAAATTAATTACAATTTAAAAATAAAAATACATTAAAATTTTGTAAGTATAAAATTATATTTATACTTGAAAAAATTAAGTAAAAATGAAATTTTAACAAAATTGTGAAAAAATAAATAAAATTGGAAAAAAGTTAAATAAAAATTATTATAACTTCTTATCCAATAAATAAACATATAAAAATTATTTCACCATTGGATTCCTCATAAAAAATCAGGTGGGGTCACCTTTGAGTGAAATTCTTGTAACTCAACTCTAAATAAGCTTAAATTAAGTTTTTAGTATTTTCAATACAAAAAGTTGAAAATCCTCAAAACCTTAATTTAATTCACACCACATGTGGTGTTAACCATCAATTTTTGTGTTAAAATTGAGGTGTTGTGTTTAGTTTAGAAGTTATGAGGAATTGAAGTATTTTCAATTGAATTCAATTGAAATGTCAAAATGTGCGCGTGTATTACATAAGTGAACTTTGATTTACATATGAGGTGTCAATTATTACTGTATTGTACTGTACAATTGAATTGAATCACATATGTAAATTATAAGTATAATACATGATGAGGAATTAAAGGAAAAATAAATTGGAAAGATTAAATTTGGGGGGGAAAAGGAACTCCAGCTCTAAGGGGGAGCTAGACCCCCAAAGTCCTTGCTGACAGGCGTGGGATGTCAAAATTCACGCAAAAGTTCATCACTTTTGGCCTGGAATTGAGTTACAGGGTCTGTGGACTCAATTGATGATGAGGTTTTGATACCAACTGGGGTAGTTTTAGCTGTTGCCAAGAGGGTAAAACTACCCTTAAGATAAAACAATCATAATAAAAACAGTTTTAACTGGTTTCTACGCCTCTGACACACATTCTGACGTGATTTGAAGGCTCTAGGCCTGGTATTGCTATAGTAATGGCTGATTTAGGGGTCTAAAATGGCTAAAAATGGCTAAAAATGGCTTAAACCAGCCCTTTTTGGTCTAAACCAGGGTTCAATGATGCCATAATTGGCTTTTCTGTTGTCAGACTGTTTTTCACGACTGACAAGAGTAAAATTTAATTTTGCAGCAAGAGAATTGGTGGCTATAAAAGAATGTCTTCTTTGCCCCACTTTTCTCTTCATGTTAGAATCTTTTCCTTTTATTAATTAGTTTAAACACTGTTAAACCAATCAATCAAAGATTCCAACCACCATTTTTAAATCATTTTAATCCTTTTAACCACGTGAAAAAATCATTATAATCATTGTTTTTAACTCTTATAATCATTTTTACCCCTGAACCACCCCAAAAGTGAATTAAAGCATCTTTCATCACTGTAAACTTTGTCACTTTGTTTCCAAATTCACTCTGGTCACTTTTGGGCGTGTTTTCTCTTTAATATTGTTTTTAAAGACTTTGTTCTTTAATTAATTTCTTGCAGTTCTTTGCTCAATTAATTCCAATTGAAATTGCTCTTGAAGAAATTTCTTTTGTAGCCTTAAAATATCTCTTGTAGAGTATTTTTTGGATAGGTTTTTATTGTTGGTAAAACAATAAATTTTAATAATATTATTGTTTTATACTAATAAAGCTATAAACAATAAAATTGGCGTGTTTTCTCTTAAAAATAATATTTCTTACTATTTTTAATTGAATTTTACCTTATACAAATTTTGAGGACAGGAAAAGTACTTGATTTTTAATCAAAGTTTCATATCCACACCTTACATTTGGGGGCCCAGCCATGATATTTTACCTGTGAAATATTTTTTTACTCTTTTTAAATCTTTTTTCTTATATTGAAAAATTCAAAAACATATAAAAAAATACTTATAATTCAAAAAAAAACAAAAAAAAAATTTCATATTATAAATGAGGCTTAAATTTCTATTTCTTTTTTGAAATATCCTTTTTTTTACTTAATTAATTAGCTTTTTCATTAATTTTAGTGTCTGACAACGTGGTAAGACAAGAAAACCTTGAAACAGCCTCAACAGTAACCAGCATTATCCCTGCCAGTACTGTTAATTCTGATCATAATAGTACTGTTATTGTGACTCAAAATAATCAACCTGAACCAATATCTTCTGAATTAATTAGCTTGGATATAAGTAATACACTTCAGAAAGCTAAAAATTTGGCCAATAGTAAGTTTTTGACGTAAAAATACTATTTTAAGCCTTTTTTAACCATAATTATGCCTTCAACCAGGTCAGGAGCCAGCTACAACCCCTCAAGCAGCTCCCAAAAAGGTAATAGACGTGATTATGGCAGAGGCCAATCAGGTACAGAAGGAAAAGGGTCAGTTGATGACTTCCAAACAACTAAATTGGGTCATTCTAAAGCTGATAATACTATTTTACCTTCAAAAAGAGCTGACACCGCCAGAACAAGCCTCTGTGGACATATACAAAGCCAGCCACAGTGCATACAACAATGCACTTCAATTTAAGGAGTACCAGATCCTTGCAGACCTGTGGAAGAATTGCATGAATTCTTACCTGACAGTAAGAAAATTCTTGGGCCATCCCAACACTTGCAAATTGCTCAATGGATGGCATCCATTGATGGAGAAGAAAAACATGATGCTTTTGACACTAGAATGGAGGAAAAACAACCCTCCACCACCCAAACCAGTGCCAAAAACAGCCCCAGTGGCCAGCAGCAGCAATTCCAACGTGAAAAAGCAGCCACAAACTCCAAACAAGGGCAAAGGGAAGGCACCAGCCCCAAAACCCTACAGCCAGGGCTACAGAATCCCAAATATTCAGCAGGATGCCATGGAAAATGTATTTCAGATGGCCAGAACGATGATGGAATTACAGAAGAAGGAGGAAGCCAGATTAAGGTTCCAGAAATGATTTCTGACATATTTGATTCCATCCCAGAGTTGTATAATGCTATAAATGACGTCAAAAAACATCTTTCTGATAAAAATGAAACCATTTGTAACAACATTAAAACAAACAACCTGAGTCTGTGCCAAATTAATGAAACACTTATGTGTTTTGAAAAAGTTTTAAGGACAATTAAAAATTCCAATAATGATAATTCTTCTAACAATAAAATAAATGAACAATCTGCCATTATTAAAGAATTAACAGATAAATATTCTAAATTCAATATTGATGACATAATTGAAACAAGAATTAAACAAGCCATAAATATTATCAAAACAGATAACAAGAAATTCCTTGATGACATTTCAAATTCATTTACTGAAGTAAAGACATATACCAATGCCTTGAAAAAGTGTTTTGATGCTTCACAAGAAGAAGTATCAAAATTATCAATGAAATTGAATCAAGTCACTGTGATAATACAAGACAAACAGAGTTATGGCAAGAACTGACACATAAGGAAGACATGTATAAAATTGAAGTAATAAATTTAATACAAAGCTTCCAACATGAATACAGAAATTCCCAAAGGTGTAGCAGCAGTAAAATGAATGACATTGAACAAATACTGAACACCTTACCAAGAATGTCCACACCTTTAAATCAAAATGAGGGCACAAGAATTTCAAATCCACAAGTATTGGATCCTGATAACTCACAATTAAAAAATGAATTATCCACTTCTTTTCATAACTTAGAACCATCAATGGGCCAAGCACTCTTGAAAGAAGTTCCAAAACTTAAAGAATGGCCTCACTTCAGTGGTGAAGGAGAGTA
Source organism: Austropuccinia psidii (assembly GCA_023105745.1). Lineage (NCBI taxonomy): Eukaryota > Fungi > Basidiomycota > Pucciniomycetes > Pucciniales > Sphaerophragmiaceae > Austropuccinia > Austropuccinia psidii. The sequence goes on along the minus strand of JALGQZ010000004.1, from coordinate 25,557,439 downwards.
TGACCATATGGAATTCATTAGAGGTATTGACATGATCAAAGAGGATTTTGAATTACCAGACAGATTGGTAACAGCCAGGTTTAACACCTTGTTTACCAGATCAGCTCACAGGTGGTACATCAAAATAAGACAAGCACATGGACACCAGAGTTGGACTTGGTGGAAAACCCAAATCATCAACAAATGGGCAAATGATGCTTGGTGGTTTAAGATTGAAACAGCCTTTGAATCTGCCAAATTTAATGCTGATAAAGACAAAGCTTTACCATGGTTTTGCCAACAAAAGGACAGACTAACAGCATTATATCCTGACATGTCAGAATTTATGATCCATAGGAAAATTCTGAGACAATGTGGAGGTGACTTAGAGCATGCTGTCAAAAGCAGGACTACTGAACAATCTTCAGCAGAAGATATTATCAATATACTAGAGGAAGTAACCACCAGAACCAAAATTGGTTCTAGTAGGGTGAATCTTAAAACAAGGTTTAATACACCTTGGAAAGATTCTGTGGACAAAAACCCCAAAGAAAATTCTAGTAATATTAAATATAAATCTGCAGACACAGTCAGAAAGTGCCATATTTGCCAAAGCACCACCCATTTAGCCAATACATGTCCAAAAAGGGGGAAAATCAGTGAAATTGACATTGAAAAGGAACCAGATGTTGAAAAAGAAGACATAATTGACGCCAATTCAGAAGATAAGTCATCCATATTTTCTGAATCTTCAAAAGATATAGAAAATATGAATGCCACTTTTGACATCATGGAATCTTATTCCCACTTGCCACAATTGAGCAATGGTCAAGTTGATTTATCAAAAGTTCAAGATGCACAACTTATGAAGACAAAACCAAACAGAGGAAAAGGTTATACAGCTGGTAATTCCTGTATAACAGAAGTGGTGATTGACAACAAGCCCACCAAACTTTTGCTTGACCCAGGAGCCTTCTGCTCTTGTGTTGGAAAGTCTTTTCTTAAGACTTGTGTACCAAATTTTGAAGACCAATTGTTACCAATTGATGGTATAAAATTCAACAGTGCAAGTAACCCAATGAAAGCATTAGGAATCTTTGAGACCAATGTCATATTCCCACACATAAATGGGAATTTAAGGATCACAGTTGAATTTGTTGTTATGGAAAATTGCTCTAGTACCCATTTTATATTGGGAAATGACTATTTGATCATGTATGGGATAGATTTACATAATAACAAAGACAGATACTTTACAATTGGGGACAATAAGCGCCAAAAATTTGCCTTTTTACCATTTAAAAGACAAATTACAGTAAACAAAGTATCACCAGTCAACTTAGAGTTAGAAAAATTCAAGTCTGAACAGTTAAATGAGGTTGAAATAAGCCTTCATCTGACTGATAAACAAGAAAATGAACTTTCTTCCCTTTTATATGACCACAGGGGAGCATTTGCTACAGACAAAGAACCTCTGGGAGCAATTATTGGTCATGAAGTTGACATCATTCTTAACATTGAGAGACCTTATCCACCACTCTTAAGAAGACCTGCTTATCCAGCAAGTCCAAAATCAAGAGAAGCTCTAGAAATTCATATCAAAGAACTTCTGGACCTTGGTGTGATAAGAAAAGTAGGCCACAATGAAGAAGTAGAAATAACTACACCAGTCATAGTGGCGTGGCACAATGGAAAATCCAGAATGCTTGGGGACTTTAGAGCTCTAAACACTTACACTGTTCCAGACAGATACCCAATACCAAAAGTCCAAATTGCCCTTACTCAAATATCTCAAGCAGTGTACATAACCACTATGGATGCCCTTAAAGGATTTCATCAAAATGTGGTGACACCAAGAGCAAGAAAGTACTTGAGAATTATTGTTCATTGTGGAGTGTATGAATACTTAAGGATGCCCTTTGGTATCAAAAATGCACCTTCACACCTCCAAAGAATGATGAATGAAATCTTCCCTGAAGAACTCTCAGAGGGATGGCTAATCATTTACATTGATGACATTATTGTCTGTTCCAAGACTTGGGAAGAGCACATGTACAGATTGTCCAGAGTTTTGACAAAAATTCAATCAGTCAACATGAAAATCTCCTTGAAGAAATGCCATTTTGGGTTTAAAGAACTTAAAGCACTAGGACATGTTGTATCTGGTTTGTCCCTTGGAATTGACAAAAACAAAGTTGCAGCAGTATTGTTAAAACCCATGCCTCAGAATAAGAAGGAAATTCAGTCATTTTTAGGCTTTGCAGGATATTACAGGCAACACATTAAAGATTTTGCATCCATAGCAAGACCACTTTATAAGTTGTGTGACAAAGACACAGTGTTTGAGATGAGTGTTGACAGAGTCAAAGCTTTTGAGTCTCTAAGAGAAGCATTGAACACTGCTCCACTCTTACTGATTCCAGACTTTAAATTGCCCTTCAAGCTGTATATTGATGCATCAGGGGATGGACTAGGTGCTGCACTTCACCAAGTTCAGATCATAAATGATAAACCTGTAGAAGGACCCATATGTTTCATATCCAGGAAAATCAAACCAACTGAAGCCAGATATGGAGCAAGTCAAATGGAATGTCTATGCCTTGTCTTGGCCTTGGAGAAATTGAACTACTTCTTAGAGGGATGTGTTTTTGAATTAATAACAGATTGTACAGCTGTCAAATCACTTTTGAACATGAAAACACCTAACAGACACATGCTCAGATGGCAAATAGCCATACAAGAATACAGAGGCAATATGACTATTGTTCATAAGGATGGGAATATTCATAAGAAGGCAGATGGACTAAGCAGATGGCCATTACCAAATAATATTGATAATCCTGCTTATGTTCCAGAAGAAGCTTCACCACAAATTCCAATAGAAGGAATAAGTGTTTCAGACTTGAACACCACCTTCTTTGAAGAAGTCAGAAGTAGTTACACTCAAGATAAGAATTGTAGCATCTTATGCCAATTACTTAACAAAGACTGTAAAGACAACTCTCTAATACATGCCTTGGATGAATTATGGAGAAAATCTTATAATGAAGGAAGATTTCACCTACTGGATGGTATAATTTACCACAGAACCAAGCACACATGTGTCATGACAGTTGTAGACAGGTCATTAATCAATCTTGTACTGAAAAAATGCCATGATAGTCCCTTTTCAGGACATCTTTCTGAAGACAGAACAAGAGAGAAAGTGAAGACCTGCATATGGTGGCCAATGTGGCAGAAGGATGTTGCAGAGTTTTTCAAAACCTGTGATAGATGCCAAAAGGCAAATAAATCCACTGGAAAAAGACTTGGAAATATGATGAAAATCCAAGAACCAAGCAGACCTTGGGAAATTATCCATATGGATTGGGTAACTGGCCTACCACCAGGAGGTGACAGAAGTTATAATGCTTGCCTAGTAATTGTGGACAGATTCAGTAAAAACCCAATCTTTTTACCATGTCACAAAGATGATACAGCCATGGATACAGCTCTTCTGATGTGGAATAGAGTAGTGTCATGGACTGGGATATTTACAAATATCATCAGTGATAGAGATCCCAAATTCACTTAAGCACTATGGACAAATCTTCACCAATTATTTGGCACTAAACTGTCTTTCTCTACAGCCTACCACCCACAAACTGATGGCCTGGCTGAAAGAATGATCCAAACCTTAGAGGACATGGTGAGAAGATTTTGTGCATATGGCCTTGAATTCAAAGATTGTGATGGATTTACCCATGATTGGTGTACTCTGTTGCCAGCACTGGAATTGGCATATAAAACATCAATCCATGCCAGTACCAATCAGACTCCTGCTATTCTAGAAAAAGGATGGAACCCCAAGTTACCCCAAGATTCCTTGAGGAAAGACTTAATTGAAATACATCCCGCAGCTGCTAGCTTCAAAGGAATGCTAGACAAAGCTAGAAGGCATGCAGTGAGATGCATGGAGGACTCTTTTGCATATGCTAAAGACAAATGGGATAAATCACATGCAACTCCAGATTTTAAAGTAGGGGACCTAGTTCTTGTATCCACCACTAACTTCAACAACATCAAAGGATGTAAAAAGTTGAAAGACTCCTTTTCAGGACCTTTTGTGATTAAGGCCCTCCATGGAGAAAATGCTGTTGAAGTAGAGTTATCTGAAGAACTTAGCAATAAGCACCCTACATTTCCAGTAAGCTTGATAAAGCCATATAAATCTAGTGATGCTGAGAAATTTCCCTTGAGGAATAAGATTCCCCAAGTTATACCTCCTATTGAGACATCTGGTACTAAGAAAATTACCAAAGTTCTTAAAGATAGGAAATTAAGAACCAAGAAAGTAAGGGAATACCTTGTTAGGTACAGTGACCCAACTTGTGAAGATGAATGGTTAGAAGAAAAGGATATACCAGAAGCTACCAAACTCCTCAGGAGATTCAGACACACTAGAAACACCAATATTACAAAGTAATATTCCTTTTTAGGGGGGGGGAATGTGAGCCTTAGAGGTAATTTCATATACCCAAAAGACCACAAATATAAAAAATAACATATTAATATAAATAAAATAAGTTTATTTATATTATTAAAATAAAAATCAAAATATAAGTATAAAATTATATTAAAAATAAAAAATTAATTACAATTTAAAAATAAAAATACATTAAAATTTTGTAAGTATAAAATTACATTTAATGAAATTTTAACAAAATTGTGAAAAAATAAATAAAATTGGAAAGAAGTTAAATAAAAATTATTATAACTTCTTATCCAATAAATAAACATATAAAAATTATTTCACCGTTGGATTCCTCATAAAAAATCAGGTGGGGTCACCTCTGAGTGAAATTCTTGTAACTCAACTCTAAATAAGCTTAAGTTAAGTTTTTAGTATTTTCAATGCAAAAAGTTGAAAATCCTCAAAACCTTAACTTAATTCACACCACATGTGGTGTTAACCATCAATTTTTGTGTTAAAATTGAGGTGTTGTGTTTAGTTTAGAAGTTATGAGGAATTGAAGTATTTTCAATTGAATTCAATTGAAATGTCAAAATGTGCGCGTGTATTACATAAGTGAACTGTGATTTACATATGAGGTGTCAAATATTACTGTATTGTACTGTACAATTGAATTGAATCACATATGTAAATTATAAGTATAATACATGATGAGGAATTAAAGGAAAAATAAATTGGAAAGATTAAATTTGGGGGGAAAAGGAACTCCAGCTCTAAGTGGGAGCTAGACCCCCAAAATCCTTGCTGACAGGCGTGGGATGTCAAAATTCACGCAAAAGTTCATCACTTTTGGCCTGGAATTGAGTTACAGGGTCTGTGGACTCAATTGATGATGAGGTTTTGATACCAACTGGGGTAGTTTTAGCTGTTGCCAAGAGGGTAAAACTACCCTTAAGATAAAACAATCATAATAAAAACAGTTTTAACTGGTTTTTATGCCTCTGACACACATTCTGACGTGTTTTGAAGGCTCTAGGCCTGGTATTGCTATAGTAATGGCTGATTTAGGGGTCTAAAATGGCTAAAAATGACTAAAAATGGCTTAAACCAGCCCTTTTTGGTCTAAACCAGGGTTCAATGATGCCATAATTGGCTTTTCTGTTGTCAGACTGTTTTTCACGACTGACAAGAGTAAAATTTACTTTTGGAGCAAGAGAATTGGTGGCTATAAAAGAATGTCTTCTTTGCCCCACTTTTCTCTTCATGTTAGAATCTTTTCCTTTTATTAATTAGTTTAAACACTGTTTAACCAATCAATCAAAGATTCCAACCACCATTTTTAAATCATTTTAATCCTTTTAACCACGTGAAAAAATCATTATAATCATTGTTTGTAACTCTTATAATCATTTTTACCCCTGAACCACCCCAAAAGTGAATTAAAGCATCTTTCATCACTGTAAACTTTGTCACTTTGTTTCCAAATTCACTCTGGTCACTTTTGGGCGTGTTCTCTCTTTAATATTCTTTTTAAAGACTTTGTTCTTTAATTAATTGCTTGCAGTTCTTTGCTCAATTAATTCCAATTGAAATTGCTCTTGAAGAAATTTCTTTTGTAGCCTTAAAATATCTCTTGTAGAGTATTTTTTGGATAAGTTTTTATTGTTGGTAAAACAATAAATTTTTATAATATTATTGTTTTATACTAATAAAGTTATAAACAATAAAATTGGCGTGTTTTCTCTTAAAAATAATATTTCTTACTATTTTTAATTGAATTTTACCTTATACAAATTTTGAGGACAGGAAAAGTACTTGATTTTTAATCAAAGTTTCATATCCACACCTTACATATTGATTATATAAAACCGTATTGATAAGTAAAAAAAAAAACAAAAAAGGTGTAAACAATTAGATCGATAAAACTCACTTGGCCAAATTGTTTAAAACCTCTACTAAGGCTTGCAAGGAAGCTTGAAGACCGGATAAGGATCCATAATCGCCCACATTATTGGGATGATTCTGAACATAATCGTAAAAGTTGCGGCAGAAGCAACGAAATAGGCGGTCAAATATGTCAAAAAGTTGGCGTAATTTGAAACTAGGATTGGAGTCCGTCGTAGCGGAAATGGATATGCTATCCAAGACAGGATTGTTGACGGAAGTAGCAGCCGGTGGACAAATAAAGCCTTCAACCAAGGCAGGAGGAGAATGATGGCCATTGGTGGTTGGTAAAGGATTTCGTGATTGAGGCCAAGCAAGCGTGGACCCAGAGAAAGGTGTAATCGAGGTTGGCGGTAAAGGTCTAGTCGCGCTCGAGTTCGCATCAGTGTTGGATATACATTGAATGGTATAGCGATATCCCCCGTGAAGAATCGCTATAACTTCATGACTGTTCTCATTGATATAAATAGATAAAGCAAAAGAAGACATATTGGGTTAGGTTCTTTACTTAAAAAAAAAATAATAAATAAATAAAAAAAAAACAATCATAGTAATAGTGATTTATATAAAATAAAAAAAAGTGAATGTGACAATGGACAAACCAAATCGCTCTTGAATACATCATTCCTCCCAATGATCAAACTCCGAAACTGCTCACTGCAATCGTGCAGTTTGATTGGTCCGTTGGAATAAAAATAAAAATAAAAATAAATATAAACATTAGTATTAAAATATAAAAAAAATCAAAAATAAAAGATAAAATAAAAATAAAAGCCAAAGCAACAATAGATAACCCAAAAGACAAATATCAGCCACGGTAGATACAGTAAACGGAGAAGCAGAAGCGACAAGAAAAACAGTGACTCACCCAGATACGGTCACTTGCCAACCAAAAAGCGCCAAAAAGGGCGCAATGTAAGGATCGTGGAGCAGGCGGCGTCAAAGGGAATTTAAGCAAGTGACTAGAAGAGTACAAAGACAGATAGAGGACGGAGGCACAAATTCAATGAGGCGTAATTGAAATCGAAGAAGATTAATAAATATATATAATTAATATAAATATAGATATATAAACAAACAATAATAATAAAAAAAAATATAAATATAAATATAAATAATAACAATAAATAAATAAGATAAAATAAATAGTAGAGAAGAAAAAAAAAACCGCGGCAAGTGGAGATAAGAAGTACAGCTAGTTAGTTTTGAAGTATCCACACCCAGCTGCTTCAAAAAAAAAAAAAAAAATATCATTATTATATAAATCAAATTAAAGTTACAATTATTATATCAATTAAATTAAATTTACAATTATTATTTAAATTAGATGAAATTTAGTATTATTATGAATAAATTAAATTAAAATTTATCATTATTATTAATATTAAAAGTAAAATTTTCTTATTATTTATACTAAATTATAAATATTCATATTATTTATATTAAATTAAATTTATAATTATTATTTATATTAAATTCAATTCATCATTATAAAAAAAAATAGAATAAATAAATTAAAAATTAGGTTATGATTGTTAAATGGAGAGGGGGTGTCAATCCTCAATAACTATATAAAAGGTGACCCACCATTAATAATAATTAATATAATTACATAATATACCTTATTATTATTATTTTATCATATATATGAGTTGATATCAATTTTATCATTAGCTTTTATTATTTACTTATATTATCATCATTATTATTTATTATTATTTTACTATTATTATATTATTATTTCTTTAATAAATTATAATACAAAAAAAAAAAACCATATCATATATTGATATAAAATTATATTTATTTTAATTATTATATAAAGTAGATATGATGGTACAATTATTAAATGGAGAGGGGATGGCCCCACCATTCAAGGTTAATTTCAAAAAAAAAACAAAAAAAAAAACAAGAAGAAGGAACAACCCAATCAGAAAAACAAAATAAAATAATTTTCTCTTATTATCAAAATCCTCTTTAACAAATAAATGAATAAATAAAATAAAATATCAAAATTAACCAGTACATCAAAATCAAATATATCAATATTGGAATGCTCAGAATAGTCATACTTCAAAATAAAGACAAGAAAAAGAAGAATACAATACAAAAGAAGAAACCATGGAGATTCAAAATCAATATAAAGAGTTACAAACAGAAAGTATCAAGTGAAGTTATTAGAATAGATATTTTAAATAAATGAAGTTTTGATGGATGAACCCAGAATATTTCTCTTGAAACTGGAATGCTGGGGACAGCATTAAATGGAGAGGGGGATGTGGTATTCCATACCTTAATGGCCCAGTTTCAAGTGAAATTTCATTTATAAGGCTATAAATGGAAGAAATAACAAAGAAAAATCGATAATTAATCAAGTATAATAGAGGAATTCAGCAATAAAATGGACTTAAATTCATCAATATGTATAATCCCATAAGCAAATCCTGGAAGAATGGACCATTTGATTACAAGAATAACAATAAAATAAGGAAAAGAGAAGGACAAACTAGCAAGAATGTTAAAGTTATCAGTGAACGGGGTAGTGTAACACTCAAGTTACCCAAGCTCTGCTCAACCATTGGATTACTAAGCAATGCAGTTATTAAACTGAGGACAGTTCAATAAGGAATAAATTAAAACTGTATTAATCAACAGTCACAAGACAGAAAGAAAGAGAAAGAAATCAATTTATGCAAGGAAAATCCATCAAAAACCTTAAATTACACAGCATATCTGTGGAAACACAAGCACAGCCACCTGATAAGCCAGTAAACATAGATTAAAAACAGAATTAAGTTAGATAAAGAAAAGTTAAATCTCATACAGGACAAACAGAATCCCCACAATACACAGCATTCTCCACCTACAGTTCAAACAATGCACAGACCTATGGTGCAATAACTGTACAAAATCATCTCATACCACCAAAAATTGTGCAACAAACCAAACAAATGGTGCAATATCTTGATCAAATGACACCATCTCAAAATTAATCACCAGCTAAATACCCTCAAGGCTGTGCATAATAATATTAAAGTTTGAGTAAAATATAAATGAAGCTTCAGAAATGGTGCAATATACCAAGAATATGGTGCAATATCTTGATCAAATGACACCATCTCAAAATTCCTCACCAGCAAAAACATCTCAGATTACATAATCATACATAAATTGGTGTAAAAAACCAAACAAATGGTATCTCACCACTATAAAGAAATTATCCAGCCAAAAGAAGTGGAAAAATTCTAAGTCCCTTGTTTTTGAGTGCCTCTATGGAGAGCCCAAAGAATATAAATAAAGGTCCTCTCTCCCTCATTTTTTCCTCTTTTCCCCATGAATCCAATTAGTTATATACCAAGAAGGAGAATAACTATTCATCCCTTACTAGTAGGTTAATCTAGTTCTTTATTAAAAGTATTATAGACTTATAAGTTTAATTCATAGTGATTTCTAATTAATAGTAGTTAACAGAAGGTCTACTTCATATTACTAATCCACCCTATGTTTAAATTATTAGTCTTATAATTATAATACTATCAATAATACTCATAATATTGAGTTTATCATCATAAACTTTACATTATAAGGGGAAAAATAGTCTTATTATATCTTTATATTAACAAACTAAGCTTACAACTATATATTATTATATATAAAAAAAACCTACCCTTATATTATATTATATCTTTTATATATTTAACAAACATCCTCCCTATATTGAACAATATCTTACCAATAAATTATTAAAGGTCTTATTATTATATTATATTATATTAACAATTACCCTATCAAATTATTAAGTATTATAACATATATAACATCAAATTGAACTTACCACTTAAAATATATATTATTACTATTATATTAAATCAACCTCTTATACTATTAAGGTTTTACCCTTAAAATTGTCTTATATTATTATTTAAAAGTTATATTTTATACTGTTTTAACTTATAAGTTACTTATCTGATTATTGAATAGGTCTGATAGAGACTGCTAAAAGGTCTTCTCTAGTTGTAAAGCCACAATCTTAAATATTGATTTGTGAGCTCTGTAGGGAGATTGTTTAGTATATTCAGAGGGGCAGCTAAAACACCATTAGCACCCTTGGTTACAGGATTATTTCAGCAATTCAAAACTGTTTACCTGTGATTTCCCCCTCAAGGACTGCCTTATCCAATCCCACACTAAAAGGAGTTCCACAACGTCTGACTCTTTCCTCCTCTGGTTGAAGGAGACTTTGTCCTTGCCCTTGTTCCCTTGTCTTCTCCTGGAAACTTCCTGTAATTGTGAAGAATGGTGACTCTTGGCCACTGATCTGCTGGTTTCTGAATGGTGTGAAGCCACTGGGGAGCTGATTTGGCCTTCTCCTTGTGAGCCTGAAGGAATCTGAGTACGCCCTGTCTGGGTTAACTTTTCTTCTATAGCTTCGACAGTGGCTTGATTCTCCCTTATCCTCTGTTCCCTTGCCTCCAGGAGTCTGAACTGCCTGGTAGGATTCCAACCTTTGCTGATTACCATAAGGTCTTTGAAGTCTTTCTCTTTGAGACATATCTTCTGGCAACTGGCTCCAAGTTTTGCCCAGTTACTTTCCAGGTTGAACCTCTTGTTGTCCATGCTCCATTGGAATAGGTCCTTGAGGAGTTGGTGGAGCTGAAGAACTTGATCCATGTCTGTCCAGTCCTCTGGTTTGAGTCATTGATTGAATTGGAGTGTGAATGGCAGGATTTATATTATCTCCCTCATTGTTTTTCCATCCACTACTGTGTCCAGGGTGTCCTCTTTCAGGTCTTCTGGTTCTAGACAAGTCTTCCCTGTCCTCTGGCTGGTTCCTTTGGAAGCCAAGATCTCTGAGGTGTACAGGTGACATGTTATTGTTTGCAAGCAGTCAGAAACTTTATGTTCTTAGGGTATTTACCTTTGACTGTGCCTTGTACAAATTTGTTGTCTGGTGATTTGGGCAATTTACCTTTAGAGGTTACAACTGCGCTAACTATAATAATTTTCCCTGTACAAGCTATTAAGGTTGGTTTACCTTGTATTGATGCAGAGTTTTGTAGTTTTATACTTCTCTGGGTGGCTATTGGTGTCCACTTCTTTGCTGTAATCAGGCCTTCACTGTGCCTCTTTCCCTTGCCCTTGCTGCTCTCTGGTTCTGAGGGTGTCACTGGTGTGTTGGCCTGTGACTGGGTCTCAAGTTGGATGTAATTTTCTTCCACTGAATCAAGGTAGGAAAAGGAGGGCTTATGTTAGTTAAGACCTCTCAAAATGCTGGTTTTGCACTTCTAAGAATGGCCTCTGGGCTTGTATGTTACTAAAATATGCCCTGTATAATGACAGTGTAATTGATTCAACAATTCCAAGTCAGAATTACAGCTTTTGGTACCCTGTCACACTGTTTGTGTGCCAGTATCCCACAGATTCACTTGTGGTTTTCAAGTGTAATCTGTACAAGTGACTCTTTATAAGTGTAATTGAGTTAACAATACACTTAACCACGCCACAACTGTTGGTTTTACAGTCAGAGGTGTCCTTATTCAATCAAGAATACAGGACTTATTGATGGCTTATGTGTTTTTATATGTAAAACACACCAAAAATAAAGGTTGCTGTGGTATTAACCATGTGGCAAGTACTCTTATAATATGAGTAAAAAGGTGGTATATATACCAAAAAAAGGAAAAATATATATAATATATATTCTTTAAGAAAATTTACCCCTAAAAAGAATAAAACAATTGTCAGCAAGTGATAAATAAGAGAAAAAACTTACTTATAAAGGTCAAAAAAAAGTTTAAAACATGGCCAGGCCCCCAAAATGTCAGGCTGCGTCTATGTTGAAGCAGTAATTACGCTATTTACAACTAGAAATTTGACTGTTACACGTAGAAAATGATTTAAGATAAGAGTTTTTTGAGTAAAATAAAGATTCATAATAGAATTAAAGGGTTCTACTATTAAATAAGAGTGGTGGTGAGTGCTATTGAGAACCCTGGGTGCAGTCTTACCAGTTGGATTACTATAATAAGAGCTACAATAATTAAAATTATAATTTTACCTGATTATTACCCAAGAGTAAAACTGTTTTGGACAGTTTACTATGTAGGGTATTCAAGAGCAGGATGAGGAAACAATTCTGGCTGTGGAAAAGCCTCCTTTTTATCCTGAAATGGGGTGGAAAGGGTGCTAGACCTTTCCACGTAGAGTAAGTGAAGATTTTTTCACTCTCTGAGAGAGGCTTGTGGTTTGAAAAGACCTGTATAGCCATTATTGGGCCCAGATGTGGTCATGAAACCACATCTGGGAAGTTTTTACCAATACATGGTGAAAATTTTCATCTGGGGACCTCACAGCCTGATTCTGACGTGTATGACGCATAGAATGCTGTACAGAAAGTGTATGGGACCCCAGTATTGACTGACATATGAGGAATTGAAGTAAAAACAAGTTTCTCCGTCTATTTGACATCTCATATTCATTATTATGGGACATTATCCCATGGTAAGGCTGTATTGGTCAGAATGTGGGATTTTGACCTTAAAACAGCTGTAAATTTGTTGGTTCTTGAGATATTAACCTCAAAGCTGAATAAGTGTGTAGCCCTCTATGTTTTCCTATACAATGGTACCTTATTTGATATTGTTTTCATTAAAGATGGCAAAGTTATGCCATGTACAAGATTTTTGTACATATGTGTGGTTTAATCAAGAAGCTGTATTGGGCTTGTTTGTTCAATAACTTCTGCTATAGTTGAGATATGAGGAAATGGATGGCACCATCAGATAGCCCTGATTTTGCTCTTTTAAAAAAGACCCCACTTTATGTATCTCACACTAAAACTGCAAAAGTTAGAAGAGAGGTGAATTTTTTGTTCACCCTTATTTGGCCTGAATTTGGCCATAACTCAAGTAATACTGGTGCTAGCTCAGTTTGGCTAGTACCATTGGATAGCCCTGGCTTAGAGATTCATTCTGAATACCCATTTGATGGGGTTAGGCCTCTCCCACTGGATTTTAGATGAGAGGTGAAAATTAATGTTTATGCTCAGCAACAACTTTGAGCAGGAATAACTTTTTTATTTCTTGTCCTATGGTGATGGGACTTGTATTTTCAGAAAGGGGTGAGTTTCCTCTTTCGTTTGATACCTTTTGAGCTGATTTGGCTCAGCTCCATGTTTTGGTGGTATCTTGGCTATACCATTGGTTTATGGTATTTTGGCTGTCATGCTTGTGCTCTGGTTTTGAGTCACAGGCTGACACCAATGGGCCCCAGATCTAAATGATGCAGATGATTCACTTTACAATGAGGCATGCCAAATTAGTGCAATCCAAACCTTTTTGTCAGCTTGCTGCTGGTGGTGCATACGAGTATATGAATGTAAACCTTAAGTTCCTGAACAATCTTCAATTACTAGAAGCAACCTACAATCACATTGGCCAAGCAATATAAGCAAGAATTGAAAGAAACTGGTCAATACCTCAAAAGTAAAGAGAGGCAAGCTGTAATACGGGCCAGACTAAGGGTGACTATTCAATCTATTTTGGATTTAATATAATATTTCTGACTCATATCTTTTTTCTTCAAGTTAAAAAAGCTTTTCTATACATTTGGTGTTGCCCAAAAGTTCCCAAGACCCTACTTGGAAATATTACAAAATGTTGATGCACATAGTGATTATGAGCATATCCATGGTTCCCAGAATTATTACATCAAAACACTTCCATGTCAATCCCAAAATGCAAATTTGTTCATTCAAAGGGTTGATGAAGAGATATTTAAGTCTGAGCAGGTTTCTGGAAGGACATCAAGCCAACGTGAGCGCATCATTCCTCATGAACCTTTTAAATCAGTAGGCACTCAAGTTCCAAAAGGCCTCCCAATTGACTTTTATGATCCCTCCTGGTTCAACAGCCACTCAGCTGGACAAAAGACCATAACTGCCAATGCATTCAATTTTTCATTCCTTCCCAATGCTTCAAAATACCTTAGAGGAGCTCAACATCCTGATGAGAGATTGGGTGACAGGAAATTCACCAATAAGTAGTGGGATCAGCTAATTGAACCTTACAATATCTCAAATGAAATTCCCAATCAAGAAGAATTATATGAAACAGATGAAGAAACATATGATGACTGTTAGGTAGGATCCAGTGAGGATGAGAGTGATGAGGAGGAAGAGGTTCAAGAAGTGGCGCAATTGAATCAACTTTGTGATGAAGATACTCCAATGGCTGAAGCTCCGGAGGCTGATTATTTTAATACTGGGTCAAGCCATCTTGCTTTTGAAAATGAATGGTCTGGAAGGTAGGAACGGTGAACTTCTCTGTTTGATAAAGACATACATTAAGATAAGATTTCATAATGATTTTTGTGTAAATAGCTATTGTCTGATTTTTTGGTTATGTTTGACTGCCTCAATTTTGTTAATAGTACGTTCAAAGTAAGGTCTTCACAAATTTGGATGAACTTCTGTAGATTATTGCTATGTTTGTAATTATTAGTGCTATCATTTTCTATGAAGGAACTATTTTTACAAGAACACCATTCTTATTACTTCAATTATTGGAATGGTTAAAATTTTATTACCACCATTCTTTTTGATACTCATAGGAAAAAATCTATAACTTTGAAGCTTTTTTTATAAATTTCAATTCTTTCACTAGGAAAATGGTCATGATTACATCCACCATATTTGTATTCTTTTCTCAAGACAATTTTGATATTTTTAGAGTTAAATTGTTTTATTTTTAATAATAGAAATGTGGCTATCTTCTTAGATTTACTTTTATTATATATTATTTATGTCAACTTTACTATTTTTTATGATCTTATTAATATGTGTGTATCTTGAGATCTCCATTTTCTTCTTGATTTAATTATCAAAGCTATAGAGCATGTCCTTATTTAGATATCAATGCTTTTCTAAAGTTATATTCAACTTGTTGATCAAGAGGATAAATAATTCTGAAAAAAACTCCTGTTTCTCATTGTTATGTTTGTAATTGTTATTGTTATTATTTGGTATGAAGTAATAATTTTCAAAATCACCCCGTTATGATTAATTTCAGTATCTAAATTGCTCACAATTTATTACCACCATTCTTGTGGATACTCAAAATCACAAGTCCATGAATACCCAGAGAATGTTTTATGAGATTTCAATTATTTCACTAAAAACACAATCATGATTACATTCACCCTATTGGTATTCATTTTATAAAGAAGTTTTTAAATTTTGAATGTTAAATTGTCATATTTTGAATAGTAGAAATGTGGCTATCTTCATAATTGTACTTGAAAAGTATATCAATTCTTTCAAGTTCACCATTTGGTATTATCTAATTAATATGTTTTTTTTATATCTAAATTTTCCTCACAATTTAATTATTAAGATTTGAAATCATGTTCTCATTCAAATATTAATACTTTTGAATAGTAGAAATGTGGCTATATTCATAATTGTACTTGAAAAATATATGAATTCTTTCAATTTCACCATTTGGTATTATCTAAGTAATATGTTTTTTGTAATATATAAATTTTCCTCACAATTCAATTATTAAAATTTTAAATCATGTTCTCATTCAAATATTAATAGTGATTTTTTTTAATATTGCCTTTATCATCAAATTAATAATAAGCCTCTAACTCTGGGAATAATTAATTCTTATTATCATTATACACACTTTGCTTTTAATCTTATGATCAATAGGCTAAATAATCTTGTCAAAATGATGGTATTTCAAACATATTACTTATTATATTTTTAAAATTTTTTGATTCTACCATTACCAACCTTATTTAAATGGTTAAATTTTCATGCTCTTATTCCCTTCATTGTTCAAGCTGATGTTCAAAATTTGAATAACGATGCCAATATTGAAACAATAATATCATTATTATGCCTTTGATAAAGAAGTGGTTGATTATTGACAAAGGTTATATTTGTATGAAATAAATAATACAACAATTTGAATAATTAAATGGCTTTAACTGTAATTTATTGATTGTTCTAATTTTGATAATATAGACTTTGATTTCAGAAATCATTGAAAGAATTAAAGCACCAATTTGACATAATTTAGCATAAAAATCAAATATTTGTCCCAACTTAGAGCTTGAAAATATTTCAAAGTATTGATCTCCAAATATTCACACAAAAGCATAAGAATTTCAATCTTAATAATTAAATTACACTCAATCACTTACATGATTGCCAAAATTTCATTTAGAAGTCTGTTATAAAATAAAACATAATATAATAATCATTCAAAAGCCTCTAATCCAACAAGCTTATTGATAGGGCATGCAAGAGTTGTACTATCAGAACAACCTAATGCCCACGCAGGCAGATTGCAATAAGCCCCCAGCCCTAAAATATCAGAAATCATAATAAAACTAAACATATTTGTTAGTTTTAAATGCTTTATTTTCCAATCTCTCAATATTTTGTCAAGACCCTCAAAGCCATCATCACAAGTGTTTACATCATCTAGCCAATGTACTAATAGAATTGGGCCTTGATGGAGTGCCTCTTTCTCTAAATCGAGGATGTGGGCCACATTACCAAATTGAATTTTGTTAATGGATCTTTTGATATAAATAAGATTATTTGGAGAGTTCTTTGACACTTTCAAGCCAAAATGCCAGGTCAGATCATTATGCTCAGTGATGTAATTCTGAAGAACTGGGCCCTCATATGGTAAATTCCGATGATCTTGTAGTGTTGAAACCTTTTTCTGGAGGTGTTTGAGTAATTCCGTGTATGTCTTTTCATCTAATTCTTTAAAATTTGATGTTTTGATTCTGTTTTATTCTTTTGATATCATTGCTTTTGTGAGCCTGTGAGGTATGTATAACATACCCATAAGGCCACAAATGATTTTATAAACAGTTAATTTTGTCTTAAACAGACTCATTAGTTGAAATTAAAATAAAAAATAACAAAAAATAAGTACAACTTTTTTTTGGACAAACAAAGTTATGAATATTATGTCATTTTTGGATTCTACACAAAAAATGACCTAGGGCACATCCATAAGGTGTTATACCCAAAAACACTTATTTCTTGTGTTATTAGAAGATTTAAGAATCTCACAGTACTAATGTAACTTTTTTAACATTTTTTTAAAATTGTTAAATTTAAGCTTAAATAATCTTAAATTTAAAGTTGCATAAGGTTAATGCAAACTTACCAAAATTTTAGTTAAAATTAAGGTGTTGTGTATATTTACTTAATTGGCTAAGGATTTGAAATAAAGAATTTAAATCCTGCGTGAGCTCAATTTAAAAGAGTTTAAGGCCATAGTATGGCTCTGGATAAATAAAAGGGCAAAATCCACGCAAAATGGTGGGACAAACGAAAAAGACCAAATAGAGCTGGGGTACCCAACTTTTTGGATCTTCAATGATTTAATGAAGGGTGTCCACCTGTATTGGAGGATTTTCAACCTTATTTAAACTTTAAGATTAGACTTTGATCCAACCTTAAGGTTTAAACTGGTTTTATCCCAATTTGGACAGGAATTTCAAGCTGCCAAAGGGTAAATCCCAATATGCAGGCTTGAAATCGAGGTTTTAAGAACTGTCAAAGCTTAATAAAGCTTAAAAACCTTAAATAAGTCTAAAAATTTAACGTTACAAGCATTAAAACCTTATCAAAACTTAAGGTTTGGTGTGTATTGCTATTTTACAAGAAAAATAGCAATAACTTCAAAAATTCATTGAAAATCCAATTCTTAATGGATTTGCTCAAAAATTTCAAACAGCTTAGAATTTAATATTATCTACATATAAATTAAATTTTAAGTATCTTTTATAAATAAATTTCCTTGGTAATTAGCCTGCAAATTTACTCTTTTAATTAAGCTCAGTGAAAATTATGATTTCTTCAAAATTTAATGAAAAATTGGGTTTAACAGATTTCTGTTTGAAAGTCTATTTTTAAGTTTTTCATGTGATGAACTTTAATATAAATAAACTTATTTTATATTAAAAATTAAAATAATTAATCTAAATGGGGACTAAAGTTACTTGGAGTTAAGAATAACACTGGTAACTTTAAATTGGAATTCAAAACAACTTGCCTTAATTTAAGAACTTTGTTTTTAAGAATGATTTTTCAGTTTTGACCTGAGCACCCCTTTATATTCATTATGAATCATGAGAGCTGCTCTGAAGACATAAAAAGAGTCTTTTCATCACTGTTTTTGTCCATCATTCATTATCAATCTGATCATATTAGAAATTTGAACAGGTAAAGTTTCATTATTTATAAAATCTTATTATTAAAGTAATTCTTAAGTTATTTTATTCTTTATTAATTTTAAATCAAAGAATTGAAATCATAGAATTCAGATTATTGTTGTAATCATCAATAATATATTTTATATTATAAAATTATCATCTTAAATATATTTTAAAATCCACAAATTCCTCTCAAAAACTCTTTAATCAAAATTTTATTATTAAAAGTTGTTTTATCTTTAAAAATATTGATTTTTGGCGTGTTTTTAACTTATAATTATTATTTAATATAATAACTGTTGTTGTTTTACTTATTGTATTAAAGAAATATTATAAGTAAGTTTTCTTTAAGGTTCTATATATTTTTTATCTAGTATTAGTTTTTTTATATAGAACTTCATTGTAGAAGAATTATTTCTGCACAGTGTGTGTTATAACTCTTTTATAAATAATATTTATATTATTTATAAGTGGATAATATTCATATTTTCCACATGTAATTGTCTCATTAAGAGCTTTACACTTCTTATTGTTATAACTGTCATTGACTATAACAATAATAGAATAATTATAATTTATTATAATTTTTATTATTTTTTTTATTATTATATTTTTATAATAATAATTAAATTTATTTTTTTATATAATTTTTTTTTAATAATTATATTTAAATTTGTGGTTATAATATTTTGTTATATTATATATTTCTACTGAGGACAGTCATAGTACTCTTGATTTTGCTACTATTATCAAGAGTTTTATAGAAAAACCTTACATTTGGGGGCCTGGCTGTGATTTTAAACCACTTTTTATGACATAAATCATATTCTAGACCTTATTTTACCATTTTTTGACGTAAAATTGCCATATTTGTCTTAATATTGGCTTTTTGGGGACTTATCCCTTATAAATAATATTTATAGTATGAATAAAGTTATTTTTTTCTTAAGAATATTGTTTGAAACAATATACTATTGAGTGACTTGGAATAAATTTCTTTTGTCTAACTAGTGGCTTTTTCACATCACAGACTTGAAATTTATTCCTTGAGTTATTCTAGTATAAAGTGAATAATAATACAATTTTGATCAATTAACTTGTTAATTGCATAATGATTATTTCTTTAAAGAAAATAAAAAATCAAATAAAAAATCTTTAAAAATAAAAAATCTTTACTAAAAACATTTCTTTCTTTTATCTTAGACATTTTTCTTTATTTTTGACATAATTTGCCATAAAATTACATTAAAACAACTTTATTTAATAAGTTGAGTTTATAAGTTATTTTTATTTTTTGATAAAATAACTTATATTTTTAATTTTCTCTAGTGTCTTCCATCAGAGAAAATTCTTCAGACTCTGAAGCCTCAGAGTCCAGTATTGAAATTCAAACCAGCGCACCACCAAGGGGTTTGATAACCAAAGAGCCCTTTGAAGGTCTTGCAGGTGAATTCAATTCAATTTTACTCTATTTTTTTATTAAAATTGACGTGAAATGACTCCTACTAGAAGTGGAAGTAACTACTCCATCCAATCAAATGGATCTGGACCAGGACATTCCAGCCACAAATCAAAAAGGCAGGAATGTCTTCCCAGAGGAGAGGCACAAATGGAAGATGCCAGAACTTTCACCAGTTCCCAAAGGTTAGCAAGCACATTTGAACCTCTTATTGAGAGTCCAGAAGCTGACATAACTGCTATTGCTGTTAGACCTGAACCATTTCCAACAGGCAGATGTGGAAATTTATCAATCTCAATGGCAGAACTGGTTCTTGGCATCAAAACAACAAGAGTGGGAACCTCTCCCAATTCTTTGGATAGGCACTATGAACTTTTATCTTCAAGTAAAGAAGTTTATGGGACCAGAAAAGACAGAAGATCTTCTGATGGGTTGGACACCCATATCTGTCAAAGGACAAGTCCAACAGATAAAAGCTTGGTTGAAAAACCAAAGCATGTTATCAGAGGATCAGAAGAAGAAGTTGGCCCAAGGAAAGGAAAACAGCCCAGTGGAAGCTCCCCAAGCATCCACCAGCAAAAATCCGCCTCAACAAGTGCCAAACAAGCCCAAGAAAGCCCCAAAAACCAACCAGAAGGGCAAGCAAAAGGCAAAGGGAAAGGCAAAGCCCAAGTGGAACAAGCCTTACCCTCAGAATTACGGAATCCCAAAGAAGGAAAAGACAGCCATGGACAATGTGTTCAATATGGCAAGAGCCTTGATGGAATTCAAAAAGAAGGAGGAGGAAAGATTGAACCAATCTTTCCCAAAGAAATAGATCTTGTAAAACTTGTAACTCACTTTGAATCTTGTAATAAAGAAATTATGACAAAATTTAAAGAATTTGATTATGTCCAACAGAAGTTGGGTAATAAGATATTTAAAGTCAAAGAGCATCAAAAGACCATTATTGGCCTTGAAAATGTTAATAAAGACAATATTGTGTCTTTGACGCAAATTTGTGAAAGACTTGAGTCTAAAGTTACCTTACTTAACCAACCAGATGAGAACTCAATTTCTTTTATAACTGGACAGTTAAGGGAATTGAAAATACAAGTTCAAAACTGGGAAAATTCAACTGGTCACGATGCAGCTCTTTTTCAAGAACAATTGGAAAAAAGTGATAAAGCAATAACTGAATTGAAAGAAGATATTCGATCAAGTATTAATAATATATCACTAAAAAATGAATTGCCAAGGCAATCCACACCAATTCTTGACAGAAATGTTCTTAACTTGAATAATGATTTACATCATACAATCTCAAGTCATGATGTGGAAACTGCTGACAATTTTAAGGACATTCCAAGATTAGAGGAATGGCCAACCTTCAGTGGTGAAGGAGAATATAATCATATGGAACTTATGAAGACAATTGATATGTTCAAAGAAGACTTTAACATACCAGATAAATACATAAGTGCAAGATTACCCTCATTATTTACCAAATCAGCAAAGAAATGGTATTATAAAATGAGACAAGACCATGGCAAACATTTTTGGCCTTGGTTGAAAGAACAAATTATTTCCAAATGGGAAAATGATTCCTGGAGATATAGAATGGAAAATTCTTTTGAAGAAGCCATTTTTAATATTAAGAGAGACAGGCCCATGACTTGGTTTCTTAAAAAGAAGGACAGATTAACTGCCCTTCATCCTGATATGTCTGAAACAATGGTACATAAAAGGATATTAAGAAAGTGTGGTGGTGACCTTGAGCATGCTATAAGAAGCAGACGTATTGATCCTTTCTCTACAGAAGATTATATCAATGCTATGGAGGACATCACTACTAGAACAAAAATTGGAAGAAATTGGTCCAAAACCCCAATAGACAACAAGACTAATGGGAAAACAATTTCAAAACCAAATAAACCACATGACAAACCTCCTTTGAAATGTCATAAATGTGGAAGTACATCTCATTTGGCAAACACTTGTCGAAAAAAGACAAGAGTCAATGAGATAAATGTTGAAAAAGTGGAAGACACAAAAGAAACTGATGTATCTTTCCATGAAAGTAATTCTGAGCTTTCAGAAGAAGAAGAAGTATCAGAGGAACTTGGTATAGAAAATATTAATGTTTCTTTTAAAGTCACTGAGGTACATACTCACTTACCACAGTAAAGTGACGAATGTATGGATCTCATACATGTGCAAGATGCCAAAAGGCAAAAAACTAAACCTGCCAGAGGTAAAGGTTATACAGCTGGGTCATCTTGTATCACTAATATTGTGATAAATAACACAGAAGCCAAGATACATCTTGAATCAGGTGCTTTTTTCACTTGTGTTGGAAAAGATTATCTTGACAAGATTTATACCAATTGGCAAGACAAGTTGATGCCAATTGAAGGTATAAGATTCAGCAGTGCTAGCCAGAACATGCACCCTTTGGGTATATTTGAAGCAGCAATAATACTTCCTCATCCTGCAGGGAGTATCAGATTGAAAGCTGAATTTGTTGTTATGAATAATTGTACTTCACAACACTTTATACTTGGAAATAATTATCTCAATATCTATGGTATTGATATTAATAATCATAAGGACAGGTATTTCACTATAGGGGAAAATAAAAGGCAAAAATTTGCTTTTCCTCTAGAAAAAAGAGAAATTAATGTCATTAAACAAGTAAAAAATGTTGATAAGGAAAAATTTGTGTCAAGTCAATTGATTGAAGGACAAATTAGTCGTGAATTAACACCAGAAATGAAGGAAGAACTTATTGAAATTTTATTTCAATATAGAGAAGCCTTTTCTTCTGATAATGTACCACTTGGGGCTATAAAAGGCCATGAAGTGGATATTATGCTTAATGTGGAGAGACCTTATCCTCCACTATTAGGAAGACCAGCTTACCCAGCTAGCCCTAGGGCTAGAGAAGAATTAGAAAGTCA
This sequence comes from Austropuccinia psidii, assembly GCA_023105745.1. NCBI lineage: Eukaryota > Fungi > Basidiomycota > Pucciniomycetes > Pucciniales > Sphaerophragmiaceae > Austropuccinia > Austropuccinia psidii. The sequence continues at coordinate 25,534,419 of JALGQZ010000004.1, read as the reverse complement.
TCTTAATGAACTAGTGAAACTGGGAGCTCTTAGAAAAGCTGGAAAGAATGAGGAAGTAAAAGTCACAACTCCAGTGATCATTACTTGGCGTAATGATAAGTCAAGGATGGTGGGTGATGTTAGAGCACTGAATACCTATACTATTCCAGACAGGTATCCAATCCCTAGAATCCATGAGACTTTGACTCAATTATCCAAAGCAAAATTTATTACTTCCATGGATCCTCTTAAAGGCTTCCATCAGAATGTTTTAACACCTCATGCTAGGAAATTATCAAGAATAATTGCTCATTGTGGTATTTATGAATATTTGAAGATGCCTTTTGGTATTAAAAATGTACGCTCTCATTACCAAAGAATGATGAATACTATCCTCCCACATGAATTATCAGAGGGATGGTTAATCATTTATATTGATGACATTATCATTTGTTCAGAAGCCTGGCAATTACATTTAGAGAGACTTTCATTAGTACTTAAGAAAATTCTACAAGTGAACATGAAAATTTCTCATAAAAAATGTAATTTTGGGTTTCATGAGTTAAAAGCTTTAGGACATGTAGTCTCAGGACTAAGTCTTGGTGTTGATAAGAACAAAGTGGCTGCAGGTTTACTGAAACAAATGCCCCAGAACAAAAAAGAAATGATGTCTTTTTTAGGGTTTGCCAGTTATTACAGGCAACAACTTAAAGATTTTGCAATCCATGCCAGATCATTATACAGAATTTTGTATTGGAAAACTGTTTTTGAAATGACACAGGAGAGGATTCAAGCATATGATAATATCAAGTATGCCTTGACCAATGCACCATTATTATTAATGCCAGACTGTAAACTTCCTTTCAAGCTGTATATTGATTCCTGTGTTGAAGGTTTAGGAGCTGCTCTTCATCAAGTTCAAATTTTCAATGACAAACCTTATGACAATGCAATTTGTTTTATTTCAAGACAAATTGAACCTACTGAGGCAAGATACGGAGCTAGCCAAATGGAGTGCCTTTGCCTTGTTTGGGCTCTGGAAAAACTTCATTACTATCTTGATGGTAGTGTGTTTGAAGTAATTACTGATTGTAATTCAGTAAAATCAATTCTTAACATGAAAACTCCAAACAGACACATGTTAATATGGCAGATTGCTATACAGGAGTATAGAGGCAATATGACCATAGTACATAAAGCTGGAAATATTCACAATAATGCTTATGGCTTAAGTAGATGGGCATTACCCAATACACCTGAAAATCCTTCCTATGTTCCTACAAGTGCAGAACCTCAAATCCCAATTGAAGGAATTAACATCACAGATGTGGGAACAGAATTCTTTGAGGAAGTTAGAGAAATCTATAAGCAAGATAAAAACTGCCACATACTTACTACTCTACTTGACAAACATTGCAAAGATGCAGGATTGGCTAATTCTGTGAGCCTGTGAGGTATGTTTAACATACCCATAAGGCCACAAATGATTTTATAAACAATTAAATTTGTCTTAAACAGACTTTTTAGTTGAATTTAAAATAAAAAATAATAAAAAATAAGTATAACTTTTTTTTGGATAAACAAAGTTATGAATATTATGTCATTTTTGGATTCTACACCAAAAATAACCTAGGTTACACCCATAGGGTGTTATACCCAAAAACACTTATTTCTTGTGTTATTAGAAGATTTAAGAATCTCACAGTACTAATGTAACTTTTTTAACATTTTTTAAATTTAAAGTTACATAAGGTTTATGCAACTTTACCAAAATTTTAGTTAAAATTAAGGTGTGGTGTATATTTACTGAATTGGCTAAGGATTTGCCATACAGAATGTAAATCCTGCGTGAGCTCAATTTAAAAGGGTTTAAGGCCATAGTATGGCTTTAAATAAATAAAAGGGCAAAATCCACGCAAAAAGGTGGGACAAAGGAAAAAGACCAAATAGAGCTGGGGTACCCAACTTTTTGGATCTGCAATGATTCAATTAAGGTTGTCCACCTGTATTGGAGGATTTTCAACCTTATTTAAACTTTAAGATTAGACTTTGATCCAACCTTAAGGTTTAAACTGATTTTATCCTAAATTGGATAAGAATTTCAAGCTGCCAAGAGGGTAAATCCCAATAAGCAGGCTTGGAATCAAGGTTTTAAGAACTGTCAAAGCTTAATCAAGCTTAAAAAGCTTAAATAAGCTTAAAACTTTAATGTTTCAATCATCAAAACCTTATCAAAACTTAAGGTTTTGTGTGTATTGCTATTTTACGTGGAAAAATAGCAATAACTTCAAAAATTCATTAAAAATCCAAATCTTAATGGATTTGCTTGAAAATTTCACACAGCTTAGAATTTAATATTATCAATATATAAATTAAATTTTAAGTATCTTTTATTAATAAGTTTCCACGGGTAATTAGCCTGGAAAATTACTTTTTTAATCAAGCTTAAAGAAAATTATGATTTCTTTAAAAATTAATTAAAAATTCAGTTTAAGAGATTTCTGCCTGAAACTCTGATTTTATGTTGTTCATGTGATGAACTTTAATATAAATAAACTTATTTTATATTAAAACTTAAAATAATTAAACTAAATGAGGATTAAAGTTACTTGGAGTTAAGAATAACAGTGGTAACTTTAAATTGGAAGTAAAAATAAGTTGCCTTAAGTTAAGAACTTAATTTTTAAGCATGGTTTTTCAGTTTTGACCTGAGCACGCCCTCTACATCCATTATGAATCATGAGAGCTGCTCTGTAGACATAAAAAGAGTCTTTTCATCACTGCTTTTGTCCATCATTCATAATCAATCCAATCATATTAGACATTTAAACAGGTAAAGTTTTATTAAATATAAAATCTTATTATTAAAAGTAATTCTTAAGTTATTTTTATTCTTCTTTTTTTATTAAATTAAAGAATTGAAGTCATAGAATTCAGATTATTGTTGTAATCATCTATAATAAATTTTATTATATAAAATTATCATCTTAAACATCTTTTAAAATCCACAAATTCCTCTCAAAAACTCTTTAATCATAATTTATAGTATAAAAAGTTGTTTTATCTCTACATTTATTGATTTTTGGCGTGTTTTTAACTTATAAATCTTTATTTAATATAATAACTGTTGTATTTGACTTGTTGTATTAAATAAATCTTATAAGTAAGTTTTCTCTAAAAAGTTCTATATATTTTTTTATCTAGTAATAGTTTTTTTATATAGAATTTTATTCTATAAAGAATTATTTCTGCACAGTGTGTGATTAATTCTTTTTTATAAATAATATTTATATTATTTATAAGTGGTTAATATTCTTATTTTTCCACGTGTAATTGTCTCATTAAGAGCTTTACACTTCTTATTGTTATAACTGTCAGTGACTATAACAATAATAGAATAATTATAATTTATTATAATTATTATATTTTTTTTTATTATTATATTATTATAATAATAATTAAATTTATTTTTTTATATAATTATTTTTAATAATTATATTTAAATTTGTGGTTATAATATTTCATTATATTATATTTTTCTACTGAGGACAGTCATAGTACTCTTGATATTGTTACTATTATCAAGAGTTTCATAGACAAACCTTACAAATTCTCTAGATGATATTTGGAAAACATCATATGATAATGGAAGATTCCATTTGTTTGATGGTATACTATATCATAGATCTAAACACACATGTGTCATGGTCCTATGTAGTAGAATGTTGATTAACACCATATTACTAGAATGCCATGATAACATTTATTCTGGACATCTGTCTGAAGACAGAACCATGGAAAGAATTAAGACATGTGCCTGGTGGCCATCTTGGAGAAAAGATGTCATTGAGTACTGTCACAATTGTGATTGATGCCAGAAAGCCAATAAAGCTACTGGTAAAAGATTTGGTTTAATGATCCATATTCAAGAACCAAGTAACCCATGGGAAGTGGTTCACATGGATTGGGTAACTGCATTACCACCTGGACGTGATAAAAGTTACAATGCATGTCTTGTTATTGTAGACAGATATAGCAAAACACCAATTTTCTTACCATGCGACAAAGATTACACAGCTATGGATACAGCCCTTTTGATTTGGAATAGAGTAATATCCCATACTGGTCTCTTTAAAAATATTCTCAGTGACAGAGACCCAAAATTTACATCAGCCTTATGGACCAATTTACATAGGTTTTTGGGTAAATAATCATCATTTTCAACAGCCCACATCCACAAACAGATGGGCTGGCAGAAAGAATGATCCAAACCCCTGAGGAAATGATCAGAAGATTTTGTGCTTATGGCCTGGAGTTTAAAGATTCTGATGGCTTTACCCATGATTGGTGTACTCTTATACCAGCTTTGGAATTAGCCTAAAAGACCTCTATCCATGCTTCAACAGGCAAGACTCCTGCAATGTTGGAAAAAGGATGGAACCCCAAGCTTCCAGTTGATACTTTGAAAAAAGATCTGGTTATTATTCATCCAACTGCTTCAAGCTTTAAATTATTGCTTGATAAAGTAAGGCATCATGCAAATCAAAGCATGAATGATGCCTTTGAAGATGCAAAACAGAAATTGGATAAAAGTCATAAATCCTCAGAATTCAAAGTAGGGGACTTAATACTAGTTTTGACCTTGAACTTTAATAATATTAAAGGCCCAAAGAAATTGAAAGATTCCTTTGCAGGACCATTTATTATCAAAGCCCTTCATGGGACAAATGCAGTACAAGTAGAACTGTCAGGGGAGTTGGAAAACAAACATCCAACTTTTCCTGTCAGTCTTGTAAAGCATTACACTTCAAGTGATAAGGAATTATTTCCTTTAAGAAATGAAACACCCTTAGAGGTACCCCCACTTTATCCAAGTGAGGAAAAGAAGGTAATAAAAGTCTTGAAAGAAAGAAGACTTAGGGGAAAAAATGAAAGAGAATACTTAGTCAGGTACAAAAATCTACAACATGAAGATGAATGGATTGTAGAAATCAAAATACTTTATTCCCAAAGGTTTCTCAGAAGATTCAGACATGAGAGAAGACCAATTCCTCAATAAGTTTGAATTGTGTGCTTTACATACTTGAAGAGTATAAGTAGAGAGGTTGGACAGTGGATTATAAACCCCCCAAATAACTTGGGGGTATACTACAAAAGAAAAATTGTAGTACAATTTTTTTTGGTGGTAGGGAATGTTAGCCTGTGAGGTATGTATAACATACCCCTAAGGCCACAAATGATTTTATAAACAGTTAATTTTTTCTTAAACAGACTTTTTAGTTGAAATTAAAATAAAAAATAACAAAAAATAAGTATAAATTTTTTTGGATAAACAAAGTTATAAATATTATGTCATTTTTGGATTCTAAACCAAAAATGACCTAGGGTAAATGCATAAGGTGTTATACCCAAAAAAACTTATTTCTTGTGTTATTAGAAGATTTAAGAATCTCACAGTACTAAGGTAACATTTTCAACATTTTTTTAAAATTGTTAAATTCAAGCTTAAATAAGCTCAAATTTAGAGTTGCATAAGGTTAATGCAAGCTTACCAAAATTTTAGTTAAAATTAAGGTGTTGTGTATATTTACTGAATTGGCTAAGGATTTGCCATACAGAATGTAAATCCTGCGTGAGCGCAATTTAAAAGAGTTTAAGGCCATAGTATGGCTTTGGATAAATAAAAGGGCAAAATCCACGCAAAATGGTGGGACAAAGGAAAAAGACCAAATAGAGCTGGGGTACCCAACTTTTTGGATCTGCAATGATTCAATTAAGGTTTTCCACCTGTATTGGAGGATTTTCAACTTTATTTAAGCTTTAAGATTAGACTTTGATCTAACCTTAAGGTTTAAACTGGTTTTATCCCAATTTGGACAGGAATTTCAAGCTGCCAAAGGGTAAATCCCAATATGCAGGCTTGAAATCAAGGCTTTAAGAACTGTCAAAGCTTAATCAAGCTTAAAAACCTTAAATAAGCTTAAAAATTTAAGTTTACAAGCATTAAAACCTTATCAAAAGTTCAGGTTTGGTGTGTATTGCTATTTTACGTGGAAAAATAGCAATAACTTCAAAAATTCATTAAAAATCCAATTCTTAAAGGATTTGCACGAAAATTTCAGACAGCTTAGAATTTAATATTATCTAAACAAAAATTAAATTTTAAGTATCTTTTATAAATAAATTTCCTTGGTAATTAGCCTGGAAATTTACTCTTTTAATTAAGCTCAAAGAAAATTATGATTTCTTCAAAAATTAATGAAAGATTGAGTTTAAGAGATTTCTGTTTGCAACTCTATTTTTAAGTTGTTCATGTGATTAAATTTAATATAAATAAACTTCCTTTATATTAAGACTTAAAATAATTAATCTAAATGAGGATTAAATTTACTTGGAGTTAAGAATAACACTGGTAACTTTCAATTGGAATTAAAAACAAGTTGCCTTAAGTTAAGAACTTTGTTTTTAAGAATTGTTTTTCAGTTTTGACCTGAGCACGCCGTTTATATTCATTATGAATCATGAGAGCTGCTCTGAAGACATAAAAAGAGTCTTTTCATCACTGTTTTTGTCCATCATTCATTATCAATCCAATCATATTAGAAATTTATACAGGTAAAGTTTCATTATTTATAAAATCTTATTATTAAAGTAATTCTTAAGTTATTTTATTCTTTATTATTTGTAAATTAAAGAATTGAAATCATAGAATTCAGATTATTGTTGTAATCATCAATAATATATTTTATATTATAAAATTATCATCTTAAATATCTTTTAAAATCCACAAATTCCTCTCAAAAGCTCTTTAATCAAAATTTTATTATGAAAATTTGTTTCATCTTTGAAATATTGATTTTTGGCGTGTTTTTAACTTATAGTTATTATTTAATATAATAACTGTTGTTGTCTGACTTATTGTATTAAAGAAATATTATAAGTAAGTTTTCTTTAAGGTTCCATATTTTTTTATCTAGTATTAGTTTTTTTATATAGAACTTTATTGTAGAAGAATTATTTCTGCACAGTGTGTGTTATAACTCTTTTATAAATAATATCTATATTATTTATAGGTGGTTAATATACATATTTTCCACATGTAATTGTCTCATTAAGAGCTTTACACTTCTTATTGTTATAACTGTCAGTGACTATAACAATAATAGAATAATTATAATTTATTATAATTATTATTATTTTTATTATTATTATATTTTTATAATAATAATTAGATTTATTTTTTTATATAATTATTTTTTAATAATTATATTGAAATTTGTGGTTATAATATTTTGTTATGTTATATATTTCTACTGAGGACAGTCATAGTACTCTTTATTTTACTACTATTATCAAGAGTTTCATAGACAAAACTTACAGCTTTGTACGTATTAGAAGCCGTTTGAAGCCTGTGAATTCCACCAAACTTCTTCATTATTGTTTCCTCTACAGCACCTATTTTTGTAAATTGCAGAGCATATCAGAAGCCAGAATTAAAACAATATTTATGAAAAATTACCATTTATTGAGTTGTTTTTGAATTTAACCAATGTTCCAATCAGTCTTTCACTGCCAAACTCTGACACCCCAATTAATGGCCCCCATCTCATCAGCTGCTCCAGTATATGCATTAAATAGTGATGATTTGGGGTTATCTTTATATTTTTAAATAGTTGACTCGATGTTGTTTGATAAACCCCATATTCTTGAGCAAACAATGCTGCTTCCTCTTGGGTTAGTGATTTAGCTCCCACAATTTCAGTGAATTTAATGAGTGCTGTAGTGTTGACAAGTAAGAGGTGGTTTTGTGGTTCTGTTTCAAATAATGAATCCAGAAATACTAAGGGGAGATAAACTGAAAATAAAATGCGCCATTCACTTGCTTTCAACTGTCCGTTTCCAGAAGTGCCAACCTTAGATGTTATTTGGCTCACCCCTTTTGGAACAATGACATCTTTGATTTTGTTTTGTATCTTTTGCTTTAAGTTATTTGAAAGACATTCAACTGCAAACACTTTGCTTCATTCATTGCTGGTGTCACTATCATCAAGATCAATTGATTCACATTCTGTCCCAGATTTGCCTGATTCCATTGTTGTTTGCTGAATTAAATCTGTATCAAAGCCCCGGAAGAAGCAAAAATGGTGATGTAATACTACTTCATACCAATTATGCATTACTCCCCCAGACACACAAACAACGGGATACCAATAAGGTAAGCGATTAAGTTGTGACCAAAGAATGCCTGTTATTTTTGATAATTGTTGGCGTTCAGTCATTGTTTTTGTTTCATTCCATTGCCACAATGATGCAAGTACTTCTCTTTTGTTACGAAGCATTCCAAGTTGTATTTTGTCTTGCTCATGATCATTTATTTCACACCAAGAGCAGAATTGTTTTGCTGAATTTAACATAAATCCTGCGACCTTGTGAGTGGCTGCAACATCTCTAATTAAACCAACAAGCCTGACAAATATCTTACATCCATGAGGATATTTTGGGGTGGTGATTTTGATTCCCTCATGCAGATTGAGCAGCTCATCAACAAGGGGCTTCAATACATTGTTTGTAGTAAACATGTTTGGCTGTTTTGGTGAGGGTATAATTCCAGAAAGGAAGGTATAGTATGGCTGAAATCTAAGTCGTGGTGGAAGGTTGAGGCAGTTAAGAGCAATGACACCCATTGAAAGTTGGTTTCCAAAAATTTGACTTCCCTTCGCATTGAACCAATCAACAAAAAGACAGAAGCCTAAATGAAGACTTGTTTGCGGCTCATTATCACATATGATATTTTTCCAACCTTTGGCCTGTATCACGTCAAAAATTATTGTGGAAACCTTTGAAGACAGTGAAGTGGCCCATTGTTCAATCTTGTTCTCAATTCCTGGTATATTTATGAACCATTCAAGACAAGTAGATAGACCTTGTGAAACAAAATTTGCATAAGGAACACAAAGACAAGGCTAACCTGATAGACAAATTTGACCATGTTTCTGTGGTGCAGAAAAGACTCATCTATGTTTATTTTTGAAATTGATGATGGAGAGAGGTTTGAATTTGGACATGCAAAAGAGCTCAGTGCCATATGGAGCATTATTGATAGTGAGCTTGCTGTCACAATAATTTGGAGCTACCTCAATGTTGTCAAGTGCATAACACTTTGGACAACATATGTATTGGTCCAGTTCCAATTGAAGCTTGAAATGTTTCTCAATTGTTTGAAGGTCTGAAGGAATATGTGGTACAATAAGCGCATTAGAAGATTTTTCCCTTGAAATCAGTTGAATTATGTAGACAATCATGTCCCGTACTTTCCTGCAATTTGATTGACTGATTCCACATTCAAGGTGTAGCCAAATAAGAAAATATAGAACAAAAGCTAGAGAAAAAATTGATCAGTAAATAATAAAAGAAATATTAAGATTTATTTAAATTACAGATTATGTCTGAGTCCAGTTTGATTGGCTGTTCAGGTTGCTTCTGCAATCCTTCCTTTTTTGCAGTTGGTTTGGGGTTTTGTTTTGGGTTTTGTCTTCTCAAAAGATCAGGAAACATTGAAGAAATTGTAGCTTCACCGGACTGAAAGGTGATTTTTTGCCAATGGCGATTTCAAGTACTGCAATTGAAAAAAAGTCCTTTGCAAGTATTTCCGTCTGCATTGGTAATGACATGCTTCTTGCAGCTGGGGCAGGTACAGAAATCCATAAGGAAAATGGTAGTAAGTTAAGATAATATCATGAAAGAGGAGAGGTTGAGAAGAAAATTTAATGAAGTAAGAAGGGAAAAAGGATGTGTTGCAAGAAGTACTGTGATTCTTTAAGACAACACACCACTTACATCAGTGTGACACACAACTGATTAGGTCAGTTGAATCACACACTGCTTACGTCAGTGCGACACAGAAATGATTAGGTCAGCTAAATTGCAGTGGTGACTACACCATTTCAAAATATAACATCACTCCTCAAATTGAAACCTCATTCAACATCACTCATCAATCCAAACACCATTAAAAAAAAATTTCAACATAAAAAGAAAAAAATTCCAACATAACAAAAAAAAAAAAGATTTCAACATGAAAAAAAAAAAAAACCTCAAGTTAAAAAAAAATGAAAAAAAAATCTCAACATAACTAAAAGAAAAAAAATTTTCAACATAAAATAAAAAAAAAAAAAAATTTCAACATAAAAAAAATTATAATAACAAAAAATAAATAAAAGAAACTGTCTTGATTAACATTAAGGATAAAAGATCAGATGAAATAAAGAAGGCAAAAATTAGTCCTTGTATGACTTTAAAATACAGGGTAGCAACCTGAAAGCTAAAATTAGTCCTTGTATCACTTTAAACTACAGGATAGCAACCTGATGGCCAAAATGTAGTCCTTGTATGACTTTAAACTCCAGGGTAGCAACCTGAAGGCTAAAATCAGTCGTTGTATGACTTTAAGCTACAGTGTGGTTCCCAGATGGCCAAAATTTAGTCTTTGTATGAGTCAAACTACAGGGGTAGCACACCAGAGGGCTGAATATGCAAGTAAAATCAAGGAATCAATAAAATAAAAAAAATGAAGATATAAAAATTCACAACCAAGGTGAATAATAGAATAATGAAGACTTCAAGGTGAAATTAATGAAGAATATTCAATCAAAAGAAAGTACCAACTAGAAGGACTATTGGAAGCAAGAACTATACATATTGAAGAAAAAGAGGAAACAAGATTAGCAGCAGCAGAAAAATTAAGAGATTCAAGATATAAATCAGTTCAATATTTGGACAAAAATGATGGCACATAGACTGAGAAATCCACTTGAACCAGGAGACTTGGTATTAGTTGATAATAAACCACTTGAGTCACAGTGGGGTTTAATCTTCAAGAGCCATTGGAATGGACCTTATAGAGTCATAAATAAAATTAATAATGGACCTTATGAGCTTGAAGAATTGGATGGCACTAAACTTACAAGAAAACTCGCAGCAAGTCACATCAAGAGGTTTTATCCCAGAGGAAATAAATTTCAATCAATTCTAGAGTCAGAAAATGAAAGCAGTGAAGAAATTGAAGATGAAGAATCAATATTGGAGGGAGAATAAATTGAACAAAATGGATATGATTGATATTGGCAATCTTTTCAACTGGAATGCTGGGGACAGCATTAAATGGAGAGGGGGATGTGGTATTCCATACCATTAGGACCAGTTTCAAGCTTACCAAAAAAACAAAAGAAAAAAAATGATAATAAAACAAATTACGCATTACAACTACAAATTTCAAAAAGAATTATACAATACACAGCCTCAAGCTCTTATCAAAACAGTATAGTTTCAAAGGGTTTCTCCACCTTATTGCATAATCAATAACAAATTATGCCATTTAAAGGAGTTAATCTAAATAAAGGTATAAGAAGACGCACCACAGCATCAGAGCTGTATTTTCCCCACCTTCATTCAATTGAAAGAAGAAATGCCTCAAGGCTATGCATAAAGATACAATATATTTTCCAAGAACAAATATTTGCTTAGTAATAATGACACACATCAAACTTGATAGAAAGGATTCAATCTCAATATGAAATGATACAATAATAAAACAGAAACACCAGCAAAATTTTCTCATAGCATACGTAAAAATAGAAAAAAAATACTTTCCCCACCTTCAAGAAAAAATCACCAGCCATATTATCTCAATGACCTCACATGACTCTGATAAAAACAAAATCTCACCAGCAAAATTATCTCAAAGACATCACATGATTTTGATAAGAAACAGAAACACCAGCATAATTTTTTCATATATATCATATGACTAGAAGAAAGCTCAAATGTCAGGAGCTGTATTTTCTCCACTTTCTTGGCAAAAAGAAAATCTCACCAGCCAAATTATCTCAAATACATCACATTATTTTGATAAGAAAAAGCAACACCAGCATAATTCTCACATAACATATGTAAAAATAGAAACAAAAAATACTTCCCCCACCTTCAAGAAAACATCACAAGCCATATTATCTCAATGACCTCACATGACTCTGATAAAAAGAAAACCTCACCAGCAAAATTATCTCAAAGACATCACATGATTTTGATAAGAAACGGAAGCACCAGCATAATTTTCTCATATATATCATATGACTAGAAGAAAGTTCAATTGTCAGGAGCTGTATTTTCTCTACTTTCTTGGCAAAAAGGAAATCTCACCATCCAAATTATCTCAAATACATCACATGATTTTGATAAGAAAAAGAACCATCAGAATGATTCTCTCAGCAAACACGCTGCTACAACAAAACTACACGTCTCACCAGCTAAAACCTCTCAACTATGATTTTTTCTAAGTACCCTATTTTGAGAAGCTCTGTGGAGGCCCAAAAGCTATAAATACAGGTCCTCTCTCCCTCATTTTCCCATAATCATGGAGTAAGTTCCCACTATGCAGGATTACTGCCATCCCTGAGCTAGCAGGATCTCTAGAATAGTAGTAGTGTTTTCGTAGTGAAAAGCTCAGTAGCCTTGCTCAGTAAGCTTTGTATTAGTGAAGAATAGTAGTATAACCATAGTAAAAAAGCTTAGTAGCTTATTATTGTTAAGGAGATAGTAGTCTAATGGTAGTTAAAGCTTAGTAGCCTTGCTCACAAGCTAAGTGTTATTAACAAAAGAAGTAGTAGTGATATAAACTCAGTATTAAAAAAAATTCTAAAACAATCAAATCCAGTAGTCTTATTGTTAGTACTCATATCAAAAAAAATCACTTTAATCAACCTAAAACCATAAAAAATATATATATTCTTATCATTCTTATTAAAAAAAACAAAAAAAATTATTCTTATTAGTTTTATCAAAATAACAGAAACCCAAAACATATATATATATATATATTATCATCACTTTTATCAAAATAAAATAAATAAAATCTTAGTTTTTATCTCATCAGAAATTTTAGATCAGAGTTTTTACTGTAGTCTTATTGATAGGTCTGATTTAAAGACTGCTGATAAGTCTTCTCTATCTGTTAAAGCCACAAATCTTATTTTATTTTGTGATTCTCTGTAGGCTGACTATTCAGTGTTGTTTAGAGGGGCAGCTAATACACCTTAGCACCCATGGTTATTGGACAATTCTGAAATTCAAAACAGACTTACCAATAATTTCCCCCTCAAGGTACTGCCTCATTTCATCCCACACCAAAAGGAGTTCCCACAGCGCAAGGGGGTGAGCGTCTGCAGTCAAGCTGACCACCCGACCAAGCAAATAGCCAGTCAGAAGACTGGGGGTAAAAGTTCTGCCATGAATGTAAAAGTCAGCTGTGTATGACCCGTTGGGGGTGCGTATAAAAGCGTGTGGCTGCCCAACAATGAGCGGGCGCATTAAACAAGCAGGGCCAGTCATTGTTTGCCCCGACCTTGGCACCAGAGTGAATCCACCATTTGCATATGACCCAAATCATTAGTCATCTGATTATGCACCCCTTACATTAACTTGGATTACACCAGCATCTGTGCAGTAGTTAGGCAGAGCTCTCCAAAAAAGTGCATCAAGGGGATGCATTTGAGAAATGTGACACAATGGCTTGGCATGATTGCACTTTACGTTGTTGTACAGCTTTTGCTCTGCCCCACAGCATAGATGTACAAAGGTATACGTACTGCAATGTTGGCCGTACAAATTAGGCTGGAGTAACACTACTCCCACCTGAATGCAAATTACCTATTGTTAGCATACATGTGGCTCATGTGCCGCATCCTCAGCATTGCGTTCCACAGAATTTGCACACGCAAGGCAAGAATTTCCAGGTCAAATACTCAGTGTGGAAGTTTTCAGTAGAGCCATGGTTGGAAGACTTTTTGCAATAGCTCATCGGAAGGCTCAGTTTGGAGCACTTCAACAAAGCATGTGATATGCTGTGCCTGGCTGGAATTTCATCCAATGCTGTGCCAAATGCTCAGATTGTGTGCTTACAAAAATGACCTAGCAATTGCTCAGCATGGTGCATTTGATATTGTTATACCAATAGCTCAATAACTGTGCATTTCAAATGTTCAGCCACTGAGCATTTCAATTATGACCCCAAAGCAAACCTGAGCAATGGGTCAACCCAAGCTCATGCTGTATTCACTTTTCATACAGCCAGCCAACCCTTTTTTCAGACACTATCACCCAGCCATAAGACCAGTATGCTCTCCATGGTCACCTGTGACCATATGCACCACATGCTTTTCTGCATGGGGCATTTGTGGATTGCACCAACCGTGCACATTCAACAATTCCCTCACGAAAGCTCTCCCAGGCAATCGGGTGGCTATTTAAGGAAACAAAAGGGATTTGACTGAGTCTGACAATTCAATCAATTGTAATACTCAGCCAGAACCCCTTTGTTCCTGTGCCTCACGCAAGCATTGGCTGAGACTGAGCTTTGATTTTGCCAACACGCCTTGAAGCTGAGCCTTTGTAGGGGGCTGCAACAGCTGCAATCGGCTCAGCTTCACCATGGTATAAAATACCATCTCTTCCCAACAAGCCCTCCACTTTTTTTCTCACCCACTCAACTTTTTTCCAGATCACCCGCTCTTCTCATTTTTGTGTGTATTCCCCCCTCATCTTCCTGCCTTTCCAATCTTTTCTATCACACTCCACTGACCCCACTACCCTTCCTTCTTGCTTTTTTTTGCCGCTTATACATCCAGAACCCCCCTTGTATCCACCTTGTGCCTTTCCTCCATTTGAAACTTTTGTCAACATTATGTACCAATATTAATACATATTTTCCTTCACGACTCTCTTCCAGACTTTTAAATCCTTCCAACTAGAGCGCTTTTTTTTAATCCCGTTTTAAATTTATAATTCATCCTATTTCTTCATTTTCTTTCTTGATTTTTTACTTTCTATTCAGTTACTAACCCCAATTGTTTTGTTTTCAGATGTCATGCACTTTATGCACTAAGCGGGTTATCGCCTGCATTTGTTCCTAAACAACAACCAACGCTTGTGATGCTTTCCAACAAGCACACAAGAAATGCTTGTTTGTTTTCCAACCCTTCCAACCACATGGCCAGAGGATTTCCCGCCCAAGATGCCCTTGCAAGGACTCCTTTGTGGTCAACAATGATGAAAGTATTCCCAAGCGGGAATGGACCCCGGGACCCCAAACAGGCTGACGGGAACAATTCCGGACAATTAGCCCTGTCCCCTCAAGAATCAATCTGTCCACCCCCACTCCTAGGCCACCATCCAATGGTCACTTCACTCCTCAACCGGAGCAAAGTGATTATCCGGCAAATGAAGGATAGCAATGGCAAGAGGACATTCAAGCTTGGGCCGATTGTCACCATGTCTTGTCACCCATGGGATTCAAATGCCAAAGTAGGTTTTCTTCTTCCTCCATAATTCATTTCCGTTCAAGCCATCATACTGAATTTTTTCCCATTACACATAGAACAAAACCCACCAAATCCCCCCCCCAACAACACTCACCTGTTCAATGTATGCCTTGCGAGCCAAACCCGCTGCAACCCTCTCCTGGCCCAAGTGGCACCCAATGGTCCGAGGACTTATTCCGCAGTAAGCAGCCAACTTTCCCTTTTCTCATTTGAACTTTTGCATCAAGTCAACTGACTCTTCCTCCTTTTGTAGAACCCTCCCAACACAACAAGCCACCTATTCCTGGCCCAAGTCCATCCTCCAAACCACCTGAGGACGTTGCAAATTGTGAGCCAGAACCAGTGGTGTCTCCAACACAATCCATTGAGGAACCCTTTGATAAGTCCCAACTTTTACTCTCCCCTCCATTGCCCATCTCCAGCTTGTCCCGCTACTCCCCGCTTGATCATCATCATCGACAATACCCCCGTCAGATCCCCCCCTCCCATTTCTCCTGCCCCAACTCTGCCATCTTCCACACCTGTTCCCCCTCCCTCCACTCCTACCCCAGATCTCCCTCCCATTGCCGTTGAGAACCTAACCTCCTCCTCCCCCCGGTGCCAAGCTCCTCTCATTCCTACGATGACACTTACTGTCAGGGTGAGCCTATATAGTAGCTATAAAATGTTGTTACAAGCTAGTATTATGACTGTGACACATCAAAAAACAAATAAATTTAAATCTTCAGGTCCTACTGCTACGTGGTAACAGTGGTGATGAGTCTGTTGAGGACCTGGGTTGCAATACTCTAATATCTTTGACTGTAAAGAAGTACTACAATAATTATATTTTAATTATATATTGAATGATAATTCTAAGGACACTACTGATTGATAACAGTTTTGTCACGTAAGAATATGGATAATAATATAAAAATTGATGGGTTTTCAAGGAAAAAACCCTTCTTTTTATATCTTTCAAGACTGTCAAGAGTTATTAACTCTCCATGCGTCAGAGGAGTGAAACTTTTCACTCCAATGATCAGTCTGTGGTTCTGGATTGTCAATTCTGACGTCAATAGAGGCAGAATTGTGGTTTTGGAACCACAAATGATCATTCTGGATCAATACAGGGTGAAAAAACTTTTCACCTGCCACGTCAGCACTTGGATGACGTTGTTCTGGTGTCTGTATGATCAATAATGATGATTTTAGAGATGTTATATCTTCATAAGTATATTATTTTAAGTATGAGAGCAATACTGTTTGATACAAGTTTGATACAGTCATGTATTGCTAGAAAAACCTTCCGATCAAGATATCTCAGTCAGTTCTTAATATATCAAGAAACCAAGAGCACAGAATTGAAGGGCTTAATGAGCTCTTCAATTTGGTATTCTTCATGTTTACCCTTCTTTAAAATAGCAAAAGTTATAAGGGTTTTGAGTTTTTGGATGTATTTTGTACATCAGTATGAGGCTTCAAGAACTTCCATACCAGATATCTTCTTCAATTTGGAATATATCTGTATTCTGATGATACAGTCTTGTAGGGCTTGATTAGCTCTACAGTTTGGTATATTACACTGTACAGTTGTATGAGTGTATGCCAAAGATACAGGGGTTTGTTTACATTGTTGTTTTCAGAATATCTGTATTTTGGTTGTTAAACCTTTGAACCAAGATCCCTCATTCAATTTGAGAGATACAGAGGTCTAAGGTGTCTCAAATTAAAGCTCTTGTTTAGATATTTAATTTGGTTATACTTTTGTACAGTTCTGTACAAGCCCTCTTTGACTTTCAGGGGGGTTTTGGTTTTTAAAATAAAGGTCATATGGTATCTCCAGTTGTAGTGGTGTTACAGCAACATGGATGATACCATTGTGTAGCTCTCTATGTGAGCTTTAAGAAAAATACCATTTTGGTATAGAATAAATTAAATATGCATAAGTTAGATGAGAGGTGAAAATAAGGGTTTTGACTTGTTTATTCTCCTCTAGGTTTCCTTATTCTGTTTGGATAAGGTTGGTGTTTGATTTAAGAGGATTTTTTTCCTCTTATTTATTACCTTTATTGACTATGTTTGTTCAATACTTGTCATACCATTATTTATGGTATGTTGGATGTCATGCTAGTGCTCTGTTTTGAGTCACCAGCTGACATACCCTCCCTCAAAAGAAGGCTCATCATTGATGAGACTCTTCAGCCCTTCTGGAGGCTCTGAATCTTCTGAGGTGCATTTGTCCATCTGTGATTTCTTTCTCAGTTAACCATTTATCTTTATCTTCTGGTTGATTCTTAAATTGAACCAGATATTGCCTGTTGTCTTTCCCATTAATTCTTATTTTCCTGGCTTTAATGATCCTTTTCACTGGTCCAGGTGAGTCATCTTCCTCTACCAATCTTTCATGGGTGACTGTCTTCTTTCTGTCAGGGAATTTCTCCTCATTTGTTTGGTGATAAGGTTTGACCAGGCTCACAGGGAAAACTGGTTGTTTCCTAGAAAACTCTTTGGTCAGGTTGACTTCTACTGCATTCTTTCCTTTTAATTTAATAATGGTGAATGGTCCTATGAATGAGTCTCTCATCTTCTTCGGTCCTCTTAGATTGTTGAAGTTAAGAGTTGAGATTAGAACTTGGTCTCCTTCTTTGAAATCAGGTTCTTGGGGACTTTTATCATATCTCTGTTTGTTGTATAATTTAGCTTCAGCCACACATTCTTCTGCTTTTTCACAGGCAGTTTTCCACATTGTGTGGAAGTCTTTAGCTGTGGGGTGTACTGAGAGGAGGTTCTTCTTCAAGTAGTCTACTGGAAGTAGTGGGTTCCATCCTTTCTCAAATGTGGCAGTGGTTTTTCCTGTCACCGAGTGTATACTTGTGTTGTATGCCAATTGTACAGCTGGTAGGAGGGTTACCCAGTCATGGGTATATCCCTCATTGTCTTTATATTCCATGCCATATGCACAAAATCTTCTAATGATGTCTTCTAATGTTTGAATCATTCTTTCTGCTAGACCATCTGTTTGTGGATGGTAAGCTGTGGAGAATGCTGGTTTGGTTCCCAGAATCTCATATAGATTAGTCCAAAATTCTGATGTGAATTTAGGGTCTCTGTCACTAATTATAATTCTTGGAACTCCACAGTTTGCTATCATATTGTTCCAGAAAAATATGGCTGTGTCCATTGATGTGTCCTCTTTGTGACAGGGGAGACATCTGACACTCTTGCTTTACCTGTCTACTACTATGAGGAATGCATTAAAGCTGTCTTTCCCTCCAGGGACCAGGCCTGTCACCCAATCCATGTTTATTATTTCCCAGGGGTTTTTGGGCTCCTCTATACGCTGGAGTAATCCATATCTTTTGCCATGACCTTTGTTGGCTTTTTGGAATCTGGTACAAGTGTTGATGTATTCACTCAAGTCTTGTTCCCACTTTGGCCACCAAGCTGTGCTAAAGACTGTTTCTTTAGTTCTTTCTTCACTCATATGTCCCATGTATGGGCAATCATGGCATTCCTGTAGTATCAGGGAAATATGTTGTTTATTTATTATTACCAGGGCACTTGTGTGTTTTTCCCTATGGTATAGTAGATCATCTATCAGAAAAAATCTATTCTCATTGAAGTCTTTGAGCCATGGCTCTTCCAATTGGCTCTCTAGTTCAGGACTCCTGTACTTTTGTTTTAATAGTTGTATCAATATACTACACTGTTTGTGTTTATTGTATGATGATTGTACTATACTAAAGAACTCTGTATTTAGATTAGAGGAGCTGATTCCCAATATGGGTATCTCTTTGCTCTCCGCATAGCTCTGTGCTGGGTTTGATGGGTCATTCCCTAATGCCCAGTTTGATAGTTTAATGTTTTTTCTCCTATATATCTCCATGTATTGTATGGGTATTTTGGCCCCATTTTCTGGGTCATATGCTGGATTCTCTTGGTCATTCTTCAGTGGCCACCTGCTGAGACCTTCTGCATTAGTATGACTTTTCCCTTCTTTATAGATAATAGTCATATTCCCTCTGTATTCTTGTATGGCTATTTGCCACCTGAGTATGTGTCTGTTTGTTGTCTTCATGTTCAACAGTGATTTGAGGGCTGTTCAATCAGTAAAAACTTCACATACTGCTCCTTCTAAGTAGTAATGGAGTTTTCTAATTCCCATTCCAAACAGAGACATTCTATCTGAGTAGCTTCATATCTGGCTTCTGAGTCTTTCAGTTGTCTTGATATATAGCAAATTACTCATTATTTGGGTATTCCATCTACTAGTTGCCTCTGGTGTAGTGCTGCTCCTAGTCCTTGGCTACATTCTGCATCTATATATAGTTTAAATGGTAGTTCAAAATCAGGCATCATTAGGACAGGCGCATTGGTCAGTTCATATTTGATCTTCTCAAATGCATCTCTTCTTTCTTTGGTAATTTCAAAGACTACATCTTTTAAGCACAGTTTGTATAGGCTACTTGTGATGTGTGCAAAGGTTTTTATGTGGCTCCTGTAGTAACTAGCAAAGCCCAAAAAAGATTGCATTTCTTTAATGTTCTTTGGTACTGGTTTCTTCAGTACTGCAGCAACTTTATTTTGGTCTATGGCTAGACTTAAACCTGAAACTTTGTGTCCTAGGGCTAGCAGTTCTTGCTGTCCAAAGTTACATTTTTAAGAGATATTTTCATGTTGATTGGTGTACATTTTCCCAATATTTTATCAATTTTCCTCACATGGTCTTCCCATGTTTCTGAGTATCTTATGATATCATCAATGTACACTACCATCCACCCTTCCATTATTTCATCTTGAAATATGGTATCCATCATCCTCTGAAAATGGGCTGGTGCATTCTTAATGCCAAATGGCATTCTAGTATATTCATATATGCCCATATGGCATATAATTCTTAGCGATTTGATGGAATCTGGTTTCACCCCATTCTGGTGGAAGTCTTTCATGCAATCCATTTTTGTAATAAACTTGGCTTTTGCTAGCTTATCTAGCGCATGTGGTATCCTTGGGATGGGGTACCTATCTGCTTTGGTGTAATTATTCAAAGCCCTGAAGTCCCCACATAGTCTGGATTTACCATCATGCCAAGGTATAAGGACTGGTGTAGTGACTTCTACTATCTCATTGTGTCCTATTTTCCTTATGACCCCCATTTCTAGGAGTTCATTGATATGTTTCTCAATTTCTTTCCTAGTTTCCATGCTGCCTGGGTATGGTGGTCTCCTAAGCATAGGTGGGTATGGTCTTTCTACATCCAGATATAATTCTATATCATGTCCTTTGAACTTTCCTAGTGGTTCATCTCCTATTGCAAAAGCTCCTCTATGCTTCCTCAATACTTTCAGTAAGCTGAGTTTCATTTTACTGGTGAGTTGAGTGCCCTATTGGACTTCTTTGAATTCTTATACTAGTTCTTTCAGGGTGTTAGCATTTGTTATATGATTTATGTCAAAGGAAAATTCTTTGTCTTTGTTTGTACCTATGGTAAGATATCTATTTTTACTATTGCAAATGTCCATACCATACATTCTTTGGTACTCTGTACCTAGTAAGAATCCTTGTACATGTGCATTCTCTAGAACTACAAATTCAGGTTCTAGTCTGATATTTTCTTTTTGGTGTGGGATAATTATCTCTTTGATTATTGTCCCAAGTGAGTGCATTTTGCCTGATGCACTTTTAAAGTCTCTAGCTTTTGTTAGGATTATATCCTCTTTCCATTTGGGGAAGTGTTGTTTTAAGTATTCTTTTGCCATTATGGAGCAACTTGCTCCTGTGTCAATGATCATTGGATGTTTACAGTTCTCAATGTAAACTGTCAATTTTGTAGGTGTTCCATGAATGAATCGTATCCCGCTATTTGGGGTTACCAGGAATGTTTGTGCATTCTGTGTGTGCTTACAGAGCTTTTGTCTGTTTTTATTTGTGGTATTCCTGAATCTAATTCAATTTCTTGTATGTCAAGTGAACTTTCTTCATTGCATTCCACTATGTATTCTTCTATGGTATCAGGTTCACTTTGTGATTCTGCTCTCATACCATTTCCCATACTGTCAGAATCAGATTTGTCACCTGTTTGTTCTTCTTCTGATTCTTCATCAATTGCATATATTTTTTTTTGGGTTTTGTGCAATTGTTGGCATAGTGGTCTGGTGATCCACAGTTGTGGCACACATATTTCTTTTTTTGGGGTTTCTTTCCCTTTCTCTTTGTTTGTTTCTTTAACTTCAGACTTCTTGTCTTTGAAGTTTGGTTTATAGTATGTGTACCTTCCTATGGAGGTTTTTTTCCTCACATCTTGTATGACATTTGCTATGTCATCAATGCTGCTGATGTTGTTGCATCTGCATTTGACTGCATGTTCTAGATCTCCTGGCAATTTTGTTAGGAGTTTATGGTTTCTCATTTCTATTGTCATATTGGGATCAATAGCTTTTAGCCTTTTTTGTTTGTTTGAGACACCATTCATATGGGTCTTTTTCTGTGGAGTATCTATCACTTTCAAAGGACATGGTCTTTTTCCAGATCCAACTACCATTGCTATAATTTTGTATAATCTGGTTCCTCCACCATGGCCAGCTTTTCCTGCCATGTATTTCTTTCATCTCAGTATACCATATTTTTGCATGGCCTCTGAATGCTGTGTTAAGTCTTGTTGTGATCCAGTAGTCTGGTATCTTTGGGAAATCAACAAAGAGTCCATCAATATAGTCAATTATTTCCATATGGTCATATTCCCCAATTCCTGAGAGCTTTGGCCAGTTTTCTACTTCTGGTAACTGTTTTAGTGCCTGTTTCTCTGAATAGCTGAGATTTTCCCCATCTTGGTACATTTACTCTGATCTTGAGTTTGGAATCTGATATTCAGGTTCCTGGTAATAGTCTTTATCCTCTTCTTTCAATTTTGTAGAGGTAGTGGGTTGACCTTGTGTTGGAGGGTATTTATTGTCTTCTCTGTCATAGAGGTAATCAATTTCTTTATCAAAGCTATCCTGTTGCTGCTGGATACTCCTCAGATCTCTCCTCACAGTTTGTTGTTCTTCTAGAATTGAATTCAACTGTCTGTTAGCTTTTTCCAATTCTGTCCAAATTTTTGCCAGATTTGTATTCAAGTCTTTTATGACTGTTGCTTGGAAAGCATTTTCTTCTTTCAATGTTTCCACTTCTGTCCTCATTTTTCTGAGGTTTCATGTGTCCAATCCATGAATTGGGCCAATTTGGTCAATGTGAATTTGTTTTCAAACTCATGAGTGTGGATTGTACTCTAAGTTAATAATTCTGGATCAATTGAGTCAGAACTATCAAAACTATTTGTAGGTACAACTATTTTTTGCTTTTGTGTACTTCTTGGAGTAAGTCCATCAGCTTTTTCATCAATGGGTCTGCTTCCTTCTTCCTCTGGTTGAAAGAAGTTTTGTTTCTCCTTTGGGCTCCCTTTCTCCTGTTGGAAACTACCTGGAATTGTTGGGGAGCCTTGGATGAAGTTTCCTTTGGCTTGTAAGGCCTGGAACTGCTGGGTTGTTGTGGGGAAGATGGGACTTCTCCTTCCATTTCTGGGGGTACCTGAATCTGACTGGGCTCTTCCTTGTGCCAAGATCTCTCTATGACTTGTATGGCTGCCTGGTTCTCTTTGATTCTGATTGCTCTTTCTTCTAAGAGTTTGAAATTCTTGTTGGGATTCCAACCTTGCATTTCTGTCATAAGTTCCATCCAAGCCATTTGCTTGAGACAGATCTTCTGAGTGGTTATCCCCACTTCTGCCCATGATGCTGCCATAGTGAACATTTTGTTGTCCATGCTCCATGTGAAGAGGTCTTTCAGGAGTTTGTGTATTTGAAGGACCTGTTCTGAATCTGTCCAATCTCCTGGTTGGACTTCTGAGTTGAATTTGATTTGTAATAAGACCTTGGGTAGGAGTTCCCTGATGGTAAGTCCTTTGCTGGTCATTTGATCCAGTGATTGGCTGTCTTCTTCCTCTGTGTCTTCTTGGCCAGTGTTCTGGTTGATTTCTTGGGAATACAAGATCTCTAAGAAGTGGAGGTGTCATGTTAACAATGTTAAAAAATGACAGACAATGAAAAATGTTGTATGTTTCAAGGTTTATTTGCCTTTAGCAGGCCCTTGTACAAGTTTATGATCTATACTCTTTGGCAATTTGCCTTTAGAGTTTACAACTGGGTTGATAACAGTGATTTTCTGTTTTTCAATTTGTTTTGGTGATCCAACTGGTTTTGTTGGAGCTTTTCTGGGTTTTTTGCCCCTTGGAACGGCTATTGGTGTCCAATCTTTTGAGTTGATTGTCACTTCACTATGTCTTTTCTGCTTGCCCTTGGTTTTTGGCAGCACCTCTCTGTCTTCTGAGGCTGTCACAGATGGATTTCCTTGTGACTGGGTTTCTAATGGAATATAGTCTTTTTCCACTATTCAGGAAAGATATTTCAAATTTTATATCAGTATTTTATGATAAAACAAAATGATTTTATTCAATTCTACTGTTATTTTTTGAAATTTTTAAGTATTCTTATTATAATATTTTTTTTATATGTTTTTATTGAAAAATAACAGTTTTTGAGTTTTTCACTTATGTTTTATAAGTGAAAACTGTAATATCCAAGTGTTTTGTGAATGATTCACTTGGATATTATTATTTTTTTGTATAAAAACGTCAAATTTATTCAATTATAATAAATTTGGTTATAAATATTATTACTAATATTTCTTAATGTGAGTTTTTATGAATTAAAACTTTAATATCCAAGTGTTTTGTGAATGATTCACTTGGATACTATTGTTTTTCTTCTAAAAAAACACGTCAGATTTATTAAATTATAATAAAACTGATTTGTTATTTTAAATATTATAAATAATATTTAATTTAACACTTGATTTTTGATTAAAATCTCAATCAATTACAAGTTTTCATGTCAATTTGAGTGATGTCTTGTTTTAAAGGAAATATTTAATTAAAATATTCCTTATAAATAATAAAAAATTATTTTATTATTTGATATTTATTAATTATTTATTAATAAATGTTTCTTTATTGATTTCCACGCACTTTGGTGAAAAATAATAGTAAAAAATAAGTAATATACTGTTTGTATATTATTATTTATATTGAAATTTAAATAATACTGTTGTATTATTATCAAATTTTGTGAAAATTATTGCAATATAATGAAATAAAGAGGATTTGTACTCTTACTCTCAACAAAAATATTTGTAATATATATTTTGGGAGAAAAAATCATGTATATAATATATGATGCTATATTATATATATATATAAAAATGATAATAATAGAAAAGAAGATAAATTTGAAATTTTACTCACAATTAGTAAAATAACTTTTAAATAACTGAATTTGTATGCCTAATTCAGTTCAAAACACAACCAATAAGGTTGAAACACCACGGCCCGGCCCCCAAGATGTCAGGGTGAGTCTATATAGTAGCTATAAAATGTAGTTACAAGCTAGTATTATGACTGTGACACATCAAAAAACAAATAAATTTAAATCTTCAGGTCCTACTGCTACGTGGTAACAGTGGCGATGAGTCTGCTGAGGACCCGGGTTGCAATACTCTAATATCTTTGACTGTAAAGAAGTACTCCAATAATTATATTCTAATTATATCTTTAATGATAATTCTAAGGACCCTAATGATTGATAACAGTTTTGTCATGTAAGAATATGGATAATAATATAAAAATTGATGGGTTTTCAAGGAAAAAACCCTTTTTTTTATACCTTTCAAGACTGTCAAGAGTTATTAACTCTTCACGCGTCAGAGGAGTGAAAATTTCCACTCCAATGATCAGTCTGTGGTTCTGGATTGTCAATTCTGACGTCAATAGAGGCAGAATCGTGGTTTTGGAACCACAAATGATCATTCTGGATCAATACAGGGTGAAAAAACTTTTCACCTGCCACATCAGCACTTGGATGACGTTGTTCTGGTGTCTTCATGATCAATAATGATGATTTTAGGGATTTTATCTCTTCATAAGTATATTATTTTAAGTATGAGAGCAATACTGTTTGATACAAGTTTGATACAGTCATGTATTGCTAGAAAAACCTTCCAATCAAGATATCTCAGTCAGTTCTTAAGATATCAAGAAACCAAGAGCACAGAATTGAAGGGCTCAATGAGCTCTTCAATTCAGTATGCTTCATGTTTACCCTTTAAAATAGCAAAATTTATAAGGGTTTTAAGTTTTTTGATGTATTTTGTACATCAGCATGAGGCTTCAAAAACTTCCATACCAGATATCTTCTTCAATTTGGAAGATATCTCTACTCTGATGATACAGTCTTGTAGGGCTTGATTAGCTCTACAGTTTGGTATATTACACTGTACAGCTGTATGAGTGTATGCCAAAGATACAGGGGTTTGTTTACATTGTTGTTTTCAGAATATCTGTATTTTGGTTGTTAAACCTTTGAACCAAGATCCCTCAGTCAATTTAAGAGATACAGAGGTCTAAGGTGTCTCAAATTAAAGCTCTTGTTTAGATCGTTAATTTGGTTATACTTTTGTACAGTTTTGTACAAGCCCTCTTTGACTTTCAGGGGGGTCTTGGTTTTTAAAATAAAGCTCATATGGCATATCCAGTTTTAGTGGTGTTACAGAAGCATGGATGATACCATTGTGTAGCTCTCTATGTGAGCTTTAAGAAAAATACCATTTTGGTATAGAATAACTTAAATATGCATAAGTTAGATGAGAGGTGAAAATAAGGGTTTTGACTTGTTTATTCTCCTCTAGGTTTCCTTATTCTGTTTGGATAAGGTTGGTGTTTAATTTAAGAGGAGTTTTTTCCTCTTATTTATTACCTGTATTGACTATGTTTGTTCAATAATTTTCATACCATTATTTATGGTATGTTGGATGTCATTCTAGTGCTCTGTTTTGAGTCACAGGCTGACACTTACCAGGAATTCACAGACCTGCAACCAACACTAATGATTCCTCAAGCCATCAACCAAATCTTGTTGGAGCATCGCCGCTTGCTCAAAATTATTCCTTTTGTGGATTAAACTCATTGAAATGAGATGCACCATGAATTCCAGGAGGAACTAAACTCCTTCCTTGGCCAAGCAATGAAGGCTTATCCAAAGGAGGACATCACCAGGATAGTCTCCATTCCACTTTGTATATTTTGTAATACTTTCTTTTAAATAAATTATTTGTATTCAATAATTGTTATGTTCAATTTCTATTACATTCTTTGTTCACATAAAAATTATTTATTTCCTCCTTAGAGAAAATCTCTGATTGTGTGAGAATAATTTTTGTAAGTGCTCCACCAAATGTTTGAGTCAGTATTTGTTTGTGAGAACCTCTTTTGCCAAAAATTCACAAATAGTCACCATTACGACCTCCTACATTTTCTTCTGATATGATTGAAAACCATATCAGAGCTTAACTGTAAAAATGCGGGTGTTCCCGGCATGTGAGCAATCCACTGCAGATTCATGAGACATTTCCTTTCCTATGGTCACACGCTATTAATCTTAGTCATGTATTGAATTGTTTGAATTGTTGGGAACCTTCGCAAGTGTAAGGATTAGGTTATGAATCGCTGGAAGCCTGCACAGGCATAAGCAAATTGTAGCGTTGTTGGAACCTGCACAAGCGTAAGGATTTGCATGTGAATTGTTGGAAGCCTGCCCCAGAATAAGGAATTGTTTGAATTGTTGGGAACCTGAACACGCGTCAGAATTTGCATGTGAATTGATGGAAGGCTGCAAAGGCTTAAGGAATTTTTAGCATTGTCGGAACCTGCACAAGCATAAGGATTTGGGTGTGAATTGTTGGAAACCTGCCCCGGAGTAAACAATTGTTTGAATTGTCGGGAACCTGCACAAGCGTCAGGTTTTCCATGTGAATTATCAGAAGCCAGCACCAGCGTAAGGAAACTTTTAAACTGTCAGGTACCTGCAAACGTAAGGATTTGCGTAAGAGGCATTGGAAGCCTGCACCGGCATAGGGAGTTGTTTGAATTGTTGGGAGCTTGTACAAGTGTAATGATTTGCGTGTGAAGCATTGGGAGCCTTCCCTGGTGTAAGCAATTATTTGAAGTATTTGAAACCTGCACAAGCGTAAGGATTTGCATGTGAAGCATTGGGATCCTGGACAAGAGTAACAAACCACGACATATTTATAATGGCATGCCACCATACACAATCCATTTCACCCCTTTTTCATGTGAGCCACCCTATCTCCCACACTCCAAACCATCCAATCCTGGTGTACATTGTCCTCTGCACTGTGCCACCATTATTTACCAATCACACTGCAATTCCAACACAAATGCAAATCTCCTCATTCTTTGAATTGAGATGAAATTGTAGTACCATCCCTGATTTGATAGCCTGCTCCCTTGCCAACCTCATAATAGCCATGGCTTTTTTTCCACATTGTTTTGGCCAACCTCTTTGAGCATTGCGCAGACATACCCACGAGTGTTGTGCTTTCATGTCCTGTGCTGGATCGTTATAATGAACAAATGGACTACTGGCCCACCTTACCTGAATGAGCCCTTGACATTCAGATAGATAAATCCAAAAATACTCATTTGGGAAAATCAATTTTCCCCCTATACACCACTGTGACGCATCTCTTTGAATTTGGCCAGTCCGCTTATCAGCTTGAAACCACCATCCCGAAGAATACAGCGATGCAACCTTATCAACATGAGGTGCGTTTGTGAATCCATTCATGGTGAAAGTGAGTGCGGAAGCAAATTTGAATGCACCCTGATTTGCGGGAATATCGGCTTCATAGTTGACTTGATAAAAAGACGGAACCCACAATGCCTTGTAGCAATATCAAATATTCTGAAATAAATTATCCCCAACATATTTTGTGGATTGAGCTAGAATGTAACCCACCGCACTAAGATTGGCAACTCAGTTCAGCCATTCATCTTTTGCATTTTCAATTTTCCCAAGACTTCCATACAGACCAAATTGTTCATTCTTTGTGCTGCATTTGCACCACCCAATTGCAAACATAAATCCCTCCAGTAATGCTCCATTTGTTGCAATTGGGTTGGTGAATCTCTTTTCGCAAAATAAGAATTGTGATAATTCATCCCATTGATTGACCTTGACTTTGCTCATTGTTGTGAACAGTCTGAATTCAACAAGGGCAATGGGTAATCCGGTTGAAGAGAAAATTCCCACGCCAAAGTGAATGTGTTTGATCTGATTGACATCCACAAGCCTCCAAATTTCACTTGGGCTCATATTTGCTGATACTGGCATTGATATTTGTGCTGTTGGTTGAGAGGAGGAAAACAACCTATTCTTTTGGGAGATTCTGGCCTCATTTGTCTTTTGGGATGTCCCACTATTCCCGAGTGGGTGAGGGATCACTTTATGTTGAAGCAGACAAGATATCAGATACTGCTTCCTCCCATTTCAACCTAAGGCCTTTTGAGTCCAGAAGGGTACCCAAAGCCCAATGAGCTTTATTTGGCACACATCTTTGACTTCCCTGTTGGAGCCCACATGGCATTTGATTGATCTAAACTTCCTAAAGCCAATGTTATTCCACATGGTCCAATGAGGTTGCCACATGAATGTGGAAGCATATATATATATATACGCTGAGAATAAGCGAGTCACTCACACTTTTGTTCCTCACACCAACGCTTTCCCACAAGTTCCCTTTCATGCTCCTTTCCTTTTTTTGTGATGGCATGCCTGCAGCAGCAAATGAAATGATCCCAAATGATTACTGAAATATTAATATCACCTGAAGTCAATGTTGGTCGATCAATCTTTTTTAATTGTGGCTGAAAATGAAATATCACACCTCAACTTCACAAATTTGCAATCTCAAGTACCTGAACCTGAAAATTGCAGTGGATAGTGCATTATTCAATTTGATATATTGATGTTCCCATTCAATCACTTTCCAATCCAACCATGTGGAATATCACAAGCACGCACAAAGGCAATATGCACCCTGCTGCAGATCCCTAATTATCCTAGTCCTCTTGAAACACACAGGGCCAGTTGGCCTATTATGGGCTGGCAGGAAGTGATCAAAGCCTCTTCCCCCAATGCCCCTGCATGTGCTAATAGTGGGCACAACTGCATGACTCAGTTTGTGTCCTGTTGGACTATTTTCAATGGTGTACAGTGGCATGCCTCCATACAATTATTATTGGTATTCATACTGTGGCATACGGGCAGTAGTAGGATAGGTAGTCACAATTATTAAATTCATAAATAATTTTTCAAAATTCAATTACAATCTGTCTAGTACAAAGCTAATCTAAAACAGGTCAAGCCTGGCTGTAATTTTAGCTGACCTGGGTACAGTCAATGTGACCTCATCACTTGAACCAAGACCGTGCTTTGCCACCCAGGAATCATCAAAATCTAATACCAAGCATTGTGCAAGTTCAAATCTAAGAGGTACAGTGGGGTTAAAAGACTCTGACAAGAAGAAACTTTTATTCAGTAAATTCCATATATACTTATTAGTACGTAGACATACCAGCTCCATTACATTTTTACCCTCTGAAAGTTTTTCGGAAATGTCAATGAGTGATAAAGCCCCTTTAAATAAGCTTGTTCTCCAGTCATCTGAGCATACCATCAAAGCACAAACCCCTGTGGCACAGAAAGCCGCTAATATACCATAGCAAATTTGATTTATTCCGAGATTCTTGTGACACGTCAAAAGATCTTTTATGGCCCCATTGTTTTTGGAGCTCATGAGTTTGCCTTTGATGCCATTGACTTTGACCTTTGTATTTTCACATACCATGTTGTACGCAATCATAAAATGGATAGCTGTATCCATTAGATCCTCCAGGTTGTTGAGCAGCTTTGTTTATATCTCATTGTCAGCCCAGCCAACTTCAATGCTAAGTTGTGTTGCACGTTGCTTTGATTTACTCATGCAGGAGGCAAGGTATTCAACTGCTCCACTTTTGAGTCCAAGAGGATTGGTCAAATTTGATGTTAGTGCCATATATGGTTTGGGTGTAATCACATCATATGAGACTAAACTAATGGATTCAAACATAACATTTGTCCAAAAATGTTTAACTGGATTGGCGGGGTAAAGAAGGCTCTGAACAATTTTGAAGAAGGAGTGTTCATATTTTCAGAGATTATCTGGAGGTTTAGCTCATTCCTTCATCAATTTGAGATTCCAAATGTTGTTATCAAAAAATGCTTCTGTTTCTGTTGGCTTAAAAAATCTAACCCTGTACATTGCAATTTATATCACAAGTCAACAGGAAATGATTGAGCATCATGCACAAAGATAAAACTCACCTGCATTCTCAAGCTTCTCAAGCCAGGCTGACATTTTAAGCTCTTGGTTACTGATCACCTTGATACCAACAGGCATGAATGCATGAGCATGCTTTGTTGGTAAATTGTCCCATCAATTTTTGTAAGTCCTATTGATTTTATCAAGCCCCCTCTTCCTTGATTGTTGAGTAGTATTGGAATGATAATTAAAAATGTCTCCAAACTCTTCCATGTGGGATAAAAATATTCCTTGAAAATTGGTAGAGGATGACACTTTGGGCTCAGGGTTGGGAATTATATCAATCATATCTTTTCCCATTGTATCATGTTTGATTGTCTCCCTTTCTTGAAAGGCTTTAATATTTTGAGGAGAGGCGGGAGGGGTTTCATCATGGATTGTTTCATTGAGTATGGGGGGGATTTCAGTATGTGGAGGTTCATCATGGATTGTTTCATTGAGTATGGGGGGGCTTTCAGTATGAATTTTGAATTTTTTCAAGCCTTTGGATTGTTTGAGAAATTTCTGGGACAAATTGTTCCTTGGATATAATTTCCACCTCCCCACTGAAAATTACATCATCTTGCCCAGCATCTTCTATAGGTGCACAAAGTTCAACAGTCTTTTCCTTCTCATAGCTTTCAAAATTTGGTTTCTGAGAGCTTGGAGGCTGATCTGAAATAAAGGCTATGACACAATATCAGGTTTTGAGAGATTTGAAATATTCAAGATGGATGCATACTCACATTCTGGAAGAGCTGGTGGATCTTGAGCATCTTCATGTGACTGGCTCTCTAATTCAATGCCAAATTCAGAACTACTGGCCATATCAGAGATTTACTTCCACTCTCTGGGGCTGAAGTTGATACTTCATTGAATTCAGTTGAATTTCCTGGGGTTTGGGCCATAGCGGAGGTAGTTTGTTAAGAAAATAGATGGTGACGGGTTGATTGATAAATTTTTTGAAAATTTTTGAATAAAAAGATCAAAATTAAAGATAATAGGTGGAAGTAAAATAAGTTTAAAATAATTGATTCTCTTTTAGGTAATATTGGAGAATTTCGGCAAGTTTGAAAGAAGTTAAATATCAATTTAAAGAAGTTTAAGATTTATTGAATATTCTAGAAAAATAACATTTTAGAACCGCAAGTTGACCAAAATAAACCTGCGCATCAACAGCCTTGGAACCTTCTATTGAAATTGTTCTGCATTTGCAAAATCTGATTTGTTGGGAAATTGAAGGAGGCAATGTTTTGCAAATTATTTCATATCATGCAAATGAAATCACTTGCCTG
This sequence comes from Austropuccinia psidii, assembly GCA_023105745.1. Taxonomy (NCBI): domain Eukaryota; kingdom Fungi; phylum Basidiomycota; class Pucciniomycetes; order Pucciniales; family Sphaerophragmiaceae; genus Austropuccinia; species Austropuccinia psidii. The sequence goes on along the minus strand of JALGQZ010000004.1, from coordinate 25,502,501 downwards.
TGAGATATTGAATAAAGGTGACTAGTGAGAAACCTACTAAAGTCAACTTTTGAACTATTCAATGGTAAGGACTAAGCAAAGTGTTCCATTTGAATGATATGAAATAAAATGGTTTTGTCAGGGAAACAGGAGACACAATTCTTGCCTTAAATAGTCAACTTATTTGGTTTTAATTTGTGAGTCTCATGATTTAAACCCTAAACACAACATTGTGAATATACTGACCAAGTTCCCCTTAGGTCCTGTTGGCAGAAAAGGCCACTCAGAATATTTCCTTGATTGTGTTGATTGTGTATGCCAACAAGCCACCGTACACTATGGATGTAATACGGAAGCGTCAGGATGGTAAGTGGTGGGGGTGCGGAGGCATAAGGAGGGTTGAGGGCGGTGTTGGAGGAATTCCAGGAGGTTACTACACAAGCATAAGGATGGTAAGCGGTGTTGGAGGAATGTTGGGATGGCACCACACAAGCATAAGGATTGTTAGCGGCTTTGGAGGCTTGTTGGGAGGGCACTACACAAGCGTAAGGCTGGGTAGCGGTGTTGGAAGCATGTTGGGAGGGCTCTCCACAAGCATAAGGATTGTAAGTGGTGTTGTAGGCATGGTGGGAGGGCTCTCCACAAGCGTAAGAATCATGAGTGGTGTTGGAGGCATGTTGGGAGGGCTCTCCACAAGCGTAAGGATCATAAGTGGTGTCAGAGGCATGTCGAGAGGGGACTACACAAGCGTAAGGATGGTTAGAGGTGTCGGAGGCATGTCGGGAGGGCACTCCACAAGCATAAGGATGGTTAGTGGCGGAAGAAGCACATAGAGATGGTAAGTGGCAGTGGAGGCATGTTGGGAGGGCACCACGTGAGCGTAAAGATGGTAAGGGTGGGGGTGTGAAAGTTTCAGGAGTGGTGAGGGCAGAGATGGGGGGACAGTGTTGGAGTCTCATCTGGAGGGAGGTGCAGGCACGTAAGCATGCCAAGCATTGGAGAGGATTAGGCAGGGATGCAGAAGCCAATGAGGTGAAATTACCCAAACATTGCAAATAGTGTTGAAATGGGTTTGTGCTTTGAGTGACATTCTCATGTTACACATGTGACAATTGACATTGTCTTGACGCTGGCGTGATGTGACCCACTAAATCCAGTGACTATAAAGTGACACTCATGCAACTGAAGCAAGATTTTATACTGACCACGGTGTGACGTGAAGTCAATTGCTAAATATTGACGTGAGATTTGCCCTGGTGAATGGGTATCCACCTTCAGATCATTTGCATATATGTAGCTCATGTGCCCAATGCTCAGCATTGTGATTCACCCAATTTTCACACGCAAGCTGATAATGTCACAGTCAAAAGCTCAGTGTGAAAGTTTTCTGTAGAGCCATTGTCGGAACCATTTTTGCGATTGCTCATTGGAAGGCTCAGTTTGGAGCACTTCACCAAAGCGTGTGATATGCTGCGCCTGGTTGAAATGTCATCCAATGCTGTGCCAAATGCTCAGATTGTGTGCTTACAAAAATGAGCTAGCAATTGCTCAGCATGGTGCATTTGATATTGTTATATCAATAGCTAAATGACTGTGCAATTCAAATTTTCAGCCACTGAGCATTTCAATTATGAGCCTAAAGCAGACCTGAGCAATGGGTTGACCCAAGCTCACACTGTGTTCACTTGTCATACAGCAGCCCGACCCTTTGTTCAAACTCTATCACCCAGCTGTAATGCTGGTATGCTCACTGCTGTCACCTGTGATCAAATGCACCACATATGTTTCTGCATGGGGCATTTGGGGATTGCACCCACCATGCACATTCAACAAGGCCCCCACAAAAGCCTTCCTGGGTGATCGGGTGGCTATTTGAGGAAAAAAAGGGGATTTGACTGAGTCTGACAATTAAATCAATTGCAATACTCAGCCAGAACCCCTTTGTTCCTCTGCATCATGCAGGCATTTCCCTTCTCAGTCGCAGCATTGGCTGCGACTGAGCTTAAATTTTCCCAAAACACTTTGAAGCTGAGCCTTTGTTGGGTGCTGAAACTGCTGCAATTGGCTCAGATTCACCATGGTATAAAAGACCATCTTTTCCTGACAAGCCCTCCACTTTTTTCCAGATCACCCGCTCTTCTCATTTTTGTGTGTATTCCCCCCTCCTCTTCCTGCCTTTCCACTATTTCCTATTGCACTCCACTAACCCTAATCCCCTTCCTTCTTGCTTTTTGTTTTTCCCGCTTATACATCTAGAACCCCCCTTCTATCCATCTTGTGTGTCTCCTTCATTTAAAATTTGTGTCAATATTATGTTCCAATATTAAGCCTAATTCTTTGTCATGACTTTCCTTTAGAGTTTTCCAAACTTCCAACTAGAGCATCCATATTTCAATTCAGTTTTAAGTTTATAATTCAACGTATGTCTTCATTTTCTTTCTTTATTTTTTACTTTCTATTCAGTTACTAACCTGAATTGTTTTGCTTTTAGATGTTGTACACTTTATGCACTAAGCAGGGTATCCCCTGAATTTGCTCCTTGACAACAACCAACGCTTGTGATGCTTGCCAACAAGAACACAAGAAATCCTTGTTTGTTGTCCAACCCTTCTGACGACGCAGCCAGAGGAGTTTCTGCCCAAGACGCCCTTGCGGGGACTCCTTTGTGGTCAACAATGATGAAAGTATTCCTGAGTGGGAATTGACAAGGGGACCCCAAATAGGCCAACGGGAATGATTCCAGACAATTAGCCCTGTCCCTTCCAGTGTTAATTTGCGCACCATCTGATGGTCACTTCACTCCTCAACCAGAGCAAAGTGATTATCCAGCCGATGAAGGATGGCAATGGTGAGAGGACATTCAAGCTTGGGCCAATCATCACCATGTCTAGTCACCCATTGGATTGAAACACCCAAGTAAGTTTTCTTTTTCCTCCTCAATTCATTTCCGTTCACACAATCATACTGACTTTTTTCCTTTATGCATAGAACAAAACCCACTGAATCCCCCCCAACAAGACTCACCCATTCCACATATGCCTCGCAAGCAAACCCCATGGCAACCCACTCCATGCCTGAGTGGCACCTGATGGTCGGAGGACTTATGCCACAGTAAGCAGCCAACTTTCCCTTTTCTCATTTTAACTTGCACATCAAGTTAACTGACTCTTCCTCCTTTTGTAGAACCCTCCCAACACAATGAGCCACCTATTCCTGGCGCCAGTCCATCCTCCAAACCACCTGAGGACGTTCCAACTTGTGAGCCAGAACCTGAGGTGGCTCCTACGCAATCCACGGAGGAACCTTTTGATAAGTCATAACTTCTATTTCTTTACTTCTATCAAATTTTCCTTACCCCTCCTCTGACCATCTCCAGCTTGTCCCGCTACTCCCCCCTCTGTAATCATCATCAAAAATATGCCAAATCGGAGCCCCCCTCCCCATTCTCCTTCCCCAGTGCCAAGCTCCCCTCATTCACACAATGATGTTGCCAGGAATTTACCAACTTACCACCGACTTTGATGATTCCTCAAGCCATTTTCCCCAAATCAATCAACCGAATCTTGTTGGAGCATTGCCACTTTCTCCAAATGATTCCTTTCATGGATGCAACTCATTGAAATGAGATGCACGGGGAATTCCGGGAGGAACTGAAAAACCTCCTTCGCCAGGCACTGGAGGCTTATCCAAAGGAGGACATCACCAGGATAGTCTCCAAATATCTTGAAAAAAAAAATCTTCTTCCTCTTATTTAATATTTAATACATTCTTTTCAATTAATTTGTTGTAATCAATACATGCTTTTTTTCATTTTTGTTATATTATTTTTTCCCATGAGATTCTCCATTTTACCATTTGTGCAAATCACCTATTGTGTTATAATAATTTTTATAACAGCCCCACCAAATGTTTCAGTCAATATTTCTTGGTGTGAACCTCTTTTGCAAAAAATGCACAAATAGTCACCATTAAAGCCTCCTATAATTTCTTCTGATATGGTCGACAACCATATGAGATCCTAACTGTAAAGATGCGGGTGTTCCCTGCATGTGAGCAATCCACTGCAGATTCATGAGACATTGCTTTTCCTATGGTTGCATGCTATTAATCTTAGTCATGTATTGAAATTTTAGAATTGTCAGAACCTGCAGAAGTGTAAGCATTTGCATGTGAATTCTCAGAAGCCTTCATGGGCATAAGGAATTGTTTGAATTGATGGGAACCTTCACAAGCGTCAGGCTTTGGGTGTGAATTGTTGGGCGCCTGCACAGGTGTAAGGAATTTTTAGAATTGTCGGAAGCTGCACAACCGTAATCATTCACATGTGAATTGTCCAAAGCCTTCACCGGCATGAGGAATTGTTTGAACTGTTGGGAACCAGCACAAGCGTCAGGATTTGCATGTGAATTATTGGAAGCCTGCACTGGCCTAAGGAAACGTTTAAATTGTTGGGAACCTGCACAAAGTAAGGATTTGTGTGGGAGTTGTTGGGAGCCTGCACTGGCATAGAGAGTTGTTTGAATTGTTGCGAGCTTTTGCAAGCATAATGATTTGCGTCTGAAGGCTTGGCAGTGTGCTCTGGCGTAAACAATTGTTTGAAATATTGGAAGCCTGCACAAGCGTAAGGATTCCCGTGTGAAGTGTTGGGATCCTGGACAAGACCAAGGAACCAAGACAAGCTTATGGTGGCATGCCACCATATATGAGCCATTTCACCCCTTTTTCATGTGAGCCACCCTATCTCCCCAGTTCCAACCCATCAAAACCAGGTGTATGCTGTACTGCGCATTACCACACCCCTATTCTCCAATGACCCTCTAACTCCCAGACACATCCACACTCCCTCATTCTTTTAAATGGGATGAGATTGTATTACAATCCCTGATTTGATAGCCTGCTCTCTTGCCAATCTCATAATAGCCGTGGCTTTTTTGCCACATTGTTTTTGCTAACCTGCTTGAGCATTGCGCGGACATACCCACTAGTGTTGTGCTTTTGTTGTCCTGTGCTGGATCGTTATAATGAACAAATGGACTACTGGCCCACCTTACCTGAATGAGCCCATGACACTCAGATAGATCAATCCAAAAATGCTGATTGGGGAAAACCAATTTTCCCCCTGTACACCACTTTGATGCATCTCTTTGAATTTTGCCAGTCCGCTTATCAGATTCAAACCACCATCCCGAAGCATACAGAAATGCATCCTTATCAAGATGAGGTGAGTTTTTGAATCCATTCATTATGAAAGTGTGTGCGGAAGCAAACTTGAATGCACCCTTATTTGTGGGAATATTGGCTTCACAGTTGACTTGATCAAACGACAAAACCCCCAATTACTTGTAGCAATTTTTAATCTTCTGAAATACATTATTTCCAACATATTGTAAGGATTGACCTAGAATGCGACCCACTGAGCTAAGATTGGCACTTTGGTTTGACCATTCATCTTTTGTGTTTTCAATTTCCTGAAGACTTCCATACAGTCCAAATTGTTCATTCTTTGCGCTGCATTTGCGCGACCCAATTGCAAACATAAATCCCTCCAGTAATGCCCCATTTTTTGCAATCCCGTTGGTGAATCTTCTTTTGCAAAATAATAATTGTGAGAATTCACCCCATTGATTGACGTCAACTTAAGTAATTGTTGTGAATGGTCTGAATTCAACAAGGGCAATGAGTAATCCGGTTGAAGAGAAAATTCCCATGCACCCAAAGTGAATGCATTTGCTCTTATTGACATCCACAAGCCCCCAAATTTCACTTGGGGTCATATTTGCTGATACTTGCATTGATATTTGTGCTGTTGGTCGAGAGGAGGAAAAAAACTTATTCTTTTGGGTGATTTTGCCCTCATTTGTCTTTTGGGATGTCCCACTATTCCCAAGTGGGTGAGAGATCACTTTATGTTGAAGCAGACAAGATATCAGATACTGCTTCCTCCCATTTGAATCTAGGGCCTTTTGAGTCCAGAAGGGTACCCAAAGCCCAATGAGCTTTATTTGGTACACATCTGCAACTTCCCTGTTGGAGCCCACATGGCATTGGATCAATCTAAACTGACTCAAGTCAATGTTATTCCATGGGGCCCCATGAGGGTGCCACATGAATGCCAACCCATATATATATCTATATATATATGCTGAGAATAAGTGAGCCACTCACACTTTCTTTCCTCACACCAACGACTTCCTGCAAGTTCCCTTTTATTCTCCTTTCCTTATTGCATCAATGGCATGCTTGCAGTGGCAAATGAAATGAAACCAAATGATTAATGAATTATTAATATCACCTAAATTTGATTTTGGTGGATGAATCTTTTTTAATTGTGGCTGAAAATGAAAGATAACACCTGACCTTTGTGAATTTGTAATTTCAAGTACCTGAACCTGAAAATTGCAGTGGATAGTGCATTATTCAATTTTTATATTGATGTTCCCATTCAATCACTTTCCAATCCAACCATGTGGAATATTGCAAGCACATGCAAATGCAATATGCACCCTGCTGCGGATCCTCAATTATCCTAGTCTTCTTGAAACAAACAGGGCCATTTGCCCACACATGTGCTAATAGCGGGCACAACTACCTGAATCAGTTTGTGTCTTGTCAGAGTATTTTCAATGGTGTATGGTGGCATGCCTCTGTACAATTATTATTGGTATTCATACTGTGGCATCCAGGAAGTAGTAGGATAGGTAGTCATGATTATTAAATTCATAAATAACTTTTCAAAATTCAATTACAATCTATCTAGTACAAAGTTAATCTAAAACGGGTCAATCGTGGATGCAATTTTAGCTGACCTCGGTACAGTCAATGTGACCTCATCACTTGAACCAAGACTGTGCTTTGCCACCCAGGCATCACCAAAGTCTAATACCAAGCATCATACAAACTCAAATCTAAGAGGTACAGTGGGGTTATAAGACTCTGATGAGAAGAAACTTTTATTCAGTAAATTACATGTATACTTATTAGTACGTAGACACACCAGATCCATTATATTTTTACCCTCTGAAAGTTATTCGGAAATGTCAATGAGTGATAAAGCCCCTTTAACTGAGCTTGTTCTTCAGTCATCTGAGCATACCATCAAAGCACAAACCCCTGTGGCATAGAAAGCCGCTAATATACCATAGCAAATTTGATTTATTCTGAGATTCTTGTGACATGTCAAAAGATCTTTGATGGCCTCCTTTTTTTTGGAGCTTGTGAGTTTGCCTTTGATGCCATTGACTTCAACATTTGTGTGTGCATGTACCATGTTGTACGCAATCATCAAATGAATACCTGTATCCATTAGATCCTCCAGGTTCTTGTGCAGCTTTGTTGATATCTCATTGTCAGCCCCGCCACCTTCAATTCTAAGATGTGTCGCACGTTGCTTTGATTTACTCAAGCAGGAGGCAAGGTATTCAACTTCTCCCTGTTTGAGTCCAAGAGGATTAGTCAAATTTGATGTTGGAGCCACATATGGTTTGGGTGCAATCACATTGTATGAGACTAAACTAATGGATTCAAACATAAAATTTGCCCAAAAATCTTTAACTGGATCAGCGGGGTAAAGAAGGCTCTGAACAATTTTGAAGAAGGAGTGTTCAGATTTTTGGAGATTATCTGGAGGTTTAGCTGATTTCTTCATCAATTTGAGATTCCAAATGCTGTAATCAAAAAACACTTCTTTTTCTGTTGGCTTAAAGAAATCTAACCCTGTATATTGCAATTTATATCACCAGTCAACATCCAATAATCATGTTTCATGCACAAAGATAAAACTCACCTGCCATCTCAAGGTCCTAAAGCCAGGCTAACATTTCAAGCTCTTGGTTACTGATCACCTTATTACCAACAGGCAGGAATGTATGAGCATCCTTTGTTGGTAATTTGTCCCATTGATTTTTGTAAATCCTATTGATATTATCAAGCCCCCTTTTCCATGTTTGCTGAGTAATTTTGGAATGATAATTCAAAATGTCTCCAAACTCTTCCATGCAGGATAAAAAAATTCCTTGAAAATTAGCAGAGGATGACACTTTGGGCTCAGGGTCAGAAATTATATCAGTCATATCTGGTCCCATTGTATCATGTTTAATTGTCTCCCTTTCTATAAAGGCTTGAATATTTTGAGGAGAGGGAGGAGGGGTTTTATCATGGATTGTTTCATTGAGTATGGGGGGATTTCAGTATGTGGAGGTTCATCATGAATAGTTTCATCGAGTATGGGGGCTTTCAATATGCGGAAGTTGATTATCAATATGGCCCACTTCAAAATTGAGCATTTCATAACCCTGATCCTGGGAATCTTTGGCGGCTTCAAAGGTACGGTTTTTTTTGTTGGTTTTTTTGGTGTCATTCATATTTGGTCTTTTTCCTAATCCTTTGCCTGCAAATCAATTACCACTTGAGATCCGTCAGATATATATTGTCCCTCCTCCACACCTGCCCATATATTGTAAGCAGCCATTTTGACGTTTTTTTATTGAATTGGTAATGGACTTACCTTTCAAATCCATTTTGAGGAGGCTCATTGCTTCATCAATCTTTTGACGCAAATAATCAGAAATTTTACTATCATTTTGAATTTTTTCGAGCCTTGCCATTGTTTGAGCAATGTTTGAGACAAATTGTTTGTTGGATATAATTTCCACCTCCCCACTGAAAATTACGTTATCTTGCCCAGCATCTTCTGTCGGTGCATAAGGTTCAACAGTCTTTTCTGCTCATAGCTTTTAAAATTTGGTTTCTGAGAGCTTGGATGCTGAGCTGAAATGAAGGCTATGAAAAAAGTATCAGGTTTGGAGAGATTACAAATATTCAAAATAAATCTATGCTCACATTCTGGAAGAACTGGTGGATCTGGATTACTTTCATGTGCCAGGCTCTCTACTTCAATGTATAATTCATGACTACTGACCATATCAGAGATTTCACTTCCACTCTTTGGGGCTGAAGTTGTTTGTTCATGGAATTAAGTTGAATTTGCCAGGGTTTGGGGCATAGCGGGGGTAGTTTAATAATAAAGAGATGGTGAAAAGTTGATTAATAACCTGATTGAAAATTTTAGAATAAAAAGATCAAAATTGAAAGAAAAAGGCCGGAGTTCTGAAAGTGGTAGAAATAAAATAAGTTCCAGATCACAGATTCTTTGTTAGTTAATATCAATATTGGAGAGTCTTGGAAAGTTTTAAAGAAGTCAAATATCAATTTAAATCAGTTCAATAGTTAGTGAATTCTCTAGAAAAAATAAATTTCAGAACCACAAGCTGACCAAAAGAAACCTGCCCATCAACAGCCTTGAAGCCTTCCATCCATATCTGTTGAGCTTGTCATGGATTTGCAAAAGATGATTTGTTGGGAAATTAAAGCAGCTGATTTGTTGCAAATTATCTCATATCATTCAAATGAAATCACTTCCCTGTGAGACATTGAATAAAGTTGCCTAGTGAGAAACCAACTAAAGTCAACTTTTGAACTATTCAACACTCATGAGGTAAGGACTAAGCAAAGTATTCTATTTGAATGATATGAAATAAAATGGTTTTGTCAGGGAAACAGAAGATACAATTCAGGTATTCAATAAAAAACTTATTAGGTTTAAATTTGTGAGCCTCACAATTTAAACCCTAGCCACAACATTGTGAATATACCTACCAATTTCCCCCAGAACCTGTTGGCAGAGGTGCCCACTCAGCATATCTTGCTGATTGCATTCATCATGTATGCCAACAAGCCACCGTACCTGAGCGTAAGGATGGTGTAAGATTTGACTGTGAAACTGATGATAATATTACTATTAATCAACAGTACTATGTCTGTTCTTATGAAATATAATAATAAAAATTATTATAACCACAATTAAATAATTAGAAAATTATTTCTTTCATTCACGTGTTATACACTACTAGTGATTATAACAGTGAGCAGTAATTGTCTACAAGAATCAATTACAAGAAGAATTTAATAATAAAAAACTTCTTTTATTAAAATAATAAGATTATTTTAATATATAATTATCTTTTACAAGAATAATTATAAAGATAATTCTTGAAGAAAACTATTACTAGAGAAAAACTTTAAGAATTAAAGATAAATAACTCACTAATACTCCAAAGAACTTATTGATAGATAAAAGTAGAGAAATTTGACGTGGAATTGTGGATTTAAGGGAGCAAAAGGATTTATAACAGTATTACAACAATATATAGTTGGATTCTATGATTTCACGTCTTTCTGGTTGATTCTGAAAGATTTAAAACACTTAATAATAGCTGTAACTAATACTTACTTGTTGGTAATAATGATTTAATAAATTGATAAGATGATTCTTGGAAAAAACAGAAAGAGGAGGCCTCTTTTAAGTCAACAAAAGCTCACAGAGGCGTGCCATGGAGCAAACTAAAAAACCAGTGAGTGAGAAAACAATAAACCCTTTTGGATTATCGATTGCATCATCAGTTGTCATGTAAGATTATCATAATTACTTAATTGATCCTTTTACGTGACTACCAACCCCAATATGTTTAGGAATAAAAGGAGTAACTTCTGTAAATCTTCTTTTATTCTTAAATAATCATTGATTTCTCAAAGTTATCAATGTTATTGCCAATTTCATCACAGGTTGTAATTACTGTGAATTTTTGAAGATTCAGTGTTTCACGTAGAATGGTCAAAAATGGACTGTAAGTAAAACTTTTAATTTTACTAGTAAAAACATAATTCTTTTTGGTTGTACCATAGATAATACAGTTCTCTATTAGTCCTGAAAGTTTCAAGAAGATTCATTAAGAATTGTATTTTTAATGAATTTTTGAAATTTTTACCTCATTTCTACGTAGAATTGCAAATAGCAGTATTTTGCTGGTTGCTATGAGGTAAATCAATGAATATATGTCCCAAAAGGGTTTTAATTACTCTTTTAGGGTCTAGTCATGGAAAGTCATCAAGAATTGACGTGGTTACAGGAGTCTAAGTAGCTCATTACCTCCTTGGCACGTCAAAATAGCAGGTTATTTGCTATTTTCTTATGATTACAGTAGGTGTAACTTGGTAACCAAGTTCCCAAAGAGTTTTAGTTTACCAATTGGGCCAAGATGAGCCATGGATTCATGCTCTGGAGCTATCCACGCCTCTGAGGCCTCAGAAGTTGGGTACCCTGGCTCTCTTTGATGTCTTTTGTCCCCCTTACTTATTTTTCACGTAAAAATAGAAAATTAAGCTTCAAGTGAGATATCCACTATGGGTGTACCAAAAGTCCATGTAAGAATACCATGATATTAAGTGCTCAAAACATGCATAACACTATTATTAGTGTATATGTAACATGGGATTTCTCACTTTCCCATTATTTTGGCTTAAAATCAAGAAAAACAAAAATTTTCACGGATCTTTTATGTGGTATTAATGATGTGGTATTGAGGTATTTTCCATTTTAGCACCTCAAATACTTAAATTGAGCTTATTCACTCTATGGGGCTACCCTAGGTGAATTTTTGTGTAGAATCCAAATCTGGTCTTAAATCCATGGATTTACTTACTCAATAAAAAGTTATTTATCTTCTCTGAAATTGAAAATGATAAATTTTGGATATATGCATGACTTATGAGTTGTGCATAATTCAAAATTTCTTTTTAAGATAATTGTGGCCTATTTGGGTATGTAAAATATACCTCAAGGCTCACATTCCCTCCCACCAAAAGATAAAATTGTCCTACAATTTTATTAGTGATAAAAGAATAAGGCCCCAAAGGGGGTTAATGTCCACTGTCCAACCTCTTCACATCACTCAGATCAAGTAATTTAAAGCACATTAATAGACATATTCAGGCTTGTGGCCTTCTTTAATGTCTAAATCTTCTTAAGAGTTTATCTGAGTCAGGTATTTCTGATTCTGCCATCCATTCATCTTCATGTACTGGATTTCTATATCTGACAAGATATTCTCTTTGATTTTTACCCCTAAGTCTCCTTTCTTTAATGACTTTCTTTATCTTTTTGTCTTTATTCTGTTCCACAGGTGGTACAGTTAAAGGAGTCGGGTTTCTTAAAGGAAACAATTCTTTATCAGCTGGTTGATAAGGTTTTAACAAGCTTACTGGAAAGGTGGGGTGTTTATTTTCCAATTCACCACTCAATTCCACTTGAACTGCATTGGTTCCATGTAAAGCAACAATAACAAAAGGTCCTACATAAGAATATTTAAGTTTCTTTGGGCCTTTGATATTATTAAAATTCAAGGTTGAAACTAAAACTAAGTCCCCTACTTTGAAGTCTGGTACTTCATGACTCTTGTCCCACTTCTGTTTTGCATAATCAAAAGCATCATCCATACTTTGTTTTGCATGATGTTTCACTTTATCAAGAATTATCTTGAAGCTGGAAGCTGTAGGATGAATGTCAATCAAGTCTTTCCCCAGTGTGTCTGCTGGGAGTCTTGGATTCCACCCTTTCTCTAACATAGCAGGAGTTTGTCCTGTGGAAGAATGGACTGATGTCTTGTATGCCAGTCCTAATGCAGGTATCATAGTGCACCAGTCATGGGTAAAGCCATCTGAGTCTTTGAATTCTAATCCATAAGCACAAAATCTCCTGATCATGTCCTCTAAAGTTTGAATCATCCTCTCTGCTAGCCCATCTGTCTGAGGGTGATATGCTGTAGAGAATGATAACTTAGTCCCAAACAATCTATGAAGATTGGTCCAAAGTGCAGATGTGAATTTAGGATCTCTGTCACTTATGATATTCTTAAATAATCCTGTATGAGAAATAACTCTACTCCATAAAAGAAGAGCTGTATCCATAGCAGTGTCATCTTTATGACATGGTAAGAATATGGGAGTTTTGCTATATCTGTCTACTATGACTAAACAAGCATTATAACTTCTGTCACCACTTGGAGGAAGTGCTGTGACCCAATCCATGTGAACAACTTCCCATGGGGATTTTGGTTCTTGCATATGGATCATAAGTCCAAATTTCTTGCCTGTACTCCTGTTTGCTTTTTGGCATCTGTCACAGGTATGGCAATATTCAATGGTTTCTTTTCTCCAAGATGGCCACCATGCACAGTTCTTCACTTTTTCAAGTGTTCTGTCTTCTGACAGGTGTCCAGAGTAGATACTATCATGACATTCATGAAGAATGGTATTGATAAGTAATCTACTGCACAATGTCATAACACAAGAATGTTTTGTTCTGTGGTAAATGATCCCATCAAACAAGTGAAATCTTCCTTCAGAATAGGAATTTTTCCAAACTTCATCAAGTGCATTAACTAAAGATGTATCCTTGCAGTCTTTATCTAATAAAGAAGTCAAGATATGGCAATTCTTGTCTTGTTTATAAGATTCTCTGACCTCCTCAAAGAATTCAGTCCCAATATCAGTTATGTTAATTCCTTCAAGTGGAATCTGTGGTTCAGCTTCCAAAGGTACATAAGCTGGGGTATCAGGAGTGTTGGCTAAAGCCCATCTACTAAGTCCATCAGCATTCTTGTGAATGTTTCCTGCTTTATGAACTGTAGTCATGTTTCCTCTATATTCTTGAATAGCTATTTGCCATCTCAACATATGTCTGTTGGGAGTTTTCATGTTAAGGAGTGATTTTAATGCATTACAGTCAGTTATCACTTCAAAAACACTGCCATCAAGGTAATAGTGTAATTTCTCAAGTGCCCATACCAAACATAAGCACTCCATTTGGCTTGCACCATATCTGGCTTCTGTTGGTTTGATTTGTCTTGAGATATAACAAACTGGTCCTTCTGTAGGTTTGTCATTAATAATTTGGACTTGATGTAGGGCTGCCCCTAATCCATCTCCACATGCATCAATGTACAATTTAAAAGGAATATTCCAGTCAGGCATGAGGAGTAAAGGTGCTTCTGTAAGGGCTTTCTTTATCTTCTCATAAGCTTTAATTCTCTCCTGTGTCATCTCAAATACAGTCTGTTGATCACAGATTCTATAGAGTGATTTGGCTAGAATTGCAAAGTCTTTCAAGTGTTGCCTATAGTAGCTAGCAAATCCAAGAAAAGACATCATTTCTTTTTTGTTCTGGGGTATTGGCTTAAGTAGCACTGCTGCCACTTTATTCTTGTCAATACCCAAGCTCAAACCAGAAACAACATGTCCTAATGCTTTAAGTTCTTCAAAACCAAAGTTGCATTTCTTAAGTGTAATTTTCATATTTACTTCTGCAACTTTGTGGAGTACTCTTGCAAGTCTTTCAAGGTGCAAATACCATGAGTCAGAACATATAACAATATCATCAATATAAATGATAAGCCATCCTTCAGACGATTCTGTGGGGAAGATGGTATTCATCATTCTTTGATAATGAGATGGAGCATTCTTAATGCCAAATGGCATTCTAAGATACTCATAAATACCACAGTGAGTGATAACTCTAAGTAATTTCTTAGCTTTAGGCATCAAAACATTTTGATGGAAGCCTTTCAATGCATCCATTGATTTTATATACTTGGCTTTAGACAATTGAGTCAAGGTTTCTTGGATTCTAGGGATTGGATACCTATCTGGAACTGTGTAGGTATTCAAAGCTCTAAAATCTCCAACCATTCTTGACTTATCATTATGCCAAGCAATGATAACAGGTGTTTTCACTTCAACCTCTTCATTATGGCCTACTTTCCTTAGTACACCAAGCTGAATTAACTCTTGGATATGTTTCTCCAAGGCTTCTCTAGCTCTGGGACTGGCTGGATAAGCTGGTCTTCTAAGTACTGGGGGATATGGTCTGTCAATATTAAGAGTAATATCAACTTCATGTCCTCTTATAGCACCTAATGGTTCATTATCAGAGGCAAATGCAGTATTGTATGTGTATAACACGTCAATAAGTCCATTCCTCATTTCTGGTGACAATGATCGATTAATTTGTGCTTCAACAAGTTGTGTGGTCACAAATTCTTCCTTATAAGTATCTTTCTCAGAAGATACTACTGATATTTGCTTTGGCATATTGGAGAAAGCAAATTTCTTTCTTCTGTTTTCCCCAATTGTGAAATATCTGTCTTTATGGTTATTGATATCAATACCATAAATACTTAAGTAATCATTTCCAAGAATGACATGTTGAGATGTACAGTTGTCCATTACTACAACCTCAGCTTTCATTATTATACTTCCTGTTGGATGGGGAAATACAAGAATAGTGTCTAATATACCCAAAGGGTACATATTGGTACTGGCACTACTGAATTGTACACCTTCTATTGGTAATAGATGGTTTTTCCATTCAGGAAGTATAGCTTGGAGATAATTTTTGCCTACACAAGTGCAAAATGCTCCTGTATCCAAACTGACTTTGGCTTCAACATCATTCATCAGAATGGATGTGATACAAGATGCTCCAGCAGTATAACCTTTTCCTCTAGCAGGTTTGGTTTTACACATTCTGGAATCCTAAACATTAATCAGGTTGTAGCAATCTTCACTATACTGTGGCAAATTAGTATGTACTTCAGTGACCTCAAAGAAAGCTGTGATGTTTTCAATGGGATAGTCTTCCACTGGTGTATCTTCAGAGATTGCAGAGTCTTGATCAGATTCCTCCTTTTCTCCAGTACACTGAATGTCCTCAATGACTTGAACCTCAATGATTTTTGTCTTTTTAGTGCAAGTGTTGGCTAAATGTGAAGTGCTTCCACATTTATGACACTTTAAGACAGGTCTCTCTGGTCTCTTATCCTCTCTGGGAATCTTAGAGGTCATCTTGGATTCTGATGGGATCTTAGACCAAGTTTTACCAATTCTTGTTCTGGTAATGATATCTTCCATAGCATTAATGTAGTCCTCTGTTGAACAGGGTTCCACACATCTGCTTTTGATAGCATGTTCCAGTTCTCCTCCAAACTTCCTCAATATTTTCATATTAATCATAGTGTCAGAAATATCTGGGTGTAAAGCAGATAATCTGTCTTTTTGTTTGAAGAACCAAGTAAGTGGTTTGTCTTTTTATGAGTTAAAAATGGCACTTTCAAAAGCATTTTCCATTTTAAACCTCCAAGAATTGTTGGCCCATTTGGTGATCACTTCAGATTTTCACCAAGACCAATCATGTTTACCATGATCAATCCTCATTTTGTAATACCATTTCTTTGCAGTTCTGGTAAACAGACAATGTAATTTTCCCACTATGATTTCATCAGGTATATTAAAGTCTTCTTGCAACATATCAATAGTCCTGATGAATTCAATATGGTTGTATTCTCCTTCACCAGAGAATGTTGGCCATTCTTCTATTTTGGGAATATCTCTTGCAGAGTAGGTATTTTCTCCTAAGAATGGGGTGAGACTTTCCTTAACACAGAGTTTTTCTTCAGTTAAAGGTGTAGAATGTCTTGGCATATGTGGTTCATGATTCTTATGAATTTGTTCCACACTTGCAATTATTTCATTTTTCAACCTCTGTCTTTCACTGTTACTTTTTGCTAAGTGTATAGCAAATTGATTGGTATTCTCAACTATCTTCAAGACATGGTCTTGTAGAGTTTTAAGTTGATCATTCATGTTAAAAATGGAAAGATCTTCCTCATGCTGAAATTGGCACATGTTTTCAATTCTTATGCAAGAATTGGTAATTAAGTCAAGTTTGGCATTTGTCACTTGGTGCAATTCAATGTATTTCTTGTCATTTTTCTTTAATTCAACTATATCTGATGCAATTTTGGTTAATCTTCCATCAAGTTTACCAATTTCTACATTAATACTAGTCTGTACACCAGTTATTTCCGTGGAAAGTTTCTGTTCATCCTTTCCTGCTCTTTGGCTGTAAATTCCATCAGAGTCCTGGCCATATTGAAGACACTGTTGACGGCTGAAGGCTCCAATTGGGGGATCCTGTACCCTTGTGGGTAAGGTCTGTGCCAATTGGCTTTGCCTTTTCCCTTTCCTTGATGGTTCTTGGGACCTTTCTGCCTCTTCTGAGGTCCCTTGGGCTTGTCCTTGGACACTTCTGGAGCTGGTTTGGAGCTGGTAGACGCCACTGGTGCCTCTGTCTCCAAAGCTGGAGTCATTTCCAACTCTTTCTTCTGGTCTATGGATAAAAGACTTTGGTTCTTCAACCAATTCTTTATCTTTTTGACCTTGTCTTTGCAAGACAGGGGGCTCCATCCTCCTAAGAGTTCTATGGTCTTCTCCTGACCCAGAAAGCTCTTGATGTGTAAGTAGGAGTTCATGGCCCCCTGCCAAAGGCTTGGGCAGATTTCCCACTCCTCTTCCTTGGCTGCTCTGAACCAGTTTTTGAACTGGAATTGATATATTTCTATTGCTGCCACCTGAAAGTGGTTCAGCCCTGGAAATATTACCATAGATCAGTTCAGGTTCTGAATTCACGTCAAAATCTGTTGGCACAGACCTTGGGGAATGGGGGCAACTCTGGCATCCTCCAAATGTGTCTTTCTTGAGGAAGATTTGGCACTCCTGGATTTGGTCTTGCCTCTTCCTTGTCCACATCCATCTGGTTGGACTGAATAGTTGCTTCCATTTCTGGTATGCACCATTTTCACGTCAATTTAAGGATAAAGAGTAAAATAAAGATAAAAACACACCTTTTGGTGGTAATTTATTCTTTTCAGAATTGAAGAAGGTGCCTCTTTTAGCAATTTGCACCTCGATACTTTCTTCAGATTGTGCTTCTGAAGATTCAGGACTAGTGATGTATCTTTTACTGAGTCTGTTTCCAGCTGCTCAGTACTTGATTAAAGACACTTTAGAGAAAAAATATGATAAAAGAAATTATTTTTTATGATTTAAGATATTTTAAAAGATTTTTTATAAGTTTTATTATTTTTTGACATTAAAAAAATATTCTTTTTAAAGAAAAAGGTATTAAAATTTAAGAATTTGAATAAAAAATTAAGTCAGAGTAACTCAAAGAATAATTTTATAAGTTTTTGTATGTGAAAAAGCCACGTGTAAAAACAGTACAAAATTAAACCAAATTCCTCAATGAAATAAGATTTTAAGACAATTTCAAAATAAAAATGTTAAATTAATATATTTTAGAACTTAAAAATATATTAATTAAGGGTACAAGGTTCAAAAAAAACACGGCCAGGCCCCCAAATGTAAAATTTGACTATGAAACTGATGATAATATTACTATTAATCAACAGTACTATGTCTGTTCTTATGAAATATAATAATAAAAATTATTATAACCACAATGAAATAATTATAAAATTATTTCTTTCACGTGTTATACACTACTAGTGATTATAACAGTGAGCAGTCATTGTCTACAAGAATCAATTACAAGAAGAATTTAATAATAAAAAACTTCTTTTATTAAAATAATAAAATTATTTTAATATATAATTATCTTTTACAAGAATAATTATAAAGATAATTCTTGAAGAAAACTATTCCTAGAGAAAAACTTTAAGAATTAAAGAGAAATGACTCACTAATACTCCAAAGAACTTATTGATAGATAAAAGTAGAGAAACTTGACGTGGAATTGTGGATTTAAGGGATCGAAAGGATTTATAACAGTATTACAACAATATATAGTTGGATTCTATGATTTCGCGTCTTTCTGGTTGATTCTGAAAGATTTAAAACACTTAACAATAGCTGTAACTAATACTTACTTGTTGGTAATAATGATTTAATAAATTGATAAGATGATTCTTGGAAAAAACAGAAAGAGGAGGCCTCTTTTAAGTCAACAACAGCTCACAGAGGCGTGCCATGGAGCAAACTGAAAAACCAGTGAGTGAGAAAAAAATAAACCCTTTTGGATTATTGATTGCATCATCAGTTGTCACGTAAGATTATCATAATTACTTAATTGATGCTCTTACGTGACTACCAACCCCAATATGGTTAAGAATAAAAGGAGTAACTTCTGTAAATATTCTTTTATTCTAAAATAATCATTGATTTCTCAAATTTATCAATGTTATTGCCAATTTCATCACAGGTTATTAGAATTGTCAAAAATGGACTGTAAGTAAAACTTTTAATTTTACTAGTAAAACCATATTCTTTTTGGTTGTACCATAGATAATACATTTTTCTATTAGTCCTGAAAGTTTCAAGAAGATTCATTAAGAATTGTATTTTTAATGAATTTTTGAAGTTTTTACCTCATTTCTACGTAGAATTGCAAATAGCAGTATTTTGCTGGTTGCTATGAGGTAAATCAATGAATATATGTCCCAAAAGGGTTTTAATTACTCTTTTAGGGTCTAGTCATGGAAAGTCATCAAGAATTGACGTGGTTACAGGAATCTAAGTAGCTCATTACCTCCTTGGCATGTCAAAATAGCAGGTTATTTGCTATTTTCTTTTGATTACAGTAGGTGTAACTTGGTAACCAAGTTCCCAAAGAGTTTTAGTTTACCAATTGGGCCAAGATGAGCCATGGATTCATGCTCTGGAGCTATCCACGCCTCTGAGGCCTCAGAAGTTGGGTACCCTGGCTCTCTTTGATGTCTTTTGTCCCCCTTACTTATTTTTCACGTAAAAATAGAAAATTAAGCTCAAAGTGAGATATCCACTATGGGTGTACCAAAAGTCCATGTAAGAATACCATGATATTAAGTGCTCAAAACATGCATAACACTATTATTAGTGTATATGTAACATGGGATTTCTCACTTTCCCATTATTTTGGCTTAAAATCAAGAAAAACAAAAATTTTCACGGATCTTTTATGTTGTATTAATGATGTGGTATTGAGGTATTTTCCATTTTAGCACCTCAAATACTTAAATTGAGCTTATTCACTCTATGGGGCTACCCTAGGTGAATTTTTGTGTAGAATCCAAATCTGGTCTTAAATCCATGCATTTACTTACTCAATAAAGAGTTATTCATCTTTTCTGAAATCGGAAATGATGAATTTTGGATTTATGCATGACTTATGAGTTGTGCATAATTCAAAATTTCTTTTTAAGATAGTTGTGGCCTATTTGGGTATGTAAAATATACCTCAAGGCTCACAGATGGTAAGCAGCGGAGAGAGGATTAGGCTTAAGGGGGGTTTAGGGTGCCCTCAGAGGCATATCTTGAGGGCACCGCGGGAGTGTAAGAATTGTAAGCGGCAGAGAAGAAATGGGGGGGTGCAGAAGCGTAAGGGGTGGTGAGGGAGGAGATGGGGGCGGCATTGTAGTCTCATGAGGGGGCTTCATGAGGGTAAGGATCAGGCCAGTCTGAGGGGGTGTTGGAGGCATGTTGGGAGGGAACTGCGAGCGTAAGGATGGTAAGCAGCATCGGAGACATATAGGGTGGGCACTATACAAGCATAGGGATGGTAAGCGGCGGTGGAGACCTGTTAGGAAGGCACTATACAAGAGGAAGGATGGTAAGCAGCGTCAGAGCCATGTTGGGAGGTCACTGTGAGAGTAAGGATTGTAAGAAGTGTCGGAGGAATGTCAGGAGGGACACTGCAAGCATAAGGATGGTAAGCAGTGTTGGAGGCATGTTGGGCAGGCACTATATGAGCGTAAGGATGGTAAGCGGTGTCAGATGCATGTTGGGAAGGCACTCCATGAGCGTAGGAGGCATGTTGGGAGGGCACTGCGAGCGTTAGGATTGTAAGCAGCATTGGTGGGAGGGGCATAAGGGGGGTGAGGGCGGCATCAGAGGCATAACTTGAGGGCCCCGCAGCAGCGTAAGGATTGTAATTCAAGAAGACAAGGCAAGGGTGCAGAAGCATAAGGAGTGGTGAGGGCAGAGATGGGGGGGCAGTGTTGGAGTCTCATCTGGAGGAGGGTGCGGGCGCATAAGCGTGCTAAGCATTGGAGAGGATTAGGCGGGGAGGCGGATGCCACTAAGGCATGAGAGTAGGCATGGTAAATGGGTGAGATGACCAGGTGGAGGGGCGGAAGTCTTCTCATGCACCAATATGAGAGAGCCAAACTGCTGGGTAGCACCATGAGGTGTGATTACCCAAAAATTGCAAATAGTTTGGAAATGGGTTTGGGCTTTGAGTGACATTCTCATGTGACACATGAGACGATTGAAGTTGTCTTGACACAGACGTGACATGACACACTAAATCCAGTGACTATAAAGTGACACTAATGCGACTGAAGCAAGATTTTATACTGACCGCTATGCAACATGAAGTCAATTGCCGACAAGTGACGTGAGATTTTCCCTGGTGTCTATGTGGGAATTCTTGAAGCCCTTTTGACCCAATTTTAGGACAAAAGGGGACCTTTTCTCCACCTGAAAAGGTTTCCTCATCCCAAAAACAGTTATACTCTTGGAAAGGAATCAGGTATAATTCTAATTTTAATTATTCTAGTCTTTATTATTGTTACCCAACAGGTCAACCTGCACCCAGGGCTTTCAACAGCGCTCACCACCACTATTTCTCAATAGTAAAGCCCTGAATATTGTTTTATCAACCCTTATTATCATGAGAAAACCTTCTTTATAATATTTTCACCATGTCACAGTCATAGTTAAAGCTTGTAACTAGTCATTGATAAGCTTCATCATAGACTCAGCCTGTAAGGTTTGACTATGAAACAATAAGTAAAAATTACTAATATTTGACTTATTGTACTATGAATGTCCTTATAAATGAAATAAATAAGATAAAAATAATTATAATAATCAAGAATTATTATATTTATGGCGTAAAATAATTATATTATTAAATAAATGTAATAATATAACTTATATTATAAAAAAAATAATATAATAAAATAAATATATTAATATAAGATAATTAATATATTTAAATGCACTATATTATTGTCACCAACAAAGAATAAAGGCATAAAAAAAAATTTTTATTAAGAAAAAAACTATTAATAACAATAATATCACCAATCTTAAAGCTATAAATTAATATAAATACTATTTATATTAACTATAGAATTATTAAGAGCAATAATAGAGAGAAATTTTTATAATAAGAGAAATAACCTACTTTTAATACTTAATATAATAATTTTGAATAATTTTACCCCTCGGAATGTAAATACAACTTATTTAAATTGTATTGACAAGCAAATATAAGAAAAATTACAAATAATCTTAATTTTATGTGGATTTGAGGTTTATGAGAGAAATATAACAAAACAATTTAAATAATTGGAGTAATCACGTCAAATTTGATGATTATAATAAAGATGATTTTTTATCTTCATTAATATAAGATTTTTATATATAAAGAATAAAGAAATTACCTTTTGATTTAATTATTTAGTGTTTTGTAAGAGTCTGAGAGGAAAACAGAGTAAAGAGAGCTCTATTTATAGTAAATACCTCCTGCCTAGAGTCCAACAGGCTTCTAGTAGACATGCACTGGACATATCCACTGGAATTGATCAATATTTCAAGGTTTGGTGATGATTAAATCATGATCAAACCATATTACATCATTGTTATGCCATTATTTAGAGTTATCACTATAACTCTAAGTTTGATGATTTCAAAGGCTTGGAAGAACCCCAAAATTCGTGTTTTTTATTAGTTTGAATCATAAAATAACAGTATTCACCAATTTTATCACTCATATGACTGTTAAACTTAATTTAAGGTTACAGTGAGTGATCATAAATGATCAAATTAACCTCAAACTTTGATCCTTAATAACTTCTGATATTTACACGCTAAAGCAATTCAGAGAGTGAATTCTCATACCTTGGCATTTCTTTATCATGCTGCCAAGAGAATTTCATTACATCATCAAAACTCTATTTATGATAATTTTTCTTGTAACTCATCTTTTCTGTTGAGCTTTAATACTTTAAACTTCAAACCATGATTTCAAGGGGTTATACCTTGAATATTATAATAAAAAATACATCATTCTTCACGAATGAACTAGTAGAATCCAACTGCCCATTTTTTTTGAGTTTGGACCACTTTCACAACAAAGTGGTCAACAGCTCTGTTGATTTTAATTAATAATCCTTTACAGGTTTTAACCTTGTTTATAGCTTGTGAAATAAACTTCACTTCTGTATTACTACAGTAATTACGTGATGAATTTATTTTTGGTTCATCACTCTATCATGCATATTTCAAAAGATACTGGCTAAAATCCTTGAATATATGCATTGACCAAAAAAGTGCATATATACAGCTTAATTCCTTAAGTATTGACTTTGGGGCTTAGCTTCCTAATTGTTTTATATGTAGATTTTTATGGAATATCCAATGGTACTTTTTATTTCACATGTTGTTTCATTGGTATTTGAAATAAATAAGTATTTGTGTTTTTTATAAGGTATTATTACTTATAACTCATTAAATATTGACTTTGCAGATATGCCGTAAAAATGGTATATGTGTATTTTACCATGAGAAATCCAATGGTATAGTTTATTTCACATTTTTAATCATTTTTTTTAAGTTAAACCAAGTTTTATGCCAATTTATGGCATTTTTGTAGCTTTAAGGTAATTATTTTTAATGTATAATTATTTTAAATATTTCTTGTGACCTTTTTGGGTATGTGGTCATATCTCAATGGTTCACATTCCCTACCACCAAAAAAGATTGTACCACAATCTGATATGTGTAATTAGGGTATCATCCACTGTCCTACCTCTTCAATAGACTTTGTTAGTCTTGAAGCTCTATAATGCTTAACTTTTATATTTTTCAGGTTTTCTTTCATTTCTGAACCTTCTTAGTAGTTTATCAGCATTTTTTATATCTTTCTCAAGTAGCCATTAATCTTCTTGAGTTGTATTTCTATACCTTACAAGTATTTTCTTTCTTCTTTGTTTCTTGTCCTTCTTTCTTTAAGGAATTTTACAATTTTCTTTTCTTCTCCTTCTTCCAAGGGGGGAATTTCAAGTGTGGGTTTATTTCTTAGTGGAAATAATTCCTTGTCACTTGAGCTGTAAGGTTTTATCAGACTTACAGGGAAATTTGGGTGTTTGTTCATTAATTCACCTGTGAGTTCCAATTGCACAGCATTGGGTCCATGAAGTGCCTTTATCATAAATGGTCCTGCAAAGGAATTTTTTAATTTCTTTGGACTTTTTATGTTATTGCAATTAAGTGTTGATTCTAGGACCAAGTCTCCTATTTTGAGGTCAGGTGGTTTATGACTTTAATCCCATCTTTCTTTGGCATATTTGAAAGAATCTTGCATGCATATTTATGCATGGTGTCTTGCCTTGTCAAGAATCATCTTAAAACTGCTTGCTGTTGGATGTATATCCACTAAGTCCTTTCTGAGGGTATCATAAGGAAGTCTTGGATTCCAACCCTTTTCTAGCATTGCTGGTGTTTTGCCAGTGGAAGAATGGATTGATGTTTTATATGCCAGTTCAAGAGCTGGTATTAGTGTACACCAATCATGGGTAAAACCATCAGAATCTTTGAATTCTAGTCCATAAGCACAGAATCTTCTGATCATGTCCTCCAAGGTCTGTATCATTCTTTCTGCTAAACCATCAGTTTGAGGATGGTAACCTGTTGAGAATGATAATTTTGTCCCAAACAATTTATGGAGATTTGTCCATAATGCTGAAGTGAACTTTGGGTCTCTTTCACTTATAATATTCTGGAATAAGCCTGTATGGCTAATCACTTTATTCCATATCATTATGGCTTTGTCCATAGCTGTGTCATCTTTGTGAAATGGTAGGAACATGTGAGTTTTGCTATACCTGTCAACTAATACTAGGCATGCATTATAGCTTCTGTCCTCCTGGAGGTAATCCTGTTACCCAATCCATATGAACTATTTCCCAAGGGGATTTTGGTTCTTGTATTTGGATCATCAATCCAATTTTTTTTCCTGTGGCTCTGTTGGCTTTTTGACGTCTGTCACAGGTTTGGCAGTATTCTGCAACATCTTTCTTCCAATTTTGCCACCAAGAGCAGGTTTTCACCCTCTCTAATGTTCTGTCTTCTGAAAGGTGTCCAGCTGCAACACTATCATGACACTCATGTGAAATATTGTTTATCAGGGTTCTATCTGTTAAGGCCATAACAAATGTGTGTTTTGTTCTATGGTAAAGGATTCCATCAAGGAGGTGGAATCTTCCTTCATCATATGCCTTTTTCCATTTTTCAACTAATTTTGATGAAAGTGATGGGTCTTTGCAATCTTTCATTAGAAGTTGGCTTAAGATATGGCAATTTTTGTCATCTTATAGCTTTCTTTAACTTGGTTAAAGAATTCTGTGCCAATGTCTGTAACACATATTCCTTCTATATGGTGCTCTTCCTGTGGTAACCATGCTGGATTGTCAGGGGTATTTGATAGAGCCCATCTGCTAAGACCATCTGCATTTTTATGAATATTACCAGATTTATGAACAATAGTCATATTTCCTCTATATTCTTGGATAGCAATTTGCCATCTCAGCATATGTCTATTTGGAGCTTTCATATTTAATAGAGATTTTACAGCATTACAGTCTGTAATCACATTAAATACTCTTCCATCCAAGTAATAATGTAATTTTTCTAAAGCCCACACTAAGCAGAGGCATTCCATTTGGCTTGCTCCATATCTTGCTTCTGTTGGCTTTATCTGTCTTGAAATAAAACAAATAGGTCCTTCCACTGGTTTATCATTGATAATTTGTGTCTGGTGTAATGCAGCACCTAGTCCTTCTCCACAAGCTTCAATGTAAAGTTTGAAGGGTAGTTTCCAATCTGGCATTAGAAAAAATGGGGCATTTGTTAAGGAATTTTTCAATTCTTCATATGCCTTGACTCTTTCTTCTGTCATTTCATAGACTGTTTGTTGGTCACATAGCTTATACAAGGATTTAGCCATTTTTGCAAAGTACTTTATATGCTATCTATAGTAACCAGAAAATCCTAGAAATGATTTCATTTCTTTTTGGTTTGAGGCATTGGCTTAAGTAGTACTGCTGCTACTTTATTCTTGTCTATGCCTAGACTAAGTCCATATACAACATGTCCTAGTGCTTTTAGTTCACTGTATGAAAAATGACACTTTTTCAAGGAAAATTTCATATTCACTTGCACTATTTTTTGTAGTACCCTTTCTAGTCTTGTAAGGTGATTTTCCCAAGTTTCTGAGCAAGCTATGACATCATCAATATAGATAATTAACCATCCTTCTGATAATTCTTCAGGAAATATGGTATTCATCATTCTTTGATAATGGGAAGGTTCATTTTTTATGCCAAATGGCATCTTTAAGTATTCAAAAATTCCACAGTGGACTATTATCCTCAGTAGTTTCTTGGCATTGTCTGTTAAGACATTTTGATGAAAGCCCTTTAAGGCATCCATGGCTGTAATGCACTTGGCTTGTGACAATTGTCTCAATGTCTCATGGATTCTAGGTATCGGATATCGGTCTGGAATGGTATAGGTGTTCAGGGCTCTGAAGACTCCTACCATCCTTGATTTTCCATTATTCCAAGCTATAATGACAGGTGTAGTGACCTCTACCTGTTATATATGTCCTACCTTTCTTAATACTCCAAGGTGCATTAATTCTTTAATGTGTACCTCCAAGGCTTCTCTAGCCCTCGGACTAGCTGGGTATGCAGGTGTGAGCATTAGAGGTAATTTCATATACCCAAAAGACCACAAATATAAAAAATAACATATTAATATAAATAAAATAAATTTATTTATATTATTAAAATAAAAATCAAAATATAAGTATAAAATTATATTAAGAATAAAAAATTAATTACAATTTAAAAATGAAAATACATTAAATTTTGTAAGTATAAAATTACATTTATACTTGAAAAAATTAAGTAAAAATGAAATTTTAACAGAATTGTGAAAAAATAAATAAAATTGGAAAAAAGTTAAATAAAAATTATTATAACTTCTTATCCAATAAATAAACAGATAAAAATTATTTCACCATTGGATTCCTCATAAAAAATCAGGTGGGGTCACCTCTGAGTGAAATTCTTGTAACTCAACTCTAAATAAGCTTAAATTAAGTTTTTAGTATTTTCAATACAAAAAGTTGAAAATCCTCAAAACATTAATTTAATTCACACCACATGTGGTTTTAACCATCAATTTTTGTGTTAAAATTGAGGTGTTGTGTTTAGTTTAGAAGGTATGAGGAATTGAAGTATTTTCAATTGAATTCAATTGAAATGTCAAAATGTGCGCGTGTATTACATAAGTGAACTTTGATTTACATATAAGGTGTCAATTATTACTGTATTGTACTGTACAATTGAATTGAATCACATATGTAAATTATAAGTATAATACATGATGAGGAATTAAAGGAAAAATAAATTGGAAAGATTAAATTTGGGGGGGGAAAGGAACTCCAGTTCTAAGGGGGAGCTAGACCCCCAAAATCCTTGCTGAGAGGAGTGGGATGTCAAAATTCACGCAAAAGTTCATCACTTTTGGCCTGGAATTGAGTTACAGGGTCTGTGGACGCAATTGATGATGAGGTTTTGATACCAACTGGGGTAGTTTTAGCTGTTGCCAAGAGGGTAAAACTACCCTTAAGATAAAACAATCATAATAAAAACAGTTTTAACTGGTTTCTACGCCTCTGACACACATTATGACGTGTTTTGAAGGCTCTAGGCCTGGTATTGCTATAGTAATGGCTCATTTAAGGGTCTAAAATGGCTAAAAATGGCTAAAAATGGCTTAAACCAGCCCTTTTTGGTCTAAACCAGGGTTCAATGATGCCATAATTGGCTTTTCTGTTGTCAGACTGTTTTTCACGACTGACAAGGGTAAAATTTACTTTTGGAGCAAGAGAATTGGTGGCTATAAAAGAATGTCTTCTTTGCCCCACTTTTCTCTTCATGTTAGAATCTTTTCCTTTTATTAATTAGTTTAAACACTGTTAAACCAATCAATCAAAGATTCCAACCACCATTTTTAAATCATTTTAATCCTTTTAACCACGTGAAAAAATCATTATAATCATTGTTTGTAACTCTTATAATCATTTTTACCCCTGAACCACCCCAAAAGTGAATTAAAGCATCTTTCATCACTGTAAACTTTGTCACTTTGTTTCCAAATTCACTCTGGTCACTTTTGGGTGTGTTTTCTCTTTAAATATTCTTTTTAAAGACTTTGTTCTTTAACTAATTGCTTGCAGTTCTTTGCCCAATTAATTCCAATTGAAATTGCTCTTGAAGAAATTTCTTTTGTAGCCTTAAAATATCTCTTGTAGAGTATTTTTTGGATAAATTTTTATTGTTGGTAAAACAATAAATTTCTATAATATTATTGTTTTATACTAATAAAGTTATAAACAATAAAATTCAGGGTTTTTTTCTTAAAAATAATATTTCTTACTATTTTTAATTGAATTTTACCTTATACAAATTTTGAGGACAGGAAAAGTACTTGAATTTCAATCAAAGTTTCATATCCACACCTTACAGCAGGTCTCCTTGGTAAAGGTGGGTAGGGTTTTTCCACATTAAGAATTATATCCACTTCATGCCCAATTATGGCACCTAGTGGCTCCTTGTCAGTTGCAAAGGCATTTTGTACTTAAATAAGAGGTCAATCAATTTTTATTTTATTTTTTCTGTTGATTCTTGATTGAATTCTGCGTCTTTGAGTTGTTCAGATATAAAAAGTTCCTTTTCTGGAATTTTTTCTTCATTCTTAATAGCTATGATTTGTTTTTTGTTATTTAAAAGGCCAAACTTTTGTCTTTTGTTGTCTCCTATGGTAAAATATCTATCCTTTTGGTTAGAGATATCTATACCATAAATTGATAAGTAGTCATTTCCAAGTATGAAGTGATTACGAGTACAGTTTTCCATTACTAAAAACTCTACTTTAATTCTGACACATTGTCAGGGGTGAGGAAAAATTAGTATTTAATCAATTATTCCAAGGTGTCAGCCTGTGACTCAAAACCAGAGCACAAGCATCACAGCCAAAATACCATAAACCAATGGTATAGCCAAGATACCACCAAAACATGGATCTGAGCCAAATTAGCTCAAAAGGTATCAAAGGCTAGAGGAAACTGACCTCTTTCTGAAAATACAAGTCCCATCACCATAGGACAAGAAATAACAAAGTTATTCCTGCTCAAAGTTATTGCTGAGCATAAACCTTAATTTTCACCTCCCATATAAAATCTAGAAGGAGAAGCTTAACCCCATCAAATGTGTATTCAAAATGAAGCTCTAAGCCAGGGATATCTAATGGTACCAGTCAAACTGAGCTAGCACCAATATTACTGGAGTTATGGTCAATTTCAGGCCAAATAAGGGTGAACAAAACATTCACCTCTCATCTAACTTCTACAGTTTTAGTGTGGGATACCTGAAGTGGGGTATCTTTAGAAAGAGCACAATCAGCGCTATCAGATGGTGCCATCAACTCCCTCATATCTCAACTATAACGGAAGTTATGAGGCAAACAAGCTCAATACAGCTTTTTGCCCAAACCACGCCTATGTACAAAAAACCTTGTACATGGGATAACTTTCCCATATTTAATGATAACCATACCGAATTGGGCACCATTGATTAGAGCTCATACAGGGCTATCCAATGAACCAACTTTGAGCATGATATCTCAAAAACTGACAGAGGTATGGCTGGTTTAAGGTCAAAATCCCACCTGCTGTCATATACAGCCTTACCATGGGATAATATTCCATAATCATGAATATGAGGTGTCAAATAGACAAAGAAGCATGTTTTTACTTCAATACCTCATATGTCAGTCAATACTGGGGTCCCATACAGTTTCTGTACAGCATTCTACGCGTCATACATGTCAGAATCAGGCTGTGAGGTCCCCAGATGAAAACTTTCACCCTGTATTGGTGAAAACTGCCCAGATGTGGTTTCAAAACCACATCTGAGCCCAATACAGGTTATTCAGGCTGTTTGCAAACCACAAGCCAGTACCAGAAAGTGTAAAAATCTTCACTTCCTCTACGTGGGAAGGCCTAGCACCCTTTCCACCCCATTTCAGGATAAAAAGGAGGCTTTTCACAGCCAGAATTGTTTCCTCATCCTGCTCTTGAATAACCTACGTAGTAAACCATCAAAAACAGTTTTACTCTTGGTTAATAATCAGGTATAATTATAAATTTAATTATTGTAGTCTTTTATTATTGTAACCCAACAGATAAAGCTGCACCCAGGGCTTTCAACAGCGCTCACCACCACTATATCATATATAGTAAAGCCCTTTTATTTTAAATCAAAATATATTTTAACCTTATAACGCTTTTTTTTAACTATTTTACCATGTCACAAACATAGATAAAGTTGTATTTAGCCTATTTACACCTTCATCATAGTTTCATCCTGACACAAGGGGATTCATGCTCTCACTTGCACTACTAAATTTGACACCTTGTATTGTCATAAGTTTTTCTTGCCAGTCTGGGACAATGGCTTTTAAATAACTTTTACCAACACAGGTGCAATATGCTCCTGTATCCACGTTAACTTTTCCTTCTTGGTTATTATCCATAAAAATACTTATACTTGATTTTCAAGCTGTATATCCCATTCCTCTTGCAGGTCTGGTTCTATAAATTTTGGCATCTTGTATATTTGTCAGGTTTGTGTCAGATGGCCCAACCTGTGGTCAGTTTGAGTTAACATCCAGTACTTCATAA
The DNA here is from genome assembly GCA_023105745.1 of Austropuccinia psidii. NCBI lineage: Eukaryota > Fungi > Basidiomycota > Pucciniomycetes > Pucciniales > Sphaerophragmiaceae > Austropuccinia > Austropuccinia psidii. The sequence goes on along the minus strand of JALGQZ010000004.1, from coordinate 25,471,978 downwards.
ATTATAGCAATATTAGTAATTTGTGCATTAATTATATTGATTTAATCACTTTCAGAATTTTCTGACTCTTCTGTCTCTTTTTCAGAGTCAGATTCCTCCTCTTTGTCATTGTGGTTTTCTGTTTCCACAATTTCATTAATCTTTGCCTTTTTTGGGGCAATTATTGGCTAAGTGTCCAATACCTCTACATTTATGGCATTTTCTTTGCTCATTATTGTTGGATGTATTGGGTTTGGAAGATTCTTTTGATTTATCTTTTTTGATAAATGGTTTATTTTGGCTTTTAATGTCCAATTTCTTCCAAGTTCTGCAAGTTTTTGTTCTTGTCACTATGTCTTCTAGTGCATTGATATACTCTTCTGTGGAGCATGATTCTATACACCTGCTTATTGGGGCATGTTCTAGCTCTCCTCCACATTTCTTGATTATTTTCATGTGCACCACTTTTTGTGACATTTCTGGGTACAATGCATTAAGTCTTTCAACTTGTTTTAGGAACCTGGTTAAAGGTTTGTCTTTGTCTGGGTCAAAGAAACAATTTTCAAATTCATTTTCTATTTTGTACCTCCAGGCATCATGAGCCCACTTGGTGATTATTTCTTGTTTCCACCAAGACCAGGTATTTTTGCCATTTGTTTGTTTTATGCTATAATACCATCTTTTGCAGATCTTTCAAACAATGAATGTCATCTTGCAGTGATTAATTCATCTGGTATGGCATGATCTTCTTGTAGCATGCCAATTGTTTTGATAAATGACATGTGTTCATATTCACCTTCTCCTGTGAATGTTGGCCATTCTTTTAATTGAAGTGCTTACTTCATTGAGACTTGGTTATTGTCTTGGTGAATTAAGACTGTTATGAATGGATTTGTTAATTCCTCTTTTGGTTTAACAGGGCTTCTTATGTGAGAAAATGGTGTTGATAACTTTGGCATATTTGAGTTAGCCTCATTAATTTTGTCCATTTTATCAGTGATAAGCCTTATTTCACTTTGAATGTAATCTTTCAGATGCATTCTTGCTTCATCACTCTTTTCCACATGGTCCAAAAGTAATTTTTGGTGTGATGAAGTCTTTTCTTCAAATTTTTCTGCAGAAATGCTTCATTTGTTTAATTTTTGTGTAAGATTATCAATACTCACGTCATAATTGATGGTCAAAGTTTTTTCTTTGATATCACTTATGTATTTGTACAACTCTTGTTGTCCTTGTATGAATTTCTGAGTATTATCAATTAATACTTTTGGTTTATTATTTTCAATCATAAATTTTATGTTATCAATTTCTTTTTTATTTTGTACAACAAGTTTTCTTAAAGATGATAAGCTATTATTTATTTCTTGGAAAGATAATAAAATATTTTTAATGTCTTTAAGAGGTAAAATACTATTTTTAAGCTCTGTTAAAGTATTTACAACATCAGGAGACAAGGTTATTTCTTTGGGAAATGGGGTTGTCTCATTCTTTGATCCGCTTTGTCTTTGAATTCCATCAAAGTTCTGGCCATGTTGAAAACATTGTCCATGGAATCTTTTTGGATTTTGGGGATCCTGTAGCTTGGGGAATATGGTTTTCTCCAGTTTTTTTTCTTGTTCTTCTTCCCTTCTTGGGGAAGTGAATTGGCTTGGGGCTTGCTGGTAGAAGCTACTGGGGCTTCACCCTTGGTTGCCTCCTTCTTTTTGGCATGATACTCCTTGATCTTTTTTATTTGGGGTTTGGATGATAGTGGATTCCATCCATTGGAGTATCTCACTATTTCCTCCTCTTTGAGGAACTTTTTCAGGATGTGCCAGAGGTTCATCACTCCTTGGTGTATTTGGGGAAACATTACCCAATCTTTTTCCTTGTACACTGTGTAGTACTGTTTGTACTGGCTCATGTAAATGTCTATTTGAGCCCTCTGAATGTGATTTGTACCTGTTTTAATCATTCATACTTAGTTTCAATTCTGGTTCAGATATCATGGGCATTTCTGGGACTTGCCTTTGGGATAAGGCACTTCCTTGTGTGGATTCCATTCCACTGGGGATATTTCCCTTCCTTTTCCCTTTTGAGGTATCAATTCTACCTCTGAGTCCAGCTCCATCTGATTGGATGGAGTATTGGGAGCCTCTTCTGATAGTCATTTATAAGAAAAATAAGAAATAAGAGGATTTCAGAACAGGAATTCTTCATATGGAAATTTATAAATGAGGTACTCACCTTCAGAGTCCTGAATAGTGGGTCCTGGAAAGTCCAATTTCTTGGCTTTTATTTTCTTAGTAATTATTGGTGTTGGAGAACTTTGACAAGTGGGTTGTCTTCAAACACTAAAAAAGACAAATAAATAAAAGTCTGTTATATAAAAGTGTTCTTTTTGGTAAGATATGGAAATTTTCCATGGAAAACTTGCTTTTATATCTTTTAAAAAGTGAAAATAATTAAGGAAATGAAATGAAAATGAATAAAATAACTTTTTTATTGGTTTTTCAATATTTCTAATATTTTTTATGTTTTTATTTTTAAAGAATAAAATAAAAATGAATATGATTCTTTTATAAAATTAATTTACAATATAAAATTATTTTTAATTTATAAAATATCTTTTTTAATCACTAGAGTCACTCAAAGAAAGTTTTTGCAAGTCTAAGGATGTGAAAAACCATGTGTAAGACAGTACAATTGCTTTCCAAATGCCTCAATAGCTTTTAAAATCGATAAATATAAAATTATAATAAATATAATTTATTATTGGATAAGCCCACTTAGATTCTTTTTAAAGGTCTTTTAAAGTAAATATCACGGCCAGGGCCCCAAATTTAAGTTTTGACTATGAAACAATGAGTAAAAATTACTAATATTTGACTTATTGCACTATTAATGTCCTTATAAATGAAATGAATAAGATAATAATAATTATAATAATAAAGAATTATTATATTTATGGCATAAAATAATTATATTATTAAATAAATGTAATAATATAATAAAACAAATATATTAATATAGGATAATTAATATATTTAAAAGCACTTTATTATTGTTACCAGAAAATAATAAAGGTGTAAAAAATTGTTTTTTATTGATAAAAAAACAATTAATAACAATAATATTACCAATATTGAAGTTATTAATTAATATAAATACTATTTATATTAATTGTAGAATTATGAAGAGAAATAATAGAGAGAAATTTGTATAATAAGAGAAATAACCTACTTTTAATACTTAATATAATAATTTTGAATAATTTTACGCCTAGAAATGTAAATACAATTTATTTAAATTGTATTTACAAGCAAAGATAAGAAAAATTACAAATAATTTCAATTTTATGTGGATTTGAGGTTTATGAGAGAAATATAACAAAACAATTTGAATAATTGGAGTAATTACGTCAAATTTGATTATTAGAATAAATATGATCTTTGGTCTTTAATAATATAAGAGTTTTATATATAAAGAATAAAGAAATTACCTTTTTATTTAATTATTTAGTGTTTTGTAAGCGTCTGAGGGGAAAACAGAGTAAAAAGAGCTCTATTTATAGTAAATACCTCCCTCCTAAAGTCCAAAGAGCTTCTAGTAGACGTGTACTGATCATATTGACTGTAATTGATCAATATTTTAAGGTTTGGTGATGATTACATCATGATCAGACCATATTACATCATTATTATGCCATTATTTAGAGTTATCACTATAACTCTAAGTTTGATGAAATCAAAGTCTTGGTAGAACCCCAAAATTAATGGATTTTATTAGTTTTAATCATAAACTAACAGTATTCACCAATTCTATCACTCATATGACTGTTAAACCTAATTTAAGGTTACAGTGAGGGATCATAAATGATCAAATTAAGCTCAAACTTTGATCCTTAATACCTTTTAAGATTTACATGGTACAAAAATTCAGAGAGTGAATTCTAATAGCTTAGCATAGCCTCATTATTCTGCCAAGAGCATTTCTTTACATCATCAAAACTCTATTTTTGATGATTTTTCTTGTAGCTCATCTTTTCTGTTGAAATTTAATATTTTAAACTTCAAAGCATGATTTCAAGGGGTTATACCTTGAATATTGTAATAAGACATACATCATTATTCACTAATGAGCTATTTTAATCCAACTGTCCACTTTTTTTTAAGTTTGGACTACTTTCACAACAAAGTGGTGAACAGCTCTATTGATTTTAATGAATAATCCCTTACAGGTTTTAACCTTGTTTATAGCTTGTGAAATGAAGTTCATTTCTGTATTTCTACAGTAATTATGCAATGACTTTATTTTTGCTTCATCACTCTATCATGCATATTTCAAATGATATTGGCTAAAATCCTTGAATATATACATTGACCAAAAAAGTGCATAAATTCAGGTTAATTCCTTAAGTATTGACTTTGGAGCTTAGCTTCTTAATTGCTTTATATGTGAACCTTTATGGAGAATCCAATGATACCATTTATATCACATGTTGCTTCATTGACGTTTGAAATAAATAAGGATTTGTGTTTTATAAGGTATTATTACTTATAACTCATTAAATATTGACTTTACAGATATGCCATAAAAATGGTATATGTGTATTTTACCATGGGGAATCCAATTGTATAGTTTATTTCACATGTTTATTCATTGGCTTTTAAGTCAAACCAAGTTCTATGCCAATTTATGGCATTTTTGTGGATTTAAGGTAATTAATTTGAGGTATAATTATTTTAAATATATCTTGTGACCTTTTTGGGTAGGTGGTCATATCTCAAAGGCTCACACAGCCTGACATTTTGGGGGGCCTTGCTGTGTTTTTCTGTATTTTTGGACCTTTTTACGCATAAAAGTGTGTTTCTTTCTTATTTTTCTTTTATATCTGACATTTTGTTTCTTTTTTAGGCGTAATTTCATTAAAACATAAACTATACTATATATCTTGTATTTATTCTTTGAGTGGTATATGTTATTCACCACTGGGTGTTTTGTTTTTAATTGCTTTGTTATGTGGTTTAATCACCACAAAACCCCTTGTTTTGTGCATGTTTTACATATTAAAACACTTGAAGCCAAAATACTGTTGGTTTTTCAAATTGACAAGGACACCTCTTACTGTAAAACCAACAACATTAGAGGTGTGGTTGGGTATATGGATAATTTCAATTTCCCTTTACAGAAACAATTTTTGGATTTTACTTTCTAACTACAGGTTGATCTGTGAGATACTGGTATACAAACAGTGTACCAGATATCCCTAACCTGTATTTCTAATGTGTAATTGTTCATTTAAACTGCACTGTCATAATATAAGGGGATAATATAGAAATATATTTCCCAGAGGCCATTCTTAGACGTGCCAACAGGCTTTGAAGAAGTCTTAACTGACATTAAGCCCTCTTTATCCTGTTTGATCCAGTGGAAGAAAACTTCATCCCACTTGAGACCCAGTCATAGGCCAACACACCAGTGACACCCTCAGAACCAGAGGGCAGCAAGTGCAAAGGAAAGAGGCTCAGTGAAGGCCTTATCACAGCTAAAACATGGACACCAATTGCCACTCAGAAGAGTAGAGAACCACAAAACTCTGCATTAATACAAGGTAAACCAACCTCAACCACTTGTACAGGGAAGATTACAATTGTTAACCTACTTGAAACCTCTAAAGGCAAAATGCCAAAAGCAGTAGACAGCAAATTTGTACAAGGCACAGTCAAAGGTAAATAACCTAAGAAGATTAAGTTGTTGACTTCTTGCAAGAACTAATATGTCACCTGTACACCTCAGAAACCTTGACTTCCAAAGGAACCAGCCAGAGGACAGAGAAGGCTTGTCCAGATCCAGAAGACCTGGAGGAGGTCACCTTGGAAACAGTGGTGGATGGCAAGACATTGAGGGATATCCTACCCACCCTGCCATTCACATTGGACTTCAATAGAAACCCCAAACCAGAGGATGTTAAGGATATGGAGCAAGTTCTTCAGCTCCACCAACTCCTCAAAGACCTTTTTCAACAGAGCATGGAAAACAGGAGGTTCAACCTAGCATTGCACTGGGAAGAACTTGGACAAGTTGCCAGAAGATATGTCCTAAGGAAAAAGACTTCCAAGACCTTATTGAAATAACCAAATGTTTGAATCCCACCAGGAAGTTTAGAGTCCTGGAGGTGAGGGCAAACAGGACAAGGGAGAATCAAACCACTATCCAAGCTATAGAAGAACAGCTGACCAAGACAGGGCTTACTCAGAACCCTTCAGGCTCACAAGGAGTAGGTCAAAACAGTTCTCCAGTGGGTTCACACCATTCAGGAACCAGCAGCTCAGTGGCCAAGAGTCACCATTCTTCACAATCCCCAGATGTTTTCAGCAGAAGACAAGGATACAAGGGCAAAAACAAGACCCTTTCAACCAAAGGCAGAGAGAGTCAGACCCAAACATCCAGAAGCTGTTGAAATTGGTGAAAGAAGTACACAAGCACTAGAAATAGGCGTACATACTTCTATAATCAGTAGCCCCATTAATAGAAATATTACCCACACTCAGATTGAACATAATGTTGTTACACCTGAGAGTACCTTAAACACTGATGCTCTGTGGTTAAAAATGCCCCAATTTGCTGAGCAAACTCAAAAGCAGTTTTCAAAACTCCAAGAAAGCCATGAGAGGATGAAAAAATTAACGGCCACCATGGACAAAATTGTCATGCTCAATTGAGAAAGGCCTTGGAAGAGACCAACAAAAGACTGAATCAAGTCTTTGAAGATCAAAAACACAGCAAAAGGGACAGGTTTTTCTGGATAAAGATATAAACAAACTGTTTAATTTCTACCATAACATGAAGCCCCAACCACAAGGCCATGGTATGGATGATCCGTATCACCAAGAGGACATCAAAACAGATGCCATATTGTTGATAAAGGCAAGATCTCCATCTGAATACCAGGGTGGAGATAACAGGTCTTATTCTGAGAAAGAAGCCTTGAAACAGCTTCTAGAGGTCTCAAGCTGGCCCAAATTGTCTGGAACAGGAGGATATGAGTAAATGGAACTCATTGATTATATTGATGGACTCCTCATTGGTGTACCAAGCATTCCAGACAAATGGATTACTGCTAGATTGAATGAATAATTCAAAGGACATGCTAGTATTTTGTACACAGAGATGAAAGAAATCCATGGCAGAAGAAACTGGCCATGGTGGAACAGTCAAACATTCAAAAATACAGCAATAGTACTTGGATGTGGCAGAAGACCATGTCATTTAAAAATTACAAGTACTCTGTGGACAAAGATCCATATGATTGGTCTTTCAGAAAGTCTAAAAGATATAAAAACATTGATCCCCAAATGAATATTCAGATGAGTAATCACAAGCTCCTGACACAAATGCCAGGAGAGCTAGAGCATGCAGTAGAATTCAGATGAAACCAAAATTGCACTCTAGATGAAATTGCAAACACCTTACAAGATGTAAGGACAAGAACAAATGTAAGGAAATATTCCCCATACACAAGCATGGTTTCAGAGACAATGATCTTTCAGGGTGGAGTTTAAAGAAAAACCCACAGAAAGAGTGGCAGAAGTGTCAAAGAAGAACTCTTGTCACAATTGTGGTTCAACAGACCATTATTCCAATAACTGTCCAAAGGCAAAGAAGAAAGTCTATTCCATTGAGAAAGTGCCAGAGGAAGAATCCCCCACAGAGGATTCTGAATCAGACTCTATGGGTGATGCCATCAGAGAACAATCTGATTAATACAAAGACCCAAGAGTGGAATTTCTAGTGGAGTACCAAAAGGAAACACCACTAGAAATTAAGGCCATACAGTTACAAGCAGGAATACCACAAGACACTGCAAAAAAAACTTGAGTAAACACAAACATTATGCACAAACATTCCTAGTTACACAAACTAAAGGAATGGCATACAAACATGGGACAGCCACAAAGAGCACTGTTTGCATAGACAATGCTAAACATCCATTGATCATTGACAGTGGAGCACACTACCAATAGTGGCCAGAAATTATCTGGATCATCACTGCCCAAATTGGGAAAACCAACTCTTGTCAACCAAAGCAAAGAACTTCAAAAGTGAATCAGGGAATATGACATCCATTGGGACAATTATCAAAGAGATAATTATACCCACAGGAAAGGTAATATCAGACCCAATCCAGAGTTTGTTGTGCTTGAAGATGCCCACATTCAAGGGTTTTTACTGGGAACAGACTACCAGAGGATGTATGGAATTGATATTTACAATACTAAAAACAGGCATATTACTTTTGGTACAAACAAGGAAAAGGAATTTTCACTTGACATATACCAAATATCTACCCATGACCCTCCAGTTGAATTATTGAATGAGTTCAGGGAAGGCCAATTCAGTACTACCCTCACCAGTAAACAAAACCTTAGTTTACTGAATATGCTGAGGAAAAATAGACCAGCATTTGCCATTGGTGAAGAACCATTAGGAAAAAGAAGAGGCCATCATATAGAATTATATCTGTATTTGGAAACACCCTATCCACCCATGCTGAGAAGAACTGTCATCAGGAAGATAGGACACAATGGAATAGTGGAAATCACCACTCCTCTCCTTTTTACCTGTCATGATGGCAAATCTAGGTTGTGTGCAGATTTCAGAGCTCTGAATAACTACACAAAAGCTGACAGTTACCCTATACCAAGGATACCTCATGCCCTAGACAAACTGATAGAAACCAAATACATAACCAAGATTGATTTTATGAAAGGCTTCCACCAGAATTGAGTTAAACAAAACTCCATGAAACTACTTAGAATCATATGCAATATGGGAATATATGAGTACACCAGCATACGATCTGGCATCAAAAATGCACCAGCCCACTTTCAAAGGATGATGGACACAATAGTTCAAGAAGAAATATTGGAAGGCTGAATGATAGTATATATTGATGACATCATTATATACTCAGAGACATGGGAAGACCATGTACAATAAATACAGAGAGTCCTAAGCAAATGTACACCCATCAATATGAAAATTTCACTGAAAAAGTGTAATTTTGGCCAACAAGAGCTACTGGCTCTAGGACATAAAGACTCAGGTCTTAGTCTGCCAATTGACCAGAATAAAGTAGCAGCCATACTGCAAAAGCCAGTACCAAAGAGCATCAAAGAGATTCAATCTTTGCTTGTGTTTGCTAGCTACTATAGAAACCACATCAAGAATTTTGTCCACATAACTAGTAGTTTATACAAGTTGTGTTCAAAAGATTTAGTTTTTGAAATCACCAAGGAAAGGAGGGATGCATAAGAGAGGATCAAATATGAACTCACAAATGCACCTGTGCTCATCTTACCTGACTTTGAAATACCATTCAAGTTATACATAGATGCAGCATGCAGCCAAGGCTTAGGGGCAGCCCTTCACCAGAGACAAATTGTAGATGGTGAACCAAGAGAGGATGTGATATGCTACATCTGTAGGAAACTGAAAGATTCAGAAGCCAGATGTCGGCCCACCCAGACTGAATTTGAATTCTTAGTTTGGGCTCTAGAGAAACTCCACTATTCTTTGGAAGGTGCAGTCTTTGAATTCTACATGGACTGCACACCCTTGAAGTCCTGACTGAACATGAAGACTACCAATAGACAAATGCTGAGGTGGCAAAGGTCTATCCAATATTATTGAGGCCATATGACAAATTTATAAAAAGAAGGCAAAATCCACACCAATGCAGATGGACACTGGAAAATGTCAAAAGAAATCCAGCTTATGACCCTGAAGTAGCAGCCAAGATCCCTATCCATTTCATGGAAATAGATAGGATGAAAAACTTCAGATTTTCTGAATGGGCAGAAGGAAATGGTACCCCAGTCAGTGGAGAAAGTGAATCAGAAGGAACAGAAACTCCCATATTTGGAATAAGCTCCTCAGAACCTCATTATGAGTTCTTCAATGCAGTGATGAAGACATATGCCAAACACAAACAGTGCGGCATATTGTTGAAACTCCTTCAACAAAAATACGGGAGCCCAGAACTGGAATCTCAGCTAGGGGGACCCTGCTTGAGGTACTATAAAGACAACAAGTTTTTCCTTATAGATGGCCTGCAATACCATAGGGAGAAGCACACAAGTGCATTCACAGTATTAGACAGGGACCATATATCCCTAATCCTGAAAGAATGCCTTGACTGCCCCTATATGGGACACATGAGTGAAAACAGGATCAAGGAAAGGGTAGCAAGCACAGCTTGGTGGCCCAAATGGGAACAAGCTTTGAGTGAATATATCAACAATTTTGAAATATGCCAGAAGTCAAATAGAAAACATGGGAAGAAATATGGGGTACTTCAGCACATAGAAGAACCCAAGCACCCATAGGTGTGAGCCTTGAGGTATATTTTACATACCCATATAGGCCCCCATCATCTTAAAAATAAATTTTGAATTATTCATAACTCATAAGTCATGCATATCCAAAATTCATCATTTTTGATTTCAGAAAAGATGAAAACTTTTTATTGAGTGAGTAAATCCATGGATTTAAGGCCAGATTTGGATTCCTCACAAAAATTCACCTAGGGTATCTCCATAGAGTCAATAAGCTCAAACTAACTCTTTGAGGTGGTAATATGGAAAATACTTCAATACCCCATCATCGATACCACATAAAAGATCTGTGAAAATTTTTGTTTTTCTTAATTTCATGCCAAAATAATTCAAATGTGAGAAATCCCATGTTACATATACACTAAGAACAGTGTTATTCATGTTTTGAGCACTTAATATCATTGTATTCTTACATGGACTTTTGGTACACCCATAGTGGATATCTCACATTAAGCTTGAATTTCTATTTTGACATGAAAAATAAGCAAGGGGGACAAAAGACATCAAAGAGAGCCAGGGTACCCAACTTCTGAGGCCTTAGAAGCGTGGACAGCTCCAAAGCTTGGGTACATGGCTGATCTTTGCCCAATTAGTAAGCTAAAACATTTTGGGAACTTGGTTACCATGTTACAACTACAGTAAATCTTAAGAAAATAGCAAATAACCTGCTATTTTGACGTGCCAAGGAGGTAAAAAGCTACTTAGACTCCTGTAACCATGTCAATTCTTAATGATTTTCCATGGATAAACTCCAAAAGAGTAATCAAAACCCTTTTTGGACTTGTATCCATTGAGTTACCTCATAGGAACCAGTTAAACACTGATATTTGCAATTCTATGTAGAAATGAGGAAAAAACTTCAAAAATTCATTAAAAATACAATTCTTAATAAATATTTCTGAAACTTTCAGGACCAATGGCGAACTGTGTTATCTATGATACAACCAAAATGAATTACATTTTTACTAGTAAAATTCAAAGTCTTCCTTACAGTCCATTTTTGACTATTCTACGTGAAATACTGAATCTTCAAAAATTCACAGTAATTACAACCTGTGATGAAATTGCCAATAACATTGATAACTTTGAGAAATAAATGAGTATTTTAGAATAAAAGAAGATTTACAGATTTTACTCCTTTTATTCTTAAGCATCTTGGGGTTGGTAGTCACATAAAAGCATCAATTAAGTAATTATGATAATCTTACGTGACAACAGATGATGCAATCAATAATCCAAAAGGGTTTATTGTTTTCTCAATCACTTGTTTTTAAGTTTGCTCCATGGCACCCCTCTGTGAGCTGTTGTTGACTTAAAAAGGCCTCCTCTTGCTGTTTTTTCCACATCATCATCATCTTATTATCATTTATATCATAGTTACCAACAAGTAAGTATTAGTTATAGCTATCATTGAGTGTTTTAGTTCTTTCAGAATCATTCAGAAAGACTTGAAATCATAGAATTCAACTATAAATTGTTGTAATACTCTTATAAATTCATTTCGATCCTTTAAATCCACAATTCTATGTCAAATCTCTCTATCTTCTCTTTCAATAAGTTCTTTGGAATATTAGTGAGTGATTCATCTTTAATTATTAAAGTTTGCCTCCAAAAATTAGTTTTCTTCAAGAATTACCATTATAATTATTCTTGCAAAAGATAATTATATATTAAAATATCTTTCTTATTTTAATGAAAAGAAGTTTTATTATTAAAATCTTCTTGTAATTGCTTGTTGTAGAAAATTACTTGCTCACTGTTAAGATAACTAGTAGTGTTTAACACGTGAAAGAAATAATCTTTTAATTATCTAATTGTGGTTATAATAATATTGTATTATTATATTTCATAAGAACAGACATAGTACTTTTGATTAATAGTAATATTATCCTCAGTTTCATAGTCACATCTTACAATACGAAACCATCAATATGGACTGGGTGACAGGACTTGTCCCAGGAGGCAAAGAAAACTTCAATTCCTGCCTAATCATAGTTGATAGGCATAGAAAAAGTGTGAGGTTCCTACCATGTAATAAGGAAGACACAGAAATGGATACACCCTTTTTATTTTTGGAACAACATCATATTTATAAATGGATTCTGTAAGGTATGGATATGAAACTTTGATTCAAAATCAAGTACTTTTCCTGTCCTCAAAATTTGTGTAAGGTAAGAAATGATTAAGAATAGTACACAATAGTATTTTTAAGAGAAAACACGCCATTTTCTTGATTTTAACTTTATAAGTATAAAAGAATAATATTTTTTTTACAGATTTATTGTTTTACCAACAATAAAAATTTATCCAAAAATACTCTACAAGAGATATTTAAGGCTACAAAAGAAATTTCTTCAAGACAATTTCAATTGGAATTAGTTGAGAAAAGAACTGCAAGAAAGTAATTGAAAAAAAGTCTTTAAAAAGATATTTAAAGGGAAAACACGCCCAAAATTGACCAGAATGGATTTGGAAACAAAGTGAAAAAGCTAACAGTGATGAAAGACACTTTAATTCACTTTTGGGGTGGTTCAAGGGATAAAAATGATTATAAGAGTTACAAACAATGATTATAATGATTTTTTCACGTGGTTAAAAGTTTTAAAATAATATGAAAAAGGGTGGTTGGAATCTTTTATTGATTGTTTTAACAGTGTTTGAGCTAATTATAAAGGGAAAAGATTCTAACATGAAGAGAAAAGTGGGGCAAAGAAGACATTCTTTTATACCCATCAATTACCTTACTCCAAGAGTAAACTTTACTCTTTTCAGTGGTGGAAAACACTCTGAGAACAGAAAAGCCAATTTTGGCATCATTGAACCCTGGTTTAGACCAAAAAAGGGCTGGTTTTGGCCATTTTTTGCTATTTTGAGCCATTTTAGACCCTTAAATCAGCCATTACTATAGTAATACCTGGGTTAGAGCCTTCAAAACACGTCAGAATGTGTTTAAGAGTCGTAGAAACCAGTTAAAACTATTTTGAATGAGATTGTTTTAACTTCAGGGTAGTTTTACCCTCTTGGCAACAGTTAAAACTGCCCTGGTTGGTAGACCCAGTGACTCAATTTCAGGCCAAAAGTGATGAACATTTGCATGTATTTTGAAATCCTATTCCTGTCAGCAAGGCCTTTGGGTGTCTGGCTCCCCCTTTGAGCTAGAGTTCCTGTCAGGGTGACTATGATATAGCTGTAAAATGACAAATAAAAGCTATAACTCTGAGTGTGACACGAAAATAAAGATGATAATTAAGATAATAGAGGGCAAAAAGGGCTATACTAAATGAATTTAGTGATGGTGAGTGCTACTGATAGCCCTGGGTGCAGTGTTTGCCTGTTGGTTTACAATAAAAAACCCTACAATACTTAAGTTCAAAGTATAACCTGTTAAATTCTAAGGCTAACACTTCTTTTAAGAAGTTATACCATGTAATAATACTAAGAAAAGGATGATAGATTAGCTTTCTGGTGAGGTAAAGGCTCCTTTTATCTTGTTCTGGGGTAGTGGGAGGTGGTTTACCTCCGCACACAACCACAGAGTGAAAATATTAACTACTGTGGGCTGATTTGTGGTTCTACACACTCAATACAGACTAGTATTGGGTCGAAATGTGGTTTTAGAACCACAAGTAGTCATTTTTACACTATACAGGGTGAAAGGGTTTGCTAATGTAGTTTACAGGTGTGTTGTGGTGCTTCTGATGCGTCAGAAGCTGTACAGAACCTGTAAGGACCTCTGTATTTGACTTAACTATGAGGTATTGAATTAGAAACAAGCTTCTTTGTCTGTTTGACATCTCATAATCATAATTATGGGATAGTATCCCACTGTAAGGCTGTATTAGCAAAACTGTGGCATTTTAACCTTAAAACTGCTATATCTTCGGCAGTTTTAAAAATATTGAGCTCAAAATTGTTTCATTCTGTAGCCCTGGATGTGATCAACCTAATGGTACCTAATTTTGTATGGTTATCATTAAATATGGCAAAGTTATGCCATGTACAAGGTTTCTTGTACACATTTATGATTCGTCCAAAAACTGTATGAAACTTGTTTTCCCCATATCTTTTGTTCTAGATAGGATATGGGGAAATGGATGGCACCATTATATATTCCTGATTATGCTTTTTCCAAAAAGACCTGACTTTAGGTATCTCACACTAAAACTGTAGAAGTTAGATCAGAGGTGAATATTACAATCACCCTTATTTGACCGTATTTTGGTCATAACTTCTGTAATTCTGGTGCCAGCTCAGTTTGCCTAGTACCATTGAATAGCCCTGACTTGGAGCTTCAATTTGAATACCCATTTGATGGGGTTAAGCCTCTTACTCTGGATTTCAGATGAGCGGTGAAAATAAAGGTTTATGCTCAGAAATAGCTTTGAGCAGGAATAACTTTGTTATTCTTTGTCCTATAATTATGGGACTTGTATCTTTGGAAAGAGGTGATTTTCCTCTTTACTTTGATACCTTTTCTTTTAATTTGGCTCAGCTCCATGTTTTGCTGGTATCTTGCCTTTACCATTGGTTTATGGTATTTGGCTGTCATGCTTGTGCTCTGGTTTTGAGTCACAGGCTGACAATTCCTTTTCCCCCCCAGAATTAATATTTCCAATTTATTTTTTCTTTAATTCCTCATTATCTAATACACTTGTAATTTACACATACAATTCAATTGAGTTTTTACAGTACACAACTGTAATAATTGATACCTTGTATGTAAATTACAGTTCACTTATTTAATACATGCGCACATTTTGACATTTTAATTGAAAATACTTCAATTCCTCATAACTTCTAAACTACGCACATCACCTCAATTTTAACACAAAAATTGATTGTTAACACCATATGTGGTGTGAATTTAATTAAGGTTTTGAGGATTTTCAACTTGTGTACAGAAAATACTAAAGAACTTAATGTAAGCTTGTTTAGAGTTGAGCTACAGAGATTTTACCCAGAGGTGACCCCACCTTATTTTGAATGAGGAATCCAATGGTGAAGTAACTTTCTTAGGTTTATTCATTGGATAAAAAGTTATCATATATTTTTTGTAAATTTTTACCAAAAAATATTCTAATCTAATTTCATTAATTTTAATAGCTCTATACCCCAGTTGGACTGCTGATAGAAGGGTAACCCGGTCATGGGTTCATCCTTCATGGTCCTTGTATTCCATGCCATATGCACAGAACCTCCTCAAAATATCCTCCATGGTTTGTATCATCCTTTCAGCTAGGCCATGTGTTTGTGGATGGTAAGCTGTAGAAAATGCAAGCTTTGTACCTAGCATGTCATAGAGGTTGGTCCAAATTCTGATGTGAATTTTGGGTCCCTGTCACTGATGATGACTTTTGAGAATCTGTGAGCCTTAGAAGTATTTTCATATACCCAAAAGACCACAAATAACAAAATAAGATATAAATGTAAATAAAATAAATTTATTTATATTCCCAAAAGAAAATTAAAATATAAATATAAATTTGAACATAAAAATAAAAATTTAATCCTAATTTAAAATGATAATTAAATTAAATTTTAAAATTGTGAAAATGCACTTTTACTTGAAAATAATTAAGTGAAAATGAATCTTGGCTATACCATTGGTTTATGGTATTTTGGCTGTCATGCTTGTGCTCTGGTTTTGAGTCACAGGCTGACAAGACTTAACCCCATCAAATGGGTATTCAAAATAAAGCTCCAAGTCAAGGCTATCCAATGGTACCAGCTAAACTGAGCCAGCACCAGTATCACAGAAGTTATGGCCAAATTCAGGCCAAATAAGGGTGAATAAAATATTCACCTCTCATCTAACATCTACAGTTTAGTGGGAGGTACCTAATTTGGGGTCTTTTTGCAAAGCGCACAATCAGGGCTATCTTATGGAGCCATTCATTTCCCCATATCCCATATAGAACAAAAGCTATAAGGCAAACAAGCTCAACAAAGCTTTTTGCCTAAAACATGCATATGTACAAAAAATCTTGTACATGGGGTAACTTTTCCATATCTAATGATAGCCATAGCAAATGAGGTACAATTGTGTAGAAAACATTCAAAGCTACACACTGAACCAATTTTGATGTTTATATCTCATAAACTGACAAAGTTATAGCTGTTTTAAGGTCAAAATCCCACAGTTTTGCCAATACAGCCTTACCATGGGATAATATCCCACAACCATGATTATGAGGTGTAAAACACATGAACAAGCTTCTTTTTAATTTGATACCTCATAGTTCATTCAATACTGGGGTCCCATACAAGTTCTGTACAGCATTCTACACATCATACACATCAGAATCAGGCTGTGTGGTCCCCAGATGAAAATTTTCACCCTGTCTTGGTGAAAACTGCCCAGATGTGGTTTCAAAGTGATATGAACCCACAAGCCTGTTACACAGAGTAAAAAATCTTCACTTCCTCCACAAGAAAAGGTCTAGCAGCCTTTTCACTCCCAGAAAAGGAATCCCCATCCTGCTCTTGAATTCCTACGTAGTACAACTGTCATAAACAGCTATACTCTTGGAAAAGAATTAGTTTATACTATAAACCTTAGTATTGGAGTCTTTTATTATTGTAACCCAACAGATAAAGCTGCACCCAGGGTTTTCAACAGCGCTCACCACCACTAATTCTCATTAGTAAAGCACTTTTCTTTTATAATTAAAAACTTTTTAATACCTTTCATCTGTTTCACAGTCATATTTAAACCTGTAAATAGCCTTATTAATTCTTTATCATAGACTCATACTGACACTCATGGTCTTCCAAATTGGGATCTGCCATTGTGTTAAGCATTATATGATGGCTAAAACATATCTGGAGCTTATGAATACTTCTAACACATTCCCCTTTTCCTTCTTTTCTTGATTATAGGAACTGTTTGTATAATGGAGAATATTCTTTCTCCATTTTCAGGTTAAGTGGGAGCAGTTCATAGGGATGGCTAATAGTGGGGAGGGATTTGAGATGTGTAATTTTGGTGGGGCACAAGCTCAAATGCAGGAATTCCAAATACAAAATATAATTGCTACCTTTTGAAAGTCTATCCAAGATGAAAGATGACCAATTATCTTAATCTAAGCTCTGGGGTTGGGTGATGAATGATATTATTCCCAAAAGGTCATAAATGGTGTCGTGAATGGGTGTGCGTGTTAAACAGATATTATGGTATGAATAGAGGCTATTACTGGCATGATGTGTGGCCATGTATTGAGAGTGTATATAGCTATAAAACTTCAGAAATGTTCTTGGAAATAATAACCAATTTTATACATTACAAGATCAGACACTTACTGTGATTCATCCAAGATTATCCAATTCCAATTTATTTGGAGGGATTGGTTTGTTTAAGTTATTGTGTGATAGTATTGCAAGAAGTGATGATGATATCACATTGTCAGCTGTTGGCCTTGGACAATGAATGGTAAGTGGGGCCATGGTAGATGTTGGCTGCTTGGATATTTCTGATTTCCAATTGGTTTTTAAGGGCTGTGGGTAGATGATAATGGTGGGTGTAAAGCACTGTGGGTTGGTAATCAGCCACTCCTTGTAAGAACCAATTAGTGAAATGGCTTGAATGGTTTAACCTAATCCCATATAATCCGCAAGCAGTCCCCCAAGTGGGGTATTGGCCAAAAGGGATTCAAATGAGCTGACCACCTTGTTTATAATTATGTGCCTAGCATTAAAAGTGGATCCAGGGGGCAAGGTGCCCCAAAGGTTACAGGCGGATTTTCTGTTGGGGACTTCTCAATCCCAGAGAAAACCTTGTCCAGTTTTTTTTTAGGGAGGAGGAGGATGGGTCATCATGGGGAGGTCTTATCCACTGGGTATTTCTATCAGCTTTTGCTTGAATTACAAAGAAAAGACAGTGGGATACAAGGGTTGATTCATGTTGGAAGTGGGAGTGGTGGGAGTAAAAAGTTGAAATTGACTATGAGAATTACCATCATATTCTCTAAGCATTTTGATCTTTAAATCTTGTTTTCTCAAATGTTAAATGATGAATAGAATTCTCAAGTACCATTTTAAGAACATCAACACAAGGTTAGGTTGTTGATATGAGGTAGGTTCATTTTTCTCTGTCATTGATAAACCCCCAACAAATAATGTTTGATTAAGATTGTATTAAAAATTTTCAATCCATGCCCACCAGGACTGCAGTAAATGAACGTTTTTGGTGCCCCAAGATGTGGTATCATTATTTTAGAAAGGGATTCAGGGAGAGTTATAATAGTATTAAGCTGATCTGAGAGATATTTGAGTATATGATGCTGATTGTGCCATAGGATAAACCATGGAGGTAAGTGTGAATGAAAACTAGGTAAGGATATATTGCTATTAAGTAAAATAAAAATATTAATCATCCCAATTCAAAGTGGTTGTGAAGAGAATAAAATTATGGGGATCATGAGTTAATTGGTGAAAGTGAAAATGAATATGATCAGGAAGTTTTAGCTAAACGGAATGAAGAGCAAAAATTGGAGGTGGAGAAGATCATATGAGAGGTGTCAATGGATAAAAAATGGTATAGGGGTGGTGTAAGGTGTGGAGATGAAACTTTGATTAAAAATCAAGTAACTTTCCTGTTTTCAAAATTTGTAGAAGATAAAAATAAGATTCAAAATGATAATAATTCAGATTTTTCAAGGAAAAAAGGCCATATTTATTTTTAAGCTTATAAGTATAAATGAATAATATTATAAAGATTGATTTTTTTACCAATGATAAGAATTTATCCCAAAATACTGTACAAGGGATATTTAATGCTATAAAAGAAATTTCTTTGAGAGAAAACTAAATTGGAATTAATTGAGCAAAGGACTGCAAGAAATTAATATAAAAACAGAGTATTTAAAGTAATGTTAAAGAGAAAACATGTCCAAAATTGACCAGAGTGAATTCGGAAACAAAGTGACAAAGTTAACAGTGATTAAAGATGCTTTAATTCACTTATGGTGTGGTTCAAAGGTTAAAATGATCATAAGAGTTACAATCAATTATTATTACTTTTTTTTCATGTGGTTAAGATTTTTAAAATTATGAGAAAAGGGTGTTTGGAATCTTTTATTGATTTGTTCAACAATGTTTAAACTGTTTATAAAAGGAAAAGATTCTAACATGAGGAGAAAAGCGGGACAAAGGAGACATTCTTTTATACCCACCAATTATCTTACTCCAAAAGTAAAATTTACTCTTTTAAGTCGTTAAAAACACTCTGAAAACAGAAAATCCAATTATGGCATAATTGAACCCTGGTTTGGACTAGAAAAAGGCTGGTTTAAGCCATTTTTTGCTATTTTCAGCCATTTGGGACCCTTAAATCAGCGATTGCTATAATAATACCTCGTTTTAATCCTTTGAAACACTTCAGAATGTGTGTAAGAGACTTCAAAGCCGGTTAAAATGATTTTTACAATGATCTTTATATCTTAAGGGTAGTTTTACCCTCTTGGCAACAGATAAAAGTGCTCTGGTTGGTATCAAAACCTCATCATCAATTGAGACACAGACCCTGTGACTCAATTATGGGCCAAAATTAATGAAAGTTTGAATGGATTTTTACCTCTCATGCCTTTCAGCAAGCAATTTGGTGTCTGGCTCCCACTTAGAGCCAAGATTACTTTTTTCCCCCAGAATCAATGTTTCCAATTTATTTTTTCTTTAATTCCTCATCATTTTTTATACCTGTAATTTTAATCTGTAATTCAATTGAGTTTTTACAGTACACAAATGCAATAATTGATACCTCATATGTAAATCAAAGCTCATTTATGTAATACACATGCACAGTTTGACATTGCACTTGAAAATACTTCCATTCCTCAAAGCTTCTAAGGTACACATCACACCTCCATTTTGACACAAATAATCAATGGTTAACACCACATGTGATGTGATATAAATTAAGTCTTTGAGGATTTTCAACTTTTGTACAGAAAAAACTAAAAAACTCAATTTAAGCTTATTTAGAGTTGAGTTACAGAAACTTTACCCAGTGGTGACCCCACCTTATTTTTTATGAGGAGTCCAATGGTGAAATAATTTTAATAAGTTTATTTGTTGGATAAAAGCTATAATAATTCTTATTGAAACTTCTTCCAAAAATATTTCAATTTTATTTTTTTTGTTTAAAATTTATTTTTACTCAATTTTTTCAAGCAGAAAGGTGTTTTCACATATCTAGATTCCCAAGGAATTTTTATTTTAAATTATAATTAAAGTTTTAATTTTTTATATTAGTGGTATATTTATATTTTGATTTTTTTATTAATAAAATAAATAAATTTATCTTATTTATAATTGTGTAATCTTTTATTATTTGTGGTTTTTTGGGGATATAAAAATACCTGTAATACTCATATTCTCTCCCCCTAAAAAAAGAATATTACTTTGTAATATTTTTATTTTTAGTGTATCTGAATATTCTGAGAAGTTTGGTAGGTTCAGGTATGTTAATTTCTTCCAACCACTCATCTTCACAAGTTGGGTCACTGTACCTGACAAGGTATTCCCTTACTTTCTTAGTCCTCAATTTCTTTTCTTTGAGAATTTCGGTGACTTTCTTAGTACCAGGTAATTCAACAGGAGGTATATTCTGTGGAACTTTATTCCTCAAGGCAAAATTTTAAGAATCACTAGATTTATATGGTTTTATCAATCTTCCTGGAAATTTATGATGCTTATCGCTAAGTTCTTCAGATAATCAATTTCATTTTCTCCATGGAAGGCCTTAATAACAAAATGTTACACAAAGGAGTCTTTGAGCTTTTTACATCCTTTAACTTTATTGAATTTAGTGGTAGATAAAAGTACTAAATATCTCACTTTGAAATCTGGAGTGGCATGTGATTTGCCCCATTTGTCTTTGGCATATGCAAATGAGTCTTCCATTCATCTTACAGCATTCTTGCTAGCTTTTTCTGACATGCCTTTGAAGCTAGCAGCCATGGGATGAAGCTCAACCAAATCTTTGCTCAAGGAATCTTGGGGTACTCTGGATTAATTCCTTGTTCTAGGACAGAAGGAGTCCAATTGGTACTGGCATTAATGGATGTTTTATATGCCAATTCTGGTGCAGGTCAAAGGGCATGCAAATCATGCATTAATCCATCAAAATCTTTGAATTCTGGGTTATTTGCACAAATTATTCTGAACATGTCTTCCAAATTTTGGATATTTCTTTCAGATAGACCATCAGTTTGTGGGTGGTAGGCTGTAGAGAAGCATAAATTTCTTTCAAATAATTGGTAAAGGTTTGTCCATAGTGCTGAGGTGACTTTGGGATATCTGTTACTAATAATGTTTGTGAATAAGCCAGTCCATGACACCACTCTATTCTATATCAGAAGAGCTGTATCAATGGCTGTATCATCTTTGTGACATGGTAAAAAGATTGTAGTCTTGCTAAACCTGTCAAAAATAACAAGGCATGCATTATAGCTTTTATCACCCCCTGGTGTTAGACCAGTTACCAAATCCATAAGGACAATTTCCCAGGGTCTTCTGGGTTCTTGGATCTTGATCATATTTCCAAGTCTTTTGCTAGTGAATTTTTTTACTTTTTTACATCTGTCACAGGTCTTTCAATACTCTGAAACATCCTTCTGCCACATTGGCCACCAAATACAGTTCTTGAATTTTTCTCTTGTTCTGTCCTCAGACAGCTGTCCTGAAAAGGGGCTGTCATGGCATTTTTCAGTACAAGATTGATTAAGGATTTGTCCACAACTGT
This sequence comes from Austropuccinia psidii, assembly GCA_023105745.1. Lineage (NCBI taxonomy): Eukaryota > Fungi > Basidiomycota > Pucciniomycetes > Pucciniales > Sphaerophragmiaceae > Austropuccinia > Austropuccinia psidii. The sequence continues at coordinate 25,449,880 of JALGQZ010000004.1, read as the reverse complement.
AACTAGACATGTGTGTTTAGTTCTGTGGTAAATTCTACCCTCAAGTAAATGAAATCTCCCTTCATCATATGATTTCTTCCATACGTCATCCAAGGCATGTATTAAGGAGTGATCTTTAAAGTCTTTAGTAAGTAATTGGCATAAGAGACTACAATTCTTATCCTGAGTATAACTGTTTCTTACTTCTTCAAAGAGTGTGATTTTCAGATCTGTGACACTGATTCCTTCTATTGGGATTTGAGGGGAAGCTTCTTCTGGTACATAAGCAGGATTATCAAGGTTATTTGAAAATGGACATCTGCTTAGCCCATCTGCATTTTTGTGAATATTCCCATCTTTGTGAACAATAGTCATATTACCTCTATACTCCTGTATGGCTAATTGCCATCTCAGGACATGTCTATTAGGTGTTTTCATGTTTAAAAGTGATTTGACAGCAGTAAAATCTGTTATCACTTCAAAAATACATCTTTCTAGGAAGTAATTGAGTTTTTCTAATGCCTAGACAAGGAATAAACACTCCATCTGACTTGCCCAATATCTAACTTCAGTTGGTTTGATCTGTCTGGATATGAAACATATATGTCCTTCTACAGTTTTGTCAATTCTAATCTGTACTTGATGAAGTGCAGCACCCATCTCATCCCCTCATACATTAATATAAAGCTTGAGGGGAAGTTTAAAGTCTGGCATCAGCAAAAGTGCAGCCATGGTTGAGGCTTTTCTTAAACATTCAAAGTCTTTGACTCTTTCAACAGTCATCTCAAATACTGTGTCCTTGTCATGTGATTCATAAAGAGGTCTTGCTGTGGGTGCAAAGGCTTTGATATGCTGCCTGTAGTATCCTGAAAACCCCAAGAATGACTGAATTTCTATCTTGTTCTGAGGGATAGGTTTCAGTAGTACTGCTTCAACCTTATTTCTTTCAATTCCAAAGCATAGACCAAATACTAAATTTCCTATGGCTTTGAGTTCTTTACATCAAAAATTTCATTTCTTTAAAGAAATTTTCATATTTACACATTGAATTTTTTCCAAAACTCTGTACATGTGCTCTCCCCAAGTCTTGTAACAGACAATAATGTCATCAATGTAAATGATTAACCTACCTTCTGACAGCTCTTCAGGTAAGATTTCATTCATCATTCTTTGGAAGTGTGAATGTGCATTTTTGATACCAAAAGGCATCATCAAATATTCATACACTGCACAATGGAGGATAATCCTCAAGTATTTTCTTGCTCTTGGTGTCACCACATTTTGGTGAAATCCCTTCAGGGTATCCATAGTGCTTATATAAATTGATTGAGGTATTGGGGTAAGCAAAATTTGGATTTTTGGTATTGGGTACATGTCTGGGACATTGTGTGTGTTCAGAGCTCTAAAGTCCCCAACCACCCTAGACCTCCCATTATGCCATGCCACTATGACTGGTGTAGTTATTTCTACTTCTTCATTATGTCCAACCTTCCTTATCACACTAAGTTCTAGAAGTGATTTAATATGAGTCTCTAGAGCCTCTCTAGATTTTGAGATTTCTGGATATGCAGGCCTCCTTAAGAGTGATGGATAAGGTCTTTCAATATTAAGAATGATGTCAACTTCATGTTCAACAATTGCCCCCAGGGGTTCATTATCTGATTAAAAGGCTTCTTTGTGGTCATATAAAAGGGCAGAAAGGTCACTTTCTTGTTTATCACTTAAATGAAGACTGATTCCAGCCTCATTGAACTGTTCAGACTTGAATTCTTATAACTTCAAGTTGACTGGTGATACTTGTCTTACTGGAATTTGTCTTTGAAATGGTAAAAAGGCAAATATTTGATTCTTATTGTCCCCCATAGTAAATTATCTGTCTTTATTGTTATGTAAATATATTCCATAGATATTTAAGTAAGCATTCCCCAATATAAAATGGGTACTAGAGCAGTTTTCCATGACAAAAAATTCAACATTTATTCTTAAATTTCCATTGATATGTGGAAATATTACGTAGGTTTAAATATGCCCAATGCTTTCATGGGATTACTTGCACAGTTAAATTTTATACCATTAATTGAAAACAATTTATATTCAAAAATCTCTACACAAGTCTTAAGAAAAGACTTTCCAAAACAAGAGCAGAAGGCTCCTGGTTCAAGTAAAATTTTAGTGGGTTCATCATTAATTACCACTTCTGTTATACAGGAATTACCAGTTGTATAAACTTAACCTCTGTTTGGTTGGGTTTTCATAAGTTGTGCAACTCAAAATCTTGAAAAATAAAGCTTACCATTGCTCAATTGCTGAAAGTGGGAATAAGCTTCCATGTTGTCAAATGTGACATTTATAGTTTATATATCTTATGAATATTCATAAAATATTGATTATTTATCATCTGAATTGTCTTCAATTGCATCATCCTTCTCAACATCATATTCCTTTTTGATTCCAACTTCATTGATTTTCCCATTCCTGGGACATGCATTAGTTAAATGTGTGGTGCTTTGGAAGATGTGGAAATTTCTGATTAAATCTGCATATTTATACTTTATATTATTAGAATTTTCTTTGGGTTTTTTTTTCCATAGAATTCTTCCAAGGTGTATTAAATCTTATTTTGTGATTAACCCTACTAGAACCAATTCTGTTTCTGGTGGTTACTTCTTCTCATATATTAATGATATCTTCTTCTGAAGATTGTTCAGTACTCCTGCTTTTAACAGCGTTCTCCAAACCACCTCCACATTGTCTTAGAATTTTTCTGCAACTCATGAATTATGACATGTCAGGATATAATGCTGTTAATCTGTCTTTTTATTGGAAAAACTATGGTAAAGCCCTATCTTTGTCAAAATTAAATTTGATATATTCAAAGGCTGTTTCCCTCTTAAATCTCCAAGCATCATTGGCCCATTTTTTAATGATTTGGGTTTTCCACCAAGTTCAACTTTGGTGTCCATGTGCTTGTCTTAATTTCATATACCATCTGTTGGCTGATCTGGTAAGCAAGGTGTTAAATCTTGCTGTTACCAATCTGTCTAGTAATTCAAAATCTTCTCTAATCATGTCAATACTGCTTATAAATTCCATATATTCATATTCTCCTTCACCACTGGAGTTAGGCCATTCCTTAAGGTTTTGTACTTCTTTTAATAGTGCTTGGTCCATTGATGGTTCCAAGCTATGGAAAGAGGTGGGAAATTCATTCTTTAGTTGTGTATTTTCTACATCCAATACTTGTGGGTTGGAAATTCCTGTACCCTCATTTTTATTCAGAGGTTTAGACATTCTTGGTAAGGTGTGCAGTAATTCTTCAATATCATTCATTTGACTATTGCTACACCTTTAAAAACTTCTAGATTCATGTTTGAAGCTTTATATTCAATTTATTACTTGAATTCTATAAATATCTTCTTTATGTGTTAATTCTTGTCATAACTCTGTCTGTCTAGTATTATCATAGATGGCTTGATTCAACTTCATTGTTAATTTTGATAGTTCTTGTTGTGAGGTGTAAAAACACTTTTTTAAGGCAATTGTATATTTCTTTACTTCAGTAAATTCTTTTTCCATAGAATCAAGTACTTTCTTATTATCTTCTTTGATAATATTTATGGCGTGTTTTATTCTTGTTTCAATCATATCATCAATATTTCATTTAGAATATTTGTCTTTTAATTATTCAATAATGGCAAATTGTTCATTTAACTTATTTCCAAATGAATTGTCATAATTAGAAGTCTTAATTTTCTTAAAATGTTTTCGTAACACATAAGTGTCTCATTTATTTCGCTCAGACAAAAATTATTTGTTTTGAGATTGTTACAAATGGATAAATTTTCTTAGAAATAAGCCTTTTCAAGTCATTTATAGTTGGAATCGCTGCTGCTGGCTACTGGGGCTGTTGTGGGCACTTGCTTGGGTGGTGGAGGGTTTTTTTTCCTCCATTCTGCTTTTAAAAGCATCATATTTTTCTTTTCTATCAATTGATGCCATCCATTGAGTAAGTTTCAAGTTTTGGGATGGCCCAGAAATTTTGTCACAGTCAGGTAAGATTTCATGCAGTTTTTCCACAGATCTGCAAGGATCTGGTACTCTTTTTTCTGCAATTAATTGGGTAAGCCTTCTGGCTGGCTTTGTATATGTCCACCCAGGCCTCTTGTGGCAGTTTCAGCTCTGTTTGATGATAAAACAGTATTATCAGCTTCAGAGTAGCATAATTTGTCAGTTCGGGATTCATTCACAGACCTTTGTCCTTCTGTAACTGATTGGCTTTTGCCATAATCATGTCTATCATCTTTTTGAACGCTTCTTGAGGGCTTACATCTGGCTCTAGATCTGGTTGAATGCATTATTATTATTAAAAAAGCTCAAAATAGTAATTTTATGTCAAAAACTTACTATTGGAAAAATTCTTAGCTTTTTTTAGAGTATTAATAATGTCCAAATTGATTAACTCTGAATAAATTGGCTTTGGTTGATTATTCTGAGTTATAATAACAATACTATTATTCTCAGAATTTACAGTACTTGCAGGGATAATGCTAGTTACTGTTGATGAAGTTCCAATTTTTGCTTCCCTTACCACATTGTCACACACTAAAATGGAAGAAAAAAGCAATTAATTAAGTAAAAAAAGGTTCTTCAAAAGAGAAAATGAAAAAAAGCCTTACTTATAATATGAAAAGTTTTATTTTTTATGAAATTTTTGAATTATAAGTATTTTTCATGTATTTTTTGAATCTTTCAACAGAATAAAAAGATCAATAAGGTAAAAAAATTATGTCACAGGTAAAATATCATGGCTGGGCCCTCAAATTTAATGTGTGGATATGAAACTTTGATTAATAATCAAGCACTTTTCCTGTCCTCAAAATTTGTAAAAGGTAAAAATATAATTAAAAATGTTAAGAATTGGGATTTTTACAAGAAAACACACCAAATTCATTGTTTTTAGATTTATAAGTATAAAAAATCAATATCATAAAGATTTTTTGTTTACCAAAATAAACATTTATCCAAAAATATTCTACAAGAGATATTTAAGGCTACAAAAGAAATTTCTTCAAGAGGAATTTGAATTGTAATTAATTCAGGAAAGGGCTGCAGGCAGTTAATATAAGAACAGGGTCTTTAAAAATATTACTAAAGAGAAAACACACCCAAAAGTGACCAGAGTGAATTTGGAAACAAAGTGACAAAGTTAACAGTGATGAAAGATGCTTTAATTCACTTATGGGGTGGTTCAAGGGTAAAAATGATTATAAGAGCTACAAACAATGATTATAATGATTTTTCCATGTGGTCAAAATGTTTGAAATGATATTAAAATGGTGTTTGGAATATCCTATTGATTTTTTTGACAGTATTGAAAGTAATTATAAAATAAAATATTCTAACATGAAGAGAAAAGTGGGGCAAAGAAGACATTCTAGTATAGCCACCAATTTTCTTAATCCAAAAGTGAAATTTACTCTTGTAAGTCTTTAGAAACACTCTGACAACAGAAAAGCCAATTATGGCATAATTGAACCCTGGTTTGGACTAAAAAAGGGCTGGTTTCAGCCATTTTTTGCTATTTTCAGCCATTTTGGACCCTTAAATCAGCCATTGCTATATTGATACCTGGTTTTAATCCTTCAAAACACTTCAGAATGTGTGTAAGAGACCTCAAAGCTAGTTAAAACTGTTTTTACAATGATTTTCTTTTCTTAAGGGTAGTTTTACCCTCTTGACAATAGAAAAAACTGCCCTGGTTGGTATAAAAACCTCATCATCAATTGAGACACAGACCCTGTGACTCAATTTGATGCCAAACATAATCAACGTTTGCGTGGGTTTTGACATCTCACACCTTTCAGAAATCAATTTGGGGGTCTGGCTCCCCCTTAGACCCAAGATTCCTTTTTATCCCAGAATCAATCTTTTCAATTTATTTTTTCTTTAATTCCTCATCATCTTTATAATTGTAATTTACAAATGTAACTCAAATGAGTTTTTAAAGTACACAACTGTAAAAATTGATAGGTCATATGTAATTTAAAGTTCACTTATGTAATACACATGCACATTTTGACATTTAAATTGAAAATACTTCAGTCCCTCATGACTTCTAAATTACACACAACACCTCAATTTTAACACAAAAGATGATGGTTAAAACCATATTTGATTTGAATTAAATTAAGTCTTTGAGGATTTTCAACTTTTGTACAGAAAATACTAAAAAACTTAAATTAAGCTTATTTAGAGTTGAGTTACAGAAATTTTACCCAGAGGTGACCCCACCTTATTTTTTCTGAGGGCTCCAATGGTGAACAAATTTTCTTATTTTTATTTGTTGGATATAATGTTAAAAGAATTTTTATTAAAATTCTTTTGAAAAATATTTTAATTTCAATAATTCTGTTAAAAATTCATTTTTGCTCAATTTTTTCAAGTAAAAATGTGTTTTCAAAATTTTAAATTCCCAAGTAATTTTCATTTTAAATTTGAATTTCATATATGAATTTTATATTTATATTTTGTTTTTTTCTTAATAACATCAATAAATTTATTTTATTTATAATTGTGTAATTTTTGATTATTTGTGGTCTTTTGGGTATATAAAAATACCTCTAAAGCTCACAGGTGGGCTCATGGGTGAGTTTTGTTTTTGAGTTCCATAATTGATTTGGGGCATATATCCAGGAAAGGTGGAAAGAATCTGGGTACACCCATAGACTGCTGACTATGCAGCGTATGAAGCAAGGATTGGGGTACCAAGGTTCACATTAACACATTGTCAGTCTGAGTCTATGAATAAGTGGTAATAAATTTATTTACAGCTTGTACTATGACTGTGACATGGTGTGGGAACTCCTTTTGTTGGGGGATAAACAATAGGCAGTACCTTGAGGGGAAAATTATTGGTGAGTCTGTTTTGAATTTCAAAGTTATCCAATAACCCTGGGTGCTAAGGTGTATTTGCTCATCCTCTAAATATACTGAAAAAGATAACCTTTTTCATGATATCACAAATACATTATTTAGTCTTGTGGATTTTTAATTAGAGAATTCTCTTCAGCAGTCTCTATCAGTTGTTAAATAAAAGATCACTATGATAATGATGGTAATGGTTAATGTTTGTTTAATCATTGAGGTTTGCTTAACTTCTTGTTATTGATTATATGTTTATTTTGAATTAATTCTTCTAGTATTCTTTCTTTCAATACTTGAGATAATTCAAGAATATTTTTTTAAGACTACTATTCATATTAATAATCTTCATAGCTAATTAATACCTTTAAAGGTGCTTTGATAATACTATCAATATAGCTATAATAATTTAAGGTTAAGACAATATTTTAAGGGTGGTTCTTTTTAATATTGGGGTAAGATATAAATAACATAATATTCATAAAATACTATCAGAATCAATATAAATAAAATCCAATATACCTAAAAGGGTTATGATATAAGGTATAAGGGTAAGATGACATCCCTTCTATAAATAAGGGTTATTGATAAATTATATAATATCACTAATGATAATATCTTCAAACGCTACTTTAACACTACTACTATAATGGTAAGACTATTAAATAATATTGAGCTCTTTCATTGATATTATAAAAATCTTTCATAAATAAATCATAAATAATACTAGAAGATACTGAGCCTTTCTACTGATCTCTTTCAATATAATACTAGATTATCCTACCAGAGAAGGGATGGATTGATCCTCAAGATTATTGCCTAAATCAGAAGCATGGGTGGAGAACCGGGGAGAGAAGCCATTTATTTATACCTTTTGGGCCCTCCATATAGCCTTCCAAAATCAAGGGACTGAAAAAAACCTCCACCTTGAGACATTCTTTATGGTCTTTAAATTGGAAATCATGTCATTTTATCAAGATATTGCATCATATGTTTTGGTATTGCACCATTCTGAACCTTATTATTTTCAGTGCACAGCCTTGTGACATTTTTGCTACTAGTTAAATTTGGAATTGTGTCATTTTTTAAGGATATTGCACCATATGTTTGGTTGATTGCACCATACTTTTTAAATCATACTGATCTTTTAACTAAAGTTTATTCATATTATGCACAGCCTTGAGACAATTTTGCTAGTTGTTGAATTTGGAATTGTGTCATTTGATCCAGGTATTGGACCATATGTTTGGTTGATTGCACCATTTTTTAAAACTTTATTCTTATGTCTAATAATCTTATTTTTCTTCTACACAGCGTTGAGCTGTATTTAGTTTGGTATTTTTCTATGTAAAATTTAATTTGTAAATAATGCCTGTAATTTTTGGCTATGGGAGTTCAAGTGGGGATTTCTTTGTGGCAAGAAATGTAACACATGACATTTTAATAGTAATGGTATAGCTTATTTAGTTTTACACATGTTTATTAATATTGAATATTTAAACAAGCTTCATGCTTTTTAAGCAGATTCATTTACCTAGTATAGAGTGTATAGTATCATTCCTCTTATTCAATACCTGATATCTAGAGACTTGTTAATGTTATTGGGTTGAGGAAATATTTGACTATAGGTAAAATCTGATGTAGATTCCAGTTGAATACTTATTTTTGTTACTGTGATATAATTCTCTTCCTCTTTTTTGCAACTTTTATTTTTTATCTTTATTTTCTTCTTATATATATATTATTATTGATTAAATGTTTAGCTTTGAAATTGTGGATTTGAACCTTTGCAGAACTGGTATGGAATACCACAACAGATAGTTGTTCATAAAAAAAGTTTCATATAAAGGTATAAGGGCCTTACTATTATGGAATAGTGGGGGTGAAGGCTTCTGAAGGCCCTGGTTGTAGTCTTGCCAGTCCAATTACTATAATCAGAACTACAATATTTAAGAGTTAAAGTATTCCTGTTTATTTTCCAAGATTATAACTTTCTTTGACAGTTGTACTGTGTAGGAATTCAACAGAAGGATGGGAATTCCTTCTCTAGCAGTGAAGAAGGCTCCTTTTATCCTGAAATGGGGTGGAAAGGTCCTCTAGACCATCCACATAGAGGAAGTGAAGATATTTCACTTAATAGTATTGCCTTGTCGTTTTCAGAAGGCCTGTATGCTCTGTATTGGGCTCAGATGTGGCTTTGAAACCACATCTTGGCAGTTTTCCCCAATACAGGGTAAAAACTTTCATCTGGAGACCACACAGCCCTCTTCTGACATGCATGATGCTTAGAAAGCTGTACTGAAACTTTATGGGACCCCAGTATTGAATGAATTATGAGTTATAAGAGTATAAAAAAGCTTCTTTGTCTATTTGACACCTCATAATCATAGCTATGGGATATTATCCCACAGTAAAGGTGTATTGGCCAAACTGAGTGATTTCAACCTTAAAGCTGCTATAGCTTTGTCAGTTTTGGGATATTGAGATCAAAATTGGTTCATTGTGCAGCCCTAGGAGGGATCTACAAAATGGTAGCTCATTTGGTATGGGTAACATTAAATATGGCAAAGTTATGCCATGTTCAATATTTGTTATCCATATCTAAATTTCCTCAAAATCTGTATGGAAAGTTTTTTCCCCATAACATTTTTTCTAGATGAGATGTGTGGAAATGGATGGCACCATCAGATAGCCCTGATTTTTCTCTTTCCAAAATGATCCCACTTTGGGTATCTCACACTAAAACTGTAGAATTTTGATGGGAGGTAAATATTTTATTCACCCTTATTTGACGTTATTTTGGCCATAACCTATGTGGTTTTGGTGATAGCTGAGTTTGGCTAGTACCATTCGATAGCCCTGAAATATATTAACCCTTATTTGAGCTTAGCTTGGCCGTAAACTCTGAAGTTTTGGTTTTAGGTTAGTTTTGCTAGTACCATTGGATAGCCCTGACATAGAGCTCCAATTTGAATACCCATTTTCTGGGGTTAAGCCTTATCCTCTGGATTTCAGCTGAGAGGTGAAGATTAAGGTTTATGCTCAGGAGGTTCTTTGACCAGGAATAACTTTTTTATTCTTTGTCCTATTATGACGGGACTTGTATATTTTGAAACAGGTGAGTTTTCTCTTTCTTTTGATACCTTTTGAGCTGCTTTGGCTCAGCTCCATGTTTTGGTGGCATTTTGCACCACCATTGGTTTATGGTATTTGGCTGTCATGCCTGTGCTCTGACTTTGAGCCACATGCTGACACATATCAAAATTGGCTAAGATATAGAAACTTCATTTATGGTGGCATGCCACCATACAAGAAGGCTCTATGGGCTGGGATAGAGCCAAGTTTCCTGGGGTGGGAGATAACAGTGTACTGTACTTTACATGAATCTTTGGAAAGAAAATGGTGGTGCCGTAGCCTAAAGGGCAATGGTGAAAGTTGAAAGGAAGGCTTCACTGTGGAGCTAATTTGGTTTTGGAGGAATTGAGGTATGTACAGTTTCACACCAACACACATGAGATTTGTTGTGGGTAGAAATAAATTGTGGATGAATGCCTACCAGGATTGCAGGGATTGATGTGGAAGTCAAACAAGGTGTGCTGGGCATGACATGAGTACAAGGTTAACTGCCATTCTTACAAGCTATGGTGTATGAGGGTGTAACTAATTCACACAGATTGGCCTCAGATGTACTCCCTCATGCATATTAGCCTCTTTGGAGAATTTTGCCACCTGCACAATGGAATACTTGCTTTGTGAGAAGGGCTTGCAAAAGTACAAATTTCATTTTACCATTGCCTATTTATGACCCACATTTGTGTGCATGTTAATTTGTGTTCCTGCACCACAATATGCAACCTCATTAGTTACCAGCAAGTGAAAGTCATAGTTTCATCAGGCCTGAACACCAGATTGAGTCAAACATTTTCATATGATGCTCATCCTTCCTCATCCCAATAAGCTCCCCTCAGAAGGAGCTGGAATACTCCAGCCCCCATGGGGGAGTTAGCCAGAGCTCTCAATAAATGTGTATCAAAAGGATGCATTTTTGGAAATGTGTGTAAATGGCTCAGCAGAATTTCTTGTTACATTCCTGTACCGCACTTTCTCAGCCACACATTTTCCCTGTGTGAGCCTGCAAGGTATGTGTGACATACCCATGAGCCACAAATAATATTATACGCAGTTTATTTAATCTTAAACAAACTTATTCAATGAATTTGAAATAAAAAATAACAAAAAATAAGTATAATTGTTTTTGGGTAAACAAAGCTATAATTATTATTTCATTTTTGTATTCTACTTCAAAAATAACATAGGGTAGACCCATAGGGTGTTATACCCAAAAAACGGATATTTCTTATGTTATTAGAAAATTTAATAATCTCACGGTACAATTGCAATTTTTTTAAAAAAAATTCAAAATTGTTAAATTTAAGCTTAAATTTAAAATTGCATAAGGTTTATGCAAACATACCAAAATTTTAGTTAGAATTCAGGTGTTGTGTATATTTACTGAATTGGCTAAGAATTTTCCATCCCGAATTTAAAGCCTGTGTGAGCTCAATTTAATGGTGTTTAAGGCCATAGTATGGCTTCAAACAAATAAAAGGGCAAAATTCACTCAAAAAGGTGGGACAAAGGAAAAAGACCAAACAGAGCTGGGGTACCCAACTTTTTGGATCTTCAAGGATTAAATTAAGGTTGTCCACCTGTATTGGATAGTTTTCAACCTTATTTGAACTTTGAGATGAGACTTTGATCCAGCATCAAAGTTCAAACTAGTTTTATCCCAATTTAGACAGGAATTTCAAGCTGCCAAAGGGTAAATCCCAATATCCAAGCTTGAAATAAAGGTTTTAAGAAGTTTACAAGCTTCAATAGACCTAAATATTTAAACTTACAAGCATTAAAACCTTATCAAAAGTTATGGTTTTGTGTGTATTGTTATTTTACATGGAAAAATAGCAATAACATCATAAATTCATTAAAAATCCAATTCTTAATGGATTTGCTTGAAATTTTCACAAACCTTACAAATTAATGTTATCTGTGTATAGATTCAATTTCAAGTATCTTTTAAAAACATTTTTTATTGTGAATTATCCTGGTAATTTACTCTTTTAATTATACTTGAAGAAAATTAAGATATCTTTAAAAATTAATTAAAAATCAAGTTTAAGAGATTTTTGCTTGAAGCTCTATTTTTAGGTTATCCATGTGGTGAAATTTAATATAAATAAGCTTAACTTATATTCAAACTCAAAATAATTAATCCAAAAGAGGATTACAGCTACTTGGAGTTAAGAATAACACTCTTAACTTTAAATTGGAAATAAAAGTAAGTTACCTTAAGTTAAGAACCTTATTTTCAAGTATGGTTTTGCAATCTTGACCTGGGCACGCCTTCTATATCCATGAGTAATCATGAGAGCTGCTCTGTAGACATAAAAAGCGTCTATTCATCACTGTTTTTGTCTATCACTCATCATCATTCCAATCATATTAGACATTTAAATATGTAAAGTTTTATTAAATATAAAATCTCATTATTAAAGTAATTATCAAATTAATGTATTCTTTATTACTTTTAATTTAAAGAATTCAAATCATAGAATTCAAATTATTGTTTAAATCATAAATAATAAATTTTATTATATAAAATTATTCTCTTAAATATCTTTTAAAATACACAAATTCCTCTTCAAAACTCTTTAATCATATTTTTTATCATAAAACGTTGTTTTATCTTTTAAGATATTGATGTTCAGCATCTTTTTGACTTATAATCGTTCTTTAATATAATATCTGTTGTTGTTTTACTTGTTGTGTTAAATAAATATTATAAGTAAGTTTTCTTTAAATTTCTATATTTTTTGTCTAGTATTATTTTGTTATAGAATTTTTCTATGAGAACTATCTCTACAAAGTGTGTTTTATAAACTCCGTTATAAATAATATTCTTATATTACTTATAAGTGGATAAATATTAATATTTTTCATGTGTAGTTGTCTCATTAGGATCTTTACACTTCCTATTTTTATAACTGTCAGTGACTATAAAAATAATATAATAATTATAACTTATTATAATTATTCATAAGTTTTTATTGTTCAATTGTTTAATAATAATTCAATTTCTTTTTCTTATATATATATTTATTTCAAGAATTTTATAAATTTGTGGTTATAATATTTAATTATATTATATTTGATACTGAGGACAGTCACAGTACTGTTGATATTTGTTACTACTATCAAGAGTTTCACAGACAACCCTTACACCCTGAATTTTGTGCACTAAAATGTCTTCTGATATAGAACTTAGGATTGTCTCATCATAGTTCACTTTGCATGAATATTATAATCTATTACCAAAATTCCCTCAGTTGCATACACTTAGATTTTGTGCCAAAAGCTCAGCTGTGTGATCATTCTGATTTGCACCTGAAAACTTAGCATCTATCCATTTCTCAATGGATTTCCAAAAGCACAGTGGGGAAGCATTTTCAAATCCCTTAATTGGAGTGCTTTTTTCAATAGTTCATCAGAAGGCCCACTGCTGTGCAATTGTGAAAATTGTGATAAACTCCTAGCATAGCAGGAATGCCTTATTCAGATTTTGTTGCAAATGCTCATTTTGGATGCTTACTAAGAGGGAATACCATAAGCTCTTCAGAGTAGCAATAGTTGCATAGTCATGCTATTCAAATGTTCAGCAACTGCAAATTTGAATTATGACACCCAAGCATACCTGCACAAGAGATCAACACACCCTCATGCTGTATTCACCTCTCCTATAGCCTCTCCACCCTTTGGTTTGGTGTGGTCACCTGGGAATAGACCAAATGCTCGCCACAATGACCTATGACCAAATGAACCCTTTCCTGCAGGGTGCATTTTTTATTGTAGCTACCATGCACATTCATCAATGCCCTCACAAAACCACTTCTGCATCATTGTGTGACGTTTTAATGCCACAAAGGGGATCCACATGGGTATAACAATTGATTCAATTGTTATACTCAGTCAGAACCGATTTGTTCCCCTGCAACACACAGGCATTTCCTGTGAATGAGTTTTCATGACCCTGAATGGAGTTGAAGCTAATCAATTTGTGGGTACTGTGACTTCTGCAAATGGCTGTCACAGGGGCTCTTCTAAGTGAAGAGGGCCTGGCCCTCAGTGAACAGACTTACTTATGGAGAGCTCAGAATAAGATACTCAAATGATAAGAGTAATGAAATAAGATAATAATTTCCTAGTCATAAAATAATAAGAATTAAAAGATATGAGAAAAACAAAAGCAATAATAAAGAGCCAACCACAAATAATCCTGTACCACTTTTTCAACCTGTTCAGAAAAGAGAAAAGGATTAATAAAGGATATGGCCACCAGGACTCTGCGGAACAGGTGAGGGAAGGCAAAGACTAACTTAATAATTAGCAAAATAATATTAAATAATAAATCCAATATTTTAATGAACTGGGGGAAAAACCCCCAGGTGGGTGAAGAGGGGCTGGTATATGTGAGAAATACCAGCCTTGGAGTTTGAGTGTTGAGATACTTGTCTGTATGCTGGAAGAAGTTGGATGTGGGATTGAATCCTGTATTGGTGAATCCAATACAGGTTATACAGTCAATAAAGGTATTTGCGCCTGTATTGATTACAGGCCTGTATTTGGTGAATCCTGTATTTGGGTCTTGCCTGTATGAACCTGTATTGAGGTCTGAAAACTGTATTTGGAGAATGTTGAATGAAACCCCCTTGCTGATTGGGTTTTGAAGGGTATCAATGAAGTAATGATTGTTGAAGATGATTGGTAATGCCCCTGCCTCCTTGGCTGTGAAATTATCCCCCTCTTGAAAGTGGTGACCTCTGAACACCATAAGTATAGTGAGTCTTGATGAGCTTGCAATCAATCCATACAGTTCTTTCCCCAATTCCTTAAATTTATCCCATCCAACTTTCTTCTTCAATCAATACTCAAAAAAAAATATTCATTTGATCACTTGTAGGTATTTTCCCCTTGATCTTGATTCTGAATTCCCTCTTTTCCTTCAAAATGCCTTCATTCTTCTTAAAATTCATTTGTTCTTGTCTTCAGTGTTGTCACTAAACTTTTCTTGAGTCCTCATGGCTTTTGAAAATGGGTGACCTGGGCTTATGTTCAAAGAACACATGATTTCATCATAATTTTGAATCTTGAGAGGGTTGGCATAAAATGGCCAATACTTGAGGTTTTGGACCATTTCAGAAGTCCTGGCCAAAATCCTTAATTTTGTGATTAAAGGAGCTTTTGGCCAATTTGCGCAAAGTGTGCAAAAATGCACAAAATTTGTGCAAAATGCGCAAAATTTGCACGAAGTGCACAAATGCGCATATATGCCATCAAAAATTGAAAAAAAAATTGATGAATGATGAAAAAAGGCCTTATAAAGTATTCTGGCCATTTTGCGCATTTTTGCCCAAAATGCGCAAATGCGAAATTATGATGAAATGGGCCAAAAAGGCCTTTTGAAGCCCCTTGACAAGATAAAGAGGCCTTTTGCTCAAATGCGCAAAAATGCGCAAATTTGCCAATATGCATAATTCAGCATATTTTAATGAAAAATGAGAAAACAGAGCAATTTTGAAGTTTTGAGGTCTGATATGGCCATTTGTGCCACAGTGCATAAATTCATGAAATTGGCCAATTGGGCCATTTGAAGCATTTTTTGTTTCTTTTGATCTTGATTTCTTCTTGAATGTCTTTCTTCTTATCCCCTCCTTGACTGGTCAATTGCCATAAATGCCTTGCTGATTGTGTTTTGGCTTTCAATTCTGATCTTAAGGAATGAGTTCAAGGCTGATTTGAAGAGAGATGATGCCAAATGTGCAAAAATGCACAAAATTTGCAAAAATGCGCAAAATGCGCAAATATGCCAACATGGTCAAAATGGCATATTTTGCTGAAGAATTGAATAAAACATTGATTTTGATGTTTTGAAGAAGAATGAAGCCAAAATGTGCAGAATGCACAAAAATGCACAAAATGCACAAAAGTGCGCAAAATGTGCAAACGTGCGCAAATGCATGAAAATGGCCAATTTGGCCTATAGAACAGTTTTTGATGATAATTTTCTTCTATTTGCTTGTGCTTCACTCTGTTCTTGAATTTCCAATTTCCATATTTGACTTGCTGACTTGGAATTTTCCGTGATTTTCTTGGTCTTGACTTGGAAATTTGACTTTAAGATGAGTTCAAGGTTGATTTGAAGAAATTTTCATGAGGGTTATCTGTAGCTGGTCTTTACCATTACTAGTGTTTTGCTCTTTGGTTATTGAATGAATTGACTCCCCAAACATGATATGGGAGTGATGACTACTGCTTTTGAAATAAGAAATGAAAAATAAATCATACAAGTAAAAGAAAATGAAATAAAAAATGAAAATGAAAAAGAATTGAGAGAAAAAGAGAGTAAAGAAATAAATAAGAAATTCCTGAGGGTTGTCCTTCTTGTGGTGAGTTGCTTTATTTTGGCCAAAATGTTCTGAAAAATAAAATCAAGCATTTGATGCTCACAGCGTGGCCAAGGTAATGTTTTAGAAGAAGTAGACCCATCAGGGATGCATACCAGGAGATGGAACTTACTTTCATAACTTCCACTCCCCACAAAGCACCATAAATGGAACAGAAATTATGCCATAACATGAATTGTGGTAATGGATGTCTTCAAAGATAATTTATGGCATAATTAAAGAAAGAAAAGAAAATAAGAGAAAGGATTGGGCCATATCTGGATGAAAGGTCCAAATCTTGAGGGTATGATGTTGCAAGGCCTTCTGAACCTGTCCAAAAAATTGACAAGTGCTCAAATAGTGGCCAAGGTGATGCTTACAACAAATTTGGGTAGAATACCCCCTTAAAGGTGCATGCCAGGAGAGGAACTTACTTTCATAAACTCCAATCCCCACCCAGCACCATAAATCAAACTCTTGACGCATTTGGGCAAGGCATGTCTGGATACAAAGTGTGAAAATCCTTGACAAGGTCTGGGGAGTTGGTAAGGTTGGAACCTGGTTCCCAAGTTGTTCTTTCTGGGTCTTCCCTGAATCCTTTCCACTCAACTAAATACCATAATGAACCTCTCTTGAGTTTTGAGTCCAGAACCTGAGCCACTTTCCATTATTCTTGCTCTTTCACTATTACTGGAGGTGGTGGCAATTAGTGCTGATTTGGGATAGTTGATTGCTTCACTGGTTCTAACAAGGACACATGGAAGACAGGGTGAACTGACTTCCATTGTTGAGGCAACTTGAGGTGATATGCATGGCTGCCAATCTTCTTGAGAACTTCAAAGGGTCCCAACCATCTTTCTGAAAGTTTCTTAGTGGGTATTGTTGTCTTGATGTTCTTGGAAGCTAGGCATACTTTGCTCCCAGGTTGGAAATCAGGTGGAATTGCTCTATTTCTATCTGCATACTTCTTAAAACGCTTTATTGCTGACTCTAATTCTTCTTTGACAACTTTCTGTACTGATTGGAGTTTTGTTGATAACTTTCCAGCAGGTGTATCTTGAGAAATGTGAATTGAATAAAAGCTGGGATTTCTTCCATAAATGGTGAAAAATGGTGACTGTTTTGTTGATGAATGTTATGCATTATTATAGGCAAATTCAGCCAGAGGGAGCCAGGTGAGCCAATCATCTTGATGGCAACTGACATACATCCAAAAATACTGTTCTAGAATCTGATTTACCCTCTCTGTCTGTCCATCTGTTTCAGGGTGAAAGGCAGTTGAAAGATCTCTAGATATCTTGAGCTGCTGACACAATTGAGTCCAAAATGATGAAACAAATAATGAAACTCTATCACTGACAATACTGACTGGAAGACCATGTTTGGAAAAGACATGATTAATGAATATTTGAGCTAAGTCCAAAGCAGTGATTGCTGAATAAGTTGGAATAAATATTGCCATTTTTGAAAATCTGTCTACAACTACTAAAATTGAATCAAAGTTGCTTGACAAGGGCAATTGAGTGATAAAGTCCATTGACAAAGAATTCCAAGGACCAGATGGAATTTAAAGAGGCTTGAGTAGTCCAAACTTCTTATGGTGGATGTTCTTGTTTCTTGAACATTGCTGACATGAGGACACATAGTACTTGATGATTTGATTCATGCCAGCCCAATAAAAATCCCTCTTGATGAGCTTGAGGGTCTTCGCCTGGCCAGGATTGCCAGCCAACGGTGCGTAATGACGCTTTTGAAGAATGTCCAATTTAATTCCATGATTGCTTGGAATGACTACTCTATCTTTGAACAATAATAATTTTGCTTGAGGTTCAAGAGAATAGTCTGGGACTGATTCTCCGCTTGCTAATTTCTTGAGGATTTCCTTATAATCTTTGTCTTGCCATACTTGTCTTTAAATTTGATCAACTACATCTGAAAACATATCAACTTTTATTGAAAAGAATCTCGCCTCTTGAATTTCATTTTTCTTGAGAACTTGATGAAAATTTTGAAGATTCTTGCTGATGAAATCCACCCCCCTCTCTGGGTACACGTCGTCCCAACGTGACAAGGCATCTGGTAAAGTGGCTAGCCTGCCTGGGCGGTAAGTGATAACAAAGTGAAATTCAGACAAAATTTCAGCCCAACGGGCTTGACGACGAGTAAGGACTTTAGAGGACATAAAGTATTGGAGAGAACAATGGTCTGTCAAGACCTCAAAGGAATCAGAAAGAGAAAGGAGAAAGGCTCTCCAGCGCTTGAGAGCCCAAACTATGCCAAGGAGTTCCTTGTAATGAATTTCATAGTTGAGTTCAGCTGGTAAGAGCTTGTGACTATCAAATGCAATGGGATGCTTTCCTGAGTCATTCACCTGACTCAGTACGGCACCCAAGGCATAATCAGAGGCATCAGTCTCTACAATGGTTGGAAGAGAAGGATTAAAGTGAGAGAGGATAGGAGCAGTGGTGAAAGCTTCTTTGAGTATCTGAAACTGACTAAGAGCTTCCTCATTGAAGATAAAGGGAGAATCTTTTTTAAGGAGGGAAGTGAGAGCAGAGATTTTTTTGGAATAATTTTTAATGAAACAACAATAAAAGTTGGCAAAGCCAAGAAAAGATTTGAGGACCTTTATGTTCTTGGGCTGAGGCCAATTGAGGATTTGTTGAACTTTTGAAGAATCCATCTTGAGGCCATCACTTGAAACAACATAGCTCAAGTATTCCACATTTGAGGCATGGAATACACACTTTGAGGCTTTAGGAAACGAATTATTGTCTCTCAGTTTTTGGAGAACAGAGGCCACATGTTTGACATGTTCATCCAAAGAGCTAGAGAAGACCATAATATCATCTAAGTACACTTCAACAAAAGTATCCAAATAATCTGAAAAGATATCATTCACAAGATTTTGGAATGAAGCTGGAGCATTGGTTAAGCCAAATGGCATAACCAAATACTCATAACTACCATATTTGGTTCTAAAGGCAGTTAAGTGCTCATCCCCCTCTTTAATTCTCAGGAGATTATAAGCACCATGCAGAACTATATTGGAGAAGATAGTAGCACTGTTGAAGACGGTAAGAAGCTGATTCATTGGAGGAACAGGATAACTGTTCCTCCTAGTGACAGCATTAAGTTTGCGGTAGTAAACACACAAACAAAGACCACCAGCCTTTTTCTTAACAAAAAGGACAAGTGCTCCTGTTGAGGAGGAGCTTGGTCTAATGAAACCTTTCTCTACATTCTCTATAATGTAGGCCCACAGTGTTTCTGACACATTTTTAGATAAAGAGTAGATAACACCAACTGGAGGTAGAAGACCCTCCAGTTTGATATCATGATCACAGGCGCGGTGTGGAGGAAGTTTCTCTGCTTTCATTTTGGAGAATACATCCAAACAATGGTGATAAGCAGGAGGGACTACCTTTAACACAGTTTCAATCTCTTCTGGCTCTTCCTCCTCATCCCACTGCTCCTCCAGGGAGGCATGAAAAGATAAAGGAGGAAGGTCCATATCCCCTTGAAAGAGATGAAGTAAAGATATAGCAACATCTTCTACAACATCTTTTTTCTGTTTGAAGACTTCATCTCATAATGGAAGTAATGACTGAGAGGGAATGATGGAAGGGATATGGACAGAAGAAGGAAGGGAAGGTGTCTTAAGTTCACCAACCAGAGTGACACTATTGACAGCAGTGGTTAAGTCATTACTAATAGAAGGGTTAAAACCACTAGAATCCTTATGATTAGAATCATAGGTGATCAATCCATTTTTCCAATGAATAATAGGATTAAAGTGGTAAAGAAAATCATAGCCCAATATTAGGTCTTCTCCCTTGGGTGAATCTATGATAAAGAAATCCCATTCAAAGCTTGGGAAGGAAGGTAAATCAACAACCCACCTGGTATAATGGGTGATGAACAAGGAAGTGGATTCACTGCAATCCAGAATGAACAAATGAATCTTTTCAGGGAGCTGTGACATGGTCAATGAGTACTTGAGAACAAAATTCTTTGCAATAAAGGAGTTTTTAGCACCAGAGTCAATGAGAATACTATAAAAAATATCAGAGATTGAAGAAAAAATAAGAAATTTTAAAGATTTCTTGACACTAGTATTCAGAGGGCACAATTGTGCTCTTGAAGGAAAGAAGTGAGAAACATTGAACACATTATGATCCCCACTCAGGCTTTTCCCTGCTTGCTAGGTAAGCCTTTTGATGACCCTTGCCTATTTTCAGGCCTCTTGAAGCATTTTTCAAATGGGTGTTTACCACCACAATAATTGAACAATCCTTCTTTAATCCTCCTCACCTTTTCAGAACCAATTAATTTGTTGTCCTTATTGAGGAGAGCAGCATGAGGCTTGTCTTTGGACACTTGAAAATTATTCCCCTTCTTATTCTTTGTAAGGTTTGTCTATGAAACTCTTGATAATAGTAACAATATCAAGAGTACTATGACTGTCCTCAGTAGAAAAATATAATATAATGAAATATTATAACCACAAATTTAAATATAATTATTAAAAATAATTATATAAAAAAATAGATTTAATTATTATTATAATAATATAATAATAAAAAAAATATAATAATTATAATATATTATAATTATTCTATTATTGTTATAGTCACTGACAGTTATAACAATAAGAAGTGTAAAGCTCTTAATGAGACAATTACACGTGGAAAATAAGAATATTAACCACTTATAAATAATATAAATATTATTTATAAAAAAGAATTAATCACACACTGTGCAGAAATAATTCTTTATAGAATAAAATTCTATATAAAAAAACTATTACTAGATAAAAAAATATATAGAACTTTTAGAGAAAACTTACTTATAAGATTTATTTAATACAACAAGTCAAATACAACAGTTATTATATTAAATAAAGATTTATAAGTTAAAAACACGCCAAAAATCAATAAAATCAAAGATAAAACAACTTTTTATACTAAAATTTATGATTAAAGAGTTTTTGAGAGGAATTTGTGGATTTTAAAAGATATTTAAGATGATAATTTTATATAATAAAAGTTATTATAGATGATTACAACAATAATCTGAATTCTATGACTTCAATTCTTTAATTTAATAAATAAAGAATAAAAATAACTTAAGAATTACTTTTAATAATAAGATTTTATATTTAATAAACCTTTACCTGTTTAAATGTCTAATATGATTGGATTGAATATGAATGATGGACAAAAACAGTGATGAAAAGACTCTTTTTATGTCTACAGAGCAGCTCTCATGATTCATAATGGATGTAGAGGGCGTGCTCAGGTCAAAACTGAAAAACCATGTTTAAAAATTAAGTTCTTAACTTAAGGCAACTTATTTTTACTTCCAATTTAAAGTTACCAGTGTTATTCTTAACTCCAAGTAACTTTAATCCTCATTTAGTTTAATTATTTTAAGTTTTAATATAAAATAAGTTTATTTATATTAAAGTTCATCACATGAACAACATAAAATCAGAGTTTCAAGCAGAAATCTCTTAAACTGAATTTTTAATTAATTTTTAAAGAAATCATAATTTTCTTTAAGCTTAATTAAAAAAGTAATTTTCCAGGCTAATTACCCAGGAAACAAATTAATAAAAGATACTTAAAATTTAATTTATATATTGATAATATTAAATTCTAAGCTGTGTGAAATTTTCAAGCAAATCCATTAAGATTTGGATTTTTAATGAATTTTTGAAGTTATTACTATTTTTCCACGTAAAATAGCAATACACACAAAACCTTAAGTTTTGATAAGGTTTTGATGATTGAAACCTTAAAGTTTTAAGCTTATTTAAGCTTTTTAAGCTTGATTAAGCTTTGACAGTTCTTAAAACCTTGATTCCAAGCCTGCTTATTGGGATTTACCCTCTTGGCAGCTTGAAATTCTTATCCAATTTAGGATAAAATCAGTTTAAACCTTAAGGTTGGATCAAAGTCTAATCTTAAAGTTTAAATAAGGTTGAAAATTCTCCAATACAGGTGGACAACCTTAATTGAATCATTGCAGATCCAAAAAGTTGGGTACCCCAGCTCTATTTGGTCTTTTTCCTTTGTCCCACCTTTTTGCGTGGATTTTGCCCTTTTATTTATTTAAAGCCATACTATGGCCTTAAACCCTTTTAAATTGAGCTCACGCAGGATTTACATTCTGTATGGCAAATCCTTAGCCAATTCAGTAAATATACACCACACCTCAATTTTAACTAAAATTTTGGTAAAGTTGCATAAACCTTATGTAACTTTAAATTTAAGCTTAATTAAGCTTAAATTTAACAATTTAAAAAAAATGTTAAAAAAGTTACATTAGTACTGTGAGATTCTTAAATCTTCTAATAACACAAGAAATAAGTGTTTTTGGGTATAACACCCTATGGGTGTACCCTAGGTTATTTTTGGTGTAGAATCCAAAAATGACATAATAATTATAACTTTGTTTATCCAAAAAAAAGTTATACTTATTTTTTATTATTTTTTATTTTAAATTCAACTAAAAAGTCTGTTTAAGACAAATTTAATTGTTTATAAAATCATTTGTGGCCTTATGAGTATGTTAAACATACCTCACAGGCTCACATTCCCTACCACCAAAAAAAAATTGTACCACAATTTTCCTTTGTAGTATACCCCCAAGTTATTTGGGGGGGGTATAATCCACTGTCCAACCTCTCTACTTATACTGTTCAAGTATGTAAAGCACACAATTCAAACTTTTATTGAGGAATTGGTCTTCTCTCATGTCTGAATCTTCTGAGAAACTTTTGGGAATCAGGTATCTTACTTTCCTCAACCCACTCATCTTCATGTTGTGGATTTCTGTACCTGACTAAGTATTCTCTTTCATTTTTACCCCTAAGTCTTCTTTCTTTTAAGACTTTCAGTACTTTCTTTTCCTCACTTGGTTCAAGTGGGGGTACTTCTAAGGGTGTTTCATTTCTCAAAGGAAATAATTCCTTATCACCTTATGTGTAATGCTTAACAAGACTGACAGGGAAAGTTGGGTGTTTGTTTCCTAACTCTCCTGACAGTTCTACTTGTACTGCATTTGTCCCATGGAGGGCTTTAATAATAAATGGTCCTGCAAAGGAATCTTTCAATTTCTTTGGACCTTTAATATTATTAAAGTTCAAGGTTGAAACTAGTATTAAGTCCCCTACTTTGAATTCTGGTGTCTTATGACTCTTATCCCATTTCTGTCTAGCATATTCAAAGGCATCATTCATGCTTTGATTTGCATGATGTCTCACTTTATCAAGCAGCAGCTTAAAGCTTGAAGCAGTTGGATGAATGTCAACCAAATCCTTTTTCAAAGTATCAACTGGAAGTTTGGGGTTCCATCCTTTTTCCAACATTGCAGGAGTCTTGCCTGTTGAAGAATGGATGGAGGTTTTGTAGGCTAATTCCAATGCTGGTATAAGAGTACACCAATCATGGGTAAAGCCATCAGAATCTTTAAACTCCAGGCCATAAGCACAAAATCTTCTGATCATGTCCTCAAGGGTTTGAATCATTCTTTCTGCCAGTCCATCTGTTTGTGGATGGTAGGCTGTTGAAAATGATAATTTTGTACCCAAAAGCTTATGTAGATTAGTCCATAAGGCTGATGTGAATTTTGGGTCTCTATCACTAATGATATTTTTAAAGAGACCAGTATGGGATATGACTCTGTTCCAAATCAAAAGAGCTGTATCCATAGCTGTGTCATCTTTATGACATGGTAAAAAGATTGGTGTTTTGCTATATCTGTCCACAATAACAAGACATGCATTGTAACTTTTATCACCTCCAGGTGGTAAAGCAGTTACCCAATCCATGTGAACCACTTCCCATGGGGTACTTGGTTCTTGAATATGGATCATTAAACCAAATCTTTTACCAGTAGCTTTATTGGCTTTCTGGCATCTATCACAACTATGACAGTACTCAATGACATCTTTTCTCCAAGATGGCCACCAGGCACATGTCTTAATTCTTTCCATTGTTCTGTCTTCAGACAGATGTCCAGAATAAATTTATCATGGCATTCTAATAGTATAGTGTTAATCAACATTCTACTACATAGGACCATGACACATGTGTGTTTAGATCTATGATATAGTATACCATCAAACAAATGAAATCTTCCATTATCATAAGATGTTTTCCAAATATCATCCAGAGAATTAGCCAAGGCTACATCTTTACAATCTTTGTCAAGTAGAGCAGTAAGAATATGACAATTCTTATCTTGCTTGTAGCTTTCTCTAACCTCTTCAAAGAATTCTGTTCCAACATCTGTGATATTAATTCCTTCAATTGGGATTTGAGGTTCTGCACTTGTAGGAACATAGGCAGGATTATCAGGTGAATTGGGTAATGCCCATCTACTTAAGCCATCAGCATTCTTATGAATATTTCCAGCTTTATGTACTATGGTCATATTGCCTCTATACTCCTGTATAGCAATCTGCCATCTTAACATGTGTCTGTTTGGAGTCTTCATGTTAAGAAGTGATTTTACTGCATTACAATCAGTAATTACTTCAAACACACTACCATCAAGATAATAATGAAGTTTTTCCAGAGCCCAAACAAGGCAAAGGCACTCCATTTGGCTAGCTCCATATCTTGCCTCAGTAGGTTTAATTTGTCTTGAAATAAAACAAACTGGACCTTCATAAGGTTTGTCATTGACAATTTGAACTTGATGAAGAGCAGCTCCTAAACCATCACGACATGCATCAATATACAGTTTGAAAGGAAGTTTCCAGTCTGGCATCAATAATAATGGTGCATTGGTCAAGGCATACTTGATTTTATCATATGCTTGAATTCTCTCCTGTGTCATTTCAAAAACAGTTTGTTGATCACAAATTCTGTATAATGATCTGGCATGGATTGCAAAATCTTTAAGGTGTTGCCTGTAATAACTGGCAAATCCTAAGAAAGACATCATCTCTTTTTTGTTCTGGGGCATTTGTTTCAGTAAAACTGCAGCCACTTTGTTTTTGTCAACACCAAGGCTTAGTCCTGATACTACATGTCCCAGAGCTTTCAACTCATGAAACCCAAAATTACATTTTTTAAGAGAAATTTTCATGTTCACTTGTAGAATTTTCTTAAGTACTAATGAAAGTCTCTCTAAATGTGATTGCCAGGTTTCTGAACAAATGATAATGTCATCAATATAAATGATTAACCATCCCTCTGATAATTCATGTGGGAATATGGTATTCATCATTCTTTGATAATGAGAGGGTGCATTTTTAATACCAAAAGGCATCCTCAAATATTCATAAATACCACAATGAGCTATTATTCTCAATAATTTCCTAGCATGAGGTGTTAAAACATTCTGATGGAAGCCTTTAAGAGCATCCATGGAAGTAATAAACTTTGCTTTGGATAATTGAGTCAAAGTCTCATGGATTCTAGGGATTGGATACCTGTCTGGAATAGTATAGGTATTCAATGCCCTAAAATCCCCAACCATCCTTGACTTATCATTATGCCAAGTAATGATTACTGGACTTGTGACTTCCACTTCCTCATTGTGTCCAACTTTTCTAAGAACTCCCAGTTTCATTAGTTCATGAATATGACTTTCTAATGCTTCTCTAGCCCTAGGGCTAGCTGGGTAAGCTGGTCTTCTTAATAGTGGGGGATAAGGTCTCTCCACATTAAGCATGATATTCACTTCATGGCCTTTTATAGCCCCAAGTGGTTCATCATCAGAAGCAAAGGCTTTTTGAAATTGAAATAAAATTTCAATAAGTTCTTCCTTCATTTCTGGTGTCAATTCAGGACTAATTTGTGCTTCACTTAATTGATCTGACACAAATTTTTCTTTATTAACATTATTTACTTGTTGAATGACAGTAATTTCTTTTCTTTCTGGAGAAAAAGCAAATTTTTGCCTTTTATTTTCCCCTATAGTGAAATATCTGTCCTTATAATTATTAATATCAATACCATAGATATTGAAATAATCATTCCCAAGTATAAAGTGTTGTGAAGTACAATTATTCATAACAACAAATTCAGCTTTCAATCTCATACTTCCTGCAGGGTGAGGAAATATTATTGTAGCTTCAAATATACCCAAAGGATGCATATTCTGGCTAGCACTGCTGAATTTTACACCTTCAATTGGCATCAACTTGTCTTGCCAATTGGTATAAATTTTTTCAAGATAATCTTTCCCAACACAAGTGCAAAAAGCACCTGAGTCAAGATGTATCTTGGCTTCTGTGTTATTTATCACAATATTAGTGATACAAGATGACCCAGCTGTATAACCTTTACCTCTGGCAGGTTTGGTTTTTTGCATTCTGGCATCTTGCACATGTATGAGATCCATACATTCATCACTGTACTGTGGTAAGTGAGTATGTACCTCAGTGACCTCAAAAGAAACATTAATATTCTCTATACTAAGTTCTTCTGATGTTTCTTCTTCTTCTGAAGGTTCAGAATCACTTTCATGTAAAGCTACATCAGTTTCTTTTGTGTCTTCCACTTTTTCAACATTTATCTCATTGACTCTTGTCTTTTTTGGACAAGTGTTTGCTAAATGAGATGTGATTCCACATTTATGACATTTCAAAGGAGGTCTGTCATGTGGTTTATTTGGTTTTGAAATTGGTTTCCCACTAGTCTTGTTGTCTATTGGGGGTTTATACCAATTTCTTCCAATTTTTGTTCTAGTAGTGATATCCTCCATAGCATTGATATAATCTTCTGTAGAGCAAGGCTAAATACATTTGCTTCTTATAGCATGCTCAAGGTCACCACCACACTTTCTTAATATCCTTTTATGTACCATTGGTTCAGACATATCAGGATGAAGGGCAGTTAATCTGTCCTTCTGTTTAAGAAACCAAGTCATGGGCCTGTCCCTCTCAATATTAAAAATGGCTTCCTCAAAAGAATTTTCCATTCTAAATCTCCAGGAATCATTTGCCCATTTGGAAATAACTTGTTCTTTCCACCAAGGCCAGGAATGTTTACCATGGTCTTGTCTCATTTTATAATACCATTTCTTAGCTAATTTGGTAAATAATGAGTGTAATCTGGCACTTATGTATTCATCTGGTATGTTAAAGTCTTCTTTGAACGTATCAATTGTTTTCATAAATTCCATATGATTATATTCTCCTTCACCACTGAAGGTTGGCCATTCCTCTAATCTTGGAATGTCTTTGAAATTGCAAGCAGTTTCCACATCATTACTTGAAATTGTATGATGTAAATCATTATTCAAGTTAAGAACATTTCTGTCAAGAAATGGTGTGGATTGCCTTGGCAATTAATTTTTCAGTGATATATTGTTAATACTTGATTGAATATCTTCTTTCAATTCAAGTCTTGCTTTATCACTTTTTTCCAATTGTTCTTGAAAAAGAGCTGCATTGTGACCAGTTGAATTTTCCAAGTTTTGAACTTGTATTTTCAATTCTCTTAACTGTACAGTTATAAAAGAAATTGAATTCTCATCTGGTTGATTGAGTAAGGTAACTTTATGCTCAAGTCTTTCACAAATTTGCGTCAAAGACAAAATATTTGCCTTATTAACATTTTCAAGGCCAATAATGGTCTTTTGTTGGTCTTTAACTTGTACTATCTCATTGCCCAGCTTTTGTTGGACATGATCAAATGCTTTAAATTTTGCCATAATTTCTTTATTACAAGATTCAAAGTAAGTTACAAGCTTTACAAGGTCTATTTCTTTGGAAAGGATTGGTTCAATCTTTCCTCCTCCTTGTTTTTGAATTCCATCAAAGTTCTTGCCATATTGAACACATTGTCCATGGCTGTCTTTTCCTTCTTTGGAATCCTGTAATTCTTGGGGTAAGGCTTGTTCCACTTGGGCTTTGCCTTTCCCTTTTGCTTGCCCTTCTGGTTGGTCTTTGGGGCTTGCTTAGGCTTGTTTGGCACTTGTTGAGGCGGATTTTTGCTGGTGGATGCTTGAGGAGCTTCCACTTGGCTGTTGTCCTTGCCCTGGGCCAACTTCTTCTTCTGGTCTTCTGATAACATGCTTTGGTTTTTCAACCAAGCTTTTATCTGTTGGACTTGCCCTTTGACAGACATTGGTGTCCAACCCAATAGAAGATCTTCTGTCTTTTCTGGCCCCATGAACTTCTTCACTTGAAGATAAGAGTTCATGGTGCCTATCCAAAGACTTGGAAGGAGTTCCCACTCTTGTTGTTTTGACGCCAGGAACCAGTTTTTCCATTGGGATTGATAAATTTCCACAGTTGCCTGTTGGAAATGGTTCAGGTCTAACAGCAATAGCAGTTATGTCAGCTTCTGGACTCTCAAGAAGAGGTTCAAAGGTGCTGGCTAACCTTTGGGAACTGGTGGAAGTTCTGGCATCCTCCATTTGTGCCTCTCCTCTGGGAGGACATTCTTGCCTTTTGGATTTATGGCTGGAATGTCCTGGTTCAGATCCATTTGATTGGATGGAGTAGTTGCTTCCACTTCTAGTAGGAGTCATTTCACGTCAATTTTAATAAAAATTAGAGTAAAAATGGATTGAATTCACCTGCAGGACCTTTAAAGGGCTCCTTGGTTATTAAACCCCTTGGTGCTGGGCTGGCTTGAATTTCAATACTTGACTCTGAGGCTTCAGAGTCTGAAGAATTTTCTCTGATGGAAGACACTAGAGAAATTAAAAATATAAGTTATTTTATCAAACAATGAAAATAACTTATAAACTCAACTTATTGAACAAAGTTGTTTTTATGTAATTTTATGGCAAATTACGTCAAAAATAAAGAAAAAATGTCTAAGATAAAAGAAAAAAAATATTTTTAGTAAAGATTTTTATTTTTTTAAAAGATTTTTTATTTGATTTATTATTTTTTTAAAGAAATAATAATTATGCAATTAACAAGTTATTAATCAAAATTATATGTATTATTCACTTTATACTAGAATAACTCAAAGAATAAATTTCAAGTCTGTGATGTGAAAAAGCCACTAGTTAGACAAAAGAAATTTATTCCAAGTCACTCAATAGTATATTGTTTCAAACAATCTTCTTAAGAAAAATTAACTTTATTAATATTATAAAGATTATTTATAAGGGATAAGTCCCAAAAAAGCCAATATTAAGACAAATATGGCAATTTTACGTCAAAAATAAGTAAAATAAGGTCTAGAATATGATTTATGTCCCAAAAATTGGTTGAAAATCACGGCCAGGCCCCCAAATGTAAGGTTTGTCTATGAAACTCTTGATAATAGTAACAATATCAAGAGTACTATGACTGTCCTCAGTAGAAAAATATAATATAATGAAATATTATAACCACAAATTTAAATATAATTATTAAAAATAATTATATAAAAAAATAGATTTAATTATTATTATAATAATATAATAATAAAAAAAAATATAATAATTATAATATATTATAATTATTCTATTATTGTTATAGTCACTGACAGTTATAACAATAAGAAGTGTAAAGCTCTTAATGAGACAATTACACGTGGAAAATAAGAATATTAACCACTTACAAATAATATAAATATTATTTATAAAAAACAATTAATCACACACTGTGCAGAAATAATTCTTTATAGAATAAAATTCTATATAAAAAAACTATTACTAGATAAAAAAATATATAGAACTTTTAGAGAAAACTTACTTATAAGATTTATTTAATACAACAAGTCAAATACAACATTTATTATATTAAATAAAGATTTATAAGTTAAAAACACGCCAAAAATCAATAAAATCAAAGATAAAACAACTTTTTATACTAAAATTTATGATTAAAGAGTTTTTGAGAGGAATTTGTGGATTTTAAAAGATATTTAAGATGATAATTTTATATAATAAAAGTTATTATAGATGATTACAACAATAATCTGAATTCTATGACTTCAATTCTTTAATTTAATAAATAAAGAATAAAAATAAATTAAGAATTACTTTTAATAATAAGATTTTATATTTAATAAAACTTTACCTGTTTAAATGTCTAATATGATTGGATTGAATATGAATGATGGACAAAAACAGTGATGAAAAGACTCTTTTTATGTCTACAGAGCAGCTCTCATGATTCATAATGGATGTAGAGGGCGTGCTCAGGTCAAAACTGAAAAACCATGTTTAAAAATTAAGTTCTTAGCTTAAGGCAACTTATTTTTACTTCCAATTTAAAGTTACCAGTGTTATTCTTAACTCCAAGTAACTTTAATCCTCATTTAGTTTAATTATTTTAAGTTTTAATATAAAATAAGTTTATTTATATTAAAGTTCATCACATGAACAACATAAAATCAGAGTTTCAAGCAGAAATCTCTTAAACTGAATTTTTAATTAATTTTTAAAGAAATCATAATTTTCTTTAAGCTTAATTAAAAAAGTAATTTTCCAGGCTAATTACCCAGGAAACTTATTAATAAAAGATACTTAAAATTTAATTTATATATTTATAATATTAAATTCTAAGCTGTGTGAAATTTTCAAGCAAATCCATTAAGATTTGGATTTTTAATGAATTTTTGAAGTTATTACTATTTTTCCACGTAAAATAGCAATACACACAAAACCTTAAGTTTTGATAAGGTTTTGATGATTGAAACCTTAAAGTTTTAAGCTTATTTAAGCTTTTTAAGCTTGATTAAGCTTTGACAGTTCTTAAAACCTTGATTCCAAGCCTGCTTATTGGGATTTACCCTCTTGGCAGCTTGAAATTCTTATCCAATTTAGGATAAAATCAGTTTAAACCTTAAGGTTGGATCAAAGTCTAATCTTAAAGTTTAAATAAGGTTGAAAATTCTCCAATACAGGTGGACAACCTTAATTGAATCATTGCAGATCCAAAAAGTTGGGTACCCCAGCTCTATTTGGTCTTTTTCCTTTGTCCCACCTTTTTGCGTGGATTTTGCCCTTTTATTTATTTAAAGCCATACTATGGCCTTAAACCCTTTTAAATTGAGCTCACGCAGGATTTACATTCTGTATGGCAAATCCTTAGCCAATTCAGTAAATATACACCACACCTCAATTTTAACTAAAATTTTGGTAAAGTTGCATAAACCTTATGTAACTTTAAATTTAAGCTTAATTAAGCTTAAATTTAACAATTTAAAAAAAATGTTAAAAAAGTTACATTAGTACTGTGAGATTCTTAAATCTTCTAATAACACAAGAAATAAGTGTTTTTGGGTATAACACCCTATGGGTGTACCCTAGGTTATTTTTGGTGTAGAATCCAAAAATGACATAATAATTATAACTTTGTTTATCCAAAAAAAAGTTATACTTATTTTTTATTATTTTTTATTTTAAATTCAACTAAAAAGTCTGTTTAAGACAAATTTAATTGTTTATAAAATCATTTGTGGCCTTATGGGTATGTTAAACATACCTCACAGGCTCACATTCTTCCTGTGATAAGGCTTTTTTGATGATGAACTTTGAGGGGGCTTGGGGGAGTTGGATTCACTGATTGGAGGCTTCCTCTCTTGATGACTACCCTTTTCCTTCTGCCTCTCATGGTACCTGGTATCTAATTCCAAGGTGATGTCCATGAGTTCTTGAAGACTATCAAAATTTCCAGGGTGAGAAGCCAATTGGTCCAACAATCTTGATGCCAAGCCTCTCCTATACACATTAATATAGGCCCTTTCCCCCCAGTCTCCAATTCGGGAAATTAAACTTCTGAAATCAGCTATGTACAAGGAAGCTTGACCACTTTCCCTCATCCTCAAATTGTCCAACTCTTGTCCAGCTTTTCTGACTTCATTGGGATCACCAAACAGAGTGAATAACTGGGTTTCAAACAACTGCGAGTTATTGAGGAGATAAGAAGGGTCTTCATTGGAGATATTTGAGAGGTAAGGTTCAATCCATTTGCCAGCTCTACCAGTAAGAAAAGAAGTTGAGTAAAAAACCTTCTTCATGTCAGAGAAGAAGTTTGCTGGGTCATTAGGGAAAATCAATTGGCAAGATTGAATAAATCCTCTCAATTTATAAGCTTTAGTACCATCAAAAGAATCAGGTGCCTTCATTGATGGAGTCTTGAATGCAGGGGCTTTTGAAGTGTCCCTTGGGGCAACTGCTTGAGTGAGTTGTCCCATCAATTGAGTCATTTGCTCCATCATCTTGAGAAAATTTGGTTCAGCTTGAGAGAAAAGAGATTGATTAGAAAGGGCTAGATTTGGAGCTTCAGAAGCCTCAGGAGCACCTGCCAAGGCATCTGCAACATCAGTCTCTTCAAAATCCTCCTCTTCCACAGACTCCTCCCCCTCTTCATCCTCAGCTTCCCCTAATA
Source organism: Austropuccinia psidii (assembly GCA_023105745.1). Classification (NCBI taxonomy): domain Eukaryota; kingdom Fungi; phylum Basidiomycota; class Pucciniomycetes; order Pucciniales; family Sphaerophragmiaceae; genus Austropuccinia; species Austropuccinia psidii. The sequence continues at coordinate 25,417,177 of JALGQZ010000004.1, read as the reverse complement.
TGCTTCTAGGCCCTTGAGGAATGCTTGGATAGCCACCCAACAAGCCAGAGAATGATCTTGATCTTCTTGACTTCACACTCCTCTTCTGGAGGGTGCTGCTCCTTCCATTGGTGGTCCTCTGTCCAAATTTGCACTCAGTTGATGAACTGATGGTGTGCGGTGAAGAGGAGCGCTTGCTGTAGGAGTAAGAACAGCTTGATGTCTCTGGGATCTTGTATTCTTGGCTGGTGGGCTATGCTGAACTGGCACCATTAAAGAAGAATGAATAAAAGCTTGATGATACTCTGAATAAAAGAAGGCTTGACAAAATCAAATTAAATGAGAATATTGATGATCTTGAAGAATCAATAGACAGTCTAGAATTGAATCAATATGAATAAATCTTGAAGAGTGAAGATGACAAAGTCAAATTCTTATGAATAATCAATTTCAATCCATAAGTCAAATCAAGTAAATCAAGTCAATTCAAAATCAAATCAATTAAGTCTTGAGGAATTCAATCAATATCTTTAAAAATCAATTCAATTTTCTTGAGGAATAAAATTCAAATCAATCAATTAAAATCAAATCTTGAGGATAAATCAGCTATCTTGAGGAATCAAGTCAGATCAATCAATTAAATCAAATCAGAGTCTTGAGGTAAGTCAATTTCTGGAGCAATCAATCAATAAATCAATAAATCTTGAGAAATTTCAAAACCAACCAATGATAACCCCAATTCAATAACTCCTGAAACAATAAATCAATTAATCCCAAATTCCAATCAATCAAACCTGATAAAAAACCTGAATTCAGACAGAAAATGAAAATGAAAATTGATTGAGAATTAAGAGAGAATAAAATGGTCAGCAAAATTTTGAAATGAGAAAGAGGACCAATTTTCATTTGAATGAAATGAATGAGATGAAAATTGATGAGAGAGAAAAAATCATAAAAATCATAAAATAATGAAAAAATCATAATTGATGAATGAGAGAAATGAATATAAAGGAATGAAAAGAAAGAATCAAATATGAGTTAATTAAAATAATGTCACAGGGGCTCTTCTAAGTGAAGAGGGCCTGGCACTCAGTGAACAGCCTTACTTATGGAGGGCTCAGAATAAGATACTCAAATGATAAGAGTAATAAAATAAGATAATAATTTCCTAGTCATAAAATAATAAGAATTAAAAGATATGAGAAAAACAAAATCAATAATAAAGAGCCAACCACAAATAATCCTGTACCACTTTTTCAACTTGTTCAGAAAAGATAAAAGGATTAATAAAGGATATGGCCACCAGGACTCTACTGAGAAGGTGAGGGAAGGCAAAGACTAACTTAATAATTAATGAAATAATATTAAATAATAAATCCAATATTTTAATTAACTGGGGGAAAACCCCCAGGTGGGTGAAGAGGGGCTGGTATATGTGAGAAATACCAGCCTTGGAGTTTGAGTGTTGAGATACTTGTCTGTATGCTGGAAGAAGTTGGATGTGGGATTGAATCCTGTATTGGTGAATCCAATACAGGTTATACAGTCAATACAGGTATTTGCGCCTGTATTGATTACAGGCCTGTACTTGGTGAATCCTGTATTTGGGTCTTGCCTGTATGAAACTGTATTGAGGTTTGAAAACTGTACTTGGAGAATGTTGAATGAAACCCCCTTTCGGATTGGGTTTTGAAGGTTATCAATGAAGTAATGATTGTTGAAGATTATTGGTAATGCCCCTGCCTCCTTGGCTGTGACAATGGCTCAGCTTCACCCTGGTATAAAATAAGATCTTCTCCCAAAATGCACTTCTTTTGTTTTCTCACCCACTCCACTTCTTCCCACCTCACTTGTGCTTCTTATTCCGTTGCATATTCCACTTGGGCTTCATCCCTTTCCACTCCCTTCTATCACACAGAACTAACTGCTCCCATTCCCTTTCCTAATATTATATTGCCAATATTAAATCCAAAACCCCACTTCTATCTACTTTGTGTGTCAACTTCCTGCTTTAACTCTTTGTCACAGCGGCTCATTGAAGGGAAGAGGGCCTGGCACTCAGTAAACGGGGACTCATTTATGGAGGGCTCAAGGATATGATAAAGAGGAATACACTTAAGAGTTTAATAGGATGAGTTACTAATAAAAGAGATATAAGAAAATCAGCAACAAAAGAATAAGAGTAAGATATAAAAGAGCCAACCACAAACAAGTCCAAGTCCACTGTTTCAACCTGTCAGAATGGAAAAAGAAGGGTTAATAAGGATATGGCCACCCAACTCATACTGTACAGGCAAAGAAAGAAAAAGAAAAAGACTAACTTAATATCAAATAAATATAATTCCCAAAAATAAGGATAATAATATTTATGAAATAATAAATAAACTAAATTAATTAACTGGGGAAAAGTCCCCAGGGGGGAGAAAGAGGGGCTGGTATATGTGAGAATCACCAGCCCTGTACCAGAGAGAGAATTTCCATGAGAGGATTTGATTATTTAATTGAGTCTGACCAATACAAGACCTGTACAGCTGTACAGGGCCTGTACTAGAGGAGTGGTGGTATTGATTGATCATACAGTTTGAAAATGGTGTATCCAAACTGTATTGGGTAATTCCAACCTGTACAAGTATTCAAAGGCTCTATTGATGAACCAGACTGTATGCATGTTTCAGAAAGGAAGATTGCTGAAACTGAATGTTGATACACACAGTGGATTTTCTGGTTTAAGGTGTTTGAGTGGGTGTAAGTATGAATGCCCTTACTCCTGATGAGTGGTTGTTACAGTATCCCCCTCTTGAAACTGGTGGGCTCCTGAACACCATAATACCCTGCCACTGTTGAGTGGCATCTCATTATCTCCACTTTTTTTTTTACAATATATTTCCTCTTAATTTTCTTTCCCTCTTGACCATTATCCTGAAAATCCTTTTTTCAGTTCTTCCTGTCACAACCATGGCAATTCACCTCCTTGGATCCCCATATGGCATATCAAGCCACAGTTCATTTATGGCCAATTGGCCATATCCATCACCAGTGGCCAATATGGCCACGTCATCATCTTATGGACCTTTTATGGCCATTTGTGATTTGGGGCCTTCATGGCCCTTCACCTCAATCCAGAACCCATAGCGGCAATTTATGCCCAAATGGGTATTTCTGGTCATTTCCCTCAAAACCAGGGGAAATGGCCCAAATGGCTGTTTTTGGCCATTTGGGCTCATAATGCGCATTTTGCGCATTTGCGCACTTTTTGCGCATTTGCGCACTTTGCGCATTTGCGCATTTGCGCATTTTTTGCGCACTTTGCGCATTTGCGCATTTTTTGCGCACTTTGACGCAAAGTGTCCAAAAGACACTTTCCCGCCTTTTGGGCCAGTTTTGGCTCAGAACCCAAAAGTGGCCAAAACCCCCAAAGGGCCCAGAAACACCTTCCAAGCTCTGAAGTCACCACAGCCATCCTTTTCCCCTCTGCCTTTCCATCTCAAGTCCTTTGGATGTAATCTTCTTTTCAATGAACCAATATGCCACAAATGATGTTATACATCATTGTGCACCATTTTTCAACAGCAATTCAATGGTGGCAATATCAAATGGTCATTTCAACATTCCAACATCTCATCACGTCATCAAGGCACCCAATCATTCAGAGGAATCATCAGGGCTCAAGAGCAAGTGTTTCAGCGTCAAAGACCAATGACGCCATCAAGCAGTCATTGGTTCTTCTCACTCCAAGTATTCCTTCCAATGGAATACTTTCAATTCATTCTCAAAAGTGTATTCAAGAGGCGGTGCCAAAAGAAGTTGTCAAGTGTCAAAGCTCCACTCAATCCATCTTGGCAACCATATTCATTTCAATACAGTCTGGATCCACCAAGGACTGTATTTCATTTTCAAGCATGGGAAGTTCATTCAACCCAGTTCAATTTCAATATTAGCCAGCTGTATCAATTCCCAAAACAATCAATACAGCCTCAAGGATCAATACAGATCAGTTTTCAGCCTGAAGAACTCAAGCTCCCAACTTTTCACATATACCGGCTACCCTTTCCACCCTGGGGGGTTTTTCCCCAGGTAATTAATATACTTTGATTTTATTTTATCTCTATTTTCTTTTCATTTTTAGTTAAGCAAATACTGATATTATTAAGTCAGTCATTTAGCACATTTCTCTTTATCTTTCTTCGCCTGTCAATGGATATTTGGTGGTCATATCCTTACTAATTCCAATGTTCATTTTTGGCAGGTTGAAACAGTGATTAAGGACTTACTTGGTTGGCTCTTTGGCCATTTGGCTTCCTTTTCCTCTTTGCATCTCATCTTGTACCTGCATATCTTTTAGAGGAATTCATTCTTATTTCTTTTTATTCTTTATTTCTTTTGGAGTCTTCCAAGTGAGTTCCCTGATTGCTGAGTTCCAGGCCACTCTTGTATTTCCACTAGAGCCCCTGTGACACTTCCCTGCCAAATTAATTTGATTCCCCCTTTCTTTAACTTGAGTAAGTCTTTCACTTTAAAATATGCCTTCTTTTATTCTTTTTATTCAATAAGTACTTCTTTTCAGGGCATGGACTTGGGTTGTATCCCAAAGTGATGGCCACTGAGCTCTTTTGCTCAAAAATGATGCAAAATGAGTATATGAATGTATACTCATATGACAAGGGCCAACCTGACGTTGGGCCCTTCATTGCCTTGACTGAAAGTGTGTTGGAAAAGAATCTTCAAGGGGTCTTGTCCCCATTTACCTTGGAAATAACTCCCCTGGCCTTACCATAGCTATTCTTGGCCTGGGCCCTTGCTAGGATACTTCTTGATCAAATTGCTCTTATGGCCTTTTGGGCGTTCTTTGGGTCTTGGGGTGAAAATGGCAGAAAATTGATATATGGCCATTTTTGGCCTCCTCAAAGTCGCGGTTTCCTATGGTCCACGGTCCGTGGGGGCTATTGGAGGCCTCCAGGACCAAAATGAATCCACTGGGCCAAACCATTCTGGGGACCCAGGGGTGCCATGGGACCATAAATTGGCCCATGGCCCCAAATTTCACCTACATGGCCTGGACCCATTGAGAGGGTCCAAGACCATCAAGATCCTGGCCCCCCCAAAGTTGCAGGGGATGTCCTGGGTGATGAATTCAGCCCCAAAGGGGTCTTGAATATTCACCTTGGAGGCTTTGAGGGGGGCTTATAATCATTTTTACCCCTGAACCACCCCAAAAGTGAATTAAAGCATCTTTCATCCCTGTTAACCTTGTCACTTTGTTTCAAAAGTCACTCTGGTCACTTTGGGGCATGTTTTCTCTTTAAATATCCTTTTGAAGACCTTGTCATTGAATTAATTTCCTGAAGTTTATTGTTCAATTAATTCCAATTGAAATTGCTCTTGAAGACATTTCTTTTGTAGCCTTAAATAACTCTTGTAGAGTATTTTTGGAGAAATCTTTATTGTTGGTAAAACAATAAATTTTTATTAAATTTTTGTTTTATACTTAAAAAGTTAAAAACAATAAAATGGGTGTTTTTTCTCTTTAAAAATACTATTTCTTACTATTTTTAAATAATTTTACCTTATACAAATTTTGAGGACAGGAAAGTACTTGATATTTTATCAAAGTTTCATATCCACACCTTACAGAAACAATAGTAACACTTTGAAGATCAAGGATTGTAATTTTGAAAACAATCCTTACCCTTGAAACGCCACCTTCTGTTCTTTGTGGTTCTGGCGTCCTCAGACAATTGGCTTCACCCTCCGTGGCTTCTCCTGGACATTTCAATCCCTCCCAAACTTATGACGGTTACAGGCAGTTAAAGTTCTTGATTGTGCTTGTACTGAATGTTTAGGCAAGGGTAAGTATTGTTTTCAAAACTACAATCCCCAATCTCCAAAGTGTCACTATTGTTTCTGTAAGGTGTGGATATGAAACTTTGATAAAATATCAAGTACTTTCCTGTCCTCAAAATTTGTATAAGGTAAAATTATTTAAACATAATAAGAAATACTATTTTTAAAGAGAAAACACACCAATTTTCGTTTTTTTAACTTTTTAAGTATAAAAACATAATGTAATAAAAATTTATTGTTTTACCAACAATAAAGATTTATCCAAAAATACTCTACAAGAGTTATTTAAGGCTACAAAGAAAATTTCTTCAAGAGAAATTTCAATTGACATTAATTGAGCAAAGAACTGCAAGAAATCAATTCAATAACAAGGTCTTTAAAAGGATATTTAAAGAGAAAACATTCCCAAAAGTGACCATAGTAAATTTTGAAACCAAGTGACAAGGTTAACAGTGATGAAATATGCTTTAATTCACTTTTGGGGTGGTTCAGGGGTAAAAATGATTATAAGAGTTACAAACAATGATTATAATAATTTTTTAACGTGGTTAAAAGGTTTAAAATTATATAAAAAGGGTGGTTGGACTTTCTTATTGATTTTTTTAACAGTGTTTCAACTAATTATAAAAGGAAAAGATTCTAACATGACGAGAAAAGTGGGGCAAAGAAGATATTCTTTTATAGCCATCAGTTTTCTTACTCCAAAAGTAAATTGTACCCTTGCCAGTCGTGAAAAACAGTCTGACAATAGAAAAGCCAATTATAGCATCATTGAAATCTGGTTTGGAACAAAAAAGGGCTGGTTTCAGCCATTTTTTGCTCTTTTTTGCCATTTTATACCCTTAAATCAGCCATTACTATAGCAATACCTGGTCTAGAGCCTTCAAAACACATCAGAATGTGTGTAAGAGGCGTAGAAACCAGTGAAAACTGTTTTTACTAACATTGTTTCAACTTAAGAGTAGTTTTACCCTCTTGGAAGCAGTTAAAACTACCCTGGTTGGTATCAAAACCTCATCATCAATTGAGTGACAGAACCTGTGACTCAATTCAAGGCCAAAATTAATAAACTTTTGCATGTATTTTGACATCCCATGCCAGTCAGAAAGGAATTTGGGGGTCTAGCTCCCCCTTAGAGCTAGAGTGTCTTTTCCCCTCCAGAATTAATATTTCCAATTTATTTTTTCTTTAATTCCTCATCATGTAATACAATTATAATTTACATATGTAATTTAATTGAGTTTTTAATTACACAACTGTAATAATTGATACCTCATATGTAAATTAAAGTTCACTTATGTAATATATGTGCAGAATTTGACTGTCACAATTCTGTCTGCCAGACCTCAGCAAAGGGAACTCTTGCCGAAAAGGCTATTAAACCGGTTGAAAGACCAATTGATACTGGCAAGTTGTAGATCACATTCCACCGTGTGACAGTACCCCCAGGTTTAGGGCACTGCGTCCCAAAGTGCATGTAACTGATGGTATTACCCATGTCATCCTCATGGAGTTACATTAGTCACAACAGGAGCCTACAAGGAACCCTTGTACGCCAATGGAGCGGAAAACCCAGCGATTTCTGGTTGTTTGATTGAGACCTCCTCTTGTCTCCAACCAGAATTGAACCCATGACGTTGGTAACCAGTTTATTGTCACAATGCTGTCTGCCAGACCTCAGCAAAGGGAACTCTTTCCGAAAAGGCTATTGAACCAGTTGAAAGACCAATTAATACTGGCAAGTTGTAGATCACATTCCACCATGTGACATTAACATTTCAATTGAAAATACTTCAATTCCTCATAACTTCTAAACTAAACACAACACCTCAATTTTAACACAAAAATTGATGGTTAACACCACATGTGGTGCAAATAAAAATAAGTTTTTGAGGATTTTCATACTTTTTCCAAAAAATACTAAAAACTTAATTTAAGCTTATTTAGAGTTGAGTTATAGAAATTTCATCCATAGGTGACACCACTTTATTTTTTATGAGGAATCAAATGGTGTGATAATTTCTTTATGTTTATTTTTTGAATAAAAAGTTTTAATATATCTTATATAACTTTTTCCAAAAATCTTTTAATTTCATAATTTCTATTAAAAATTCATTTTTACTTAATTTTTACAAGTAAAAATGTATTTTAATAATTTTAAATTTTATTGTAATTTTATTTTTAAATTATAATTAAATTTTGATTTTTAAATATAAATTTGTATTTAAATTTCAGTTTTTATTTTTAAAATATATTTAAATTTCTTTTATTTACATTTGTATCTTAATTTATCACTTGTGGTCTTTTGGGTACATGAAAATACCTCTAAGGCTCACATTCCCTCCCCCTAAAAAAAGAATATTATGTTGTAATATTGTTATTTCTAGTGTGCCTGAACCTTCTGAGAAGTTTAGTGGCTTTGCGTATGTGTTTTTCTGGAAACCATTCATCTTCACAAGTTGGGTCACTGTACCTAACAAGGTATCCCCTTACTTTGTTGGTTCTCAACTTTCTTTCTTTGAGAACGTTGGTAATTTTCTTACTACCAGATGACTCAATAGGAGGTATAACTTTGGGAACCTTATCCCTCAAGGGAAACCTTTCAGCATCACTAGATTTATATGGCTTTATCAAGCTCACTGGGAATGTAGAATGCTTATTTCTAAGTTGTTCAGATAACTTTTCTTCAACAGCACTTTCTCCATGGAGGGCGTTAATAACAAAAGGTCCTGCAAAGAGTCTTTCAGTTTTTTGCATCCTTTGGTGTTATTGAAGTTAGTGGTGGATTCAAGAACTAAATCCCCCACTTTGAATCTGGGGTTGCATGTGATTTATCCCATTTGTCCTGGGCATGTGCAAAAGAGTCTTCCATGCACCTTACTGCATGCTTTCTAGCTTTGTCTAGCATTCCCTTGAAGCTAGCCGCTGTGGGATGTATTTCAATCAAATCATTCCTCAAAGCATCTTGAGATAATTTGGGGTTCCATCCATTTTCTAGGATAGCAGGAGTTTGATTGGTACTGGCATGGATTGATGTTTTATATGCTAATTCTAGTTCTGGCAACAGAGTACACCAATTACGGGTAAATCCATCACAATCTTTGAATTCAAGGCCATATGCACAAAATCTTCTTACCATGCCTTCTAATGTCTGGATAATTCTTTCAGCCATACCATCAGTTTGTGGGTGGTAGGCTGTAGAGAAAGACGGCTTAGTGCCAAATAATTGGTAAAGCTTTTCCATAGTGCTGAAGTGAATTTGGGATCCCTGTCACTAATGATATTTGTAAATATGCCAGTCTATGACAATACTATATTCAATATCAGAAGAGCTGTAGCAATGTCTGTATCATCTTTGTGACATGGTAAAAGATTGGAGTTTTACTGAATCTTTCTACAATCACTAGGCAAATATTATAACTTCTGTCACCTCCTGGTGGTAGGCCAGTTACCCAATCCATATGGATAATTTCCCAATGTCTGCTGGGTTCTTGTATTTTGATCATATTTCCAAGCTTCTTGCCAGTGGATTTATTTTCCTTTTGACATCTGTCACAGGTTTTGCAATACTCTGCAACATCTTTCTGCCACATTGGCCACCATATGCAGGTCTTTACTTTTCTCTTGGTCTGTCTTCAGACAGATGTCCTGAAAAGGGGCTGTCATGGAATTGTTCTAGTACAATATTGATTAATAACCTGTCCACAACTGTCATGGCACATGTGTGCTTGGTCCTGTGGTAAATTATACCATCCAGTCACCAGGGCGAATCTCGCGTCAATCGTCGGCGATTGACTTCACGTCGCACCGCGGTCAGTATAAAATCTTGCTTCAGTCGCGTTAGTGTCACTTTATAGTCACTGGATTTAGTGGGTCACGTCACGTCAGCGTCAAGACAACGTCAATCGTCACATGTGTCACATGAGAATGTCACTCAAAGCCCAAACCCATTTCAACACTATGCGCAACGTTCGTGTAATTTCACCTCATTGGCTTCCGCCTCCCCGACGCTTAGCATGCTTACGCACCCGCACCGCCCTCCATCCGGATGAGACTCCGACACTGCCCGCCCCTCTCCGTCCTCACCACTCGCTACGCTTTCACACCCACGCCCCTACCATCCTCACGCTTGTGTAGTACCCTCCCGACATGCCTCCGACAACGCTTACCATCCTTACGCTCATGTAGTGCCCTCCCGACATGCCTCCGACACCACTGATGACCCTTACGCTTGTGTAGTGCCCTCCCGACATGCCTCCGACACAGCTTACCATCCTTACGCTCATGTAGTGCCCTCCCGACATGCCTCCGACAACAGTTACCCTCCCTCCCGACATTCTCCCGACACTGCTTACCATCCTTACGCTCATGTAGTGCCCTCCCGACATGCCTCCAACAACAGTTACCCTCCTTCCCGACATTCTCCCGACACAGCTTACCATCCTTACGCTCATGTAGTGCCCTCCCGACATGCCTCCGACAACAGTTACCCTCCCTCCCGACATTCTCCCGACACTGCTTACCATCCTTACGCTCATGTACAGTAGTGCCCTCCCGACATGCCTCTGACAATGCTTACCCTCCTCACGCTTCCGTATTACATTCATAGTGTACAGTATGGTGGCTTGTTGGCGTACACAATGAACGCAATTGCCGAAATATGCTGAGTGGCCTTCTCTGCCAACAGGACCTAAGGGGATATTGGTCAGTATATTCACCATGTTGTAGTTAGGGTTTAAATCATGAGACTCACAAATTAAAACCTAATAAGTGGACTATTTAAGACAAGAATTGTGTCTCCTGTTTTGCCGACAAAACCATTTTATTTCATGTCAATCAAATGAACACTTTGCTTAGTCCTTACCTCATGAGCATCGAATAGTTCAAAAGTTGACTTTAGTAGGTTTCTCACTAGTCAACTTTATTCAATGTCTCACAGGGAAGTGATTTCATTTGCATGATATGAAATAATTTGCAAAACATCGCCTCCTTCAATTTCCCGCCAAATCGCATTTTGCAAATGCGATTATTTTACTTCCACCTATTTTCTTCAATTTGGATCTTTTTATTCAAAATTTTCAAACAAGTTATCAATCAACTCGTCACCATCTATTTGCTTACTAAACTACCTCCGCGATGGCCCAAACCCCGGGAAATTCAACGGAATTTAATGAACGACCAACTTCAGCCCCAGAGAGTGGAAGTGAAATCTCTGATATGGCCAGTAGTCGTAAATTAGGCATTGAAGCAGAGAGCCAGTCACATGAAGATAATCAAGATCCACCAGCTCTTCCAGAATGTGAGTATACATCCATCTTGAGTATTTCTAATCTCTCAAAACCTGATATTGTGTCATAGCCTTTATTTCAGGTCAACCGCCAAGCTCTCAGAAACCGAATTTTAAAAGTTATGAGAAGGAAAAGACTGTTGAACCTTGTGCACCGACAGAAGATGATGGGCAAGATGATGTAATTTTCAGTGGGGAGGTGGAAATTATATCCAAGGAACAATTTGTCTCCAACATTGCTCAAACAATCCCAAGGCTCGAAAAAATCCAAAATGATAGTAAAATTCCTGATTTTGTGCGTCAAAAGATTGCTGAAGCCATGAGCCTGCTCAAAATGGATTTGAACCGTAAGTCCATTACTAATTCAAAACAAAATTGATATCAACAGCTGCTTACAATATATGGGCAGGTGTGGAGGTGGGAGAATCTCTACCTGAAGGATCTCGAGTCGTAATTGGATTTCCAGGCAAAGGATTAGGAAAAAGACCAAATATACATGCGACCAAAAAAACAAACAAAAAACGCCGTACCTTTGAAGCCGCAAACGATTCTCGCTATCAAGGTGATGAAATTATCAATGTTGAAGGGGACCATATTGATAATGAACCTCCGCATACTGAACCCTCCCCAATACTCAATGAAACAATCCATGATGAAGCTCCACATACAGAAAGTCCCCCGATACCCAATGAAACAATGCATGATGCAACCCCTCCCGCCTCTCCTCGGAATATTCAAGCCTTTCAAGAAAGGGAAACAATTAAACATGATACAATGGGACGAGATATGACTGATATAATTCCCGACGCTGAGCCCGAAGTGTCATCGGCTGCGAATTTTCAAGGAATATTTTTATCCCGCATGGAAGAGTTTGCAGGCGTTTTGAATTATCATTCCAATATTACTCAACAATCATGGAAAAGGGGGCTTGATAATATCAATAGGATTTACAAAAATAGATGGGACAATTTACCAACAAAGGATGCTCATACATTCCTGCCCGTTGGTATTAAGGTGATCAGTAACCGAGATCTTAAAATGTCGGCTTGGCTGCAGGACCTTGAGATGGCAGGTGAGTTTTTTTTATCTTTGTGCATGATACTTGATTATTGGCTGTTGACTGGTGATATAAATTGCAATATACAGGGTTAGATTTTTTTAAGCCAACCGAAACAGAAGCGTTTTTTGATCACAACATTTGGAATCTCAAATTGATGAAGGAATCAGCTAAACCTCCAGATAATCTCGCAAAATCTGAACACTCCTTCTTCAAAATGGTTCAGAGCCTTCTTTACCCCGCCAATCCAGTTAAACATTTTTGGGCAAATGTTATGTTTGAATCCATTAGTTTAGTCTCATACGATGTGATTGCACCCAAACCATATGTTGCACCAACATCAAATTCGACCAATCCTCTTGGACTCGAACGGGGAGCAGTTGAATACCTTGCCTCCTGCTTGAGTAAATCAAAGCAACGTGCAACCCAACTCAGCATTGAAGGTGGCGGGGCTGACAATGAGATATCCACAAAGCCGCACAAGAACCTGGAGGATCTAATGGATACAGTTATCCATTTGATGATTGCATACAACATGGTACGTGCACATACAAAGGTCGAAGTTAATGGCATCAAAGGCAAACTCACGAACTCAAAAAAAATTGAGGCCATCAAAGATCTTTTGGCGTGTCACAAGAATCTTGGAATCAATCAAATTTGCTATGGTATATTAGCGGCATTCTGTGCGGCGGGGGTTCGTGGTTTGATGGTATGCTCAGATGACTGGAGAACAAGCTCAGTTAAAGGGGCTTTAGCACTAATTGACATTTCCGCAAAACTTTCAGAGGGTAAAAATCTAGTGGAGCCAGTGTGGCTACGTACTAATAAGTATATATGTAATTTACTGAATAAAAGTTTCTTCTCATCAGAGTCTTTTAACCCCACTGTACCTCTTAGATTTGATTTTGCACGATGCTTAGTATTAGACTTTGGTGATGCCTGGGTGGCGAATCGCGGGCTTGGTTCAAGTGATGAGGTCACCTTGACGGTACCCAGGTCAGCTAAACTCACAACCAGGATTGACCCGTTTTAGCTTAGCTTTGTACTAGATAGATTGTAATTGAATTTTGCAAAGTTATTTATGAATTTAATAATCATGACTTCCTATCCTACTACGGCCCGGATGCCACAGTCTGAGTACCAATAGTAATTGTATGGCGGCATGCCTCCGTACATCATTGCAAAGACTCCGACAAGACGCAAGCTGAGTCAGGCGATGTGCCCGCGAGTAGCACACCCGGGTGCATTGCGGGAAGTCGCGTTTATCACTTCCCGCCAGCCCATAATAGGCCAAATGTTCCTGTGTCTTTCAAGAGGACTAGGATAGCTAGGGATCCGCAGCAGGATGCATATTGCATTTGCGTGTGCTTGCAATATTCCAAATGGTTGGATTGGAAAGTGATTGCATGGGAACATCAATGTGGAAAATTGAATAATGCACTATCCACTGCAATTTTCAGGTTCAGGTATTTGAGATCGTGAATTTGCCAAGGTCAGGCGTGAGCTTTCTTTTTAGCCGCAATTAAAAAAGATTCATCCACCGCAATCCAATTTAGGTGATATTAAGAAATCAGTAATCATTCGGTTTCATTTCATTTTCTGCTGAAAGCATCCCATTCACGAAAAAAGGAAAAGAGCGTAAAAGGGAACTCGCGAGAAAGCGTCGGGCTGAGGAAGGAAAGTGTGAGTTACTCGCTTAATCTCAGTGCATATATATATATAGATATATATATATGCTTCCACATTTATGTGGCACCCTCATTGGGCCCCACTGAAGAACATGGGCTTTAGTTGGTTCAGATTGTGCCAATGTCATGTGGGCTCCAACAGGGAAGTCAAAGGATGTGTGCCGAAGAAAGCTCCTTGGCAGTATCTGATATCTTGTGTGCTTCAACACGTAGTGATCCCTCAACCACTCGGGAATAGTAGCAGATCCCAAAAGACAAATGAGCGCAAAACAACCCGAATGAATAGGTTGTTTTCCTCCTCTCGCCCAACAGCACAAATATCAATGCCAGTATCAGCAAATATCACCCCAAGTGAAATTCGGAGGGTTGTGGATGTCAATCAGATCAAACGCATTCACTTTGGGCGTGTGGCAATTTTCTCTTCAACCGGATTACTCATTGCCCTTGTCGAATTCCGACCATTCACAACAATGAGTGAAGTCGAGGTCAATCAATGGGATGAATTATCACAATTCCTATTTCGCGAAAAGAGTTTCACCGACCCTATTGCAACAAATGGAGCATTACTGGAGGGATTTATGTTCGCGATTGGGTGGCGCAAATGCACCACGAAGAATGAACAATTTGGTCTGTATGGTAGTGCTGGCAAAATTGAAAATGCAAAAGATGAATGGCGGGACCGAGGTGCCAATCTTAGCTCGGTGGGTCGCATTCTAGGTCAATCCTTACGATATGTTGGGGATAATTTATTTCAGAAGATTCAAAATTGCTACAACTCATTGGGGGTTCCGTCTTTTGATCAAGTCAACTATGAAGGCGATATTCCGGCAAATCAGGGTGCATTCGAGTTCGCTTCCGCACTCACTTTCACCATGAATGGATTCAAAAACGCACCTCATGTTGATAAGGATGCATCGCTGTATGCTTCGGGATGGTGGTTTCAAGCTGATAAGCGGACCGGCCAAATTCAAAGAGATGCGTCAAAGCGGTGTACAGGGGGAAAATTGATTTTCCCAAATGAGCATTTTTGGATTGATCTATCCACATGTCATGGGCTCATTCAGGTAGTGTGGGCCAGTAGTACATTTGTTCATTATACTGATCCAGCACAGGACAACGAAAGCACGACACTAGTGGGTATGTCCGCACAATGCTCAAGCAGGTTAGCAAAAACAATGCGGCAAAAAAGCAATGGCTATTATGAGATTGGCGAGAGAGCGGGCTATCAAATCAGGGATGGTAATACAATCTCATGCCGATTCAAAGAATGAGGAGATTTGCAAGTGGGTTGGGTAAGTAATGGTGAGGTAAGGCAGAGGACAATATACACCAGGATTGGATGGATTCAAGTGCGGGAGATGGGGTGTCTCACATGAAAAAGGGGTGAAGTGGATTATGTACGGTGGCATGCCATCGTACATCTGTCCTGGTTTGTTGCTATTGTCCAGGATGCCAATGCTTCACACGCGAATCCTCATGCTTGTGCAGGTTCTGACAATGCTGAAAGTTCCTTACGCCTATGCGGGGTGCCAACGCTACACACGCCAATCCTTGGGCCTGTGCAGGCTCCCGAAAATTTACACGCCAATCCTTACGCCTTTACAGGCTTTCGACGATTCACACGCCAATTCTTACGCTTGTGAAGCTTCCCCACAATGCTGAAATTTTCTTTAGCCTGTGCAGGATCCCAAGAATTCACACGCCAATTCTTACGCCTGTGCAGGCTCCCAACAATTCACACGCCCATCCTTATGCTTGGGGAGGGTCCCAAAAGTGCTAAAATTCCTTACGCCTGTACAGGCTTCCGACGATTCACACGCCAATCCTTACGCTTGGGAAGGTTGCCAACAATGCTGACAAATTCTTACGCCTGTGCAGGCTCCCAACAATTCACACGCCAATCCTTATGCCTGTGCAGGCTCCCAACAATTCACACGCCAATCCTTACGCCTGTGCAGCCTCCCGACAAGTCACATGCCAATCCTTACGCTTGTGAAGGTTCTAGACAATTTAAACAATTCAATACATGAGTAAGACTAATAGCGTGTGACCATAGGAAAGGCCATGTTTCACGAATCTGGACTCGATTGCTCACATACGGGAACCTCCCGCTTTTTTACAGTCACCGGGGCGAATCTCGTGTCAATCGTCGGCGATTGACTTCACGTCAAGCAAACGTCAAGCAGGATAAAAGTCGAGCTCACGTCAAGCAAAAATCAAGCGAACGTCGAGCACACGTCACACTCTGGTCTTACACCAAATCCTGTGACATCCAATAATATTGGTTCCCCTGTGCCTTCAACTCAGATTCCTCACCGCCTGATCATCCCACAACCGTCCGATGATTGGTAAAAATTACACCAGACCCGCCTGTTTGCACACACACACATCAAAGATGTCCTTCAGCCAGTCTTGATGTAGGCGGGGGGTTTGACTTCACCAGGTCATCCATGAAGTGTGCGTGTGCATGCGTGGGGGCGGGTGGGTTTGCGTGTGCATTGGCGTGTGCGGGTGGGTTTGCGTGTGCATTGGCGTGTGCGGGTGGGTGTGCGTGTGCGTGGGCGTGTGCATTGGCGCGTGCCGGTGGGTGTGCGTGTGCGGGTGCGTGTGCGTGTGCATTGGCGCGTGCGGGTGCACATGCGGGTGTGGGTACGCAAAAGCCGATTCCGCTTCCAACATGATGATGGCGCAGTTAGAAATTTTGGATGCTGTGAAAGGTGAGTGTGTGGGTCATTTGATCATTGGACTTGGCTTATTCACACTGTACCCAATGTCAAAATAGTAACTTCTTTGTGGCAATGTGAAATAATGGGCTTTGCTTGTCACAATGGAATGTCTCTGTCACTAAATTTTGAGGCAATTATTTCACTAGCAAAATTGCTAATGAATCTGAGAGATTTGCATTTTAGTAGACTAAATATCATGAAATAACGGCTTTATCATTACAAGCAGTCCACATGACAGAGCTTTGTTATCATACAATCCACAGTTACCTTCTATTTCTTCTTCAGATATAATCAAGTGTCCATCATCAAAACCAACAGCTTTATAAATATTCAGATGCGGCCAATCTGGTAGGAAATTCACATCAATCTTCAAAGGTTTTAAAATCAGAAAGTTATTGTTCAGTATGCTAGATGGCTCAGAGACTTTGAAAATGCTATCAATAATACCAAATTGTCGTGAGTTGCCCCTCAGAAAACATATCACACTGTTGCTGATATTTTTGGATTCAGTTGAAAATATATTGTTCCCAATATTAATGTTTGAAACTGGAAAATACCAAGGTGAGACAATCCTTGAAGTGGGAGGACTTGTGGATTGCACGGTAGTGTCTAAGCTGATCCAATCAACTATTTCCCTTGTTGCATGAAAAGTCTGTAAGTACTCAACCAGGCAATCATAATTTTGTTGGTCATGGCGGGATGGCTTGTTATATTTATGGTGATTGAACACGGCAGGTGGCTGTGATTCGAAAAGCTGTTTTATTTCACATGGCACAGATGGGGATTTCAGGAGAACGGAAAGGTTGGAACATCGACAGATATGTTGAAGTAAGGTTTTATCTATATCATCTATTCAGAGTTGCAAAAAGTTCGTCTTATTCAGTTCAGGTGTTTAATCAATGTGAATATATTGATCTTATTAATTGACTTACATATCTTGTTATTTGTTGGCATCTTTGCAAATACTCCAATCAAGCGCTCATAACCCCATGTGGCTGAGGCTTGTGCTGGGCCCCAACGTTGGAAGAGTTTGGGAATATGATCAGCAAAATGATGATTTGGTTTACTTTTCTGTTTTGGGAACAGGTGTTGATTGGAAAGGCGGAATTTTTTCCAATGTTCAGCAAATGCAGTCGCATCATCTATTGAAACAGTCCAGCTTGTGGCAATGTTGATAGCACTAATCAAATGGAATGTATTCTTGGCTAGTTCATTTGCAAGTTCTTCTGACTGACCCATTTTTCTTTGAGTGTTGGCAGATTGGTGTGCATCTAATGACATCTGTTGACTGAGCATTAGAAATGGAATATAGACCTTATATAAGAGAGCCCATTCAGCGGCTTTTAAGCTACCATGAGAGGGGGAACCCATTTTGCGGGGAACTCTTGTCCATGATGAGGGAATTATGGTCTCAGATATGATTTGTCGGAGATGCTCAAGAGCCTCACCCTTGATCTGGTGATCACTCAGTGCAGTGATATCCAATTCAGAGGGTATTTCAGAAGTGGGGATGTAATCGGCATCAAATGAAGGAATCTCCGCAGAACCACTAGATGGATGTTCTGTGTTAGGGGTGGGCATTGGGAAGTAGTTTTTTCGGGTGGAAGTAGTGGGGAGTGGCTCATTTATTATTTTTGCTGCGTCTCTTCTCAGGGAGCGGGCCTCTCTCAATGTGATTTTATCAAGAGAGCTGTTGGAGGTCATGGAATCTGAGTCTGAACTGTTGGTGTCATTGGATTTCCTGCGGGACCTGAAGTAAATTTTTGATTTCGCCTCTGGAATGCACAATTTGAAAGTTGCATGATCCTTCAAAATTCCAAGTATTAAATTATGCATTATGTCAAGATTAACCATTCTGGTTGCATCCCAATACGGAAGGTCTTCCAAAATTGAATATCGCACTCCATACTCAGAGAAAATTGCTTGTCTTTGTTGTGGGGTTGCCCGAAGCCATTTGGCAATGGTTGATTTATGACTTTGGTATGAGCGCGTGTAGTGAAATTGAGGACCAATTTCTTCAATTTGAGCTTTGTGAATGGTGCAAAAATTACAAAAGTGGTTTCCTGAATGGGAAATAAATCCAGTAAGCTTGCGCATGGCAACCACATCCGCAATGGCTGTGAGGATGGCAACACGGATAAAGGATCCTGATGGACCTGTTGAGGTGGGTGCAAAATGGTAACCTTGCCATAGCTCTTTGAGCTCGTTGATGAGTGGCATTAATAGATAATTCAATTGAAGCGCAGTTGGCTCCTTCGGACCAGGGATGATTCCTGAAACATAGACATTCTCGGGCTTCAATCTTTCACTTGGGGGGAGATTAAGACAAATAAGCATGATAGGTCCAATGCTAGCCAACCGGGTTGACTTTCCATGTGCATTAAACCAGTCCACATATATGGAGAAGGCCAATGCACCAGGAATGGACATGAATGGGGGGTCATGGATATTTCTAGTGCCAGTGAAGCGTCTCCAGACCAATCCATCCCAGACGTCACGTTTTGGGGAATCTTCGGGAGTTTGGGATTGTTGATGTTGATGCAGAATGTCCATAATTCCAGCCCGCTGGAGGAATCTGGCAAGCCAATTTTTGAATGGTTGATAAATGAAATGTTTTGTTGGTATAAATTTTTGCTTCATGTTGGTTGTGTTTTGGGTGTGGGGTTCAGATGAATAGATGAATTTGCCTAATGATTGTGTGCAAGGGGGATCATGATCATTTGGGTCATTATGGCGTTGACAGTGGGGTTGGTCAGTTGTGACTGATTCAGTAAGGCCATTAAGAGAGAAACATTGAGGACAACATATATAGTTTTGAATCACTGGCTCCAATTGGAGATGTTCAAATATGGTACTCAGATCTTGAGGTATATGGAATGCAGGAGCGGGGGGACCAGCTGAGCTTGAGATACTGGACTTGATCAGCAGGTTCAGGGCGGGGTTGAGTATGCGTGAAGCCCTGCGGGGTAAATTATACCTTAATGATAGAATGGCAGATATTATCATTCCTAGGTCTTGTGGGGGAAGGGTTTGACTGCCACTATATGGTTTCTGTGCAGTTGAATTGAGACCCGCTGGAGTTGGGAAAGTGCTTTGGGTCAAACGTGAATAATCAGCTGGGAAGATTTGATCCAATAGAATTTGTGGGCACCCAGATCCTGATGCAGAAGTAGGGATGTTTGGAAGAGATTTGGGTGCAATGGTTGATTTGAGCTTTTTAATGTGCTGTTTATATTGGAAAGGTGTGAAGGCAACTCCTTGCCTATCACCCTCAGGGGAAGAATGTGTTTGAGTTGAGCAGTGTTGACACATGCATATACGCATTGAGGAATATGGCCGGGTTGTCATTGTTGCAGGAATTGGGAGTACGGTTGGTTTGTGTATAAATATCTATGGTTGATGTGAAAGTGTTTAGGAGTGTTATTAATTGGAAATAAAATTCAGTGATTATTTATGAAGGGGGAGATGATTTGAGCCAGCTGAGGATTTTATCCCATTTGTAATGGAGCATGAGCTGCAGTGGATAAAGTTTAACATGTCTCATCTGGATGGCGGAATTGGTTAGGCGTTTAATTGGGTAAAATGCCATGCTGCTCAATGCTCATACATATTCTAGTTTATTTACACATTGTGATAGTGCGGGTTTGACCATTGAGGGGGTTCCATTAGTGAAGTGTTACCATTGAATTGAGGGGATTAACATTTAATCCATGTACGCTGGCACGCCATCGTACATGGTTTAAACCTTATTACAGACATAACTATATAACTCTATTACATAAGGGGTTGGAGTGCAGCTAAAGTCTTGGTATTTGGTTTGAGTACGGCGGGCTTTGAATCAGTTGGAATGTGATTTGGATTGTCTTGCCTTTCGTGAAAAGGTGATGTCTCTTTTGTGGGTAAATCCTTCATGAATATACCCCTTTACAGATGTACAATGTTGGGGAATTTCAATGCATATATCGGCAGTTTGGATAATTCACAAAATGTGACAATGGGGAGGCGGAAATGTTACCAAATATGATTACCTATGGATGATGGGTCCCCTTTCAGATCAAGGAAATATCACATTATATGCTGGTAGGCCGTGCAGGGTGGTTTCCGACAAAAGCGGAGGAGCTCAAGAGGAGGCAGGGAGGATTCTCCTCAAAAGAGTCTTATCCGACTTCCACACAACACTTAGTTCCAACTATTCATAGAATTTCTCTATTCTAAATTTGAAAAGATTTCATCTCATATCACTCTATTTTATCATAATACTGAGGTGTTTTATCTAGTTAAAAATATTACTGTACTTTTTCGGCCCTTATGTCATCTTTCAAGTCACATAAATCGCGTTCAGGTTCTGTTCATGACTCAAATAGTGAATCTAGCATAGAATATGTTCAAAAACAGTCACCATTGAGTCCCAACATTCCTCTCACAACCCCTATCGCATCCTCAATGAATGTATCAGGTCTTAACATTGATGTGGGCAATCCAAAGGCTCCAACTTCAAGCACTTGGTCGATCCCAAATATTTCCGTCACTCCAATTCCCCCAAATCCCACTAATACACAAATTCATGTGTCTCAGGGGCCAGAAGGCACACCTCAAATCTCCTCACACGCTAATCCCCAATCAAAATTTCCACGTGAGTTCCTCCTTAATCCCGGTCGGAGTCCAGTCGCATCCCAGGATCCCTTTGGCCAAAGTAAACAGCCAACCCTCAATATTCCATCAGGATCGCAGGTTCATGTGGGTGATGAAAGGCGCGTGGATGGGGGGCGACGAAAAAGACCTTTGGAAAATGTAACTTGGAGCGGTCTGTCGGAGGGAAATCCAGTATTGACGCTTCATCAAAGTAAGTCATTTGAATTTTGGAGTAGAAACTTATTCATGATTTGATATGTTTGTTTCATGGGTTAGATATGGCACCTAAAGGCAAGTCAGTCCGATCTCAGGAGCCAATTGAAGATCGTGAGGATGACCAGTCTTCATTAATGTTTTAATGTGTTAACTGATGATTTGCATAGCAGGGGATGAACTTTATGCATCTTCACCTCTGGTCCATAAAGAGAAAGTCAGTGGACGTCATCATCCATATGCCTCCAAACCAAGAACGGGTCATGCCAGTACATCAAGAGAAACAATGGTGGATGATGAGGATGAGAACATGTCTCCGACTCAAAGTGAAAGAAATGATGAACCAAGGAGGGACAATTTCACAGTGCATGAGCAAGGCACTCAATCAAATAGTGAGTTCACCCATCCTCAGCTGGGCCTCGCCCAGAGTATGCTTGAACAATCCGAGGTCAGACAGCAAAGGAACCAGGCCCGCAAAGCTCACAATGTGGCGAAACGTGCAAGCCAGAAGGAGCAACAAAAATGGCTGAAGGCAGAACTTCCAGAGAATGTCCATGGAATGAGATCAGCAGTACACGCACATTGCCTGTTCCTACTCAAAGTTAGGGATAAGGATTTTTCCTCACTACCAACACCACCCAGCACAGAAGAGCGTGAAATTGCAATTCAAGTGGCTGGTCATCTTGGTTATGTCCCCGAGGATGTGTTCAATGAGCCATCAACACAGGTTCAGTCTCAGGGTTTCCAAAGCTACTGCGAAAATGAGCTCCACAAGCTAGGACTAAAGCGATTCACTTGGGACTGGGAGAGCTCATGGCAACATCCGTTCAACGAGCTGATGTCTATGGTGTTTTACCGTACATTCCGTCTCGCACTTGTCAGCACTGAGTATCATCACTACTGTTGGAACAAGGATCATAACAACTATGGGGTCGTGGCGGCTTTAATGGAGCGATATTTCACTTATTTGAAAAGAGAATGGAAGTCTATTCAAAAGGATGCCGAGTATTTGGTAAAAAAGAAAGAGAATCAAAAGCTCGCAAAGATTCGTCAAAGAGTTAGTTACTGTATCTCTTCTTCATTGTGGACCAAGTCTGATGATGATCTACTTGATTATGTGCAGACCTGTGAGCGCCGTCGTGAATGGTGTGATACGGCTAAATTTCCCATCCTAGCATCACAATTCAATGACCCTCGAGTATGCTCAGATACTGAGGAGGTACTGGAAAATGGCCGTCAAGTTTACCGCAAAGTGGGATTACGCTGGCGCTCCCAGTTATTTAATGATTTGGTATTGAAAATGGATAGAGACATAGAGTTTTGTAATCGGATTAAAAAAAAGGGTAAAAAAACTATTGATAGATTGCCAGAATTACGATCGACAGATGATGGTGATATTCCGGAAGGCCTATCATTTCAGGTATTTGATCAAGATTGGCTCAAAGGCTGTAGTAAGATGCAGACTAGCGCCCTCAAGATACTTGACATGCCAGTTATTAGGCCTAATGGTGATGCTCTGCAATAACTTAGTAATTTGTCACGGTATAGCACTGTGACAAATTAAAATTTTGTGAATTATTTGTGCAGGTGTAATAAAATCTGATTATTATCTCTTAAGGATGCAACAACTTGCTAAATATGTTAGAATATAGACAATATGAATTGAAATGTATCACCGTCTCCCTTGCAATAATACTCTATTGCTCATTTTCATTGAGGAAATATTGAAGAAGTTCGATCCAGCTCATGGTGTTCATAATTGTGGACCTGTGCCAGAGTCAACAGGAGTTATCAACTTTGTCAATCACAAATTATATAATATCAGTAAGGCTCACGCAGTTAATGATTTTTTCTTTTCTTGGACCTATTGGTAATTGGAATATGGCATTCCCATAAGGAATGATTTCAGAATAGTAATACAATCAAGTGAAAGATGAGCTTGAAAGGTACCTTCCGCATGTTGACCTCAACTGAATGAGGAGTGATATAGTGGATGACCTGTACAGGTCGTTGTTGGCCAATACGATGTAGACGATCAACAGCCTGAGCCTCAATGGCTGGGTTCCAATTGGGCTCCTGGAAATGTGGATGTCAGGGTCCGAAAATCAGGGGAGAATTTTGGGGGGCCCCTCACCATTAAATAGACTACATTAGCACAAGTTATATTGAGGCCAGTTCCAGCCGCGGCAATGGATGCAATGAGTACTTCACATTCAGGATTATTGAAGAAATTCTCAAGCGCCTTGTCCTGCGCTCGTGGTGTAATTGTTCCATCAATTCGTGCTGAAAGGATAGAGTGATGGGCAAGAGCAATACCAATTCTACAATATAAAAAAGTCAGATGGAGTCAATTGGTAATGGATGCATATTAGAATTAACGCACAAATCTAGAAATTGGGTCCATTGGGTATAAACCACCGATTTCGTTGGACCACACCTTGTTTGTTTGTTCTTCATTAAGCTTTGTAGGAGGTGTGCAATTTTACTACTCATCATGCATGTTTCCACATCCACAATAGTTCGTGTGATTCTTGGGGAGTTATCCTGAGTGCTCCTGCCCTCGGGGTCTTCCAGCTCCGCCTCCGCAATTGTGTTAAGCATGATGTGATGGTTACAACATATTCGCAGCTTATTAATATTTCTGAAAAACTCTCCTGGTCCTTTGCTTTTGGATGATAGGAATTCTTCATATAATGTGGAATATTCTTGCTGCATGGTCGGGTTGAGTGGGAGCAGCTCATAATGATGGCTAATAGTGGGGAGAGATTCGAGATGTGTGGTTTTGGTGCGGCGCAAACTTAAATGCCGCAATGCCAAATGCAAAATATCATTGCAACCTTTTGAAAGACTACTCAGGATGAATGGTGACCAGTTATCTTGATCGGCGCTCTGGGGTTGAGTGATGAAGGATATTATGCCCAAAAGGTCATAAATGGTGTTGTGAATAGGTGTGCCCGTTAAACATATTCGACGGGATGAAAGGAGGCTATTAATGGCACGGTGAGTGGCAGTGTATTGAGAGCGAATATAGCTATAAGAGGGGGCAAGGGTTATTGGATATAAAAGGTAATTTGAATCATTTAAGCTCAGCCACTCACTGTGCTTCATCCAAGATTATACGATGCCAATTGATTTGAAAAATGAATGATGTAGAGGGATTGGTTTGCTTAAATTCTTGGGTGATAGTATTGTAAGAAGTGATGATGATATCATATTTTAAGATGTCGGCTTGGGATAATGAGTGACGAGTGGGACCATGGTAGATTTTGGCATGCAGTGCTCCAGCCTGAGCATGCTTGGATATTTCTGATTGCCAGTTGGTAATTAAGCGAGGGGGGCAGATGATCATGGTGGGCGTGGAGCGATGGGGGTTTGCAATCATCCGCTCCTTGGAGGTACCAATTAGAGCAATGGCCTGAATGGTTTTACCTAATCCCATATCATCCGCAAGCAGTCCTCCAAGAGGGGTATTGCTCGAAAGGGATTCAAATGAGCTAACGACCTTGTTTGTAATGATGTGCCTGGCATTAAAAGTGGATCCTGGGGTTGAGGTTGCCCAAAGGTTACGGGCTGATTGGCCATTGGGGATTTCTCGATCCCAGAGAAAAGCTAGTCCGGTCTTTTGATGAGGGAGGAGGGGGGTTTGAATAATGGCATGGGGCGGGGTCATCATGGGGAGGTCTGATCCACTGGGTAATTGTATCAGTTTTTGCTTGGAAATCAATGATGAAACAGCAGGATATGAAGCAGGCGTCGAGTTTGAAGCGGGAAATGTCGGAGTAAAGAGTTGACATTGACAATGAGTAGTACAGTCATATTCTTTGGGCATTTTAAGCTTGAAATCTTGTGTTCGAAAGCTTTCCATTATGAATAGAACGTTTGGATACCATGTGAAGAACATCAATGCTAGATTGGGTTTCTGAGATGAGGAGGGATCATTGGCATCAGTCATAAATACTCCCTCAACGAATAATATTTGAGTAGGATTGGATTGGCAATTTTCAATCCATGCCCCACCAGGACCACAGTGCATGAACGTTTTGGGTGCCCCAAGGAATGGTATCAACATTTGGGAAAGGGTTCCCGGGAGAGAGCCAATAGCATGCTGGTGATTGGGGAGATATACGAATATGTTGTGTTGATTGTGCCAGAGGATAATCCAAAAAGCTAAGTGGGAATTCTCAGGATTTAAGGCTATATCAATATTTATTTGAATACGAATATTAATCATCCCAATGCAAAGTGGTTGTGAAGGGGTTGACATGATGGCTATTTTGAACTATTTGGGGACAGTTGGAAATTATATGATCGGGAGGGGGTAGCTAAACGGAATGAAGACAAACAAGCGCAGGTGGGGAACTTATATGAGAGGCAGCAATGGGGTCAAGGGGGGATGGCCTGTGGTTACGTGCATGGTCTTGATGGGGGTGGGCCTCTTGGGCTCATAATTTTCATATCCGATTTGGGGCATATATCAAGGCAAGGTGGCCAAAATGTGGGTGCACCATTTGACTGCTGGATCTGCAGCGAGTTACGAAACCTTTGGTGGAACAAGGCTGACATTAGCACATCCAAAATTGGGTGGGTTGTAGCAGCTTATTGTGGAGGGCATATTAGAGGCATGCAGTCATGTTCGCTGGTGTGACAGCAAACAATGAGCGTATCCTCCCCAGGTTAATTGTTCACAGGGACCTACTGGGCAATGTTGGCAGTTTCAAAGGGCAATCTCACTGTGGGGATGTTTGTGTGTGGGCGGGTGAGATATGTTCGGTGGCATGCCACCGAACATGACTTTGGTTTGGCCTGAAGTTTTTTGCTGACTGATGCATACTGGGCTTTCAGGGGGGAATGTCTGGGATGATCAAAGGGGGCGCCAGCCGTGAGCCGTGATCCACATATACATTCACCCCTATGGCGTTTGAGGCGAGTACTAATCCACCGAGATTGGCATTGGCCTCTTTGCCTCACGCGCGTACAGAACTCCGGAGAAAGAGGCCACACGCCCGAGGAATTTTTTGGCTGCAAGCCAGGTGCCACAACTTGCGCGGGGCGTGTGAGAACGTGAAGAAAATGACCCGCGGTGGGAGATACCCACGCGAACATGACCAGCCTCAGCAATCATAGGCTGGGATTGTTATTCTAATGTGGATGAGGCTGAAGCGAATCCACACTGATTGGCCTCAGGTTTCCACGCGCAAGCGGGTGAGCGTCTGCAGTCAAGCTGACAACCCGACCAAGAAAATAGGCAGCTGGAAGACTGGCAGTAAAATGTCTTCCAGGCGTGTGAAAGTTGCCTGTGTATGACCCATCGGGGGTGCGTATGAAAGCGTGTGGCTGCCCGACAATGAACAAGCGGGCCAGTCATTGTTTGCCCCAACAATGGCACCGGAGTGAATCAACTCTTTGTGTTAGACCCAAATATTAAGTCATCCCATTAAGACCCACTTACATTAATTTGGATTACATGCGCATCTGTGCCGTAGTTAGGCAGAGCTGTCCAACAAGGTGCTTCAAAGGGATGCAGGTGAGAGATATGACTCGATGGCTTGACGTTATTGCATGTTACATTGTTGAACAGCTTTTTGCTCTGCCCCGCAGTACATTTACAAAGGTGTACTGCGTACTACAGTGTCGACTGTACTGTACAGATCAGGAAGGTGTAATACTACTTGAGCCT
Source organism: Austropuccinia psidii (assembly GCA_023105745.1). Lineage (NCBI taxonomy): Eukaryota > Fungi > Basidiomycota > Pucciniomycetes > Pucciniales > Sphaerophragmiaceae > Austropuccinia > Austropuccinia psidii. The sequence continues at coordinate 25,390,077 of JALGQZ010000004.1, read as the reverse complement.
GCATCCATCTAGCAAATGTGCATGCACCTTCCGATCGTTTGCATTTACGTAGCTCATGTGCCACATGCTCAGCATTGCGTTTCACCCGATTTGCACACGCAAGCTGAGCATGTCATGGTCAAAAGCACCGTGAGAAAGTGCTCAGTAAAGCCATGGAATGAACTTTTTTGCAATAGTTCATTGGAAGGCTCAGTTTGGAGCGCTTCACCAAAGCGTGTGAAATGCTGCACCTGGCTGAAATGTCATCCGATGCTGTGCCAAATGCTCAGAGTGCGCGCATACAAAAACGACTGAGCAATGGCTCAGCATGGTGCATTTGATATTGTTATATCTATAGTTCAATCACTGTGCAATTCCAATGTTCAGCCACTGAGCATTTCAATTATGACCCGAAAGCAAACCTGAGCAATGGGTCAAGGCAAGCTCACGCTGTATTCACTTGTCTTGCAGCCCCCCCCTTTGTTCACATACTATTACCAGGCCATATGGCCGGTAATCTCGCCGCGGTCACTTGTGACCAAATGCACCGGGTGCTTTTCTGCATGGGTCACTTGTGGATTGCACCCACAATGCACATTCAACATGGGCCTCACAACCAGCCTCCTGGGTGATCGGGTGGCTATTTAAGGAAACAAAGGGGATTTGACTCAGCTTGACAATTCAATAAATTGCAATACTCAGCGGTGCATTTGATATTGTTATATCAATTGTTCAATTACTGTGCAATTAAAATGTTCAGCCACTGAGCATTTCAATTATGACCCGAAAGCAAACCTGAGCAATGGGTCGAGGCAAGCTCACGCTGTATTCACTTGTCTTACAGCCCCCCCCTTTGTTCAAAGACTATCACCAGGCCATAAGGCCGGTGATCTCGCCGCGGTCACTTGTGCATTGCACCCACAATGCACAATCAATAAGGGCCTCACGACCACCCTCCTGGGTGATCGGGTGGCAATTTAAGGAAACAAAGGGGATTTGACTCAGCATGACAATTCAATAAATTGCAATACTCAGCTTGACAATTCAATAAATTGAAATACTCAGCCAGACCCCCATTGTTCTTCTGCCTCACGCGAGCATTTCACTTCTCAGTTGCAGCATTCGCTGAGACTCAGCTTCAATTTTGCCCACACGCCTTGAAGCTGAGACTTTTGCGGGTGCTGCAACTGCTGAGATCGTCTCAGCTTCACCTTGGTATAAAAGACCATCTTCACACGACACGCACTTCACTTTCTTTCTCACCCGCTCCACTTCGCTCAACCTCACCCGCGTTTGTCCTTCTTGTGCGTATTCCCCCTTGTCTTCCTGCCTTTCCAGTCTTTTCTTTCGCACTCGACTAACCCCACTCCCCTTCCTGCTCGCTTTTTGTTTTTCCTGCTAATACTTTCAGAACCCCACTTCTATCTACTTTGTACGTTTTCTCCAATTAAACTTTCGTCAACATTATGTACCGATATTAATATTTTTCTTTCTTCACGACTTCCTTCCAGACTTTTAAAAACTTCCGACTAGAGCGTTTTTATATTGATTCCGTTTTAAATTTATATAAATCATCGTATGTCTTCCTTTTCTTTCTTGATTGCTTACTTTCTATTCAGTTACTAACCTGTTTTGTTTTGTTTTTAGATGTCGTGCACGTTATGCACCAAGCGGGGTATCCCCTGCATTCGCTCCTCGACGACGAACGACGCTTGTGATGCTTGCCGACAAGCACACAAGCAATGTTCATTCGTTGTCCGCCCCTTCCGACCACGAGGCCAGACGAGTTCTCGCCCAAGACGCCCTCGCGAGGACTCCTTTGTGGTCGACGATGATGAAACCATTTCCGAGCGTGAATGGACGCCGGGCCCCCAAACAGGCCAACGGGAACAATTCCGGACGATTAGCCCTGTCCCCTCCAGTATCGATTTGTCCACTCCCCCTCCTAGGCCACCATCCGATGGTCACTTCACTCCTCGACCGGAGCGAAGTGATTATCCGGCCGATGAAGGATGGCGATGGCGAGAGGACATTCGAGCTTGGGCTGATCGTCACCATGTCTTGTCACCGATGGGATTCAAACGCCAAAGTAAGTTTTATTTCTCCTCTTTATCTCATTTCTCTTCACGCAATAATACTGACTTTTTTCCATTACTCATAGAACCAAACCCCCCGAATCCCCCCCGACACGACTCTCCCGTTCCCAGTTTGCCTCGCGAGCAAACCCCCCGGCAACCCACTCCAGGCCCGAGTGGCACCCGATGGTCTGAGGAATTATTCCGTGGTAAGCAGCCAAAGTTTCATTTCATTTTCACTTTCACTTTTGAGTCGAGTGAACTGACTCTTACTCCTTTTTTAGAACCCTCCCGAACCAAAGAGCCACCTATTCCTGGCCCGAGTCCATCGTCCCAACCACCTGAGGACGATACGACTCGTGAGCCAGAACCTGAGGTGGCTCCTACGCAATCCACGGAGGAACCTTATGGTAAGTCACCCCTTCTTTCTCTTCGATCCATATTCACCTTTCCTCATTTTTTCTTCGACCGTCTCCAGATCGTCCCGCCACTCCTCGCTCGATCATCATCATCGACGATACGCCCGTGGGATCACCCCATCCCCCTCCCCCTCCCCCTCCCCCTTCTTCTTCACCGACTCCACCATCTTCCCCTTCCACTCCAACCCCGGTTCCCTCCCCAGAGATCCCTTCCAGTGCCCCCGAGAACCCCAACGCCTCCTCCCCCCCGGTGCCAAGCTCGTCTCATTCTCACGATGACGCTCGCCAGGAATTCACCGACCTGCGACCGACCCTAATGATTCCTCGAGCCATCGTCCACGATTCGATCAACCGAATCTTGTTGGAGCATCGTCGCTTGCTCCACATGATTCCTTTCGTGGATGCAACTCATCGAAATGAGATGCACCGGGAATTCCGGCAGGAACTAAACTCCCTCCTTGCCCAGGCACTGGAGGCTTATCCAAAGGAGGACATAACCGGGATGGTCTCCAAATTCCTCGAAAAATAAAAATTTAAAAAAAATGTCATTATTTCCTCTTTTTATTTTTTGTAATACTTTCTTTTGAATAAAATATTTGTCTTAAATTATTGTTATGTTCAAATTCTATTACATTCTTTGTTCACGTAAAAATTACTTATTTCCTCCTTAGAGAAAAACCCTGATTGCGTGAGAATTATTTTTGTAAGTGCCCCACCAAGAGTTTGAGTGAGTATTTGTTTTCGTGAACCTCTTTTTCTCAAAATGCGCCAATAGTTGCCGTTATCCTCTCCTATATTTTCTTCTCCCATGGTTTAGAGCCATACCCATTCTTAACTGTAAAAAAGCGGGAGGTTCCCGTATGTGAGCAATCGAGTCCAGATTCGTGAAACATGGCCTTTCCTATGGTCACACGCTATTAGTCTTACTCATGTATTGAATTGTTTAAATTGGCTAGAACCTTCACAAGCGTAAGGATTGGCGTGTGACTTGTCGGGAGGCTGCACAGGCGTAAGGATTGGCGTGTGAATTGTTGGGAGCCTGCACAGGCATAAGGATTGGCGTGTGAATTGTTGGGAGCCTGCACAGGCGTAAGAATTTGTCAGCATTGTTGGCAACCCTCCCATGCGTAAGGATTGGCGTGTGAATCGTCGGAAGCCTGTACAGGCGTAAGGAATTTTAGCACTTTTGGGACCCTCCCCAAGCATAAGGATTAGCGTGTGAATTGTTGGGAGCCTGCACAGGCGTAAGAATTGGCGTGTGAATTCTTGGGATCCTGCACAGGCTAAAGAAAATTTCAGCATTGTGGGGAAGCTTCACAAGCGTAAGAATTGGCGTGTGAATCGTCGAAAGCCTGTAAAGGCGTAAGGATTGGCGTGTAAACTTTCGGGAGCCTGCACAGGCATAAGGATTGGCGTGTGTAGCAATGGCCCCCCGCATAGGCGTAAGGAACTTTTAGCATTGTCAGAACCTGCACAAGCATGAGGATTCGCGTGTGAAGCATTGGCATCCTGGACAATAGCAACAAACCAGGACCGATGTACGATGGCATGCCACCGTACATAATCCACTTCACCCCTTTTTCATGTGAGACACCCCATCTCCCGCACTCGAATCCATCCAATCCTGGTGTATATTGTCCTCTGCCTTACCTCACCATTACTTACCCAACCCACTTGCAAATCTCCTCATTCTTTGAATCGGCATGAGATTGTATTACCATCCCTGATTTGATAGCCCGCTCTCTCGCCAATCTCATAATAGCCATTGCTTTTTTGCCGCATTGTTTTTGCTAACCTGCTTGAGCATTGTGTGGACATACCCACTAGTGTCGTGCTTTCGTTGTCCTGTGCTGGATCAGTATAATGAACAAATGTACTACTGGCCCACACTACCTGAATGAGCCCATGACATGTGGATAGATCAATCCAAAAATGCTCATTTGGGAAAATCAATTTTCCCCCTGTACACCGCTTTGACGCATCTCTTTGAATTTGGCCGGTCCGCTTATCAGCTTGAAACCACCATCCCGAAGCATACAGCGATGCATCCTTATCAACATGAGGTGCGTTTTTGAACCCATTCATGGTGAAAGTGAGTGCGGAAGCAAACTCGAATGCACCCTGATTTGCCGGAATATCGCCTTCATAGTTGACTTGATCAAAAGACGGAACCCCCAATGAGTTGTAGCAATTTTGAATCTTCTGAAATAAATTATCCCCAACATATCGTAAGGATTCACCTAGAATGCGACCCACCGAGCTAAGATTGGCACCTCGGTCCCGCCATTCATCTTTTGCATTTTCAATTTTGCCAGCACTACCATACAGACCAAATTGTTCATTCTTCGTGGTGCATTTGCGCCACCCAATCGCGAACATAAATCCCTCCAGTAATGCTCCATTTGTTGCAATAGGGTCAGTGAACCTCTTTTCGCGAAATAAGAATTGTGATAATTCATCCCATTGATTGACCTCGACTTCACTCATTGTTGTGAATGGTCGGAATTCAACAAGGGCAATGAGTAATCCGGTTGAAGAGAAAATTGCCACACGGCCAAAGTGAATGCGTTTGATCTGATTGACATCCACCACCCTCCGAATTTCACTTGGGGTGATATTTGCTGATACTGGCATTGATATTTGTGCTGTTGGGCGAGAGGAGGAAAAAAACCTATTCATTTGGGTCGTTTTGCGCTCATTTGTCTTTTGGGATCTGCTACTATTCCCGAGTGGTTGCGGGATCACTATGTGTTGAAGCACACAAGATATCAGATACTGCCAAGGAGCTTTCTTCGGCACACATCCTTTGACTTCCCTGTTGGAGCCCACATGACATTGGCACAATCTGAACCAACTAAAGCCCATGTTCTTCAGTGGGGCCCAATGAGGGTGCCACATAAATGTGGAAGCATATATATATATCTATATATATACACTGAGATTAAGCGAGTAACTCACACTTTCCTTCCTCAGCCCGACGCTTTCTCGCGAGTTCCCTTTTACGCTCTTTTCCTTTTTTCGTGAATGGCATGCTTTCAGCAGAAAATGAAATGAAACCGAATGATTACTGATTTCTTAATATCACCTAAATTGGATTGCGGTGGATGAATCTTTTTTAATTGCGGCTAAAAAGAAAGCTCACGCCTGACCTTGGCAAATTCACGATCTCAAATACCTGAACCTGAAAATTGCAGTGGATAGTGCATTATTCAATTTTACACATTGATGTTCCCATGCAATCACTTTCCAATCCAGCAATTTGGAATATTGCAAGCACACGCAAATGCAATATGCATCCTGCTGCGGATCCCTAGTTATCCCACTCCTCTTGAAAGACACAGGAACCTTTTGCCTATTATGGGCTGGCGTGAAGTGATACACGCGACCTCCCGCAATGCCCCCGCGTGTGCTACTCGCGGGCACAACGCCTGACTCAGCTTGCGTCTTGTCGGAGTCTTCGCAATGATGTACGGAGGCATGCCGCCGTACAATTACTATTGGTACTCAGACTGTGGCATCCGGGCAGTAGTAGGATAGGAAGTCATGATTATTAAATTCATAAATAACTTTGCAAAATTAAATTACAATCTATCTAGTAAAAAGCTAATCTAAAACGGGTCAATCCTGGTTGTGAGTTTAGCTGACCTGGGTACCGTCAAGGTGACCTCATCACTTGAACCAAGCCCGCGATTCGCCACCCAGGCATCACCAAAGTCTAATACTAAGCATCGTGCAAAATCAAATCTAAGAGGTACAGTGGGGTTAAAAGACTCTGATGAGAAGAAACTTTTATTCAGTAAATTACATATATACTTATTAGTACGTAGCCACACTGGCTCCACTAGATTTTTACCCTCTGAAAGTTTTGCGGAAATGTCAATTAGTGCTAAAGCCCCTTTAACTGAGCTTGTTCTCCAGTCATCTGAGCATACCATCAAACCACGAACCCCCGCCGCACAGAATGCCGCTAATATACCATAGCAAATTCGATTGATTCCAAGATTCTTGTGACACGCCAAAAGATCTTTGATGGCCTCATTTTTTTTTGAGTTTGTGAGTTTGCCTTTGATGCCATTAACTTCGACCTTTGTATGTGCACGTACCATGTTGTATGCAATCATCAAATGGATAACTGTATCCATTAGATCCTCCAGGTTCTTGTGCGGCTTTGTGGATATCTCATTGTCAGCCCCGCCACCTTCAATGCTGAGTTGGGTTGCACGTTGCTTCGATTTACTCAAGCAGGAGGCAAGGTATTCAACTGCTCCCCGTTCGAGTCCAAGAGGATTGGTCGAATTTGATGTTGGTGCAACATATGGTTTGGGTGCAATCACATCGTATGAGACTAAACTAATGGATTCAAACATAACATTTGCCCAAAAATGTTTAACTGGATTGGCGGGGTAAAGAAGGCTCTGAACCATTTTGAAGAAGGAGTGTTCAGATTTTGCGAGATTATCTGGAGGTTTAGCTGATTCCTTCATCAATTTGAGATTCCAAATGTTGTGATCAAAAAACGCTTCTGTTTCGGTTGGCTTAAAAAAATCTAACCCTGTATATTGCAATTTATATCACCAGTCAACAGCCAATAATCAAGTATCATGCACAAAGATAAAAAAAAACTCACCTGCCATCTCAAGGTCCTGCAGCCAAGCCGACATTTTAAGATCTCGGTTACTGATCACCTTAATACCAACGGGCAGGAATGTATGAGCATCCTTTTTTGGTAAATTGTCCCATCTATTTTTGTAAATCCTATTGATATTATCAAGCCCCCTTTTCCATGATTGTTGAGTAATATTGGAATGATAATTCAAAACGCCTGCAAACTCTTCCATGCGGGATAAAAATATTCCTTGAAAATTCGCAGCGGATGACACTTCGGGCTCAGCGTCGGGAATTATATCAGTCATATCTCGTCCCATTGTATCATGTTTAATTGTTTCCCTTTCTTGAAAGGCTTGAATATTCCGAGGAGAGGCGGGAGGGGTTGCATCATGCATTGTTTCATTGGGTATCGGGGGACTTTCAGTATGTGGAGCTTCATCATGGATTCTTTCATTGAGTATTGGGGGGGGTTCAGTATGCGGAGGTTCATTATCAATATGGTCCCCTTCAACATTGATAATTTCATCACCTTGATCGCGAGAATCGTTTGCGGCTTCAAAGGTACGGCGTTTTTTGTTTGTTTTTTTGGTCGCATGTATATTTGGTCTTTTTCCTAATCCTTTGCCTGGAAATCCAATTACGACTCGAGATCCTTCAGGTAGAGATTCTCCCACCTCCACACCTGCCCATATATTGTAAGCAGCTGTTGATATCAATTTTGTTTTGAATTAGTAATGGACTTACGGTTCAAATCCATTTTGAGCAGGCTCATGGCTTCAGCAATCTTTTGACGCACATAATCAGGAATTTTACTATCATTTTGGATTTTTTCGAGCCTTGGGATTGTTTGAGCAATGTTGGAGACAAATTGTTCCTTGGATATACTTTCCACCTCCCCACTGAAAATTACATCATCTTGCCCATCATCTTCTGTCGGTGCACAAGGTTCAACAGTCTTTTCCTTCTCATAACTTTTAAAATTCGGTTTCTGAGAGCTTGGAGGCTGCCCTGAAATAAAGGCTATGACACAATATCAGGTTTTGAGAGATTTGAAATATTAAAGATGGATGCATACTCACATTCTGGAAGAACTGGTGGATCTTGATTATCTTCATGTGACTGGCTCTCTACTTCAATGCCCAATTCACGACTACTGGCGATATCAGAGATTTCACTTCCACTCTCTGGGGCTGAAGTTGGTCGTTCATTGAATTCTGTTGAATTTCCCGGGGTTCGGGCCATAGCGGAGGTAGTCTATTAAGCAAATAGATGGTGACGAGTTGATTGCTAACTTGTTTGAAAATTTTTTGATAAAAGATCCAAATTCAAGAAAAAAGGTGCAAATGCGATTTGTCGGGAAATTGAAGGAGGCGATGTTTTGCAAATTATTTCATATCATGCAAATGAAATCACTTCCCTGTGAGACATTGAATAAAGTTGACTAGTGAGAAACCTACTAAAGTCAACTTTTGAACTATTCAATGCTCATGAGGTAAGGACTAAGCAAAGTGTTCATTTGATTGATATGAAATAAAATGGTTTTGTCGGCGAAACAGGAGACACAATTCTTGTCTTAAATAGTCCACTTATTAGGTTTTAATTTGTGAGTCTCATGATTTAAACCCTAGCCACAACATTGTGAATATACTGACCAATTTCCCCTGAGGTCCTGTTGGCAGAGAAGGCCACTCAGCATATTTCGGCGATGGCGTCCATTGTGTACGCCAACAAGCCACCGTACACACTATGGATGTAGTACGGAAGCTTAAGGATGGTAACTGTTGTCGGAGGCATGTCGGGAGGGCACTACATGAGCGTAAGGATGGTAAGCAGTGTCGGGAGAATGTCGGGAGGGAGGGTAAGCGTTGTCGGAGGCATGTCGGGAGGGCACTACATGAGCGTAAGGATGGTAAGCAGTGTCGGGAGAATGTCGGGAGGGAGGGTAACTGTTGTCGGAGGCATGTCGGGAGGGCACTACATGAGCGTAAGGATGGTAAGCAGTGTCGGGAGAATGTCGGGAGGGAGGGTAACTGTTGTCGGAGGCATGTCGGGAGGGCACTACATGAGCGTAAGGATGGTAAGCTGTGTCGGAGGCATGTCGGGAGGGCACTACACAAGCGTAAGGGTCATCAGTGGTGTCGGAGGCATGTCGGGAGGGCACTACATGAGCGTAAGGATGGTAAGCGTTGTCGGAGGCATGTCGGGAGGGTATTACACAAGCGTGAGGATGGTAGGGGCGGGGGTGTGAAAGCGTAAGGAGTGGTGAGGACGGAGAGGGGCGGGCAGTGTCGGAGTCTCATCCGGATGGAGGGCGGTGCGGGTGCGTAAGCATGCTAAGCGTCGGGGAGGCGGAAGCCAATGAGGTGAAATTACACGAACGTTGCGCATAGTGTTGAAATGGGTTTGGGCTTTGAGTGACATTCTCATGTGACACATGTGACGATTGACGTTGTCTTGACGCTGACGTGACGTGACCCACTAAATCCAGTGACTATAAAGTGACACTAACGCGACTGAAGCAAGATTTTATACTGACCGCGGTGCGACGTGAAGTCAATCGCCGACGATTGACGCGAGATTCGCCCTGGTGAGTTAGGAATGGGTATGGCTCTAAACCATGGAAGAAGAAAATATACGAGAGGATAACGGCAACTATTGGCGCATTTTGAGAAAAAGAGGTTCACGAAAACAAATACTCACTCAAACTCTTGGTGGGGCACTTAAAAAAATAATTCTCACGCAATCAGGGTTTTTCTCTAAGGAGGAAATAAGTAATTTTTACGTGAACAAAGAATGTAATAGAATTTGAACATAACAAGAATTGAAGACAAATATTTTATTCAAAAGAAAGTATTACAAAAAATAAAAAGAGGAAATAATGGGATTTTTTTTTTAATTTTTTATTTTTCGAGGAATTTGGAGACTATCCCGGTTATGTCCTCCTTTGGATAAGCCTCCAGTGCCTGGGCAAGGAGGCGGTTTAGTTCGTCCCGGAAGTCCCGGTGCATCTCATTTCGATGAGTTGCATCCACGAAAGGAATCATGTGGAGCAAGCGACGATGCTCCAACAAGATTCGGTTGATCGAATCGTGGACGATTGCTCGAGGAATCATTAGGGTCGGTCGCAGGTCGGTGAATTCCTGGCGAGCGTCATCGTGGGAATGAGACGAGCTTGGCACCGGGGGGGAGGAGGCGTTGGGGTTCTCGGGGGCACTGGAAGGGATCTCTGGGGAGGGAACCGGGGTTGGAGTGGAGGGGGGGGGAATGGAAGGGGAAGGTGGGCGAGTCGGGTAAGAAGAAGGGGGAGGGGGAGGGGGATGGGGAACTGGGGATCCCACAGGCGTATCGTCGATGATGATTATCGAGCGAGGAGTGGCGGGACGATCTGGAGACGGTTGAAAAAATGGTGAGGAAAAGTTGAGAAGAGTGAAGAAGGAGAAGTGGTGACTTACCAAAAGGTTCCTCCGTGGATTGCGTAGGAGCCACCTCAGGTTCTGGCTCACGAGTCGTATCGTCCTCAGGTGGTTGGGACGATGGACTCGGGCCAGGAATAGGTGGCTCTTTGGTTCGGGAGGGTTCTAAAAAAGGAGTAAGAGTCAGTTCACTCGACTCAAAAGTGAAAGTGAAAATGAAATGAAACTTTGGCTGCTTACCACGGAATAATTCCTCAGACCATCGGGTGCCACTCGGGCCTGGAGTGGGTTGCCGGGGGGTTTGCTCGCGAGGCAAACTGGGAACGGGAGAGTCGTGTCGGGGGGGATTCGGGGGGTTTGGTTCTATGAGTAATGGAAAAAAGTTAGTATTATTGCGTGAAGAGAAATGAGATAAAGAGGAGAAATAAAACTTACTTTGGCGTTTGAATCCCATCGGTGATAAGACATGGTGACGATCAGCCCAAGCTCGGATGTCCTCTCGCCATCGCCATCCTTCATCGGCCGGATGATCACTTCGCTCCGGTCGAGGAGTGAAGTGACCATCGGATGGTGGCCTAGGAGGGGGAGTGGACAAATCGATACTGGAGGGGACAGGGCTAATCGTCCGGAATCGTTCCCGTTGGCCTGTTTGGGGGCCCGGCGTCCATTCACGCTCGGAAATGTTTTCATCATCGTCGACCACAAAGGAGTCCTCGCGAGGGCGTCTTGGGCGAGAACTCGTCTGGCCTCGTGGTCGGAAGGGGCGGACAACGAACGAACATTGCTTGTGTGCTTGTCGGCAAGCATCACAAGCGTCGTTTGTCGTCGAGGAGCGAATGCAGGGGATACCCCGCTTGGTGCATAACGTGCACGACATCTAAAAACAAAACAAAACAGGTTAGTAACTGAATAGAAAGTAAGCAATCAAGAAAGAAAAGGAAGACATACGATGATTTATATAAATATAAAACGGAATCAAATTAAAGACGCTCTAGTCGGAAGTTTTTAAAAGTCTGGAAGGAAGTCGTGAAGAAAGAAAAATATTAATATCGGTACATAATGTTGACTAAAGTTTAATTGGAGAAAACGTACAAAGTAGATAGAAGTGGGGTTCTGAAAGTATTAGCAGGAAAAACAAAAAGCGAGCAGGAAGGGGAGTGGGGTTAGTCGAGTGCAAAAGAAAAGACTGGAAAGGCAGGAAGACGAGGGGGAATACGCACAAGAAGGACAAACGCGGGTGAGGTTGAACGAAGTGGAGCGTGTGAGAAAGAAAGTGAAGTGCGTGTCGTGTGAAGATGGTCTTTTATACCAAGGTGAAGCTGAGACGATCTCAGCAGTTGCAGCACCCGCAAAAGTCTCAGCTTCAAGGCGTTTGGGCAAAATTGAAGCTGAGTCTCAGCGAATGCTGCAACTGAGAGGTGAAATGCTCGCGTGAGGCAGAAGAACAATGGGGGTCTGGCTGAGTATTGCAATTTATTGAATTGTCAAGCTGAGTATTGCAATTTATTGAATTGTCATGCTGAGTCAAATCCCCTTTGTTTCCTTAAATTGCCACCCGATCACCCAGGAGGGTGGTCGTGAGGCCCTTATTGATTGTGCATTGTGGGTGCAATGCACAAGTGACCGCGGCGAGATCACCGGCCTTATGGCCTGGTGATAGTCTTTGAACAAAGGGGGGGGCTGTAAGACAAGTGAATACAGCGTGAGCTTGCCTCGACCCATTGCTCAGGTTTGCTTTTGGGTCATAATTGAAATGCTCAGTGGCTGAACATTTGAATTGCACAGTAATTGAACAATTGATATAACAATATCAAATGCACCGCTGAGTATTGCAATTTATTGAATTGTCAAGCTCAGTCACATCCCCTTTGTTTCCTTCAATAGTCACCCGATCACCCAGGAGGGTGGTCGTGAGGCCCATGTTGAATGTGCATTGTGGGTGCAATGCACAAGTGACCCATGCAGAAAAGCACCCGGTGCATTTGGTCACAAGTGACCGCGGCGAGATTACCGGCCATATGGCCTGGTAATAGTATGTGAACAAAGGGGGGGGCTGTAAGACAAGTGAATACAGCGTGAGCTTGCCTCGACCCATTGCTCAGGTTTGCTTTCGGGTCATAATTGAAATGCTCAGTGGCTGAACATTGGAATTGCACAGTGATTGAGCTATAGATATAACAATATCAAATGCACCATGCTGAGCCATTGCTCAGTCGTTTTTGTATGTGCGCACTCTGAGCATTTGGCACAGCATCGGATGACATTTCAGCAAGGTGCAGCATTTCACACGCTTTGGTGAAGTGCTCCAAACTGAGCCTTCCAGTGAGCTATTGCAGAATTAGTTCATTCCATGGCTTTACTGAGCACTTTCACACGGTGCTTTTGACCATGACATGGTCAGCTTGCGTGTGCAAATCGGGTGAAACGCAATGCTGAGCATGTGGCACATGAGCTACGTAAATGCAAACGATCGGAAGGTGCATGCACATTTGCTATATGCATGCAGGCTCAAGTAGTATTACACCTTCCTGATCTGTACAGTACAGTCGACACTGTAGTACGCAGTACACCTTTGTAAATGTGTACTGCGGGGCAGAGCAAAAACCTGTTCAACAATGTAACATGCAATCACGTCAAGCCATCGAGTCATATCTCTCACCTGCATCCCTTTGATGCACCTTGTTGGACAGCTCTGCCTAACTACCGCCCAGATGCGCATGTAATCCAAGTTAATGTAAGTGGGTCATAATGGGATGACTTAATATTTGGGTCATACACAAAGAGTTGATTCACTCCGGTGCCATGGTTGGGGCAAACAATGACTAGCCCGCTTGTTCATTGTCGGGCAGCCACACGCTTTCATACGCACCCCCGATGGGTCATACGCAGGCAACTTTCACACGCCTGGAACACATTTTACTGCCAGTCTTCCAGCTGCGTATTTTCTTGCTCGGGTTGTCAGCTTGACTGCAGACGCTCACCCGCTTGCGCATGGAAACCTGAGGCCAATCAGTGTGGATTTGCTTCAGCCTCATCCACATTAGATTAACAATCCCAGCCTATGATTGCTGAGGCTGGTCATGTTGGCGTGGTTATCTCCCACCGCGGGTCATTTTCTTTACGTTCTCACACGCCCCGCGCAAGTTGTGGCACCTGGCTTGCAGCCAAAAAATCCCTTGGGCATGTGGCCTCTTTCTCCGGAGTTCTGTACGTGCGTGAGGCAAAGACCCGGATGCCAATCTCGGTGGATTAGTACTCGCCTCAAACGCCATAGGGGTGAATGTATATGTGGATCACGGCTCACGGCTGGCGCCCCCTTTGATCATCCCACACATTCCCCCTGAAAGCCCAGTATGCATCAGTCAGCAAAAAACTTCAGGCCAAACCAAAGTCATGTTCGGTGGCATGCCACCAAACATATCTCACCCGCCCACACACAAACATCCCCACAGTGAGATTGCCCTTTGAAACTGCCAACATTGCCCAGTAGGTCCCTGTGAATAATTAACCTGGGGAGGATACGCTCATTGTTCGCTGTCACACCAGCGAACATGACTGCATGCCTCTAATATGCCCTCCACAATAAGTTGCTACAGCCCACCCAATTTTAGATTTGCTAATGTCAACTTGGTTCCACCAAAGGTTTTGTAACTTGTTGCAGATCCAGCAGTCATGTCGGTGCACCCACATTTTGGCCACCTTGCCTTGATATATGCCCCAAATCGGATATGAAAATTATGAGCCCAAGAGGCCCACCTCCATCAAGACCATGCACGTAACCACAGGCCATCCCCCTTTTGGCCTGTTGCTGCCACTCATATAAGTTCCCCACCTGCGCTTATTCCTCTTCATTCCCTTTAGCTAACCCTTCCCGATCATATAATTTGCAACTGTCCCCAAATAATTTAAAATAGCCATCATGTCAACCCCTTCACAACCACTTTGCATTGGGATGATTAATATTTGTATTCAAATAAATAGTGATATAACCTTAAAGCCTGAGAATTCCCACTTAGGTTCTTGGATTATCCTATGGCACAATCAACACAACATATTCGTATATCTCCCCAATCACCAGCATGCTATTGGCTCTCTCCCGGGAACCCTTTCCCAAACGTTGATACCATTCCTTGGGGCACCCAAAACGTTCATGCACTGTGGTCCTGGTGGGGCATGGATTGAAAATTGCCAATCCAATCCTACTCAAATATTATTCGTTGAGGGAGTATTTATGACTGATGCCAATGATCCCTCCTCATCTCAGAAACCCAATCTAGCATTGATGTTCTTCACATGGTATCCAAACATTCTATTCATAATGGAAAGCTTTCGAACACAAGATTTCAAGCTTAAAATGCCCAAAGAATATGACTGTACTACTCATTGTCAATGTCAACTCTTTACTCCGACATTTCCCGCTTCAAACTCGACGCCTGCTTCATATCCTGCTGTTTCATCATTGATTTCCAAGCAAAAACTGATACAATTACCCAGTGGATCAGACCTCCCCATGATGACCCCGCCCCATTCCATTATTCAAACCCCCCTCCTCCCTCATCAAAAGACCGGACTAGCTTTTCTCTGGGATCGAGAAATCCCCAATGGCCAATCAGCCCGTAACCTTTGGGCAACCTCACCCCCAGGATCCACTTTTAATGCCAGGCACATCATTACAAACAAGGTCGTTAGCTCATTTGAATCCCTTTCGACCAATACCCCTCTTGGAGGACTGCTTGCAGATGATATGGGATTAAGTAAAACCATTCAGGCCATTGCTCTAATTGGTACCTCCAAGGAGCGGATGATTGCAAACCCCCATCGCTCCACGCCCACCATGATCATCTGCCCCCCTCGCTTAATTACCAACTGGCAATCAGAAATATCCAAGCATGCTCAGGCTGGAGCACTGCATGCCAAAATCTACCATGGTCCCACTCGTCACTCATTATCCCAAGCCGACATCTTAAAATATGATATCATCATCACTTCTTACAATACTATCACCCAAGAATTTAAGCAAACCAATCCCTCTACATCATTCATTTTTCAAATCAATTGGCATCGTATAATCTTGGATGAAGCACAGTGAGTGGCTGAGCTTAAATGATTCAAATTACCTTTTATATCCAATAACCCTTGCCCCCTCTTATAGCTATACTCACTCTCAATACACTGCCACTCACCGTGCCATTAATAGCCTCCTTTCATCCTGTCGAATATGTTTAACGGGCACACCTATTCACAACACCATTTATGACCTTTTGGGCATAATATCCTTCATCACTCAACCCCAGAGCGCCGATCAAGATAATTGGTCACCATTCATCCTGAGTAGTCTTTCAAAAGGTTGCAATGATATTTTGCATTTGGCATTGCGGCATTTAAGTTTGCGCCGCACCAAAACCACACATCTCGAATCTCTCCCCACTATTAGCCATCATTATGAGCTGCTCCCACTCAACCCGACCATGCAGCAAGAATATTCCACATTATATGAAGAATTTCTATCATCCAAAAGCAAAGGACCAGGAGAGTTTTTCAGAAATATTAATAAGCTGCGAATATGTTGTAACCATCACATCATGCTTAACACAATTGCGGAGGCGGAGCTGGAAGACCCGGAGGGCAGGAGCACTCAGGATAACTCCCCAAGAATCACACGAACTATTGTGGATGTGGAAACATGCATGATGAGTAGTAAAATTGCACACCTCCTACAAAGCTTAATGAAGAACAAACAAACAAGGTGTGGTCCAACGAAATCGGTGGTTTATACCCAATGGACCCAATTTCTAGATTTGTGCATTAATTCTAATATGCATCCATTACCAATTGACTCCATCTGACTTTTTTATATTGTAGAATTGGTATTGCTCTTGCCCATCACTCTATCCTTTCAGCACGAATTGATGGAACAATTACACCACGAGCGCAGGACAAGGCGCTTGAGAATTTCTTCAATAATCCTGAATGTGAAGTACTGATTGCATCCATTGCCGCGGCTGGAACTGGCCTCAATATAACTTGTGCTAATATAGTCTATTTAATGGTGAGGGGCCCCCCAAAATTCTCTCCTGATTTTCGGACCCTGACATCCACATTTCCAGGAGCCTAATTGGAACCCAGCCATTGAGGCTCAGGCTGTTGATCGTCTACATCGTATTTGCCAACAACGACCTGTACAGGTCATCCACTATATCACTCCTCATTCAGTTGAGGTCAACATGCGGAAGGTACCTTTCAACCTCATCTTTCACTTGATTGTATTACTATTCTGAAATCCTTCCTTATGGGAATGCCATATTCCAATCACCAATAGGTCCAAGAAAAGAAAAAATCATTAACTGCGTGAGCCTTACTGATATTATATAATTTATGATTGACAAAGTTGATAACTCCTGTTGACTCTGGCACAGGTCCACAATTATGAACACCATGAGCTGGATCAAACTTCTTCAATATTTCCTCAATGAAAATGAGCAATAGAGTATTATTGCAAGGGAGACGGTGATACATTTCAATTCATATTGTCTATATTCTAACATATTTAGCAAGTTGTTGCATCCTTAAGAGATAATAATCAGATTTTATTACACCTGCACAAATAATTCACAAAATTTTAATTTGTCACAGTGCTATACCGTGACAAATTACTAAGTTATTGCAGAGCATCACCATTAGGCCTAATAACTGGCATGTCAAGTATCTTGAGGGCGCTAGTCTGCATCTTACTACAGCCTTTGAGCCAATCTTGATCAAATACCTGAAATGATAGGCCTTCCGGAATATCACCATCATCTGTTGATCGTAATTCTGGCAATCTATCAATAGTTTTTTTACCCTTTTTTTTAATCCGATTACAAAACTCTATGTCTCTATCCATTTTCAATACCAAATCATTAAATAACTGGGAGCGCCAGCGTAATCCCACTTTGCGGTAAACTTGACAGCCATTTTCCAGTACCTCCTCAGTATCTGAGCATACTCGAGGGTCATTGAATTGTGATGCTAGAATGGGAAATTTAGCCGTATCACACCATTCACGACGGCGCTCACAGGTCTGCACATAATCAAGTAGATCATCATCAGACTTGGTCCACAATGAAGAAGAGATACAGTAACTAACTCTTTGACGAATCTTTGCGAGCTTTTGATTCTCCTTCTTTTTTACCAAATACTCCGCATCCTTTTGAATAGACTTCCATTCTCTTTTCAAATAAGTGAAATATCGCTCCATTAAAGCCGCCACGACCCCATAGTTGTTATGATCCTTGTTCCAACAGTAGTGATGATACTCAGTGCTGACAAGTGCGAGACGGAATGTACGGTAAAACACCATAGACATCAGCTCGTTGAACGGATGTTGCCATGAGCTCTCCCAGTCCCAAGTGAATCGCTTTAGTCCTAGCTTGTGGAGCTCATTTTCGCAGTAGCTTTGGAAACCCTGAGACTGAACCTGTGTTGATGGCTCATTGAACACATCCTCGGGGACATATCCGAGATGACCAGCCACTTGAATTGCAATTTCACGCTCTTCTGTGCTGGGTGGTGCTGGTAGTGAGGAAAAATCCTTATCCCTAACTTTGAGTAGGAACAGGAAATGTGCGTGTACTGCTGATCTCATTCCATGGACATTCTCTGGAAGTTCTGCCTTCAGCCATTTTTGTTGCTCCTTCTGGCTTGCACGTTTCGCCACATTGTGAGCTTTGCGGGCCTGGTTCCTTTTCTGTCTGACCTCGGATTGTTCAAGCATACTCTGGGCGAGGCCCAGCTGAGGATGGGTGAACTCACTATTTGATTGAGTGCCTTGCTCATGCGCTGTGAAATTGTCCCTCCTTGGTTCATCATTTCTTTCACTTTGAGTCGGAGACATGTTCTCATCCTCATCATCCACCATTGTTGCTCTTGATGTACTGCAATGACCCGTTCTTGGTTTGGAGGCATATGGATGATGACGTCCACTGACTTTCTCTTTATGGACCAGAGGTGAAGACGCATAAAGTTCATCCCCTGCTATGCAAATCATCAGTTAACACATCAAAACATTAATGAAGACTGGTCATCCTCACGATCTTCAATTGGCTCCTGAGATCGGACTGACTTGCCTTTAGGTGCCATATCTAACCCATGAAACAAACATATCAAATTGTGAATAAGTTTCTACTCCAAAATTCAAATGACTTACTTTGATGAAGCGTCAATACTGGATTTCCCTCCGACAGACCGCTCCAAGATACATTTTCCAAAGGTCTTTTTCGTCGCCCCCCATCCACGCGCCTTTCATCACCCACATGAACCTGCGATCCTGATGGAATATTGAGGGTTGGCTGTTTACTTTGGCCAAAGGGATCCTGGGATGCGACTGGATTCCGACCGGGATTAAGGAGGAACTCACGTGGAAATTTTGATTGGGGATTAGCGTGTGAGGAGATTTGAGGTGTGCCTTCTGGCCCCTGAGACACATGAATTTGTGTATTAGTGGGATTCTGGGGAATTGGAGTGACGGAAATATTTGGGATCGACCAAGTGCTTGAAGTTGGAGCCTTTGGATTGCCCACATCAATGTTAAGACCTGATACATTCATTGAGGATGCGATAGGGGTTGTGAGAGGAATGTTGGGACTCAATGGTGACTGTGTTTGAACATATTCTATGCTAGATTCACTATTTGAGTCATGAACAGAACCTGAACGGGATTTATGTGACTTGAAAGATGACATAAGGGCTGAAAAAGTACACTAATATTTTTAACTAGATAAAACACCTCAGTATTATGATAAAATAGAGTGATATGAGATGAAATCTTTTCAAATTTAGAATAGAGAAATTCTATGAATAGTTGGAACTAAGTGTTGTGTGGAAGTCAGATAAGACTCTTTTGAGGAGAATCCTCCCTGCCTCCTCTTGAGCTCCTCCGCTTTTGTCGGAAACCACCCTGCACGGCCTACCAGCATATAATGTGGTATTTCCTTGATCTCAAAGGGGACCCATCATTCATAAGTAATCATATTCAGTACCATTTATGCCTCCCCATTGTCACATTTTGTGAATTATCCAAACTGCCCATATATGCATTGAAATTCCACAACATTGTACATCTGTAAAGGGGTATATTCATGAAGGATTTACCCACAAAAGAGACATCACCTTTTCCCGAAAGGCAAGACAATCC
The DNA here is from genome assembly GCA_023105745.1 of Austropuccinia psidii. Lineage (NCBI taxonomy): Eukaryota > Fungi > Basidiomycota > Pucciniomycetes > Pucciniales > Sphaerophragmiaceae > Austropuccinia > Austropuccinia psidii. The sequence goes on along the minus strand of JALGQZ010000004.1, from coordinate 25,370,411 downwards.
AAATCACATTCCAACTGATTCAAAGCCCGCCGCACTCAAACCAAATACCAAGACTTTAGCTGCACTCCAACCCCTTATGTAATAGAGTTATATTGTTATGTCTGTAATAAGGTTTAAGCCATGTATGATGGCGTGCCAGCGTACATGGTTTGAATGTTGATGCCTTCAAACCAATGTTGAAACATCCCTATTGGAACGCCCCTCAAGGGTCAAAACCGCAGTATCGCCATGTGTAAAGAAAATAGAATATGTATGAGGATTGAGCAGCATGGCACTTTACCCAATTAAATGCCTAACCAATTCCGCCATCCAGATGAGACATGTTAAACTTTATCCACTGCAGCTCATGCTCCATTACAAATGGGATAAAATCCTCAGCTGGCTCAAATCATCTCCCCCTTCATAAATAATCACTGAATTTTATTTCCAATTAATAACACTCCTAAACACTTTCACATCAACCATAGATATTTATACACAAACCAACCGTACTCCCAATTCCTGCAGCAATGACAACCCGGCCATATTCCTCAATGCGTATATGCATGTGTCAACACTGCTCAACTCAAACACACTCTTCCCCTGAGGGTGATAGGCAAGGAGTTGCCTTCACACCTTTCCAATATAAACAGCACATTAAAAAGCTCAAATCAACCATTGCACCCAAATCTCTTCCAAACATCCCTACTTCTGCATCAGGATCTGGGTGCCCACAAATTCTATTGGATCAAATCTTCCCAGCTGATTATTCACGTTTGACCCAAAGCACTTTCCCAACTCCAGCGGGTCTCAATTCAACTGCACAGAAACCATATAGTGGCAGTCAAACCCTTCCCCCACAAGACCTAGGAATGATAATATCTGCCATTCTATCATTAAGGTATAATTTACCCCGCAGGGCTTCACGCATACTCAACCCCGCCCTGAACCTGCTGATCAAGTCCAGTATCTCAAGCTCAGCTGGTCCCCCCGCTCCTGCATTCCATATACCTCAAGATCTGAGTACCATATTTGAACATCTCCAATTGGAGCCAGTGATTCAAAACTATATATGTTGTCCTCAATGTTTCTCTCTTAATGGCCTTACTGAATCAGTCACAACTGACCAACCCCACTGTCAACGCCATAATGACCCAAATGATCATGATCCCCCTTGCACACAATCATTAGGCAAATTCATCTATTCATCTGAACCCCACACCCAAAACACAACCAACATGAAGCAAAAATTTATACCAACAAAACATTTCATTTATCAACCATTCAAAAATTGGCTTGCCAGATTTCTCCAGCGGGCTGGAATTATGGACATTCTGCATCAACATCAACAATCCCAAACTCCCGAAGATTCCCCAAAACGTGACGTCTGGGATGGATTGGTCTGGAGACGCTTCACTGGCACTAGAAATATCCATGACCCCCCATTCATGTCCATTCCTGGTGCATTGGCCTTCTCCATATATGTGGACTGGTTTAATGCACATGGAAAGTCAACCCGGTTGGCTATCATTGGACCTATCATGCTTATTTGTCTTAATCTCCCCCCAAGTGAAAGATTGAAGCCCGAGAATGTCTATGTTGCAGGAATCATCCCTGGTCCGAAGGAGCCAACTGCGCTTCAATTGAATTATCTATTAATGCCACTCATCAACGAGCTCAAAGAGCTATGGCAAGGTTACCATTTTGCACCCACCTCAACAGGTCCATCAGGATCCTTTATCCGTGTTGCCATCCTCACAGCCATTGCGGATGTGGTTGCCATGTGCAAGCTTACTGGATTTATTTCCCATTCAGGAAACCACTTTTGTAATTTTTGCACCATTCACAAAGCTCAAATTGAAGAAATTGGTCCTCAATTTCACTACACGCGCTCATACCAAAGTCATAAATCAACCATTGCCAAATGGCTTCGGGCAACCCCACAACAAAGACAAGCAATTTTCTCTGAGTATGGAGTGCGATATTCAATTTTGGAAGACCTTCCGTATTGGGATGCAACCAGAATGGTTAATCTTGACATAATGCATAATTTAATACTTGGAATTTTGAAGGATCATGCAACTTTCAAATTGTGCATTCCAGAGGCGAAATCAAAAATTTACTTCAGGTCCCGCAGGAAATCCAATGACACCAACAGTTCAGACTCAGATTCCATGACCTCCAACAGCTCTCTTGATAAAATCACATTGAGAGAGGCCCGCTCCCTGAGAAGAGACGCAGCAAAAATAATAAATGAGCCACTCCCCACTACTTCCACCCGGAAAAACTACTTCCCAATGCCCACGCTTCACACAGAACATCCATCTAGTGGTTCTGCGGAGATTCCTTCATTTGATGCCGATTACATCCCCACTTCTGAAATACCCTCTGAATTGGATATCACTGCACTGAGCGATCACCAGATCAAGGGTGAGGCTCTTGAGCATCTCCGACAAATCATATCTGAGACCATAATTCCCTCATCATGGACAAGAGTTCCCCGCAAAATGGGTTCCCCCTCTCATGGTAGCTTAAAAGCCGCTGAATGGGCTCTCTTATATAAGGTCTATATTCCATTTCTAATGCTCAGTCAACAGATGTCATTAGATGCACACCAATCCGCCAACACACAAAGAAAAATGGGTCAGTCAGAAGAACTTGCAAATGAACTAGCCAAGAATACATTCCATTTGATTAGTGCTATCAACATTGCCACAAGCTGGACTGTTTCAATAGATGATGCGACTGCATTTGCTGAACATTGGAAAAAATTCTGCCTTTCCAATCAACACCTGTTCCCAAAACAGAAAAGTAAACCAAATCATCATTTTGCTGATCATATTCCCGAACTCTTCCAACGTTGGGGCCCAGCACAAGCCTCAGCCACATGGGGTTATGAGCGCTTGATTGGAGTATTTGCAAAGATGCCAACAAATAACAAGATATGTACGTCAATTGATAAGATCAATATATTCACATTGATGAAACACCTGAACTGAATAAGACTAACTTTTTGCAACTCTGAATAGATGATATAGATAAAACCTTACTTCAACATATCTGTCAATGTTCCAATCTTTCCGTTCTCCTGAAATCCCCATCTGTGCCATGTGAAATAAAACAGCTTTTCGAATCACAGCCACCTGCCGTGTTCAATCACCATAAATATAACAAGCCATCCCGCCATGACCAACAAAATTATGCTTGCCTGGTTGAGTACTTACAGAATTTTCATTCCACAAGGGAAGTAGTTGATTGGATCAGCTTAGACACTACCATGCAATCAACAAGTCCTCCCACTTCAAGGATTGTCTCACCTTGGTATTTTCCAGTTTCAAACATTAATATTGGGAACAATATATTTTCAACTGAATCCAAAAATATCAGCAACAGTGTGATATGTTTTCTGAGGGGCAACTCACGACAATTTGGTATTATTGATAGCATTTTCAAAGTCTCTGAGCCATCTAGCATACTGAATAATAACTTTCTGATTTTAAAAACTTTGAAGATTGATGTGAATTTCCTACCAGATTGGCCGTATCTCAATATTTATAAAGCTGTTGGTTTTGATGATGGACACTTGATTATATCAGAAGAAGAAATAGAAGGTAACTGTGGATTGTATGATAACAAAGCTCTGTCATTTGGACTGCTTGTAATGATAAAGCCGTTATTTCATGATATTTAGTCTACAAAAATGCAAATCTCTCAGATTCATTAGCAATTTTGCTAGTGAAATCATTGCCTCAAAATTTAGTGACAGAGACATGCCATTGTGACAAGCAAAGCCCATTATTTCACATTGCCACAAAGAAGTTACTATTTTGACATTGGGTACAGTGTGAATAAGCCAAGTCCAATGATCAAATGACCCACACACTCACCTTTCATAGCATCCAAAATTTCTAACTGCGCCATCATCATGTTGGAAGCGGAATCGGCTTTTGCGTACCCACACCCGCATGTGCACCCGCACGCGCCAATGCACACGCCCACGCACCCGCACACGCACACCCACCCGCACACGCCAATGCACACGCAAACCCACCCGCACCCGCACACGCCAATGCACACGCAAACCCACCCGCACACGCCAATGCACACGCAAACGCGCCCGCACACGCCAATGCACACGCAAACGCGCCCGCACACGCCAACGCACACGCAAACGCGCCCGCACACGCCAATGCACACGCACACTTCATGGATGACCTGGTGAAGTCAAACCCCCCGCCTACATCAAAACTGGCTGAAGGACATCTTTGATGTGTGTGTGTGCAAACAGGCGGGTCTGGTGTAATTTTTACCAATCATCGGACGGTTGTGGGATGATCAGGTGGTGAGGAATCTGAGTTGAAGGCACAGGGGAACCAATATTATTGGATGTCACAGGATTTGGTGTAAGACCAGAGTGTGACGTGTGCTTGACGTGAGCTCGACTTTTATCCTGCTTGACGTTTGCTTGACGTGAAGTCAATTGCCGACGATTGACACGAGATTCGCCCCGGTGCTTATTTAAACTTTAAGATTAGACTTTGATCCAACCTTAAGGTTTAAACTGATTTTATCCTAAATTGGATAAGAATTTCAAGCTTCCAAGAGGGTAAATCCCAATAAGCAGGCTTGGAATCAAGGTTTTAAGAACTGTCAAAGCTTAATCAAGCTTAAAAAGCTTAAATAAGCTTAAAACTTCAAGGTTTCAATCATCAAAACCTTATCAAAACTTAAGGTTTTGTGTGTATTGCTATTTTACGTGGAAAAATAGTAATAACTTCAAAAATTCATTAAAAATCCAAATCTTAATGGATTTGCTTGAGAATTTTACACAGCTTAGAATTTAATATTATCAATATATAAATTAAATTTTAAGTATCTTTTATTAATAAGTTTCCTGGGTAATTAGCCTGGAAAATTACTTTTTTAATTAAGCTTAAAGAAAATTATGATTTCTTTAAAAATTAATTAAAAATTCAGTTTAAGAGATTTCTGCTTGAAACTCTGATTTTATGTTGTTCATGTGATGAACTTTAATATAAATAAACTTATTTTATATTAAAACTTAAAATAATTAAACTAAATGAGGATTAAAGTTACTTGGAGTTAAGAATAACACTGGTAACTTTAAATTGGAAGTAAAAATAAGTTGCCTTAAGTTAAGAACTTAATTTTTAAGCATGGTTTTTCAGTTTTGACCTGAGCACGCCCTCTACATCCATTATGAATCATGAGAGCTGCTCTGTAGACATAAAAAGAGTCTTTTCATCACTGTTTTTGTCCATCATTCATAATCAATCCAATCATATTAGACATTTAAACAGGTAAAGTTTTATTAAATATAAAATCTTATTATTAAAAGTAATTCTTAAGTTATTTTTATTCTTTATTTATCAAATTAAAGAATTGAAGTCATAGAATTCAGATTATTGTTGTAATCATCTATAATAACTTTTATTATATAAAATTATCATCTTAAATATCTTTTAAAATCCACAAATTCCTCTCAAAAACTCTTTAATCATAAATTTTAGTATAAAAAGTTGTTTTATCTTTGCTTTTATTGATTTTTGGCGTGCTTTTAACTTATAATCATTATTTAATATAATAACTGTTGTTTTATAACTTGTTGTATTAAATAAATATTATAAGTAAGTTTTCTTTAAAGTTCTATATTTTTTTTTATCTATTATTAGTTTTTTTATATAGAATTTTATTCTATAAAGAATTATTTCTGCACTGTGTGTGATTAATTCTTTTTATAAATAATATTTATATTATTTATAAGTGGTTAATATTCTTATTTTCCACGTGTAATTGTCTCATTAAGAGCTTTACACTTCTTATTGTTATAACTGTCAGTGACTATAACAATAATAGAATAATTATAATTTATTATAATTATTATATTTTTTTTTATTATTATATTATTATAATAATAATTAAATTTATTTTTTATATAATTATTTTTTAATAATTATATTTAAATTTGTGGTTATAATATTTCATTATATTATATTTTTCTACTGAGGACAGTCATAGTACTCTTGATATTGTTACTATTATCAAGAGTTTCATAGACAAACCTTACAAGGGGAGAACCAGTCATTTGGAATTGGGGATGAGGTTAGACAGGAGGATCCTTAAATGATATACTTTTGTGGCAAAAGTTTGACAATGTAAATTAGCATTCCAGAGTTTGATATCAATCTCTAATCTAAATTATGCGTAAGGATGGCCAATTGGAGAAATTAACACCCCTCAGTGTGGAATACAATCATTGCATGAGTGTGAGAGGGCAGTGCAGAAGTATAAGCATGATAAGGCTGCCACAAACGCAAAAGGGTGGTATACAGGGGAGATACAGAAGCCAATGTTTGTGCAAGCAGAAATATGGCAAATTGGGAAAATGAACTATTTTCCATGTGGAAGCCAATCATTGTGTGAGAATAAGGATGGTAACTTGGTGAACATGAAGGAAGTTTGGAAGCATAAGCATGGTAAGCTGTGGAGTGTGGAACAATAAGGATGGTAAGTTGCAGAGATCATGAGGCAGGGTGGGAAAGCATAAGGATTGCATATGTTGGAGATGATGAGGCAGTGGAGGGGAAGCAAAACCTTTTGTGAGTGTAAACATGGTCAGGTGTGGAAGCCAATTGATGCATTAAAGTAGGCATGGTAAAGGGGGGAGATGATCAGCCGTGGTGTGGAAGTCATCTCATGCATGAACATGAGCATTCCAAAATTGTGGCTTGCACCATGAGGTGTAATTAGCCAAAGATTGCGAATGGTGTTGATATATGTCTTTTGGCTTTCAGTAACATACCCATGTGATATACTTGCATATGATGTTGTCTTTAAGCAGATGTGATTCAACCCACTAAATGCAGTGACTATAATGTGACATTAATGCAACTGATGAAAGATCTTATACTGACAGCAGTGCAACATGAAGTCAATTGCCAGCGATTGATGAAACATTTATGCTGGTGTCTTTATCTTAATTTGAGTCTTTAAAAAACTGGGGATAAAAGACAAATCAAACACAAACAAGGAAAATAAACTAGTTATCTCTACCCAAATCATCAAAGATTCTCTGGAAATAATTAATTAACTCATCCTCATACCAGCAAAATTTAGCAGCCATCTCCTCATAAGCAGTGCCAGGAATCATGCTATCATTAGCATAAGAAAAAATTTCCCTAATATTTCTTTCAACTCTCCTGAACATCCTGGCCATGATTTTCCATATTTGGATCTTCTCTGGAGACACAGATAGGCCAACATTCTCTTCTCCGAAATACTTGGGAAGCAGGGAACATGAAAGGTGATTGATCCTCTCTTTTTCTACTGAAGCTTGCCATAGGTTGTAATTGCTGGGAAGTGACTATTTGAGATTTTCTGGGCTGTGGAATGGGTGATTGTCTAATTGGTGAAACAAGGGCAGGCCTGACAGTGGAAGGGATTGGTGAAGGAGGATGAATTGTGGAAAATACTGGCTGGAAGTTTCTGGGGGTACTTGGTATGACTTTAATTTGAAATTTTCTGGAAGCAGGTTGGGAATTTGAAGTACTGGATTCTTGGGAAATGGAATTAGGTACCACCTCAACCTCTTCACCATCCAGTTCATCACTACCTTCAGCATTGGGATTGGTGGGTGAATCTACAATTTTTCTCAATCTCTTCACCACACCTTGGATATTGATCCTTGGAATGGGGACTTTGGAACTGGAATAAATTGGCCTTGAAGCAGTAGGAATGGGCCCTCCAAAACTGCTCCACCTTGCCACATACCTCTTCCTGAATCCAGTCACTAATTCAAAATATTGGTATAACAATAAATCAAGAAAACAACAAAACTTACCATTTGAATACCCTGAAGTACCATCAGCAGTAAAGGTCTCAGAAACTGGGAACTCCTTCCCAAAAAGACCATCCTTCTTACTCCACAAATACCACCTGATGTTGGAAAGTCAAGCCCCTGGATGTTGACAAGGTTTCTTCCCAACAAAACAATTATGGCACTTGGAAGATTGGGGGTATAAGGCTTTTGAGCCTTAGAGGTATTTTTATACATGGAAAAGACCACCAAGAATAAAAAATGATATAATTATAAATAAAATAAATTTATTCATATCATGAAAAACAAGATTTAAAATATAAATAAAAAAATCTAATTATAACTTAAAAATAAAATTACTTTGAAATTTATAATTTTGAAAACACCTTTTTACTTGAAAAAATTAAGCAAAAATAGATTTTCAACAAGAATATTAAAATTGAAATATTTTTGGAAAAAAGATGGATGAAAATTATTAAAACTTTTTTCCAATCAAAAAACTTAAGAAAATTATTTCACCATTGGTTTCCTCATAAAAAATAAGGTGGGGTCACCTCTGGGTAAAATTTCTGTAGGTCAACTCTAAATAAACTTAAATTAAGTTTTTAGTATTTTCTGTATCAAAATTTAAGATCCTCAAAACTGAATTTAATTAACACCACATGTGGAGTTAACCTTCAATTCTTTTTTTAAAATTAAAGTGTGGTGAGTAGCTGAAAAGTCGTCAGGAATTGAATTATTTTCATTGAAATGTCAAAAGGTGCCCATGTATTACATATGTGAGCTTTGATTCACATATGAGGTATCAACTATTAAAGTTGTGTACTGTAAAAACTCAATTGAATTACATATGTAAATTAAAAGTATAATAAATGATGCGGAATTAATGAAAAATAAATTGAATAGATTAATGCTGGGGGAAAGGAATCTTGGCTCCAAGGGTGTCAGAATCCCCAAATTGCTTGCTGACAGGCGTGAGATGTCAAAATCCATGCAAAAGTTCATCACTCTTGGCCTGGAATTGAGTCACAGGGTCTGTGTCTCAATTGATGATGAGGTTTTGATACCAACCAGGGCAGTTTTAACTGTTGCCACAAGGGTAAAGCTTCCCTGAAGCTACTAGAATCTTAGTAAAAACAATTTTAACTGGTTCCTATGTCTCTTACACACGTTCTGGCGTGGTTTGAAGGCTTTAAACCAGGTATTACTATAGAAATGGCTGATTTAAGGGTCTCAAAAGGCTAAAACCAGCCCTTTTTGGTCTAAACCAGGGTTCAATGATGCCATAATTAGATTTTTCTGTTGTCAGAGTCTGTTACACGACTGACAAAAGTAAATTTCACTTTTGGAGTAAGAAAATTGGTGGCTATCAAAGAATGTCTTCTTTGCCCCACTTTTCTCTTCATGTTAGAGTCTTTTCCTTTTATAATTAGCTTAAAAACTGTTCAACCAATCAATAAATGATTTCAACCACCCTTTTCATATAATTTTAAACCTTTTAAGCAAGTGAAAAAATTGTTTGATCATTTTTTGTAACTCTTGTAATCATTTTTACCCTTGAGCCTCCACATAAGTGAATCAAAGCATCTTTCATCACTGTTAGCTTTGTCTTTTTGTTTTCAAATTCACTCCAGTCACTTTTGGTAGTTTTTTCTCTTTACTAATAATCTTAAAGACTTTTTTCTTATACTCATTTCATGCAGTTCTTTGCTCAATTAATTTCAAGTTAAATTGCTCTTCAATAAATTTCTTTTTTAGCCTTAAATATCTCTGGTAAAGTATTTTTGGTAAAACAATAAATCTTTACAATATTAGTTTTTTATCCTTATAAAGCTAAAGACATTGAATTTGGCATTTTTTCTCTTAAAACCCTTAAATTTCACTATTTCTAATCATATTGTACCTTATACAAATTTTCAGGACAGGGAAATTACTTGATGTTTTATCAAAGTTGCATATCCCCACCTCACAAGGTTTGTAAAACCTTTTACCCTTCTTCAACCATTCAGTACAGGCAGGATCAAGAACTTCAACTGCCTTTTACCCATGATAAGTATGGGAAGGATCAAAATGACCTGAAGAAGCCATTGACCAAGAGGAACACAGCTTGCTGAATATTCTGGAACCACAAAGGATAGAGGGCAGCATAACAGAGGGGAAGATTCAGTGAGTTCAGTAAGTTTGGAACTCATTTCTGGAGCTATGGGAGCAAATGAGTCAAGATTGTCAGATATGTAGAACCATTCCTGAAGTACATCAAGGCTCTGGGGCTATGCTTCAGCTATGGCCCCTCAAGGTTCTCAATATGGGGCCCCAATAAGAAATGTTGGAACGCCCTCTCAATATTTGGGATGCCCCCTTTCTTATGGTCCTGGACTGATCTCAGAAGCTATATGAAATATGGGCGAATTTGGCCAACTTCATTATTCTTGGCCCCCTGGAAACCCCTTCAAAATTGGTCCCTGGGGGACCTCCATTGCCCCCATGGACTGTGGCATGCAGGCAATGGGATTTACAAAACCAAAATTTTCCAAAAAGGCCGGAGATGGCCAAATTTCAAAAATTCAAGAAAATTTCCATGGGATGGCAAGGACCAGGAATAAACCACAGGGTACCCAAATGACCTCAAAAGGCTATTTGTGCCCATCTCTTCAAGGATTATGGGGACATGACCCCTTTCCAAATTTGCATATTGAAGGATCTGGTCAAGAAGAGGCCTCAAGAGGTTATGACAGATTTTTTGGGGGTGGATAGGCATTGATATAGCCATTCTTCCCCATGTTTCAAGCTGGAAATGATGGTGGCCTCCCTTTTGGGATTCAGCCAATGGACAACAACACTGCTTGATTCAAAGCATAGAAAGACTCTAGTTGAGAAATGACTTAAGAAAGAAAAACACTTACTTAATGAAGAAAATCTTTTAAATAGAGGAAGAAGGGAAAATGATGATGTGGGAAAATATCTTCATTATAATGATCAAGAGGAAAGAAAATGAAAAAATAGAAAATTTTCAAACTTTTGTGGGGAATTGGGGATGACACTCAAGAATGGCAGGATATTATGATGTTCAGGAGCCCACCAGTTTCAAGAGGGTGATACTGTCACAGCCATTATCAGGGGTAAGGGTTATAAACCTTAAACCCAATTAAGCTCATGAAACCAGAAAATCTCCTTGCTAAAAAATGCATAAATCTTGGCTCATCAATATAGCCTGTCAATTCTTTTACAGGCTGGATATTCCAAATACAGTTTTGCATTCACAAGGCTGAAACTTTATCATCACCCAGCTCCACCACACCTCTTGTACAGACCTTGTAAGCCCATACAAGGATTTATTATTCAAATCAATTTAAATGAAGTTTCCTCTCAAGAAAATTAACTCTTGGGATCATGGCTAGTGAATTTTCACATATACCAGATCCTCTTCCTCCCTCTGGGGACTTTTTCCCAGTTAATTAACATAGTTGATATATCATTTAATAAATATTCTTATTCTTTATTTTGAGTATTATATTTATTGTTATTAAGTTGGTCTTTTCATTTTCTCACTTGTTCAGTAGAGTTGTGGTGGTCATATCCTTATTAAACCTTCTCTTTCTTTCTGACAGGTTGAAAAAGTGGACTTGGACTTGTTTGTGGTTGGCTCTTTCATTCTTTACTTTTACTCTTATTGTTTATTATTTCTTATCTTCATTTTATTATCAACTCTATCTTATTACATTCTTAAGTGTACTCAATCCTATTCCATACTTGATCCCTCCATATATGAGGTCCTGTTTACTGAGTTCCAGGACCTCTTCACTTTTAAGAGCCCCTGTTACAGGAAAATTTTACCATTAAGGAGGTGAAATTTTCCTTCATAATATTATGTCTTCCATATTTCATCCAAGGCATGTATCAAGGAGTTATATCCAGAATCCTTACTAAGTAATTGTCATAGGATTCTATAATTCCTGTCCTGAGTATAACTGTTCCTTACTTCATGTAAGAAGGTAGTGTTCAGGTCTGTTAAACTGATGCCTTCTTTAGTTATTTGTTGCAAAGCTTCTTCTGGTACATAAAAAGCATTATAAATGTCATTTTGTAATGGTCATTTGCTTATTCCATCTGAATTTTTGTTGTTATTCTAAGCTTTGTGTACAATGTTCATATTACCCCTATACCTTTGTATGGCTATTGTTAATCTGAGAATATGTCTGTTGGGTGTTTTCATGTTTAGAAGGGATTCAACAGCAATAAAATCTGTTATAACCTCAAAAACACATCTCTCAAGAAAGTAATTAAGTTTATCCAAGGCAAAGACAAGGAATAAACATTCCATTTGACTTTCCCCATATCTGGCTCCAGTAGGTTCGATTTATCTATATTTGAAACATATGGTTCCTTCCACAGTTTTTCATTGATAATTTGGACTTGATGAAGTGCAGCTCCTAGTTCATATCCAGATGCATCAATATAAATCTTAAAGGGAAGCTTAAAATATGGAATAAATAGAAGTGGAGCAGTGATTAAGGCCTTTCTCTGGGATTTGAAGGCTTTGACCCTGTCAATAGTCATTTCAAATACTAAATCTTTGTAACACAATTTATAAAGAGGTCTTGCTATGGACTCAAAGTCTTTAACATGCTTCCTATACTATCCTGTAAATCCCAAAAATTACTAAATTTCCTTCTTGTTCTGAGGCATAAGCTTCAGTAGTACTGCCAAAACTTTTTTTTATCAATTCCAAGTGATAGACCAGATATTACATATCCTAGGGTCTTGAGTTTTTTAACTCAAAAATGAAATTTCTTCAAAGAAATCTTCATGTTTACAGATTTTATTTTATCCCAAACTCTGGATAATCTGCACATATTTTCCTCCCACGTCTTAGAACAGACAATAATGTCATCAATGTAACTGATTAACCATCCTTCTGAAAGCTCTTCAGGGAATATTTCATTCATCATTCCTTTAAAGTGTGAAGGTTCATTTTTGATACCAAAAGGCATCTTTAAATATTCATACACTCCACAATGAAAAATGATCCCTCAAATATTTTCTTGAACTTGATGTCACTAAATTTTGATGGAATAATTTAAGGCCATCAATAGTCCTTATGTACACTTCTTGAGATATTTGAGTTAGGGAAATTTGCATCTTTGGTATGGGATATCTTTCTGGGACAGCATAGGTGTTGAAATATCTAATGTCCCTGACCATACTAGATTTTTCATTATGACATGCCACTATAACTGGTGTAGTTGTTTCTACCGCTTCATTGTGGTAAATGTTCTTTATTACACCAAGGTCCAAACGTTCTCCAATTTGAAACTCACAGGCTTGTCTTGATTCTGGCTTTCTGGTTATTCAGGCCTTCTCAAGAGTGGTGGATAAGGCCTCTCAATGCTCATAATGATGTCAACTCCATGACAATTAATTGCCCCTAATTTTTCTTTATCTGTTTCAGAGGATTCTGTGTGGTCATATAGAAGGGTAGAGAGTTCATTTTCCTGTATATCAGAAAGATGGAGAATTATTTCACCTTCATTCATCTGTTCTGACTTAAATTTCTCTAACTCTGAGCTGACTTGTGATACTTTATTTAATGTAATTTCTCTTTTAAAAGATTCAAAGGAAAATGTTTGACTCTTATTGTCACCAATACAAAATTATATGTCTTTATTGTTATGTAAATCTATGCCATACATGATTCAATAATGATTTTCAATATTAAATGGGTACTAGAGAAGGTCTCCATAATAACAAATTCAAACTTAATTGTTAAATTTCCATTTATATGTGGAAATATTACAGTTTTTTTAAATATGTTCATTGCCTTCATTGGATTACTTGTACTGTTGAATTTTATGCCATTGATTTTTAGTAATTGATCTTCAAAATTTGGTACACAGTTCTTGAGAAAATATTTTCCAACACAACAGTGAAAGGCTTCTGGGTCAAGTGAAAATGTAGTTGTTTTTTTATCAATCACTACTTCTTTCATACAGGAATTACCAGCTGTATAAAATTTCCCCCTGTTGGGTTTGGTTTTCATAAGTTGTGCATCTTGGACTTTTTATAAATCAAGTTGACTATTACTCAATTGTGACAAGTGGGAATACTATTCCATGTTATCAAATGTGACATTGATATTCTCTACATATTTTGAAGATTCAGAGAATATTAATGATTTATCATCTGAATTTTTTTCATTTACATCATCTTTTTCGAAATCAAGTTCTTTCTCAAAGTCAATTTCATTTATTTTTCCTCTTCCTGGACATGTATTAGCTAAATGTGTAGTACTCTGGAAAATATGGCACTTTCTGAGTGTATCTTCAGATTTATATTTCATATTATTAGAATTTTCTTTGGAATTTCTGTCCACAGAATCTTTCCAAGGTGTATTAAACCTTGTTTTAAGATTCACCCTATTAAAACCAATTCCGGTTCTGGTGGCTACTTCTTCTAGTATTTTTAGAATATCTTCTGCTGAAGATTTTTCAGTACTTCTTCATTTGCGAGAATTCTCTAAGTCACCTCCCCATTTCCTCAGAATTTTTCTGAAAAACATAAACTCTGACCTTTCAGTATATAATGATCTTAATATTTCTTTCTGTTGGCAAAACCATGGTAAAGCTTTGTCTTTTACAGCATTAAATTTAGAAGATTCAAAGGTTTTTTCCACATTAAATCTCCAAGAATAATTTTCCCACTTATTGATAATTTGGGTTTTCCACCAAGTCCAAATTTGGTCTCCATGTGCTTGTCTTAATTTGATATACCATCTATGAGCTGAATTTGTAAAAAAGGTGTTAAATATTTCTGTTACCAATATTTCTGGTAATTCAAAGTCTTCTTTGATCATGTCAATACCTCTGATGAATTCCATATTGTGATATTCTCCTTCACCACTGAAGTGAGGCCATTCTTGATGATTTGGTAATTCTTTCAAACGTGCTTGGCCCATTGATGGTTCCAATTTATGGAAGGAAGTGGAAAATTGATTTTTCAATTGTGAATTTTTCAATACTTGTGGGTTGGAATTTCTTGTACCCTCATTTTGATTCAGGGGTGTACGAATTCTTGGTTAGGTGTGCAGTAATTGTTCAATATTGTTCATTTTACTGGTACTACACCTTTGGGAATTTTGGAATCCATGTTGAAAATCTTGTATTAATTTGATTGATTCAATTTTATACATGTCTTCTTTAATTTTCATTTCTTTCCATAATTCAGTTTGTCTAGTATTATTAGAAATCATTTGATTTAATTTCATTGTTAGCTTTGATAATTCCTCCTGTGAGGTGTCAAAACACTTTTGAAGGAAATTTTATATGTCTTTACTTATGTAAATGAGTTTGAGATATAATCAAGAACTTTATTTTTATCTGGTATAATAATATTTAGGGGAGTGATATTTCCATGCCTCAACCTAAAATTTACGCCTACGCCTACACATAAATTTGTGGATTCAGATATGCCTTCAAGCCTTTCATGGATGTAGTTTTCTAAATCCACACACCAATTTTTTTTAATTCAAAAGAACTCTATTTTCACAGCTACGCACCTTCAATTTTGATGTTCATATGAGTCTCTAAGAAATGTTTTGATAGCTCAGCATATGTCAAAGTACTTGCTAAAGTTTTTCTTAAATGAAAAAATAACCACCATAAGGAGAGGAAAATAAAATCCAATCAGTGATTTGAATGATTAAAAAGTACACACCTTGCCAAAGTATGCTTCCTCTGTTGTACCTGTAATTCATAATTATAAAATAAGTGGTTCTAAATTTTTCCTTAAATAAAGCTTCTTATGAATTAACATACCCTTTGCATGTTTATCTCCACTGTATCAGGTGATATAAAATGGTACGCTATTACATTTTTCCTTTTTCCAATACAATGTAGACAATCAATTGCTTGATCTTCAGCAGCTTGATTCCAATGAGGCTCCTAGACATATATTAGATATATAGATTATATTGAAATATTCCCTCATGTTCATATAATCATAATTCATGCCATTATAAATACCACATCTGCACAAGTTATATTCAGGCCCACCCCTGAAGCCCCTATTGAAGCCAAAAGTATTCTAAATTTCTGCTTTCCTTGAATTTCTGAAGTTCTGCCTTCTGTGTAGCTTTGCCTATTGTTCCGTCAACATGTGTAAAAATAATCTTATTGATTTCTAAGACACTTCCAATCCTACCAGTTTATCACAGATAATTGTCAATCAAAAGCTTCATAATTATCAAAGGAGAGGTACAAAACACAAGCTTAATAGAAAAAACAAGGGAAATAACCAAACTTACAAATCAAGAAATGTTGTAAACTGTGAAAAAATCACTGATTTTGGGGTTGAATTTTTAGTGTTTTGGTGTGATAAAAGAATTTTCAGGAGCCTCTGATTTTTAGTGCTTTGTAGACATGTTTTGACATCAACATGTTCTGTTATGGTACTATTAAAAAACCTCCCTTCTATCTGTGTCCCATATGGTTAGATCATACCTTCAATGTCATATATACTTTCACTAAGCGAGTGATGATTGCAACAAAGGCAAAGCTTGTTTATATACTTGAAGAACATTTCTGGGCCTTGATGAAATGATGATATGAACTGTTTGTCAATATTATTATATCTATCTAACATCCAATCTGAAAGAGGTACATGGATATAATCATGATTAATTTCAGGTAGATCATTTAAAATGCTGTCCTCTTTTCTTTGTAGACAAAGCTTCCTCAAGCATAACTGAAGGGGGTGATAATTTCCTTTTTTGTGCTCTTCCAATATAGTTGGTACCCAATTATCTTGTTTTTCACTTTGAGGTTCTGTAATGAAGATGATTAGGCTCATTAAGTCATTTATACTGTTTTGAATAGGCATTCCTGTCAGGCAAATGTGTCTGGATGTTTGTATTGCCCCAATTTCTTTGAAGAAAGTTGACTCCTGACTTCGTATCTGACTAGGTATTTTAATTTAATTCATGTATCTTTCATCCGAATTCCACAATTTATAAATAATATGTTAAAAAACTCACTGGGCCTCATTTAAGACAACTCGGTACCATTCACTATGGTAAATCCAAGAGTTTTCTATATTATTAGGCTTACCAAACTCATGAGCTAACAAATGATAGCTGGATGTGGCAATATCAGCTTCAGACCATTTTTTCAATCCAATATCCTTTCTTTTCTTCCCATTGTAGGTGACAATCTTTGGTTAGGATGTGTCTATATGTAATTTTAATTCATCTTCCCAATTCTTTATCAAACGAGGTAAGCATATTATGACTGTGGAGGGTTTTTTTTATTAAGAAAGTGAATGGATGCTGGAATATCTCTTTTGGAATCTTCAAGGGTCATACATATGAGTGATATGCACTGAATTGATTTGCCTAGTCCAATGTCATCTGCAAGCAGACAGCCCAAGGGAGTATGGCTGAAGGAGTCTTGGTGGTTATTTACTTGCTTCTTTGTGATTCTATGTATCAAATTTATTATTGTAGATTAGGATAATGGTTTATTTAACCACAGCAAATTTTCCGATTTTCCATTTGGGGCTTCTCTATCTAGGAGAAATTTGCATCCTTGCTTTTGATGAGGCTTGAGTGATAATTTTAGGAATGGTATTAGGGATTGGATTTGTGGAAGGTCATTTAGACTTGGAATCTTCAGGAGCTGTGAGTGCAGCTCAGGTGACAACAATACATTCTGAGAAGAGATAACAGGCTGGGGCTCCAGGTATGAGATAAGTGAACACCCACAATGTTCAGAGCTGTTGTATGTGGCTGGTTGGTAAATTAATATTGAACTCTTCCTAATGAGGTCAAATATATCAATTCTTGCTGAGGAAAACAAAGAAAAACATTACTATTGGAATAGTGATGTTTTTCTTTTTGTAAAGGTTCAACTTGAGCAAGCTTTCAATGAATACTTTCTGATTGGGATTTTCTCTTGATTGGTGTGCCACATTCCAGAAGGACCACAGGATATAAATAAATTGGTCTCACCCAAAAAATGGTACCAGTGCAGGGTTGACATCCAGAGGAAGGCTACCCCAAGCTTCTCTTTGATGTCGTGTATACAAGAATAAATTTTGACTTTTATGACATAAGAAAATCCAATCATCCTGTGGAAAAGGTTTCTGAATGGGATTAGTGAGGCATACTTTGCTTTTCAATATACTAAGGCAATATGGCTTGGAAGAATCGGTATTTCAAAAAAATATTCAGTTTGATCTTGACAGGAATGAATGGGAAATGCAATGAGCTAGAGAGCAAGAATATATAACAAAGTAGTTTTGATACTAATCAGGACGGCTTGTGGTTTGAAGTTACTATTTGTATTATAAATAGAAACACATGAGGTTCAATAAAATATGGTTTGAAAAAAACTGCTCAATTTAGAAAGGAGAGGAGGTTTATTCTTGGATATGTCAATATAATTGTATCAAGCTCTGAATAAGAAGAATCTGTCTATTCAAATTCCTGACTTCAAACAGAATACATGAAGGAAATTCCTAAGGATACTTAAGGACATATACTTCAAGAAAGTCATCAAAGTAAAATTTGTACTCAAGTCTGAATCAGCCATCCCATTTCATGCATAAGTCTCCTAGTCTAAGCTTGAAAAGCTACATCAAAAGAAATGGAAAATCACAAGAAATTTTTATGTTTGAAAGCTTCATTTTTTTCTGTTGATGTCTATTCTTTTCATTTTGAATCCTTTCTTGATGCCAATATGTCTTCTCTTCTTTTGTTATTAGATCCATACATATAAGGCCTTTAGCTCTTGAATGTAGCATGGAGTTGATTTGAAAAGAGCAGCCAAAGTGAGTTATGGTGGGAAGTTCATCAAAAATAGGAGGTGGCTGAGTGTTCTGGTGAAAATTGGTTGAAGTTTTCCAGAAAAGCTCAATAATACATTGTTGGAAAGAAAAATCCAAAAGTGTGGAGTATTCAGGAAATGAGAGGTCATAGCCACAGGAGTGGATGGGAGATGGAATTGGTTTTATGGCTGATTTGTCAACGAATGTGAACAAACCATAAGTCCAAGTATTCATGTCCTTCTCATCTCTATGAACATGATTATGAAAATCATTTGTTGTCGTGATTACATTGGATAAAGACCATAATTTTTGGTGGAACATTGGATTCAATTCACCTTCATGCCATTCAGGTAGCTGGGCTTCTTGCATGTCATTATTCTCACGGTCAGCAGACATAGAAAGAATCTTGATGTGGGAGGAAACAAAATTTTCAAACCAAGAAAGGGTCATCCATTCTTCATTATCTGCATCTGATACTTCAGGATTCATTGTGGTCTTCCTGGCATAAACACCTAGTAAAAGGAGAATAAAATTAACAAAAAACTTGAATGTAATTTTCTAAAGACTCACCTAAGGATTTACCACTATCACTTCCACAGCAAAATCCAACTCCTTTCATATAACCATCAATAAGATCACTATTGGATTTAATATGTTGACAAATTTGGGCTAATTTTTAAAGTGATATTATTAATTGATTTAATGAAGTATAAGTTGGAGAAGGATTATGAAACAGATGCAATTGATAAATGAAGAGGGGCTCATGATTTTTTGAATTAAAAACTATTGAAGAATTTGGTGTTTTATTTATGGAAGGTAATAAAAGTTTATTTATTCTCTTTGGCTTGGGCTTAAGTGGAACTGTACTGAATTCACCTCTGCTTCTTGATGCATGGTCCAAAATTTGGGTCAGTGATTTTTGTGCAATTTGAAATATTTTGTGTGAATGATTATATTTCTTATTTAAAGATGAGTCATTTTTGGATAAGGGGGAATCATTCTCAGCTCAAGAAATAATCCTTCCCATGGAATGATCCTCAGAATTCAAAAACTCATCCTTTGCATTTGTGTTGTATAAGCTTGATTTACAAAGAGTTATTAGATGCATTTAGTCACTAATTGATGAAGAAAAATCATTTACAACTGGTGAAATAGTCCTTCCCATGAAATGTTTTTCTTCATCATTAAGTGACTCCATACATTTTGGTAGTTCAATGAGTTGAGATGGTTGAAGTTTAGTCATGATGCGTGAAATGGCAAGAAGCAACATGTGAGGCTTTCCCCTCAAATTAATGTCATTAAAAAAAGAAAATAAGTAAATCAATTTTTAAAAATAAAATTGAAATAAAAAAATGAAATTCTGGTCGCTGGGGCTCTTACAGCCCCAGCAATCTAATTAAATAAATAAAAAATATTTTTTTAAAAAAATCATTGTTGCTGGGGCTCTTACAGCCCCAGCAATTGAATTAATTCAAAAAAACAAAAAAAATAAATTCACAAAAAAAAATGAATAAGATTTTTACAAAAAATATGATTGTTGCTGGGGCTATAAGAGCCATAGCAATCTAATGAAATTATAAAAAATTAGTAAATAAAAAAATTAAAAAATAAAAATTTAAATTTTTTTTTTAAAAAAATCATTGTTTCTGGGGCTCTTAAAGCCCCAGCGATTAAATTAATGGAAAAAAAATTAAAATTTAACAAAAAAAAACAAAAAATAATTTTTTTTGAAAAATATAAATTTCACTGGGGCTATAAGAGCCCCAGTGATCTAATTAAATTAAAAAAAATTAAAAATATTTTTTTTAAAAAAAATTCATTGTTGCTGGGGCTCTTACAGCCCCAGTGATTAAATTATTGAAAAAAAAGCTAAAATTTAAAAAAAAAAAAAATTTTTTTTTAAAAATATAAATTTTGCTGTGCCTCTTACAACCCCAGCAATCAAATTAAATTAAAAAAAATTATAAATATTTTTCTTAAAAAAAAAACATTGTTGCTGGGGCTCTTACAGCCCCAGCAATTGGATTATTGAAAAAAAAATACAAAAGTTAAAATTTAAAAAAAAAAAAAAAAAAAAAATTAAAAAATATAAATTTTGCTGGCGCTCTTACAGCCCCAGTGATCTGATTAAATTAAAAAGAAAAATTAAAAAATTAAAAAAAATTCTAAAAAAAAATCATTGTTGCTGGGGCTCTTACAGCCCCAGCAATTAAATTATTGAAAAAAAAATTAAAAAATTAAAAATTAAAAAAAAAGAAATATTTTTTTTTAAAAAATATTTTGATTGATTGGGCTGTAAGAGCCCTGGTGCTCTAATTAAAGACAAATAAGCAATTAAAAATTACAATTAAAAAAATAATGAAAATTAAAAATTTTATTGATTGAAAATTAAAAAAAAAACTCACTTGGGTATGTTTGGATTATAAGTTCTTGGTTAAGAGCATTTTTTTATATTGAAGAAAAACACAATCTTGATTTGAAAAAAAAATTAGGTTTGTCTGATGATATTAATGATGAAAAAAACTGAGGGGAGCATGATTTGAGCACCAAACAATGACTTGAAGTCAATGTGATGTGAATTACCTAATGGATAGAGATTCTGCCTCTCAAACTGGTTGAGAGATAGTATGTTCAATTCTGGTTTCTGGCCAGACTCACCTGGGGGCACCTGGGTTGTGAATCTGGGTGGTTGGTGACAATAGCTTTGGCAAAACAAATCCAACTCATTCTTCCTTGGTGGAAAAGGTAGGCTGTGTGGGTTCAAGCCCCTCAGAAAGTCCCTGGCATCACTTCTCTCATATTTTCCTCTTTTTGTGCTGAATTCCCATAAGCACAATTATTCTCTATTATGATACTTGTGGAATCAAGTTGTTTCCCATGAATTCTTTTGCACTCACGTGACAAAAGCACACTGAATAATCTTATAAGAAGCTTGGCACAAAGCTGTTTGAAGTCATGCCTCCGCACAGTAAACATATTTTGCACTCAATAGTTATGAATTACAGGTAACAGGTAATAATAAGTAATATGACACACACACTCTTTTACACCTTTTGAATTTCTTTGTCAATACCAACCTTTTTAGGTAAGTTCATGATTAAATTAGACTCCAAGGGGTGTTTTTTTGCCATTCTTTACTAAAATCCAATGCTAAATATTCTGCAAGGCGGTATTTGCTTGGGCCAATTGGTGAAGATAAATGATTCAAGAAAAAGCTTTCATGAAGGATTTCGCATCTATACTTGTTTGTGCGCTTCCAAATATGGCCATCTGGTAAGGATTCTTTTCTCTTGAGAATTGCTGTAATTTCCAGAAGCTGAAGGGTCCCTTTGGCTGAACTAATGCGGTAATCAGCTGAGCACACCAGAAGTCCACATACACCCCCTGTAAGGAATGCTGCAATGAGATTTTAGCATGGCCTTCCAGCCTTCATCTGATCTTGAATGGTCACCAATGCTTGCAAAGGATCCACTCTTCTCTTGATCAATTGCTTTCCAATTTTCTGAGTAGTTTTGGAATCAACCTTAGTATGTGCCTGCACCCAATTAAATGCAATCATTAGCTGGGGGATATTACCAACCAAGCCAGTCAAAGTTGGTGTTAAAATTCATTTTGATTTGATACTAGCACCTTCTTGACTTTTATTTCTTTGTGGAGCAAGTTGAACCTTGTTGACACTCAAACATGAGCCCAAATATCACATAGCACTAATTTCCCCAGACAAAGAATTACTGGAAGCTGAATCAGAAATATTGAATGTAGCTGGAGGGTTCTGATCATCCATATAAAGTGTGAGCCTTTGAGATATGACCACATACCCAATAAGGTCACAAAAAGATTAAGAATAATTATACCTTTAATATAACTATACTAAAATTACTTAGAATAATTATACATTAAAATTAATTACTTAAATATACAAAAAATACCATAAATTAACACAAAAATTGGTTTAACTTAAAAACCAATGAATAAACATGTAAAATAAATTATACCATTGGATTCCTCATGGAAAAATACACATATACCATTTTTATGGCATATCTGTGAAGTCAATATTTAATGAATTATAAGGTATAATAGCTTATAAAAACCATAAAATCCTATTTATCTCAGAAACCAATGAAACAACATGTGAAATAAATTGTACCAGTGGATTCCCCATAAAAATCCACACATAAAACAATTAATAAGCTAATTCTCAAAGTCAATACTTAAGGAATTATCCTGAATATATGCACTTTTTTGGTCAACGCATATATTCAAGGATCATAACTAATATCTTCTAAACTATACATGATAGAATGATGAACCAAAAATAAAGTTACCACGTAATTACTGTAAGAACACAGATATGAACTTTATTTTACAAATTATAAACAAGGTTAAAACCTATGATGAAATATTGATAAAAATCAACAGAGCTGTTGACCACTTTGTTGTGAAAGTGGTCCAAACTTAAAAAAAAGTATACAGTTGGATTCTACTAGTTCATTCGTGAAGAATGATGTAATTTTTATTATTAAATTCAGGGTATAACCCCCTGAAATCAAGGTTTGAAGTTTAAAATATTGAATTTCGACAGAAAAGATGAGTTACAAGAAAAATCATCAAAATTAGAGTTTTGATGATGTAATGATAAGCTCTTGGCAGCATAATAAGGTTATGCCAGGCTATCAGAATTCACTCTCTGAATTGCTGTAGCGTGTAAATCTTAAAAGTTATTGAAGATCAAAGTTTGAGCTTAAATTGAGCAGTTATGATCACCTACTGTAACCTTAAATTAAGTTTAACAGTCACAAGAGTGATAAAACTGGTGAATACTATTAGTTTATGATTAAAACTAATAAAATCCACGAAATTTGGGGTTCTGCCAAGCCTCTGATGTCATCAAACTTAAAGTTACAGTGATAACTTTAAATAATGGTGCAATAATGATGTAAGATGGTTTGATCATGATGTAATCACCCTCAAACCTTAAAATATTGATCAATTCCAGTGGATATGATCAGTACACGTCTACTAGAAGCCTGTTGGACTCTAGGAGGGAGGTATTTACTATAAATAGAGCTCTTTTTACTCTATTTTCCCCTCAGACGCATCAAGAACATTAAATCAATTAAATCAAAAGGTAATTTTCTTTATTCTTTATATATAAAAACATTATATTATTAAAGACCAAAGACCACCTTGCTATAATCATCTATTTTGACGTGATTAAATCATTTATTTAATTGTTTTTGTTAAAAATCACTCTAAAACTCATTTCCACGTAAAAATCCAGAATAATTTGTAATTTTCTTTATTTTTATTGTAAATACAATTTGAAAAAATTGTATTTATATTTTTTTGGCGTAAAATACTTCAAAATTATTATATTAAGTGTTAAAAGTAGGTTATTCTCTCTTATTATAATAATTTCTCTATTATTACTCTCTTAATAACTCTTTAATTAATATAAATAGTATTTATATTAATTCATAACTTTAATATTAGTAATATTATTGTTATTAATTGTTTTTTATTAATAAAAAACAATTTTTTACGCCTTTATTATTTGTTGGTAACAATAATAAAGAGCTTTTTAATATATTAATTATTTTATATTAATATATTTATTTATTATATTATATTTTCATAATATAAATTATATTATTATATTTATTTAATAATATAATTATTTTACGCCATAATAATAATAATTATTTATTATTATTATATTTTTAATCTTATTTATTCAATTTATAAGGACATTCAGAGTACAATAAGTAATAAATTAGTAATTTTTACTTATTGTTTCATAGTCAAACCTTACATTTGGGGGCCTGGCCGTGATATTTACTTAAAAGACCTTTAAAAAGATTCTATTTGGGTTTATCCAATAATAAATTATATTTATAATCATAAATTATATAATAATTTTATATTTTATTGATTTTAAAAGCTATTGAGGCATTTGGAAAGCAATTGTACTGTCTTACACGTGGTTTTTCACATCCTTAGACTTGCAAGAACTTTCTTTGAGTGACTCTAGTGATTAAAAAAGATATTTTATAAATTAAAAATAATTTTATTATAATTTAATTTTATAAGAATCATATTCTTTTTTATTTTATTCTTTAAAAAATAAAAAAAACATAAAAAATATCAAAAAATATTAAAAACCAATAAAAAAAGTTATTTTTATTCATTTTTATTCATTTCTTTATTTTATTTCAATTTTTTAAGATATAAAGCAATTTCTACGTGGAAAATTGCCATATCTTGCCAAAAATAACACTTCTTATATAAAGACTTATATTTATTTGTCTTTTTTAGTGTTTGAAGATAACCCAACAGAAGATAACCAAGCTACTGTTGAGAGGTTGGTGGAAGAAACTTGTCAAAGTTCTCCAACACCAGTTATCACCAAAAGAAAGAAAGCTAAGAAATTAGACTTTCCAGGACCCACCATTCAAGACTCTGAAGGTGAGCACCTCTTTTTATAATTGCCATAAAAGAATTTTTATTCTAAAATACTTTTATTTTTTCTTATTCTTTAATTATGACTACCAGAAGAGGTTCCCAATACTCCATCCAATCAGATGGAGCTGGACTCAGAGGTAGAATTGATCCCTCAAAAGGGAAAAGAAAGGGCAATATCCCCAGTGGAACAGAATCCACACAAGGAAGTGCCTTATCCCAAAGGCAAGTCCCAGAAATGCCCATGATATCTGAGCCTGAATTAGAACTAAGTATGAGTAACTCAAACAGGTACAAATCACATTCAGAGGGCTCAAATAGACATCTACATGAGCCAGTACAAGCAGTATTGCACAGTGTACAAGGACAAAGATTGGGAAATGTTGCCTCAAATACACCAAGGAGTGATGAACTCCTGGCACATCCTGAAAAAGTTCCTCAAAGAGGAGGAGATAGTGAAATACTCCAATGGATGGAATCCACTGTCATCCAAACCTCAAATCAAAAAAATCAAGGATTACCATGCCAAAAAGAGGGAGGCAACCAAGGAAGAAGCCCCAGTAGCTTCTACCAGCAAGCCCCAAGCCAACCCACTTCCCCAAGAAGGGAAGAAGAACAAGAAAAAGCATTGGAGGAAACCATATTCCCCAAGCTACAGAATCCCAAGAATCCAAAAGGATGCCATGGACAATGTTTTCAACATGGCCAGAACCTTGATGGAATTCAAGGACAAGGAAGAGCAAAGAATGAGACAACCTCATTTCCCAAAGAAATAACCTTGTCCAAAGATGTTGTAAATACTTTAACGGAAATTAAAAATAGTATATTACCTCTAAAAGAAATTAAAGACAGTTTATTATCACTACAAGAAATAAATAACAATTTATCTTCTTTAACAAAAATTGTTGTGCAAAACAAGAAAGAAATTGACAACATTAAGTTTATTGTTGAAAATAATAAACCAAAGAATTTAATTGACAATACTCAAAAATTAATACAAGGACAACAAGAATTGTATAAATACATAAAAGATATCAAAGACAAAACTTTGACAATCAATTATGATGTGAGTATTGACAATCTTACAGAAAAATTGAATAAATTAAGTATTTCTGTAGAAAAATTTGAAGAAAAGACTTCATCACACCAAAAATTACTTTTGGACCATGTGGAAAAAAGTGATGAAGCAAGAATGCATCTGAAAGATGATATTCAGAGTGAAATAAGACTTATCACTGAAGAAATGGATAAAATTAATGAGGCTAATTTAAATATGCCAAAGTTATCAACACCATTTTCTCATATAAGAAGCCCTGTTAAAACAAAAGAGGAATTGTCAAATCCTTTCATAACAGACTTGAGTCACCAAGATAATAACCAAGTCTTAATGAAGGAAGCACCTCAATTGAAAGAATGGCCAACATTCACAGGAGAAGGTGAATATGACCACATGTCATTCATTAAAACAATTGACATGTTACAAGAAGATTATGCCATACCAGATGAATTAATCACTGCAAGATTACATTCTTTGTTTGAGAAATCTGCAAAAAGATGGTATTATGGCATAAGACAAACAAATGGTAAAAATACCTGGTCTTGGTGGAAACAAGAAATAATCACCAAGTGGGCAAATGATGCCTGGAGGTATAAGATAGAAAATGCATTTGAAAACTCTTTCTTTGACCCAGAGAAAGACAAACCTTTAACTTGGTTCTTAAAACAAGTTGAAAGACTTAATGCACTATACCCAGAAATGTCACAGAAGATGGTGCATATGAAAATACTTAAAAAATGTGGAGGGGAACTAGAACATGCCCTAAGAAGCAGATGTATAGAACCATGCTCCACAGAAGAGTATATAAATGCACTAGAAGATATAGTGACAAGAACAAAAATTGGCAGGACTTGGAAAAAATTGGACATTAAAAGCCCAAATAAACCATTTATCAGAAAAGATAAATCAAAAGAATCCTTTAAGCCCAATACATCCAACAATAATGAGCAAAGAAAATGCCATAATTGTGGAGGTATTGGACACTTAGCCAATAATTGCCTTAAAAAAGCAAAAATTAATGAAATTGTGGAAACAGAAAGCCACAATGACAAAGAAGAGGAATCTGACTCTGAAAAAGAGACAGAAGAGTCAGAAAGCTCTGAAAGTGATGAAATCAATATAATTAATGCACAAATTAATAATATTGACTTAATTTATGAAGTACTGGATGTTAATTCAAACTTACCACAAGTTGAAACATCTGACACAAACCTGACAAACATACAAGATGCCAAAATGTATAGAACCAAACCTGCAAGAGGAATGGGATATACAGCTGGAAAATCAAGTATAAGTATTGTTATGGTTGATAACCAGGAAGGAAAAGTTAACTTGGATACAGGAGCATATTGCACTTGTGTTGGCAAAAGTTATTTAAAAACCATTGTCCCAAATTGGCAAGAAAAACTTATGCCAATACAAGGTGTCAAATTTAGTAGTGCAAGTGAGAGCATGAAGCCCCTTGGAATAATTGATTTAACACTAATTTTTCCTCATCCCTCACAATGTGTTAGAATTAAAGTAGAGTTTGTAGTAATGGACAACTGTACTAGTAATCATTTCATACTTGGGAATGACTACTTATCAATCTATGGTATAGATATCTCCAACCAAAAAGACAGATATTTTACCATAGGAGATAACAAAAGACAAAAGTTTGGCTTCTTAAATAACAAAAAACAAATCACAGTTATTAAGAAGGAAGAAAAAATTCCAGAAAAAGAAATTTTTATATCTGAACAACTTAAAGAGGCAGAATTCAATCAAGAATTAACAGAAAAAATGAAAGAAAAATTGATTGACCTCTTATTTAAGTATAAAAATGCCTTTGCAACTGACAAAGAGCCACTAGGTGCCATAATTGGACATGAAGTGGATATAATTCTTAATGTAGAAAAGCCTTACCCACCTTTATTAAGAAGACCTGCTTATCCAGCCAGTCCAAGAGCTAGAGAAGCCTTAGAGGTACACATTAAAGAATTAATGGACCTTGGAGTATTAAGAAAGGTTGGACATAATGAACAAGTAGAAGTTACTACACCTGTCATTATAACTTGGCATAATGGAAAGTCAAGGATGGTAGGAGACTTCAGAGCCCTGAATACCTATACCATTCCAGACAGATATCCAATACCCAGAATCCATGAGACATTGACCCAATTGTCACAAGCTAAGTTCATCACAGCTATGGATGCTCTTAAAGGTTTTCATCAAAATGTCTTAACAGACAATTCCAAGAAACTACTAAGAATAATAGTCCATTGTGGAATTTTTGAATACTTAAGAATGCCATTTGGGATAAAAAATGCACCTTCCCATTATCAAAGAATGATGAATACCATATTTCCTGAAGAATTATCAGAAGGATGGTTAATTATCTATATTGATGATATTATAGTTTGCTCAGAAACTTGGGAAAATCACCTTACAAGACTAGAAAGGGTACTACAGAAAATAGTTCAAGTGAATATGAAAATTTCCTTGAAAAAGTGTCATTTTGCATATAGTGAATTAAAAGCACTAGGACATGTGGTATGTGGACTTAGTCTAGGCATAGACAAAAATAAAGTAGCAGCAGTACTACTTAAACCAATGCCTCAAACCGAAAAAGAAATGCAATCATTTCTAGGATTTGCTGGTTACTATAGACAGCATATAAAGGACTTTGCAAAGATTGCTAAATCCTTGTATAAGCTATGTGACCAACAAACAGTCTATGAGATGACAGAAGAAAGAGTCAAGGCATATGAAGAATTGAAAAATTCCTTAACAAATGCCCCATTTCTCTTAATGCCAGATTGGAAACTACCCTTCAAACTGTACATTGATGCTTGTGGAGAAGGACTAGGTGTTGCACTTCACCAAACACAAATTATCAATGATAAACCAGTGGAAGGACCAATTTGTTTCATTTCAAGGCAAATAAAGCCAACAGAAGCAAGGTATGGAGCAAGCCAAATGGAATGCTTATGCCTAGTGTGGGCTTTAGAAAAATTGCATTATTATTTGGATGGCACAGTATTTGATGTAATCACAGACTGTAATGCTGTGAAATCACTATTAAATATGAAGACTCCAAACAGACATATGCTAAGATGGCAAATTGCTATCCAGGAATATAGAGGAAATATGACTATTGTTCATAAATCTGGAAATATTCACAAAAATGCAGATGGTCTCAGCAGATGGGCTCTAGCAAATACCCCTGACAATCCAGCATGGGTACCACAAGAAGAGCACCATATAGAAGGAATATGTGTTACAGACATTGGCACAGAATTCTTTAACCAAGTTAAAGAAAGCTATAAGACAGACAAAAATTGCCATATCTTAAGCCAACTTCTAATGAAAGACTGCAAAGATCCATCACTTTCATCAAAACTAGATGAAATATGGAAAAAGGCATATGATTAAGGAAGATTTCACCTCCTTGATGGAATCCTTTACCATAGAACAAAACATACATGTGTTATGGCCTTAACAGACAGAACACTAATAAACACCATTTTACATGAGTGTCATGATAGTGCTGCATCTGGACATCTCTCAGAAGATAGGACACTAGAGAGGGTGAAAACCTGTTCTTGGTGGCCAAATTGGAAGAAAGATGTTGCAGAGTACTGCCAGACCTGTGACAGATGTCAAAAAGCCAACAGAGCCACAGGAAAGAAATTTGGAATGATGATCCAAATCCAAGAACCAAAATCCCCATGGGAAATAGTTCATATGGATTGGGTAACAGCCTTACCTCCAGGAGGAGACAGGAGTTATAATGCATGCCTAGTGCTAGTTGACAGATACAGCAAAACTCCCATGTTCTTACCATGTCATAAAGATGACACAGCTATGGATACAGCCATAATGATATGGAATAAATTCATTAGCCATACAGGCTTATTCCAAAATATTATAAGTGACAGAGACCCAAAGTTCACTTCAGCATTATGGACAAATCTCCATAACCTGTTTGGGACAAAGTTATCATTCTCAACAACTTATCATCCTCAAACTGATGGTTTAGCAGAAAGAATGATACAGACCCTAGAGGATATGATCAGAAGATTCTGTGCTTATGGGCTAGAATTCAAAGATTCTGATGGTTTTACCCATGATTGGTGTACACTAATACCAGCACTTGAATTGGCATATAAGACATCAATCCATTCTTCTACTGGCAAAACACCAGCAATGCTAGAGAAAGGTTGGAATCCAAGACTTCCTTATGATACCCTCAAAAAGGACTTAGTGGATATACATCCAACAGCAAGCAGCTTCAAGATAATGCTTGACAAAGCAAGACACCATGCAAACAGATGCATGCAAGATTCTTTTAAATATGCAAAAGAAAGATGGGATAAAAGTCATAAGCCACCTGATTTCAAAATAGGGGACTTGGTTTTAGTATCAACCCTTAATTTCAATAACATAAAAGGCCCAAAGAAATTGCAAGATTCCTTTGCAGGACCATTTATGATAAAAGCACTTCATGGACCCAATGCTGTGCAATTGGAACTCACAGGTGAACTAATGAACAAACACCCAACTTTCCCTGTAAGTCTGATAAAACCTTACAGTTCAAGTGACAAAGAGTTATTTCCACTAAGAAATAAACCCCCACTTGAGATTCCCCCCTTGGAAGAAGGAGAGGAAAAGAAAATAGTAAAAGTCCTTAAAGAAAGAAGGACAAGAAACAAAAAAGAAAGAGAATACCTTGTAAGGTATAGAAATTCAACTCAAGAAGATGAATGGCTACTTGAGAAAGATATAACAAATGCTGATAAACTACTAAGAAGGTTCAGACATGAAAGAAAACCTGAAAAATAAAAAAGTTAAGCATTATTGAGCTTCAAGACTAACAAAGTCTATTGAAGAGGTAGGACAGTGGATGATACCCTTATCATACATATCAGATTGTGGTACAATCTTTTTTGGTGGTAGGGAATGTGAGCCTTTGAGATATGACCACATACCCAATAAGGTCACAAAAAGATTAAGAATAATTATACCTTTAATATAATTATACTAAAATTACTTAGAATAATTATACATTAAAATTAATTACTTAAATATACAAAAAATACCATAAATTAACACAAAAATTGGTTTAACTGAAAACCAATGAATAAACATGTAAAATAAATTATACCATTGGATTCCTCATGGAAAAATACACATATAACATTTTTATGGCATATCTGTGAAGTCAATATTTAATGAATTATAAGGTATAATACCTTATAAAAACCATAAAATCCTATTTATCTCAGAAACCAATGAAACAACATGTGAAATAAATTGTACCAGTGGATTCCCCATACAAATCCACACATAAAACAATTAATAAGCTAATTCTCAAAGTCAATACTTAAGGAATTATCCTGAATATATGCACTTTTTTGGTCAACGCATATATTCAAGGATCATAACTAATATCTTCTAAACTATACATGATAGAATGATGAACCAAAAATAAAGTTACCACGTAATTACTGTAAGAACACAGATATGAACTTTATTTTACAAATTATAAACAAGGTTAAAACCTATGATGAAATATTGATAAAAATCAACAGAGCTGTTGACCACTTTGTTGTGAAAGTGGTCCAAACTTAAAAAAAAGTATACAGTTGGATTCTACTAGTTCATTCGTGAAGAATGATGTAATTTTTATTATTAAATTCAGGGTATAACCCCCTGAAATCAAGGTTTGAAGTTTAAAATATTGAATTTCGACAGAAAAGATGAGTTACAAGAAAAATCATCAAAATTAGAGTTTTGATGATGTAATGATAAGCTCTTGGAAGCATAATAAGGTTATGCCAGGCTATCAGAATTCACTCTCTGAATTGCTGTAGCGTGTAAATCTTAAAAGTTATTGAAGATCAAAGTTTGAGCTTAAATTGAGCAGTTATGATCACCTACTGTAACCTTAAATTAAGTTTAACAGTCACAAGAGTGATAAAATTGGTGAATACTATTAGTTTATGATTAAAACTAATAAAATCCACGAAATTTGGGGTTCTGCCAAGCCTCTGATGTCATCAAACTTAAAGTTACAGTGATAACTTTAAATAATGGTGCAATAATGATGTAAGATGGTTTGATCATGATGTAATCACCCTCAAACCTTAAAATATTGATCAATTCCAGTGGATATGATCAGTACACGTCTACTAGAAGCCTGTTGGACTCTAGGAGGGAGGTATTTACTATAAATAGAGCTCTTTTTACTCTATTTTCCCCTCAGACGCATCAAGAACATTAAATCAATTAAATCAAAAGGTAATTTTCTTTATTCTTTATATATAAAAACATTATATTATTAAAGACCAAAGACCACCTTGCTATAATCATCTATTTTGACGTGATTAAATCATTTATTTAATTGTTTTTGTTAAAAATCTCTCTAAAACTCATTTCCACGTAAAAATCCAGAATAATTTGTAATTTTCTTTATTTTTATTGTAAATACAATTTGAAAAAATTGTATTTATATTTTTTTGGCGTAAAATACTTCAAAATTATTATATTAAGTGTTAAAAGTAGGTTATTCTCTCTTATTATAATAATTTCTCTATTATTACTCTCTTAATAACTCTTTAATTAATATAAATAGTATTTATATTAATTCATAACTTTAATATTAGTAATATTATTGTTATTAATTGTTTTTTATTAATAAAAAACAATTTTTTACGCCTTTATTATTTGTTGGTAACAATAATAAAGAGCTTTTTAATATATTAATTATTTTATATTAATATATTTATTTATTATATTATATTTTCATAATATAAATTATATTATTATATTTATTTAATAATATAATTATTTTACGCCATAATAATAATAATTATTTATTATTATTATATTTTTAATCTTATTTATTCAATTTATAAGGACATTCAGAGTACAATAAGTAATAAATTAGTAATTTTTACTTATTGTTTCATAGTCAAACCTTACATAAAGCTCAATGGCTTCAAATGAAATGTTGGCAACTCACTGCTTTTGATGTTGACTGGGTTAAACAAGATTGTGCACCAATAGATACAGTTCATGGAGCCTCCTGGGTAAACCTGCCAGTATGGACATGTTGCTTTGAA
Source organism: Austropuccinia psidii (assembly GCA_023105745.1). NCBI lineage: Eukaryota > Fungi > Basidiomycota > Pucciniomycetes > Pucciniales > Sphaerophragmiaceae > Austropuccinia > Austropuccinia psidii. The sequence continues at coordinate 25,337,152 of JALGQZ010000004.1, read as the reverse complement.
ATAATGACATATTCCAAATTGTCTCATAGATTAATGGCTACTCAGATATTGGTGAAAACAGATCCAGGCCTTTGAAAAAAATGAGATTAGTGAGATAACTAATATAGATATTTCTGAAAGCCTGTTTACCAGCTGCTTGGAGCTCTTCAAGCCACTATTTCATTCTAATTTCCCTCCCAATCTTGTAGCAAATCCCACATTGAAGCTTGGTCAGAAATGCATCCTTTGGAACAAGTGATTGGCGCTTCATTAAGGTTGTTTGAATGAGTGAATTAAATTTGATCCAATCTTCCCTTTTGAATACATGATATGACATTAGAATGTAATCAAATTTGTTTTCATTTTCCAATATAATTTTCATGCATGAATGACTTGGAGTTAGAGTTAGTGAACAAGCAGCTGAATTCATTGATGGGTAAGAATTTGTTTGGTTGAATACAATTTCATCCTCATCCACTGTTCTTTGAGTTGCTGTACTGATATTTTCATTGGAAACGGTAGTTGCTTCCTGAGTTTCCAAATGTGGACTTGGAACAATGTTTTCATGATGATTGATTACACCTCCAATCTCAGGAATTCCAACAGGTTAATCATTTGTGGGTTTTATTGGATTTCCATTATTACTTTCATTAGCAGAAGGACAAAGAGCGCCTTATTCCCCCTCATTAACTTCAGGGGCCAATTGAAAAGTTTGTCAAATTTTCTTTTTTTCTTGATTCTTTGAAGTTTTGAACTTCCTTTTTGAAGAAATGTTTGTCATTGTACCCACTTCAACATGTGATTTGGGAGGTAGTGTATTGCCCAATTTGACCCCTCAAATTCTAATTTCAAGATATTACGGTGGAATTTGAAATATATGAGATAACAATTTTTACACATACAATCAATATCAGCAACCAGCAGTTCTCCAGCCTCCTGGAGCTTCTCTCCTACATATTGAGGAATACATGCATCTTGGGGCTATTTGTGATGAATTGTTCAAGAACTGTTCCTTTGTAACCACTTCTATTTCATCCCCAAAAAGCACCTCAGTAGACATTTTGGTGGAAGAAGCCCAATGAGGATGGGGTGCCTCTATGTTGCTTTTGTGCATTATTTCTGATCAATTGAGATACTAATAAGACTGATTTGTTCAGAGGTAAATTCCATTCAAAAAACATACCTTCTGTCAATTCTGGAGGTGGATTTGGGATGGCTGACCTAATTGCAATGATACTTTTACTTGATGAGCACTCTATATCAGAAGATTCGGGAGAATTGAATTGCTTTTGAGGACCCATATCAGAGGTGTTACTATTGGTTTCCATAGAGACAAAACCAACTAATTGTAGATAAAGATATATATGTGCTTGAAAGGGAAGTATGTTTATGAAACTATAAGAAAGGGTTGTATTTCTAACCTACAAAGTTCTCACAACCATGGCAATTCACCTCCTTGGAACTCCATATGGCATATCAAGCCACAGTCTTTTTATGGCAATTGGCCATATCCATCACCAGTGGCCAATATGGCCATGTCATCATCTTATGGACCATTTATGGCCATTTGTCTTTTGGGGCCTTCATGGCCCTTCACCTCAATCCAGAAGCCATAGCAAAAATTTATGCCCAATTGGGTATTTCTGGTCATTTCCCTCAAACCAGGTGAAATGGCCCAAATGGCTTTTTTTGGCCATTTGGGCTCATAATTCGCATTGGCGCATTTGCACACCTTTGTGCATTTTGTGCATTTTTGCGCACTTTGACGCAAAGTGTCCAAAAGACACTTTCCCGCCCTTTGGCCCAGTTTTTGGCTCAGAACCCAAAAGTGGCCAAAAACCCCAAAGGACCCAGAAACACTTTTCCAAGCTCTGAAGCCATCACATCCATATTTTTCCCCTCTGTCTTTCCATCTCAAGATCTTTGGACATAATCTTCTTTCCAATGAACCAATATGCCATAAATGATGTTATATATCATTATGCATCATTTTTCAACAGCAATTCAATTGTGGCATTATCAAATGGTCATTTCAATATTCCAACATATCATCACGTCATCAAGGCACCCAATCATTCGGAGAACTAATCAAGGCTCAAGAGCAAGTTTTTCAGCGTCAAAGACCAATTATGCCATCAAGATGTCATTGGATAATTTCATTCACAGTATTCCTCCAAGGAAATGCTGTTCACCCATTCTCAATAGATTCAAGAGGTAGTTCATTCATTCATTCATTCAATTTTCAAGTGTCAAAGCTCCACTCAATCCATCTTGGCAACCACCTTCATTTCAATACAGTCTGGATCCATCAAGAACTGTATTTCATTTTCAAGTATGGGAAATTCATTCAACCCATTTCAATTTCAATATTAGACAGCTGCATCAATTCCCAAAGCAATCAATACAGCCTCAAGGATCAATACAGATCAGTTTTCAGCCTGAAGAACTCAGGCTCCCAACTTTTCACATATACTGGCTACCCTTTCCACCCTTGGGGGTTTTTCCCCAGTTAATTAATATACTTTGATTTTATTTTATCTTTATTTATCTTATCATTTTGTTAAGTGAATACTGATATCATCAAGTCAGTCATTTAGCACCTTTTCTCTTTTTTTTTCTCCGCCTGTCAATGGATATTTGGTGGTCATATCCTTACTAATTCCATTGTTCATTTTGGCAGGTTGAAACAGTGATTAAGGACTTACTTGGTTGGCTCTTTGGCCATTTGGCTTCTCCTTCCTCTTAGTGCATCTCATCTTGTACCTGCATATTTCTTAGAGGAATTTATTCTTTTACTTTATTTCTTTATTCTCTTGGAGTCTTCCAAGTGAGTTCCCTGATTGCGGAGTGCCAGGCCACTCTTGGTTTCTGTCCCAGAGCCCCTGTGATATTATATTAATTAACTCATAATTTCTTTTCATTCTGTTCAATCTTTCCTTATAATTTCATTCACTCATTTCATTGAAATTATGACTCTTCAATGCTTATGAACCTTATGATTCATCATCACCTCTCAATTTTCTCTCATTCATTCTTCATTCTTAAAATTGAAAGCTGATCCCAATTTTATTTTTTGTTTCTCTTTTCAAATCTTATTCAACTCATCATTTTCAATTCATTCATAATTCAGGCATCATCTTAAATTTCTTTTGATTTTCAAATTTTTCATCAAGTTATTCAGACACATTCTTCACATCAAGATTCATATATCATTCATTCTTCAAGAATTTTTATTTTTAAAGAACTCACTGGATTTTGATTTGATTTATTTATTTGACATAAATTGATATTGACCTCAAGAAAATTGATTGACCTGAAGATTTCATTGATTTTGCTGATTTTTCACATCAAGATTTTTTGACATAAATTGATTTTTCCTCAAAAATTCATTTTATCGATTGATTTTCTGAAAGATTTTGATTTTGATTGATTTGACATATTGATTCATTGACTTCAAGTTTTCATTTGAAATTTAATTGATTGATTTACCTGAAGATTTCATTTGATTTGTTGATTTTATTCATTTTCCTCAAGATATTGATTTTGATTTTTGACTACAAGCATTATTTCAAATTGCCTCAAGTTTTGATCTTCGAATCTTGATTCTTTTTCATTTTATTTCACTTTATCCTGAAATCATGTCCATCCAACACTCACCTCCTGCAAGGCAGACAAGATCTCAGGCCAGAACTCAAGCTGTTCTCACTCCAACTCCAAGGGCTCCTCTTGATGGCACCCCAGCAGTTTCCCAACTGAGGGCCAAATTGGATAGAGGACCCATTTTTGGAGGAGAAGCACCGTCTAGGAAGGAAGGAAGAGTGCCCAGAAGATCAAGCTCATTTTCAGGACCAGTTGGCGGATTTCCAGGAACTTCAAGGACCATTTCCAAGGTTCAAGGTGAAGATGATGATGAGGAGGAGGAGAATTCTGTGGAAGAGGAAGGGTTTGATGATACTGAAGGTTTCCCTGATCCTGTGCAGGAATCCCAAGGTACTGGAGGGCCAACTCTAGCCAAGTCTAATAAGCCTGTCTCTCATCGGTCTGAACCATCTTTATTGGCCATTATGCAGCAAATGACTCAGATTATGTCCAATCTTCAAGCAGCTTCATCCTCTGAAGCATCAAGACCACCAGCCTTCAAGACTCCATCTATGAAGGCACCAGAATGATTTGATGGGACTCAACCCTTCAAAGTTAGAAGCTTTATTCAGTCTTGTCAACTGATTTTTCATAATGATCCGGCAAACTTTGCTCAAGACAGAAAGAAGGACGTTTATGCTACTTCATTTCTCATTTGGCAGGGCTGCAAAATGGATTGAGCCTTATCTTCCCAATCTCACCAATAAAGATCCAAATTACCTTCTCAATTCATGGAAATTATTTGGATCTCAACTCTTCACCTTATTTGGGGACCCAAATGAAGTCAGAAAAGCTGAAGCAGAATTGGATTCTTCAAGAATGAAAGAAGGTGGGCATGTATCTTTATACATTTCTGATTTCAGAAGTCTTGTGTCAAGAATTGGAGATTGGGGTGAAAGGGCTCTTATCCATCATTTCAGGAAGGGATTTCCATCCAGGATTCTGGATCAATTGGCCTCCCATCTTTCAAGAATTTACTCTCTTCAAGACTTAATGGATATTACCCTGGAGCTTGATACCAGGTACCATGAGAGGCAAAATGAAAAGAGTCATCATCAAGAGAAGAAGCCAGAAGGCTCAAACTCAAGTTCTTCTCATCCTCAAAGTTCTTCAAGCTCAAGTCAAAAGAAGAAGAAGAATTTTAAGAAGAGGGACAAGCCCCATTCTTCTTTGTTGAATAAAGAATTCAATTTGATGAATTCTGAAAAAGAATGAAGAATCAAGGAGGGTCTATGTACCTATTGTGGTGGGAAGCATAGTCTTGAGTCTTGTATCAAAAGGCCTCAAAACAAGCTTACCCAACCGTCAGGCAAATTTCCCAGCCACGGAAAAGCCTCTGTGAAGATCATGTTGTGTTCAATGGTCTTCACTGTTTTTCATTCAGAGCATGATTGTGCATTTTGAATACTGGTGTCAAAAATTCTCTTAAATCTTTTGTCTTTTCTTCTCTCTCTGATATGTTTTACAGTATTCTCATTGATTCTGTGGCTACCAACTCATTTATTGCAAAGCAGTTTGTTCACAAGTATTCTTTGACCATGTCAGAACTCCCAGAGAATATTCCCCTTTTTATTCTTCTTGACTCCTCAGGGTCTCCTTCTCTATTTGTGACTCACCATACTAAATATATGGTTGAGCTCCCTTCCTTCCCAAGCTTTGAATGGGACTTTTTAGTCATTGATCCTTCCAAGGGAGAAGACCTCATATTGGGCCTTGAATTTCTCAATCATTTTAATCCATCTATTGATTGGAGGCAAGGGCTGATCACCTTTAATTCTGATCATAAGTACTATTATGATCCTTCAAAATCTTTCAGTAATGACTTTTCTTCTTCCAAATCATGTGCAGCTCTGGTTGGTGATTCTAGAACACCATCATTTCCATTTTCTGTCCATATTGCTTCCCTTAATTCCCATCAGTCATTACTATCATCTAGAGATGAAGTCTTTAAAGAGATTCAAGATGTTGGAGAAGATAATTCTGTATCTTCACTTCATCTCTTCTTTGGGAATATGGACCTTCCTCCTTCATCTTATCATGACTCCCTGGAGGAGTTGTGGGATGAAGAGGAAGAGCCAGAAGAAATATAAACCATGATGAAGGTTATTCCTCCTGTCTATCACCAGTACTTGGATGTATTCTCCAAGGTGAAAGCAGAGAAACTTCCTCCTCACCACGCCTGTGATCATCATATTGAGCTGGAGGGGTCTCTACCTCCAGTTGGGGTGATCTACTCTTTATCAAACCAAGAGTCAGATACACTCAGGGCCTATATTTCAGAGAATGTAGAGAAAGGTTTCATCCGGCCAAGCTCCTCTTCAACACAAGCACCTGACCTCTTTTTCAAAAAGAAAGATGGTGGCCTCCATTTGTGTGTTTATTACCGCAAACTCAATGCTGTTACTAGGAAGAACAAGTATCCTGTTCCTCCTATGAATCAGCTTCTCACTGTTTTCAATGGTTCCTCTATCTTCGCCAAGATTGATTTGCATGGTGCATATAACCTGCTCAGAATCAAGGAGGGTGATGAAAACTTGACATGTTTTAGAACTAAATATGGCAGCTATGAGTATTTGGTTATGCCATTTGGGCTCACCAATGCTCCTGCCTCTTTCCAAAATCTTGTCAATGATATTTTTTATGATCTTCTTGATATTCATGTTGTGGTTTATTTGGATGACATTATGGTCTTTTCCAAATCTGAAGAAGAACATGTCACTCATGTTTCCACTGTTTTTTCCAGACTCGGAGCCAATATCCTCTTTGCTAAGGCCTCAAAGTGCCTGTTTCATGTTACTAGTGTAGAGTATTTGGGTTATGTTTTTTCTTCTGAAGGCCTCAATATGGACCAAACAAAAGTCCAGCAAATTCTCAATTGGCCACCTCCAAGAAAACTCAAGGCTCTTCAATCATTCCTTGGCTTTGCCAATTTTTACTGCTGTTTCATCAATAATTATTCAAAGAAGATTAGTTCACTCACAAGTTTCCTCAAGAAAGATTCCCGTTTTCCCCTCAATGAGGAAGGTCTTAGACAGTTTCATCAACTCAAGGAGGCATTCACCATTGCTCTAATCCTTTCTCACTTTGATCCTTCTCTACCCACCATTGTAGAGACTGATGAATCAGATTATTCCTTGGGTGCTTTACTGCGTCAGATTTCTGACTCAGGGAAACATCCCATTGCATTTGATAGCCGCAAGCTTCTCCCAGCTCAGCTCAATTATGGGATTCATGACAAGGAACTCCTTGGCATAGTCTGGGCTCTCAAGCACTGGAGAGCTTTTCTCCTTTCACTTTCTTCCTATTTTGAAGTTCTCACCAATCATTCCTCACTTCAATATTTTATTTCATCAGAGATTCTTACTCGCCATCAAGCCCGCTGGGCTGAATTTCTCTCTGAATTCCATTTTTCAATCACCTACCGCCCTGGCCGCTTGGCTACCCTTCCAGATGCTTTATCATGTTGGGACAACGTTTACCCAGAGAGGGGGGAAGATCTCATCAGCAAGAATCCAATGAATTATCAAAAAATAATCAAGCAAGATGAAATTTAAGCCTCAAAAATCTTTGCAGTCAATGTAAGGTTGGACTATGAAACAATAAGTAAAAATTATTAATATTTTACTTATTGTACTATGAATGTCCTTATAAATGAAATAAATAAGATAAAATAATTATAATAATAAAGAAGTATTATAATTGTGGTTTAAAATGATTATATTATTAAATAAATATAATCATATAGCTTATATAATAAACTGTAATATAATAAAAATAGATATATTAATATAAAATAATTAATATATTTAGTGGCTCTTTATTATTGTTACAAACAAATAATAAAGGCGTAAAAATTTGTGTTTTATTAATAAAAAACAATTAATAACAATAATATTACCAATATTAAAGCTATAAATTAATATAAATACTATTTATATTAATTAAAGAATCATTAAAATAATAATAAAGAGAAAATTATTATAATAAGAGAAAATAACCTACTTTTAATACTTAATATAATAATTTTGAGATATTTTACGCCAAAGAAAATATAAATACAACCTTTTCAAATTGTATTTACAATAAAAATAAAGAAAAATTACTAATATTCTTGAATTTTACATGGAAATGAGTTTTAGAGAGATTTTTAACAAAAACAATTGAATAAATGATTTAATCACGTCAAAATAGATGATTATAACAAGGTGGTCTTTGGTCTTTAATAATATAATAGTTTTATATATAAAGAATAAAGAAATTACCTTTGATTTAATTGATTTAATGTTTTTGAGGCGTCCGAGGGGAAAACAGAGTAAAAAGAGCTCTATTCATAGTAAATACCTCCCTCCTAGAGTCCAACAGGCTTCTAGTAGACGTGTACTGATCATATCCACTGGAATTGATGAATATTTTAAGGTTTGAGGATGATTGCATCATGATCAAACCATCTTACATCATTATTACACCATTATTTAGAGTTATCACTATAACTCTAAGTTTGATGACATTAGAGGCTTGGAAGAACCCCAAATTTCATAAATTTTATTAGTTTTAATCATAAACTAATAGTATTCACCTATTTTATCACTCATATGACTGTTAAACTTAATTTAAGGTTACAGTAGGTGATCATAACTGCTCAATTTAAGCTCAAACTTTGATGTTTGATACCTTTTAAGTTTTACACGCTACAGCAATTCAGAGAGTGAATTCTGATAGCCTGACATAACCTTATTATTCTGTCAAGAGCCTTTCATTACATCATCAAAACTCTAATTTTGATGATTTTTCTTATAACTCATCTTTTCTGTCAAAACTCAATATTTTAAACTTCAAACCATGATTTCAGGGGGTTGTACCCTGAATTTAATAATAAAAATTACATCATTCTTCACGAATGAGCTAGTAGAGTCCAACTGTGTACTCTTTTTTATAAGTTTGGACCACTTTCACAACAAAGTGGTCAACAGCTCTGTTGATTTTTATCAATATTTCATTGTAGGTTTTAACCTTGATTATAATTTGTAAAATAAAGTTTATATTTGTGTTCCTACAGTATTTACGTGGTAACTTTATTTTTGGTTCATCACTCTATCTTGTATAGTTTAAGAGATATTAACTATGATCCTTGAATATATGCGTTGACCAAAAAAGTGCATATATTCAGGTTAATTCCTTAAGTATTAACTTTGGAAATTAGCTCATTAATTGTTTTATGTGTGAATTTTCATGGGAGATCCAATGGTACAATTTATTTCACTTGTTGTATCATTCGTTCTTGAAATAAATAAGGATTTATAGTTTGTATAAGGTATGATTCCTTATAACTCATTAAATATTGGCTTTACAGATATGCCATAAAAATGGTAAAATTTATTTCACATGTTGATTCATTGGTTTTCAAGTTAAACCAATTTTTGTACCAATTTATGGTATTTTTGTATTTTTAAAGCAATTATTTTTAATGTATAATTATTCTAAGTAATTCTAGTATAATTATCTTAAAGGTATAATAATTCTGAGTCTTTCTTGTGACCTTATTGGGTATGTGGTCATATCTCAAAGGCTCACATTCCCTACCACCAAAAAAGATTGTACCACAATCTGATATGTGTAATTAGGGTATCATCCACTTTCCTACCTCTTCAATAGACTTTGTTAGTCTTGAAGCTCAATAATGCTTAACTTTTCTATTTTTCAGGCTTTCTTTCATGTCTCAACCTTCTTAGTAGTTTATCAGCATTTGTCATATCTTTCTCAAGTAGCCATTCATCATCTTTGAGTTGAATTTCTATACCTTACAAGGTATTCCCTTTCTTTTTTATTTCTTGTCCTTCTTTCTTTAAGAACTTTTGCTATTTTCTTTTCTTCTCCTTCTTCCAAGGGGGGGATTTCAAGTGGGGGTTTATTTCTTAGTGGAAAAAACTCCTTGTCACTTGAACTGTAAGGTTTTATCAGACTTACAGGGAAAGTTGGGTGTTTGTTCATTAATTCATCTGTGAGTTCCAATTGCACAGCATTGGGTCCATGGAGTGCTTTTATCATAAATGGTCCTGCAAAGGAATCTTTCAATTTCTTTGGACCTTTTATGTTATTGAAATTAAGGGTTGATACTAGGACGAAGTCTCCTATTTTGAAATCAGATGGCTTATGACTTTTATCCCATCTTTCTTTTGCATATTTGAAAGAATCTTGCATACATCTGTTTGCATGGTGTCTTGCCTTGTCAAGCATTATTTTAAAGCTGCTTGCTGTTGGATTTATATCCACTAAGTCCTTTTTGAGGGTGTCATAACGAAGTCTTGGATTCCAACCTTTTTCTAGCATTGCTGGTGTTTTGCCAGTAGAAGAATGGATTGATGTCTTATATGCTAGTTCAAGAGCTGGTATTAGTGTACACCAATCATGGGTAAAACCATCAGAATCTTTGAATTCTAGCCCATAAGCACAGAATCTTCTGATCATGTCCTCTAAGGTCTGTATCATTCTTTCTGCTAAACCATCAGTTTGGGGATGGTAAGCTGTTGAGAATGATAGCTTTGTCCCAAATAAGCTATGGAGATTTGTCCATAATGCTGAAGTTAACTTTGGGTCTCGGTCACTTATAATATTGTGGAATAAGCCTGTATGGCTAATAACTTTATTCCATATCATTATGGCTGTGTCCATAGCTGTGTCATCTTTATGAAATGGTAAGAACATTGGGGTTTTACTGTATCTGTCAACTAATACTAGGCATGCATTATAGCTCCTGTCTCCTCCTGGAGGTAAAGCTGTTACCCCATCCATATGAACTATTTCCCATGGGGATTTTGGCTCTTGGATTTGGATCTTCATTCCAAATTTCTTTCCTGTGTCTCTGTTGGCTTTTTGACATCTGTCACAGGTTTGGAAGTATTCTGTAACATCTTTCTTCCAATTTGGCCACCAAGAGCAGGTTTTCACCCTCTCTAGTGTTCTATCTTCTGAAAGGTGTCCAGCTGCAACACTGCCATGACATTCATGTAAAATAGTGTTTATCAGGGTTCTATCTGTTAAGGCCATAACACATGTGTGTTTTGTTCTATGGTAAAGGATTCCATGAAGGAGGTGGAATCTTCCTTCATCATATGCCTTTTTCCATGTTTCATCTAGTTTTGATGAAAGTGATGGATCTTTGCAGTCTTTCATTAGAAGTTGGCTTAAGATATGGAAATTATTGTCTATCTTATAGCTTTCTTTAACTTGGTTAAAGAATTCTGTGCCAATATCTGTAACACATATTCCTTCTATATGGTGTTCTTCTTGTGGCACCCATGCTGGATTGTCAGGGGTATTTGCTAGAGCCCATCTGCTAAGACCATCTGCATTTTTATGGATATTACCAGATTTATGAACAATAGTCATATTTCCTCTGTATTCTTGGATAGCAATTTGCCATCTCAGCATATGTCTATTTGGAGTCTTCATATTTAATAGTGATTTCACAGCATTACAGTCTGTGATTACATCAAATACTGTGCCATCCAAATAATAATAGAGTTTTTCTAAAGCCCACACTAAGCATAAGCATTCCATTTGGCTGGTTCCATACGTTGCTTCTGTTGCCTTTATTTGCCTTGAAATGAAACAAATTGGTCCTTCCACTGGTTTATCATTGATAATTTGTGTTTGGTGAAGTGCAGCACCTAGTCTTTCTCCACAAGCATCAATGTATAGTTTGAAGGGTAGTTTCCAATCTGGCATTAGAAGAAATGGGGCATTTGTTAGTGAATTTTTCAATTCTTCATATGCCTTGACTCTTTCATCAGTCATTTCATAAACTGTTTGTTGGTCACATAATCTATATAAGGATTTGGCAATTTTTTCAAAGTCCTTTATATGCTGTCTATAGTAACCAGCAAATCCTAAAAACGATTGCATTTGTTTTTTGGTTTGAGGCATTGGTTTAAGTAGTACTGCTGCTACTTTATTTTTGTCTAAGCCTAGACTAAGTCCAGATACAACATGTCCTAGTGCTTTTAATTCACTATATGAAAAATGACACTTTTTCAAGGAAGTTTTCATATTCACTTGGACTATTTCCTGTAGTACTCTTTCTAGTCTTGTAAGGTGATTTTCCCAAGTTTCTGAGCAAACTATGATATCATCAATATACATAATTAACCATCCTTCTGATAATTCTTCAGGAAATATGGTATTCATCATTATTTGGTAATGGGAAGGTGCATTTTTTATCCCAAATGGAATTCTTAAGTACTCAAAATTCCACAGTGGACTATTATCCTCAGTAGTTTTTTTGGCATTGTCTGTTAAGATATTTTGATGAAAACCCTTTAAGGCATCCATGGCTGTAATGAACTTAGCTTGTGACAATTGTGTCAATGCCTCATGGATTCTAGGTATTGGATATCTATCTGGAATGGTATAGGTGTTCAGGGCTCTGAAGTCTCCTACCATCCTTGATTTTCCATTATGCCAAGTTATAATGACAGGAGTAGTAACTTCTACCTGTTCATTATGTCCAACTTTTCTTAATACTCCAAGGTCCATTGATTCTTTAATGTGTACCTCTAAGGCTTCTCTAGCCCTTGGACTAGCTGGGTAAGCTGGTCTTCTTAGTAAGGGTGGGTAAGGCTTTTCCACATTAAGAATTATGTCTACTTCATGCCAAATTATAGCACCTAGTGGCTCTTTGTCAGTTGCAAAGGCATCTTTGTACTTAAATAAGAGGTTAATCAATTTTTCTTTCATTTTTTCTGTTAATTCTTGATTGAATTCTGCCTCTTTAAGTTGTTCAGATATAAAAAGTTCCTTTTTTGGAATCTTTTTTTCCTTCTTAATAACTGTAATTTGTTTTTTGTTATTTAAGAAACCAAACTTTTGTCTCTTATTGTCTCCTATAGTAAAATATCTATCCTTCTGGTTAGAGATATCTATACCATAGATTGATAAGTAGTCATTTCCCAGGATAAAGTGATTACTGGTACAGTTGTCCATTACCACAAATTCCACTTTAATTCTGACACATTGTGAAGGGTGAGGGAAAATAAGTGTTAAGTCAATTATTCCAAGGGGCATTATGCTTTCACTTGCACTACTAAATTTGACACCTTCAATTGGTATAAGTTCTTCTTGCCAGTCTGGAACAATTCTACTTAAATAACTTTTACCAACACAGGTGCAATATGCTTTGGTATCTAAGTTCACCTTTTTTTCTTGGTTATTAACCATGACAATACTTATACTTGATTTTCCAGCTGTATACCCCATTCCTCTTGCAGGTTTGGTTTTTTACAGTTTGGCATCTTGCACATTTGTCAGGTTTGTGTCAGATGTTCCAACTTGTGGTAAGTTTGAGTTAACATCTAGTACTTCATAAATTATATCAATATTATTAATTTCTGCATTAATTATATTTATTTCATCACTTTCAGAAGTTTCTGATTCTTCTGTCTCTTTTTCAGAGTCAGATTCCTCCTCTTTGTCATTGTGGTTTTCTGTTTCCACAATTTCATTTATTTTTGCCTTTTTTAGGCAATTATTGGCTAAGTCTCCAGTACCTCCACATTTATGGCATTTTCTTTGCTCATTATTATTGGATGTACTGGTCTTGAAGGATTCTTTTAATTTATCTTTTTTGATAAATGGTTTATTTGGGCTTTTATTATCCAATTTCTTCCAAGTCCTGCCAATTTTTGTTCTTGTCACTATGTCTTCCAGTGCATTAATGTACTCTTCTGTGGAGCATGGTTCTATAAACCTGCTTCTTAGGGCATGTTCTAGCTTTCCTCCACATTTCTTGAGTATTTTCATATGCACCATTTTTGTGACATTTCTGGGTACAATGCATTAAGTCTTTCAACTTGTTTTAAGAGCCAGGTTAAAGGTTCATCTTTATCTGGGTTAAAGAAAGAATTTTCAAATGCATTTTCTATTTTGTACTTCCAGGCATAATTTGCCCACTTGGTGATTATTTCTTGTTTCCACCAAGACCAGGTATTTTTGCCATTTGTTTGTCTTATGCCATAATACCATCTTTTTGCAGATTTTTCAAACAATGAATGTAATCTTGCAGTGATTCATTCATCTGGTATTGCATAGTCTTCTTGTAACATGTCAATTGTTTTAATAAATGACATGTGGTCATATTGACCTTCTCCTGTGAATTTTGGCCATTCTTTCAGCTGAGGTGTTTCCTTCATTAAGACTTGGTTATTTTCTTGGTGACTCAAGTCTGTTATGAAAGGATGTGTCAATTCCTCTTTTGTTTTAACAGGGCTTCTTATATGGGAAAATGGAGTTGATAACTTTGGCATATTTAAATTAGCCTCATTAATTTTATCCATTTTTTCAGTAATAAGCCTTATTTCACTTTGAATATCATCTTTTAGATGCATTCTTGCTTCATCACTTTTTTCCACATGGTCCAAAAGTAATTTTTGGTGTGATGAAGTGTAAGGTTTGTCTATGAAACTCTTGATAATAGTAACAATATCAAGAGTACTATGACTGTCCTCAGTAGAAAAATATAATATAATGAAATATTATAACCACAAATTTAAATATAATTATTAAAAATAATTATATAAAAAATAAATTTAATTATTATTATAATAATATAATAATAAAAAAAAAATATAATAATTATAATAAATTATAATTATTCTATTATTGTTATAGTCACTGACAGTTATAACAATAAGAAGTGTAAAGCTCTTAATGAGACAATTACACGTGGAAAATAAGAATATTAACCACTTATAAATAATATAAATATTATTTATAAAAAGAATTAATCACACACTGTGCAGAAATAATTCTTTATAGAATAAAATTCTATATAAAAAAAACTAATACTAGATAAAAAAATATAGAACTTTAAAGAAAACTTACTTATAATATTTATTTAATACAACAAGTTATAAAACAACAGTTATTATATTAAATAATGATTATAAGTTAAAAACACGCCAAAAATCAATAAAATCAAAGATAAAACAACTTTTTATACTAAAATTTATGATTAAAGAGTTTTTGAGAGGAATTTGTGGATTTTAAAAGATATTTAAGATGATAATTTTATATAATAAAAGTTATTATAGATGATTACAACAATAATCTGAATTCTATGACTTCAATTCTTTAATTTAATAAATAAAGAATAACAATAACTTAAGAATTACTTTTAATAATAAGATTTTATATTTAATAAAACTTTACCTGTTTAAATGTCTAATATGATTGGATTGATTATGAATGATGGACAAAAACAGTGATGAAAAGACTCTTTTTATGTCTACAGAGAAGCTCTCATGATTCATAATGGATGTAGAGGGCGTGCTCAGGTCAAAACTGAAAAACCATGCTTAAAAATTAAGTTCTTAACTTAAGGCAACTTATTTTTACTTCCAATTTAAAGTTACCAGTGTTATTCTTAACTCCAAGTAACTTTAATCCTCATTTAGTTTAATTATTTTAAGTTTTAATATAAAATAAGTTTATTTATATTAAAGTTCATCACATGAACAACATAAAATCAGAGTCTAGCAAAAATCTCTTAAACTGAATTTTTAATTAATTTTTTAAAGAAATCATAATTTTCTTTAAGCTTAATTAAAAAAGTAATTTTCCAGGCTAATTACCCAGGAAACCTATTAATAAAAGATACCTAAAATTTAATTTATATATTGATAATATTAAATTCTAAGCTGTGTGAAATTTTCAAGCAAATCCATTAAGATTTGGAATTTTAATGAATTTTTGAAGTTATTACTATTTTTCCACGTAAAATAGCAATACACACAAAACCTTAAGTTTTGATAAGGTTTTGATGATTGAAACCTTAAAGTTTTAAGCTTATTTAAGCTTTTTAAGCTTGATTAAGCTTTGACAGTTCTTAAAACCTTGATTCCAAGCCTGCTTATTGGGATTTACCCTCTTGGCAGCTTGAAATTCTTATCCAATTTAGGATAAAATCAGTTTAAACCTTAAGGTTGGATCAAAGTCTAATCTTAAAGTTTAAATAAGGTTGAAAATCCTCCAATACAGGTGGAAAACCTTAATTGAATCATTGTAGATCCAAAAAGTTGGGTACCCCAGCTCTATTTGGTCTTTTTCCTTTGTCCGACCTTTTTGCGTGGATTTTGCCCTTTTATTTATTTAAAGCCATACTATGGCCTTAAACCCTTTTAAATTGAGCTCACGCAGGATTTACATTCTGTATGGCAAATCCTTAGCCAATTCAGTAAATATACACCACACCTCAATTTTAACTAAAATTTTGGTAAAGTTGCATAAACCTTATGTAACTTTAAATTTAAGCTTAATTAAGCTTAAATTTAACAATTTAAAAAAATGTTAAAAAAGTTACATTAGTACTGTGAGATTCTTAAATCTTCTAATAACACAAGAAATAAGTGTTTTTGGGTATAACACCCTATGGGTGTACCCTAGGTTATTTTTGGTGTAGAATCCAAAAATGACATAATAATTATAACTTTGTTTATCCAAAAAATAGTTATACTTATTTTTTATTATTTTTTATTTTAAATTCAACTAAAAAGTCTGTTTAAGACAAATTTAATTGTTTATAAAATCATTTGTGGCCTTATGGGTATGTTAAACATACCTCACAGGCTCACATTCCCTACCACCAAAAAAAAATTGTACCACAATTTTCCTTTGTAGTATACCCCCAAGTTATTTGGGGGGGGTATAATCCACTGTCCAACCTCTCTACTTATACTGTTCAAGTATGTAAAGCACACAATTCAAACTTTTATTGAGGAATTGGTCTTCTCTCATGTCTGAATCTTCTGAGAAACTTTTGGGAATCAGGTATCTTACTTTCTTCAACCCACTCATCTTCATGTTGTGGATTTCTGTACCTGACTAAGTATTCTCTTTCATTTTTACCCCTAAGTCTTCTTTCTTTTAAGACTTTCAGTACTTTCTTTTCCTCACTTGGTTCAAGTGGGGGTACTTCTAAGGGTGTTTCATTTCTCAAAGGAAATAATTCCTTATCACTTGATGTGTAATGCTTTACAAGACTGACAGGGAAAGTTGGGTGTTTGTTTCCTAACTCTCCTGACAGTTCTACTTGTACTGCATTTGTCCCATGGAGGGCTTTAATAATAAATGGTCCTGCAAAGGAATCTTTCAATTTCTTTGGACCTTTAATATTATTAAAGTTCAAGGTTGAAACTAGTATTAAGTCCCCTACTTTGAATTCTGGTGTCTTATGACTTTTATCCCATTTCTGCTTAGCATATTCAAAGGCATCATTCATGCTTTGATTTGCATGATGTCTCACTTTATCAAGCAGCAGCTTAAAGCTTGAAGCAGTTGGATGAATGTCAACCAAATCTTTTTTCAAAGTATCAACTGGAAGTTTGGGGTTCCATCCTTTTTTCAACATTGCAGGAGTCTTTCCTTTTGAAGCATGGATGGAGGTTTTGTAGGCTAATTCCAATGCTGGTATAAGAGTACACCAATCATGGGTAAAGCCATCAGAATCTTTAAACTCCAGGCCATAAGCACAAAATCTTCTGATCATGTCCTCAAGGGTTTGAATCATTCTTTCTGCCAGTCCATCTGTTTGTGGATGGTAGGCTGTTGAAAATGATAATTTTGTACCCAAAAGCTTATGTAGATTAGTCCATAAGGCTTATGTGAATTTTGGGTCTCTATCACTAATGATATTTTTAAAGAGACCAGTTTGGGATATGACTCTGTTCCAAATCAAAAGAGCTGTATCCATAGCTGTGTCATCTTTATGACATGGTAAAAAGATTGGTGTTTTGCTATATCTGTCCACAATAACAAGACATGCATTGTAACTTTTATCACCTCCAGGTGGTAAAGCAGTTACCCAATCCATGTGAACCACTTCCCATGGGGTACTTGGTTCTTGAATATGGATCATTAAACCAAATCTTTTACCAGTAGCTTTATTGGCTTTCTGGCATCTATCACAACTATGACAGTACTCAATGACATCTTTTCTCCAAGATGGCCACCAGGCACATGTCTTAATTCTTTCCATTGTTCTGTCTTCAGACAGATGTCCAGAATAAATGTTATCATGGCATTCTAGTAGTATTGTGTTAATCAACATTCTACTACATAGGACCATGACACATGTGTGTTTAGATCTATGATATAGTATACCATCAAACAAATGAAATCTTCCATTATCATAAGATGTTTTCCAAATATCATCCAGAGAATTAGCCAAGGCTACATCTTTACAATCTTTGTCAAGTAGAGCAGTAAGAATATGACAATTCTTATCTTGCTTGTAGCTTTCTCTAACCTCTTCAAAGAATTCTGTTCCAATATCTGTGATATTAATTCCTTCAATTGGGATTTGAGGTTCTGCACTTGTAGGAACATAGGCAGGATTATCAGGTGTATTGGGTAATGCCCATCTACTTAAGCCATCAGCATTCTTATGAATATTTCCACCTTTATGTACTATGGTCATATTGCCTCTATACTCCTGTATAGCAATCTGCCATCTTAACATGTGTCTGTTTGGAGTCTTCATGTTAAGAAGTGATTTTACTGCATTACAATCAGTAATTACTTCAAACACACTACCATCAAGATAATAATGAAGTTTTTCCAGAGCCCAAACAAGGCAAAGGCACTCCATTTGGCTAGCTCCATATCTTGCCTCAGTAGGTTTAATTTGTCTTGAAATAAAACAAACTGGACCTTCATAAGGTTTGTCATTGACAATTTGAACTTGATGAAGAGCAGCTCCTAAACCATCACCACATGCATCAATATACAGTTTGAAAGGAAGCTTCCAGTCTGGCATCAATAATAATGGTGCATTGGTCAAGGCATACTTGATTTTATCATATGCTTGAATTATCTCTTGTGTCATTTCAAAAACAGTTTGTTGATCACAAATTCTGTATAATGATCTGGCATGGATTGCAAAATCTTTAAGGTGTTGCCTGTAATAACTGGCAAATCCTAAGAAAGACATCATCTCTTTTTTGTTCTGGGGCATTTGTTTCAGTAAAACTGCAGCCACTTTGTTCTTTTCAACCCCAAGGCTTAGTCCTGATACTACATGTCCCAGAGCTTTCAACTCATGAAACCCAAAATTACATTTTTTAAGAGAAATTTTCATGTTCACTTGTAGAATTTTCTTAAGTACTAATGAAAGTCTCTCTAAATGTGATTGCCAGGTTTCTGAACAAATGATAATGTCATCAATATAAATGATTAACCATCCCTCTGATAATTCATGTGGGAATATGGTATTCATCATTCTTTGATAATGAGAGGGTGCATTTTTAATACCAAAAGGCATCCTCAAATATTCATAAATACCACAATGAGCTATTATTCTCAATAATTTCCTTGCATGAGGTGTTAAAACATTCTGATGGAAGCCTTTAAGAGCATCCATGGAAGTAATAAACTTTGCTTTGGATAATTGAGTCAAAGTCTCATGGATTCTAGGGATTGGATACCTGTCTGGAATAGTATAGGTATTCAATGCCCTAAAATCCCCAACCATCCTTGACTTATCATTATGCCAAGTAATGATTACTGGAGTTGTGACTTCCACTTCCTCATTGTGTCCAACTTTTCTAAGAACTCCCAGTTTCATTAGTTCATGAATATGACTTTCTAATGCTTCTCTAGCCCTAGGGCTAGCTGGGTAAGCTGGTCTTCTTAATAGTGGGGGATAAGGTCTCTCCACATTAAGCATGATATCCACTTCATGGCCTTTTATAGCCCCAAGTGGTTCATCATCAGAAGCAAAGGCTTTTTGAAATTGAAATAAAATTTCAATAAGTTCTTCCTTCATTTCCGGTGTTAATTCAGGACTAATTTGTGCTTCACTTAATTGATCTGACACAAATTTTTCTTTATTAACATTTTTTACTTGTTGAATGACAGTAATTTCTTTTCTTTCTGGGGAAAAAGCAAATTTTTGCCTTTTATTTTCCCCTATAGTGAAATATCTGTCCTTATGATTATTAATATCAATACCATAGATATTGAGATAATCATTCCCAAGTATAAAGTGTTGTGAAGTACAATTATTCATAACAACAAATTCAGCTTTCAATCTCATACTTCCTGCAGGGTGAGGAAATATTATTGTAGCTTCAAATATACCCAAAGGATGCATATTCTGGCTAGCACTGCTGAATTTTACACCTTCAATTGGCATCAACTTGTCTTGCCAATTGGTATAAATTTTGTCAAGATAATCTTTCCCAACACAAGTGCAAAAAGCACCTGAGTCAAGATGTATCTTGGCTTCTGTGTCATTTATCACAATATTAGTGATACAAGATGACCCAGCTGTATAACCTTTACCTCTGGCAGGTTTGGTTTTTTGCATTCTGGCATCTTGCACATGTATGAGATCCATACATTCATCACTGTACTGTGGTAAGTGAGTATGTACCTCAGTGACCTCAAAAGAAACATTAATATTCTCTATACTAAGTTCTTCTGATGTTTCTTCTTCTTCTGAAGGTTCAGAATCACTTTCATGTAAAGCTACATCAGTTTCTTTTGTGTCTTCCACTTTTTCAACATTTATCTCATTGACTCTTGTCCTTTTTGGACAAGTGTTTGCTAAATGAGATGTGCTTCCACATTTATGACATTTCAAAGGAGGTCTGTCATGTGGTTTATTTGGTTTTGAAATTGGTTTCCCACTAGTCTTGTTGTCTATTGGAGGTTTATACCAATTTCTTCCAATTTTGGTTCTAGTAGTGATATCCTCCATAGCATTGATATAATCTTCTGTAGAGCAAGGCTCAATACATCTGCTTCTTATAGCATGCTCAAGGTCACCACCACACTTTCTTAATATCCTTTTATTTACCATTGGTTCAGACATATCAGGATGAAGGGCAGTTAATCTGTCCTTCTGTTTAAGAAACCAAGTCATGGGCCTGTCCCTCTCAATATTAAAAATGGCTTCCTCAAAAAAATTTTCCATTCTAAATCTCCAGGAATCATTTTCCCATTTGGAAATAACTTGTTCTTTCCACCAAGGCCAGGAATGTTTACCATGGTCTTGTATAATTTTATAATACCATTTCTTAGCTGATTTGGTAAATAATGGGTGTAATCTGGCACTTATGTATTCATCTGGTATGTTAAAGTCTTCTTTGAACATATCAATTGTTTTCATAAATTCCATATGATTATATTCTCCTTCACCACTGAAGGTTGGCCATTCCTCTAATCTTGGAATGTCTTTGAAATTGCAAGCAGTTTCCACATCATTACTTGAAATTGTATGATGTAAATCATTATTCAAGTTAAGAACATTTCTGTCAAGAAATGGTGTGGATTGCCTTGGCAATTCATTTTTTAGTGATATATTATTAATACTTGATTGAATATCTTCTTTCAATTCAAGTCTTGCTTTATCACTTTTTTCTAATTGTTCTTGAAAAAGAGCTGCATTGTGACCAGTTGAATTTTCCAAGTTTTGAACTTGTATTTTCAGTTCTCTTAACTGTCCAGTTATAAAAGAAATTGAATTCTCATCTGGTTGATTGAGTAAGGTAACTTTATGCTCAAGTCTTTCACAAATTTGCGTCAAAGACCAAATATTTGCCTTATTAACATTTTCAAGGCCAATAATGGTCTTTTGTTGGTCTTTAACTTGTACTATCTCATTGCCCAGCTTTTGTTGGACATGATCAAATGCTTTAAATTTTGCCATAATTTCTTTATTACAAGATTCAAAGTAAGTTACAAGCTTTACAAGGTGTATTTCTTTGGAAAGGATTGATTCAATCTTTCCTCCTCCTTGTTTTTGAATTCCATCAAAGTTCTTGCCATATTGAACACATTGTCCATGGCTGTCTTTTCCTTCTTTGGAATCCTGTAATTCTGAGGGTAAGGCTTGTTCCACTTGGGCTTTGCCTTTCCCTTTGCCTTTTGCTTGCCCTTCTGGTTGGTCTTTGGGGCTTGCTTGGGCTTGTTTGGCACTTGTTGAGGCAGATTTTTGCTGGTGGATGCTTGAGGAGCTTCCACTTGGCTGTTGTCCTTGCCTTGGGCCAACTTCTTCTTCTGATCCTCTGATAATATGCTTTGGTTTTTCAACCAAGCTTTTATCTGTTGGACTTGCCCTTTGACAGACATTGGTGTCCAACCCAATAGAAGATCTTCTGTCTTTTCTGGCCCCATGAACTTCTTCACTTGAAGATAAGAGTTAATGGTGCCTATCCAAAGACTTGGAAGGAGTTCCCACTCTTGTTGTTTTGACGCCAGGAACCAGTTTTTCCATTGGGATTGATAAATTTCCACAGTTGCCTGTTGGAAATGGTTCAGGTCTAACAGCAATAGCAGTTATGTCAGCTTCTGGACTCTCAAGAAGAGGTTCAAAGGTGCTGGCTAACCTTTGGGAACTGGTGGAAGTTCTGGCATCCTCCATTTGTGCCTCTCCTCTGGGAGGACATTCTTGCCTTTTGGATTTATGGCTGGAATGTCCTGGTCCAGATCCATTTGATTGGATGGAGTAGTTGCTTCCACTTCTAGTAGGAGTCATTTCACGTCAATTTTAATAAAAATTAGAGTAAAAATGGATTGAATTCACCTGCAGGACCTTTAAAGGGCTCCTTGGTTATTAAACCCCTTGGTGCTGGGCTGGTTTGAATTTCAATACTTGACTCTGAGGCTTCAGAGTTTGAAGAATTTTCTCTGATGGAAGACACTAGAGAAAAAAAATATATAAGTTATTTTATAAAGCAATAAAAATAACTTATAAACTCAACTTATTAAATAAAGTTGTTTTTATGTAATTTATGGCAAATTAAGTCAAAAAATAAAGAAAATATGTCTAAGATAAAAGAAAAAAAATATTTTTAGTAAAGATTTTTTATTTTTAAAAGATTTTTTATTTGATTTATTATTTTCTTTAAAGAAATAACAATTATGCAATTAACAAGTTATTAATCAAAATTATATTTATTATTCACTTTATACTAGAATAACTCAAAGAATAAATTTCAAGTCTGTGATGTGAAAAAGCCACTAGTTAGACAAAAGAAATTTATTCCAAGTCACTCAATAGTATATTGTTTCAAACAATATTCTTAAGAAAAATTAACTTTATTAATATTATAAAGATTATTTATAAGGGATAAGTCCCAAAAAAGCCAATATTAAGACAAATATGGCAATTTTACGTCAAAAAAAGTAAAATAAGGTCTAGAATATGATTTATGTCCCAAAAATTGGTTTAAAATCACGGCCAGGCCCCCAAATGTAAGGTTTGTCTATGAAACTCTTGATAATAGTAACAATATCAAGAGTACTATGACTGTCCTCAGTAGAAAAATATAATATAATGAAATATTATAACCACAAATTTAAATATAATTATTAAAAATAATTATATAAAAAAATAAATTTAATTATTATTATAATAATATAATAATAATAAAAAAATATAATAATTATAATAAATTATAATTATTCTATTATTGTTATAGTCACTGACAGTTATAACAATAAGAAGTGTAAAGCTCTTAATGAGACAATTACACGTGGAAAATAAGAATATTAACCACTTATAAATAATATAAATATTATTTATAAAAAGAATTAATCACACACTGTGCAGAAATAATTCTTTATAGAATAAAATTCTATATAAAAAAAACTAATACTAGATAAAAAAATATAGAACTTTAAAGAAAACTTACTTATAATATTTATTTAATACAACAAGTTATAAAACAACAGTTATCATATTAAATAATCATTATAAGTTAAAAACACGCCGATAAAATCAAAACAATCAAAAATAAAACAACTTTTTATACTAAAATTTATGATTAAAGAGTTTTTGAGAGGAATTTGTGGATTTTAAAAGATATTTAAGATGATAATTTTATATAATAAAAGTTATTATAGATGATTACAACAATAATCTGAATTCTATGAATTCAATTCTTTAATTTAATAAATAAAGAATAAAAATAACTTAAGAATTACTTTTAATAATAAGATTTTATATTTAATAAAACTTTGCCTGTTTAAATGTCTAATATGATTGGATTGATTATGAATGATGGACAAAAACAGTGATGAAAAGACTCTTTTTATGTCTACAGAGCAGCTCTCATGATTTATAATGGATGTAGAGGGCGTGCTCAGGTCAAAACTGAAAAACCATGCTTAAAAATTAAGTTCTTAACTTAAGGCAACTTATTTTTACTTCCAATTTAAAGTTACCAGTGTTATTCTTAACTCCAAGTAACTTTAATCCTCATTTAGTTTAATTATTTTAAGTTTTAATATAAGATAAGTTTATTTATATTAAAGTTCATCACATGAACAACATAAAATCAGAGTTTCAAGCAGAAATCTCTTAAACTGAATTTTTAATTAATTTTTTAAAGAAATCATAATTTTCTTTAAGCTTAATTAAAAAAGTAATTTTCCAGGCTAATTACCCAGGAAACCTATTAATAAAAGATACTTAAAATTTAATTTATATATTGATAATATTAAATTCTAAGCTGTGTGAAATTTTCAAGCAAATCCATTAAGATTTGGATTTTTAATGAATTTTTGAAGTTATTACTATTTTTCCACGTAAAATAGCAATACACACATAACCTTAAGTTTTGATAAGGTTTTGATGATTGAAACCTTAAAGTTTTAAGCTTATTTAAGCTTTTTAAGCTTGATTAAGCTTTGACAGTTCTTAAAACCTTGATTCCAAGCCTGCTTATTGGGATTTACCCTCTTGGCAGCTTGAAATTCTTATCCAATTTAGGATAAAATCAGTTTAAACCTTAAGGTTGGATCAAAGTCTAATCTTAAAGTTTAAATAAGGTTGAAAATCCTCCAATACAGGTGGACAACCTTAATTGAATCATTGCAGATCCAAAAAGTTGGGTACCCCAGCTCTATTTGGTCTTTTTCCTTTGTCCCACCTTTTTGCGTGGATTTTGCCCTTTTATTTATTTAAAGCCATACTATGGCCTTAAACCCTTTTAAATTGAGCTCACGCAGGATTTACATTCTGTATGGCAAATCCTTAGCCAATTCAGTAAATATACACCACACCTCAATTTTAACTAAAATTTTGGTAAAGTTGCATAAACCTTATGTAACTTTAAATTTAAGCTTAATTAAGCTTAAATTTAACAATTTAAAAAAATGTTAAAAAAGTTACATTAGTACTGTGAGATTCTTAAATCTTCTAATAACACAAGAAATAAGTGTTTTTGGGTATAACACCCTATGGGTGTACCCTAGGTTATTTTTGGTGTAGAATCCAAAAATGACATAATAATTATAACTTTGTTTATCCAAAAAAAAGTTATACTTATTTTTTATTATTTTTTATTTTAAATTCAACTAAAAAGTCTGTTTAAGACAAATTTAATTGTTTATAAAATCATTTGTGGCCTTATGGGTATGTTAAACATACCTCACAGGCTCACATGAAGTCTTTTCTTCAAATCTTTCTACAAAAATACTTAATTTGTTCAATTTTTCTGTAAGATTGTCAATACTCACATCATAATTGATTGTCAAAGTTTTCTCTTTGATATCACCTATGTATCTGTACAATTCTTGTTGTCCTTGTATTAATTTTTGAGTATTGTCAATTAATACTTTTGGTTTATTATTTTCAATCATAAATTTTATGTTGTCAATCTCTTTCTTGTTTTGTACAACAATTTTTGTTAAAGAAGATAAATTATTATTTATTTCTTGTAATGATAATAAACTATTTTTAATTTCTTTTAGAGGTACAATACTATTTTTAATTTCTGTTCAAGTATTTACAACATCAGTAGACAAGGTTATTTCTTTGGGAAATGGGGTTGTCTCATTCTTTGTTCCTCTTTGTCTTTGAATTCCATCAAAGTTCTGGCCATATTGAAGACATTGTCCATGGCATCTTTTTGGATTTTGGGAATCCTGTAGCTTGGGGAATATGGTTTCCTCCAATTCTTTTTCTTGTTCTTCTTCCCTTCTTGGGGAAGTGGGTTGGCTTGGGGCTTGCTGGTAGAAGCTACTGGGGCTTCTTCCTTGGTTTCCTCCCTCCTTTTGGCGTGGTAATCCTTGATCTTTTTGATTTGAGGTTTGGATGACAGTGGATTCCATCCATTGGAGTATTTCACTATCTCCTCCTCTTTGAGGAATTTTTTCAGGATGTGCCAGGAGTTCATTACTCCTTGGTGTATTTGGGGCAGCATTTCCCAATCTTTGTCCTTGTACACTGTATAATACTGCTTGTACTGGCTCATGTAGATGTCTATTTGAGCCCTCTGAATGTGATTTGTACCTATTTGAGTTACTCATACTTCGTTCCAATTCAGGTTCAGATATCATGGGCATTTCTGGGACTTGCCTTTGGGATAAGGCACTTCCTTGTGTGGATTCTGTTCCACTGGGGATATTGCCCTTTCTTTTCCCTTTTGAGGGATCAGTTCTACCTCTGAGTCCAGCTCCATCTGATTGGATGGAGTATTTGGAACCTCTTCTGGTAGTCATAGTTTAAGGAATAAGAAAAATATAAGTATTTTAGAATAAAAATTCTTTTTATGGAAATTATAAAAGAGGTGCTCACCTTCAGAGTCTTGAATGGTGGGTCCTGGAAAGTCCAATTTCTAAGCTCTCTTTCTTTTAGTGATAACTGGTGTTGGAGAACTTTGACAAGTTTCTTCCACCAATCTCTCAACAGTAGTTTGGTTATCTTCTGTTTGGTTTTCTTCAAACACTAAAAAAGACAAATAAATATAAGTCTTTTTATAAGAAGTGTTATTTTTTGGCAAGATATGGCAATTTTCCACGTAGAAATTGCTTTTATATCTTTAAAAAATTGAAATGAATAAAGAAATGAATAAAAATGAATAAAAATAACTTTTTTTATTGGTTTTTAATATTTTTTATATTTTCATTTTTAAAGAATAAAAAAAATGAATATGATTCTTTTTTTTAAAATTAAATTATAAAAAAATTATTTTTAATTTATAAAATATCTTTTTTAATCCCTAGAGTCACTCAAATAAAGTTCTTGCAAGTCTCAGGATGTGAAAAACCACATGTAAGACAGTACAATTGCTTTCCAAATGCCTCGATAGCTTCTAAAATCAATAAAATATGAAATTATTATATAATTTTATGATTACAAATATAATTTATTATTGGATAAGCCCAATTAGAATCTTTTAAAAAGGTCCTTTTAAGTAAATATCACTGCCAGGCCGCCAAATGTAAGGTTTGACTATGAAACAATAAGTAAAAATTATTAATATTTTACTTATTGTACTATGGATGTCCTTATAAATGAAATAAATCAGATAAAATAATTATAATAATAAAGAATTATTATAATTGTGGTTGAAAATGATTATATTATTCAATAAATATAATAATATAGCTTATATAATAAACTGTAATATAATGAAAACAGATATATTAATATAAAATAATTAATATATTTAATGGCTCTTTATTATTGTTAAAAACAAATAATAAAGGCGTAAAAAAATGTTTTTATTAATAAAAAACAATTAATAACAATAATATTACCAATATTAAAGTTATAAATTAATATAAATACTATTTATATTAATTAAAGAATTATTAAAATAATAATGAAGAGAAAATTATTATAATAAGAGAAAATAACCTACTTTCAATACTTAATATAATAATTTTGAGATATTTTACGCCAAAAAAATATAAATACAACCTTTTCAAATTGTATTCACAATAAAAATAAAAAAAAATTACTAATAATCTTGAATTTTACGTGGAAATGAGTTTTAGAGAGATTTTTAACAAAAACAATTGACTAAATGATTTAATCACGTCAAAATAGATGATTATAACAAGGTGTTCTTTGGTATTTAATAATATAATAGTTTTATATATATATAATAAAGAAATTACCTTTGATTTAATTGATTTAATGTTTTTGATGCGTCTGAGGTGAAAACAGAGTAAAAAGAGCTCTATTTATAGTAAATACCTCCCTCCTAGAGTTCAACAGGCTTCTATTAGACGTGTACTGATCATATCCACTGGAATTGATCAATCTTTTAAGGTTTGAGGATGATTGCATCATGATCAAACCATAATACAACATTATTACACCATTATTTAGAGTTATCACTATAATTCTAAGTTTGATGACATCAGAGGCTTGGCAGAACCCTGAATTTCGTGGATTTTATTAGTTTTAATCATAAACTAATAGTATTCACCAATTTTATCACTCATATGACTGTTAAACTTAATTTAAGGTTACAGTAGGAGATCATAACTGCTCAATTTAAGCTCAGACTTTGATCTATCATAACTTTTCAGTTTTACACGCTACAGCAATTCAGAGAGTGAATTTTAATAGCCTGACATAACCGCATTATGCTGCCAAGAGCTTTCCATTTCATCATCAAAACTCTAATTTTGATGATTTTTCTTGTAACTCATCTTTTCTGTTGAAATTCAATATTTTAAACTTCAAACCATGATTTCAGGGGGTTGTACGCTGAATTTAATAATAAAAATTACATCATTCTTCACGAATTAACTAGTAGAATCCAACTGTGTACTTCTTTTTAAGTTTGGACCACTTTCACAACAAAGTGGTCAACAGCTCTGTTGATTTTTATCAATATTTCATCATAGGTTTTAACCTTGATTATAATTTGTAAAATAAAGCTTATATCTGTGTTCTTACAGTAGTTACGTGGTAACTTTATTTTTGGTTCATCACTCTATCCTGTACATTTTAAGAGATATTAGCTATGATCCTTGAATATATGCATTGACCAAAAAAGTGCATATATTCAGGTTAATTGCTTAAGTATTAACTTTGGAAATTGGCTCATTAATTGTTTTATGTGTAAATCCTCATGGGAAATCCAATGGTCCAATTTATTTCACATGTTGTTTCAATGGTTCTTGAAATAAATAAGGATTTATAGTTTTTATAAGGTATTATTCCTTATAACCCATTAAATATTGACTTTACAGATATGCCATAAAAATGGCATATGTGTATTTTACCATAGGGAATCCAATGGTATAATTTATTTCACATGTTGATTCATTGGTTTTTAAGTTAAATCAATTTTTGTACCAATTTATGGTATTTTTGTATTTTTAAAGTAATTATTTTTAATGTATAATTATTCTAAGTAATTTTAGTATAATTATCTTAAAGGTATAATTATTCTGAGTATTTCTTGTGACCTTATTGGGTATGTGGTCATATCTCAAAGGCTCACAGTCAAGGTGGGAGCATTGTCAAATTTGATTGAATCAATTCCAAAGCCATTATGACAAGATTCTCAATATAGAAGTATCCTTCAAGATTTTGGTAAAGGTGAATCTGTCCAAGATTATTCTCTTGATTCCTCCTCCCAACTTCTTCTTTACAAAGATTGGGTGGTGGTCCCAAATGACCCCACAATTCAACTCAGAATACTTCAAAAAAGGCATGACTCTCCTCTAGCTGGACATCCTGGCCAAGAGAAGATTCTCAAACTTGTCAAGCAGGATCTCCACTGGTCTGGCAAGACTCAATTTATCAAGGATTATGTATCATCCTGTCAACAGCGTTAAAGAAACAAAAATATTCACCATAAGAAGTTTGGACTCCTCAAACCGCTTCCAATTTCAAATGGTCCTTGGATTTATCTTTCAATGGATTTCATCACTCAATTGCCACTGTCCAATTCCTTTGACTCAATCCTTGTCATAGTGGACATATTCTTAAAAATGGCAGTTTTCATTCCAAAAATGTCTTCAATAACTTCATTAGATTTGGTCCATTTATTAATTAAGAATATTTTCTCAAATCATGGCCTTCGTTCAAGCATTGTTAGTGATAGAGGTTCCCTTTTTGTTTCTTCCTTTTGGACCAATCTTTGTCAGCAGCTCAAGATTTCAACAGATGTGTCAACTGCTTATCATCCAGAAACTGATGGACAGACAGAGAGGGTAAATCAGATACTAGAACAGTACCTTTGGATGTATGTCAGTTATCATCAAGATGATTGGAACACCTGGCTCCCTCTGGCTGAATTTTCCTACAATCATTCTGATCACTCTTCAACCAAGCAATCCCCGTTTTTCACTTTTTATGGAAGAGATCCTCAATTTGACTCAGTTCACATCACTCAACATACTCCTGCTGGAAAGTTATCAACAAAAATCCAATCAGTACAGCAAGATGTCAAGAGAGAACTTGAAGTTTCCATAAACAGGTTTAAGAGGTATGCAGATAAAAGTAAAGCAAGTCCAGCTGTTTTCAATCCCGGTGACATGGTATGGCTTTCTTCTAAGAACATCAAATCAACTAGACCCGCCAAAAAACTGTCTGAAAGATGGTTGGGTCCTTTTCCAATATTGAAGAAAGTCAGCACTCATGCCTACCACCTCAAGTTCCCATCTCAATGGAAATCCATCCACCCGTCTTCCATATTTCCCTCTTAGAACCAGTCAAGACATCAACAATCCCAAATTGGCATCAAGAGCCTCCTCCTCCAAACATTATTTAAGAAGAAGAGGAATGGGAAGTCTCTCAAATACTGGATTAAAAGCTCAAGAGAGGCAAATTATGGTATCTGGTGAAATGGAAAGGTTTCAGGCAAGACCCAGAAAGATCCACTTGGGAATCAACCAAAAACCTCAAGAATTGTCCTGAACTGGTCAAAGATTTTCATTCATTATATCCTGACAAGCCTGTGCCCCATTCTTCGAAACCTTGATTCATTATGGTGCTTGATGGGTAGAGGAATTACCAGAAATATTTGGCATGGCTTTCAACTTCATTTCCAATCTTATGGCCATTTTTGCTTGGGACAATGGGCCATTCAATTTTCAATTCATTTCCAAGACTTCAAAATTCAAATTCATTCCTTAAACATTTATGGTTTTTATTTTTATGGCACTGGTGGAGTTGTGAGGTTTGACTATGAAACAATAAGTAAAAATTACTAATATTTTACTTATTGTACTATAAATATCCTTATAAATAAAATAAATAAGATAAAAAAAATTATAGTAATAAAGAATTATTATAATTATGGCATAAAATAATTATATTATTAAATAAATATAATAATATAATTTATATGATAAAAAATAATATATATAAAATAAATATATTAATATAAGATAATTAATAGATTTAAAAGGACTTTATTATTGCTACCAACAAACAATAAAGGCATAAAAAATTGTTTTTTTTAATAAAAACAATTAATAACAATAATATTACCAATATTAAAGTTATAAATTAATATAAATACTATTTATATCAATTATAGAATTATTAAAAGTAATAATAGAGAAAAATTATTATAATAAGAGAAATAACCTACTTTTAACGCTTAATATAATAATTTTGAATACATATACACCTAGGAATGTAAATACAACTCATTTAAGCTGTAGTTACAATAAAATTTAAGAGAAATTACAACTTTTCTTGGTTTTACGTGGATTTGAGGTTTTTGAGAGAAATTTAAACAAAACAATTAAATAATTCCAATAATAATGTCAAGGATGAAGATTATTATAAGATTACCTTTGGTCTTTAATAATATAAAAGTTTTATATATACAGAATAAAGAAATTACCTTTTTACTTAACAATTTAATGTTTTGTAAGCGTCTGAGGGGAAAACAGAGTAAAAAGAGCTCTATTTATAGTAAATACCTCACTTCTAGAATCCAACAGGCTTCTAGTAGACGTGCACTGATCATATCCACTGGAATTTATCAATATTTTAAAGTTTTGTGATTATTACATCATGATCAAACCATCTTATCTCATTATTATGCCATTATTTAGAGTTATCACTATAACTCTAAGTTTGATGACGTCAAGGCTTGGCAGAGCCCCAAAATTCGTGTATTTTATTAGTTTCATCATAAACTAACTGTATTCACCAATTATATCACTCATATGACTGTTAAACTTAATTTAAGGTTACAGTGAGTGATCATAAATGATCAAATTAAGCTCAAACTTTGATCCCTAATAACTTTTAAGTTTTACATGCTAAAGAAATTCAGAGAGTGAATTCTAATTGCTTGGAATAGCCTTATTATTCTTCCAAGAGAATTTCATTACATAATCAAAACTCTATTTTTGATGATTTTTCTTGTAACTCATCTTTTCTGTGGAAATTTAATATTTTAAACTTCAAACCATGATTTCAAGGGGTTATACCTTGAATATTATAATAGAAAGTATATAATTCTTCACGAATGAGCTAGTATAATCCAACTGTCTACTTTTTTTAAGTTTGGACTACTTTCACAACAAAGTGGTCAACAGCTCTATTGATTTTAATCAATAATCCCTTACAGGTTTTAACCTTGCTTATAACTTGTGAAATGAAGTTCATTTCTGTATTCCTACAGTAATTACGTGATGACTTTATTTGTGGTTCATCACTCTATCATGCATATTTCAAAAGATATTAGCTAAAATCCTTGAATATATGCATTGACCAAAAAAGTGCATATATTCAGCTTAACTCCTTAAGTATTGACTTTGGAGATTACCTTCTTAATTGTTTTATGTGAGGATATTTATGGAGAATCAAATAGTACCATTTATTTCAAATGTTGTTTCATTGTTATTTGAAATAATTAAGGATTTATGTTTTTTATAAGGTATCATTACTTATAGCTCATTAAATATTGACTTTACAGATATGCCATAAAAATGGTGTATGTGTATTTTACCATGGGGAATCCAATGGTATAATTTATTTTCAATTTTTATTCATTGGTTTTTAATTTAAACCAAGTTTTATGCCAATTTATGGCATTTTTGTAGTTTCAAGGTAATTCTTTTTAATGTATAATTATTTTAAATATTTCTTGTGCCCTTTTTGGGTATGTGGTCATATCTCAAAGGTTCGCATTCCCTACCACCAAAAAGGATTGTACAACAATCTGATATGTGTAATTAGGGTATCATCCACTGTCCTACCTCTCCAATAGACTTTGTTAGTCTTGAAGCTCAATAATGCTTAATTTTTCTATTTTTCAGGTTTTCTTTCATGTCTGAACCTTCTTAGTAGTTGATCAGAATTTTTTATATCTTTCTCAAGTAGCCATTCATCTTCTTGAGTTGAATTTCTATACCTTACAAGGTATTCTCTTTCTTTTTTGTTTCTTGTCCTTCTTTCTTTAAGGACTTTTACAATTTTCTTTTCTTCTCCTTCTTCCAAGGGGGGAATTTCAAGTGGGGGTTTATTTCTTAGTGAAAATAATTCCTTGTCACTTGAAATCTAAAGTCTTATCAGACTTACATGGAAAGTTGGGTGTTTGTTAATTAATTCACCTGTGAGTTCCAATTGCACAGAATTGGGTCCATGGAGTGCTTTTATCATAAATGGTCCTGCAAAGGAATCTTTCAATTTCTTTGGACCTTTTATGTTATTGAAATTAAGGGTTGATACTAGGACTAAGTCTCCTATTTTGAAGTCAGGTGGTTCATTAATTTTATCCCATCTTTCTTTTTCATATTTGAAAGAATCTTGCATACATCTGTTTGCATGGTGTCTTGCTTTGTCAAGCATTATCTTAAAACTGCTTGCTGTTGGATGTATATCCAATAAGTCCTTTTTGAGGGTATCATAAGGAAGTCTTGGATTCCAACCTTTTTTCTAGCATTTCTGGTGTTTTGCCAGTAGAAGAATGGATTGACTTTTTATATGTCAGTTCAAGAGCTGGTATTAGTGTACACCAATCATGGGTAAAACCATCAGAATCTTTGAATTCTAGTCCATAAGCACAGAATCTTATGATCATTTCCTCCAAGGTCTGTATCATTATTCTGCTAAACCATCAGTTTGAGGATGGTAAGCTGATGAGAATGATAATTTTTGTCCAAACAAGTTATGGAGATTTGTCCATAATGCTGAAGTGAATTTTGGGTCTCTATCACTTTGTCACAGGGGCTCTTGGAAGAAGAGGGCCTGGCACTCAGGAATCAAGAACTCACTTGGAGGGCTCCAAAGATAAAAGAATAATAAGAATGAATTTCTTTAAGAAAGAATATGGGAGAAAACAAGTATGCCAAAAGATGAGATAAGAAAAAGATGAAGCCAATAGCCAAAGATAATAAAGAAGCCAAAAGCCAAGAAGCCAACCAAGTGAATCCTCAATTCACTGTTTCAACCTGCCAGAAAAGGAAATGGAATTAGTATAAGGATATGACCACCAATATCCACTGGACAGGCGAGGAAATAAAGGAAGAGGGTGCTGAATGACTGACTTAAGATTATCAGTATTAACTTTAATAAGGTAAAAGAAAATAAGGATAAAAATAAATCCAGTATATTAATTAACTGGGGAAAAAGTCCCCAGGTGATGAAAAGTGGCCGGTATATGTGAAAAACTGAAAGATTGATCCTGGAAGGTGGATCAATGACTGTATTGTCCGAATCGGGAAATACAGTTCTGGCCATCTTGAAATTTGAACTGTGTGATGGAATTCCCACAGTGGAATAAGAAATGGCCCAATTGGGCCAAGGCCATACAGATTGATTGAACAAGGCCTGTACGGATGGATTGGGTTGTCCAAGGAGTATTGAAATACTTGATACCTTGACAACTGATTGAAAAGATGTAATACCTTTGAGAATTGCCCTTAGAATAACCCTGAATGAAATTGCCAACCCAACTCCTGCTGAGCCAGGTGGTTGGAGTCTTTGAATGGTCTTCTGATTGCCGCCATGGATTACTAAACTGATGAGTCCAAAGGTCCTCCTTCGGAATGGGCGTTGGATCTTGGTACCTTGAGTTAAGAAGGTTGATTTGGGTCCTGAAAACGTCACCATTGAATTGCTGAGCAAAAATGGTGCATAATGGTATATAACACCATATATGCACCACTCCTGCAACCTTGAGTACAAGGTTCATGGAGGAATGAAGCAATCTTCCCTTAAGTTGAGGGAAATGCTTGTTGAGATGATTTGGTGGCCTCTGGTGGTTGCCAGAGGCCATGACGGTGAAGTTGGTCCATGGTGGTCCAGGGCCAAAAATGGATCCAAGGTGTTTTGGTCCAATTTGGGTCCAAGGGATTGGTGGCCAAAAAATGGCTCAGGTGGGCCCAATTGTGGTTTGGGACCCACCTGGCCTTGGGGGCTAGGTTGCTGCCCCCTTTGGCCCCTTTTGGCCTCATTGGATTAGGCCAAAAGGGGCCTAATCCGCCTACGGACCGCGGTACGTGGCCTACGGACCGCGGACCGCGGCTTACGGACCGTACGGACCGCGGACCGTAGAAGCCGTGGGGGGCCTAAATGGCCCAAAAAGGCCATTTAGGCCAAAACCCCCATCATGAAAGGGGTGGCCATGGGGCCTGGAAGCCCCTAGAAGACAAAGGGACCCCCCAGGCCCAAAAACAGTGATGGAGGCCTGGGGGTTGGTGAGATGGGAATTGGCCAAGAGGGCCAATGACGCAGGATATGGCCTGAGGCCATAAAAGATGATGGTGGCCATACGTGGCCAATGGAATGGGTTATGGAGTAAGAGCCATGGAACACCCAAAAAGGGGTCAATTGGCCATAAATGATATGACATGGCCAATTGGCCCCAACTTGGCTCCAGGTTGGATTGCCGCCGCCATCAAGGAGGAGGGTCAAAATACGTGGTTGTGACACACTTATAATATTCTGGAATAAGCCTGTATAGCTAATAACTTTATTCCATATCATTATGCCGGTGTCCATAGCTTTGTCATCTTTGTGACATGGTAGGAACATGGGAGTTTTACTGTATCTGTCAACTAATACTAGGCAAGCATTATAGCTCCTGTCTCCTCCTGGAGGTAAAGCTGTTACCCCATCCATAAGAACTATTTCCCATGGGGATTTTGGTTCTTGGATTTGGATCATCATTCCAAATTTCTTTCCTGTGGCTCTGTTTGATTTTTGACATGTGTCACAGGTTTGGCAGTATTCCGCAACATCTTTCTTCCAATTTGGCCACCAAGAGCAGGTTTTAACCGTTTCTAGTGTTCTGTCTTCTGAAAGATGTCCAGCTGCAACACTATCATGACACTCATGTAAAATAGTGTTTATCAGGGTTCTATCTGTTAAGACCATAACACATGTGTGTTTTGTTCTATGGTAAAGGATTCCATCAAGGAGGTGGAATCTTGCTTCATCATATGCCTTTTTCCATGTTTCATCTAGTTTTGATGAAAGTGATGGATCTTTGCAGTCTTTCATTAGAAGTTGGCTTAAGATATGGAAATTATTGTCTATCTTATAGCTTTCTTTAACTTGGTTAAAGAATTCTGTGCCAATATCTGTAACACATATTCCTTCTATATGGTGTTCTTCTTGTGGCACCCATGCTGGATTGTCAGGGGTATTTGCTAGAGCCCATCTGCTAAGACCATCTGCATTTTTATGGATATTAACAGATTTATGAACAATAGTCATATTTCCTCTGTATTCTTGGATAGCAATTTGCCATCTCAGCATATGTCTATTTGGAGTCTTCATATTTAATAGTGATTTCACAGCATTACAGTCTGTGATTACATCAAATACTGTGCCATCCAAATAATAATGCAGTTTTTCTAAAGCCCACACTAAGCATAAGCATTCCATTTGGCTGGTTCCATACGTTGCTTCTGTTGGCTTTATTTGCCTTGAAATGAAACAAATTGGTCCTTCCACTGGTTTATCATTGATAATTTGTGTTTGGTGAAGTGCAGCACCTAGTCTTTCTCCACAAGCATCAATGTATAGTTTGAAGGGTAGTTTCCAATCTGGCATTAGAAGAAATTGGGCATTTGTTAGTGAATTTTTCAATTCTTCATATGCCTTGACTCATTCTTCTGTCATTTAATAGACTTTTTGTTGATCACATAGCTTATACAAGGATTTGGCAATTTTTGCAAAGTCCTTTATATGCTGTCTAAGGTAACCAGCAAATCCTAGAAATGGTTGCATTTCTTTTTTTGGTTTGAGGCATTGGTTTAAGTAGTATTGCTGTTACTTTGTTTTTGTCTATGCCTAGACTAAGTCCAGATACCACATGTCCTAATGCTTTTAGTTCACTGGATGCAAAATGACACTTTTTCAAGGAAATTTTCATATTCACTTGCACTATTTTTTGTAGTACCCTTTCAAGTCTTGTGAGGTGATTTTCCCAAGTTTCTGAGCAAACTATGATATCATCAATATAGATAATTAACCATCCTTCTGATAATTCTTCAAGAAATATGGTGTTCATCATCCTTTGATAATGGGAAGGTGCATTTTTTATGCCAAATGGCATTCTTAAGTATTAAAAAATCACACAGTGAACTATTATCCTCAGTAGTTTTTTGGCATTGTCTGTTAAGATATTTTGATGAAAACCCTTTAAGGCATCCATGGCTGTAATGAACTTGGCTTGTGACAATTGTGTCAATGTCTCATGGATTCTGGGTATTGGATATCTGTCTGGAATGGTATAGGTGTTCAGGGCTCTGAAGTCTCCTACCATCCTTGATTTTCCATTATGCCAAGTTATAATGACAGGTGTAGTGACCTCTACCTGTTCATTGTGTCCTACCTTTCTTAATACTCCAAGGTCCATTCATTATTTAATGTGTACCTCCAAGGCTTCTCTAGCCCTTGCACTAGCTGAATAAGCATGTCTCCTTAGTAAAGGTGGGTAAGGCTTTTCCACATTAAGAATTATATCCACTTCATGCCCAATTATGGCACCTAGTGGCTCCTTGTCAGTTGCAAAGGCATTTTTGTACTTAAATAAGAGGTCAATCAATTTTTATTTCATTTTATCTGTGAATTCTTGATTGAACTCTGCCTCTTTGAGTTGTTCAGATATAAAAAGGTCCTTTTCTGGACTTTTCTCTTCATTCTTAATAACTGTGATTTGTTTTTTGTTATTCAAGAAGCTAAAATTTTATCTTTCATTATCTCCTATGGTAAAATATCTGTCTTTTTTGTTAGATATGTCTATACCATAAATTGACAAGTAGTCATTTCCAAGTATGAAGTGATTACTAGTACAGTTTTCCATTACTACAAACTCTACTTTAATTCTGACACATTGTGAGGGGTGAGGAAAAATTAGTGTTAAATCAATGATTCCAAGGGGCTTCATGTTTTCACTTGCACTAATAAATTTGACACCTTGTATTGGCATAGGTTTTTCTTGCCAGTCTTGGAGAATGGTTTTTAAATAACTTTTACCAACACAGGTGCAATATGCTCCTGTATCCAAATTCATTTTTCCTTCTTGGTTATCAACCATAACAATACTTATACTTTATTTTCCAGCTGTATATCCCATTCCTTTTGCAGCTTTGGTTCTGTACATTTTGGCATCTTGTACATTTGTAAGGTTTGTGTTGGATGTCCCAACTTGTGGTAAGTTTGAGTTAACATCCAGTACTTGATAAATCATATCAATATTATTAATTTGTGCATTAATTATATTAATTCCATCACTTTCAGTACTTTCTGACTCTTCTGTTTCTTTTTTAGAGTCAGATTCCTCCTCTTTGTCATTGTGGTTTTCTGTTTCCACAATTTCATTAATCTTTGCCTTTTTGAGGTAATTATTGGCTAAGTATCCAATACCTCCACATTTATGGCATTTTCTTTGCTAATTATTGTTGGATGTATTGCGCTTGGAAGCTTCTTTTGATTTATCTTTTTTGATAAATGGTTTATTTGGACTTTTAATGTCCAATTTCTTCCAAGTTCTGCCAATTTTCGTTCTTGTCACTATGTCTTCTAGTGCATTGATATACTCTTCTATGGACATTTCTTAAGTATTTTCATGTGCACCATCTTTTGTGACATTTTTGGGTACAATGCATTGAGTCT
Organism: Austropuccinia psidii; assembly: GCA_023105745.1. Taxonomy (NCBI): domain Eukaryota; kingdom Fungi; phylum Basidiomycota; class Pucciniomycetes; order Pucciniales; family Sphaerophragmiaceae; genus Austropuccinia; species Austropuccinia psidii. The sequence goes on along the minus strand of JALGQZ010000004.1, from coordinate 25,298,697 downwards.
TTCAACTTGTTTTAAGAACCAAGTTAAAGGTTTTTCTTTGTCTGGCTCAAAGAAAGAATATTCAAATGCATCTTCTATCTTGTACCTCCAGGCATCATTAGCCCACTTGGTGATTATTTCTTGTTTCCACCAAGACCAGGTATTTTTGCCATTTGTTTGTTTTATGCTATAATACCATCTTTTTGCAGATTTTTCAAACAATAAATGTAATCTTGCAGTGATTAATTCATGTGGTATGGCATAATCTTCTTGTAGGATGTCAATTGTTTTGATAAATGACATGTGGTCATATTCACCTTCTCCTGTGAATGTTGTTCATTCTTTTAATTGAGGCCCTTCCTTCATTAAGACTTGGTTATTGTCTTGATGACTTAAGTCTTTTATGAATGTATTTGATATTTCCTCTTTTGGTCTAACAGGGCTTCTTATGTGAGAAAATGGGGTTGATAACTTTGGCATATTTAAGTTAGCCTCATTAATTTTATCCATTTTTTCAGTAATAAGCCTTCTTTCACTTTGAATGTCATCTTTCAGATGCATTCTTGCTTCATCACTTTTTTCCACATGGTCTAAAAGTAATTTTGGTGTGATGAAGTTTTTTCTTCAAATTTTTCTACAGAAATGCTTAATCTGTGTAATTTTTGTGTAACATTATCAATACTTACGTCATAATTGATTGTCAAAGTTTTTTCTTTGATATCACTTATGTATTTGTACAACTCTTGTTGTTCTTGACTTAATTTCTGAGTATTATCAATTAACACTTTTGGTTTATTATTTTCAATCATAAATTTTATGTTATCAATTTCCTTTTTATTTTGTATAAGTTTTGTTAAAGATGATAAGCTATTCTTTATTCCTTGGAAATATAATAAACTATTTTTAATGTCTTTAAGAGGTAAAATACTATTTTTAAGCTCTGTTAAAGTATTTACAGCATCAGGAGACAAGGTTATTTCTTTGGGAAATGGGGTTGTCTCATTCTTTGCTCCTCTTTGTCTTTGAATTCCATCAAGTTTCTGGCCACGTTGAATACATTGTCCATAGCATCCTTTTAGATTTTTGGAATCCTGTAGCTTGGGCAATATGGTTTTCTCCAATTCTTTTTCCTGTTCTTCTTCCCTTCTTGGGGAAGTGGGTTGGCTTGGGGCTTGCTGGTAGAAGCTACTGGGGCTTCTTCCTTTGTTTCCTCCTTATTTTTGGCATGGTACTCCTTGATCTTTTTGATTTGAGATTTGGATGATAGTGTATTCCATCCATTGGAGTATCTCACTATTTCCTCCTCTTTGAGGAAATTTTTCAGGATGTGCCAGGAGTTCATCACTCCTTGGTTTATTCGGTGCAACATTTCCCAATCCTTGTCTTTGTACACTGTGTAGTACTGTTTGTACCATCTCATGTAGATGTCTATTTGAGCCCTCTGAATGTGATTTGTACCTGTTTGAGTCACTCATACTCAGCTCCAATCCTGGTTAAGATATCATGGGCATTTCTGGGACTTGCCTTTTGGATAAGGAACTTCCTTGTGTGGATTCTGTTCCACTGGGGATATTGCCCTTCCTTTTCCCTTTTGAGGAATCAATTCTACCTCTGAGTCCAGCTCCATCTGATTGGATGGAGTATTGGGATCATCTTCTGGTAGTCATATTTTAAGAAAAATAAGAAATAAGAATATTTGAGAACAGGAATTCTTCTTATGGCAATTTATAAATGAGGTACTCACCTTCAGAGTCCTGAATAGTGGGTCCTGAAGATTCCAATTTCTTGGCTTTCTTTTTCTTAGTGATTATTGGTGTTGGAAACCTTTGAAAAGCTTCTTCCACCAATCTTTCAACAGTGGTTTAGTTGTCCTCTGTTGGATTGTCTTCAAACACTAAAAAAGAGAAATAAATATAAGTCTTTTATATGAAAGTGTTATTTTTGGTAAGATATGGCAATCGTCCACATAAAAATTGCTTTTATATCTTTTAAAAAGTGAAAATAATTAAAGAAATGAAATTAAGATGAATAAAATAACTTTTTCATTGGTTTTTAATATTTTTTATAATTTTTCTTGTTTTTATTTTCAAAGAATAAAATAAAAATGAATATCATTCTTTTATGAAATTAATTTATAATAGAAAATTATTTTTAATTTATAAAATATCTTTTTTAATTACTAGGGTCACTCAAAGAAAGTTCTTGCAAGTCTAAGGATGTGAAAAACCACTTGTAAGACAGTACAATTGCTTTCCAAATGCCTCAATAGTATTTAAAATCAATAAATATAAAATTATTATATAATTTTATGATGATAGTTATAATTTATTATTGAATAAACTCAATTGTAATCTTTTTAAAGGTCTTTTAGAGTAAATATCATGGCCAGGCCCCCAAATGGAAGGTTTGACTATGAAACAATAAGTAGAAATTACTAATATTTTACTTATTGTACTATGAATGTCCTTATAAATGAAATAAATAAGATAAAAATAATTATAATAAGAAAGAATTATTATGATTTTGCGTAAAATAATTATATTATTAAGTAAATATAATAATATAATTTATATTATGAAAAATAATATATATAAAATAAATATATTAATATAAGATAATTAATATACTTAAAAGCACTTTGTTATTGTTACCAACAAATAATAAAGGCGCAAAAAATTGCTTTTTATTAATAAAAAACAATTCATACCAATAATATTACCAATATTAAAGTTATAAATTAATATAAATACTATTTATATCAATTATAGAATTATTAAAAGTAATAATAGAGCAAAATTATTATAATAAGAGAAATAACCTACTTTGAATGCTTAATATATCAATTTTGAATAAATTTACGCCTAGAAATGTAAATACAACTTATTTAAATTGTAGTTACAATAAAATTCAAGAGAAATTACAAATTTCCTTGGTTTTACGTGGATTTGAGGTTTTTGAGAGAAATTTAAACAAAACAATTAAATAATCACAATAATAATGTCAAAGATGAAGATGATTATAAGATTATCTTTGGTATTTAATAATATAAAAGTTTTATATATAAAGAATAAAGAAATTACCTTTTTATTGAATGATTTAATGTTTTGTAAGCGTCTGAGGGGAAAACAGAGTAAAAAGAGCTCTATTTATAGTAAATACCTCCTCCTAGAGGCCAACAGGCTTCTAGTAGACGTGCACTGATCATATCCACTGGAATTTATCAATATTTTAAGGTTTGGTGATGATTACATCATGATCAACCATCTTATCTCATTATTACGCCATTCTTTAGAGTTATCACGATAACTCTAGGTTTGATGAATTCAAGCCTTGGCAGAACCCCAAAATTTGTGGATTTTATTAGTTTTAATTATAAACTAACAGTATTCACCAATTATATCACTCATATGACCATTAAACCTAATTTAAGGTTACAGTGAGTGATCGTAAATGATCAAATTAAGCTCAAACTTTGATCCTTAATAACTTTAAAGTTTTACACGCTACAGAAATTCAGAGAGTGAATTCTATTAGCTTGGCATAGGCCTATTTTTCTGGCTAGAGCATTTAATTACATCATCAAAACTCTATTTTTGATGATTTTTCTTGTAACTCATGTTTTCTGTTGAAATTTAATATTTTTAAGTTCAAACCCTGATTTCAAGGGGTTATACCTTGAATATTATAATAGAAAGTACATCATTCTTCACAAATCACCTATTTTAATCCAACTGTCTACTTTTTTTTAAGTTTGGACTACTTTCACAACAAAGTGGTCAACAGCCCTATTGATTTTAATCAATAATCCCTTACAGGTTTTAACCTTGTTTATAACTTGTGAAATGAAGCTCACTTCTGTATTCCTACAGTAATTACGTGATGACTTTCCTTTTGGTTCATCACTCTATCATTCATATTTCAAAAGATATTAGCTAAAATCCTTGAATATATGCATTGACCAAAAAAGTGCATATATTCAGCTTAACTCCTTAAGTATTGCCTTTGGAGATTATCTTTTTAATTGTTTTATGTGTGTATTTTTATGGAGAATCCAATGGTACCATTTATTTTACATGTTGTTTCATTGGTCTTTGAAATAATTAAGGATTTATGTATTTTATAAGGTATTATTACTTATAACTCATTAAATATTTACTTTACAGATATGCCATAAGAATGGTATATGTGTATTTTACCATGGGGAATCCAATTTTCAGGATGAGTCTATGTTGAAGTGGTAATAAAGTTATTCACAACTAAAACTATGACTGTGACACATGGAAAATAGTTTAAAAATGCTTTTATAAGGGTTAAAGATGGATTAATTTAATAATAAGAGGGCTTTACTATAAGGAATATAGTGGTGGTGAGCCCTGTTGAAAGCCCTGGGTGCAGCTTTACCTGTGAGGTTACAATAATAAAGACTACAATACTTTAAATTAAGAGTATACCTGATTATTACCCAAGAGTAAAAGTGTTTTTGACAGTTTACTATGTAGGGTATTCAAGAGCAGGATGAGGAGACAATTCTGGCTGTGAAAAGCCTCCTTTTTATCCTGAAATGGGGTGGAAAGGGTGCTAGACCTTTCCACGTAGAGGAAGTGAAGTTTTTTCACCCTCCAGGACTGGCTTGTGGTTTTCAAATAGCCTGTATGCCCTGTATTGGGCTCAGATGTGGTTTTGAAACCACATCTGGGCAGTTTTCACCAATACAGGGTGAAAATTTTCATCTGGGGACCTCACAGCTTGATTCTGACGTCTATGACGTGTAGAATGCTGTACAGAAACTGTATGGGACCCCAGTATTGACTGACTTATGAGGTATTGAAGTATTAACATGCTTCTTTGTCTGTTTGACACCTCATAATCAGAGTACAACCGTATCCTGTCATAATACAGCTGTATTGGTCATATTGTGGGATTATAACCTTCAAAGGGCCATAACTCTGTCATTTTTTGAGATATCATGCTCAACAATAGTTCTTTGGATAGCCCTGTATGGGCTCTACACAAGTGTACCCAATTTGGTATGGTTATCATTAAATATTACAAAGTTATCCCATGTACAAGGTTTTTTGTACATAGGCGTGGTTTGGGCAAAAAGCTGTATTGAGCTTGTTTGCCTCATAACTTCTGTCATAGGTGAGATATGAAGGAGTGGATGGCACCATCAGATAGCCCTGATTGTGCTCTTTCCAAAAAGACCCCACTTTAGGTATCTCACACTAAAACTGTAGAAGTTAGATGAGAGGTGAATGTTTTGTTCACCCTTATTTGGCCTGAATTTGACCATACCTCAAGTAATACTAGTGCTAGCTCAGTTTGGCTGGTACCATTGGATAGCCATGACGTAGAGCTTTATTTTGAATACCCATTTGATGGGGTTAAGCCTCTTCTTCTAGATTTTAGATGAGAGGTGAAAATTAAGGTTTATGCTCAGCAACAACTTTGAGCAGGAGTAACTTTGTTATTTCTTGTCCTATGGTGATGGGACTTTTATTTTCAGAAAGAGGTAAGTTTCCTCTTTATTTTGATACCTTTTGAGCTTATTTGGCTCAGCTCCATGTTTTGGTGGTATCTTTGATAAACCATTGGTTTATGGTGTTTTGCCTGTCATGCTTGTGCTCTGGTTTGAGTCACAGGCTGACATACCCTCCCTCTAAAAAAGGCTCATCATTGATGAGACTGTTCAGTCCTCCTAGAGGCCCTGAATCCTCTTAGATGAAGGTCCCCATCTGGTATGGCATCTTCTGCCAACCATTTGTCTTTATCAGCTGTTTGGTGCTTGAATCTGACTAGGTATTGTCTTTGATCCTTTCAATTAATTCTGATCTTCCTGGCTCTTATGATTTTACTCACAGGTCCCGGGGAGTCCTCCACTTCCACTATATCAGGTGGTGTGGGGATCTTTCTCCTGGAGGGGAATTTATCCTCTCCTGTTTGGAAGTATGGTTTGACCAAACTCACTGGGAAGACTGGGTGCTTCCTGGAAAATTCCTCTGAAAGTTTGACTTCCACTGCATTCTTTCCTATCAAATTAATGATAGTGAAAGGCCCTACAAATGAGTCCCTCATCTTCTTGGGTCCTTTAAGATTATTAAAGTTCAGTGTAGACACTAGCACCTGGTCCCCTTCTTTAAAGTCAGGTTCCATGTGTGTCTTGTCCCCCCTCTGGTTATTATATTCTTTTGCTTCAGCTATGCATTTGGCAGCTGTGTCACAAGCCTTTTTCCACATATCATGGAAGTCTTGGGCTGTGGGGTGGATGGTTAGAAGATTCTTCTTCAAGTGATCCACAGGCAACAGGGGATTCCACCCTTTCTCTACCAGTGCAGGTGTTTTTCCTGTGGTGGAGTGCTGGCTTGAATTATAAGCCAGTTGGACTGCTGGTAAGAGGGTAACCCAATCATGGGTGTATCCTTCATGGTCCTTGTATTCCATGCCATAGGCACATAACCTTCTAAGGATGTCCTCCATAGTCTGGATCATCCTTTCAGCTAGGCCATCTGTTTGGGGATGGTAAGCTGTGGAAAACGCAAGCTTGGTGCCAAGCATGTCATACAAGTTGGTCCAAAATTCTGATGTGAATTTTGGGTCCCTATCACTAATGATGATTTTAGGGACTCCACAGGTAGATATGATGTTATTTGAAAATAACAGGGCAGTATCCATGGCTGTGTCCTCTGTGTGGCATGGTAGACACCTCATGCTCTTGCTGAACCTATCAACTATGATTAAGCAGGCATTTTAGTTTTCTTTTGCTCCTGGGTCAAGTCCTGTGACCCAGTCCATGTTGTTGGTTTCCCATGGGTGCTTGGGTTCCTCTATGTGCTGAAGTAACCCATACTTCTTCCCATGTTTCCTGTTTGCCTTTTGGCATCTTTCACAGGTGTTGATGTATTCACTCAACTCCTGTTCCCACTTGGGCCACCAAGCTGTTCTTGCTACCCTCTCTTTGGTCCTGTCTTCACTCATGTGTCCCATATAGGGGCAGTGATGGCATTCCTGCAGGATCAATGAGACGTGGTTTCTGTCTACCACTGTGAGTGCACTTGTGTGCTTTTCTCTGTGGTAGAGCAGGCCATCTATAAGGAAAAACTTGTTATCCTTATAGGCCCTCAACCAGGGTTCTTCCCTTTGGGCTTCCAGTTCTGGACTCCTGTATTTTTGTTGAAGGAGTTGTAGTAGTATGCCACACTGTTTGTGTTTCGCATACGACTTCAGTACTGTACTAAAAAATTCATTGTGCAGTTCAGAGGAACTTATTCCCAATATTGGAGTTTCTGTCTTTTTGGAATCAGTGTTTCCACTGTCAGGGGTACCACTCTCTGGTGCCCATTCAGAAAATCTGAAGTTCTTCCTCCTATCTATTTCCATGAAATGGATAGGGATTTTGGCTGCAACTGCAGGGTCATAACCTGGATTGCTCTTGACATTATCCAGTGGCCATCTGCTAAGGCCATCTGCATTGGTATGACTTTTACCTTCTTTGTATATGATGATCATGTTGCCTCTATACTCCTGCATGGGTATTTGCCATCGCAGCAGTTGTCTATTTGTAGTCTTCATGTTTAGTAAAGACTTCAAGGCTGTGCAGGCTGTGTATACTTCAAAGACTGCACCCTCCAGATAATAATGGAGTTTTTCTAAGGCGCATACTAGAAATATACATTCAGTCTTGGTGGCCCCATACCTGGCTTTTGAATCTTTCAGCTGCCTTGAGATGTAGCAAATCACTCCTTCTCTTGGTTCACCATTTACAATTTGTCTTTGGTGAAGGGCTGCTCCTAGGCCTTGACTGTTTGCTGCATCTATATATAACTTGAATGGTAGTTCAAAGTCAGGTAAGATGAGCACAGGTGCATTTGTGAGTTCATATTTGATCCTCTCATATGCATCCCTCCTTTCCTTGGTTATTTCAAAAACTACACCTTTTGAACATAACATGTATAAACTACCAGTTTTGTGTGCAAAGTTTTTAATGTGGTTTCTATAGTAGATAGCAAACCCAAGGAAAGATTGCATCTCTTTGATGCTCTTTTGTACTGGCTTTTGCAGTACTTCTGCTACTTTATTCTGGTCAATTGCCAGACTAAGACCTGAGACTTTATGTCCTAGAGACAGTACCTCTTGTTGGCCAAAATTGCACTTTTTAAGTGAAATTTTGAGATTTATGGGTGTGCATTTACTCAGTACTCTGTCTATGTATTGCACATGGTCCTCCCATGTCTCTGAGTATATAATGATATCATCAATATATACTACCATCCAGCCTTCCAATATTTCATCTTGAAATATTGTGTCCATCATACTTTGGAAGTCGGCTGGTGCATTCTTGATGCCAAATGGCATTCTGGTGTACTCATATATGCCCATATGGCATATTATTTTGAGTAATTTCATGGAGTTTGGTTTAACTCCATTCTGGTGGAAACCTTTCATACAATTCATTTTGGTTATGTATTTGGCTTTAGAAAGTTTATCCAAGGCATGAGGTATCCTGGGTATAGGGTACCTGTCTGCTTTTGTGTAGTTATTCAGAGCTTTGAAATCTCCACACATTCTAAACTTACCATCATGCCAGGTGATTAGGACAGGGGTGGTGATTTCCACTATTCATTATGTCCAATATTCCTGATGACATCCATATCCAGGAGTTCATTGATATGTTTCTCAATTTCTTTCCTGGTTTCCAGGCTTGCTGGATAAGGAGGTCTCCTCAGCATGGGTGGATAAGGCCTTTCCACATCCAGATATAGTTCTATATCATGGCCTTTGATTTTGCCTAATGTTTCTTCACCAATGGCAAATGCTGGTCGGTTCTTTCTCGGCATCTTCAGTAAACTTAGTTTTTGTTTACTGGTGAGGGTAGTGCTAAACTGTCCCTCTCTGAATTCCTTCAGAAGTTCTTCAAGTGGATCTTGAGAAGATATCTGGTATATATCAAGTGAAAATTTCTTTTCCTTGTCAGTACCAATGGTGATGTGCCTATTTTTACTGTTGTAAATGTCTATGCCATACATCCTCTGGTAATCTGTTCCCAGTAAAAACCATTGGATGTGGGCATCCTCCAGCACTACAAACTCTAGATTGAGTCTGATATTACCCTTCCTGTGGGGTATAATTATCTCTTTGATAATTGTTCCAATGAAAGTCATCTTCCCTGTTGCACTTTTAAAGTTCTTTGCCTTAGTTGGCAAGAGCTGTTTTTCCCAGTTTGGGAAATGGGTATCCAGATAGTTTCTGGCCACTATGGAGAAATGTGCTCCACTATCAATGATCAGGGGGTGCTGAGCATTGTCAATACAAACAATCATTTTTGTGGCTGTCCCATTTATATATGCCATTCCTTTGGTTGGTGTAACCAGGAATGTTTGTGCATCTAGTGTGTGTTTGCACAAATTCCTGTTAGCAGTGTCCTGTGGCATGCCTGCTTCCAACTGTATGTCCTGGATTTCTAGTGGTGTTTCCTCTTGATATTCCACTAGAAATTCCTCTCTTGGGTCTTGATCATCATCAGATGGTTCTCTGATGGCATCACCCATGGAGTCTGATTCAGAATCCTCTGTTGGAGGTTCTTCCTCAGGGACTTTCTCTATGGAATAGACTTTTTTCTTTGCCTTTGGACAGTTGTTGGCATAGTGGTCTGTTGAACCAAAATTGTGACAACAATTTTTCTTCTTTGCCACTTCTGCCACTCTCTCTCTAGGTTTGTCTTTAAACTCTACCTTGAGAGGTTTTTTCTCTTTGAAACTACTGCTCCTAAATGGGGTGAATTTCCCTATATTAGTCCTTTTCCTTATGTCTTGTAAGGTGTTAGCAATGTCATCTAGAGTGCAATTTTGGTTGCATCTGCATTTCACTGCATGCTCTAGCTCTCCTGGAAGTTGTGTCAGAAGCTTATGGTTCCTCATTTGGATGTTCATCTGAGGATCAATGGCTTTCAGTCTCTTTGACTGTCTAAGACACCACTCATATGTATCTTTGTCCACAGAGTATTTGTCATTTTCAAATGACATGGTCTTTTGCCATATCCATGTTCCATTACTGTACTTTTGGATGATTTGACTCTTCCACCATGGCCAGTTTCTTCTTCCATGGATTTCTTTCATTTCTGTTTACCATATACTAGCATGACCTTTAAATGCTGTATTCAATCTAGCAGTAATCCAGTAGTCTGGTATGCTTGGTACATCAATGAAGAGTCCATCAATATAATCTATGAGTTCCATATGATCATATTCTCCTGATCCAGAGAATTTGGGCCAGCTTGAGGCCTCAGGAAGCTGTTTCAAGGCTTCCTTCTCTGAATAAGACATGCCATCTCCATCCTGGTATTGTGATGGGGATCTTGCTTTATTCATCAACATGGCATCTTGTTTGATGTCATCTGGTTGATATGGAATATCCATAACTTGGCCTTGTGGTTGGGGCTTGAAGCTATGGTAGTCATTAAACAACTTGTTAATTTCTTGATCCAGACACTCCCTGTCCCTTGTGCTGTGGTGTTGTTCTTCAAAGACTATATTCAGTCTTTTGTTGGCTTATTCAGAGGCTTTACTCAGTTGAGCATATCCTTCTTGAAGATTTTTAACTATCTGTTCCAAGGAGGCTTGAGTTTGTCTCATCCTCTCTCGGCCGGCTTTAATTTCTGCAAACTGCTTTGCAGATTGTTCAGCATATTGGGACATTTGTAACCACAGTGTATCACTGTTGATGTTACTCTCAGATGTGACAATGGTATGTTCAGTCTGAGTGGGGGGAAACTTTCTATTACTAGGACTACTGATTCTAGAGTGGTTCACAACTACTTCTGGTTCTTGTGTACTTCTTTTACCAAATCTAACAGCTTCTGGATCATGGGGTCTGACTCTTTCCTTCTCTGGTTGAAGGAGGCTTTGTTCTTGCCCTTATTTCCTTGTCTTCTCCTGGAAACATCCTGGAATTGTGAAGAATGGTGACTTTTGGCCACTGATCTGCTGGTTTCTGAATGGTGTGAAGCCACTGGAGAGCTGATTTGGCCTGCTCCTTGTGAGCCTGAAGGAATCTGAGTAGGCCTCGTCTGGGTTAACTGTTCTTCTATAGCTTGGATAGTGGCTTGGCTCTCCCTTATCCTCTGTGCCCTTGCCTCCAGGAGTCTGAACTTCCTGGTAGGATTACAACCTTTGGTGATTACCATCAGGTCTTTGAAGTCTATCTCTTTGAGACAGATCTTCTGGAAACTTGCTCAAAGTTCTGCCCAGTGACTTGCCAGGTTGAACCTCTTGTTGTCCATGCTCCATTGAAATAAGTCTTTGAGGAGTTGGTGGAGCTGAAGAACTTGATCCATATCCTTCCAGTCCTATGGTTTGAGGTTCCTGTTGAATTGGAGTGTGAATGGCAAGGATGATATTATCTCCCTCATGGTTTTGCCATCCACCACTGTGTCCAAGGTGTCCTCTTTGAGGTCTTCTGGTTCTGGACAAGCCTTCTCTGTCCTCTGGCTGGTTCCTTTGGAATCCAAGGTCTCTGAGGTATGCAGGGGACATATCAGTGTTTGCAAGCAGTCAAAAACTTTATGTTCTTAGGGTATTTACCTTTGACTATGCCTTGTACAAATTTGCTATCTGCTGATTTGGGCAGTTTTCCTTTGGAGGTTACAACTGGGTTAATAATTGTAATCTTCCCTGTACAAGTGGTTAAGGTTGGTTTACCTTGTATTGAAGCAGAGTTTTGTGTTTTTCTACTGCTCTGAGTGGCTATTGGTGTCCACTTTTTGGCTGTAATGAGGCCTTCACTAAGTCCTTTTCCTTTGCCCTTGCTGCCCTCTGGTTCTGAGGGTGTCACTGGTGTGTTGGCCTGTGACTGGGTCTCAAGTGGTATGAAATTTTCTTCCACTGAATCAAACAGGAAAAAGAGGGCTTATGTCAGTTAAGACTTCTTAAAAGGCTGGTTTTGCACGTCTAAGAATGGCCTCTGGGCTTGTATATTATTACAATATGCCCTTGTATTATGGCAGTGTAATTGAATAAACAATTTCACGTCAAAAATACAGCTTACTGATATATGGTATACTGTTTGTATACCAATATCTTACAGAATACTTGTAATTAGCAAGTATAATCTGTCAAAGATGTTGTATTACAGGGCACTTGAGTTAACAATGTTCCCAAACACGCCTCAACTGTTGGTTTATCAGTATGAGCTGTCTTGATTCAATTAATAATCAAGACTGTATTAGTGGCATAAAAGTGTTTTTATATACAAAACACGCCAAAAGTACTGGTCTTGTGGTTATTAGCCACGTTACAGATACTCTTTAAGATATGAGTATTTCTTAAAAAATATATAGAAATATATAAAAATATATATATTTTAGAGAAAATGACGCCCAAAAAGATAAAACAAGTGTCAATAAAATGATTAAAAAGAGAAAGACTTACTTGTAATAAGTCCAAAAAGGTGTTAAAACACGGGCAGGCCCCAAAATGTCAGGATGAGTCTATGTTGAAGTGGTAATAAAGTTATTTACAACTAAAACTATGACTGTGACACGTGGAAAATAGTTTAAAAATGCTTTTATAAGGGTTGAAGATGGATTAATTTAATAATAAAAGGGCTTTACTATAAGGAATATAGTGGTGGTGAGCCCTGTTGAAAGCCCTGGGTGCAGCTTTACCTGTTGGGTTACAATAATAAAGACTACAATACTTTAAATTAAGAGTATACCTGATTATTACCCAAGAGTAAAAGTGTTTTTGACAGTTTACTACATAGGGTATTCAAGACCAGGATTAGGAGACAATTCTGGCTGTCAAAAGCCTCCTTTTTATCCTGAAATGGGGTGGAAAGGGTGCTAGACCTTTCCACGTAGAGGAAGTGAAGTTTTTTCACCCTCCAGGACTGAATTGTGGTTTTCAAACAGCCTGTATGCCCTGTATTGGGCTCAGATGTGGTTTTGAAACTACATCTGGGCAGTTTTCACCAATACAGGGTGAAAATTTTCATCTGAGGACCTCACAGCTTGATTCTGACGTCTATGACGCGTAGAATGCTGTACAGAAACTGTATGGGACCCCAGTATTGACTGACTTATGAGGTATTGAAGTATTAACATGATTCTTTGTCTGTTTGACACCTCATAATCAGAGTATAACTGTATCCTGTCTTAATACAGCTGTATTGGACATATTGTGGGATTATAACCTTCAAATTGCCATAACTCTGTCAGTTTTTGAGATATCATGCTCAATGATGGTTCATTAGATAGCCCTGTATGAGCTCTACACAATGGTACCCAATCTGGTATGGTTATCATTAAATTTGACAAAGTTATCCCATGTACAAGGTTTTTTGTACATAGGCGTGATTTGGGCAAAAAGCTGTATTGAGCTTGTTTGCCTCATAACTTCTGTTATATATGAGATATGAAGGAGTGGATGGAACCCTCGGATAGCCCTGATTGCGCTCTTTCCAAAAAGACCCCACTTTAGGTATCTCACACTAAAACTGTAGAAGTTAGATGAGAGGTGAATGTTTTGTTCACCCTTATTTGGCCTGAATTTGACCATACCTCAAGTAATGCTGGTGCTAGCTCAGTTTGGCTGGTACCATTGGATAGCCCTGACATAGAGCTTCATTTTTAATACCCATTTGATTGGGTTAAGCCTCTTCCTCTAGATTTTAGATGAGAGGTGAAAATTAAGATTTATGCTCAGCCACTTTATGGCATTTTTGTAGTTTTAAGGTAATTATTTTTAATGTATAATTATTTTAAATATTTCTTGTGACCTTTTTGGGTATGTTGTCATATCTCAAAGATTCACAGGAGTGGTAACTACCAAAAGTAAGTTCCTCTCCTGGTGTGCACTTCCCTGAGGGGTCTACAGTCTTGTCAAAACATCACCTTGGCCACTTTGTGAGCACCTGGCATCAAATTTCTCTTTCCAGGTCCTTGGCCCATTTCAAAGTCAGTTATCAACCTCTGTGATGAAGATTGGAACCTCCTCAAGATTCAATTAATTTTTCTTTTCTCTTTCTCCTTCTTTTATTTTCATTTTCATTCTTTATATTAAAATTTATTTTCATTTTCATTTTATCATATCAAAAATTCATCCATTACAACATCATCAACCATGAAGCAAATCTCAAAAGAAGATCAAGCAAGTCCTGCGTCATATGACAAATTTTTAATATCAGTTATTATTTTATTTCCCTTTAAAAAGAACTTTCCTCTATCCCACTCTCAATCCTTTCCAATAGCCTCAACAGGCTTCACCTTGTATTGGTGCTCAGGAGCTCACCATTTCAAGGTGGGGGGTACTGTCACAACCATGGCAATTCACCTCCTTGGATCTCCATATGGCATATCAAGCCACCATCCTTTTATGCCCAATTGGTCATATCCATCACCAGTCGCCAATATGGCCACGTCATCATCTTATTGACCATTTATGGCCAGTTGTCTTTTGGGGCCTTCATGGCCGTTCACCTCAATCCAGAAGCCATAGCAGCAATTTATGCCCAATTAGGTATTTCTGGTCATTTCCCTCAAAACCAGGGGAAATGGCCCAAATGGCTATATTTGGCCATTTGGGCTCATAATGCGCATTTGCGCACTTTTCTCATTTTGTGCAATTTTGTGCACTTTGACGCAAAGTGGCCAAAAACCCCAAAGGACTCAGAAACACCTTTCCAAGCTCTGAAGCCATCACATCCATCTTTTTCCCCTCTGTCTTTCCATCTCAAGACCTTTGGACGTAATCTTCTTTCCAATGAACCAATATGCCATAAATGATGTTATATATCATTATGCATCATTTTTCAACAGCAATTCAATTGTGGCATTATCAAATGGTCATTTCAATATTCCAACATATCATCACGTCATCAAGGCACCCAATCATTTGGAGGACTAATCAAGGCTCAAGAGCAAGTGTTTCAGTGTCAAAGACCAATCATGCCATCAAGACGTCATTGGATAATTTCATTCACAGTATTCCTCCAAGGAAATGCTTTTCACCCATTCTCAATAGATTCAAGAGGTAGTTCATTCATTCATTCATTCAATTTTCAAGTGTCAAAGCTCCACTCAATCCATCTTGGCAACCACCTTCATTTCAATACAGTCTGGATCCATCAAGAACTGTATTTCATTTTCAAGTATGGGAAATTCATTCAACCCATTTCAATTTCAATATTAGCCAGCTGTATCAATTCCCAAAACAATCAATACAGCCTCAAGGATCAATACAGATCAGTTTTCAGCCTGAAGAACTCAGGCTCCCAACTTTTCACATATACCGGCTACCCTTTCCACCCTGGGGGGTTTTTCCCCAGTTAATTAATATACTTTGATTTTATTTTATCTTTATTTATCTTATCATTTTGTTAAGTGAATACTGATATCATCAAGTCAGTCATTTAGCACCTTTTCTCTTTTTTTTTCTTAGCCTGTCAATGGATATTTGGTGGTCATATTGTTCCTAATTCCATTGTTCATTTTGGCAGGTTGAAAAAGTGATTAAGGACTTACTTGGTTGGCTCTTTGGCCATTTGGCTTCTCCTTCCTCTTATTGCATCTCATCTTGTACCTGCATATTTCTTAGAGAAATTTATTTCTTTATTTTTTTGGAGTCTTCCAAGTGAGTTCCCTGATTGCTAAGTGCCAGGCCACTCTTTTTTTCTGTCCAAGAGCCCCTGTGAAAAAAGTAAAATGAGAATCTTTTTTATAAAATCAATGTGGAGACAAAGAGGGCCAGAATGTGGTTATTAAATCTTTTGGTCTAGAAGCGTTGAATTCATATGAGAATACAGAATGAAAAATAGTCCCACACATAACAAGGCCTGAGGGGAACTTTGTATTTGTTCCCCTCAGAGACTGAAACCAAATGAGAGCTGTGATGAGACTGCAATTGTACACCTGTCACCAACTTCATCTTCCTGTTTGGAGTTGCCACATCAATCAAGGATCCATTTGAGAAATATATACAGCTATTTGAATACTTCCAAAATGTTCCAAGTTTATTTTGATGCGTTCAGAAATTTATCTTTGACTTTTCCCAGAAAGACTCAACCAAAAGCTCCCTTGGAATAGAGCTTCATCCACAATCCATTCTAGTATTATTCTATTTTGATATCCAGCTGTTGGTTGATTCAATTGAAAAGACTAAGTAACTCTTAATTCAAATCATGAATAATAATAATTTTCTCAAAAATTCTATTGCAAAATCATTCTCACTCTAACCACAAGTTGCCAATATCCGTGTGAAAGAATTGGAAAGGTGTTCCTTTTTTACAGAATATATATATTCCATCATTATTAAAACACTGTTAAGCTATTCATATCAATCTATATTCCACCAAAAATCATTTTTAGACCTCTATTTCTTAAACATGTCAATTGTTTCAAATAGTATCGTCAACTACCCCCTTATGTCCCCTATCTTTCACTTTGAGCCTGATTACTCCCAATTTGATATTCATCCAGTCCATTATAATGAATCAGAGTGCTCATATCCTTCTCAAAATACTATATAACACCCGCAAAAACCTTGAAGCCCCACAACCTTCTACCACCTGAATGCTTGACCTCTAGAATAGAATCATTACAACCCATTGAAGCTCTGAATATACATGAATATGGGACAATTCAGTTCAAAGGTGATATTGAGGAAATAAACTCATCTATACAGGCCACTACTCATTGCACACCTGCTTTTTGGTCCCTAATGAACAATTCCCTCTCATTACTGACCCAGATAAATATGGTTACTCCACTGGATGTAAGCTTACATATATTTCCATTCATCCACTACACTTTTACTTATTTGAATAACTATATAGTGAAACTAGAACCACCTCCACTTGCAAGGTTCAATGATATAGATACCCTCATCCAGTTTGCACAAAAGTGGGCTAAAGGTCATGGCTATGCATTAACAAAGAAACATTCTCACCAAGGGAAGAACATTTACTTTGCATGTGACTGATATGGTGAATATATAAACCTTAAAGGACCTACCCAGAGGCAGTCAACAACAAAAAAATGTGGATTCAAGTTTAGGCTCAGAGGCTCTATTCCTGCTCTGAGTAAGTCATCAGATATACTGTACATATTTACTATGTTCTTACCATTAAGGTGATATCAATTCTGAGGAAGTTCATACAATTCACCTCACCAGATCTGGCTATTGGGGTTTAGTCCCACTAGAAGTTCTGCACAATCATCCACCCTCTACAACCCCATCAGTACATCCCATTCATTTTTGGCTTAATGAAAAAGAACTTGTGCAAGTTGAAGGATTGATGAGGTAAAATGTCTGTCCTAATCAGATTTTAAGCCAGCTTTATGCCAAAGGAAGTACCTGTACCACTAGAAGAACTCTGTATAACTACAAAGGACATCTATCAATCAAGGAAAGAAATAGTCAATCTCAACTGGAAAATCTAATACATTCTCTGAAAGAGAGCAATTGTATTCATAGTAATAAAATTAATATAAATGGAAAGATTACCAACCTATTCTTTGCACACCCAGAATCCATTGAATTAGGTCATATAAACCACCACGTGATATTGATTCATGCCACTTACCAGACATGCAAGTACAATTTGCCACTTTTCCACATGGTTTGCCAAATTGCAACTGGACACACCTTCTCATTAGCCTTTTGCTACAGGGAACGGGAAAATGACAATGGATACATATGTGCCCTTCAAGAACTCAAAATGTCATTTCAGCCACCCAGAATGCCCAAGGTTATTATCATGGATTGTGATCCAGCTCTGAAGATGGCCATTGAATTGGTCTTTCCTAGCTCAATCCATAATTATTGCACATCGCACATCAGCAAAAACCTTATTTAAGATTGTTGCAATAATTTTCAAAAGGATGATTGGAAGGATTATCAGACATCCTGGAACCCACTGGTCAGCTCCAAGTCAACTGAGGAATATGAGAACAATCTTGAAAAAATCAAAGAGAAGTCACAATATTACTCAGGAGCATGGGCATATATCTTAAACAACCTACTCCCATTCAAGAAAAAATTTGTCACTGCTTGGGCAAGCCAGCATCCTCACCTAGGAAATTGATCCAGCTCCCATGTTGAATCTGCATACTCCTACAAAAAAAACCATATGTTAATAATTCTAATGGAGAGCTTTCTACAGTATTTCAAAATTTCAAAACAGCAATTGATATTTAATTGAAACATTTCCACCATACTATGGGAAAAGAAAGAGTTTGCAAATTGACTGATGTTTCCCCACCTTTCAAGAAACTACTTGGCACTATATCAATCCAAGAAATAAAACATTTTGAAGACTAATCTCAAAAGCTCAAGCACCAACCAAATCTTGTCAGCCTGTGACTCAAAACCAGAGCACAAGCATGACAGCCAAATACCATAAACCAATGGTATAGTCAAGATACCACCAAGGCATGGAACTGAGCCAAATAAGCTCAAAAGGTATCAAAGGAATGAGGAAAATCACCCCTTTTCAAATATGCAAGTCCCATCATCATAGGACAAAGAATAACAAAGTTATGCCTGCTCAAAGTTGTTGCTGAGCATAAACCTTAATTTTCACCTCTCATCTGAAATACAGAGTAAGAGGCCTAACCCCATTAAATGGGTATGCAGAATGAAGCTCTAAGCCAGGTCTATCAAATGGTACCAACAAAACTGAGATAGTACCAGTATTACAGAAGTTATGGTCAAATTGAGGCCAAATAAGGGTTCATAAAATATTCACCTCTCATCTAACTTCTACAGTTTTAGTGTGATATACTTAAAGTGGGGTTTCTTTGAAAAGAGTGCAATCAGGAATATCTGATGGTGCAATTTATTTCCCTACATCTCACCTAGGAAAAAAGTTATGAAGCAAACAAGCCCAATACAGCTTTTTGCCTAAACCACACATATGTACAAAAGTTCTTGTACAGGGGATAACCTTGCCATATTTAATGATAACCATACCAAATGATGTACTATTGTGTAGAACACATACATGGCTACACAGCGAACCAGTCCTGAGCTTGATATCTCAAGAACCGACTAATTTACGGCTGTTTTAAGGTCAAAATCCCACAGTTTGGCCAATACAGCCTTACCATGGGATAATATCCCAATACCATGATTATGAGGTGTCAAACTGATGAAGAAGCTTGTTTTGACTTCAATACCTCTTAGTTCATTCAATACTGGGGTCCCATACAGGCTCTGTACAGCATTCTACACATCATACACTTCAGAATCAAGCTGTGTGGTCCCCAGATGAAAATGTTTACCCTGTATTGGTGGAAACTGCCCAGATGTGGTTTCAAAACCACATCTGAGCCCAATGAAGGCTATACAGGCCTTTTTCAAACCGCAAGCCTGTCTCAGGAAGTGAAAAATCTTCACTTCCTCCACGTGGAAAGGTCTAGCAGCCTTTCCACCCCATTTCAGGATAAAACAAGGCTTTTTCACAGCCAGAAAAGGTTTTCTCATCCTGCTCTCAAATTCCTATGTAGTACAACTGTCAAAAACAGTTATACTCTTTTAAAATAATCAGGTTATACTTTAAATTTAAGTATTGTAGTTCTTATTATAGTAATCCAACTGGTAAAACTGCACCCAGGGTTTTAAATATTGCTCACCACCACTATTCTTCAATAGTAAAACACTTTTATATCAATAATAAACTTTTATTATATTTTAATACTCTTATTTTTAATATTCATAACTGCGTCAAAATCATATTTAAGCTGTAACTAGCCTATTTACTGCTTTATCATAGACTCAGCGTGACATTTTGGGGGCCTGGCCATGCTTTTTTGATTTTTTTGGACCTTGAAAGTGAGTATTAATACTTATTTTATCTATTTCTGACTTTTTTTTTCATCTTTTAGGTGTAAAAATTATCAAAAATATATATAAGACATATCTTATAATATATATATTTTTTATATGTTTTATACCAACCTTTTTTGAATTATTATTAATAAGAATATGTGAATAATAACCACCATAAGCTTATTTTTGGTGTGTTTTGCATATAAAAACACATTACAGCCATTAATATAGTCCAAGTTTTTAATTAAACAAGGACACCTCTTACTGTAAAACCAACAGTTGAGGCATGGTGAGGTGTGTGGTTAACTCAATTACCCTCTTTTGCAGCCAATTTTATACAGATTATACTTGCTAACTACAAGTGAATTTGTGAGATACTGGTATACAAACAGTACACCAGGCATCTGTAAGCTGTAATTTTGACGTGAAATTGTTAATTCAATTACACCGTCATTATACAGGGCACATTGTAGTGACATACAAGCCCAGAGGCCATTCTTAGACATGCAAACAGCATTTTAAGAAGTCTTAACTGACAATAAGCCCTCTTTTTCCTGTTTGATTCAGTGGAAGAAAATCACATCCCACTAAAAGCCCAGTCACAGGCCAAGACACCAGTGACACCCACAGAACCAGAGGGCAGTAAGGGAAAAGGAAAGAGGCACAGTGAAGGCCTTATAACAGCAAAGAAGTGGACACCTATTGCCACCCAGAGGAGTAGAAAACCACAAAACTCTGCCTCAATACAAGGTAAACCAACCTTAACAGCTTGTACAGGGAAGATTACCATAATTAACCCAGTTGTAACCTCTGTCGGTAAATTGCCTAAATCAGCAGACAACAAATTTGTACAAGGCACAGTCAAAGGTAAATACTCTAAGAACATAAAGTTTTTGACTGCTTGCAAACACTGATATGTCACCTGTATACCTCAGAGACCATGGCCTCCAGAGGAACCAACCATAGGAAAGAGAAAGCTTGTCCAGCACCAGAAGACCTGGAAGAGGACACCTTGGACACAGTGGTGGATGGCAAAACACTGAGGCAAATCATACCCACCCTGCCATTCACTTTCCAATTCAACGGAAATCTCAAACCAGAGGACTGGAAAGATATGGATCAAGTTCTTCAGCTCCACCAACTCCTCAAAGATTTGTTTCAATGGAGCATGGACAACAAGAGGTTCAACCTGGCATCTCACTGGGAAGAACTTGGAGAATTTGCCAGAGGATCTGTCTCAAAGAGATAGACTTCAAAGACCTTATGGTAAGCACCAAAGGTTGGAATCACACCAGGCATTTCAGACTCCTTGAGGTGAGGGCAAACAGGATAATAGAGAATCAAGCCACTATCCAAGCTATAGAAGAACAACTGACCCAGACAGGGCCTACTCAAATTCCTTCAGGCACACAAGGAGCAGGCCAAATCAGCTCTGGAGTGGCTTCACACCATTCAGAAACCAACAGATCAGTGGCCAAGAGTCACCATTCTTCACAATCCCAGGAAGTTTCCAGGAGAAGACAAGGATACAAGGGCAAAAACAATAACACTTTCAGCCAGAGGAAGAGAGAGGCATACCCAATGATCCAGAAGCTGTTGGACTTGGTGAAAGAAGTGCACAAGAACCAGAAGTAGTTGTAAATAACTCTAGAATCAGTAGCCCCCTTAATAGAAATATTAACCCCACTCAGATTGGACATAATGTTTTTACGCCTGAGAGTAACCTGGAAATTAATGCACTGTGGTTACAAATGTCCCAATTTGCTGAGCAAGCTTAAAAGCAGTTTACAGAAATCCAAGCAAGAAATGAGAGGATGAAAACATTAACAGCCTCCATGGACAAAATTGTCAAAAATATTCAAGAAGGACATTATCAGTTGAGCGAAGCCTCTGAAGAAATCAACAAAAGACTTAATCTAGTCTTTGAAGAGCAACACCACAGAAAAAGGGACAGTGATTGTCTGTATCAAGACATAAACAAACTGTTTGGTGTCTACCATAGCATGAAGCCCCAACCACAAGGCCATGCTATGGATAATCCATATCACCAAGATGACATCAAACTAGATGCCATTTTGGTGAATAAGGCAAGATCTCCATCACAATACCAAGATGGAGATAATATGTCTTATTCTGAAAAGGCAGCATTGGAACAGCTTCCTGAGGCCTCAAGCTGTCTCAAATTCTCTGGAACTGGAGAATATGATCATATGGAACTTCTAGATTATATTGATGGAATCTTCATTGATGTACCAAGCATACCAGACTACTGGATTACTGCTAGACTCAATACAGCATTTAAGGATCATGCTAGTATATGGTACACAGAAATGAAAGAAATCCATGGCAGGAGAAACTGGCCATGGTGGAAGAGTCAAATTATCCAAAAGTACAGCAATGGAACTTGGATATGGCAAAAGACCATTTCATTTGAAAATGACAAATATTCAGTAGACAAAGATCCATATGAGTGGTGTCTTAGACAGTCTAAAAGACTCAAAGCCATTGATCCTCAAATGAATACTCAAATGAGGAATCACAAACTTCTGACACAAATGCCAGGACAACTAGAATATGCAGTGAAATTCAGATGCAACCAAAATTGCACTCTAGATGATATGGCCAATACCTTACAAGGTGTAAGGAAAAGAACTAAAATAGGGAAATTCACCCCATATAGAAGCAGTAGTTTCAAAGAGAAACAACCTTTCAGGGTAGAGTTTAAAGACAAACCCAAAGAAATAGTGGCAGAAGTGGCTGAAAAGAAAACTTCTTGTCACAACTCTGGTTCAACAGACCATTATGCCAACAACTGTCCAAAAGCAAAGAAAAAAGTCTATTCCATTGAAAAAGCTCCAGAGGAGGAAACCCCAACAGAGGATTCTGACCCAGACTCCATGGGAGATGCTATCAGAGAACAATCTGATGAAGAGCAAGACCCAAGAGAAGAATTGTTAGTGGAATACCAAGAGGAAACCCCACTAGAAATCCAGGACATACAGTTGGAAGCAGGCATGCCACAAGACACTACCAACAAAAACGTGTGCGAACACACACAAGATGCACAAACATTCCTGGTTACACCAGCAAAAGGAATGGCATACATACATGGAACAGCCACAAAAATGACTGTTTGTATTGACAATGCTCAACATCCATTGATCATTGATAGTGGAGCACATTGCTCCATAGTGGCCAGAAATTATTTGGATAACCACTTCTTAAATTGTGAAAATCAGCTCTTTCCCACCAAAGCAAAGAACTTTAAAAGTGCTTCAGGGAAGATGACTTCCATTGGGAAGATCATCAAAGAGATCATTATGCCCCACAGGAAGGGTAATATCAGACTCAATCCAGAGTTTGTAGTGCTTGATGATGCCCACATCCAATGGTTCCTCCTGGGGAATTACCAGAGGATGTATGTCATTGAAATTTACAATAGTAAAAACAGGCACATTACCATTGGTACCAACAAGGAGAAGAAATTTTCACTTGATATATACCAGATATCTTCTCAAGATCCACTTGAAGAACTTCTGAAGGATTCAGAGAGGGACAGTTTAGCACCACCCTCACCAGTAGACAAAAGCTAAGTCTACTTAAGATGCTAAGAAAGAATAGACCAGCATTTGTCATTGGTGAAGAACCATCAGGCAAGATTAGAGGCCATGATATAGAACTATATCTGTATGTGGAGAGACTGTATCCACCCATGCTCAGGAGACCTCCTTACCCAGCAAGTCTGGACACCAGGAAAGAAATTGAAAAACACATCAATGAACTCCTAGACATGGATGTCATCAGGAAAATTGGACATAATGAAATAGTGGAAATCATCACTCCTGTCCTGATCACCTGGCATGATGGCAAGTCTAGGCTGTGTGGAGATTTCAGAGCTCTGAATAACTACACCAAATCTGACAGGTATCCTATACCCCAGATAACCCATGCCCTAGACAAACTGGCAAAAGCCAAGTACATAACCAAAATAGATTGTATGAAAGGCTTCCACCAGAATGGAGTTAAAGCACACTGTATGAAGTTACTTAGAATAATATGCCATATGGGCATATATGAGTACACCAGGATGCCATTTGGCATTAAAAATGCACCAGCCCACTTCCAAAGGATGATGGACACAATATTTCAAGATGAAATACTGAAAGGCTGGATGGTAGTATATGTTGATGATATCATTATATACTCAGATACATGTGAGGACCATGAACAATACATAGACAGAGTTCTAAGTAAATGTACACCCATCAATCTGAAAATTTCACTTCAAAAGTGTAACTTTGGCCAACAAGAGCTACTAGCTCTAGGACATGAAGTCTCAAGTCTCAACCTGGCAATTGACCAGAATAAATTAGCATCAGTACTGCAAAAGCCAGTACCAACAAACATCAAAGATATGCAATCTTTCCTTGGATTTGCTAGCTACTTTAGAAACCACATCAAACATTTTGCCCACATAACTAGTAGGTTATACAGGTTATGTTCAAAAGATGTAGTTTTTTAAATTAGCAAGGAAAGAAGGGATGCATATGAGAGGATCAAATATTAACTCACAAACGCACCTGTGCTCATCTTACCTGACTTTGAACTACCATGTAAGCTATACATAGATGCAGCATGTAGCCAAGGCTTAGGAGCAGCCCTTCACCGGAGACAAATTGTAGATGGTGAACCAACAGAGGGAGTAATATGTTACATCTCTAGGAAGCTAAAAGATTCAGAAGCCAGGTATGAGGCCACCCAGACTGAATGTCTATGTCTAGTCTGGGCTCTAGAGAAACTCCATTATTATTTGGAGGGTGAAGTCTTTGAAGTCTACACAGACTGAAAAGCCTTGAAGTCTCTACTAAACCTGAAGACTACCAATAGACACATCCTGAGGTGGCAAATAGCCATCCAAGAGTATAGAGGGAATATTGCCATCATATATAAAGAAGGTAAAAGCCATACCAATGCAGATGGCCTCAGCAGATGGCCACTGGATAATGTCAAGATCAATGAAGCTTATGACCCTGAAGTTGCAGCCAAGATCCCTATACATTTCATGGAAATAAATAGGAATAATAACTTCAGATTCTCTGAATGAACACCAGAAAGTAGTACCCTTGACATTGGAAACACTGATTCAGAAGTAACAGAACCCCCCATACTGGGAATAGGTTCCTCAGAACTGCACAATGAATTCTTTAGTGCAGTCCAAAAATCCTATGCCAAACACAAACAGTGTGGCATATTACTACAACTCCTTCAACAAAAGTACAGCAGCCCAGAACTGGAATCCCAGGTGGAGGGACCCTGGTTGAGGGACTATAAGGATAACAAATTCTTCCATATAGATGGCCTGCTCTACCATAGAGAGAAGCACACAAGTGCACTCACAGTGGTGGCCAGAGACCACATCTCTCTGATCCTGAAAGAATGTCATGACTGCCCCTACATGGGACACATGAGTGAAGACAGGACCAAAGAGAGGGTAGCAAGCACAGCTTGGTGGCCCAGATGGGAACAAGAATTGAGTGCATACATAAACACTTGTGAAAGATGCCAGAAGGCAAAAAGTAAGCATGGGAAAAATTTTGGATTACTTCAACGCATAGAAGAGCCCAAACACCCATGGGAAACCATCAACATGGACTGGGTTACAGGACTTGTCCCAGGAGGCAAAGAAAACTAAAATTCCTGTTTGATCATAGTTGATAGGTTCAGCAAGAGTATGCGGTGTCTACCATGCAATAAAGAGGACACAGCCATGGATACTGCTCTGTTATTCTGGAATAACATCATATCTACCTGTGGAGTCCCTACGATCATCATTTGTGATAGGGACCCAAAGTTCACATCTTAATTTTGGACCAACTTGTATGACATGCTGGGAACCAAACTTGCATTTTCCACAGGTTACCATCCACAAACAGATGGACTAGCTGAAAGGATGATCCAGACCATGGAAGACATCCTTAGAAGATTCTGTGCCTATGGCATGGAATACAAGGACCATGAAGGATACACCCATGACTGGGTTACTCTTCTACCAGCAGTCCAACTGCCTTATAATACAAGTCAGCACTCTACCACAGGAAAAACACCTGCATTGGTAGAGAAAGGGTGGAACCCTTTGTTTCCAGTGGATCACTTGAAGAAAAACTTTCTAACCATCTACCCCACAGCCAAATATTTTCATGAAATGTGGAAAAAGGCCTGTGACACAGCTTCCAGATGCATAGCTGAGGCCAAGGAATATAACAAGTAGAGGTGGGACAAGACACACATGGAACCTGACTTTAAGGAAGGGGACCAGGTGTTAGTGTCTACACTAAGCTTTAATAATCTTAAGCGACCTATGAAAAGGAAATACATATTTGTAGGGCCCTTCACTATCATTATATTGATAGGGAAGAATGAAGTGGAAGTCAAACTCACAGAGGAATTTTCAAGGAAACACTCAGTCTTTGCAGTGAGCTTAGTCAAGCCATACTTCCAGACAGAGGAAGATAAATTCCCTTCCAGAAAGAAGAACCCCACATCACCAGAAATAAGGGAAGTGGAATACTCCCCTGGACCAGTGAAGAAAATCATCAAGGCCAGGAAGATCAGACTTAATGGTAAGGATCAGAGACAGTACTTAGTCAGATTCAAAAACCAGACAGCTGATAAACACAAGGGGTTGGCAGAAGATGATATACCAGATGGGACCCTCATTTAAGGAATTTCAGAGCCTCAAGGAGGACTGAAGAGTCTCATAAATGATGAGCCTTTTTTAGAGGGAGGGTATGTCAGCCTGTGACTCAAAACCAGAGCACAAGCATGACAGCCAAATACCATAAACCAATGGTATAGTCAAGATACCACCAAAACATGGAGCTGAGCCAAATCAGCTCTAAATGTATAAAAGGAAAGAGGAAACTCACCCCTTTTGAAATATACAAGTCCCATCATCATAGGACAAAGAATAACAAAGTTATGCCTGCTCAAAGTTGTTGCTGAGCATAAACCTTAATTTTCACCTCTCATCTGATATACAGAGTAAGAGACCTAACCCCATCAAATGGGTATGATAAATGAATCTTTAAGCCAGGGAAATCCAATGGTACCAACCAAACTGAGCTAGTACCAGTATTACAGAAGTTATGGTCAAATTCAGGCCAAATAAGGGTGAATAAAATATTCACCTCTCATCTAAATTCTACAGTTTTAGTGTGAGATAATTAAAGTGGGGTCTATTTGGAAAGAGAACAATCAGGGCTATCTTATGGTGCCATTCATTTCCCCATATGTCCCCTAGAACAAAAGGTATGAAGCAAACAAGCCCAATACAGCTTTTTGCCTAAAACACCCATATGTAAAAAGGTCTTGTACAGAGGATAGCTTTGCCATATGCAATGATAGCCATACAAAATGAGGTACCATTGTGTAGGACACATACAGGACTACACACTGAACCAATTCTGAGCTTGATATCTCAAAAACAGACAAAGATATGGCTGTTTTAAGGGCAAAATCCCACAGTTTGGCCACTGCAGCCTTATCATGGGATAATATCCTCTAACCATTATTATGAGGTTTCAAACTGACAAGGAGCTTGTTTTCAATTCAATACCTCATAGTTTATTTAATAATGGGGTCCCATACAGGTTCTTTACAGCATTCTACGCGTCATACACTTCAGAAGCAAGCTATGTGGTCCCCAGATGAAACTGTTCACCCTGTATTTGTGAAAGCTGCCCAGACGTGGTTTCAAAACCACATCTAAGCCCAATACAGGCTATACAGGCCTTTTGCAAACAACAATCCTGTCTCAGAAAGTGAAAAATCTTCACTCCCTCAATGTGGAAATGTCTAGCAGCCTTTCCACCCCATTTCAGGATAAAAAGAGGCCTTTTCACAGCCAGAAAAGGTTTCCTCATCCTGCTCTCAAATTCCTATGCAGTACAACTGTCAAAAAAAGTTATACTATTGGAAAATAATCAGGTTATACTTTAAATTTAAGTATTGTAGCTCTTATTATAGTAATCCAACTGGCAAGACTGCACCCAGGGTTTTCAATATCACTCACCACCACTATTCTTCAATAGTAAAACCCTTTTATCATATTTCAATACTCTTATTTTAATATTTATAACCGTGTCACAGTCATATTTAAGCTGTAATTAGCCTATTTACTGCTTTATCATAGACTCAGCCTGACAAATCTTCAGCCATGCTCCAAAACACTAACTCATGGCATGGGGATTCCTTGCTCACATGAAATTAAGAAAATTCTTAATAAAAAAGGCTACATTGGAAGTGAAGATTTTCATCCACAATGGAATCTACTTTATAATCCTCTTGAAGTAGGTGGCATCTTATTTCTGATATGTGTGATCATAGTCATGCTAAAATCATGTTTAACAGGACATTGATTCTAATTCACAATGGAATTTGAAACAACAAATGGAAAAGATTGAAAAGGAAGTTGATGAACACAAAACATCTTTACAAAAGAAGTTGATCAAGAAAATTCAGGAGCTACTTAGCTTTCAACACACAACCATTAAGCTTTGTCACCCCAAAAAGGCTTTAATTTCACATGGTAGGCCATCACTAAAAAGGGAAAAGGGTAAATTCTACCAAAAGTCCTCCATCCAAGTTTGAAATCCAGCAGGATATCCTGAATCCTCACAAAAGATTTCTTAAAAAGATGCACAGAGCTACTATTGGTCCCAAAGCTCAATTTATGAGGGGGGAAAAGTTCTATTTGATGCAAAAAGAGGCAAGCCAAGATGATGAAACTACCACAAAAAGAAAAATAAAATTATTGAATGATATAGGAAAATTGGAAATCAACTTGAGACCCCAAAATAACTCAAATTGTGTGGGAGAACCAGTGAGTGTATAAATTTTGATATGCAAATGAATAACTGAAAAAAAACCTCCTTTTCAAAGACTCTCTATATTGATTAGATACAGCCACCTTTCATGCACAAGCTCATTGAGAAAATTTTTAATCCTCCGGCAGATGGGAATTGTGGATTTCATGCAGTGGCAGAAGGATTGTCACTTTCAAGCCCATAAAAGGAAAAGAGCTGGAGAGAAGTCAGACAAGATTTGATAGAAGAAATTAATAGGAATCGCAATTATTCCAACTAAATATTGGGAGGAGCAGTGGAGATGGATAAGGTAAGAGATAATCTGATGGCTACAGCTATTACAATAATTGATAACTGGTTAATTAATTGTGATCATGGACCAATATTGACAAATACATATAAGCATCCATTTGTATTTTTCCATACAGATTGGCAGAACTTCCCACCACAGACATTCCTTCCAGCACTATGCAGTCCATGTGGATTTTTCATTATGCATCCAATCTCCCTAGGTTACATAAATGGTAATCATTGGATACTAATTATTTTCAATGAACACGAGATAGGCAAATTACCTTTTCCCAAATTGCCACTGCAGTGGCCCAGGGAAAATTCACATCAATCAGATTCAAATTGGAGGAGAGTATATTCCTCATCAATAAAATTATTCCACAAATGTAGACAGATCACTTTTATATAGCATTTTTTCATTTTAGAGTTTTTTGTCAAATTTCTGAGATAAACATCTTATCAACATCCTATTTGGAGTGGATTTAGTAATCACTTGGATGCATGGATTTAGCAAACTACATCCATGAAAGGCGTGAAGGCGTATCTGAATCCACAATTTTATGCGTAGGAGTAGGCATAAATTTCAGGTTGAGGCGTGGAAATATCAATCCCCAATATTTATGGCTGGTTTTATTCTTGTTTCAATTATTTCATGGATATTTAATTTGGAATATTTATCAGTTAATTCTTTTATAGTTACTGATTGTTCATTTATCTTATTTCCCAATGAATTTTCATTATTTGAAGTTTTATATCTTATTCAAACTTTTTCAAAACACATGATTGTTTCATTTAAGTTGTGCAAACTTAGATTCTTTGTTTTAATATTCTTACAAATTGATGGATTTTCATCAGAAATATGACTTTTCATGTCATTTATAGCTATATACAGGTTTGGAATTCTATCTAGAATTTCAGAAATCTTTTCTGACCGTTTACTGTGGCTTCCTCCTTTTTCTGTAATTCCATCATGGTTCTGGCCATCTGAAACACATTTTCCATGGAATCCTGTTGAATCTTTGTGATTCTGTAGCCCTGGCTGTATTGTTTTGTGGCTGGTGCCTTGCCTTTGCCCTTCTACTGAGCTTGTGGCTGCTTTTTCACATTGGAATTTCTGCTGCTGGCTATTGGCGCTGGTTTTGGCACTTTTTTGGGTGGTGGAGGGTTCTTTTTCCTCTGTTCTGCATTTAAATGAATCATTTTTTTCTTTTCAATCAATGGATGCCATCCATTGAGTAACTTGCAAGTGTTGGTATGGCCCAGAAATTTTCTCACAGTCAGGTGAGAGTTCATGCAGTTTTTCCACAGATCTGCAAGGATGTGGTACTCTTTGTGCTGCAAGACATCATTTTAGGCCTTCTGGATAGCTTTGTAAATGTCCACTGAGCCCTCTTGTGGCAGTGTCAGCTCTTTTTGAAGGTATAACAGTGTTATCAGCTTCATACTGGCGTAATTCTTTGGTTTGGGATTCATTTACTGACTCTTGTCCTTCTGTAACTGATTGGCTTCTGCCAGAATTCCATCCATAACCTTTTTGGAAGCTTCTTGAGGGTTTATAGCATGCTCCCTATGTTGTTTAAGGCACAATTATGATTAAAAAATATTAAAATAGTCTTTCTACATCAAAAAACTTACTATTGGCCAAATTTTCTTCCTTTTTGAGTGTATTAATAATTTCAAAATTGATTAGTTCATAAGAAATTGGCTCTGTTTGCTTATTCTGAGCTATAATAGCAGTGCTATTATTATCACAATTAACACTACTTCAGGGATAATACTAGTATCTTTTGATTCTGTTTCAATATTATTTTGTCTGACCATGTTTTAAGACACTAAAACATAATGAAAAAGCAATCTATACAGTAATAAAATATCATTCAAAAGAGAAATGAAAAAATAAATCCTCACTTATAATATGGAGAAAAGTATTATTTTTTCTATTTTTTTGAACCATAAGTATATTTTATGGATTTTTAAATTTTTCAATATAAGAAAAGAAGATTTAAAAATATGAGAAAAATTTTACAGTTAAAATATCATGGGTGGGCCCCCAAACATAAGGTGTGGATATGAAACTTTGATTAAAAATTAAGTACTTTTCCTGTCCTCAAACTTTGTATAAGGTAAAATCTAATTAAAAATAGTAAATTTTAAAAGTTTTGAGATAAAACACACCAAATGGATTGTTTTCAACTTTTTTAGTATAAAACAACAATATTGTAAAGATTTATTGTTTTGCCAACAATGAAAATGTATCCAAAAAATACTTCAAAAGATATATTTAAGGCTACAAAAGAAATTTCTTCAAGGGAAATCTCAATTGGAATTATTGAGCAAAGAGCTGCAGGAAATTAACATAAGAAAAAGGAATTCAAAAATTCTATTAAAGAGAAAACACACCCAAAAGTTACAAGAGTGCATTTTCTGGCAAAGTGACAAAGTTAACAGTGATGAAAGATGTTTTAATTCACTTGTGGGGTGGTTCAAGGGTAAAAATTATTATAGGAGTTACAACCAATGATTGTAATAATTTTTTCACTTGCTTAAAAGGCTTGGAATTATTTAAAAGTGGTGGTTGGAATCTTTCAAAAATTGGTTTACCAATGTTTCAACTAATTATAAAATGGAAAGGTTCTAACATGGAGAGAATTGAGGGGCAAAAAGACATTCTTTTATAGCCATCAATTTTCATACTTCAAAAGTAAAATTTACTATTGTCAGTCGTGAAAGACAGTCTGACAACAGGAAAGCCAATTATGGCATCATTGAACTCTGTTTTGGACCAAAAAATTCTGGTCTTTCCATTTTTTGCTATTTTCAGCAATTTTAGACCTGCAATTCAGCCATTGATATATTAATACCTGGTTTCAAGCATTTATAAAACATAATAATATGTTTAAAAAAGACCAAAGCCAGTCAAAACGTTTTTTTACTAAGATTGTTGTAACTTAAAGGTAGTTTTGCACTCTTGGCAACAGTTAAAAGTTCCCTGGTTGGTATCAAAACCTCATCATCAATTGAGTCACAGGCCCTGTGACTTAGTTCCAGGCCAAAAGTTATGATCTTCTGCGTGAACTTTGACATTCCAAGCCTTTCAGAAAGGAATTAGGGGGAGTGTGGCACCCTTGTAGCCAAGACTCTTTCCCCCTCATGATTAATATTTCCAATTTCTTTTTCCTTTAATTCCTCATCATATATTATACTTGTAATTTAAATATGTAATTCAATTGAGTTTATACAGTACACAACTGTAAGAATTTATATCTCATATGTAAATCAAAGCTCACTTAAGTAATACACACACACATTTTCACATTTCAATTGAAAATACTTCCATTACTCATTACTTCTAAACTACACACCACACCTCAATTTTAACACCAAGATTTATGGTTCACACCACATTTTGTTTGAATTAAATTAATTATTTGATTATTTTCAATTTTTATATGGAAAATAATGAAAACTTAATTTAAGCTTATTTAGAGTTGAGTTAAAAATGTTTCACCCAGAAGTGACCCAACCATATTTTTAATGAGGACTCCCATTGGGAGATAATTTTTATAAATTTATTTATTGGGTAAAAACTTTGAATAATTTTTACTTAACTTTTTTTCCAGAAATATTTTAATTTTAGTATTTTTGTTGAAGGTTTATTTTCACTTAATTTTTTCAAGTAAAAGTGTGTTTTCACAGTTTTAAATTTCAATTTGAATTTAATTTTATATCATATTACCAATTTTAAACTTTTATATAAAGTTTATTTTTATATTTTAACTCTTGTTTTTATAATATAAATAAATTTACTTCCTTATCATTATAGCATAATTTGTTATTTTATGGCCTTTTGGGTATATAAAAATACCTCTCAGGCTCACATTCAGGCTTTAATGGTTTATGGAAATCAATTATTGAATCCTGAAGGTGTCATTTACTGAT
Source organism: Austropuccinia psidii (assembly GCA_023105745.1). Lineage (NCBI taxonomy): Eukaryota > Fungi > Basidiomycota > Pucciniomycetes > Pucciniales > Sphaerophragmiaceae > Austropuccinia > Austropuccinia psidii. The sequence continues at coordinate 25,265,804 of JALGQZ010000004.1, read as the reverse complement.
TAAATAATCAATTTTAATTTTCTTTTTGGTAATAAAAGAAAACTTAATGCAAAAAATCTTAAAAAAAGTTTTACTCCAAAAATGAAATATAAATTAAAATTAGCTAAATAAATATAATTAATGCAATTCTGTTAGATAAAAAGATCCTTTCCCCATTAAGAACAATAGCTGAGAACCTCAAAAAATAATTTTCAAAAAAAAATACTGAAAAAGAATTACCAGAAGAAAGTGATTCTTAAAAATAAAAATTAAAAATTGAAAAGAAGGAAATCAAAGAAATTCATCAAAAAGAAATAAAAGGTAATGAAAAAAACATACAGTGAGAAAACTCAAAAGAAGGTTCTCTTTGAAAAGTAGGGGTTGAAATACAAATATTTTTCTCAAAAAAATATCTTCAACAAAAATTCTTGAAAGAAGTTTCTCTTTAAGAGGTGAAAAAAACATTATGGGAACTCAATAAAGGATAATATCTATTTAAAAAAAATATGACCTCATTAAGAAAAATGTAAAGAGATATTATATCAAATCAAAAAACAAGGCCCAAAAATAAAATTATTATAAAACCTCCAAGAAACAAGTCACTTAACCTTCAGGAATTAAAATTATTAATGCCAAATAGTCTCAAACAGTAAATATTGGGTGAATAAATTGAAATAGACATTCAAAATCCAAAAAGGTTGAAGTTAGGATAGGTAATACTTAAGTGGGACACAAAGATCTGTTTTTCATTGTTAGTTTTGAGCTTTTCCCATAATTTATGTGTAAATATCTCAAGAAAGTTTCCTCATTGTTGTTTTTTGTAAAAACAAAAACCTGAAAAAAAATTCCTTTTATATTTTCAAAGATAAAGATAAAATTATTTCTTATTTCAAATAATCGATAATACGGATAAATAATTTTGAAATTTAATAAGTTCTTCAAGTAAAATAAGTAGGTTGTTGAATTTTATTTCCTAAATGATAGTAAAATGCATAGTGGATATTGGATGTAAAAACCTGTAAGACCAATAAGTGCTTATTTCTACTTATCCATTTGGCATGATTCAAGTAGACTTACAAAAAAAATTGGAGAGGTGATATTATTGTTAGTCTTTGAGGGCAGTGTCAAAAGAGAAGGTCATGGCAAATGAAAGATAGATTATATACTATAATCTTTACACAAAACTAGATTTCTACATATAAAGGCTGAAAAAGAAGTGCATAGACTACAGAGTACCCTGCTTTGGAAATAATTCAATAAGTCAATTTTCCATTGTAAAAATACTGCAATTTGAAAGGTGCAATCCAAACTTTAACTGTGCAGTTTTGTACCTTTAAATAAAAAATTTCCAGTGTTTACTGAAAATATACAAACTACGCAGTATTTTTCACAAATTATGTATTCCCTCCCAGCCATCTTTTTCAATACATCACCATACTTATTGAACAATAGCTGTATTACAGTATGACTGCAAGCTGAAAATAAACTTCTTGTCCAGCCTTGTTATATATACAGTACAGTTTGGGGTCATACTGTAATATAGTTGCTCCACAGGAATTATTGTGCTGCACTCTCACTTAATCCTGGGCCCTGTGAATATTTGGACCCATATGCATACCCCTAGCCCCAATCCCTCTGGATCCCAGATACATAACTATCCTACCTCCTGGTCCCAGCAATCCAGCCCAGGACTATACCAGTCCCAGCTGGGATTGCCTGGATCCTTCTAGAACCTTCCCACACCACCTATTATTATTGTTATTTTTTCCTCCTCCATCACTCTGAATTATATTTTTTCTAATTTAATTTCTTTTTCCTCCTCCATCTCCCACTGGATTCCAATTCCTTATCATTTCCACATTTTTTATTTTAGTTTTCTCCTCCAAAGTACTATGTTTTTTTCCCTCCCAATGTTGTCCACTCACTCTTCATTAATTTCAAGCCCTGACACCAATATTGAAACACAATTGTCCACCACTGAGCCTATCAACACCCTCAAACCCTCCTGGGTGTGGGTTCATTTCTCTGATACTGATGAACAATATGTTCACTGCAACATAACCAATTCTTCTGGAAAAACATGCCACAAGAAACAGAAGAATGATAAAGCCAGAAGTACTCAAGCAATGAGTAAGCATTTCAATCTTTCCCATTTTCTCAAAAATCATAAGAGTGAAGCTCTCATCAAAGGGCAGAATATTGCTCTGGACAATTTTGCAGAAACTTAACCTGTGAAAAAGGTAAGTTTTAAAAATGGTTTTTTTTGCTTATGAGCTAATATTTGACCTCATTTTTAATACTCCCTTTGTGAAAAATGACTGAAGACAGCATTTGTGTATTTTATATGTGAAAACATTTTGCCACTGTCTATGACTGAATTTTTGTATTTCCGTAATTTATTGGAACTCTGCAACCTAAGAATTCTGAACATATTTTTCTGCCAAACTGCATTGACAGGCCATATATCTAATGTATTTGTCTTCCATCAAGAGGTGATTCAGAAGTGCATTTCAAACTGCAGTGCCCATGTCTCTTTTACTACCACCAGGGCAAATCTTGCGTCAATTGTTGGCAATTGACTTCACGTTGCACCGCGGTAAGTATAAAATCTTGCTTCAGTTGTGTTAGTGTCACTTTATAGTCACTGGATTTAGTGGGTCACGTCACGTCAGCGTCACGACAACATCAATTGTCACATGTGTCACATGAGAATGTCACTCAAAGCCCAAACCCATTTCAACACTATTTGCAATGTTTGGGTAATTTCACCTCATTGGCTTCCGCCTCCCCAATGCTTAGCATGCTTACGCGCCCGCACCTCCCTCCAGATGAGATTCCAACACTGCCCCCCCATCTCCGTCCTCACCACTCCTTACGCTTTCACACCCCCTCCCTTACCATCCTTATGCTTGTGGAGTTCCCTCCCAACATGCCTCCAACACAGAAAACCATCCTTATGCTCGCGGAGTGCCCTCCCAACATGCTCCCAACACTGCTTACCATCCTTATGCACGCAGAGTGCCCTCTCAACATGCTCCCGACACCACTTATCCTTACGCTTCTGTAGTGCCCTCCTGACATGCTCCCAACACCACTTATCCTTATGCTTGTGTAGTGCCCTCCCGACATGCCTCCAACAAAGCTTACCATCCTTAAGCTCGCGGAGTGCCCTCCCAACACTGCTTACCATCTTGACCCTTGCGGAGTGCCCTCCCGACACCACTTATGATCCTTACGCTTGTGTAGTGCCCTCCCGACATGCTCCCAACACTGCTTACCATCTTTACGCCGTGGAGTGCCCTCCCAACACTACTTATGATCCTTACGTTTGTTTAGTGCCCTCCCAACATGCTCCCGACACCACTTATCCTTATGCTTCCATATTCCATCCATAGTGTACAGTGGCTTGTTGGTGTACACAATGAACGCAATTGCCAAAATATGCTCAGTGGCCTTCTCTGCCAACAGGACCTAAGGGGAAATTGGTCATTATATTCACAATGTTGTGGTTAGGGTTTAAATCATGAGACTCACAAATTCAAACCTAATAAGTGGAATATTTAAGACAATAATTGTGTCTCCTGTTTCCCTGACAAAACCAGTTTATTTCATATCATTCAAATGGAACACTTTGCTTAGTCCTTACCTCATGAGCGTCGAATAGCTCAAAAGCTGACTTTAGTAGGTTTCTCACTGGTCAACTTTATTCAATGTCTCACAGGGAAGTGATTTCATTTGAATGAGATGAAATAATTTGCAACACATTGCCTCCTTCAATTTCCCAACAAAGTGTGTTTTTCAAATGCAATACAATTTCAATAGAAGGTTCCAAGTCTGTTGATGTGCAGGTTTATTTTGGTCAGCTTGTGGTTCTAAAATGTATTTTTTCTAGAATATTCAATAGCTCTTAAACTTCTTTGGATGGATATTTAACTTCTTTCAAGCTCGCCAAAATTCTCCAATATTACCTCAAAAAGAATCAATTATTTTAAACTTATTTTACTTCCACCTTTTTTCTTCAACTTGGATTGTTTTATTCAAATATTTTCAAACAAGTTATCAATCAACTTGTCACCATCTATATTCTTAATAAACTACCTCCTCTATGGCTCAACCCCCAGGAAATTCAACTTAATTCAATGAATGACCAACTTCAGCCCCAGAGAGTGGAAGTGAAATCTCTGATATGGCCAGTAGTCGTGAATTAGGCATTGAAGTAGAGAGCCAGTCACATGAAGATAATCAAGATCCACCAGTTCTTCCAGAATGTGAGTATGCATCCATCTTGAATATTTCTAATTGCTCAAAACCTGATATTGTGTCATAGCCTTTATTTCAGGTCAGCCTCCAAGCTATCAGAAACCAAATTTTAAAAGCTATGAGAAGGAAAAGACTGTTAAACCTTGGGCACCAACAGAAGATGATGGGCAAGATGATGTAATTTTCAGTGGGGAGGTGGAAATTATATCCAAGAAACAATTTGTCTCCAACATTGCTCAAACAATCCCAAGTCTCAAAAAAATTCAAAATGATAGTAAAGTTCCTGATTATGTGCGTCAAAAGATTGCTGAAGCCATGAGCCTCCTCAAAATGGATTTGAACCATAAGTCCATTAGTAATTCAAAACAAAATTGATAAAAATAGCTGCTTACAATATATGGGCAGGTGTGGAGGTGGGAGAATCTCTACCTGAAGGATCTCGAGCCCTAATTGGATTTCCAGGCAAAGGATTAGGAAAAGACCAAATATACATGCAACCAAAAAAACACTGTACCTTTGAAGCCGCAAAGGATTCTTGGGATCAAGGTGATGAAATGATCAATGTTGAAGTGGACCATATTGATAATGAACCTCCACATACTAAACCCCCCCCCATACTCAATGAAACAATCCATGATGAAGCTCCACATACTGAAAGCCCCCCAATACTCAATGAAACAATCCATGATGAAACCCCTACCTCCTCTCCTCGAAATATTCAATCCTTTCAAGAAAGGGAGACAATTAAACATGATACAATGGGACGATATATGACTGATATAATTCCTGACCCTGAGCCCAAAGTATCATTGTCTGCTAATTTTCAAGGAATATTTTTATCCCGCATGGAAGAGTTTTCAGAAATTTTGAATTATCATTTCAATATTACTCAACAATCATGGAAAAGGGGGCTTGATAATATCAATAGTATTTACAAAAATCAATGGGACAATTTACCAACAAATGATGCTCATACATTCCTGCCTGTTGGTATTAAGGTGATCAGTAACCAAGAGCTTAAAATGTTGGCCTGGCTGGAGGACCTTGAGATGGTAGGTGAGTTTTATCTTTGTGCATGATACATGATTATTGGCTGTTGACTGGTGATATAAATTGCAATATACAGGGTTAGATTTTTCTAAGCCAACAGAAACAGAAGCGTTTTTTGATAACAACATTTGGAATCTCAAATTGATGAAGAAATCAGCTAAACCTCCAGATAATCTCCGAAAATCTGAACACTCCTTCTTAAAAATGGTTCAGAGGCTTCTTTAACCTGCTAATCTAGTTAAACATTTTTGGGCAAATGTTATGTTTAATCCATTAGTTTAGTCTTATACAATGTGATTGCACCCAAACCATATGTTGCACCAACATCAAATTCAACTGATCCTCTGGGACTCAAACGGGGAGCAGTTGAATACCTTGCCTCCTGCTTCAGTAAATCGAAGCAAAGTGCAACCCAGCTCAGCATTGAAGGTGGCGGGGCTCACAATGAGATATCTTCAAAGCTGCACCAGAACCTGGAGGATGTAATGGATACAGTTATCCATTTGATGATTGGGTACAACATGGTACGTGCACATACAAAGCTCAAAGTTAATGGCATCAAAGGCAAACTCACAAACTCAAAGAAAAATGAGGCCATCAAAGATCTTTTGACGTGTCACAAGAATCTTGGAAGAAATCGAATTTGCTATGGTATATTAGTGTCATTCTGTGTGGCAGGGGTTCATGGTTTGATGGTATGCTCAGATGACTGGAGAACAAGCTCAGTTAAAGGGGCTTTATCACTCATTGACATTTCCAAAAAACTTTCAGAGGGTAAAAATCTAGTGGAGCCAGTGTGGCTACATACTAATAAGTATATATGTAATTTACTGAATAAAAGTTTCTTCTCATCAGAGTCTTTTAACCCCACTGTACCTCTTAGATTTGAATTTGCATGATGCTTGTTATTAGACTTTGGTGATTCCTGGGTGGCAAAGCATGGTCTTGGTTCAAGTGATGAGGTGACATTGACTGTAACCAGGTCTGCTAAGCTTACAACCAGGATTGACCCGTTTTAGATTAGCTTTGTACTAGATAGATTGTAATTGAATTTTTCAAAGTCATTTATGAAGTTATTAATAGTGAATTCCTATCCTACTACTGCCCGGATGCCGCAGTATGAATACCAATAGTAATTGTACGGCGGCATGCCTCTGTACACCATTGAAAATACTTCAACAAGACGCAAGCTGAGTCAGGCAGTTGTGCCTGCAAGTAGCACATGCGGGGGCATTGTGGGAAGTCGCTTTTATCACTTCCCGTTTGCCCATAATAGGCCAAATGTTCCTGTGTCTTTCAAGAGGACTAGGATAGCTAGGGATCCGCAGCAGCGTGCATATTGAATTCCTGTGTGCTTGCGATATTCCACATGGTTGGATTGGAAAGTGATTGCATGGGAACATCAATATGTCAAATTGAATAATGCACTATCCACTGCAATTTTCAGGTTCAGGTATTTGAGATCGCAAATTTCCAAAGGTCATGTGTGATCTTTCTTTTTAGCTGCAATTAAAAAAGATTCATCGACTGCAATCAAATCTAGGTGATATTAATAAATCAGTAATCATTTGGTTTCATTTCATTTTCTGCTGCAAGCATGCCATTCACAAAAAAAGGAAAATAGTGTAAAAGGGAACTTGCAGGAAAGTATTGGGGTGGGGAAGGAAAGTGTGAGTTGCTTGCTTAATCTCAGTGTATATATATGTTTCCACATTTATGTGGCACCCTCATTGGGCCCCATGGAAGAACATTGGCTTTAGTCGGTTCAGATTGAGCCAATTTCATGTGGGCTCCAACAGGGAAGTCAAAGGATGTGTGCCAAATAAAGCTCCTTGGGCATTGGGCACCATTCTGGACTCAAAACTCCTTAGCTTCAATTGGCAGGAAGCAGTATCTGATATCTTGTCTACTTCAAAACATAGTGATCCCTCAACCACTCAGGAATAGTGGGAGATTTCAAAAGACAAATGAGCGCAAAACAACCCAAATGAATAGGTTGTTTTCCTCCTCTTGCCCAACAGCACTAATATAAATTCCAGTATCAGCAAATTTGACCCCAAGTGAAATTTGGAGGGCTGTGGATGTCAATCAGATTAAACGCATTCACTTTGTCCACGTGGCAATTTTCTCTTCAACCAGATTACTCATTGCCCTTGTCAAATTCTGACCATTCAAAACAATGAGTGAAGTTGAGGTCAATCAATGGGATGAATTATCACAATTCTTATTTTTCAAAAATAGATTCACCAACCCAATTGCAACAAATGGAGCATTACTGGAGGGATTTATGTTTGCAATTGGGTGGTTCAAATGCAGCACAAATAATGAACAATTTGGTCTGTATGGAAGTGTTGGGAAAATTGAAAGCACAAAAGATGAATGGCAGAAATGAGGTGCCAATCTTAGCTCTGTGGGTTGCATTATAGGTCAATCCATATGATATGTTGGGGATAATTTATTTGAGAAGATTCAAAATTGCTACAGCTCATTGGGGGTTCCATCTATTGATCAAGTCAACTATGAAGGCAATATTCCCGCAAATCAGGGTGCATGCAAGTTTGCTTTCGCACTCACTTTCACCATAAATGGATTCAAAAACTCATCTCATCTTGATAAGGATGCATTGCTGTATGCTTCGGGATGGTGGTTTCAAGCTGATAAGTGGACTGGCCAAATTAAAAGACATGTGTTAAAGCAGTGTACAGGGGGGAAATTGATTTTCCCAAATGAGCATTTTTGGATTGATCTATCCAATTGTCATGGGCTCATTCAGGTAGTGTGGGCCAGTAGTACATTTGCTCATTATACTGATCCAGCACAGGACAATGAAAGCACGACACTAGTGGGTATGTTTGCACAATGCTCAAGGAGGTTGGCAAAAACAATGTGCCAAAAAAGCCACGGCTATTATGAGATTGGTGAGGGAGCAGGCTATCAAATAAGGGATGGTCATACAATCTCATTCCAATTCAAAGAATGAGGAGATTTGCATGTGTGTTGGAATTGCAGCGTGATGGGTAAATAATGGTGGTGTAAGGCAGAGGACAATATACACCAGGATTGGATGGTTTGGAGTGCGGGAGATAGGTTGGCTCACATGAAAAAGGGGTGAAGTGGATTATGTATAGTGGCATGCCATCGTACATATGTCCTGGTTTGTTGCTCTTGTCCAGGATCCCAATGCTTCACACACAAATCCTTATGCTTGTGCAGGTTCCAACAATGCTAAAAGTTCCTTACGCCTGTGCGGGCTGCCAACGCTTCACATGCAACTCATTACGCTTGTACAAGCTCCCAACAATTCAAAAAACTCTCTATGGCGGTGCAGGCTCCCGACGCCTCCCACGGCATTCCTTACATTGTGCAGGTTCCCAACAATTTAACAGTTTTCTTATGCGGGTGCAGGCATCCAATAGTTGACACACAAATCCTGACGCTTGTGCAGGTTCCTGACAATGCTGAAAATTTTTTACCCCTGTGCAGGCTCCTGACAATTCACATGCTAATCCTTACGCTTGTGAAGGTTCCCCACAATGCAAAAAATTCATTATGCCTGTGCAGGCTTTGGACAATTCACAAGCCAATCCTTACGCTTGTGAAGGTTCACAACAATGCTGAAAATTTCTTACGCCTGTGCAGGCTCCCAACAATTCACAAGCCAACCCTTACACTTGTGAAGGTGCCCAACAATGCTAAAAATTTCTTATGCCTGTGCAGGCCCCAACAATTCTCACACCAATCCTTACGCTTGTGAAGCTTCCCGAAAATGCTTAAAATTTCTTATGCCTGTGCAGGCTTCTGACAATTCTAACACCAATCCTTACGCTTGTGAAGGTTCCCAACAATGCTGAAAATTTCTTACGCCTGTGCAGGCTCCTGGCAATTCACATGCCAATCCTTACGCTTGTGAAGGTTCCCAGCAATTTAAACAATTCAATACATGACTAAAATTAATAGCATGTGACCATAGGAAAGGCAATGTCTCATGAATCTGGAGTGGATCGCTCACATGCGGGAACCTCCGACTTTTTTACAGTTAAGATCTGATATGGCTCTAAACAATGGAAGAAGAAAATATAGGAGACGTTAACAGTTACTATTGGCGCATTTTTGGCAAAAGAGGTTCACACAAACAAATACTCACTCAAAATTTTGGTGGGGCACTTACAAAAATTATTCTCACACAATCAGGGATTTTCTATAAGGAGGAAATAAATAATTTTTAAGTGAACAAAGAATGTAATAGAAATTGAACATAACAATGATTGAAGACAAATAATTTATTGAAAAGAAAGTATTACAAAAGAAAAAAAGTGTAAATAATGAGATTTTTTTAAATCTTTATTTTTCTAGGAATTTGGAGACTATCCCGGTGATGTCCTCCTTTCGATATGCCTCCAGTGCCTGGGCAAGGAGGGAGTTTAGTTCCTCCCGGAATTCCTGGTGCATCTCATTTCGATGAGTTGCATCCACGAAAGGAATAATGTGGAGCAATTGGCGATGCTCCAACAAGATTCGGCTGATCCATTCATGGACGATGGCTCAAGGAATCATCAAAGTCGGTCATAAGCTGGTAAATTCCTGGCGAGCGTCATTGTGGCAATGAGAGGGGGTTTGCACCGGGGGGAAGGAGGCGTTGGGGTTCTTGGGGGCACTGGGAGGGAAACAGGATGGGAAGGTGGGGGAGTCGGGGGAGGGGGGGATCCAACAGGCATATTGTCAATGATAATTATTGAGCGGGAAGTGGCGGGACAAGCTGGAGATGGTTGAAGAAAAGGTGAGGAAAAATTGATAGGAGTGAAGAAAGAGAAGTGGTGACTTACTAAAAGGTTCCTCTGTGGATTGTGTAGGAGCCATCTCAGGTTCTGGCCCACAAGTTGTAACATCCTCATGTGATTGGGAGGATGGACTCAGGCCAGGAATAGGTGGCTTTTTGGTTCGGGAGGGTTCTAAAAAAGGAGTAAGAGTCAGTTAGCTTTACTCAAAAGTGAAAGTGAAAATTAAATGAAACTTTGGCTGCTTACCGCGGAATAATTCCTCCAACCATTGGGTGCCACTCGGCCCTGGAGTGGGTTGCCGCGGGGTTTGCTTGTGAGGCAAACTAGGAATGGGAGAGTCTTGTTGGGGGGGATTTGGTGGGTTTTGTTCTATGATTAATGGAAAAAAGTCAGTATTATTGCGTGAAGAGAAATGAGATAAGGAGGAGAAAGAAAACTTGCTTTGGCATTTGAATCCCATTGGTGACAAGACATGGTGACAATCAGCCCAAGCTCAAATGTCCTCTTGCCATTTCCATCCTTCATCCACCGGATAATCACTTCGCTCAGGTCAAGGAGTGAAGTGACCATTGGATGGTGGCCTAGGAGGGGGGGTGGACAAATTGATACTTGAGGGGACAGGGCTAATCATCTTTAATTGTTTCCGTCAGCCTGCTTAGGGTCCCAGTGTCCATTTGCGCTTGGATATGGTTTCATCATTGTTGACCACAAAGGAGTCCTTGCGAGGGCGTCTTGGGCAAGAACTCCTCTGGCCGCGTGGTTGGAAGGGGCGGACAACAAACAAACATTTCTTGTGTGCTTGTCAGCAAGCATCACAAGCGTCGGTCATTGTCAAGGAACAAATGCAGGGCATACCCTGCTTGGTGCATAAAGTGCACGACATCTAAAAACAAAACAATTGAGGTTAGTAACTGAATTGAAAGTAAACAATCAAGAAAGAAAATGAAGACGTACAATGAATTATATAAATTTAAAACATAAACAATGTAAGGACGCTCTAGTCAGAAGTTTTTAAAAGTCTGGAAGAGAGTTGTGAAAAAAAATAATTAATATTGGAAAATAATGTGGACAAAAGTTTTAAATGAAGGAGACACACAAGGTGGATAGAAGTGGGGTTCTGAAAGTATCAGCAGGAAAAAAAACAGGCAAAAGGAAGGGGAGTGGGTTTAGTGGAGTGCAAAAGAAAAGAGTGGAAAGGCAGGAAGACCAAGGGAAATACGCACAAGGACAACAGCGGGTGAGCTTGAATGAAGTGGAGAGGGTGAGAAAGAAAGTGAAGGCCTTGTTGTGTGGAGATGGTCTTTTATACCATGGTGAAGCTAAGACAACCTCAGCAATTGCAGCACCCGCAAAAGTCTCAGCTTCAAGGCGTGTGGGCAAAATTGAAGCTCAGTCGCAGCCCATGCTTCAACTGAGAAGGGAAATGCTGGCGTGAGGCAGAAGAACAATGGGGTTCTGGCTGAGTATTGCAATGGATTGAATTGTCAAGCTCAGTCAAATCCCCTTTGTTTCCTTAAATAGCCACCCGATCACCCAGGAGGGTGGTTGTGAGGCCCTCGTTGAATGTGCATGGTGGGTGCAATGCACAAGTGCCCCATGCAGAAATTCACATGGTGCATTTGGTCACAAGTGACCGCGGAAAGATTACTGGCCGTATGGCCTGGTGATAGTGTTTGAACAAAGGGTCGGGGGGCTGTAAGACAAGTGAATACAGCATGAGCTTGGCTTGACCCATTGCTCAGGTTTGCTTTCAGGTCAAAATTTAAATGCTCAGTGGCTGAAGATTTTAATTGCACAGTTATTGAGCTATTGATATAACTATATCAAATGCACCCTGCTGAGCAATTGCTACGTCATCTCTGTAAGCACACATCCTCAGAATTTTGCACAACATTGGAGGACATTTTGCCCAGGTGCAGGATATCATACGCTTTGGTGAAGTGCTCCAAACTTAGGCTTTTGATGAACTATTGCAAAATTTCTTCCGACCATGGCTGTACTGAAAACTTCCACACAGTCCTTTTGACCATGATATGCTCAGATTGCATGTGCAAATTGGGTGAAATGCAATGCTGAGCATGTGGCACATGGGCTAAGTATATGAAAACAATTGGAAGGTGGATACCCATTGGCTATATGCATGCAGGCTGAAGTAGTATTACACCTTCCTAATCTGTACAGCCAACACTGTAGTACGCAGTACACCTTTGTAAATGTATGTTGCGGGGCAGAGCAAAAGCTGTTCAACAATGTAACATGCAATCACGTCAAGCCATCAAGTCCTATATCTCAACTGCATCCCTTTGATGCACCTTGTTGGAGAGCTCTGCCTAACTACGGCACAGATGCGGGTGTAATCCAAGTTAATGAAAGTGGGTCATAATGGGATTACTTATTATTTGGGTCATACACAAACAGTGGATTCACTCTGGTGGCATTGTTGGGGCAAACTTTGAATGGATGCACTTGTTCATGGTGCATGCTCATTTGCAGGCAGCCACACGCTTTCATACGCACCCCCCAACGGGTCATACGCAGGCAACTTTCACATTCCTGGAAGACATTTTACTGCCAGTCTTCTGAACCGCCATTTTCTTGGTCAGGTGGTCAGCTTGACTGCAGACGCTCACCTGCTTGCAGGTGGAAACCTGAGGCCAATCAGTGTGGATTTGCTTCAGCCTCATCCGCATTAGCATAATCCCAGCCTATGATTGCTGAGGCTGGTTATGTTTGCGTGGGGATCTCCCACCATGGTTCATTTTCTGCATGTTCTCATGCTCCCCACGCAAGTTGTGGCGCCTGGCTTGCAGCCAAAAATTCCCTTGGGCGGGTGGCCTCTTTCGCCGGAGTTTTGTACATGTGTGAGGCAAAGACCCTGATGCCAATCTTGGTGGATTAGTACCCGCCTCAAATGCAATAGGGGTGAATGTATATGTGGATGACGGCTCATGGGTGGCGCCCCCTTGGATCATGCCACACATTCCCCCCTGGAAGCCCAGTGGGCATCAGTCAGCAAAAAACTTCAGGCAAAACCAAGCTCATGTTTGGTGGCACGCACCAAACATATCTCACCCGCCCACACCCAAACATCCCCACAGTGAGATTGCCCTTTGAAACCGCCAAAATTGCCCAGTAGGTCCCTGTGCAACAATTAACCTGGGGAAGATACACTCATTGTTTGCTGTCACACCAGCAAACATGGCTGCATGCCTCTAATATGCCCCTCCACAATAAGTTGCTACAACCCATCCAATTTCGGATATGCTAATGTCAACCTTGGTCTACCAAAGGTCCCATAACTTGCTGCAGATCCAGCAGTCATATCGGTGCACCCACATTTTTGCCACCTTGCCTTGATATATGCCCCAAATCGGATATGAAAATCATGAGCCCAAGAGGCCCACCTCCATCAAGACCATGCACATAACCACAGTCCATCCCCCCTTGAGCCCATTGCTGCCCTCATATAAGTTCCCCACCTGTGCTTATTCATCTTCATTCCCTTTATCTACCCCTTCCTGATCATATAATTTCCAACTGTGCCCAAATAATCCATAATAGCCATCATGTCAACCCCTTCACAGCCACTTTGCATTGGGATGATTAATATTTGTATTCAAATAAATAGTTATATAACCTTAAATCCTGAGAATTCCTACTTAGCTTCTTGGATTATCCTATGGCACAATCAACACAACATATTTGTATATCTCCTTAATAACCAGCGTGCTATTGGCTCTCTCCCTGGAGCCCTTTCCAAAATGTTGATACCATTCCTTGGGGCACCACAAACTTTCATGCACTGTGGTCCTGGTGGGGCATGGATTGAAAATTGCCAATCCAATCCTTCTCAAATATTATTTGTTGAGGGAGTATTTATGACTGATGTAAATGATCCCTGCTCATCTCAGAAACCCAATCTAGCATTGATGTTCTTCACATGGTATCCAAACATTCTATTCATAATTGAAAGCTTCCTAAAACAATATTTTAAGCTTAAAATGCCCAAAGAATATGACTGTAATACTCAGAGTCAATTTCAACTCTTTACTCCAACATTCTCCACTTCAAACTCGACGCCAGCTTCATATCCTGCTGTTTCATCATTGATTTCCAAGCAAAAACTGACACAATTACCCAGTGGATCAGACCGCCCCATTCCATTATTCAAACCCCCCTCCTCCCTCATCAAAATACCGGACTAGCTTTTCTCTGGGATCAAGAAATCCCCAATGGCCAATCAGCCCGCAACTTTTGGGCCACCTCACCCCCAGGATCCACTTTTAATGCCAGGCACATCATTACAAACAAGGTCGTTAGCTCATTTGAATCCCTTTCAACCAATACCCCTCTTGGAGGACTGCTCGCAGATGATATGGGATTAGGTAAAACCATTCAGGCCATTGCTCTAATTGGTACCTCCACGGACGGTTGATTGCAAACCCCCATTGCTCCACGCCCACCATGATCATCTGCCCCCTCACTTAATTACCAACTGGCAATCAGAAATATCCAAGCATGCTCAGTCTGGAGCGCTGCATGCCAAAATCTACCATGGTCCCACTCATCACTCATTATCTGAGGCTGACATCTTAAAATATGATATCATCATCACTTCTTACAATACTATCACCCAAGAATTTAAGCAAACCAATACCTCTACATCATTCATTTTTTCAAATCAATAGGCATTGTATAATTTTGGATGAAGCACAGTGAGTGTCTGCGCTTAAATGATTCAAATTACCTTTTATATCCAATAACCCTTCCGCCATATTATAGCTATATTTTCTCTCAATACACTGCCACTCACTGTGCCATTGATAGCCTCCTTTCATCCCGTTGAATATGTTTAACGGGCACACCTATTCACAACACCATTTATGACCTTTTGGGCATAATATCATTCATTACCCAGCCCCAGAGCTCAGATCAAGATGACTGGTCACCATTAATCCTGAGTAGTCTTTCCAAAGGTAGCAATGATATTTTGCATTTGGCATTGCGGCATTTAAGTTTGCACCACACCAAAACCACACATCTCAAATCCCTCCCCACTATTACCATCATTATGAGCTGCTCCCACTCAACCCAACCATGCAGCAAGAATATTCCTATCATCAAAAACCAAAGGACCAGGAGAATTTCTCAGAAATATTAATAAGCTGTGAATATGTTGTAACCATCACATCCTGCTTAACACAATTGGGGAGGCGGATTTGGAAGACCACAAGGGCTGGAGCACTCAGGATAACTCCCCAACAATCACACTAACTATTGTGGATGTGGAAACATGCATGCTGAGTATTAAAATTGCACACCTCCTACAAAGCTTAAAGAAGAGCAAACAATCAAATTGTGGTCCAACCAAATTGGTGGTTTATACCCAATGGACCCAATTTCTTGATTTGTGAGTTAATTCTAATATGCATCCATTACCAATTGAATCCATATGACTGTTTTTATTTTGGAATTGGTATTGCACCTGCCCATCACTCTATCCTTTCAGCACAAATTGATGGAACAATTACAGCGCGGGTGCAGGAGAAGGCACTGGAGAATTTCTTCAATAATCCTGAATGTGAAGTACTGATTGCATCCATTGCCGCAGCTGGAACTGGCCTCAATATAACTTGTTCTAATATTGTCTATTTAATGGTGAAGGGACCCCCTGATTTTTGGCCCCTGACATCCACATTTCCAGGAGCCCAATTGGAACCCAGGCATTGAGGCTCAGGCTGTTGATTGACTCCATCGTATTGGCCAACAACAACCTGTAAAGGTCATCCACTATATCACTCCTCATTTAGTTGAGGTCAACATGCGGAAGGTACCTTTCAAGCTCATCTTTGTCCCTGATTGTATTGCTATTCTAAAATCCTTCCTTATGGGAATGCCATATTCCAAGAAGAGAAAAAATCATTAACTGCGTGAGCCTTACTGATATTATATAATTTGTGTTTGACCAAGTTGATAACTCCTGCTCACCCTGGCACAGGTCCACAATTATGAACACCATGAGCTGGATCAAACTCCTTCAATATTTCCTCAATGAAAATGAGCAATAGAGTATTATTTCTAAGGGAGATGGTGATACATTCCAATTTATATTGTCTATATTGTGACATATTTAGAAAGCTGTTTCATCTTGAAGAAATAATAATCAGATTGTATGACACCTGCACAAATAATTCACAAAGTGTTGATTTGTAACAGTGCTATACATTTATCTTACTAAGTTATTGCAGAGAATCACCATTCGGCCTAATAACTGGCATGTCAAGTATTTTGAGGGCACTAGTCTGCATCTTACTACAGCTCTTGAGCCAATCTTGATCAAATACCTGAAATGATAGGCCTTCCGGAATATCACCATCATCTGTTGATCGTAATTCTGGCAATCTATCAATATTTTTTTTACCTGTTTTTGTAATGTGATTACAAAACTCTATGTCTGAATCCATTTTTAATACCAATTTATTAAATAACTGGGAGCGCCAGCGTAATCCCACTGTGAGGTAAACTTGAAAGCCATTTTCCAGTACCTCCTCAGTATCTGGGCATACTCAAGGGTCATTGAATTGTGATGCTAGAATGGGAAATTTAGCTGTATCACACCATTCACGGCAGCGCTCACAGGTCTGCACATAATCAAGTAGATCATCATCAGTCTTTGCTCACAATGAAGAAGAGATACAGTAACTAACCCTTTGACAAATCTTTGCGAGCTTTTTATTCTCCTTCTTTTTAACCAAATACTCGGCATACTTTTGAATAGACTTCCATTATCCTTTCAAATAAGTTAAATATTGCTCCATTAAAGCCGCCACGACCCCATAGTTATTATGATCCTTGTTCCAACAGTAATGATGATACTTGGTGCTGACAAGTGCAAGAGGAAATGTACGGCAAAACACCATAGACATCAACTCACTTAACGGATGTTGCCATGAGCTCTCCCAGTCCCAAGTGAATTGCTTTAGTCCTAGCTTGTGGAGCTCATTTTTGCAGTAGCTTTGGAAACCCTGAGACTGAAACTGTGTTGATGGCTCATTTAAAACATCCTTGGGGACATATCTGAGATGAGAAGCCACTTGAATTGCAATTTCACACTCTTCTGTGCTGGGTGCTGCTGGTAGTGAGGAAAAATCCTTATCCCTAACTTTGAGTAGGAACAGGCAATGGGCATGTACTGCTGATCTCATTCCATGGACATTCTCTGGAATTTCTGCTTTCAGCCATTTTTGTTGCTCCTTCTGGCTTGCACATTTTGCCACATGGTGAGTTTTACAAGCCTGGTTCCTTTGCTGTCTGACCTCGGATTGTTCAAGCATACTCTGGGCAAGGGGCATTTGAGGATGGGTGAACTCACTATTTGACTAAGTGCCATGCTCACGCGCCGTGAAATTGTCCCTCCTTGGTTCAGCATCTGTTTCCATTTGAGTCAGAGACATGTTCTCATCCTCATCATCCACCATTTTTTCTCTTGATGAACTGGCATGAGCTGTTCTTGGTTTGGAGGCACATGGATGATGACGTCCAGTGACTTTCTCTTTATGGACCAGAGGTGAAGATGCATAAAGTTCATCACCTGCCATGAACATCATCAGTTAATACATCAAAAAATTAATAAATACTGGTCATACTCACGATCTTCAATTGGCTCCTGAGATTGGACTAACTTGCCTTTAGGTGCCATATCAAATTGTGAAAAAGGTTATACTCCGAAATTAAAGTGACTTACTTTGATGAAGTGTCAATCCTGGATTTCCCTCCAACAGACCACTCCAAGTTACATTTTCCAATGGTCTTTTTCATTGCCTCCCATCCACGCGCCTTTCATCGCCCACATGAGCCTGAGATCCTGATGGAATATTGAGGGTTGGCTGTTTACTTTGTCCAAAGGGATCCTGGGATTAAGGAGGAACTCACGTGGAAATTTTGATTGGGGATTATCATCTTATGAGATTTGAGGTGTGCCTTCTGGCCCCTGAGACACATGCATATGTGTATTAGTGGGATTTGGAGGAATTGGAGTGACAGAAATATTTGGGATCAATCAAGTGCTTGAAGTTGGAGCCTTTGGATTGCCCACATCAATGTTAAGACCTGATACATTCATTGAGGATGCGATAGGGGTTGTGAGAGGAATGTTGGGACTCAATGGTGACTGTGTTTGAGCTTATTCTATGCTAGATTCACTATCTGAGTCATGAACAGAACCTGAACGGGATTTATGTGACTTGGAAGATGACATAAGGGCCAAAAAAGTACAGTAATATTTTTAACTAGATAAAACACCTCAGTATTATGATAAAATAGAGTGATATGAGATGAAATATTTTTGAATTTATAATAGAGATATTCTATGAATATTTCTAAAAAGAGTCTAATTGAAAGTCCAATAAGCCTCTTTTTAGGAGAATCCTCCCTGCCTACTTTTGAGCTCCTCCGCTTTTGTCGAAAACCACCCTGCATGGCCTACTACCATATAATGTAATATTCCCTTGATCTTAAAGGGGACCCATCATCCATAAGTAATCATATTTGGTAACATTTCCGCCTCCCCATTGTCACATTTGGTGAATTATCCAAACTGCCAATATATGCATTGAAATTCCACAGTGTTGTACATCTGTAAAGGGGTATATTCATGAAGGATTTACCCACAAAAGAGACATCACCTTTTCAAGAAAGGCAAGACAATCCAAATCACATTCCAACCGATTAAAGGCCTGCTGCACTCAAACCAAATACCAAGACTTTAGCTGCACTCCAACCCCTTATGTAATAGAGCTATATTGTTATGTCTGTAATAAGGCTTAAGCCATGTACAATGGAGTGCCAGCGTACATGGTTTGAATTTCAATCCCCTCAATTCAATGTTGACACATCCCTATTGGAACGCCTCTCAAGGGTCAAACCCACAGTATCACCATGTGTAAATAAAATAGAATATGTATGAGCATTGAGCAGCATGGCATTTTACCCAATTGAACTCCTAACCAATTCCGCCATCCATATGAGACATGTTACACTTTATCAGCTGCAGCTCATGCATCATTACAAATGGGGTAAATTTCTCAGATGCCTCAAATCATCTCCCCCTTCAAAAATAATCACTAAATTTTTTTTCCAATTGATAATGCTCCTAAACACTTTCACATCAGCCATAGATATATATACACAAACCAGCGGTACTCCCAATTCCTGCAACAATGACAACCCACCGCTATTCCTCAATGCGTACATGCATGTGTCAACACTGCTCAACTCAAACACACTCTTCCCCTGAGGGTGATAGGCAAGGGGTTGCCTTCACACCTTTCCAATATAAACAGCACATTAAAAATCCCAAATCAACCATTGCACCCAAATCTCTTCCAAACATCCCTACTTATGCATCAGGATCTGAGTTCCCACAACTTCTATTGGATCAAATATTCCCAGCTGATTATTCACAATTGACCCAAAGAACCTTCTCCACAGCACCGGGTCTCAATTCAACTTCACAGAAACCATACAGCAGTAGTCAAACCCTTCCCCCCATAGACCTTGGAATGATAATATCTGCCATTCTATCATTAAGGTATAATATACCCCGCAGGGCTTCATGCATTCTCAACCCGCCCTAAACCTGCTGATCAAGTCCAGCATCTCAAGCTCTGGTGGTCCCCCCACTCCTGCATTCCATATACCTCAAGATCTGAGTACCATATTTGAACATCTCCAATTGAAACCAGTTATTCAAAACTATATATGTTGTCCTCAATGTTTCTCTCTTAATGGCCTTACTGAATCAGTCACAACTGACTAACCCCACTGTCAATGCCATAATTACCCAAATGATCATGATCCCCCTTGTACACAATCATGAGGCAAATTCATCTATTCATTTGACCCCACACCCAAAACACAACCAATATGAAGCAAAAATTTATACCAACAAAACATTTCATTTATCAACCATTCAAAAATTGGCTTGCCAGATTTCTCCAGCGGGCTGGAATTATGGAAATTCTTCATCAACATCAACAATCCCAAACTCCCAAAGGTTCCCCAAGATGTGATGTCTGGGATGGATTGGTCTGGAGATGCTTCACTGGCACTAGAAATATTAACGACCCCCATTCATGTCCATTCCTGGTGCATTGGCCTTCTCCATTTATGTGGACTGGTTTAATGCACATGGGGAGTCAACCCGGTTGGCCAGCATTGGACCTATCATGCTTATTTGTCTTGATCTCCCCCCAAGTGAAAGATTGAAGCCAGAGAATGTCTATGTTGCAGGAATCATCCCTGGTCCTAAGGAGCCAACTTCCCTTCAATTGAATTACCTATTAATGCCACTCATCAATGAGCTCAAAGAGCTATGGAAAGGTTGCCATTTTTCACCCACCTCAACAGGTCCTTCAGGATCCTTTATCTGTGTTGCCATCCTCAAAACCATTGCGGATTTGGTTGCCATGCACAAGCTTACTGGATTTATTTCCCATTCAGGCAACCACTTTTGTAATTTTTTCACCATTCACAAAGCTCAAATTGAAGAAATTGGTCCTAAATTTCACTGCACATGCTCATACCAAAATCATAAATCAACCATTGCCAAATGGCTCCGGGAAACCCCACAACAAAGACAAGCAATTCTCTCTGAGTATGGAGTGTGATATTCAATTTTGGAAGACCTTCTGTATTGGGATGCAACCAGAATGGTTAATCTTGACATAATGCATAATTTAATACTTGGAATTTTGAAGGATCATGCAACTTTCAAATTGTGAATTCCAGAGTCCAAATCAAAAATTTACCTCAGGTCCCGCAGGAAAACAAATGACACCAACAGTTCAGACTCAGATTCCATGACCTCCAACAGCTCTCTTGATAAAATCACATTGAGAGAGGCCCTCTCCCTGAGAAGACATGCAGCAAAAATAATAAATGAGCCACTCCCCAATACTTCAACCCAAAAAAAACTATTTCTCAATGCCCACCCCTCACACAAAACATCCATCTATTGGTTCTTCAGAGATTCCTTCATTTGATGCGGATTACAACCCCACTTCTGAAATCTCCTCTGAATTGAATATCACTGCACTGAGTGATCACCAGATCAAGGGTGAGGCTCTGGAGCATCTCCGACAAATCATATCTGAGACCATAATTCCCTCATCATGGACAAGATTACCTCGCAACATGGGTTCCCCCTCTCATGGTAGCTTAAAAGCCGCTGAATGGGCTCTCTTATATAAGGTCTATATTCCATTTTTAATGCTCAGTCAACAGATGTCATTAGATGCACACCAATCTGCCAACACTCAAAGAAAAATGGGTCAGTCAGAAGAACTTGCTAATGAGCTAACCAAGAATACATTCCATTTGATTAGTGCTATCAAATTTGCCACAAGTTGGACTGTTTCAATAGATGATGTGACTGCATTTGCTGAACATTGGAAAAAATTCTGCCTTTCCAATCAACACCTGTTCCCAAAACAGAAAAGTAAATCAAATCATCATCTTGCTGATCATATTCCCGAACTCTTCCAATTTTGGGGCCGAGCACAAGCCTCTGCCACATGGGGTTATGTGTGCTTGATTGGAGTATTTGCAAAGATGCCAACAAATAACAAAATATGTACGTCAATTAATAAGATCAATATATTCACATTGATTAAACACCTGAACTGAATAAGACTAAATTCTTGCAACTCTGAATAGATGATATAGATAAAACCTTACTTCAACATACCTGTTGATGTTCCAACCTTTCTGTTCTCCTGAAATCCCCATCTGTGCCATGTGAAATAAAACAGCTTTCCAAATCACAGCCACCTGCCCTGTTCAATCACAATAAATATAACAAACCATCCTGCCATGACCAAGAAAATTATGATTTCCTGGTTGAGTACTTACAGAATTTTTATGCAACAAGGGAAGTAGTTTATTGGATCAGCTTAGACACTACCGTGCAATCCACAAGTCATCCCACTTCAAGGATTGTCTCACCTTGGTATTTTCCAGTTTCAAACATCAATATTGGGAACAATATATTTTCAACTGAATGCAAAAATGTCAGCAACAGTGTGATATATTTTCTGAGGGGCAACTCACGACAATTTGGTATTATTAATAGCATTTTTAAAGTCTCTGAGCCATCTAGCATACTGAACAATAACTTTCTGATCTTAAAAACTTTGAAGATTGATGTGAATTTCTTAACAGATTGGCCGCATCTCAATATTTATAAAGCTGTTGGTTTTGATGATGGACACTTGATTATATCTGAAGAAGAAATAGAAGGTAACTGTGGATTGTATGATAACAAAGTTCTGTCATGTGGATTTCTTGTAATGATAAAGCCGTTATTTCATGATATTTAGTCTACAAAAATGAAAATCTCTCAGATCCATTAGCAATTTTGCTAATGAAATAACTGCCTCAAGATTTAGTGACAGAGACATGCCATTGTGACAAGCAAAGCCCATAATTTCACATTGTCACAAAGAACTTAGTATTTTGACATTGGGTACAGTGTGAATAAGCCAATTTCAATGATCAAATGACCCACAAACTCACCTTTCACAGCATCCAAAATTTCTAACTGCACCATCATCATGTTGGAAGGGGAATTGGCCCTTGCGCACACGCACACGCCAATGCACACGCAAACGCACCCGCACATGCCAATGCAATCTCACCTGCACCTGCCAAGAGTGGTTTCATGTGTCACCCACAAATGGTCAATTCCACCTGACATTAGGCCCTCACATGTATTGCCTTTGTGTGCATGTGTCACCCATGCACCCACTGCATTGTGCAGCGGGCTCTAACCATGTCACCCCCTCCTGCTGAGCTAGCTGATTCATGGCTACACAAAATTAGGACAGCACATCATTTTGCCATGGTGTGCCCATCACACACACACACCCACACCTGCGGTATTGTGCGGAGGGCTCTACCAGTGTCATCTGAAAAACAACAATGCTGCTCAGGCGGAGTCCTTTCATGGATGAACTGGTGAATTCAAACCCCCTGCCTACATCAATACTGGCTGAAGGACCTCTTTGATGTGTGTTTGTGCAAACAGACGGGTCTTGTGTAATTCTTACCAACCATTGGACGGTAGCGGGATGATCAGGTGGTGAGGAATCTGAGTCAAAGGCACAGGGGAACCAATATTGGTGGATGTCACAGGATTTGGTGTAATACAAGAGTGTGACGTGTGCTTGACGTTTTCTTGATTTTCACTTGACATGAGCTCAACTTTTATCCTGCTTGACATGAAGTCAATTGCTGATGATTGACACAAGATTCGCCCTGGTGTACAGACACTTGGACAAGCCCCAATATCATCACATACATGGCTGTGACAGCCCATTTTAAGGATGATCAATTTAACTTAACCTCTTTCCTTTTAGTTCTCAGAAAAATGGAAGGTAAGTCTGTTTTATATTTCTTTATTTGCTTACCAATATTTGGTTCTCTTAAAGGAAATGATTCAGGACCATCACTGGTCAAACTATTTGTCAAAATAATGAACCAATAAAATCTTTAAGATTGTATGTTTGGCTTAATGATTGATAATGAATCTGTAAACCACTGCATGGCCATGGCAATCAAAACCAAAATCCTGAATTCTTGTGCAAAAACTCACCCAGTAGGCTGAATGGCCCATAAATTACATCTATCTGCTTGCAATAGGCTCAATCCCCTTGGGGTTACCAATTTGCCACCTGATCAGCCACCGAGATACATTATCCAAATCCATTGTTGAATTCAAATATCCTTGACCCACCTGATGGAGCCAATTTTCAATATCAATCCATTATTTCAAGATTTTCCTAATTGGCCCCATACTTGCACTAAATTCCACAAAGAAGAGTGAAATTTATTTTGATGGTTAACCTTGTCTATGATGAAACAACATTAACAAATGCAACCACTTGCCTCTCCCATGTATGTACAAGGTGGAATTTGATGTATGATATGCTCAAATGTGCATTCTCACTTTGCAAGGCATATAACCAATTTTGCTCACCTGAAAATTTGCAGAAATATTGGCCCAGTTCCCTTGAATGCAACAAGGTAAAGGTAATTTTAGCATTTCTCCAGCCCCTTTATGGAGCAACAGTCATACCTTTTGCCCCCAGCTACCCAACAATCAATAAGGCTATTCCTCTCTACCTATTATTAATCAAGAAAATACTTCAGGTATGTTTTTTTCACTGATAAACCAATTTCAAGGTCATGTTAACAAAAAGAATTTTTGGTATATTGGTAGTCTTGTGAGAAATACAATGTGCAGCAAATCAAGCTTGATGCACATGCAATGATCAATAAGCTATGAAGATATATCCAAATGATTCTTCTTAAGCCACGAGCCATATGTGCTTCCATTCTTGACCAGAAATCAAAAATCAAATTCTTGGCATCACATGAATCAACCTTGGCCTGAGTTGGTTTGTCATCTCACAAGATTCAGGAGATATTTGAAGATGTGGCAAAGAAGAATTCCCAACCTCAACCAACAATTCTGCCTCATTCTCCAAATCTTAAGGAGAGGGAAAGTGGGCTATTTGATGAAATGTACATTTCTGTCTCCAATGAGGGGTGCAGTCTGGAAAACAAATTAGGCT
Organism: Austropuccinia psidii; assembly: GCA_023105745.1. Lineage (NCBI taxonomy): Eukaryota > Fungi > Basidiomycota > Pucciniomycetes > Pucciniales > Sphaerophragmiaceae > Austropuccinia > Austropuccinia psidii. The sequence continues at coordinate 25,241,104 of JALGQZ010000004.1, read as the reverse complement.
GATTTTTTGCAGAACCTACTTAACCCAAAGAAACAGAAATCCTCTTGTTTTAGAAATAAAAGGATAAATTATTTCCAACTCTTTGCCTCATGGCACATAAATATTTAGCAATACCTGCAACAAGTGCCCCATTGGAGCGTTTCTTCTCTTGTGGATGCAAGATCTTAACATACCAGAAAGCTTCTCTCACTTCAATGCATGTTGAGCAGATTTCTTGTGTTAAAGATTGGGCATGGGCATTTGGACCATTGTATTCACATGTATAGTTTTTTTTGCCTTCACTTTTAATTTCAAAATGTCTATATATTCTTATTGTTTGGAATCCCTATCAGGATCTGTGCCTCATCCCACAGCCCAATGTGATTGGGTTGATTATTTAAGTTTTCCAAAAATATTGAGGCCTGATGCCCAATTTCTTCCAAATATCCCACAGGAAATCCCTAATCATGCGGGATTGGGGCGCAGGCTTACTATCACTTGTAGAGTTTTGACTGCATTCAGTAGGGTACTGAAAATGAGTATGAGCTCTTTGAAAATTATTTTGAAACAAATGGCTGGGAGGAAATCAGTCATTTGCAAAATACTGATTATTTCAAAATTTGGAGCAAACACTTCAGATTTGTCATTGAGGTACAAAACTACACACCTGTAAAATTGTGGTATTTATACAATAAGAACTGATTGCTTTTATCATTACTTCAACCAGTTACTTTGCTTTGTGTCCAGCCTCTCTAAATATAAATGGTGAACATAAAAACCACTGAGTTTTCTTCCTCGAATTTCTTGGGTGGGACTTCTCTTAATTATTATTCCTAGCATTTCATATACTCCTTAATAGCTTCTGAAAACCATACGAAGACCTCTGACAGGGAATTTGAACTCACCCATCAGTTGTTAGACAATGGGTTGGAAACTCTGAGATGGGTTCCAACTGAGGAAATGTTGTTAGATGGCATGATAAAAGCCCTTGGAGGAGTCAAGCATGCCAGACTCATGCTTCCAATCCTTGGCATTGGAGGATAGCCAGGTATCACTTTCCTGTATCTGGCCACTGATGAATATCTTTTCTTTTATGCCTTTTTACTTCCTATTGTTTTTCAATTTTTGTCTCCTGTTTTTTCAAAATTTGTACATAATTGAGATTTCATCTTGTGCATGGGGGGTGTATTGTCTTGGACCCATGCACAATCAAAAAAACAGACAAGGCCTAATCTAACCAAGAGCATAACATACAATAATGTCTGGAAATGAAATTAATGGCTCCTCATGGGTTCATACTTCCATCTCACTGTCACAACCATGTGTAATCACCCCCCCCAATGGGTGTTTGCGGCAATTATAGCCTGACCTCATTTTATGGCCAATTGGCCATGAAATCACTTTTATGGCCAATTGGTCCATACTGGTGTTTTATGGCCTTAGGGCCACACCACCTTTCACTGGCCTTTTATGGCCCCAGGCCATATCCTGCTCTCATTGGCCTCTTTGGCCAATTATCCACCTCACCAACCCCAGGCCAATTCCCTTTTTTGGGCCTGGGGGGTCCATATAGACTTCCAGGGTCCTCTGGCCCCTCTAGCCACCACCAGGGCCCTTGGGCCCACCCCTTTGATTATGGGGTTTTGGACTAAATGGCCATTTTGGTCCATTTAGACCCCCTACGGCCTCTGCAGTCTGTGGGCCGTAATCCCTGGCCCACAGTCTGTATGCCGTGTACTGTGAGACCCTTAGGCCCCTTTTGGTCCAACTCCACAAGGCCAGCCACCTACCTTCAAGGCCAGGTGGGGCCCACCTGAGCCCAATTTGGCCCCCAATCTCATCAGTCCCACAAATGGCCAAAAAGACTCCAGGACCCAAATTGGCCAATTTCAACCCCTGGCCTTTGGGAAATCACTAGAGGCCACCAAATCAAGCTCAGCAAGGTTTCCCCTTCATTCAGGGGAAAGACTTTTCTTCACCAATGTACTCCATACCATGGATTCAGGAATGGTGCATGTATGGTATAATATACCATTATGCACCAGTTTTGCCCAGAAATTCAATGGTGATGGTTTCAGTACCAAATTAGGCAATTTCAAACCAAGTAATCAAATCCATAACCCATTTTGAAGGAAGTCTTTTCAGTCATTAAATCTTGCAATCCATGACAGCTACCAGAAGGCTATTTGAGGACCCCAACCACCTGGCCCTGCAGGAGTTGGGTTGTACTTTCTTTCAGGATTATTCAAAGGGAAATTTTAAGAGGTTATCAAGAATTAAATCAGTTTTCAAGGCATCAAGTACTTCAGTATTCCTTGGGAAACTCAATTGATCCATACAGGTTGTATTCAAGTAACCTTTTGGGACAATTCATATTCCACTGTGGGAATTCCATCACACAGTTCAATTCTCAAGATGGCCAGATCTGTATTGACCCAAAACAGTCAATACAGCCGGGGATCAACCCTGCAGGATCTGTCTTTCAACTTTTCACATATACTGGACACCTTTTCTTCCCTGGGGACGTTTTCCCCAGTTAATTAATATATTGGATTTATTATTATCCTTATCTTCTTTTCTATTATTAAAGTAAATACTGGTAATCTTAAGTCAGTCATTTGCACCTTTTCTTCTTTGCCTGTCAATGGATATTGGTGGTCATATCCTTTACTAATTCCATTGTTCTTTCTGGCAGGTTGTAACAGTGAATTGAGGATTCATTTGGTTGGCTCTTTGGCTTTTGGCTTTTTTATTATCTTGGCCTTTGGCTTCCTTTTTCTTTTATCTTTAGCACACTTGTCTTTACTCTTATCCTTTCTTAAAGAAATATATTCCTTTTATTTCTTTATTCTTTTGGAGCCCTCCAAGTGAGTTTTTGATTCCTGAGTGCCAGGCCACTCTTGTTTCCATAAGAGCCCCTGTAACATTATATTAATTAACTCATAATTTTGTTTCATTCTGTTCATTCTTTCTCTAAAATTTCATTCATTCATTTCATCAAAATGATGACTCTTCAATGCTTATGAACTCTATGATTCATCATCACTTCTCAATTTTCTCTCCTTCATTCTTCATTCTTGAAAATTGAAAGCTGACATGATTTTTATTTCTGTTTCTCTTTTAAATTTTATCTCAAATCATCCATTCCATTTCATTCATAATTCAGGTGCAATCTTAAAATTCATTTGATTTTCAAATTTCTCAGCAAATCATTCTGAAACACTCTTCACGTCAAGATTCATATTTGATTCATTCTTCAAGAATTTTGATTTTTAAGAAGAACTCACTTGATTTTGATCTGATTGATTGATTTGACATAATTGATATTGACTTCAAGAAAACTGATTGAATTGAAGATTTCATTGATTTTGCCAATTTTTTACATCAACAATTGTTGACAGAAAATTGATTTTGCTCAAGAATTCATTTGATTGATTGATTGATTCAGCCAGATTTTGATCTTGATTGATTTGATTTATTGACTTGAAGAATTAATTTTGACATATTGATTCATTGATTACCTCAAGATTTCATTGATTCATCAATTTTTCTTCAAGACATTGATTCTGATCATGATTTTGACTTCAAGTTGTCCAGTTGATTTGCCTCAGGCTTTTCATCTTCAAATTCCAATTTTTCATTCATTTATTTTAATTTTCTATTCCTGAAATCATGCCTATTCAACATTCACCTCCTGCAAGACAGACCAGATCTCAGGCCAGAGCTCAATCTGTTCTTACTTCAACTCCAAGAGCTCCTCTTGATGGCACCCCACAGGTTCCTCAACTGAGGGCCCAATTAGACAGAGGATCCATTATGGAAGGAGAAGCACCATCCAGGAAGGAAGGAAGAGGGCCAAGAAGATCAAATTCATTTTCAGTAGTATTTGGTGGATTTTCAGGACTTTCAAGGACCACTTTCAAAGGTCCTTGTGAAGATGGTGAAGAGGAGGAGGCAAATTGTGTAGAAGAGGAAAATTCTGATGGTGCTGGAGTTGTTCCTGCTCCTGTGGGGCATCCCAAGGTACTGGAGGGCCAACTCTAGCCCAGTCCAATCAGCCTGTCTCTCATCAGTCTGAACCATCATTACTGGCCATCATGCAGTAGATGACTCAAATTATGGCCAATCTTCAAGCAGATTCATCTTCTGATTCCCAAGACCACCAGCCTTCATGTGAGCCTTAGAGGTATTTTCATATACCCAAAAGACCACAAAATAAGATATAAATATAAATAAAATTAATTTATTTATATTATCAAAATAAAAGTTTAAATATAAATACAAATTTATATATATAAGAAATAAAAATTTAAATAAAATTTAAAATAAGAATTACATTAAGTTTCAAAATTTTGAAAATGCATTTTTACTTGAAAAAATTAAGCAAAATGAATTTTTAATAAAAATTAATGTAATTAAAATATTTTTGGTAAAAAGTTAAATAAAATATATTATGACTTTTTATCCAATAACTAAACTTAAGAAAATTACTTCACCATTGTATTCCTCATAAAAAAATAAGGTGGGGTCACCTCTGGGTAAAATTTCTGTAACTCAACTCTAAATAAGCTTAAATTAAGTTTTTAGTATTTTCTGTACAAAAGTTGAAAATCCTCAAAACCTTAATCTAATTCACACCATATGTGGTGTTAACCATCAATTTTTGTGTTAAAATTGAGGTGTTGTGTGTAGTTTAGAAGTTATGAGGAATTGAAGTATTTTCAATTAAAATGTCAAAATGTGCGCATGTATTACATAAGTGAACTGTAATTTACATATGAGGTATCAATTATTACATTTGTTTACTGTAAAAACTCAATTGAATTGTATGTGTAAATTAAAAGTGTATTACATGATGAGGAATTAAAGAAAAAATGAATTTGAAAGATTGATTCTGGGGGGGAAAAGGAACTCCAGATCCAAGGGGGAGCCAGACCCCCAAACTCCTTGCTGAAAGACGTGGGATGTCAAAATCCATGCAAAATTTCATCACTTTTGGCCTGGAATTGAGTCACAGGGTCTGTGACTCAATTGATGATGAGGTTTTGATACCAACCAGAGCAGATTTAACTGTTGCCAAGATGGTAAAACTACCCTCAGGTTAAAGCAATGTGAGTAAAAATAGTTTTAACTTGTTTTTGCAACTCTTACACACATTCTGACGTGCTTTGAAGGCTCTAGACCACGTATTACTATAGTAATGGCTGATTCAAGGGTCTAAAATGGCTAAAACCAGCCCTTTCTTGGTTCAAACCAGGGTTCAATGATGCCATAATTGGCTTTTCTGTTCTCGGAGTGTTTTCCACGACTGACAATAGTAAATCTTACTTTTGGAGTAAGAAAATTGATGTCTATAAAAGAATGTCTTCTTTGCCCCACTTTTCTCTTCATGTTAGAATCTTTTCCTTTTATAATTAGTTTAAACACTGTTAAACCAATCAATAAAAGATTCCAACCACCCTTTTCAAATCTTTTTAACCTTTTAACCACGTGAAAAAATCATTATGATCATTGTTTGTAACTGTTATAATCATTTTTACCCCTTGAACCACCCCAAAAGTGAATTAAAGTATCTTTCATCACTGTTAACTTTGTCACTTTGTTTCCAAATTCACTCTGGTCACTTTTGGGCGTGTTTTCTTTTTAAATATCTTTTTAAAGACTTTGTTCTTTAATTAATTTCTTGCAGTTCTTTGCTCAATTAATTCAAATTTAAATTGCTCTTGAAGAAATTTCTTTTGTAGCCTTAAATATCTCTTGTACAGTATTTTTGGATAAATTTTTATTGTTGGTAAAACAATAAATCTTTATAATATTATAGTTTTATACTTATAAAGTTAAAAACAATAAATTTGGCGTGTTTTCTCTTAAAAATACTACTTCATACTATTTTTAATCATTTCTTACCTTATACAAATTTTGAGGACAGGAAAAGTACTTGATTTTTAATCAAAGTTTCATATCCACACCTTACACTTCAAGACTCCATCTACAAAGGCACCAGAATTCTTTGAGGGACTCAGCCCTTCAAAGTTGGAAGCTTCATCCAATCTTGTTGATTGATATTTCACAATGATCTGGCAAACTTCTCTCAAGACAGAAAGAAGGTCCTTTATGCCACCTCATTTCTCATTGGCAGGGCTGCAAAATGGATTGAGACTTATCTTTCCAATCCCACTGATCAAGATCTAACTTATCTTCTCAACTCTTGGCAATTATTCAAATCCCAACTCTTAACCTTATTTAGAGACCTGAATGAAGTCAGAAAAGCTAAAACAGAATTGGATTCTTTAAGAATGAAAGAAGATGGGCATGTATCATTATACATTGCTGATTTCAGAAGTTTGGTCTCAAGAATTGGGGATTGGGGTGAAAGAGCTCTCATCCATCATTTCAGGCAGGGATTGCCATCCAGGATTTTGGACAAATTGGCCTCCCATCCTTCAAGAATTGACTCTCTTCAAGACTTAATGGATGTTACCCTGGAGCTTGATACCAGGTACCATGAGAGGCAAAAAGAGAAGAATCCTGAAGCCTCAAAGTCAAATTCTTCTCATCCTCAAAATTGTTCAAGCTCAAGTCAAAAGAAGAAGAGTTCTCAGAAGAGGGACAAGCCCCATTCTTCTTTGTTGAATAAAGATTTCAAGTTGATTAATTCTGAAAATGAAAGAAGAATCAAGGAGGGTCTATTTACCTATTGTGGTGGGAAGCATAGTCTTGAGTCCTGTTTCAAAAGGCCTCAAAACAAGCTTACCCAACCATCAGGCCAATTTCCCAGCCAGGGAAAAGCCTGAGTGAAGATCATGTTGTGCTCAATGGTCTTCACTATTTTCCATCCAGAGCACAATTGTGCATTCTGAATACTGGTGTCAAGAATTCTCTTAAATTCTTTGTTTTTTCTTCTCTTTCTGATGTTTTTTACAGTATTCTCATTTATTCTGGTGCTACCAACTCATTGATTGCAAAGAAGTTTGTTCACAAGTATTCTTTGACTATGACAGAGCTTCCAGAGAAGAATCCTCTTATCATCTTGGACTCTTCTGAGTCCCCTTCCTTATTTGTGACTCACCATATCAGATATATGGTTGAGCTTCCTTCATTCCCAAGATTTGAATCGGACTTTTTAGTCATTGACACTCCCAAGGGAGAAGACCTTATATTGGGCTTTGACTTTCTTAGTAATTTTAATCAATCTATTGATTGGAGGAAAGGGCTGATCACCTTTAATTCTGATCATAAGGACTATTATGATGCTTCAAAATCTTTCAGTAATGACTTTTCTTCTGCCAAATCATGTGCATCTCTGGTTGGTGATTCTAGAACACCAGCATTTCCATCTTTTGTCCATCATCCTTCCCTTAATTCCCATCAGTCATTAGTATACTCTAGACATGAAGTCTTAGAAGAGATTCAAGATGTTGTAGAAGATAATTCTGTATCTTCACTTCATCTCTTCTTTGGGAATATGGACCTCCCTCCTTCATTGTATCATGACTCCCTGGAGGAGCTATGGGATGAAGAGGAAGAGCCAGAAGAAGTAGAAACCATGATGAAGGCTGTTCCTTCTGTTTATCATCAGTACTTGGATGTATTCTCCAAGGTGAAAGTAGAGAAACTTCCTCCCCACCACACCTGTGATCATCATATCAAGCTGGAGGGGTCTCAACCTCCAGTTGGAGTAATCTACTCTTTATCAAACCAAGAGTCAGATACACTCAGGGCCTACATTTCAGAGAATGTAGAGAAAGGTTTTATCCGGCCAAGCTCCTCTTCAACAGGAGCAACTGTTCTTTTTGTCAAAAAGAAGGATGGTGGCCTCCATTTGTATGTTGATTACTGCAAACTCAATGCTGTTACTAGGAAGAACAAATATCCTGTTCCTCCTATGAATCAGCTTCTCACTTTCTTTAATGGTTCCTCTATCTTCTCCAATATTGATTTGTGTGGTGCATATAACCTTGTCAGAATCAAGGAGGGTGATGAACACTTAACAGCTTTTAGAACTAAATATGGCAGTTATGAGTATTTGGTTATTCCATTTGGACTCACCAATTCTCCTGCCTCTTTTCAAAATCTTGTCAATGATATCTTCTATGATCTTCTTGATATTTGTGTTTTGGCTTATTTGGATGACATTATGGTCTTTTCCAAGTCTGAGGGAGAACATGTCACTCATGTGTCAACTGTTCTTTCCTGACTCAGAGCCAATAACCTCTTTGCTAAGGCCTCAAAGTGCCTGTTTCATGTTTCTAGTTTGGAATATCTGGGTTATGTTGTTTCTTCTGAAGGCCTCAAGATGGAACAAGAAAAAGTCTAGCAAATCCTCAATTGGTAACCTCCAAGAAGCCTCAAGGCTCTTCAATCCTTCCTTGGCTTTGCCAATTTCTACCACTGTTTCATCAAGAATTATTCAAAGAAGATTAGTTCACTCATCAATTTATTTAAGAAATATTCCTCTTTTCCCCTTAATGAGGAAGCTCTTAGTCACTTTAATCAACTCAAAGAGGTCTTCACCACAGCTCCAATCCTTTCCCACTTCAATCCTTCTCTACCCACCAATGTGGAGACCAATGCATCCAATTATGCCTTGGGTGGTGTACTGAGTCAGGTTTCTGACTCAGGAAAACATCCCATTGCATTTTATAGCCACAAGCTTATTCCAGCAGAGCTCAACTATGAGATTCATGACAAGGAACTCCTTGGCATAGTCTGGGCTCTCAAGTGCTGGAGGACCTTTCTTCTTTCTCTCTCCTCCCCTTTTGAAGTTCTCACCAATCACTCTTCCTTGCAATACTTCATGTCTTCAAAAGTTCTTACTCACCGTCAAGCCCACTGGGCTGAATTCCTCTCTGAATTTCACTTTTCTATCACTTACTGCCCTGGTGGCCTAGCTACTCTTCCGGATGCCTTATCACGTTGGGACAATGTTTATCTGGAGAGGGGGGAGGATTTCATCAGCAAGAATCCAATGAACTTTCAGCAACTCATTAAGCAAGATGACGTTCAACCCTCAAGATTTTTTGCAGTCAAGGTGGAATGTTTTTTAAATTTGATTGAATCAATTCAGAAGAAACTATGGCAAGATTCTCAGTACAGAAGTATCCTTTAAGAATTGGGTAAAGGTAAATCTTTTCAGAATTATTCTCTTGATACTTCTCCCCAACTTCTTTTATTCATTGATCAGGTGGTGGTCCCCAATGAGCCCACAATTCAACTCAGCATTATTCAAAAGTGTCATGATTCTCCTCTAGCTGGACACCCTGGCTAAGAGAAGACTCCCAAGCTTTTCAAGCAGGATCTCCACTGGTCCAGTATGACTCAATTTATCAAGTATTATGTAACATCCTGTCAGCAGTTCTCAAGAAACAAAAATATTCATCACAAGAAGTTTGAACTCCTCAAACCTCTTCCAATTCCAAATGGTCCTTGGTTTTTTCTTCTAATGTATTTCATCACTCAATTGCCACTGTCCAATTCTTTTGACTCAATCCTTGTCATAGTGGACAGATTCTCAAAGATGGCAGTTTTTATTCCAACAATTTCTTCAATAACTTCACTGGATTTGGCCCATTTATTCATCAAGAATATCTTTTCCAGGCATGGCCTTCCTTCAAGCATTGTTAGTGATAGAGGTTCTCTTTTTGTTTCTTCTTTTTTGGACCACTCTTTGTCAGCAGCTCAAGATTGCAAGTGATCTGTCAACTGCTTACCATCCAGAAACTGATGTACAGACAGAGAGGGTAAATAAGATACTAGAACAGTACCTTTGGATGTATTTCAGTTATCAGAAAGATGATTGGAACACCTGGCTCCCTCTTCCTGAATTTGCCTACAATAACTCTGACCACTCTTCAACAAAACAATCACTGTTTTTTACTGTTTATGGAAGAGATCCACAATCTGACTCAGCTCACATTACTCAAGATACTCCTGCTGGAAAGCTATCAACAAAAATCCAATCATTACAGCAAGATGTCAAGAGAGAACTTTAAGTTGCCATAAACAGGTTTAAGAGGTATGCAGATAAAAGTAGAGCAAGTCCACCTGTGTTCAATCCTGGTGACATGGTATGGCTTTCTTCCAAGAACATTAAATCAATTAGACCCACCAAAAAGCTGTCTGAAAGATGGTTGGGTCCTTTTCCAATCTTGAAGAAAGTCAGAACTCATGCTCACCATCTCAATTAAAGTCCATCCAGCCAGTCTTCCATATTTCACTCTTGGAACCAGTCAAGACATCAACAATACCAAATAGGCATCAAATGCCTCCTCCTCCAATTATAATTGAAGAAGAAGAGGAATGGGAAGTCTCTCAAATTCTGGATTCCAAGATCAAGAGAGCAAAATTATGGTATTTGGTGGAATTGAAAGGTTTCAGTCAATACCCAGAAAGATCCACTTAGGAACCAACCAAAAACCTCAAGAATTGCGCTGAAATTCTCAAGGATTTCCATTCTTTATATCCTGACAAGCCAGGACCCAATTCTCCAAGCGCTTGATCATTTATGGTGCTTGGTGGGGAGAGGAATTACCAAAAGTAAGTCCCACTCCTAGTATGCACCTTTAGAGGTATTCTACTCTTTTTGTTGTCAGCGTCACCTTGGCCACTCTGTGAGCACTCTGCAAATTTTTGGACACAGATTTTTGGCCTGGCTTTCAACATCAATTCCAAAATTTATGGCCATTTTTACTTGGGCAAATGGACCATTCTTTTTCTCAATTTTCTTCCAAATCTTTCCAATTCAATTCATTCCTTCAGAAATTATCTTTATTTTTATGGCACTTGCAGGAGCGGTAACTACCAAAATTAAGTTCCTCTCCTGGTGTGCACTTCCCTGAGGGGTCTACAAACTTTCAAAACATCACCTTGGCCACTCTGTGAACACCTGGCATCAAATCCTGTGTTCCAGGTCCCTAGCCAAATCAAATCAGCTGTCCACTTCCGTGATCAAGATTGGAATCCCCCAAGATTTCATTTCTTTTTATTTCTTTTTCTTATCTTTCTTTTATTTTTCTTTATTTTTCTCTCTCTGTGCTTCTTCAAAAATTTTCTTTCTATATTCTTAATGCCAAAATTTTCACATCAATTCAACTCTTCAAGATTTCAAAAGCCAAATGTCAAAAGAAGACCAAATCATCCTCATGCCATATGCCAACCTCATACCAGTCTTAAAATTTTCTTTGAAGATGCAATACCTCTGGAATCCCTACTTCAAATCCTTCTCAACAGCCTCAACAGGCTTTCACCTTTGTTTGGTGCTCAGGAGCTCACCATTCAAGGTGGGGGGTACTGTCACAACCACATGTACTCACCCCCCCCAATGGGTGTTTGTGGCAATTAGAGCCTGACCTCATTTTATGGCCAATTGGCCATGTCATCATTTTTATGGCCAATTGGTCCATACTGGTGTTTCATGGCCTTAGGGCCACACCACCTTTCACTGGCCTTTTATGGCCCCAGGCCATATCCTGCTCTCATTGGCCTCTTTGGCCAATTATTCACCTCACAAACCCCCAGGCCAATTCCCTTGTTTTTGGGCCTGGGGGTCCATCTGGAATTCCAGGGGCCTCTGGCCCCTTAGGAACACCCCTTGAAATATGGGGTTTTGGGCCATTTAGACCCCCTACAGCCTCTACCATCCACATGCCATAATCCATGGCCCATGGTCCATATGCCCCGTACTGTGGGACCCTTAGGCCCCTTTTGGCCCAAATCCAACGAGGCCAGGTGGGACCCAAACCACAAGTGGGCCCACCTGAGCCAAATTTGGCCCCCAATCTCATCAGTCCAACAATGGCCAAAAGGACTCCAGGACCCAAATTGGCCACTTTCAACGCCTGGCCTCTGCGAAATCACCAGAGGCCACCAAATCAAGCTCAGCAAGGTTTCCCCTTCATTCAGGGGAAAGACTTTTCTTCACCAATTTACTCTGTACCATACATTCAGGAATGGTGCATATATGGTATAATATACCATTATGCACCAATTTTGCTCAGCAATCCAATGGTGATGGTTTCAGGACCAAATTAGGCCATTTCAAACCAAGTCCCCAAATTCATCACTCATTTTGAAGGAAGTATTTTCAGTCATTAAATCTTGCAATTCATGGCGGCTACCAGAAGACCATTTGAGGACCCCAACCACCTGGCCCTGCAGGAGTTGGGTTGTACTTTCTTTCAGGATTATTCCAAGGGCAATTTCAAGAGGTTATTAAGCATTCAATCAGTTGTCAAGGCATCAAGTACTTCAGTATTCCTTGGAAAACTCAATTGATCCATACAGGTTGTATTCAAGTAACCTTTTGGGCCAATTCATATTCCACTGTGGGAATTCCATCACACAGTTCAATTCTCAAGATGGCCAGATCTGTATTGACCCAAAACAGTCAATACAGCCAGGGATCAACCCTCCAGGATCCGTCTTTCAACTTTTCACATATACTGGCCACCTTTTCTTCCCTGGGAACTTTTTCCCCAGTTAATTAATATATTGGATTTATTATTATCCTTATTTTCTTCTCTCTTATTTAAGTAAATACTGATAATCTTAAGTCAGTCATTTGCACCTTTTCTTCTTTGCCTGTCAATGGATATTGGTGGTCATATCCTTTACTAATTCCATTGTTCTTTCTCGCAGGTCAAAATAGTGAATTGAGGATTCATTTGGTTGGCTCTTTGGCTTTTGGCTTTTTTGTTGTCTTGGCCATTGGCTTTCTTTTTCTTTTATCTTTGGCACAGTTGTCTTTACTCTTATCCTTCCTTAAAGAAATATATTCCTTTCATTTCTTTATTCTTTTGGAGCCCTCCAAGTGAGTTCTTGATTCCTGAGTGCCAGGCCACTCTTGCTTCCATAAGAGCCCCTGTGACACTCACTCTATAGATCTGATTTTATCTAACGGGAAAGAAATGGATATGCAAGGTATAAGCTAATGAATACTATAATAATAAAATGACTTGGATTTGAAACATAAAAACATAAATTCAATAAGTCTCCAATGATATTTTACCATATTTCCCGGAATTCTAAAGAATGAACCCTTTGAGAAGTTAAAATTGTTTCTCATTGGAGTAGAACTAGCTTCCTTTGCTCTGGAAAAGTCAGCTCAAGAAATTTTTGTCTACCTCTTAAAGCTATCCCCTTTTTCCAGAACCTCCCATTGTAAAATTAATGAATTTTCTGAGTTTTCTTATTTAGAAAGTGAATCAACTATTCTTTTGTCTTTCAATAATTTTAGGAATGTGTTTAGCTTGCATCCTTTTTCAGATTCCAAGATCTCTAAATTCAATAATGATGTTTACTTAAATTCCAGAGTGTGGTATTTGTACCCACCCTTTTGTACTTGGCATAATTTAAATGGCGCCCTAGACAAATTGCACTGATTGTCTTAATATGCAGTTTCTGTTGGGTGTAGCAGTATGAGACGCTCGATTATTTCCATTATTCTCTCGAAAAAGTTGAATTTTGTGTTATGTTTCAGCCTAAATAGACAGCTGATGTCTGAGTTGCTTACGGCTGAAGGCCAAGAGGAGTTGAAGGATTTCTTAGATTGCCGAGACGCCAATCCATGAATTTCCTCAATCTTTCATCATCGTTCGTCTTTTCTTGGATCCATCCAAACAAGAATTCAGACCACTCCTCGACTGCTCAAATCTTCGTTGGGCCGAACATTTACCGAAACTTTTCAAGATGCAGTCGTTGTCGGCAGCCGAACAAGCTCTTACGCTCGCCAAATCTTGTGATATCGACTTGCCTGTCACCTTGAGGATGTTGAGTTTTGTTTTCATCCAATCGGGCCGTCTTATCTCATTCGCTGACTGCTATCCTTACAGATCGCGGATCGAAGGGGACTATCGCTTGGTACCTTCATTAAAAACTGCTCCCCTTAGATCCAACACTCGTGGTGATCTGACCCAGTTGGTGATCAGTTCTTGGGGTTATGTCATCTTAGGCTCTTGTCTTCACTCTTAAACTGATCAAATTCGAATTCTTTGTGATCGTTTCCGCTTTTCGTCAGGCCATTGCCCGATCTTTATGTGGCCGTGCAGATTTGGGATGATAATCGTCCATTGACCTTGCCATTTTACACCCCCCACAAGAACTTTACCTCTTCCTTCATGTATCGTCCAGTCATTTGGATATTTTAGTTTTAGGCTTGGTTTGATGCTACAAACGCTGATCAACTATCTCGTCTGCTTTGATTTCTTCAATTCTCTAGCTGGTCAACTCCGATCACTTTTCCCATCAAATATAAAGATCTTCCTCATTCATCTCAACTGGCTTTCACCATTTTTGACGTCGCCGCCCCGTCCTCTCAGCATTCGTCTCAATCAGCAGACTTAACTGTTACCGATTCATTCTTACTCCCTAATTCACACGTTATAGGTGGTACAACCCTCGCTTTGTTTGGGAAAAAACGCACATTGAGGAAAGGCAAGCAGCGATGCTTTATTCATGTCAGCCTGCTTTTGGATTGGATTGTTTTCAAAAGAATTCAATATCGGCCCAGGCTAATAATACACAGGGTTACAAACAACTGATCTATTGGATCCAATTCTAGCCAGGTAAAACAGCAGATGGAAATGTTTTGACTACCACTCCAAGCAAAATCACTCAAACATCTGATAATTCACAATTTCCTTTGCGTGACGACGACCAAGATAAATTAGGGAGGCTCGAAAAGGTACGAGACAGCCTTCAAAAAGGTCGAAAACCGTCTTTGTTCACCAAGCAACTTCCTTTTTTCAAAAAGCAATAATTCTCAACTGATATTGTAAACCATTTCAGCTTGTAAAAAAACATGAACGTGGTGATCTTCCTTGTCTTGAATGGCTTGATCAGTACAGCTTTCGTCAGATAGAAAAGGTTCATGCTGTGAGTATTTTTGCCAGATCCTTTTTAATAACAAACGCTCTTCACTTTTAACAAGTCACGCTACCCTTTTCATTCATATCACCTGCTCTAGACTTTTAACAATCAAAAATTTATTGACTGCTGTATCTGCTGTTGTGAAGGAAGAAACCGCAAAGAGTCGAGACATGTACCTCTACGTTGATCTCCCCCGATTTGATTTTCCAATCGTTTTCAATGAAATGGAGTTTTCCCCACCCACTCTTCCAGCCTTATTGACTGCAGTGGCCCATCAACCTACGACTGGGCCTTTGCCATTGCACTATACAAACCAATTGGCTGATATCTTTACAGTAGTTGACCCAGAAATGGTACATGACAATCCGATTGAAAACAAGCATACCCGGCTTCATCGCAGTCATCGTAATGGACCTTTAGATCGAGAATTAAGACCCGAGAAGAGTATCCGCGATAAACTAAATGTAAGCCTTTATTTATTCCCATCAAATTTCATTATTATCATTGTCTAAATATTATAACGCATTGAATCTTCCACCCAATATGAGCATCTTTAACAGAGTATTCTAAGTTATCCACCAACACGCACCCTTTCTCGTGACGAGCGAGACCTAGTATGGAGGTTTAGGTTCTACCTATCCCATGATAAGCGGGCGCTTACCAAATTTTTAAAGTCGGTAGTTTGGTCAGACAAAGGAGAAGTTAGCCAGGCAATTGGTGATTTACTACCAATTTGGTCCGAAATTAGCCTTGATGATGCTCTAGAACTTCTTGGACCCTCAGAAGACTACCGTGAACCCCGCGTTAAGCGGTTTGCAGTCCAGCAGCTCGCTAGAGCTGACGACGATGAGCTTGTTCTTTACTTATTGCAACTTGTTCAAGCATTAAAATTCGACATGTCACCATCATTCAATACATTTGAAAGTCAAAAAATCGCCCCTGCCTCTGCAGCCTCAACCACCATAGCTCAATCTCAGCGCTTTCCGCCCGGCCATTCTGATCGCGTTAATATCGGGAGCAGTAGCACAGTAATTGGTTTAGAGTCCCGAACGAAGTCTAGAATGGCTCGCTTAGATTCATTAGGTCGACCCAATGTCGAGATTAAACCACTGAGCCTAGAGGATTTTCTGATTGAGCGAAGTTGCTTAAACCCAAATGTCTTGGGCTATCAGTTTTATTGGTACCTCACCGTCGAGCAAGGCGCTGGTGGGGATAAGACTGTACAAAGAATGTACGAGAGGGTCCTTCACAAGTTTTATGAAAAAATGCGCGGGGTAAGCTTTGAAAAATCGGGTCAAATGATCCTTTGCTTTTTTTACTCATTACTGAATCAAATGACCCATAACTTAGACCGAAAAAGGTCGCGAAATGGCGGATGCGATTCAGCGTCAAAAGACGTTTGTATCATACTTATCCAGGCTGGCCAATGAAATTCGAACTTCGAAAGATGGTAGACCCAAAAAGATAGAAAAACTCAAACAGGTATTAAAAGATCCAGTCAAGCAAGCTCAGTTCTTTTCTGCCGAGAATCCGGGTTCGATTGTTGGGCTTCCCTTACCATTAGATTCGAACCGGTTGGTTGTAGCAATCGACCCTGAGCGATCTTCGGTGTTCAAATCAAATTTATTCCCGCTTCAATTGAACTTCCGCTGCTCAGATGGACAGGATTATCCAGTGATCTTTAAGGATGGAGATGATTTAAGGCAAGATCAACTGGTGATTCAATTAATCACGTTGATGGATCGCCTTTTAAGGAAAGAAAATCTAGATTTACGATTGACACCCTACAAAGTGCTCGCGACTGGTCAGACGGTTGGACTTGTGCAATTCATTACCAGCAAGACTCTTGGTGAAGTAGCCAGCCGATATCCTGGTGGGATTTTAGAATATTTACGTACTGAGAACCCTGATTCCAGCGGTAGCCTTGGACACTATGGTGTATTGCCTGGTGTCTTAGAGAATTTTGTAAGAAGCTGTGGTGAGTAGATAATTGTAGAGTATCGAGGCCACGAGTTTAGAAAATTTCCGTGGGCGCTCATTAATTTTTTTTGATAAATAAAGCCGGATACTGTGTAGTAACTTATATTTTAGGAGTCGGCGATCGACATCTTGATAACTTGATGTTGTCACCGAATGGTCATTTTTTCCATGTTGATTTTGGCTATATCTTAGGGCGAGATCCTAAACCATTTCCACCTTCTATCAAAGTTTGTAAGGAGATGGTTGATGGAATGGGAGGAGATCGCTCTACGCATTATGGTCGCTTTAAGCGATTATGTTTTACAGCTTTTATTTGTTTAAGAAAAAGCGCCGGATTAATTATTAATCTAGTGGGATTAATGGTTGATGGCAACATCCCAGATATCAAGCTGGAGCCCGATAAGGCTGTTATGAAGGTCAGTTAAGTCTGCATCTTGCCTTTGATTTGCGAATTAAATATGCTTGTATTTTGCGCAAAAAGGTCCAGGAAAAGTTCCGATTAGACTTATCAGAAGAGGATGCAATTAAACATTTCGAAAAAGAATTGAACGATACATCTTATTTTACCGTTGTATTTGATAAGTTGAGTGAACCCTTTCTCGACTTTCTCGACGATGCTGTTGTGTTTGCATTTTTGTTCACTTATTTGCATTCCTTTGGTTAGAATCCATGCTGTTGCCCAATATTGGAGGGCCTGATGTCTTTTTTAACTTGCGATCGGTTTGAATGCTAGAACGCAAGCTATTTTTTTCCTCAAAAATCAATCTAAATTCAGAGCACATGTTTTTTGAAGGGTATCATGAAATGTTGACAAAACTATCAATAATCTTAAACATCAGACATAGCCAATCCTCACATAATGCTTGGAAATCATGGATTGGATAAAAATGAAATTAAAAGTCAAAAAGAAAGGACTGAAATTTTTAAAGTTTTGCCTTGTGCATGTGCTAAATCTACAATAATGCGTCGATCAATCTATTCAACAATTTATAACTTGATAATAAAGAGTACTGAAGCAAGTGTCCACAAGTAAAGCTAGACAGGGCTTGGCCGATTTGATCGACATGCGCCCAGATTAGGTTTACTGAAAGAAAAATCAAACCTCACCTCCTTTCTTAAAAGTTCAAAAGACAATTTTAAACCAGTAAAATTTTTTCATCTCACAGAAAATCAGTAATTTCTTCTGGGAGCCCAAAAATAAAATCTAATGTTTATCTTTTTTAAAAAAACTTCTAAGTATCTTGAGTTCAAAACTAATAAATTAATCCTTTCTCAGTTTTTTCCTCCTCTCAACATCGGGTCTTTTTAGGACTTAACTTGGTTATCTCTACTTTGACCTAATAGTAAGCTTTTCACAAAAGCGATGCAAATATATGCTTGCACTCGATTAAACCCATAAATAAAAAACAAATAGTCCAAATTTTCGCTCAAGAAATATTTTGTTGAAAACTTTCATATTGATTTTTAAACCTTTTATAGCTTGAGATGAATCACTGCATCACCAAAACATTGCATTGCTCCTCCTGGTTCAAGTTATTTCTAATAATCAATATTCCAACTAATCAGCTTTGTAACTATCAGTAGCGCTCAATCAGAAACCCATGCGGATCCAATATTTTTACCATTGATGCAATTCTAATATGAAAATATTATACAAGTAGCTTCAAAAACTGTTGAAAAAAGCTCTTGATGTATCATAGTATTGGGGACTTATGACTTATTATCACGAAACAAAAACAGAAAAGAAGCGAAGGAAATAAAACAAGCATATGGCAAGGAAAGTTTTGGAATTCTTGAAAGGATAATAAAATGAAATCATTAATACAGGATATGGTATTTCATCTCTTGCAATGTTTGTGGACTGGTTCAACCCACTTGGAAGCAAAGAATCAGGAAAGAACAAATCTTCTGGTCCAATTATTTTGTTCTGCATGTCTTTTCAACCAAGCATCAATATCATCTGAAAAGGCTTTTTTTCCCAAAGTTTACTCAAGGTACAAGTTAGTCAAGAATATTTCAAATGAACAGCACTATCACTCCACTCACTTCCAAGGTATTAGAGCTGTGAAAAAAATGGACTATTTGCCCTAAGGCTTCATCAATAGTTGTTTGTGATATTCCAAAAGCTCAAAAGCTTTTTGACTGTACCTTTTATAATGAAAAATCCTTTTGCTTCTTCTATCTCATGAAAAATAAAAACAATGAAGTAAAATAATCATCAAGCTCATCAAGTCCATCACTGCACAATATATGCATGAAAGATATTTTTGGATTCAAGTGGGGTGAATTGGTCATTCCTTAATAATTCTTGCTACCAATATCCAATGAAAATGACTATTTTAAAGCCTGTGCACTGTGTCTCTGGCATGCATGCAAAGCTTTGTGGGTAGATGAAGTAGCAGGAAAGCTAAAGATCCTCAAGGGATTTAACATTAGAAGGTTGAGATAATAGGAGCTGAAGATTATTTTCACAAGGAAGAACATGAAATGTGTAAGGTTTGACTATGAAACAATAAGTAAAAATTGCTAGTATTTTACTTATTGTACTCTAAATTTCCTAATTTAACTGAATAAAAAAGTAATTATAATAAAGAATTATTATAATTATGGCATAAAAATATTTATATTATTTGAATAAATAAAATAATATAATAAGATAAAAATATTAATATATTTATAGCAATCTATTATTGTTAGTAAAAAATAATAAATGCATGAGAAATTGTTATTTAATAATAAAAAACAATCTATAGCAATAATATTACTAATATTTAAATTATATTTTTAAACTTAATGATAGGGAGATAATAGCCTACTTTTAACACTAAATATAATAATTTTGTATAAATTTATGCCTAAGAATATAAATACAACTTACTTAAATTGTATTCACAATAAAAAATAGAAGAAATTAATAAATTTGCTATTTTTACATGGATTTAGAGATATTTAAGGGAATTTAACAAAAACAATAAGATATTGGATTAATCAAATCAAAGCTAGTGATTACTAAAAAGTGGATATCTGGTATTTGATAATATAATAGTTTTATATATAAAGAATGGAGCAATTACTTTTCATTTTAATGATTTATTGTTCTTGATGCATCTGAGGGGGAAACATAGGAAGAAGAGGTCCTTTTATACTAAAGATACTTATTTTTGGTGACCAGAGCTCTTCTAGTAGACGTTTAATGATGGGATCCACTTGAATTGATCAGTATTTTAAGGTTTGGTGATGATTACATCATTATTGAACCTTTTTATCTCATTATTATGCCATTTTATCATTGTAACTCTAATTTAATGACATCATAAGCTTTGCAAATTATTTGTGGTTTATAGTATTTTTAATCATAAAATACTAATATCCAACAGTTTTATCTCTTATTTAACTGTTAAACTTAAAATAAGATTAGAGTTAATGATAATTTTTAAGCTTAAACTTTGATACTTGATAATGTTCAATTTATTCATGCTAAAGCAATTCAAAGAGTGAATTATAATAGCTTGGAATGTCCTTGCTAAGCAGCCAAGAGGATTTTATTAAAACATCAAAACTGTATGTTGGATGATTTTTCTTGTAACTCATCTTTTCTGTCAAAATTTACTATTTTGGACTTCAAACCATGATCTAATAGGGTTTTACCTCAAATATAATGATGAAAATTACATCATTCTTCAAGTATGAGCTAGTAGAATTTGAATATATACTTTTTTTAGGATGGAAAACTTTTAATTTAAAGTGGTCAACAGCTATTGCTATTTTTTTGAATATCTTCTTATAAGTTTTAAACTTCTTTATAGATTTCTAAATAAAGTTTTTATTTTGATTCTTAAAGGTATTTTGTGGTAAATTTATGTATTAATCAACCACTTATAATGTTTAATTTAAAAGTTATGAGCTAAAAACCATGAATATATGCACTGATACTAAAAGTGCATATATACAGGTTATCTCTGTGAGCCTGTGAGATATGTATGAAATACCCATAAGGCCACCAATAACTTTCTATACATTTGATAAATTCTTAAGCAGACTTATCAAAGGAATCTCAAACAAAAAATAAGAAAAAGTAAGAATTATTATATCCTTTTTGGATTTTACACCAAAAATAACCTAGGGTAGACCCATAGAGTGCTATACCCAAAAGTGGATGATCCTTATGCTATTAGAAGATTTAAGAATCTCACAGTAACATTGCAACTTTTTTGAAAAAAAATTAAAATTGTTAAATTTAAGCTTAAATAAAGTTGAATTTAAAGTTGAATAAGGTTTACAGAAACTTACCAAAATTTTAGTTAGAATTGAGGTGTTGTGTATATTTACTGAATTGGCTAAGGATTTTCCATACAGAATTTAAATCCTGTGTGAAATCAATTTGAACTTTTTTAAAGCCATAGTAGGGCTTTAAATATATCAAAGTGAAGAAACCTTACCAAAAGGTTGGACAAAGCAAAAAGACCAGATAGAGCAAGGGAACCCAACTTTTGGGATCTACAAGGACTTAATTAAGTCTGTCCACCTGTATTGATTGATTTTAAACCTTATTTAAGCTTTAAGATTAGACTTTGATAAAAAACTATAGTTTGAACTTATTTTATCTCAATTTGGACAGGAATCATAACCTTCCAAAGGGTAACTCCCAATACGCAAGATTTTAATCAAAGTTTTGAGAACTTTAAAAGATTAAATAAGCTTAAAAATCTGATTTTATAAGTGTTAAAACCTTATTAAAAGTTAAGGCTTAGTGTTTATCACTATTTTACATGGAAAAATAGCAATGACTTCAAAAATTCATTCAATATCCAATTCTTAATGGATTTTCTTGAATATTTCACACACATTACAATTTAATGTTATATGTGTATTAATTAAGTTTGAAGTATCTTTTTCAAACAGGCTTAATTGATAATCAGCCTTGAAAATAACTTTTTTGATTATTCTTAAAGAAAATTAACATTTCTTTAAAAATTAATTAAAATTTAGTTTAAGACATTTCTGCTTGTAACTTTATTTTTAAGTTTTCCATGTGATGAAATTCAATTTTGACAAACTTATTTTATCTTTGAGCTTAAAATAATTAATCCAAAACAAGATTAAAATTACTTGGAGTTAAGAATAACACTGGAACTTTAAATTGGACTTAAAAATAAGTTAGCTCAAGGTAAGAACCTTATTTTTCAGAATGGTTCATCAGTTGTGACCTGAGAAAACCCTCTATATCCATTATGAATCTTGAGAGCTTCTCTGAAGACATAAAAAGATCCTTCACATCACTGTTTTTGCCAAGAACAAATTATCCTTCCAATCATATTAGACATTTAAACAGGTAAAGTTTCATTAAATATAAAATCTTATTATTAAAATTAATTCTTAATTATTTTACTATTGATAAATCTTAAATTAAAGAATTGAAATAATAGCATTCAGATTATTGTTGTAATCACCAATAACACATTTTATGTTATAAAATTATTGTCTTGAATATCTTTTAAAATCCACAAATTCCTCTTAAAAATTATTAAATCTTATTTTTTATCATAAAAGGTTTTTTATCTTTGAAAATATTGATTCTTGAAATTTCTTTAATGTATAAACATTATTTAATACTATAGGTGTTGTTGTTTGACTTGTTGTATTAAATAAATCTTATAAGTGAGTTTTCTCTAAAATTCTATATTTTTTTTATCTAGTATTAGTTTTTATATATATAGTTTTTTTTATAAGATATATATCTGAACAGTGTGTGTGATATTTCTTTTATAAATCATATTACTATTATTCATAAGTCTATAAAGATTATTATTTTCCACATAAAATTGTCTATTTAAGAGCTTTTAGGTTTCTCATTATTATAGCTGTCGGTGACTATAATAATAAAAGAATAATTATAATTTATTATAATGATTAAAATTTTATTATTATTAAATGATTTCTTTATATATAATTATTTTTAATAATTAGATCATTTTTTCTACTGAGGACAGTCATAGTAATATTGATATTTGTTACTATTATCAAGAGTTTCATAGACAAACCTTACAATCTAAGTAAATGTTGGTTGTAAAGGTATGGAATAAAGATGACATATATGTATTTTTTGATGGGGAATTTAATCGTTTAGTTTATTTTGAATGTTTATTAACTGGTCTCTGAGATAATAAATAGTTTATGGCTTTTTATGGCATTTTTACTTATTTTAATATTATAATTTCAATTCTTATTGTTAAAATAAGTTTTGTAAAGTTGTTTTGTGAGATTTTTGGATATGTAGTAATATCTGTAAGACTCACAAAATGGTTACTTCAAATGATTAATAATTCAAAGAAAATAATACCACAAATATAAACTTCTTAGACTTAGGTTCCCTTCAAGCAGCATTGATGGAGATTTATGAAGGTGTTGAAGATGAAGAAGGAAAGAAGTCATGTGATTCATAGAGTTATTTATTGGCTTCAAAATTAGTTTTAATAAAACTAGAAATATAAAATTTACAATTAACCTCTTGGATGAAGAATTCAGTGAAGAGATTTAGTGATTTATCATCAGAGAAGGTTTTCCCTACTGAGTGAATTAAATGTTTTACCAAAATTCAACCATTTGTTTTAACAAGTACAAAGGGTGACTCCATTGTAAGGTTTGACTATGAAACAATAAGTAAAAATTACTAATATTTTACTTATTGTACTATGAATGTCCTTGTAAATGGAATAAATAAGATAAAAATAATTATAATAATAAAGAATTATTATAATTATGGCGTAAAAATAATTATATTATTAAGTAAATATAATAATATTATTTATATTATAAAATATAATAGAATAAAATAAATATATTAATATAAAATAATTAATATATTTAATGCCACTTTATTATTGTTACAAACAAACAATAAAGGCATAAAAAATTGTTTTTTATTAATAAAAAACAATTAATAACAATAATATTACCAATATTAAAGTTATAAATTAATATAAATACTATTTATATTAATTAAAGAATTATTAAAAGAATAATAAAGAGAAAATTATCATAATAAGAGAAAATAACGTACTTTTAATACTTCATATAATAATTTTGAGATATTTTACGCCAAAAAATGTAAATACAACTTATCCAAATTGTATTTACAATAAAAAATAGAGAAAATTACAAATATTCTTGATTTTTACGTGGAAATGAGATTTTAGAGAGATTTTTAACAAAAAAAATCAAATAAATGATTTAATCATGTCAAAATTGATGATTATAATAAGATGATCTTTGGTCTTTAATAATATGAAAGTTTTATATATAAAGAATAAAGATATTACCTTTTTAATTGTATTGATTTAATGTTTTTGATGCGTCTGAGGGGAAAACAAAGTAAAGAGAGCTCTATTTATAGTAAATACCTCCCTCCTAGAGTCCAACCAGCTTCTAGTAGATGTGTACTGATCATATCCACTGGAATTGATCAATATTTTAAGGTTTGGTGATGATTACATCATTATTACACCATTATTTAGAGTTATCACTATAACTCTAAGTTTGATGACATCAAAGGCTTGGCAGAACCCCAAATTTCGTGGATTTTATTAGTTTCAATCATAAGCTAACTGTATTCACTAATTTTATCACTCATATGACTGTTAAACTTAATTTAAAGTTACAGTGAGTGATCATAAATGATCAAATTAAGCTCAAACTTTGATCCTTAATAACTTTTGAGATTTACACACTACAGCAATTCAGAGAGTTAATTTTAATAGCTTGGCATAAACTCATTATGCTGCCAAGGGCATTTCATTACATCATCAAAACTCTATTTTTGATGATTTTTCTTGTAACTCATCTTTCCTGTCGAAATTTAATATTTTAAACTTCAAACCATGATTTCAAGGGGTTATACCTTGAATATCATAATAAAAAATACATCATTCTTCAGTAATGAACTAGTAGAATCCAACTGTGTTCCATTTTTTAAGTTTGGACCACTTTCACAACAAAGTGGTCAACAGCTCTGTTGATTTTAGTCAATAATCCCATACAGTTTTTAACCTTGCTTATAGCTTGTGAAATAAGCTTCATTTATGTATTCCTACAGTAATTACGTGATGACTTTATTTTTGGTTCATCACTCCATCATGCATATTTCAAAAGATATAAGCTAAAATCCTTGAATATATGCATTGACCAAAAAAGTGCATATATTCAGCTTAATTCCTTAAGTATTGACTTTGGAGCTTAGCTTCTTAATTGTTTTATATGTGGAATTTTATGGAGAACTCAATGGTACCATTTATTTCACATTTTGTTTCATTGGTCTTTGAAATAAATAGGGATTTGTGTTTTTTATAAAGTATTCTTACTTATAACTTATTAAACATTGACTTTGCAGATATGCCATAAAAATGATACATGTGTATCTTACCATGGGGAATCCAATGATATAATTTATTTCACATGTTTATTCATTGGGGCTTAAGTTAAACCAAGTTTTATGCCAATTTATGGTATTTTTGTAGCTTTAAGATAGTTATTTTTAATGTATAATTCTTTTAAATATTTCTTGTGACCTTTTTTGGGTATGTGGTCATATCCCAAAGGTTCACATCCATAGTGCTTACAGATGTCATATCCATCTTAGGAGATATTGCTGAACAAGAAATCAACTATAAAAGTAAAAATGCATATCTATTATTATCACTTTCTTCCCTACTTTTGTTTGATAGAAGGGTTTTTCCCTGAACAAAAAATAACAGAGAACCATCTTCAGTTTTCATTTGCCTCAAAAGTTGAGGGACCTTTGGAAATAAAATCACATATCTAAATTGAATTTTTAGAAAATTTATATAAGTTTTCACAAAATTCTTACAAAAAAGGAGTGTTAAGTAATTGCATCCCAATGTGAGTGCAAATGAGCAATATATGCTAATTAATATGATTTTGCAAAGCTCAATTGGAAATATCAATGGTTATTTAAATGTATCAAGAAGCTAAATTGAAACCTTAATGGGCTAAAAGAAGTCTCCACAAGAACTACAAAAGATGGAACCAGTATTTAATTAAAGAAATAAATGGAATACACCAGATTATCTGTTTGTTTAAGAGAATACAGGTCACAAAGAGAAAAAATGACAAAGATAATTAGCAATATATACTTCTATTGAACATGAATTATTTACTTATGGAAATTTTGAGGTTGAGAAAAGGTAGAAAGATGGTGTATGTTTATGAGGAAAAGGATTACTTAAAGAAAAACATTTGGTTATGACAAAGGTGAAAATTCACATTCAAAGTGTAACACATAAAATGATGGTATTTTTTTTCAGGCTCTCAATTAGAGTGATATTTTAATCCCTTTCAAAATAACTCAATGACAAAGTTTTTTTGGAGTAATATTTAGTATGAATAAAAGAAAGTGCCATAATATTTGTTGAGAATCCTATTCATATCAGTAATTATTTCCACCAAACTAAGGATATAAAAGTTACCCCTAGTGCATATATTTTACTTTAAAACAATGTATTGAGATCTTTAATGAATAAAAAGGTAAGATTCTTTGCTAAGAAATAAGAGGTTTGTTGATAATATTCCTATTGATGAAGAGTATTATGACCATTCTTAAGATAAAAATAGTAAAAAACCTATTACAGAAAAACATTCAATAGATCAATTTTGGACTTACTCTTGTACATATTATATAATACTAGTAATGTAGTAGTGAGAAGTAATTTGATTATATAATTGATTAAATGAAGGTTTTATTACTATAGATTTACTTAAAAATGAAATAAAAGTTATTATGAATTATGATTGTCTTTTAAAAGATTAATAATAAAGAATTATTAAAGAAATATACAGAGAAAAAAATTATCAAGAATTAAAAAAGATGGAAGCATGGTAATTGATAAAATAAGTTCAAAATATAATAAATAATCCAAAATAAGTTGAAAAACAATGAAAAGTATTATATTAATATAGAGCTTAAAAGATGAAATTTGAAATAGAAGCTGAAATGTGTGGGATTGATAATCAAGAGTTGATGAAAAATCAGAAAGTAAACCAAGCTAGTTAAATGCTATATAGATAGTAATTAAGCTTAACATCCTGCCTTTTTCAAGTATTGAAGATTTAAACTGACTCAGAATGATCTTAAGAGCTAATATTGATGTAGGTTTGTAAGGTGTATATAGCATACTAATTAGACCACAAAGAATACTATAGAGATTAAGTTTGGCGCTTACTGGAATTATGAAATGGATTCAAAGTAAAATTAAATCAAATTTCCTCCTATTTTTCCCAATAAGAAAAGTCATTTCTTATATGACATGAATCACACTATACTAACATTAATGTAGGTCTCTCAATAAGATGTTTCACCCAAGAAAAACTGTTTCAGTGTGAAAAGAAGAATTCAAAGTTTTTTAAGATACTCAGTAAAATTAAGAATTATTTGTTGAAATTTCAACATCCCATAATTTCAACAAAATTCAAAGTTAGATCATGTATACATGTCACAATGCTGTCTGCCAGACCTCAGCAAAGGGAACTCTTGCCGAAAAGGCTATTAAACCGGTTGAAAGACCGGTTAATACTGGCAAGTTGTAGATCACATTCCACCATGTGACAGTACCCCCGGGTTTAGAGCACTGCGTCCCGAAGTGCATGTAACTGATGGTATTACCCATGTCACCCTCATGGAGTTACATTAGTCACAACAGGAGCCTACAAGGAACCCCCAAGGGGCGGAACCCTTGTACGCCAATGGAGCGGAAAACCCAGCGATTTCTGGTTGTTTGATTGAGACCTCCTCTTGTCTCCAACCGGAATCAAACCCATGACGTTGGTAACCGGTTTATTGTCACAATGCTGTCTGCCAGACCTCAGCAAAGGGAACTCTTGCCGAAAAGGCTATTAAACCGGTTGAAAGACCGGTTAATACTGGCAAGTTGTAGATCACATTCCACCATGTGACAATACATTAGCTCAAAAAGGTTTTGTTAAAACCAATCCTTAATCTTTATTTAAAAACATGACTTAGACTTAACCATATAGGTGTTAAATAATGGGAGAGACTGGTGAAAATGTATCTAAATCCATATTATGGCTTCAAATAAATCCAGGGAAAAAATGGAAAAAAGAGGGTAGGAAAAATTAGAAATTGATAAAGGTGTTGGAATTTAGATAAAAAATATGAAATATTTAAGAGTCATGATGACATTTGATAAGAAGAAATCAGATTAAAAGGATGAACTAACCCTGAAAAATTGTCATAAAATCTTAAGTTGGAATGCAAAAAGCCTATATTTTTATGGAAAAAACTCAAAAAAATTTGAAAATCCACAAAATAACGTTTTATAAATGGATTCACACAAATTTTTTGAAGTAAATAGAAATTACCATTCATATCATATTAAAAAAATAAAAGTATAGCTTAATGAGATGATTTTTTGTTATTTATTATTAAAAAATACCTTCTCCAATAAGGATTCAAAAAAATGAAGAAGAATTTGAAAATTGATTCAAGAGCCATTATTGAAAATGTGGGCTTGAAATTTGATTTTGAAGCTCTTTGGGAAATGAACTTGAAAAGGATTTTCACTCATATCTTTAATAAAAGTATTGATGAGTACAAATCACCATTGAAAAAGAATGAGAGACTGAAATCAGTTACTTGAAGTTCCAGAAAAATTTGTTTTCATACCTGAAAGCCATGCATATATTAACTGAAAATGTTTCAACAAACATGTGAGACACATCAGCAGAATAATTCAGAAATGAAACCATAAATCAAAATGAAAAAATCAACAAGATTGAGATACAATTGGTCTTCATACTGGTAAGTCCAATTAAGTAAAAAATTGAAAATGTATGGATATAAAAGTCAAATCAAATAAGGAGAAACATTTCACCCAGTTTTGACATACAGCTCCTGTATTTAAAGTGAATCTCAAAGATTGTGTTAGCGGGTTTATTTCTTTGAAAGCTCTTGAGCTTCAGTGAAAGAAGAAATGAAAAATAAAGCTCCTTTATTAATAAATTGAAGTTATGGAACAGTCAGAGCTACAGAGCTCACATAAAGCGTGTTTCAATTGAATACTTTCTATTTGACAGAAACATGTAGTGTGGTATTCCATACCATCTTTGAAAAAAATCAAGCTTAAAAATAGCAGATTATAATCTAATTCTATAATAAAATGACAAAGGAAATGAGTTAATATGGAATCAAAAGCTATATTAAAGCTTAAATATCAAGAATTTACACAGGGAAGATTAAATGGAGAATCTCAAATTATCCTTTGAAATTATAATTCTGCACAAATTCAGTTTAAATATATGTGAAAATTATGGTAAAAGTTTTCCATGTACAGTTAAACATGAATAATAGAGAATAAAATACATATGGAGATTTAGGGCTCTAAATACAGCTAAGAAGTAAGTAATTACAGGGGAACCTGCTGAAATTCAATCAAATAAGAGCTTAACACAGAAAACCATGGCTTACAGTTCTACTTTTTACACAAAAATACACAAATACCATTACAATGAATCCCAATAAAATAGACCCAAGAAAAACTTTAATTCAGATTATTCTTAAGAGATAATGTATAAAATAACACACCTTCAAGATGATAAACAAATCAGAAAAATAAAGGATCACACAGTTTATCCACATTATTGCATCATAAAAAAAGTGACAAAATTTGAAAAAATCATGGGAATAGAGCTATATGAATATTCAACACAGATTTAAAGCTAAATCTTCCCCCAACTCAATTAAATTTAAGGAAATCACTCAAGGATATGCTATGAAATCAAAATTGATTTTCCATGAACAGAGTTTTTCTAAGGAAAAAGAAAATAGATAAGATCTAATAAGTACTTATAAAAGTGATGCAATCTCCATAAAAAATGATGCATTTCTAAAATAAAGCACTGGTACAGCCAGTTTCAGGAGTAAGGGTATTCAACCTTAACTCCACTCAAGCTCACCCAAACCTGAAATTCCTTGGTGTGTATGTACATTCAGTTTCAGAAAGCTTGTTTTGAAACACCATTAAGTTTGGATTCAACAATACAGTCTTTCAATCCTTGCACAGACTGGATTCACCAAATACATTTTTGTATTCTCCAATATGAAACTGAATGATCACCAACTCTCACCCCACCTCCTGTACGACCCTGTGGATTAATAGTGGGCCTGTAAATTTCAAATAAATTCCTCATTAAGAATTTCCCACTATTTGGACCTTGGCTGATAGATTCTCACATATACCAGCCCCTCTTCCTCCCTCTGGAGACTTTTTCCCAGTTAATTAATATATTTAATTTCTTATTTAATAAATATTTTATTCTTGTTTTATTAAAATTTCTTATTTATAAGTATTAATTTAGTCTCTGCATCTTTCCTCACCTGTCAGTAGAGCCGTGATTTCCATATAATTATGAACCCTTTTATTTCCTTCTCAAAGGTTGAAAAAGTGGACTTGGACTTGTTTGTCTTTGGATCCTTTACTTCTTACTGCATTTATTTGTTTCAAATTTATTCTTTATTTCTTATTAGTAAGCTTACCTTATTCACAATATTAATTGTCCATTTTCTTATCCATAATCTAGAAGAGCCCCTTTTGCAAGAAAAATAAAGACTTATCAATGCTTTCTATTGAAAAGAAAATTATTCAAAAAAACACATAAACATGCACAATTGAAAAAACCATGTCACTTTTAAAAAAGTTATTGTGAGTTACTTTCAAGGAAAAGTGAAATACCTTGGTGGTACCTTTGCAGCCACTATAAAGTCCCTTAAATTCATAAGGATCTCACATTAAAATAATATATAATTCACATAAAAATATGCACTTATTAAGTATAGTATAAGCTCGTCTGATTTTTGTTTCAATTCCCTGTAGGCTAATCTTACTACTATATATTGATGATTCATTATGAATAATTATAAGCATATTTATATGCATTGAAGAAAAATCCATTATTTATAGGTTTAGAAATATATATTAAATAGGAGATTGAGTGCCATTACATCATGTTAAAAAAAGGGGCCCTTGATGAAAATTTTTAAAAACTTTTTAAGATGCTAGAATGGATATTTTTTCTCATTGTGTAAAATCCAAAATATCTTGAATGGAAGTGATTATTATTTTTGTGAGAGATGATTTAATATTCAAATTTCATTTGGTGGTGCAGATTTCTTAAACTAAGAAGGTGATCGATTTCCAAGCTTCAGTTGTCTAGTATTTCCTGGTAAACATCTCCCTAGCGCCAAATGTTATCCATTTTTGGACAAAGGATTATTTGAATATGAATTGCAAATATATACATTTGAAATGTTTAGGATATTTTCATAGTCATTTATATCCCCCTTAAAATAACTTATTTTAGTCAAGAATTTGGAAGAAGTGTGTTGCTTATGCTGAATTGGGAGTTGAACTGAGGCAAAATTGAGTGTGATTCATATGGAAAGGACTCATGTAAAAGTATTGGTGGAAATTCCCCTCAAGATGGGGATTTCAGGAAATCTCACAGGATATTGAAATGGCACTTCAATTTTTTGATATTATCTTTAATATGTATTTTATGGGGGATTAAAGTTTCACCCTTTTTACAAACCTCAGTTAAATTAAACAAAACAAAAATAATTTCTGTGGGTTCACCTGGATTGAAATACCACTCAAGTTTAATTGAGAGTATCTCAGAGGTTTTATAGCCAGTATAGCTCTATGAAATTACCAAAGCCTTGAGAATACCATGTGCCTTGGGCTCTGAAGAGATATTATGTAGGATTTCTGTTAAAATCCATAGCAGAGAAGGATTAATGGAAAGGTCTGTTGTGGTAAAGAATTGGAAAGATATCCCTGGAAATACAAATGAGAGCTGATTTCTGTTGTATGATGGGACTGCTGGCCATATGCTGTATATAATAAAAAATAAAAAATGCACCCATGCTACATATTTAAATAAAGTAAAACCACACAAAATAGCATTCTAAATGCCCAAGTGAATTAAAATTCTATTGACTATTTATTGAGATGACCCCAAATTTCCCCAAGCCAGAAAGCTCCTTTAGAAAATGGGTGGAATTACACTTGATTACCCATTGCATTGTGGGGCCAATTGGATTTAAATTCTATGAATATCGTCAGAATGGAAGGGTTGATGGAAAGCTCAAAGGAAGCCTTCCAAACATTTCCATCAAAATCAATAGTTCATTTGAGCTCTGTGGTATTATTCAACCTTGGTCCTGAATCTTCATAATCAAAAAATCGAAAATTCAGCCAGGCCACAAAGCTGAATCAGCTGAACCCAAATAAAGCACAATTTCTACAGGTCCAAGTGGATTACCCCTACATGAAAGCATTATTGAAATCAAATGGCCATTTGGAGACCCCTCAAAACCTGGAAAAGGGAAAAGGAGGTGGGCGAAGGGGTTCAATTGAACTTGAAAGCCAATTTGACATTTTGGATAATTGTGTGACATTTCCATGAAAATGCCAAACATGGAAAGGTTTATGACAAGCCCCCTTCAGATTTAAAATTTTAAAAATGTCCCTGGAACATCAAAAGTGTAATCTTTCTCTGTAATATTACTCAAAGTCTGGTCATAATCTTCCTAAAAAAATTAATAAAAATTTAGCCTTGATGCAAAGCTCAATCAAATGAGCCCACACAAAAGTACATTTCTTAAAGTGGATTATGCTTTGCATGAAAGAGTAATTGAGATGCACTGCACCATCTGTAGAACACTCAAGGCTTGGAGAAGGGATAAGGCCTGAATAAAATTTGGTTATTTAAGCTTTCCCACCATTTGAGCTTTCTGGAGCATTGTTAAAGATTGCTGTGCACATTCCCAGGATGGAAGGTCTTATGGAAGCCCCCTTGGACAAGAAACTCTAAAATTCTCCCTAGAGTATCAAAAGTGCACTTTAGCTTTGTTATATTATGAAAATTCTGACCAGAATATCTATGTAACCAAAATTCCAGAATGCAGCCATGTCAAAAAGCTCAATAAAAAGAACCCACACAAAAGAACATTTCTACAGGTCCAAGTGGACTATGGTTTAATGAAAACATTTTTTATACTCACTGGACTATTATTACACCCCTCAGACCCAGGAAAAGGGAAAAGGCCTTGGGAAAAGTTGGTTATTTAAACTTCACCACCAATTTGACCTTTTGGATTATTTGGAAAGATTTATATGCAAATTGCCCACATGAAAGGCTTTATGGCAAGCCCCCTTGACAGGTGAAATAATTTAGATGTCACTGGAACCTCAAAGGTGGACCTTACCTTTGTGATATTACACAACTTGTGGCCAGAATATCTATGTAATGAAAATTCCAAAATGCGGCCATGCCAAATAGCTCAATCAAATAAACCCACACAAAGGACTATTCAGAAAAGTACAAGTGGATTTGGATTGCATGAAAGAATAAGTGAGATTCACCGCACTATCTGTAGACGCCTGAAATTCAGGAAAAGGGCCAAGGCTTTGGGAAAAGCTGATTATTTGAGCTTAACCACCCATTTGACTTTGTGGAGGATTGGGCAAGATTGATGTTAAAATTCCTAGAATGGAAGGGTTTATGAAAAGCACCCTGAAAAACATCTTAAGATGTCCTTGGAACATAAAAAGTGCACTTTAGCATTGTGATATCACACAAATTGTTCCAAAAATATCTGTGACCAAAATTCCAAAATGCAGCCATGCAGAAAATTTCATTCAAACAAACCCATGAAAAACCATTTCCATAGGTACAAGTGGATTAAAAAGCATCAGGAATGATATTTATGTCACAAAAGTTCCAAAATGCAGCCATTTTACAAAGCTCAATCAAATGACCCCATGAAAAATACCATTTCCACAGGTGCAAGTGGATTGACCTTGCATGCAAACACAAGTGATATGAACTGGACCATCTGTAGACCCTTAAAAGCCAGGAATAGGGATAAGGCCTTGCAAAAAGTGGGTTATTTAAGATGTTTATTATTGGAGAAGATTGATGTGAAATTCCAAGCATGGAAGGTTTTATGGAAAGCTCTTGGACAAAAAATGCTTAAACTCTGTGGAACATCTAAAGTTCACTTTATCTTTGGGATACTACACAACTAGTGGCCAGAATATCTATGTAACCAGAATTATGCAATGCCGCCATGCCACAAAGTCCAATCAGATGAATTTACACAAAAGACCATTCCTACAGGTACAAGTGGAGTTCACTTGCATTAAAGCATAATTCAGATGCACTGGACCATCTTTAGACCTCTAAAAGCCAGGAAAAAGGGACAACACATTAGGAAAAGTTGGTTGTTTAATATTTAACTGCCATTTGACCTTCTGGGTTATTGGGAAAGATTTCTGTGCAAATTAACAACATGGAATGTCTTATTGAAATCCCCCTTGAGATTAAAAGTTGTTAGGATGTTCCTTGAGAATCAAAATTTCACTTGAGATCTGTGGTATTATGCACCTTTTCCCAGAATCCTTTAATTTCAAAACACCAAAACATTGGACCTCTTTCAAATTTAAATCAAATGAACACACACAAAAGACAATTTCTACAGGTACTGTGGTATACCAGAACAGTTCAGCTGAATAAATTTTTTATTTTAATGGTAATTGTTTATATAAAAGAGGATATCAATAGTATGAAATCACCTTTGAGGAAAAGTAACAGTAAAATAAACATGGAATAACACAAATGATATATTCATTAAGGAAATTTAACCACAGATTTGCTCTGCCAGTGTCACCCCACTGCAATATCCAACACATAATTGTGATGGACAGTACCCAAATCAAAGACATTTTTCAATTTTCTCTGTAAATAATTTTTTAATATAATTTTTTTTAATATGCTTAAATATAAGCAATTGGGTGATTAATATAGTCAGAGTCACAATGAGGATGCCAATTAATAAAGAGCAGAGTTGTAGGCATCATAGGGGACATAGAAGATTCAAGGTGTGGAACAAAACACTTTTGAAGTATTAATTTTGGGAACTTTCATGTATTTTTGCTGTTATGAACCACCCAAAGAGGGGATAAGAATCATTGAGTTCCCTTAGATAATTGAATGATTAATTATTTAAGACTGAAATAATTTATTGCTGAATTGGAAAGGCCGTATTAAATCAACTTTTCTGTTAATGTAACCCCCAAATTTCCCATTGAAGCTGCAGAAATGAAGAGTGGGACTGGATTTTGGAAGGGATATGGTATGTATTAGTTTATTTTATTTTATTTTTATCTATTAGTCTTGCATAGTGCTCCTCTTGTAAGGAAATTATGCAAGGCTAGTAAGTTTGAAAATATTTTTGAAGAGAAAAGGAATGGGACATGTGAATGTGGTCACTATTTTGAGAGATTCAGAAAAGGCCAACTGGCAGAGTTGGTAAGGATGATCTCTGAAGCTGAGATATGGAAATGCTATGGGTTCAAGCCACAGTGGCAACATTCTAAAAATTGGGAATTCTGGGAAAATGAAATTTCTGGAAGTTTTAAGAAGTTTTAGGAAGTTTTGGGAAGATTTGAGAAGAATTAGGAATTTTCAGAAAAAATACAGGTAATACAGGTAATCAGTCCTATGTGAATTTTCATAAAAAGGTGAAACCTAACCCACAAGTCAGCCCTCAAAGGCCCAAAAACTATAATCCAGTAAAATCAGCTGACACATTAGTAATCAATTGAGTAATACATGGAGATAAGGGTTCCAGGGCTAGAAATTAAGGTTTGACTGTATTTCACAGCCACATGTCACAAACACGTCACGTGAATATGTGAGAGAATAATGAATTGATCTGATTGGTCAGAAACACGTCACATCATTATGAAAAGTGAAGTGAAGCAATCTGATTGGTCAGAAATCCAGACTCGTGTCACGTCACAACACGTTGCCCTGAAAATCCACAATTAAAGTTTGCACAGCTTTGCACAGCCACGAGAGGCTGAAAATTTCTAAGTCCCCTCTTTATTGCACTCCTATGGAGGGCCCCACGGCTATAAATAGAGGCCCTCTCTGCCACTTTTTCCTTTTCCCCATCTAGAAATTGTAAATTGAATTTATTTTCTATGATCCCTCTTCTAGGAGGTATACTAGAAACTTTTGATAAATTAAGCCTAGTAACTGAGGTTCGTTGTTGACATAGATCAAGAGAGCCAATAGTGTGAAAAGACTTTAATTCATCCCTTACTAGCAGGTAGACTAGTGCCTTATTTAATTAGAATCTTAAATCTTGAAGCTCATGAGCAAGGCGTCTCTGGAGTTTAGTGTTTAAATCCTTAAAAGTAATTTTTAGAGAGTTTTGAAATAAAACCATCAAACTAAAGTAATTTTGTAGGCTTTAAAATAAAACCTAACCATTATAATTAGTTTTTGGGCTAGTTTTTGTTGTAAAATTCCTCAAAGAGAGTAATTTTGCTTGTTTTAAAACAAAACCTGCACAACCAAAGTAATTTTACTACTTTTAAAATAAAAGTGGATTTGTATTTATTGGGTAATCCCTAATAAATTACCTGAAAGGACAAAATAAAATTAAATACTTTAGTGTTTAGTTAAGATTAATATTAAACCTAAAGCAATCAGCTAGTATTATTATCAAAAGAAAAACCAGAAGAGATCATATAATCTATTATTACATCAAAATACCCATATTATACTAAATTATTAAAAATTATTAGAGTATTATCCCATCCATCACATCAAAAGGGCTTGAAATATATTTTTATCCCTTTCAAGTTTATTATTTCAGAGAATTGAACATTGTTGTTATCCTAGCTATTAGTTTCTATATTTATTAAACACTTATCAAGAAAAGAATATTTTGTGGTTTTGTATTAGAAGATAGTGTTTCCTTTTATTTTTTATTTATTTTAGTTATTATATTATTTGATATATTTTTGTACTATCATCTGGTGGAATCCACTCAGCCTGCTGAAAGTTTTAAAAAGAATTTATTTGTTAAGGTTTTAAATAACCATTGTTTTGAGTAGAGCAAGGTCTGATTAGAGATTGTTGAGTCTAATATTTTCTGATCAAGCCACTATCAATAATAAAATTGATTTGGCGAACTCAGTAAAGATAACTTAGCATATTAGGAAGGGCAGTCGAGATTATTCTAGCACACAAGCAGAGAGAGGGCTACAAGTCCCAAACAGAAATTCAAAACTGTTTTCTTGTAATTTCCCCTTCCAGGTACTGCCTCATTTTATCCCACACACAGAGGAGTTCCCACAGTACAAGTGATTATATTGACTATCTAGAGGCCCCAAGAGGGCTGGAGGAGGGATGATACTCTTGTTAAAGTAGGAAAACTACACCTGAATGACCATTGGAACATATTCTTGATTGGGTCAAATTCCTGCGTAAATTACCAACATGCATGTCTTCATTGTAATTGCCTTTGGGCTGAAGCATTATCAAAGCCTCCCTTGAAACTCCCACGGATTATTAGCTTTGGTATATTATAAAATTTCCACCCAGAATCTGTAGATAAAAAAAATTCAATATTTACCTGTGCCACAAAGTGCATTCATCTTAACTCACACAAAGGAAAATTACCACAGAAACTGAATTATGCTTGCATAAAATTTTAATAGGGCTGCAGAATTATGAAAGCCTTCCTTGAAGCTCCAAAGGAGCATTACCTTTGGGATACTATGAAATTACAAGTCACAATCTGTATATAGCAAAAAATCAAATATTTACCTGTGCCACAAATTTCATTCACCTTAATCTACACAAAAGCAAATTACCAAAGTAACTGAATTATTCTTGCATGAAAGAGTAAATGAGATTGTCAGGCTGTCACTCAAAACCAGAGCACAAGCATGACAGCCAAATACCATAAACCAATGGTAAAGCTAAGATACCACCAAAACATGGATCTGAGTCAAACAAGCTCAAAAGGTATCAAAAGAAAGAGGAAAATTACCTGTTTCCAAATACACAAGTCCCATCCTCCCAGGACAAAGAATAAATAAGCTATTCCTGCTCAAAGTTGTTGCTGAGCATAAACCTTAATTTTCACCTCTCATCTGAGATCCAGAGGAAGAGGCTTAACCCCAGCAAATGGGTATTACAATTAAAGCTCTGGGTCAGGGCTATCCAATGGTACTAGTCAAACTTGGCTAGCACCAAAAACTACAGAAGGTATGACTAAAATAAGGTCAAATGAGGGTGAATAAAATATTCACCTCTCAAATAACTTCTACAGTTTTAGTATGGAATACGTAAAGTGGGGTCTTTTTAGAAAGGGCACAATCAGGGCTATCTTATGGTGCAATCGATTTCCCCGTATCCTATCTAGAACAAAAGTTATGGGGCCAAAGGTTTCCATGCAGATATTGAGAAAATAATATATCTGAATAACAAAAAATGTACATGGCATAACTTTTCCATATTTAATTGTACCCAGAAAGAATGAGATACCATTGTGTAGAACCCATCTAGCGCTACAAAATGAACAATCTTTGAGCCCAATATTCCAAAAACTGACAAATTTGCAGCAGCTTTAAGGTTAAACTCCCATAGCTGGGCCAGTACACCTTTTCTGCGGGATACTATCCCATAACTATGATTATGAGGTCTCAAACAGATGAAGAAGCATGTTTTACTTCAATAACTCATTTTTCATTATATACTGGGGACCCATACAGGTTCTGTACAGAATTTTACACGTCATACACATAAGAAGAGGGCTGTGTGGTCCCTAGATGAATATCTTCACCCTGTATTGGGGAAAACTGCCCAGATGTGGTTTCAAAACCACATCTGAGCCCAATACAGAGTATACAGGCCTAGTGAAAACCACAAGCCAGTACTCTGAAGTCAAAAAATCTTCACTTCCTCTACGTGGATGGTCTAGAGGGCCATTCCACCCCTTTTCAGGATAAAAGGAGGCCTTTTCTCTGCCAGAAAAGGAATCCCTATCATGTTATTAAATTCCAATGTAGTAAAAATTTTAAAAACAGTTATAATCTTGAAAAAAAAAGTCAGGTATAATTAGAACTTTGCTTATTGTAGCCTTTATTATAATAAACTAATTGGTAAAGCTGCACCCAGGGCTTTCAACAGCAATCACCACCACTAAATCTCCTTAGTAAAGCCCTTATTATCAATAAAACACTTTTTATTATCATTTTTATCTGTGTCACAGTCAGAGATAAAGTTGTATATACAATTATTATCACTTTATCATAGACTCAGCCTGACATTTTGGGGGCCTGGCTGTGTTTTTCTTTTGAATTTTGGACCACTTTTATGCAAAAAGTGAGTTTTTTCTCTTAAATGTTTGATTTCTGACATCATTGTTTCTCTTTTTAGGCATAAAATATTCAAAAAATAATATAATATATATCTTTTTTAGTTTTTTGAGTAGTACATACATATATACTACTGTGTTTTTTTAACTATTGTTGACGTGGTTGATTATAATTTAATCAGCACAAAAACTAATTTTTGGTGTGTTTTTTATATTAAAACACTTAGAGCCATTGATATTTTTCTTTTTTGATGAAAAAGAGCACCTTGTTTATTGTAAATAAAAGTATCAGAGGTGTGGTTGGGCACATTGATAATTTCAATTGCCCATTACAGAACCACTTGAGATTACACCTGTTAATTACAAGTTCATCTGTGAAATACTGGTATACAAAAAGTACAGTAGAAATCCACATACCAGTATTTATTGGCTTGTAATTGATAATTTCAATTACAACACCATAATAGTAGGGCGTAATATAGAAATATATTGCCCAGAGGGCATTCTTAGATGTGCAAACAGAAGTTTAAGAAGTCTCAACTGACATAAGCCCTCATTTTTCCTCTTTGATTTAGTGGAAGAAAACTTAATACCACTTGAAATCCAATCAAAAGGAAGTACACCAGTGATACCTTCAGAACCAGAAGGCAAGGGAAAAGGAAAGAGGCATAGTGAAGGCCTCATCACAGCAAAGAGGTGGACACCAGTTGCCACTCAGAGAAGTAAAAAACCACAAAACTCTGCATCAACACAAGGTAAACCAACCTTGATAAAGTGTACAGGGAAGATTACAGTAATCAACCCAGTTGTAACTTCTAAAGGCAGATTTCCTAAATCAGTTGATAAAAAATTTGTAAAAGGCACAGTCAAAGGTAAATACCCTAAGAATATTAAGTTATTCACTGATTTCAAGCACTGATATGTCACCTGTACAGCTCAGGAACCAGCCAGGGAACAGGAAAGGCCAGTTAAGAACCAGAAAACCTGGAAGATGACACCTTAGACACAGTGGTGGATGGCAAGAAACTGAGGGGAATAATACCCACTATGCCATTCACCTTCAAATTAAACAGACACCTCAAAACAGAGGACTGGAAGGATATGGACCAAATTCTTCAGCTCCACCAACTCCTCAAACATCTTTTACAATGGAGCATGGACAGCAAGAGGTTCAACCTAGCATCCCACTGGGAAGAACTTGGAGCAAGTTGCCACAGGATATGTCTCAAAGATCTTATGGTAATCACCAAATGATGGAATCCCACCAGGAAGCTCAGACTCCTGGAGGAGAGGGCAACCAGGATAAGGGAGAATCAAGCCACTTTCCAAGATATAGAAGAACAGCTGAACCCAAAAGGGCCTACTCTGATTCCTCCAGGCTCACAAGGAGTAGACCAACCCAGTTCTCCAGTGCCTTCACACCATTCAGGCACCAGAAGATCAGTGGGAAAGAGTCACAATTCTTCAAAATCCCAGGTAGTTTCCAGGAGAAGACAAGGTTACAAGGGAAAAAACAAGAATTCTTTCAGCCAAAGGCAGAGAGAGTCTGACCCAATGATCCAGAAGCTTTTGGACTTGGTGAAAGAAGTAGACAAGAGCCAGAAAAAGCTGTAAATACTTTTAGAATCAGTAGACCTACTGATAGAAATATTACCCCCACTCAGAATGAACACAATTTTGTCACACCTGAGAGTAACTTAAACAGTGATGCACTGTTGTTACAAATGTCCTTATTTTAAGAGCAAACCAAAAACAGCTTGCAGAACTCCAAGAAAACCATGTGAGGATGGAAAAATTAACTGCCTCAATGGATAAAATTTTCAAACCTCTTCAAGCAGGCCATGCTTGATTGAGCAAAGCCTCTGAAGAAACCAACAAAAGACTGAATCAAGTATTTGAAGAGCAAAACAGCAGCAAAAGAGACAGAGATTGTCTGGATCAAGACCTAAAAAATTGTTTAATGTCTACCAAAACATGAAGCCCCAACCACAAAGCCATGCTTTGGATAATCCATACCACAAAGAAGACATCAAACCAGATTCCTTGTTGGAGAATAAGGCAAGGTCTCCATCTAAATAACAAGATAGAGATAAAATGTCTTATTCTGAGAAGGAAGAATTAAAAAAGCTTTCAGAAGCCTCAAGCTGGCCCAAATTCTCTGGAACAGGAGAATATGATCATATGGAACTCATTGATTATATTGATGGACCCTTCATTAATGTACCAAGCATACCAGAAGAGTGGATTACTTCTAGATTGAATACAGCATTAAAAGGAAATGCTAGTATCTGGTACACAGAAATGAAAGAAATCCATGGCAGAAGGAACTGGCCATGGTGGAAGAGCCAGATAATACAAAATTACAGTAATGGTACTTGGATATGGCAAATGACCATGCCATTTGAAAGTGACAAGTGCTCTGTGGAAAAAGATCCATATGAGTTATGTCATAGACAGTCTAAAAGACTTAAAACCATTGATACTAAAATAAATATTCAGATGAGGAATAAAAAACTCCTGACACAAATGAAAAGAGAACTAGAGCATGCAATAAAATGCAGATGAAACCAAAGTTGCACTCTAGATGAAAGTGCAAAAACCTTACAAGATGTAAGGAAAAGAACAAGCATAGGGAAATATTACCAATATAAAGGCAGTAGTTTCAAAGAGAAACAACCTTCAAGGGTGGATTTCAAAGATAAACCGCAAGAAAGAGTTTGAGAAGTTACCAAGAAGAAAAACTCTTGTCAAAATTGTGGGTCAAAACACCACTACACTAATAACTGTCTAAAGGCAAAGAAAAAAGTCTATGCCATTGAACAAGTCCCAGAGGAAGAATCCCCAGCAGAGGATTCTGAATCAGAATCTTTGGGTGATGTAATAAGAGAACAATCTGATTAAGACCTAACCATAGGTAAGAGTTTATAGTGGATGTAACAAACATCCATCAGGGGTAAGGGTATTCATTCATACACCCACTCAAACACCTCAAATCAGCAAATCCAGTATCTGCATCAGCATTCAGTTTAAGCAATCTTCATTCTGAAACATGCATACAGTTTGGTACATCAATACAGCCTGTCAATACCTGTACAGGTTGGATTCACCCAATACAGTTTCAATACACCAGTATGAAACTGTATGATCACTCAAATACACCACACCTCTTGTACAGGTTCTGTACAGCTGTACAGGACCTGTATTGGCCAGACTCAATTCAATCATCAATTATTCTCATGAAAATTCTTCCTCTGGATCAGGGCTGGTGATTCTCACATATACCAGCCCCTCTTTCTCCCCCTGGGGACTTTTCCCCAGTTAATTAATTTAGTTTATTTATTATTTTATAATTATTCTTATCCTTATATTTGGGTATTATAATTATTTAATTTTAAGTTAGTCTTTGCATTTTCTCTCTTTGCCTGTACAGTATGAGTTGGGTGGCCATATCCTTATTAACCCTTCTCTTTCCATTCTGACAGGTTGAAACAGTGGACTTGGACTTGTTTGTGGTTGGCTCTTCTATTTCTTACTCTTATTTCTTGTTGCTGCTTTTCTTATATTTATTCTTTTAGTAATTCATCCTTTAACACTCTTAAGTGTATCCCTTCTTATCATATCTTTGAGCCCTCCATAAGTGAGTCCAAGTTTACTGAGTGCCAGGCCCTCTTCACTTCAAAGAGCCCCTGTGACATTAAATTAATTAACTCATATTTTATTCTTTCTTTTCATTAATTTATATTCATTTCTCTCATTCATCAATTATGATCTCCTTTATGATTTGATGATCTTTAATGATTATGATTTTTTTCTCTCATCAATTTCATCTCATTCATTTCATTCATGTAAAATTGATTTTTTCTTCTTTCTTAATCATTGCTGACCATTTCATTCATCCCATTTCATTTTATCAAATCAATTTTTTTCTGTGTTCTCATTCAGGATTGATTTATTGGTTAAATTGATTGGATTATTTCATTGGGATTCATTGGATTATTGATTCAGCGGCTCAGGATTCTTATTTGGATTGGATTGATTGGTTTTGACTTCTCAAGGGGTTGTTTGATCCTCAAGAGCTGATTTTGATTATTGATTGACTTTGAATCCTCAAGATATTTTATTCATCCTCGAGAATTGATTTTGATTCTTGACTGATTTTGACTCATCAAGATATTTAATTGATTTCTGAAGATTTTGAATTGATTGATTGATTCCTCAAGACCTTGATTTCATATTGAAGACACTGATTTATTGATTGATTGATTATCAATTGAATATTGATTGATTGTTGATTTACTCAAGATTATTGATATTTGATCTGAATTGATTGTTGATTGTTGAATTGATTTGATTATTGACTGAATCTGATTTCACCTCAAGATTTGAATTGATTCCTCAAGATTCATCAAGATTTTATTGTGATTGATTTGGCCCACTTCTGATTATTATTCTCATACCATCAAGTTTTATTTCATTTTATTCAAAATGCCAGTTCAGCATAGTCCCCCAGCCAAAAATACTAGATCCCAAAGAATTCAAGCTGTTCTCACTCCTACAGCAAGGGCTCCTCTTGACCACACACCATCAGTTCATCAACTGAGTGCAAATTTGGACAGAGGACCACCAATGCAAGGAGCAGCACCCTCAAGAAGAGGTGGAATGAAATCTAGAAGATCAAGATCCTTTTCTGGACTTTTGGGTGGATACCCTGGCATGTCTGAAGGTGCAAGGGCAAGACAAGGGGAAGTTGAAGATGAAGAGGGGGAAGAGTCTGTGGAAGAGGAAGATTCTGGGGAAACTGAAGTGGCAGATGCCTTGGCAAATGCTCCAGAGGTGCCTCAGGGTTCTAATCTAGCCCTTTCTAGTCAACCTCTTGTCTCTCAAACTGATCCAAGTATCCTCAAGATGATGGAGCAGATGACTGAATTCATGGGGCAACTCACTCAAGCAGTTTCTCCCAGGGACAATTCAAAAGCCCCTGCTTTCAAGACTCCATCCATGAAGGCACCTGATTCTTTTGATGGTACTCAAGCTCATAAATTGAGAGGATTTATCCAATCCTGTCAATTAATCTTCCATAATAATCCGGCAAATTTCTTCTCTGACAGGAAGAAAGTTCTTTACTCAACTTCTTTTCTCACTGGTAGAGCTGGAAAGTGGATTGAACCCTATCTCTCAAATATTGCCAATGAAGACCCTTCCTACCTCCTCAATAATTGGCCATTATTTGAATCTCAATTATTCACTCTGTTTGGTGACCCCAATGAAGTCAGGAAAGCTGAACAAGAGCTGGACAATTTGAGGATGAAGGAGAGTGGTCATGTTTCCTTGTACATTGCAGATTTCAGAAGCTTAATGTCAAGAATTGGAGATTGGGGGGAAAAAGCTTATATCCATGTTTACAGAAGGGGATTGGCATCAAGATTATTGGATCAGTTGGCTTCTCACCCTGGAACTTTTGATACTCTACAAGAACTTATGGATG
Organism: Austropuccinia psidii; assembly: GCA_023105745.1. Lineage (NCBI taxonomy): Eukaryota > Fungi > Basidiomycota > Pucciniomycetes > Pucciniales > Sphaerophragmiaceae > Austropuccinia > Austropuccinia psidii. The sequence continues at coordinate 25,196,528 of JALGQZ010000004.1, read as the reverse complement.
TCACTTTAGAATTACACACAAGATATCATGAGAGGCAAAAAGAAAAGGGTGGCAATCAAGAGAAGAAGCCTCCAGTCATTGGATCCAATCATTCTAGGCCTCCTAAAAACTCATCTTCAAAGAGGCCTCACCAGAAGAAGAATAAGAAGGGCAAGCAATTTCAATCTTCAAAGGACAATCCCCATGCTTCTCTCCTCAATAAGGACAATAAATTAATTGGTTCTGAAAAGGTGAGGAGGATCAAAGAGGGGTTGTGTACTTATTGTGGTGGAAAGCACCCAATTGAAAAATGCTTCAAGAGACCTCAGAACAAGCCTGTGCCATCATCAAGAGGCTTCCCTAGCAAGCCAGGAAAAGCCTGAGTGGGAATCATGATGTGTTCAATGGTTCTCACTTATTTCCTTCAAGAGCACAATTGTGAACTCTGAATACTATTGTCAAGAAATCTTTAAAATTTCTTATTTTCTCTTCTTTCTCTGATATTTTTTATAGTATTCTCATTGACGTTGGTGCTACACACTCTTTTATTGCAAAGAATTTTGTTCTCAAATACTCATTGACTCTGTCAGAGCTCCCTGAAAAGATTCCTCTTTTCATTTTGGATTCTAATGAATCCCCTGCCTTGTTCATCACCCATTATACCAAGTGGGTAGTTGACTTGCCTTCCTTCCCAAGCTTTGAATGGGACTTCTTTATCATAGATTCACCCAAGGGAGAAGACCTGATATTGGGCTATGATTTCCTTTACCATTTTAATCCCATTATTGATTGGAAAAATGGATTGATCACCTATGATTCTAGTGGTATTATTCCTTCTACTAGTAATTACTTAGCCACTGCTGTCAACAGTGTTGCTCTGGTTGGTGAACTTAAGACACCTTCCCTTCCTTCTTCTGTCCATATCCCTTCCACCATTCCCTCTCAGTCATTACTTCTGTTAAGAGATGAAGGATGTTTGAGAAGATGTTTCCATATCTTCACTTCATCTCTTTCAAGAGGATATGGACCTTCCTCCCTTATCTTTTCATGCATCCCTGGAGGAGCAGTGGGATGAGGAGGAAGAGCCAGAAGAAATTGAAACCGTGTTGAAGGTAGTCCCTCCTGCTTATCACCAATATTTGGATGTATTCTCCAAGGTGAAAGCTGAGAAACTTCCTCCACACCGCGCCTGTGATCACCATATCAAATTGGAGGGTCTTCTACCTCCAATTGGTTTTATCTACTCATTATCAAATCAAGAGTCAGAAACACTGCGAGCCTACATTTCAGAGAATGTAGAGAAAGGTTTCATGAGACCAAGCTCCGCTTCAACAGGAGCACCTGTCCTTTTTGTCAAGAAAAAGGATGGAGGTCTTTGTTTGTGTGTTGACTACTGCGAACTCAATGCTGTCACTAGGAAGAACAGATACCCTGTTCCTCCTATGAACCAGCTTCTTACTGTATTCAACGGTTCCACTATCTTCTCCAAGATAGATTTGCATGGTGCATATAACCTTCTGAGAATCAAAGAGGGGGATGAGTACTTAACTGCCTCTAGAACCAAGTATGGTAGTTATGAGTATTTGGTCATGCCATTTGGTTTGATCAATGCTCCTGCGTCTTTCCAAAATCTAGTAAATGATATCTTTGCAGATTTTTTGGATGTGTTTGTTGTGGTTTATTTAGATGATATTATGGTCTTTTCCAGCTCTGAGGAGGAACATGTCAAACATGTGGCCTCTGTCCTCCAAAGACTGAGGGACAATAATCTGTTTGCCAAAGCCTCCAAGTGTGTATTCCATGCATCAAGTGTGGAATACTTGGGCTATGTTGTTTCAAGTGATGGCCTCAAGATGGATTCTTCAAACGTTCAGCAAATCCTCAATTGGCCTCAGCCCAAAAACATCAAGGCCCTTAAATCTTTTCTTGGCTTTGCCAATTTTTATCATTGTTTCATTAAAAAATATTCCAAAAAAATCACTTCTCTCACTTCCCTTCTCAAAAAAGATTCTCCTTTCATCTTCAATGTGGAAGCTCTTAGTCAGTTTCAAGGACTCAAAGAAGCTTTCACCTCTGCTCCTATCTTATCCCATTTCAATCCATCTCTACCTACTATTGTAGAGACTGATGCTTCTGATTATGCATTGGGCGCTGTACTGAGTCAGGTGAATGACTCAGAAAAGCATCCCATTGCATTTGATAATCGCAAGCTCTTACCAGCTGAACTCAACTATGAAATTCATGACAAGGAACTCCTTGGCATAGTTTGGGCTCTCAAGCGCTGGAGAGAATTTCTTCTTTCTCTTTCCAATCCTTTTGAGGTCTTGACAGACCACTCTTCCTTGCAGTACTTCATGTCTTCCAAAGTTCTTACTCGTCATCAGGCCCGTTGGGCTGAATTTCTCTCAGAATTTCATTTCACTATCACTTACTGCCCAGGCAGGCTGGCCACTTTACCAGATGCCTTGTCACGTCGGGACGATGTGTACCCAGAGAGGGGGGTGGACTTCATCAGCAAGAATCCTCAAAATTTTCATCAAGTAATAAAGCAAGATGGAATTCAAGAGTCAAGATTCTTCTCCATCAAAGTGGAGATTTTCTCAGATTTAGTGGACAAGATTCAAAAAGAAGTATGGCAAGACAAATACTATAAAGAAATACTCAAGCAACTAGCAAGAGGTGAATCAGTTCCAGATTATTCTCTTGAACCTCAAGCCAAGTTATTATTATTCAAATATAGAGTGGTAATCCCAAGCAATGAAGAACTTCAACTCAATATTCTTCAAAAGCATCATTACTCACCTTTGGCTGGCCATCCTGGCCAGGAGAAGACCCTCAAGCTCATCAAGAGGGATTTTCATTGGGCTGGCATGAATCAATTCATCAAGGACTATGTGTCCTCATGTCAGCAATGTTCAAGAAACAAGAACATTCATCACAAGAAGTTTGGATTACTCAAGCCACTTTCAATTCCATCTGGTCCTTGGAATTCATTATCAATGGACTTCATCACTCAATTGCCACTGTCAAACAACTTTGATTCAATTTGAGTAGCTGTGGACAGATTCTCAAAAATGGCAATCTTCATTCCAACTTATGGAACAATCACTGCTATGGACGTAGCTCAAATCTTCATTAGTCATGTATTTTCCAAGCATGGACTTCAAGTCAGTATTGTCAGTGATAGAGGATCCTTATTTATTTCATCATTTTGGACTCAATTGTGTCAGCAGCTCAAGATATCAAGAGATCTTTCAACTGCCTTTCACCCTGAAACAGATGGACAGACAGAGAGGGTAAATCAGATAATAGAACAATACCTTTGGATGTATGTCAGCTATCATCAAGATGACTGGTACGCCTGGCTCCCTCTGGCTGAATTTGCCTATAATAATGCAGAACACTCATCAACCAAGCAATCACCTTCTTTCACCATTTATGGAAGGAATCCCAGCTTTGACTCAATCCATATTTCTCAAGACTCACCTGCTGGAAAGTTATCAACAAAACTCCAATCAGTACAGCAAGTTGTCAAAGAAGAATTAGAGTCAGCAATAAGGAGATTCAAGAAGTATGCAGATAGAAATAGGTAAATTCCACCTGATTTCCAACCTGGGGACAAAGTATGGCTAGCTTCCAAGAACATCAAGACCACAAGACCCACCAAGAAGTTATCAGAAAGATGGTTGGGACCTTTTGAAGTTCTGAAGAAGATTGGAAGCCATGCATATCACCTCAAGTTTCCTCAGCAATGGAAGTCAGTTCACCCTGTCTTTCATGTGTCCTTAATAGAACCAGTCAAGCATTCAACTATCCCAAATTGACATAAATTGCCACCACCACCAATCCTAGTGGAGGAGCAAGAAGAATGGGAAGTGGCTCAGGTTCTGGACTCAAAACTCAAAAGGGGTAAATTATGGTATCTTGTAGAGTGGAAAGGATTCAGTGAAGACCCAGAAAGAACCACGTGGGAACCAGCTTCCAACCTTACCAACTCACCAGATCTTGTCAAGGATTTCCATTCATTGTATCCAGACAAGCCTGGTCCAAATACCTCAAGAGTTTGATTTATGGTGCTTGGTGGGGAGAAGAAGTTATGAAAGTAAGTTCCTCTCCTGGAATGCACCTTTAAGGGGGTATTCTACCCATATGTTGTTGTAAGCATCACCTTGGCCACTTTGTTAGCACTTGTCAATTCTTTGGACAGGTTCAGGAAGCATACAACACCAATACCCTCCGATTTGGACCTTATCAAGATATGGCCAAATGTTCCTTTCTTTGTTTTTCTTTTCTTTCCTTTTATTTATCATTTCATTTTATGCCAATAATCATAATTCAAGACATTCATTACTTCAAGTCATCTACGGCAATTCATTTCAGAAGTCATTTATGGCAATTCATCTCAGAAGTCATTTATGTCAATTCTTTTCAATTTTATGGTGCTTGGTGGGGAATGGAAGTTATGAAAGTACGTTCCATCTCCTGGTATGCATCCCTGAGGGTTCTACTTCTTGTAAAACATTACCTTGGCCACTCTGTGAGCATCAAATGCTTGGTTTTCATTTTTCAGACACCTTTTGGCCAGAATCAAGCAGCTCACCACAAGAAGGACCAACCATCAGGATTTTTCTTATTTCTTTCTTTACCCTCATTTTCTCTTATTCTGTTATTTTTCTTTCTTTCTTTACTTGTATAATCTTCTTTCTTTTATTTCTTTAAAGAAGCAGCATCCCCTCCCAAATCATGTATTGGGAGGTTCCATTATTTTTTCATTTTTTAGTATTTATAAGAGTGGGGATAGAAGTCAAACCAAACACAAACAAGGAAAAGGAAAACTAGTTATCTCTACCCAAATCATCAAACGTTCTTTGGAAATCATTTATCAACTCATCCTCATACCAGGCAAATTTTGCAGCCATCTCTTCAGAAGCAGTACCTGGAATAGTCCTGTCATTGGCATACATAATCACCTCTCTGCTATTTCTATCAACCCTCCTGAACAATCTGGCCACAGCATCTTGACTTTCACTAGCCGTGTTGGGATCTTCTCTGGTAACCCGGATAGGCCAACATTCTCTTCTTTGAAAAACTTGAGCAGCAGGAAACGGCAAACGGGACAATCCATCTCTTCTTCTGCTGGAGCTGGCCACAGGTTGGAGTTGACAGGAGGTGTTTATGGGTGAGTTTCTGGACTGTTGAACTGGTGATGGTCTTACTGCTGGATTCAAGGCAGGCCTGGTGGTGTGGGAAGTAGTTGGTGAAGGAGGAGGAAGGGTTGTAGGAATGGAAGCAAGCATTGGTTGGAAGGTTCTTGGAGTGCTGGGAATAACTTGACTTTGGAATCTGGTGTTGGCAAGAGGTTGAGAAGAGGAATTGCTGGATGGATGGCCAATTGAATGAGGAACAAATTGAACTTCTTCACCATCCAGCTCATCACTTCCTTCAGCATCTGGATCTGTTGGGGAATCAACAATTCTTCTTAGTTTCTTCACTACCTTCACTACTCCATCAGCATTGGTCCTTGAGATTGGGACTTCTGAGCTGTAGTGTATGGGCCTACCACCGATTGGAATGGACCCTCCAACATTTGTCCATCTAGCAACATCCCTCTGCCTGGAACCAGTCACTAAATCAAAATATGCAAATCACTCACATTGAGAAAATCCAGAAGTTGCATCAGGGGTAGGTTCCCCAAGAATGGGGTATTCCTGCCCATAAGGCCCATCTTTCCTGCTCCATAAGTGCCTCCTGACCTGGGACAAAGTTGATCCGGTACAACGACATGGCTTCTTCCCAACAAAGCAAAAGTGGAAGTTTAACAATCAAGGATTGTAATGTTGAAAGAAATCCTTACCCTTGGCCAAACATTCAGTACAGGCAGGATCAAGAACTTCAACTGCTCTGAACCCATCATAGGTTTGGAAGGGATCAAAATGGCCAGAAGACGCCATGGAAGGGGAGGAAATTTGACTGAAGACGCCAGAAACATGAAGAACAGATGGTGGCGGTGCAGAAGGAGAAGATTCAGTGAGCTCAGTCAGTTTGGAACTCATAACTGAAGAATATGCAAGCAGAAAATTGAAGACATCAGAATCAATCCACTCCATATCAAGGAAAAGAATTTGACCTCAAGGAAATGGGGCCATAACTCAACTATGCCCCCCCTCAAAGCCTCTAAGGTGAAGGTTCATACCCCTTTGGGGCTGAACTCATCACCCAGGGCCTCCCCTGAAGCTTTGGGGAGGCCAGGATCTTGATGGTCCTGGACCCCATCAATGGGTCCAGGCCATGTATGGTGAAAGTTATAATTGGGCCATTTCTGGGCCCCTTGGTCACCCTGGGTCCCCAGAAAATTTGGGCCCAGGGGCTCCATTTTTGTCCTGGGGGCCTCCAATAACCCCCACGTACTGCAGACCGTGGCGTACGGTCCACGGCCCATGTACTGCGGACCATAGGACCCCAAAGATGAAAAATGGCCAAATTCACCAAAACACCCAAAAAGGCCAAAAGGCCATAAAAATCAAGATATATCAAGATTCATCAGGGTAGAGGCCACAGCCCAAAGGCACTTTGGAGGGCTGTTTGAGGCCATTTCCATGGACAATGGGCACAAGACCCCTTGGAGGAAATTTTTTCAATATTTCATTGGATTAAGCCTTGCCCAATGAGTACGCTTCATATACTCATTGGGCATCATTTTTTGAGCACAAGACCTCAGGGGCCCTTATTCTGGGATATATCCCAAGGGCATGGTTGATTGAATCAGGAGAAAAGAAATGCATATTTCGAAGTGGAATACTTACTCAAACTTGAAAAAAAGGGGGGAATCAATTGAATTTGACAGGGAAGAAGTAATGAAGGTTTTTCAGGATAATGGTCAAGAGGAAGAGAAAATTAAAAAGAAATTTTTTTGAGCAAATGTGGGGATATTGAGATGCCACTCAACAGTGGCAGGGTATTATGGTGTTCAGGAGCCCACCAGTTTCAAGAGTAGGATACTGTAACAACCATCCATCAGGGGTAAGGGTATTCATCCATACACCCACTCAAACACCTCAAATAAGCAAATCCAGTATCTGCATCAGCATTCAGTTTCAGCAATCTTCATTCTGAAACATGCATACAGTTTGGTACATCAATACAGCCTGTCAATACCTGTACAGGTTGGATTCACCCAATACAGTTTCAATAAACCAGTATGAAACTGTATGATCACTCAAATACACCACACCTCTTGTACAGGCTCTGTACAGCTTTACAGGACCTGTATTGGCCAGAATCAATTCAATCATCAATTATTCTCATGAAAATTCTTCCTCTGGATCAGGGCTGGTGATTCTCACATATACCAGCCCCTCTTTCTCCCCCCTGGGGACTTTTCCCCCATTAATTAATTTAGTTTATTTATTATTTTATAATTATTCTTATCCTTATATTTGGGTATTATAATTATTTAATTTTAAGTTAGTCTTTGCATTTTCTCTCTTTGCCTGTACAGTATGAGCTGGGTGGCCATATCCTTATTAACCCTTCTCTTTCCATTCTGACAGGTTGAAACAGTGGACTTGGACTTGTTTGTGGTTGGCTCTTCTATTTCTTACTCTTATTTCCTGTTGCTGCTTTTCTTATATTTATTCTTTTAGTAATTCATCCTTTAAAACTCTTAAGTGTATCCCTTCTTATCATATCTTTGAGCCCTCCATAAGTGAGTCCCAGTTTACTGAGTGCCAGGCCCTCTTCACTTCGAAGAGCCCCTGTGACATTAAGTTAATTAACTCATATTTGATTCTTTCTTTTCATTAATTTATATTCATTTCTCTCATTCATCAATTATGATCTCCTTTATGATTTGATGATCTTTAATGATTATGATCTTTTTCTCTCATCAATTTCATCTCATTCATTTCATTCATATGAAATTGATTTTTTCTTCTTTCTTAATCATTCCTGACCATTTCATTCATCCCATTTCATTTTATCAAATCAATTTTTTTCTGTGTTCTCATTCAGGTCTTATTCAGGATTGATTTATTGGTAAAATTGATTGGATTATTTCATTGGGATTCATTGGATTATTGATTCAGCGGCTCAGGATTCTTATTTGGATTGGATTGATTGATTTTGACTTCTCAAGAGATTGATTGATCCTCAAGAGCTGATTTTGATTATTGATTGACTTTGAATCCTCAATATTTTATTGATCCTCAAGAATTGATTTTGATTCTTGACTGATTTTGACTCATCAAGATATTGAATTGATTTCTGAAGATTTTAAATTGATTGATTGATTCCTCAAGACCTTGATTTCATATTGAAGACACTGATTCATTGATTGATTGATTATCAATTGAATATTGATTGATTGTTGATTTACTCAAGATTATTGATATTTGATTTGAATTGATTGTTGATTGTTGAATTGATTTGATTATTGACTGAATCTGATTTCACCTCAAGATTTGAATTGATTCCTCAAGATTCATCAAAATTTTAATGTGATTGATTTGGCCCACTTCTGATTATTATTCTCATACCATCAAGTTTTATTTCATTTTATTCAAAATTCCAGTTCAGCATAGTCCCCCAGCCAAAAATACTATATGCCAAAGAATTCAAGCTGTTCTCACTCCTACAGCAAGGGCTCCTCTTGACTGCACACCATCAGTTCATCAACTGAGTGCAAATTTGGACAGAGGACCACCAATGGAAGGGGAAGCACCCTCGAGAAGAGGTGGAATGAAATCTAGAAGATCAAGATCCTTTTCTGGACTTTTGGGTGGCTACCCTGGCATGTCTGAAGGTGCAAGAGCAAGACAAGGGGAAGTTGAAGATGAAGAGGGGGAAGAGTCTGTGGAAGAGGAAGATTCTGAGGAAACTGAAGTGGCAGATGCCTTGGCAAATGCTCCAGAGGTGCCTCAGGGTTCTAATCTAGCCCTTTCTAGTCAACCTCTTGTCTCTCAAACTGATCCAAGTATCCTCAAGATGATGGAGCAGATGACTGAATTCATGGGGCAACTCACTCAAGCAGTTTCTCCCAGGGACAATTCAAAAGCCCCTGCTTTCAAGACTCCATCCATGAAGGCACCTGATTCTTTTGATGGTACTCAAGCTCATAAATTGAAAGGATTTATCCAATCCTGTCAATTAATCTTCCATAATAATCCAGCAAATTTCTTCTCTGACAGGAAGAAAGTTCTTTACTCAACTTCTTTTCTCACTGGTAGAGCTGGAAAGTGGATTGAACCCTATCTCTCAAATATTTCCAATGAAGACCCTTCCTACCTCCTCAATAATTGGCCATTATTTGAATCTCAATTATTCACTCTGCTTGGTGACCCCAATGAAGTCAGGAAAGCTGAACAAGAGTTGGACAATTTGAGGATGAAGGAGAGTGGTCATGTTTCCTTGTACATTGCAGATTTCAGAAGCTTAATGTCAAGAATTGGAGATTGGGGGGAAAGAGCTTATATCCATGTTTACAGAAGAGGATCAGCATCAAGATTATTGGATCAGTTGGCTTCTCACCCTGGAACGTTTGATACTCTTCAAGAACTTATGGATGTCACTTTAGAATTACACACAAGATATCATGAGAGGCAAAAAGAAAAGGGTGGCAATCAAGAGAAGAAGCCTCCAGTCATTGGATTCAATCATTCTAGGCCTCCTAAAAACTCATCTTCAAAGAGGCCTCACCAGAAGAAGAATAAGAACGGCAAGCAATTTCAATCTTCAAAGGACAAGCCCCATGCTGCTCTCCTCAATAAGGACAATAAATTAATTGGTTCTGAAAAGGAGAGGAGGATAAAAGAGGGGTTGTGTACGTATTGTGGTGGAAAGCACCCAATTGAAAAATGCTTCAAGAGACCTCAGAACAAGCCTGTGCCATCATCAAGAGGCTTCTCTAGCAAGCCAGGAAAAGCCTGAGTGGGAATCATGATGTGTTCAATGGTTCTCACTTATTTCCTTCAAGAGCACAATTGTGCACTCTGAATACTAGTGTCAAGAAATCTTTAAAATTTCTTATTTTCTCTTCTGTCTCTGATATTTTTTATAGTATTCTCATTGATTTTGGTGCTACAAACTCTTTTATTGCAAAGAATTTTGTTCTCAAGTACTCATTGACTGTGTCAGAGCTCCCTGAAAAGATTCCTCTTTTCATCTTGGATTCTAATGAATTCCCTGCCTTGTTCATCACCCATTATACCAAGTGGGTAGTTGACTTGCCTTCCTTCCCAAGCTTTGAATGGGACTTCTTTATCATAGATTCACCCAAGGGAGAAGACCTGATATTGGGCTATGATTTCCTTTACCATTTCAATCCCATTATTGATTGGAAAAATGGATTGATCACCTATGATTCTAGTGGTATTATTCCTTCTACTAGTAATTAATTAGCCACTGCTGTCAACAGTGTTGCTCTGGTTGGTGAACTTAAGACACCTTCCCTTCCTTCTTCTGTCCATACCCCTTCCATCATTCCCTCTCAGTCATTACTTCCATTAAGAGATGAAGTCTCCAATAACGCCCATGTACTGCGGACCGAGGCGTATGGTCCACGGCCCACGGACCGCGGACCATAGGACCCCAAAGACGTAAAGTGGCCAAATTCACCAAAACACCCAAAAAGGCCAAAAGGCCATAAAATCAAGATATATCAAGATTCATCAGGCTAGAGGCCACAGCCCAAAGGCACTTTGAAGGCTGTTTGAGGCCATTTCCATGGACAATGCGCACAAGACCCCTTGGAGGAAATTTTTTCAATATTTCATTGGATTAAGCCTTGCCCAATGAGTACGCTTCATATACTCATTGGGCATCATTTTAACAGCACAAGAGCTCAGGGGCCCTTATTCTGGGATATATGCCAAGGGCATGGTTGATTGAATCAGGAGAAAAGAAATGCATATTTTGAAGTGGAATACTTACTCAAACTTGAAAAAAAGGGGGGAATCAATTGAATTTGACAGGGAAGAAGTAATGAAGGATTTTCAGGATAATGGTCAAGAGGAAGAGAAAATTAAGAAGAAATTTTTTTGAACAAATGTGGGGATATTGAGATGCCACTCAACAGTGGCAGGGTATTATGGTGTTCAGGAGCCCACCAGTTTCAAGAGGGGGATACTGTAACAACCATCCATCAGGGGTAAGGGTATTCATTCATACACCCACTCAAACACCTCAAATCAGAAAATCCAGTATCTGCATCAGCATTCAGTTTCAGCAATATTCATTCTGAAACATGCATACAGTTTGGTACATCAATACAGCCTGTCAATACCTGTACAGGTTGGATTCACCCAATACAGTTTTGATACACCAGTATGAAACTTTATGATCACTGAAATACACCACACCTCTTGTACAGGCTCTGTACAGCTGTACAGGACCTGTATTGGCCAGACTCAATTCAATCATCAATTATTCTCATGAAAATTCTTCCTCTGGATCAGGGCTGGTGATTCTCACATATACCAGCCCCTCTTTCTCCCCCTGGGGACTTTTCCCCAGTTAATTAATTTAGTTTATTTATTATTTTATAATTATTCTTATCGTTATAGTTGGGTATTATAATTATTTAATTTTAAGTTAGTCTTTGCATTTTCTCTCTTTGCCTGTACAGTATGAGTTGGGTGGCCATATCCTTATTAACCCTTCTCTTTCCATTCTGACAGGTTGAAACAGTGGACTTGGACTTGTTTGTGGTTGGCTCTTCTATTTCTTACTCTTATTTCTTGTTTCTGCTTTTCTTATATTTATTCTTTTACTAATTCATCCTTTAACACTCTTAAGTGTATCCCTTCTTATCATATCTTTGAGCCCTCCATAAGTGAGTCCCAGTTTACTGAGTGCCAGGCCCTCTTCACTTCGAAGAGCCCCTGTGACAGTGGAGCACCAAGAGGAGACAAAACTAGAGATTCAGGACATACAGTTAGAAGCAGGAATGCCACAGGACACTGCAGAAAAGAGCTTGTGTAAACACAGACAACATGAAAAAACATTCCTAGTTACACAAACCAAAGGAATGGCATATATAAATAGGACAGCCACAAAAATGACTGTTTGTATTGAAAATTCTCAACACCCATTTATCATTGAAAGTGGGGCACACTTCTCAATAGTGGCCAAAGATTATCTGGACAACCACTTCCCAAATTGGGAGAAGCGGGTCTTTCCAACCAAGCAAAAGAATTTTAAAAGTGCATCAGGGAAGAAGACATGCATTGGGACAATTATCAAAGAGATAATTCTACCCCATATGAAAGGCAACATCAGACTCAACCCAGAGTTCATTGTGCTTGAAGATTCCCACGTCCAAGGAGTTTTACTGGGAACAGACTACCAGAGGATGCATGGCATTCATATTTACAATAGTAAAAACAGGAATATTACCATAGGTACAAACAAGGAAAAGAAAATTTCACTTGATATATGCCAAATGTCCACCCATTACCCTCTAGAAGAATTAATTAATGAATTCATAGAGGGCCAATTCAGCACCAACCTCACCAGTAAACAGAAACTTGGTTTACTGAAAATGCTGAGGAAAAATAGACCAGCATTTTGCCATTGGTGAAGAGCCTATAGGCAAAATCAAAGGCCATGATATAGAATTATATCTAGCTGTGTTACAACATTATCCACCTATTCTGAGAAGACTGCTATACCTAGCAAGCCTGGAAAATAGGAGAGAAATTGAGAAACACATCAATGAACTCCTAGAAATCGATCTCATCAGGAAGATAGGACATAATGAAATAGTGGAACAAACCACTCCTTTCCTTATCACCTGGAATGATGGAAAATATAGGCTTTGTGGAGATTTCAGAGCCCTGAACGGCTACACAAAAGCTGGAAGGTACCCTATACCTAGGATACCTCATGCCCTATACAAGCTGGCAAAAGCCAAATATATAACCAAGATGGATTGTACAAAAGACCTTCATCAGAAGGGGGTTAAACCCAAACCCATGAAGCTACTCAGAATCATATCCCATATGGGTATATATAAGTATAGCAGGATGCCATTTGGCATCAAAAATGCACAAGCACACTTTAAAAGGATTATGGAGAAATATTCAGAGAAGGAATATTGGAAGGCTGGATGGTAGTATATATTGATGACATCATTATATACTCAGAGACATGGGAAGCCCATGTGCACCACATAGACAGAGTCCTTAGTAAATGCACACCCATCAATCTGAAAATTTCACTTAAAAAGTGCAATTTTGGCAAACAATAACTATTGAAACTAGGACATAAAGTCTAAGGCCTTAGTATGGCAATAGACCAGAATAAAGTAGCATCAGTACTGCAAAAACCAGCACCAAAGAACATCAAGGAGCTGAAATCTTTCCTTGAGTTTTCTAGCTACTACAGAAACCATATCAAAATCTTTGCCAACATAACTGGTAGTCTATACAGGTTATGTTAAAAAGATGTAGTTTTTGAAATGAACAAGGAAAGGAGGGATGCATATGAGAGGATCGCACATAGAATAACCAATGACCCTGTTCTTATACTCCCTAACTTTGAATCACCATTAAAGTTGTACATAGATACAGCTTTCAGGAAAGGATTGGGAGCTTCCCTGCACCAAAGACAAATTCTGAATGGTGAACCAAGGGAAGGGGTAATATGTTATATTTCCAGGAAACTGAAGGATTTAGAAGCTAGGTATGGAGAAACCCAGACTGAATGCTTATTACTAATCTGAGCCCTAGAGAAACTCCATTATTATCTGAAAGGTGCAGTCTTTGAAGTCTACACAGACTGCACAGCACTCAAGTATTTACTTAAGATAAAGACTACTAATAGTCATATGTTGAGGTGGAAAATAGCCATCCAAAGGTATGGAGGTAATATGATAATAATATACAAAGAATGCACAAGCCACACCAATGAAGATGGTCTCAGTAGATGGCCACAGGATAATATCAAGAGAAACCAAGCTTATGACCCTGAATTAGCAGCCAAGATTCCTATCCATTTTATGGAAATAGACAGGAGGAAAAACTTCAGATTTTCTGAATGCACACCAGGAATCGGTACCCCAGACAGTGAAAAAACTGAATCAGAGAGAACAGAAACCCCCATATTGGGGATAAGCTCCTCAGAATTACATAAAGAGCTCTTCAGTGCAATGATGAGACTTATGCCAAACAAAAACAGTGGGGCATATTGTTACAACTCTATCAAGAGAAATACAGGTACCCAGAACTGGAATCCCAATTAGAGGAGACCTGGTTGAGGCACTATAAGGATAACAAGTTTTTCCTTATAGATGGATTACTCTATCACAGAGAGAAGCATACAAGTGCCCTCACAGTGATCATGAGCCTTAGAGGTATTTTCAGATACCCAAAAGACCAGAAATAATAAAACAAGATACAATTATAAATAAAATAAATCTATTTACATTATCAAAACAAAAAGTTAGAATATAAACATAAATTGATACACAAAAATGAAAATTTGATTATAATTTAAAAATAAAATTACATTGAAATTTAAAATTGTGAAAACACATTTTTACTTGAAAAATTAAGTAAAACTGAATTTTCAACAAGGATACCAAAATTGAAATATTTTTGGAAAAAAGTTAAACAAAACTTATTATAACTTTTTCTCTAACAAATAAACATATGAAAATTATTTCACCATTGGACTCCTCATAAAAAATGTGGTGAGGTCACCTCTGGGTAAAATTTCTGTAGCTCAACTCCAAATAAGCTTGAATTAAGTTTCTAGTATTCTCTGTATGAAAGTTGAAAATCCTCAAAACCTCAAATTAACTCACATCACATGTGGTGTTAACCGTCAATTTTTGTGTTAAAATTGAGGTGTTGTGTGTAGTTTAGAAGGTATGAGGAATTGAAGTATTTTCAATTGAAATGTCAAAACGTGCATCTGTATTACATAGATGAACTTCAATTTACATATGAGGTGTCAATTATTACAGCTTTGTACTGGAAAAACTCAATTGAATTACATATTTAAATTATAAGTATAATACATGATGAGTAATTAAAGAATAAATAAATTGGAAAGGTTAATTCTGGGGAGAAAAGGAATCTTGGATCTAAGGGGGAGCCAGACCACCAAATTTCTTGCTGAAAGGCATGAGATGTCAAAGTAAATGCATAACTTCATCACTTTTGGCCTGGAATTTAGTCAAAGGGTCTGTGTCTCAATTGATGATGAGGTTTTGATACCAACCAATGAAGTTTTCACTGCTTCCAAGAGGGTAAAACTACCATTAACATGAAACAATCATAGTAAAAACAGTTTCAACTTGTTTTGACGTCTTTTACACACATTCTGACATGTTTTGAAGGCTTAAAACCAGGTAATACTATAGAAATGGCCAATTTGAGGGTCCAAAATTGCCAAAAATAGCAAAATATGGCTAAAACCAGCCCTTTTTGGTTCTAAACCAGGGATCAATGATTCCATGATTGGGTTTTTGGTTGTCATAGTGTTTTCCACAACTGACAAGAGAAAATTTTGCTTTTTGAGTAAGAAAATTGATGGCTATGAAAGAATGTCTTCTTTGTCCCACTTTTCTCTTCATGTTAGAATATTTTCCTTTTATAATTAGTTTAAATACTGTTAAACAAATAAATAAAAGGTTCCAACCAACCTTTTCTTATCATATTAAACTTTTTAACCACGTGAAAATAATCATTATAATCATTGTTTGTAGCTCTTATAATCATTTTTACCCTTGAAACACCCCATAAGTGAATTAAAACATCTTCCATCACTGTTAGCTTTGTCACCTTGTTTCCAAATTCACTCTGGTCACTTTTAGCCTTTTTTTCTCTTTAATAATCTTTTTAAAGACTCTGTTCCTATATTAATTTCCTGCAGTTCTTTTCTCACTTAATTCCAATTGAAATTGCTCTTGAAAAAATTTCTTTTGTAGCCTTAAATATCTCTTGCAGAGTGTTTTTGGATAATGTTTTATTTTTGGGAAAACAATAAATCTTTCCAATACTATTTTTTCTATACTTATTAAGTTAAAAAAAATGAAGTTGGTGTGTTTTCTCTTAAAAAACTATATTTCATACTACTTTTAACCAATTGTACCTTGTGCAAATTTTGAGGACAGGAAAAGTACTTGATTTTTTAATCAGAGTTTCATATCCACACCTTACAGTGATAGAGAGGTACCACATATAAATTATACTGCAAGAATGTCATGACTTCCCCTATATGGGACACATGAGTTAAGACAGGACCAGAGAGAGGGTAGCAAGCAGAACTTGGTGGCCCAAACAGAAGCAAGAGTTGAGTGAATATCTCATCACTTGTGAAAGATGACAAAAGGCAAACAGAAATAATGGGAATAAATATGGGCTACTCCAACACATAGAAGAACCCAAACACCCATCTGAAACCATCAACATGGACTGGGTAACAGGACTAGTCCCAAGAGGCAAAGAAACTTCAATGATTGCCTGGTCATAGTTGATAGGTATAGTAAGAGTGTCAGAGGCCTACCATGTGACAAGGAGAACACAGCTATGGATACAGCCTTTTTATTTTGGAATAGCATCATATCCACATGTGGAGTCCAAAAAATCATAATCAGTGATAGGGACCCAAAATTCACATCAGAATTTTGGACCCACATCTATGACATGCTTGGAACAAAACTTGCATTTTTTCAAGCTTACCATCCACAGACAGATGGTTTGTCTGAAAGGATGATCCAAAGAATTGAGGACATCATCAGAAGATTCTGTGCATATGGCATAGACTATAAGAACCATGAAGGGTTCACCCATGACTGGGTCACAAT
This sequence comes from Austropuccinia psidii, assembly GCA_023105745.1. NCBI lineage: Eukaryota > Fungi > Basidiomycota > Pucciniomycetes > Pucciniales > Sphaerophragmiaceae > Austropuccinia > Austropuccinia psidii. The sequence goes on along the minus strand of JALGQZ010000004.1, from coordinate 25,179,742 downwards.
CCTTCCAGCAATCCAACTGGCTTAAAACACCAGGCAGCACTCTACCACAGGGAAATCACCCTCACTGGTAGAAAAAGGGTGGAACCCCCTATTTCCTGTGGATCACTTGAAGAAAAATCTTCAAACTATCCACCCCACAGCCAAAGACTTGCAAGAAAAGTGGAATAGAGCCTGTAACACAGATGCTAAGTGCATAGCTGAAGCTAAATAATACAAAAAGAAGAGGTATGATAAGACACATGTGGAACCATAATTCAAAAGGAGGGGACAAGGTGTTAATGTCTACACCCAACTTCAATAATCTCAAGGGACCAAAGAAAATGAGAGAATCATTTTTTGGAGCCTTCAATATCATTAAACTGATAAGGGTAAATGTGGTGGAGGTTAGACTCACAGAAGAATTCTCCAGGAGATACCCAGTATTCCCAGTGAGTCTAGTCAAACCATACTTCCAGACAGGAGAGGACAAGCTCCACTGAAAGAAGGACACTTCCACTCCACCAGAAATAGTGGAAATAGAAGCCTTTCCTGGCCCTGTGAAGAAGATCATCAAGGTCAGGAAGATTTGACTGAATGATAAATACCAAAGACAATATTTGGTCAGATTTAAAAAGCAGACAGCAGGAAAAGACATATGGTTGGAAGAAGGTGCCATACCGGATGGAAACCTTCATATAAGGAGATTAAGGGCCTGTAGGAGGACTCAAAAATCTCATCAATGATGAGCCTTTCTTAGAGGGAGGGTATGTCAGCCTGTCACTCAAAACCAGAGCACAAGCATGACAGCCAAATACCATAAACCAATAATAAAGCTCAGATACCACCAAAACATGGAGCTGAGCAAAACCAGCTCAAAAGGTATCAAAAGAAAGAGGAAAATCACCCCTTTCCAAATATACAAGTTACATCATCATAGGACAAAGAATAACAAAGTTATTCCTGCTCAAAGTTGTTGCTGAGCATAAACCTTAATTTTCACCTCTCATCTGAAATCCAGAGGAAGAGGCTTAACCCCAGAAAATGGGTATTACAATTGAAGCTCTGGGTCAGGGCTATCCAATGGTACTAGCCAAAATGAGCTAGCACCAAAACTACAGAAGTTATGACCAAAATATGGTTAAATAAGGGTGAATAAAATATTCACCTCCCACCTAGCTTCTACAATTTTAGTGTGGGATACTTAGAGTGGGGTCTTTTTTGAAAGCGCAAAAACAGGGCTATCTGATGGTGCAATCCATTTCCCCATATCCCATCTAGAGCAAAAGTTATGGGGAAAACAAGTTCCATACACATATTGAGAAAATCATATATCTGAATAACAAATATTTTACATGGCATAACTTTGCCATATTTAATCTTACCCATACCAAATGAGGTACCATTGTGTATATCTCATCCAGGGATACACAATGAGCCAGCTTTGAGACAAAGATCTCAAAAAATGACAAAGGTATAGCAGGTTTAAGGTCAAAATTCCACAGCTGGGCCAATACACATTTTCTGTGGGATACTATCCCATAACTATGACTATGAGGTGTCAAACATATGAAGAAGAATTTTTTTACTTCAATAACTCATAGTTAACTCAATACTGCGGACCCATACAGGTTCTGTATAGAACTCTATGAGTCATACACATCAGAAGAGGGCTGTGTGGTTTGCAGATGAAAATTTTCACCCTGTATTGGGGAAACCTTCCCAGATGTGGTTTCAAAACCACATCTGAGCCCAATACAGAGTATACAGGCCTAGTGAAAACCACAAGCCAGTACTCTGAAGTAAAAATTCTTTCACTTCCTTTACATGGATGGTTTAAAGGGCCATTCCACCCCTTTTCAGGATAACAGGAGGCCTTTTCTCTGCCAGAAAATGAATCCCTATCCTGTTCTTAAACTCCTACATAGTACAACTGTCAAAAAAAGTTATACTCTTGGAAAAAAGTCAGGTATAATTATAATTTTGATTATTGTAGCATTTCTTATAATAACCTAATTGGTAAAGCTGCACCCAGGGCTTTTGAGAGCACTCATCACCACTAAATCTCTTTATTAAAGCCCTTAGTATCAATAAAAAACCTTTTATTATCATTTTATCCATGTCACAGTCAGAGTTAAAGTTGTATATACCATTATTATCACTTTATCATAGACTCAGCCTGAAAGAGATTTATCATGAGAAGAGTTGATAATTTTGAAAGCAGGTGTTGAATTTGGAATTGAATTTCAAATTGCAGTTTTTGGAAGAAATTCAAGCCACAAAGCTGAAATTTATTCTCCTGAATATAGTTTTTTGGGAAGGCTGATCAAAGCTTCATACATCAAAAAGACATTTAAAAGGCTCAATTGTATTTCCTATGTATTTCATTCTTTTTTATTTATTAATATCATGTAATGAAGAAGAAAGTAAAAATTTAAGGTCTTTTTTTACAGGATTTCAAATAAATATCACAGAGTCAAAAACACAACTATAGATAACAATGGCCTATTAATAAAAAATATGGAGCTACATATTTTATTTTGAAATATTTGAAGTCATGAGGGATGGTCTAAATTTTTTAAGAATTTTATCACAATATAGATATTACAGAATGTCTTTCTCCTATGAAATGCTGTATTAACAGTGGCATGATATCCCTTTTTCTCTTGTCTTACATTAAGATGACTTATTTTTTGGAAAGGTATTAGAAAAAGATGGTACACATTGAATAAATATCACCAGTATTTCTGCAAATTGATTTCTGTAGAGGCAATTTTTCCACTTATAACTATGATGTATGAAAATTGAAAGGAAAGGATCCGGATTCAAGCTTATCATTGTCACATTTTTGTATGATTAAATACCAAGGTGTAAATTAATATTAATTCTGATTTTGAGAATATAAACATGGACTGACCATAGCATGCTTAGTGTAATAATTGTTCAAAACTTCAGTTTCTTGAATTTATTTAAAATTGAATTTTGTCTTTTGGGAATATCAATTTATTTATTGCTTCAAATAATCCTGTAAAAAGATGCATTATTTTCAATTTATCATATTGAATTAGCTGAATATTTACATAAATCAGAGCCAAAGTTAATATTACGAACAATGTTTCATTTTGCGAGCTATAATGTAAAGAAAGTTGAGGTACAATCTATATCAAGAAGTGGAATATAGTTCTAAAAGCTGGGATATATATAGCTTATATGAAGCTGATGCAATTATATGTGTTAGATCTGAGTAAATATAGTTTTTGGTTATTGATATGGATAAATTTGACTCTCAAAAATGGTTTTTATTATAAAATATTAAATTGTTCTCATGTTACATGGATTTTACCTTTGGGCTACATTGGCTATATTTGATAGGAATTTCTTTGGTTTTCAATCAATTTTGTAACAGTTCAGATTTATGTAGAGTTCACCATTTTTTTTCAAATAAAAATCATATTTCTATTTAATGGTTTCATAAATTCAATTATTCCCCATTAATTCTTTGATTATACCTATACTAAAAAAGTATAAACTTCAATTATAGAAATTAATTGAGAAAATAATCTTCTGAATTCTCTAAATTAATGTTTCCTCAAATTTAGGGGGGGTCACCTGTGTAGAATATTTTTAAAAATTACATAAAATAGAATATCTGGATTGGATTGATATTGGGAATAATCAAAAAATAGTTCTTTCTGAATAAATAGAAAAGTTATTTGATTGTTTTTCAATTATTAAACTACATCTGATATCAAAACAAAATGCTAGGGATAAATTATTTCTTTTACAAGATTCATTTTTCAATTGTCTCTTATCAAGATCTAGGGGGTTTTATGATGTTTTGTTCACTTTGATTAGCTTATTCAACCTAAAATACTATTAAATATGTAATAATAAGCTGTTTATAAAGTGAAGTTAATAAAATTATATTCAAATTCACTTTGAATATATTTAAGAGAAAACAAGAACACTTGTTCCTTGTGTGGGATTCTAGTATTTATGTTAAGTAAGAAACTATAATACTCATTAAATTTACGTTTTATAAGTAAGGTGAAACAGAAATAAGCTGGAAGGTCTTTGGAAGAAAGATTGAAGTGATTAAAAGATCCTTTCAGAGCCATATCTATCTAGCTTCAAAAAATTGTCACAATAACAGTCAAGATTTTCAAGCTTAACTATTGACAGGCTCATAAGGGATTTACCCAGAGTTTATCAGTTTTAGATGGTAAATTATCAAGATTTTCCTTTCATAAATATCAAATCTCTCAAAGAAAATTATTTTTCATAAGCTAAATTTATAATCAATTTAATAAGATATTCATAAGCTTGTGTCTATTAAAACACAGTTCAAATATGGAAAATTATATTTTTGAAAATCAAAGAATTTATTTCAAGCCTTGAAAAAGAGATATTAAACTATGACTTTGGATATTGACTAGATTCAAATGATATTCAAGTAAAAGAAACTTTTTTCAGTATTTTTTGACTTAATAACATAAAAATTATATGCAGATAATTTTCTGATATTGAGTTATATGGTCCTAATCTCTTGAAATACAGAATAAAATTAAAGCTGAAAATGAGGATGTTAAGTAGGCTATTTTTATTGATAAATATATTTTCATCACTTCCACTATATCTTTGTTAAAAACTCAACAAAGGTTTCCCCTTAATTTCCTAAATGGAAAGCAGAAACCAAAAAACTCACAAAAAAACAACAACAAAGTTTGTTATTGAAAAAAGGGGATCAGAGGATAAAATCACCTCAAAGAATGAATTTTAAAAATTATTAAACTTGAAATTTATTTCCTCTATCAGTATAATTGAGATTATTTTTTCATTACTCTTCAAAGTAAATAATAAGAAAAAAGTCACTCTATGCTAATGTTAAAAAAGGTTTTTATTTTTTTCATTTCACTTTTTTGATTTTTTCATGAATACTATGCTATTTTTTCATGTGCTTATTTTTTTATTTTTGTAGCTTCTTCTTTTAAAATGCCTGAGGATTTTTTTGATCTATTAAGTTTGCAAAATTGGGTGAGAATTTGTATTTTGTAGCTTAGTACTGAAGACTTAAGTAGTAGGGCCTGTAAGGATTTCCACCTTAATGCTTTTTAGTGTAGCAAAGCATTAAGAGTTTCTGTGAAAATTGTTCCCTTCATCCTTAAAATGTAAGATTCATTAAAATTCCCACAAATTTCCCACTATAAGGATGGACTGAACAGTACCCATCATATGATATTGTGTGATTTGAAATTGGGAATTCCAATCTACAATTACTTGAGAAATCGATCATTTATAGTAAAGACTTTCAATATGATATAAGAAAGAAAACAATTAGGCACAAAAATTTCTGTGATAAGGAAAGTTTCATGAATAATTCTGACAGGAAGGAAATTTAATGCAATTACTACTCAGGAATATCCTTGGTCCATGCTACTTTGAAGAATTCCGGAGTGATTTTCCAAAAAAAATGAGCATTGATTTTTGGCAAGGCTGGCTCATCAAACAGTCCCATTAGTCTTGACTAATAAATTCTTGACATTTTGCAATACAGACTGAATATTATTTAAGTGGGTACATACTTTTATGAAATAAAAACCTAATAAATTTGTATTCATGACTTCTGAAATGTAAATGACCATCACAAATATGGTGGAACTTGAGATTGTCACCATTTTTTGTTTACGTTTATGGTATTAGCAATTCGATAAAGGGAACCAACTTATAAATACCAATATTATTGAAAAATTGCTTCTCTGTTGACATTAATGAGGGTAGTAAAAATATGAAATAAAAATTTATTCAGTTCCAGAATTATTCATTTAAAAAAAACTATGTCAAAATTCAAGTGCTAAATAATCAAGAGCCTATTGAGAAAAAGATTTCCAAAAACTGAAATAGTATACTGAAAATAGGTGTACTTCACAGCTTCAATTGAATTATACATGAAAATAAAGTAAGTTTGAGGATGATTTGATGTGATTTAATGGTAATTAACATTTCTTGAGAGAGGAGAATCATTGCAATGTGAAGGCTGATTTCTGGAAACAAGGTCTTGCCAAGATTTATGTAGATCCTAAAGGCTCTTTCTTGGAACTTCAAAGAAAGAAAATCCTGTGGGAGGTTATTTCATAACTGTATAAATTATAATTTATGATTTTATCCTAATAGAACTTTTGAAGGTCATCTTTAACTGAACTGAATTGAATTTTTCTTTGGTTAAAAACTATAAAATCCCATTTTCATCTTAGCCCTTTTCTCTGACTATGGTACAATATAAGATTCCACATGGCTGGTCCAAAGATTTGACTTATTACAAACCCTTTGTTTGACTTACATAAATATGGAATTTTATATTTATTAATTATAATTCTCCCACCTGTGGAGCCTGCAGCCAGAGGAAAGTGGTTTGCACTCCTTATCTAGGATGGTTGGCCTGTGACCAATGTTCCAACTCCCACCAATCATATGCTTTTGTAAAAGGACAAGGAGGGGAAGCAGGCAGACCTCTTTCTAATGGCTGACAATATAGGCCCAATAATTAACCCAGTAATGATTAATCTGTGGCTCCTGATGATCAAACCATCCGCAAACAAATATTAAAACCACAACCCCTTTTTGGTGGTCACAGAATGTTCCCTAGAACCCCACCAGTTCCACCTCCTGGTTAGGCTAATTACAACACTATCTCCAGTCAAATGAAACCCAGGCCATTAAGGTACAGATATAAAAAAGCACAAGCATACAAAAAAGATTTGGAGGCATGGGCTGTCGAAAATTGAGTATATACTCCATAAAGACATCAAAGTATGTAAACGATTTGGTGATTTTCTTTTACTTTTTAAGCTTCTTGGCTTTCTTATTAAAAAATCACCCATCTTCCCCTAGGCTTCAATATATCACAAAGTAACACAGTATCTTAACCTTTTTTACTCAAAAGACCCCTCTGAAGTGTTGTCTACAAGTTCGTCTGCTCCTTCCAAACACATAAGGACTACCTCACCAGTCACTTGCAAGCTGGCTCTGGGGCCAAGCAAAAGGCATAAGACCCCACCACCTGATTATGGACCATGTTTGTGTTTTAAAGAGAATAAAATGGATACTACATCATCAAATTATGAATATAATAATCCTCCAAATGGCTTGGATCACAGAAACCCGGAAGCTTCTCATGATGTGTCACAGGGGCTCTTGGACAGAAATACAAGAGTGGCCTGGCACTCAGCAATCAGGGAACTCACTTTTAAGACTCCAAAGAATAAAGAAAATAAAAATAAAAGAATAAATTCCTCTAAGAAATATGCAGGTACAAAGATGAGATGCAATGAGAGGAAAGAGAAGCCAACCAAGTAAGTCCTTAATCACTGTTTCAACCTGCCAAAATGAACAATGGAATTAGTAAGGATATGACCACCAAATATCCATTGCCAGGCGAAGAAAGAAGAAGAGAAAAGGTGCTAAATGACTGACTTGATAATATCAGTATTCACTTAACAAAAATGATAAGATAAATAAAGATAAAATAAAATCAAAATATATCAATTAACTGGGGAAAAACCCCCCAGGGTGGAAAGGGTAGCCGGTATATGTGAAAAGTTGGAAACTTGAGTTCTTTAGGCTGAAAACTGATCTGTATTGATCCTTGAGGCTGTATTGTTGGTTTTGAGAATTGATACAGCTGGCTAATATTGAAATTTAATTGGGTTGAATGAATTTCCCATGCTTGAAAATGAAATACAGTTCTTGATGGATCCAGACTGTATTGAAATGAAGGTGGTTGCCAAGATGGATTGAGTGGAGCTTTGACACTTGAAAATTGAATGAATGAATGAAATTCCTCTTGAATCCCTTGAGAATGGTTGAACAGTACTGCCTTGGAGGAATAATGTGAATGAAATTATCCAATGACGTCTTGATGGCATGATTGGTCTTTGACTCTGAAACACTTGCTCTTGAGCCTTGATGAGTCCTCTGAATGATTGGGTGCCTTGATGACGTGATGATATGTTGGAATGTTGAAATGACCATTTGATATTGCCACCATTGAGTTTCTGTTGATATATAACATCATTGATGGCATATTGGTTCATTGGAAAGAAGATTACGTCCAAAGGTCTTGAGATGGAAAGACAGAGGGGAAAAAGATGGATGGGATGGCTTCAGAGCTTGGAAATGTGTTTCTGGGTCCTTTGGGGGTTCTGGCCACTTTTGGGTTCTCAGCCAAAACTGGCCCAAAGGGCGGGAAAGTGTCTTTTGGACACTTTGCGTCAAAGTGCGCAAAAATGTGCAAATGGCCAAAAACTGCCATTTGGGTCATTTCCCCTGGTTTTGAGGGAAATGACCAGAAATACCCATTTGGGCATAAATTGCCGCTATGGCTTCTGGATTGAGGTGAAGGGCCATGAAGGCCCAAAAAGACAAATGGCCATAGATGGTCCATATGATGACGTGGCCATATTCGCCACTGGTGATGGATATGGACAATTGGCCATAAAACGACTGTGGCTTGATATGCCATATGGAGATCCAAGGAGGTGAATTGCCATGGTTGTGACAGTACCCCCCACCTTGAAATGGTGAGCTCCTGAGCACCAATACAAGATGAAGCCTGTTGAGGCTATTGGAAAGGATTGAGAGTGGGATAGAGGAAAGTTCTTTTAAGAGGAAAATAAAGAATAACTGATATTAAAAATTTGTCATATGACACAGGACTTGCTTGATCTTCTTTTGAGATTGGTTTCATGATTGATGATGTTGTTATGAATGAATGTTCTTTGAGATGAATTTTTCATATGATAAAATGAAAATGAAAATAAAATTTAATATAAAGAATGAAAATGAAAATAAAAGAAACAGAAAAGAGAAAAGAAAAATGAATTGAATATTGAGGAGGTTCCAATCTTCATCACGGAGGTTGATAACTGATTTTGAAATTGGCCAAGGACCTGGAAAAAGGAATTTGATGCCAGGTGCTCATAAAGTGGCCAAGGTGATGTTTTGACAAGATTGTAGACCCCTCAGGGAAGTGCACACCAGGAGAGAAACTTACTTTTGGTAGTTACCGCTCCCGCCAGTGCCATAAAAATAAAAAGAAAAAATGTTGAAGGAATGAATTTGAATTTGAAGTCTTGGAAATGAATTGAAAAGTGAATGGCCCATTGTCCCAAGTGAAAATGGCCATAAGATTGGAAATGAAATTGAAAGCCATGCCAAAGATCTGTGTCCAAAATTGCAAAGTGCTCACAGAGTGGCCAAGGTGATTTGTACAACAACAAAAGTGTAGAATACCCCTAAAGGTGCATACCAGGAGTGGGACTTACTCTTGGTAATTCCTCTCCCCACCAAGCACCATAATGAATCAAGTTCTTGAAGAATTGAGCCCAGGCTTGTCAGGATATAATGAATGAAAATCTTTGACAGGTCCAGGACAATTCTTGAGGTTTTTGGTTGGTTCCCAAGTGGATCTTTCTGGGTATTGACTGAAACCTTTCCATTCCACCAGATACCATAATTTTCCTCTCTTAAGCTTTGAGTCCAGTATTTGAGAGACTTCCCATTCCTCTTCTTCTTCAATGATTATTGGAGGAGGAGGCTCTTGATGCCTATTTGGGATTGTTGATGTCTTGAATGGCTCTAAGAGTGAAACATGAAAGACTGGGTGGATGGACTTCCATTGAGATGGGAGCTTGAGGTGGTAGGAATGAGTGCTGACTTTCTTAAATATTGGAAAAGTACCCAACCATCTTTCAGACAGTTTTTTGGTGGGCTTAGTTGATTTGATGTTCTTGGAGGAAAGCCATATCATGTCACCAGGATTGAAAACAGGTGGACTTCCTCTACATGTATCTGCATACCTCTTAAGCCTGTTTATGACAGCTTTGTAAGGTGTGGATATGAAACTTTGATGAAAAATCAAGTACTTTTCCTGTCCTCAAAATTTGTATAAGGTAAATATCAATTAAAAATAGTAAGAAATATTATTTTTAAGAGAAAACACGCCAATTTTATTGTTTATAACTTTATTAGTATAAAACAACAATATTTTAAATATCTATTGTTTTACCAACAATAAAAATTTATCCAAAAATACTCCACTAGAGATATTCAAGGCTACAAAAGAAATTTCTTCAAGAGCAATTTCAATTGGAATTAATTGCGCAATTAACTGCAAGCAATTAATTAAAGAAAAAAGTCTTTAAGAAGAATATTCAAGAGAAAACACGCCCAAAAGTGACCAGAGTGAATTCAGAAACAAAGTGACAAAGTTAGCAGTGATGAAAGATGCTTTAATTCACTTTTGGGGTGGTTCAGGGGTAAAAATGATTATAAAAGTTACAAAAAATGATTATAATGATTTTTTCACGTTGTTAAAAGGTTTAAAATGATTCAAGAAAGGTGGTTGGAATCTTTAATTGATTTTTTTAAAAATGTTTAAACTAATTATAAAAGGAAAAGATTCTAACATGAAGAGAAAAGTGGGGCAAAGAAGAAATTCTTTTATAGCCATCAATTTTCTTACCACAAAAGTAAAATTTACTCTTGTCAGTCGTGAAAAACAGTCTGACAACAGAAAAGTCAGTTATGGCATCATTGAACCCTTGTTTAGACCAAAAAATGGCTTGTTTAAGCCATTTTAGACCGTTAAATCAGTCATTGCTATAGCAGGACCTGGTCTAGAGCCTTCAAAACACGTCAGAATGTGTGTAAGAGACGTAGAAACCAGTTAAAACTGTTTTTACTATGATTGTTTTATCTTAAGGGTAGTTTTACCCTCTTGGCAACAGCTAAAACTACCCCAGTTGGTATCAAAACCTCATCATCAATTGAGTCCACAGACCCTGTAACTCAATTCCAGGCCAAAAGTGCTGAACTTTTGCATGAATTTTGACACCACACGCCTGTTAGCAAGGACTTTGGGGGTCTAGCTCCCCCTGAGAGCTGGAGTTCCTTTCCCACCCCAAATTTAATCTTTCCAATTTATTTTTCCTTTAATTCCTCATCATGTATTATACTTATAATTTACATATGTAATTCAATTGAGTTTTAAAGTTCAATACAGTAATAATTTATACCTCATATGTAAATCAAAGTTCACTTATGTAATACATGCGCACATTTTGACATTTCAATTGAATTCAATTGAAAATACTTTAATTCCTCATAACTTCTAAAATATACACAACACCTCAATTTTAACACAAATTTTGGTGATTACCACTACATGTGATGTGAATTAAATTAAAGTTTTGAGGATTTTCAATTTTCATACAGAAAATACTAAAAACTTAACTTAAGCTTATCTAGAGTTGAGTTACAAACGTTTCACTCAGAGGTGACCCCGCCTGATTTTTTATGAGGAATCCAATGGTGAAGTAATTTTCTTAAGTTTAGTTATTGGATAAAAAGTTATAATAATTCTTATTTAACTTTTTTCCAAATTTATTTATTTTTTTTACAATTTTGTTAAAAATTCATTTTTACTTAATTTTTTCAAGTATAAATGTAATTTTATAATTTCAAAATTTAATGTAATTTTATTTTTAAATTGCAATTTAATTTTTAACTTTGAATATAATGTTATATTTATATTTTGATTTTTATTTCAATAATATAAATAAATTTATTTTATTTATATTTATATGTTAATTTTGTATTCGTGGTCTTTTGGGTATATGAAATTACCTCTAAGGCTCCCACACTTCAAGTTCTCTTTTGACATCTTGCTGTACTGATTGGATTTTTGTTGATAACTTTCCAGCAGGAGTATCTTGAGTAATGTGAACTGAGTCAAAATGTGGATCTCTCCCATAAACAGTGAAAAAAAGTGATTGTTCTGTTGAAGAGTGGTCAGAGTTATTGTAGGCAAATTCAGCCAGAGGGAGCCAGGTGTTCCAATCATCTTAATGAAAACTGACATACATCCAAAGGTACTGTTCTAGTATCTGATTTACCCTCTCTGTCTGTCCATCAGTTTCTGGATGGTAAGCAGTTGACAGATCTCTTGAAATCTTGAGCTGCTGACAAAGATTGGTCCAAAAAGAAGAAACAAAAAGAGAACCTCTATCACTAACAATTCTTGAGGGAAGGCCATGCTTTGAGAAAATATCCTTCATGAATAAATGGGCCAAATCTAATGAAGTTATTGAAGACATTGTTGGAATAAAAACTGCCATTTTGAGAATCTGTCCACTATGACAAGGATTGAGTCAAATGAATTGGACAGTGGCAATTGAGTGATGAAACTCATTGAAAGACAAATCCAAGGACCATTTGGAATTGGAAGAGGTTTGAGGAGTCCAAACTTCTTGTGGTGAATATTTTTGTTTCTTGAACACTGTTGACAGGATGAGACATAATCCTTGATGAATTGAGTCATGCCAGACCAGTGGAGATCGCGCTTGACAAGTTTGAGAGTCTTCTCTTGGCCAGGGTGTCCAGCTAGAGGAGAGTCATGCCTTTTCTGAAGTATGCTGAGTTGAATTGTGGGGTCATTTGGGACCACCACCGGATCTTTGAACAGAAGAAGTTGGGAGGAGGAATCAAGAGAATAATCTTGGACAGATTTACCTTTACCCAAATCTTGAAGGATACTTCTATATTGAGAATATTGCCATAATGAGTTCTGAATTGATTCAATCAAAATTGAAAATGCTTCCACCTTGACTGCAAAGAACTTTGAGGCTTGAATTTCATCTTTCTTGATTATTTTTTGATAATTCATTGGATTCTTTCTGATGAAATCTCCCCCCTCTCTGGGTAAATGTCGTCCTGAGGTGATAAAGCATCTGGAAGGGTGGCCAAGCGGCCAGGGTGGTAGGTGATTGAAAAATGGAATTCAGAGAGAAATTCAGCCCAGCGGGCTTGACGGCAAGTGAGAATCTTTGATGACATAAAATATTGAAGTGATGAATGATCGGTGAGAACTTCAAAAGAGGAAGAAAGTGAAAGGAGAAAAGCTCTCCAGCACTTGAGAGCCCAGACTATGCCAAGGAGTCCCTTGTCATGAATCTCATAATTGAGCTCAGCTGGGAGAAGCTTGCGGCTATCAAATGCAATGGGATGTTTTCCTGAGTCAGAAATCTGACTCAGTGCAGCACCCAAGGCATAATCTGATGCATCAGTCTCTACAATGGTGGGTAGAGAAGGATCAAAGTGAGAAAGGATTGGAGAAATGGTGAAAGCCTCTTTGAGTTGATGAAACTGTCTAAGAGCTTCCTCATTGAGGGGAAAACGGGAATCTTTCTTGAGGAAACTTGTGAGTGAACTAATCTTCTTTGAATAATTCTTGATTAAACAGCGGTAAAAATTGGCAAAGCCAAGGAATGATTGAAGAGCCTTGAGGTTTCTTGGAGTTGGCCAATTGAGAATTTGCTGGAATTTTGCTTGGTCCATCTTGAGGCCTTCAGAAGAAACAACATAACCCAAATACTCTACATTAGTAACATGAAACAGGCACTTGGAGGCCTTAGCAAAGAGGCTATTGGCTCTGAGTATGGAAAGAACAGTGGACACCTGAGTGACATGTTCTTCTTCAGATTTGGAAAAGACCATAATGTCATCAAAATAAACCACTGCATAAATATCAAGAAGATCATAAAAAATATCATTGACAAGGTTTTGGAAAGAGGCAGGAGCATTGGTGAGCCCAAATGGCATAAACAAATACTCATAGCTGCAATATTTAGTTCTAAAACATGTCAAATTTTCATCACCTTCCTTGATTCTGAGCAGGTTATATGCACCATGCAAATCAATCTTGGAGAAGATAGAAAAACCATTGAAAACAGTGAGAAACTGATTAATAGGAGGAACATGATACTTGTTCTTCCTAGTAGCAGCATTGAGTTTGTGGTAATCAACACACAAACAGAGGCCACCATCTTTCTTTTTGACAAAGAGGACAGAAGCTCCTGTTGAAGAGGAGCTTGGCCAGCTGAAACCTTTCTCTACATTCTCTGAAATGTAGGCCCTGAGTGTATCTGACTCTTGGTTTGATAAAGAGCAGATCACCCCAACTGGAGGTAGAGACCCTTCCAACTCAATATGATGATCACAGGCGCGGTGAGGAGGAAGTTTTTCTGCTTTCACCTTGGAGAATACATTTAAGTACTGGTGATAAACAGAAGGAACAATGTTCATCACAGTTTCTATTTTGTCTGGCTCTTCCTCTTCATCCCACAACTCCTCCAGGGAGTCATGAAAAGATGAAGGAGGAAGGTACATATTCCCAAAGAAGAGATGATGTGAAGATACAGAATTATCTTCTCCAAAATCTTGAATATCTTTGAATACTTCATCTCTAGATGATAGTAATGACTGATGGGAATTAAGGGAAGGAATATGGACAGAAGATGGCAATGATGGTGTTCTAGAATCACCAACCAGAGCTGCACATGATTTGGAAGAAGAAAAGTCATTACTGAAAGATTTTGAAGGATCATAATAGTCCTTATGATCAAAATTAAAGGTGATCAGCCCTTGCCTTTAATCAGTATATGGATTAAAATGTTTAAGAAAGTCAAAGCCCAATATGAGGTCTTCTCCCTTGGGAGTATCAATGACTAAAAAGTCCCATTCAAAGCTTGGGAAAGAAGGGAGCTCAATCATATATCTAGTATGGTGAGTCACAAATAAGGAAGGAGACTCTGAGGAGTCAAGAATAATAAGGGGAATCTTCTCTGGGAGTTCTGACATGGTCAAAGAATACTAGTGAACAGACTGCTTTGCAATAAATGAGTTGGTAGCACCAGAATCAATGAGAATACTGTAAAACATATCAGAGAGAGAAGAAAAAACAAAAAATTTAAGAGAATTTTTGACACCAGTATTCAGAATGCAAAATTGTGCTCTGGATGGAAAACAGTGAATACCATTGAACACAACATTATCTTCACTCAGGCTTTTCCCTGGGTGGGAAATTTTCCTGACAGTTGGGTAAGCTTGTTTTGAGTGCTTTTGAGACAGGACTCAAGACTATGCTTCCCACCACAATAGGTACATAGACCCTCCTTGATTCTTCTTTCTTTTTCAGAATTCATCAACTTTAAATTTCTATTTAATAAAGAAGAATGGGGCTTGTCCCTCTTCTGAAAATTCTTCTTCTTTTGACTTGAGCTTTAAGAACTTGACTTTGAGGGTTCTGGCTTCTTCTCTTGATGATGACTCTTTTCATTTTGCCTCTCATGGTACCTGGTATCAAGCTCCAGGGTAATATCCACTAAGTCTTGAAGAGAGTCAAATCTTGAAAGATTGGAGGCCAATTGATCCAAAATCCTGGATGGAAATCCCTTCCTGAAATGATGGATAAGAGCCCTTTCACCCCAATCTCCAATTCTTGAGACAAGACTTCTGAAATCAGCAATGTATAAAGATACATGCCCACCTTCTTTCATTCTTAAAGAATCCAATTCTGCTTCAGCTTTTCTGACTTCATTTGGGTCTCCGAATAAGTTTAAGAGTGGAGATTCAAATAATTTCCATGAATTGAGAAGGTAATTGGAGTCTTGATTGGTGAGATTGGAAAGATAAGGCTCAAACCAGTTTGCAGCCCTGCCAATGAGAAATGAAGTGGCATAAAGGACCTTCTTTCTGTCTTGAGAGAAGTTTGCCAGATCATTATGAAAGATTAATTGGCATGACTGAAGGAAGCTTCTGACTTTAAAGGGCTGAGTCCCATCAAAGCATTCTGGGGCCTTCATAGATGGAGTCTTAAAGGCAGGTGGTCTTGATGATCCAGAAGAAGAAGCTGCTTGAAGAGTGGCCATAATTTGAGTCATCTGCTGCATAATGGCCAATAAAGATGGTTCAGATTGATGAGAGACAGGCTGATCAGACTGGGCTAGAGTTGGTCCTCCAGTACTTTGGGATGCCCCCACAGGAGCAGGAACACCTTCAGTACCATCAGGCCCTTCCTCTTCCACAGAACTCTCCTGCTCATCATCATCACCTTCACCTTGAACGTTGAGACTGGTTCTTCAAAATCCTGGAAAGCCACCAACCACTCCTGATAATGAAATTGCTCTTCTTGGCCCTCTTCCTTCCTTCTTGGATGGTGCTGCTCCTTCCATGTGGGGTCCTTTATCCAATTGGGCCCTCAGTTGAGGAATGCTGGGGTGCCATCAAGAGGAACTCTTGGAGTTGGAGTAAGAGCAGCTTGAGCTCTGGCCTGAGATCTTGTTTGTCTTGCAGGAGGTGAATGTTTGACGGGCATGATTTCAGTAATAAAAAATTAAAATAAATGAATAAAATCAAAATTTTCTTGAAGTATGGAATCAACAATCAAATCTTGAGGAAATCAATGAATCAATTAAAATCTTCAGGTACGTCAATCAACCAAAATCAAATGAGTCTTGAAGTCAAAATCAATATCAATGAAAATCTTGAAGTCAATAAAATCAATCAATCAAAATCAAATAAAAATCAAATCTTGGAGAGAAAATCAATCAGTCAAATGAATTCTTGAGTCAAAATCAATGTATGTCAATTCTTGATGTGAAATTCATAAAAATAAATGAAAGTCTTCAGGTCAGTCAATTTTCTTGAAGTCAAGGTCAATTATATCAAATCAGTCAATCAAATCAATTATCAAGTGAATTCTTCCTGAAAATCAAAATTCTTGAGGAATAAGTCAAATTGAATCCTTATATGAAGAACGTGTCTGAACAATCTGATGAATAATCTGAAAATCAAAATGATAAGACACCTGAATTAAGGATAAAAATGAGATTGATGCTTATTGAAATTGAGATTGAAAAAGATAACAAAAATAAAATTGGGTCAGCTTTCAATTTTCAGAATGAAGAATGAATGAGAGAAAATTGAGAGGTGACAAAGAATCATTAAATTCATAAGTGTTAAAGAGTCATAATTTTGATGAATGAATGAATGAAATTGATGAATAATGAATGAATAAAATGATGATGAATGAATGAATAGAATGAAAGAAATTATGAGTTAATTAATATAATGTCACAGGGGCTCTTATGGAAGCAAGAGGGCCTGGCACTCAGCAATCAAGAACTCACTTGGAGGGCTCCAAAAAGATATAAGGAATAATAAAGATTAAATTTCTTTAACAAAGAAGAATGGAAAGACAAGTATGCCAAAGATCAAAGAAAAGATAGAAAGCCAAAGGCGAAAGATAATACAGAAGCCAAAGACCAAGAAGCCAACCAAGTGAATCCTCAATTCACTGTTTCAACCTGCCAGAAAAGGGAATGGAATTAGTAAAGGATATGACCACCAATATCCACTGACAGGCAAGGAAGAAAAAGAGAAAAGGTGCTGAATGACTGACTTAAGATTATCAGTATTAACCTTAATAAATTAAAAGAACATCAAGATAATAATAAATCCAATATATTAATTAACTGGGGAAAACGTCCCCAGGTGCTGAGAGGTGGCCAGTATATGTGAAAAACTGAAAGACTGATCCTGGAAGGTGGATCACCGGCTGTATTGTCTGAATTGGGCCAATAGAGTTCTGGACATATTGAAATTGAACTGTGTGATTGAATTACCACAGTGGAAGATTGAATTGGCCCAATTGGGACAAGGACATACAGGTTGATTGAATTATCACCTGTATGGACCAATTGAGTTGTCCAAGGAGTATTGAAATACTTGATGCCTTGAAAACTGATTGAAATTGGGTAATACCTCTAAGAATGAACCTTGGGAAGAATCCTGAATGAAAGTACCAACCCAACTCCTGCAGAGTCAGGTGGTTGGGGTCCTTGAATGCTCTTCTGATTGCCGCCATGGATTTCCAGACTGATGAGTTGAAAAGGTTCTCCTTCAAAATGGGTGTTGGATTTTGAGACCTTGAGTTGGAATTGTGGGATTTGGTCCCGAAAAAATCACCATTGAATTGCTGAGCAAAAATGGTGCATAATGGTATATAATACCATATATGCACCACTCCTGCAACCTTGAGTACGGGGTGCATGGAGGAAAGAAAAGAATTCCCCTTAAGTTGAGGGGAGTGCTTGCTGAGCTGGTCTGGTGGCCTCTGGAGGTTGCCAGAGGCCATGGCTAGAATAATTGTCCATGGTGGTCCATGGCCAAAAATGGGTCCTACAGGTTCTATGGCCATTTTGGTGTCCAAAGGGTTTTTGGCAAAATTTAGGTCCAAGGGGTTGGTGGCCAAATTTGGCTCAGGTGGGTCCAATTGTGGTTTGGGAACGACCTGGCCTTGGGGGCTAGATGGCTTCCCCCTTTGGCCCCTTTTGGCCAAAAGGGGCCTAATTGGCGTATGGACCGCGGACCGCAGCCCACAGGCTGTAGAAGCCGTAGGGGGCCTAAATGGCCCAAAAAGGCCATTTAGGCCTAAACCCCCCTATTGAAAGGGGGTGGCCCAAAACTAAAGATGATGGCTAGGGGGCCCAAATTCAGAGATGAAGGCCTGAGGGCTGGTGAGGTGGAAATTGGGCAAGGCGGCCAATGATGGCAGGATATGGCCTGAGGCTATAAATGGCCAAGAAGAGGTGTTATGGCCAAATGGCCATAGAGCACCAGAGCGGACCAGTTGGCCATAAAAGATATGGTGTGGCCAATTGGCCCCAACTTGGTTCCAGGTTGGAATTGCCGCAACACCCATGGAGGAGGGTCAATCTTTGTGGTTGTGACAGAACCTGAGTCTGTGCAAAATGAATGAAACACTGATGTGTTTTGAAAAAGTCTTAAGAGCAATTAAAAGTTCCAATAATGACAATTCCTTTGGCAATAAAATAAATGAGCAATCTGCCATTATTAAAGAGTTAACAGACAAATATTTTAAATTCAATATTGATGACATAATTGAAACAAGAATTAAACAAGCCATAAATATTATGAAGACAGATAACAAGAAAGTCCTTTATGACATTTCTCATTCACTGAAGTAAAGACATATACCATTGACTTAAAAAAGTGTTTTGATGCTTCACAAGAAGAAGTAGCAAAATTATCAATGAACTTTACTCAAGTTGCTGCTGATGATACAAGACATACAGAGCTATGACAAGAGCTGACACATAAAGAAGACATGTATAAAATTGAAGTTATATATTTAATACAAGCGTTCCCACATGAATACAGATATTCCCAAAGGTGTAGCAACAGTAAAATGAATGATATTGAACAAATAATGAACACCTTACCAAGAATGTCTACACCTCTGAATCAAAATGAGGGTACAAGGATTCCAAATCCACAAGTATTGGACCCTGATAATTCACAGTCAAAAAATGAATTATCCTCTTCTTTTCATAACTTGGAACCATCAATGGGCCAATCACTTTTTAAAGAAGTACCAAAACTTAAAGAATGGCCTCACTTCAGTGGTGAAGAAGAATATGAGCATATGGAATTAATCAGAGTAATTTACATGATTGAAGAAGATTTTGAATTACCAGACAGATTGGTAACAGCAAGATTTAACACCTTGTTTACCAGATCAGCTCACAGATGGTACATCAAATTAAGACAAGCACATGGACACCAAAGTTGGATTTGGTGGAAATCCCAAATTATCAACAGATGGGTCAATGATGCTTGGAGATTTAAAGTGGAGAAAGCCTTTGAATCTTCCAAATTTAATGCTGATAAAGACAAAGCTTTACCATGTTTTTGCCAAAAAAAAGACAGACTAACAGCATTATACCATGACATGTCAGAATTTATGATCCACAGAAAGATTCTGAGACAATGTGGAGGTGACTTAGAGCATGCTGTCAAAAGCAAGACTACTGAAAAATTTTCAGCAGAGGATATTATCAATATATTAGAAAAAGTAACCACCAGAACCAAAATTGGTTCTAGTAGGGTGAATCTCAAAGCAAGGTTTAATACACCTTGGAAACATTCTGTGGACAAAAACCCCAAAGAAAATTCTAATAATAAGTATAAATCTTCAGATACAATCAGAAAGTGCCATATTTTCCAAAGCACCACCCGTCTAGCCAATACATGCCCAAAAAGGGGGAAAATCAATAAAATTTATATTGAAAAGGAACCTGATGTTGAAAAAGAAGACATAACTGAAGACAATTCAGATGATAAGTCATCAATATTTTCTGAATCTTCAAAAGATATAGAAAATATCAATGCCACTTTTGACATAATGGAATCTTATTCCCACTTGCCACAATTGAGAAATGGTCAACTTGATTTATCAAAAGTTCAAGATGTACAACTTATGAAAACAAAACCAAACAGGGGGAAAGGTTATACAGCTGGTAACTCCTGTATAACATGAGTGGTGATTGACAAAAAACCCACTAAACTTTTGCTTGACCAAGGAGCCTTCTGCTCTGGTTTTGGAAAATCTTTTCTTAAAACTTGTGTACCAAATTTTGAAGACCAATTGTTACCAATTGATGGTATAGAATTCAATAGTGCAAGTAATCCAATGAAAGCATTAGGAATTTTTGAGACCAATTTCATATTCCCACACATTAATGGGAGTTTAAGAGTCACAGTTGAATTTGTTGTTATGGAAAATATTTTATATAGGGAAATGACTATTTGATAATGTATGGGATAGATTTGCATAACAACAAAGACAGATACTTTACTATTGGAGACAATAAGGGTCAGAAAGTTGCCTTTTTACCATTTAAAAAACAAATTACAGTAAATAAAGTATCACCAGTCAACTTGGAACTGGAAAAATTCAAATATGAAAAGTTTAGAGAGGCTGAAATAAACGTTCATCTAACTGATAAACAAGAAAATAAACTTTCTTCCCTTTTGTATGACCACAAAGGAGCATTTGCTTCAGACAAAGAACCTTTAGGAGAAATTATTGGTCATGAAGTTGACATCATTCCCAATATTGCAAGACCTTATCCACCACTCTTAAGGAGACCTGCATACCCAGCAAGTCCCAAGTCAAGAAAAGCTCTATAAACCCATATCAAAGAACTTCCTGACCTTGGTGTAATAAGAAATGTTTGCCACAATGAAGAGGTAGAAATAACTACACCAGTCATAGTGGCATGGCATAATGGATACTCCAGAATGGTTGGAGACTTTAGGCTCTGAACACTTACACTGTTCCTGATAGGTACCCAATACCAAAGATCCAAAATGCCCTTACTCAGATATCTCAAGCAGTGTATATAACCACTATGGATGCCCTTAAAGGATGCCATCAAAATGTGGTGACACCAAGAGCAAGAAAATATTTGAGAATTATTGTTCATTCTGGAGTGTATGAATATTTAAGAGTGCCCTTTGGTATCAAAAATTCACCTTCACACTTCCAAAGAATGATGAATGAAATGTTCCCTGAAGAGCTTTCAGAGGGATGGTTGATCATTTACATTGATGACATTATTGCCTGTTCCAAGACTTTGTAAGAGCACATGTACAGACTGTCCAGAGATTTGACAAAAATTCAATCAGTGAACATGAAAATCTCTTTGAAGAAATGTCATTTTGGATTTAAAGAACTTAAAGCACTAGGACATGTTGTATCTGCTTTGTCCCTTGGAATTGATAAAAAAAAGCTGCAGAAGTATTTCTAGAGCCCATGCCTCAGAACAAAAAGGAAACTCAGTCATTTTCAATTTTTGCAGGATATTACAGGCAACAAATTAAAGATTTTGCATCCATAGCAAGACCACTTTGTAAATTGTGTGACAAAGACACAGTATTTGAAATTACTGTTGACAGAATCAACGCTTTTGAGTCTCTAGGAGAAGCCTTGACCACTGCTCCACTCTTACTGATTCCAGACTTTAACCTGCCTTTTAAATTGTATATTGATGCATCAGGGGATGGGCTGGGTTCTGCACTTCACCAAGTTCAGATCATAAATGATAAACCTGTGGAAGGACCCATATATTTCATATCCAGGCAAATCAAACCAACTGAAGCCAGATATGGAGCAAGTCAAATGGAATGTCTATGCCTTGTCTGGGCCTTAGAAAAATTGAACTACTTCTTAGAGGGATGTGGTTTTGAAGTGATAACAGATTGTACAGCTGTTAAATCACTTTTGAACATGAAAACACCTAACAGACATATGCTCAGATGGCAAATAGCCATACAATAATACAGGGGCAAGATGACTATTGTTCATAAAGATGGGAATTTTCACAAAAATGCAGATGGACTAAGCAGATGGCTATTACCAAATGATATTGATAATCCTGCTTATGTGTCAGAAGAATCTTCACCACAGATCCCAATAGAAGTAATAAGTGTTACAGCCTTGAATACCACCATCTTTGAAGAAGTAAGCAACAGTCACACTCAAGATACAAATTGTAGCATCTCATGCCAATTACTTAACAAATACTGCAAAGACAACTCTCTAATTCATGCCTTGGGCGAATTATGGAAAAAATCCTATGATGAACAAAGATTTCACCTACTGGATGGTATAATTTACCACAGAACCAAGCACACATGTGTCATAACAGTTGTAGACTGGTCATTAATCAATCTTGTACTCAAGGAATGCCATGACAGCCCCTTTTAAGGACATCTGTATGAAGACAGAACAAGAGAAAAAGTAAAGACCTGCATATGGTGGCCAATGTGGCAGAAGGATGTTGCAGAGTATTGCAAAACCTGTGACAGATTCCAAAAGGCAAATGAATCCACTGGCAAGAGACTTGGAAATATGATGAAAATCCAAGAACCCAGCAGACCTTGGGAAATTGTCCATATAGATTGGGTAACTGGCCTACCACCAGGAGGTGACAGAGGTTATAATTCTTGCCTAGTAATTGTATAAAGATTCAGTAAAACTCCAATATTTTTACCATGTCACAAAGATGATACAGCCATAGATACAGCTCTTCTGATATGGAATAGAATAGTTTCATGGACTGGAATATTGACAAATATCTTGAGTGACAGGGATCCCAAGTTCACTTCAGAACTATGGACAAATCTTCACCAATTATTTGGCAATAAGGTGTCTTTCTCTACAGCCTACCACCCACAAACTTATGATCTGGCTGAAAGGATGATCCAGACCTTAGAGGACATGGTGAGAAGATTTTGTGCATATGGCCTTGAATTCAAAGATTGTGATGTATTTACCCATGATTAGTGTGCTCTGTTACCAGCACTGGAATTAGCATATAAAACATTAATCCATTCCAGTACCTATCAAACTCCTGCTATCCTAGAAAAGGGATGGAACCCCAAATTACCCCAAGATTCCTTGAGGAAAGATTTGATTGAAATACATCCCACAGCTCCTAGCTTCAAGGGAATGCTAGGAAAAGCTAGAAAACATGCAGTAAGCTGAATGGAAGACTCTTTTGCATATGCTAAGGACAAATGGGATGAATCACATGCTACTCCAGATTTCAAAGTGGGGGATTTAGCTCTTGTATCCACCACTAACTTCAATAACTTCAGAGGATGTAAAGAGCTGAAAGACTCCTTTGCAGGACCTTTTGTTATTCAGGCCCTCCATGGGGAAAATTCAGTTGAAGTAGAGTTATCTGAAGACCTTAGCAATAAGCATTCTACATTTCCAGTGAGCTTGATAAAGCCATACAAATCTAGTGATGCTGAAAAATTTCCCTTGAGGATTGAAGTTCCTCAAGTTATACCTCCTATTGAGTCATCTGGTAGTAAGAAAACTACCAAAGTTCGCAAAGAAAGAAAGTTGAGAACCAACAAAGTAAGGGAATACCTTGTTAGGTACAGTGGCCCAACTTGTGAAGATGAATGGTTGCCAGAAAAGACATACCCGAAGCTACTAAACTTCTCAGAAGGTTCAGGAACACTAAAAACCACAATATTACAAAGTAATATTCTTTTTTTAGGGGGAGGGAATGTGAGCCTTAGAGGTATTTTCATATACCCAAAAGACCACAAATGATAAAGTAAGATACAAATATAAATAAAATAAATTTATTTATATTATAAAAATAAAAATTGGAATATAAATACAAAGTTATATTTAAAAATCAAAAGTTTATTATAATTTAAAACTAAAATAACAATAAGATTTAAAATTATGAAATTACATTTTTACTTGTAAAAATTAAGTAAAAATGAATTTTTCATAAAAATTGTGAAATTAAAATATTAGTGGTAAAAGGTTACATAAAATATATTATATCTTTTTATCCAATGGAAAAACATAAGAAAATTACTTCAAAATTGAATTCTTCATAAAAAATAAAGTGGGGTCACCTCTGGATGAAATTTCTGTAACTCAACTCTAAATAGGCTTAAATTAAGTTTTTGGTATTTTTGTCCAAAGTATGAAAATCCTCGAAACCTTAACTTAATTCACACCACATGTGGTTTTAATCATCAATTTTTGTGTTAAAATTGAGGTGTTGTGTTTAGGTTAGAAGTTATGAGGAATTGAAGAATTTTCAATTGAATTCAATTGAATGGTCAAAATGTGTGTGTTTATTACATAAGTGAACTTTAATTTACATATGAGGGATCAAACATTACATATTTTTAATCAAAAACTCAATTGAATTACATTTGTAAATTACAGTTGTATTACATGATGAGGAATTGAAGAAAAAAGAAATTGGAAATATTAATTCTGGGGGGAAAAGACACTCTAACTCTAAGGGGGAGCCAGACCCCCAAAGTCCTTGATGACTGGCATGGGATGTCAAAATCCATGCAAACATTCATTAATTTTGGCCTGCAATTGAGTCACATGGTCTGTGACTCAATTGATGATGAGGTTTTTATACCAACCAGGGAAGCTTTAACTGCTTCCAAGAGGGTAAAACTACCCTTAAGTTAAAACAATTTTAGTAAAAACAGTTTTAACTGATTCTGACGCCTCCTACACACATTCTGACATGTTTTGAAGGCTCTAGACCAGGTATTGATATAGTAATGGCTGATTTAAGGGTCTAAAATGGCTTAAACCAGCCCTTTTTTGGTCTAAACCAGGGTTCAATGATGCCATAATTGGCTTTTCTGTTGTCAGAATGTTTCCACGACTGACAATAGTAAACTTTACTTTTGGAGTAATAAAATTGATGGCTATAAAATAATGTCTTCTTTGCCCCACTTTTCTCTTCATGCCAGAATCTTTTCCTTTTATAATTAGTTTAAACACAGTTAAACCAATCAATGAAAGATTTCAAACACTATTTTTAAATCATTTTAAACCTTTCAACAACGTTAAAAAATCATTATAATCATTGTTTGTAACTCTTATAATCAATTTTACCCCTTGAACCACCCCAAAAGTGAATTAAAGCATCTTTCATCACTGTAAGCTTTGGCACTTTGTTTCCAAGTTCACTCTGGTCACTTTTGGGCGTGTTTTCTCTTTAAATATCTTTTTATATAATTTTTTCTTTAATTACTTTCTCGCAGTCCTTTGCTCAATTAATTCCAATTGAAATTGATCTTGAAGAAATTTCTTTTGTAGCCTTAAACATCTCTTGTAGAGTATTTTTGGCCAAATCTTTATTGTTGGTAAAACAATAAATTTTTATTATATTATTGCTTTATACTTATAAAGCTAAAAACAATAAAATTGGAGTGTTTTCTATTTAAAAATACTATTTCTCATTCTTTTTAAATAAATTCTACCTTATACAAATTTTGAGGACAGGAAAAGTACTTGATATTTTATCAAAGTTTCATATCCACACCTTACACCCTTGGTTTTGCCACATTTTGATGAAATCCTCTAAGGGAATCCATGGTTCTTATATACACTGGTTGAGATATTTGGGTAAGGGCAATTTGGATTTTTGGTATTGGGTACCTGTCTGGAACAGTGTAAGTGTTCAGAGCTCTAAAGTCCCCAACCATTCTAGATTTTCCATGATGCAATGCCACTAGAACTGGTGTAGGTATTTCTACTTCCTCATTATGGCCAACCTTTCTTATTGCACCAAGGTCTAGAAGCTCTTCAATATTAATTTCCAGAGCTTTTCTTGATTTTGGGCTTGCGGTATATGCAGGTCTTCCTAAGAGTGGTGGATAAGGTCTCTCAATTTTAAGGATAATGTCAGCTTCCTGACCAATAATTTCCCCTAAAGATTATTTTTCTTGTGCAAATGCTTCTCTGTGGTCATATAAAAGGGAATAAAGTTCATTTTCTTGTTTATCAGTCAGATGAAGGCTTATTTCAGCTTCATTTAACTTCTCAGATTTGAATTTCTCCAACTCTAAGATGGCTTGTGCTACTTTGCTTACTGTAATTTTTCTTTTAAATATTAAAAAGACAAATTTTTGCGGCTTATTTTCTCCAATAGTAAATTATCTGTCCTTGTTGTTATGCAAGTCTATGCCATACATGATCAAATAGTCATTTTACTATATAAAATGGGTACTAGAACAATCTTCCACAACAACAAATTCAACAGTGATTCTTAAATTTCCATTAATATGTGGAAATGAGATAGTGGTCTCAAAAATTTCCAATGCTTTCATTAGATTACTTGCACTATTGAATTTTATGCAATCAATTGGTAACAATTGGTCTTCAAAATTTGGTACACAAGTTTTAAGAAACGATTCGCCAACACAAGAGGAGAATGCTCCTGGGTCAAGTGAAGGTTTAGTGGGTTTGTTGTCAATTACCACTTCTGTTATACAGAAGTTACCAGCTGTATAACCTGCTCCCCTGTTTTTTTTGGTCTTCATATGTTGTGCATCTTGAATTTTTCACAAATCAAATTGACCATTGCTTAATTGTGGCAGGTGGGAATAAGATTCCATAATGTCAAAAATGGCATTGATATTTTCTATATCTTTTGAAGATTCAGAAAATATTGAGTATTTATCATCTGAATTTTCTACATCATCATCTTTTTCAACATCCATTTCTTTTTTAATTTCAAATTCATTGATCCTCCCCCCATTGGACATTTATTAGCTAAGTGGGTGGTGCATTGGGAAATATGGGACTTTCTGATTATATCTGCAGAGTTATACTTAACATTATTAAGATTTTCTTTGGGATTTTTGTCCAGAGAATCTTTCCAAGGTGTATTAAACCATGTTTTGAGATTCACCCTACTAGAACCAATCCTGGTTCTGCTGGTTACTTCTTCTAATATATTAACAATATCTTCTGCTGAATATTGCCCAGTAGTCTTGCTTTTGACAGTATGCTCTAAGTCACCTCTACATTGTCTCAGAATCTTTCTTTTTGTTGGCAAAAACATGGTAAATCTTTGTCTTTATCAGCATTAAATTTGGCAGATTTAAAGGCTGTTTTCACTTTAAACCTTCAGGAATCATTGGCCAATTTGTTGATAATTTGGGTTTTCCACCAAGTCTAACTTTGGTGTCCATGTGCTTGTCTTAATTTGATATACCATCTGTCGGCTGATCTGCTAAAAAAGGTGTTAAATATTGCTGTTACCAATCTGTCTGGTAATTCAAAACCTATTATGAACTCTATATGGTCATATTCTCCTTCACCAACAAAGTGAGGCCATTCTTTGAGTTTTGGTACTTCTTTTAAGAGTGCTTGGCCCATTGTGTAAGGTGTGGATATGAAACTTTGATTAAAAATCAAGTACTTTTCCTGTCCTCAAAATTTGTATAAGGTAAAATTCAATTAAAAATAGTATGAAATATTATTTTTAAGAGAAAACACGCCAAATTTATTGTTTATAACTTTATTAGTATAAAACAATAATATTATAAAAATTTATTGTTTTACCAACAATAAAAATTTATCCAAAAAATACTCTACAAGAGATATTTTAAGGCTACAAAAGAAATTTCTTCAAGAGCAATTTCAATTGGAATTAATTGAGCAAAGAACTGCAAGCAATTAATTAAAGAACAAAGTCTTTAAAAAGAATATTAAAGAGAAAACACGCCCAAAAGTGACCAGAGTGAATTTGGAAACAAAGTGACAAAGTTAACAGTGATGAAAGATGCTTTAATTCACTTTTGGGGTGGTTCAGGGGTAAAAATGATTATAAGAGTTACAAACAATGATTATAATGATTTTTTCACGTGGTTAAAAGGATTAAGATGATTTAAAAGTGGTGGTTGGAATCTTTGATTGATTGGTTTAACAGTTTTAAACTAATTAATAAAAGGAAAAGATTCTAACATGAAGAGAAAAGTGGGGCAAAGAAGACATTCTTTTATAGCCATCAATTCTCTTACTCCAAAAGTAAAATTTACTCTTGTCAGTCGTGAAAAACAGTCTGGCAACAGAAAAGCCAATTATGGCATCATTGAACCCTGGTTTAGACCAAAAAGGGCTGGTTTAAGCCATTTTTAGCCATTTTTAGCCATTTTAGACCCTTAAATCAGCCATTACTATAGCAATACCAGGCCTAGAGCCTTCAAATCACGTCAGAATGTGTGTCAGAGGCGTAGAAACCAGTTAAAACTGTTTTTATTATGATTGTTTTATCTTAAGGGTAGTTTTACCTTCTTGGCAACAGCTAAAACTACCCCAGTTGGTATCAAAACCTCATCATCAATTGAGTCCACAGACCCTGTAACTCAATTCCAGGCCAAAAGTGATGAACTTTTGCGTGAATTTTGACATCCCACGCCTGTCAGCAAGGATTTTGGGGGTCTAGCTCCCCCTTAGAGCTGGAGTTCCTTTTCCCCCCCAAATTTAATCTTTCCAATTTATTTTTCCTTTAATTCCTCATCATGTATTATACTTATAATTTACACATGTAATTCAATTCAATTGTACAGTACAATACAGTAATAATTGACACCTCATATGTAAATCAAAGTTCACTTATGTAATACACGCGCACATTTTGACATTTCAATTGAATTCAATTGAAAATACTTTAATTCCTCATAACTTCTAAACTAAACACAACACCTCAATTTTAACACAAAAATTGATGGTTAACACCACATGTGGTGTGAATTAAATTAAGGTTTTGAGGATTTTCAACTTTTGTATTGAAAATACTAAAAACTTAATTTAAGCTTATTTAGAGTTGAGTTACAAAAATTTCACTCAGAGGTGACCCCACCTGATTTTTTATGAGGAATCCAATGGTGAAATAAAATTTATATGTTTATTTATTGGATAAAAAGTTATAATAAATTTTATTTAACTTTTTTCCAAATTTATTTATTTTTTCACAATTTTGTTAAAATTTCATTTTTACTTAAATTTTTCAAGTATAAATGTAATTTTATATTTACAAAATTTAGAGTAATTTTATTTTTAAATTATAATTAATTTTTTATTTTTAATATAATTTTATATTTATATTTTTTATTTTTATTTTAATAATATAAATAAATTTATTTTATTTATATTAATATGTTATTTTTTATATTTGTGGTCTTTTGGGTATATGAAATTACCTCTAAGGCTCACATTCCCTCCCCCTAAAAAAGAATATTACTTTGTAATATTGGTGTTTCTAGTGTGTCTGAATCTCCTCAGGAGTTTGGTGGCTTCTGGTATATCTTTCTCTTCTAACCATTCATCTTCACAAGTTGGGTCACTGTACCTAACAAGGTATTCCCTTACTTTCTTGGTTCTTAATTTCCTTTCTTTAAGAACTTTGGTTATTTTCTTAGTACCAGATGTCTCAATAGGAGGTATAACTTGGGGAATCTTATTCCTCAAGGGAAATTTCTCAGCATCACTAGATTTGTATGGCTTTATCAAGCTTACTGGAAATGTAGGGTGCTTATTGCTAAGTTCTTCAGATAACTCTACTTCAACAGCATTTTCTCCATGGAGGGCCTTAATCACAAAAGGTCCTGCAAAGGAGTCTTTTAGCTTTTTACATCCTTTGATGTTATTGAAGTCAGTGGTGGATACAAGAACTAGGTCCCCCACTTTGAAATCTGGAGTTGCATGAGATTTATCCCATTTGTCTTTAGCATATGCAAAAGAGTCCTCCATGCATCTCACTGCATGCTTTCTAGCTTTGTCTAGCATTCCTTTGAAGCTAGCAGCTGTGGGATGTATTTCAATTAAGTCTTTCCTCAAGGAATCTTGGGGTAACTTGGGGTTCCATCCTTTTTCTAGAATAGCAGGAGTCTGATTGGTACTGGAATGGATTGATGTTTTATATGCTAATTCCAGTGCTGGTAACAGAGTACACCAATCATGGGTAAATCCATCACAATCTTTGAATTCAAGGCCATATGCACAAAATCTTCTCACCATGTCCTCTAAGGTTTGGATCATTCTTTCAGCCAGACCATCAGTTTGTGGGTGGTAGGCTGTAGAGAAAGACAGTTTTGTGCCAAATAATTGGTGAAGATTTGTCCATAGAGCTGAAGTGAATTTGGGATCTCTATCACTGATGATATTTGTAAATATCCCAGTCCATGACACTACTCTATTCCATATCAGAAGAGCTGTATCCATGGCTGTATCATCTTTGTGACATGGTAAAAAGATTGGAGTTTTACTGAATCTGTCCACAATTACTAGGCAAGCATTATAGCTCCTGTCACCTCCTGGTGGTAGGCCAGTTACCCAATCCATATGGACAATTTCCCAAGGTCTGTTTGGTTCTTGGATTTTCATCATATTTCCAAGTCTTTTGCCAGTGGATTTATTTGCCTTTTGGCATCTGTCACAGGTTTTGCAATATTCTGCAACATCTTTTTGCCACATTGGCCACCATATGCAGGTCTTTACTTTCTCTCTTGTTCTGTCCTCAGAAAGATGTCCTGAAAAGGGACTATCATGGCATTCTTTCAGTACAAGATTGATTAATGACCTGTCTACAACTGTCATGACACATGTGTGCTTGGTTCTGTGGTAAATTATACCATCCAGTAGGTGAAATCTCCCTTCATTATAAGATTTTCTCCATACTTCATCCAAGGCATGTATTAGAGAGTTGTCTTTACAGTCTTTGTTAAGTAATTGGCATAAGATGCTACAATTCTTATCTTGAGTGTAACTATTTCTGACTTCTTCAAAGAAGGTGGTGTTCAAGTCTGTAACACTTATTCCTTCTATTGGAATTTGTGGTGAAGCTTCTTCTGGAACATAAGCAGGATTATCAATGTTATTTGGTAATGGCCATCTGCTTAGTCCATCTGCATTCTTATGAATATTCCCATCCTTATGAACAATAGTCATATTGCCTCTGTATTCTTGTATGGCTATTTGCCATCTGAGCATGTGTCTGTTAGGTGTTTTCATGTTCAAAAGTGATTTCACAGCTGTACAATCTGTTATTACTTCAAAAACACATCCCTCTAAGAAATAGTTCAATTTCTCTAAGGCCCAGACAAGGCATAGACATTCCATTTGACTTGCTCCATATCTGGCTTCAGTTGGTTTGATTTGCCTGGATATGAAACATATTGGTCCTTCTACAGGTTTGTCATTTATGATCTGAACTTGGTGAAGTGCAGCACCTAGTCCATCCCCTGATGCATCAATATACAGTTTGAAAGGCAATTTAAAGTCTGGCATCAGTAAGAGTGGAGCAGTGGTCAATGCTTCTCTTAGAGACTCAAAAGCTTTGACTCTGTCAACAGTCATCTCAAATACTGTGTCTTTGTCACACAACTTATAAAGTGGTCTTGCTATGGATGCAAAGTCTTTAATGTGTTGCCTGTAATATCCTGCAAAACCTAAGAATGACTGAATTTCCTTCTTATTCTGAGGCATGGGTTTTAACAATACTGCTGCAACTTTGTTTTTATCAATTCCAAGGGACAAACCAGATACAACATGTCCTAGTGCCTTAAGTTCTTTAAATCCAAAATGACATTTCTTCAAGGAGATTTTCATGTTTACTGATTGGATTTTTGTCAAAACTCTTGATAATCTGTACATGTGCTCCTCCCAAGTCTTTGAACAGATAATAATGTCATCAATGTAAATGATTAACCATCCTTCTGAGAGTTCTTCAGGGAAGATTTCATTCATCATTCTTTGGAAGTGTGAAGGTGCATTTTTGATACCAAAGGGCATCCTTAAGTATTCATACACTCCACAATGAACAATAATTCTCAAGTATTTTCTTGCTCTTGGTGTTACTACATTTTGATGGAATCCTTTAAGGGCATCCATAGTGGTTATATACACTGCTTGAGATATTTGAGTAAGGGCAATTTGGATTTTTGGTATTGGGTATCTGTCTGGAACAGTGTAAGTGTTCAGAGCTCTAAAGTCCCCAACCATTCTGGATTTTCCATTATGCCACGCCACTATGACTGGTGTAGTTATTTCTACTTCCTCATTGTGGCCTACTTTTCTTATTACACCAAGGTCTAGAAGTTCTTTGATATGAATTTCTAGAGCTTCTCTTGATTTTGGACTTGCTGGATAAGCAGGTCTTCTTAAGAGTGGTGGATAAGGTCTCTCAATGTTAAGAATGATGTCAACTTCATGACCAATAATTGCTCCCAGGGGTTCTTTGTCTGTAGCAAATGCTCCTCTGTGGTCATACAAAAGGGAAGAAAGTTCATTTTCTTGCTTATCAGTCAGATGAAGGCTTATTTCAGCCTCATTTAACTGTTCAGACTTGAATTTCTCTAACCCTAAGTTGACTGGTGATACTTTGTTTACTGTAATTTGTCTTTTAAAGGGTAAAAAGGCAAATTTCTGGCGCTTATTGTCTCCAATTGTAAAGTATCTGTCTTTGTTATTATGTAAATCTATCCCATACATGATTAAATAGTCATTTCCCAATATAAAATGGGTACTAGAGCAATTTTCCATAACAACAAATTCAACTGTGATCCTTAAATTCCCATTTATGTGTGGGAATATGACATTGGTCTCAAAGATTCCTAATGCTTTCATTGGGTTACTTGCACTGTTGAATTTTATACCATCAATTGGTAACAATTGGTCTTCAAAATTTGGTACACAAGTCTTAAGAAAAGATTTTCCAACACAAGAGCAGAAGGCTCCTGGGTCAAGCAAAAGTTTGGTGGGTTTGTTGTCAATCACCACTTCTGTTATACAGGAGTTACCAGCTGTATAACCTTTTCCTCTGTTTGGTTTTGTCTTCATAAGTTGTGCATCTTGAACTTTTGATAAATCAACTTGACCATTGCTCAATTGTGGTAAGTGGGAATAAGATTCCATGATGTCAAAAGTGGCATTGATATTTTCTATATCTTTTGAAGATTCAGAGAATATGGATGACTTATCATCTGAATTGTCTTCAATTATGTCTTCTTTTTCAACATCTGGTTCTTTTTCAATGTCAATTTCATTGATTTTCCCCCTTTTTGGACATGTATTGGCTAAATGGGTGGTGCTTTGGCAAATATGGCATTTTCTGACTGTATCTGCAGATTTATATTTAATATTACTAGAATTTTCTTTGGGGTTTTTGTCCACAGAATCTTTCCAAGGTGTATTAAACCTTGTTTTAAGATTCACCCTACTAGAACCAATTTTGG
Organism: Austropuccinia psidii; assembly: GCA_023105745.1. Lineage (NCBI taxonomy): Eukaryota > Fungi > Basidiomycota > Pucciniomycetes > Pucciniales > Sphaerophragmiaceae > Austropuccinia > Austropuccinia psidii. Next base: position 25,146,475 of record JALGQZ010000004.1, on the reverse strand, counting down.
TTCTGGTGGTTACTTCTTCCAGTATATTGATAATATCCTCTGCTGAAGATTGTTCAGTAGTCCTGCTTTTGACAGCATGCTCTAAGTCACCTCCACATTGTCTCAGAATTTTTCTATGGATCATAAACTCTGACATGTCAGGATATAATGCTGTTAATCTGTCCTTTTGTTGGCAAAACCATGGTAAAGCTCTGTCTTTATCAGCATTAAATTTGGCAGATTCAAAGGCTGTTTCAACTTTAAACCTCCAAGCATCATTTGCCCATTTGTTGATGATTTGGGTTTTCCACCAAGTCCAACTCTGGTGTCCATGTGCTTGTCTTATTTTGATGTACCATCTGTGAGCTGATCTGGTAAACAAGGTGTTAAACCTGGCTGTTACCAATCTGTCTGGTAATTCAAAATCTTCTTTTATCATGTCAATACCTCTGATAAATTCCATATGGTCATATTCTCCTTCACCACTGAAGTGAGGCCATTCCTTAAGTTTTGGAACTTCTTTTAATAGTGCTTGGCCCATTGATGGTTCCAAGTTATGAAAAGAGGTAGAAAATTCATCTTTTAACTGTGAATTTTCTCCATCCAATACTTGTGGATTGGGAATTCTTGCACCCTCATTCTGGTTCAGAGGTGTAGACATCCTTGGTAAGGTGTTTAGCAGTTGCTCAATATCATTCATTTTACTGTTGTTACACCTTTGAGAATTTTTTAACTCATGTTGTAAGCTTTGTATAGAGTTTATGACATTCTTTTTATGTTCATCCTCTTTATATGTAAGCTCATTCCATAACTCTGTCTGTCTAGTATTATCAGATATAACTTCATTCAATTTCATTGTTAATTTTGATATTTCCTCTTTTGAGGTATCAAAATCCTTTTTCAAGGCAATTGTATTTGTCTTTACTTCAGCAAATGCTTTTGAAACATAATCCAGAGTCTTTTTATTGTCCTCTTTGATAGTACTAATGGCATGTTTTATTCTTGTCTCAATTATGTCATCAATATTGAGTTTAGAATATTTTTCTGTTAATTCTTTAATAATTGCAGATTGTTCATTTATCTTAATGCCAAAAGAAGTATCATTATTGGAAGTTTTAATTGTTCTTAAAACCTTTTCAAAACACATAAGTGTTTCATTGATTTGGCACAGGCTCAAGTTGTTTGTTTTAATGTTGTTACAAATGGATTCATTTTTATCAGAAAGATGTTTTTTCACGTCATTTATAGCATCATACAACTCTGGGATGGAATCAAATATATCAGAAATCATTTCTGGAACTTTAATCTGGCTTCCTCCTTCTTTTGTAATTCCATCATGGTTCTGGCCATCTGAAATACATTTTCCATGGCATCCTGTTGAATCTTTGGGATCCTGTAGCCCTGGCTGTAAGGTTTTGGAGCTTGTGCCTTCCCTTTGCCCTTGTTTGGAGGTTGTGGCTGCTTTTTCACGTTGGAAGTGCTGCTGCTGGCCACTGGGGCTGTTTTTGGCATTGGTTTTGGTGGTGGAGGGTTGTTTTTCCTCCATTCCAGTGTCAAAAGCATCATGTTTTTCTTCTCCATCAATGGATGCCATCCATTGAGCAATTTGCAAGTGTTGGGATGGCCCAAGAATTTTCTTACTGTCAGGTAAGAATTCATGCAATTCTTCCACAGGTCTGCAAGGATCTGGTACTCTTTGAATTGAAGTGCATTGTTGTATGCACTGTGGCTGGCTTTGTATATGTCCACAGAGGCTTGTTGTGGCGGTGTCAGCTCTTTTTGAAGGTAAAATAGTATTATCAGCTTCAGAATGACCCAATTTAGTTGTTTGGAAGTCATCAACTGACCCTTTTCCTTCTGTACCTGATTGGCCTCTGCCATAATCACGTCTATTACCTTTTTGGGAGCTGCTTGAGGGGTTGTAGCTGGCTCCTGACCTGGTTGAAGGCATAATTATGGTTAAAAAAGGCTTAAAATAGTATTTTTACGTCAAAAACTTACTATTGGCCAAATTCTTAGCTTTCTGAAGTGTATTACTTATATCCAAGTTAATTAATTCAGAAGATATTGGTTCAGGTTGATTATTTTGAGTCACAATAACAGTACTATTATGATCAGAATTAACAGTACTGGCAGGGATAATGCTGGTTACTGTTGAGGCTGTTTCAATGTTTTCTTGTCTTACCACGTTGTCAGACACTAAAATTAATGAAAAAGCCAATTAATTAAGTAAAAAAAAGGTTATTTCAAAAAAGAAATAAAAATATAAGCCTCACTTATAATATGAAAAAAATTATTTTTTAAGGATTTTTTTTGGATTATAAGTATTTTTTATATGTTTTTAAATTTTTCAATATAAGAAAAAAGATTTAAAAAGAGTAAAAAAAATATGTCACAGGTAAAATATCACGGCTGGGCCCCCAAATGTAAGGTGTGGATATGAAACTTTGATTAAAAATCAAGTACTTTTCCTGTCCTCAAAATTTGTATAAGGTAAAATTCAATTAAAAATAGTATGAAATATTATTTTTAAGAGAAAACACGCCAAATTTATTGTTTATAACTTTATTAGTATAAAACAATAATATTATAAAAATTTATTGTTTTACCAACAATAAAAATTTATCCAAAAAATACTCTACAAGAGATATTTTAAGGCTACAAAAGAAATTTCTTCAAGAGCAATTTCAATTGGAATTAATTGAGCAAAGAACTGCAAGCAATTAATTAAAGAACAAAGTCTTTAAAAAGAATATTAAAGAGAAAACACGCCCAAAAGTGACCAGAGTGAATTTGGAAACAAAGTGACAAAGTTAACAGTGATGAAAGATGCTTTAATTCACTTTTGGGGTGGTTCAGGGGTAAAAATGATTATAAGAGTTACAAACAATGATTATAATGATTTTTTCACGTGGTTAAAAGGATTAAAATGATTTAAAAGTGGTGGTTGGAATCTTTGATTGATTGGTTTAACAGTTTTAAACTAATTAATAAAAGGAAAAGATTCTAACATGAAGAGAAAAGTGGGGCAAAGAAGACATTCTTTTATAGCCATCAATTCTCTTACTCCAAAAGTAAAATTTACTCTTGTCAGTCGTGAAAAACAGTCTGGCAACAGAAAAGCCAATTATGGCATCATTGAACCCTGGTTTAGACCAAAAAGGGCTGGTTTAAGCCATTTTTAGCCATTTTTAGCCATTTTAGACCCTTAAATCAGCCATTACTATAGCAATACCAGGCCTAGAGCCTTCAAATCACGTCAGAATGTGTGTCAGAGGCGTAGAAACCAGTTAAAACTGTTTTTATTATGATTGTTTTATCTTAAGGGTAGTTTTACCTTCTTGGCAACAGCTAAAACTACCCCAGTTGGTATCAAAACCTCATCATCAATTGAGTCCACAGACCCTGTAACTCAATTCCAGGCCAAAAGTGATGAACTTTTGCGTGAATTTTGACATCCCACGCCTGTCAGCAAGGATTTTGGGGGTCTAGCTCCCCCTTAGAGCTGGAGTTCCTTTTCCCCCCCAAATTTAATCTTTCCAATTTATTTTTCCTTTAATTCCTCATCATGTATTATACTTATAATTTACACATGTAATTCAATTCAATTGTACAGTACAATACAGTAATAATTGACACCTCATATGTAAATCAAAGTTCACTTATGTAATACACGCGCACATTTTGACATTTCAATTGAATTCAATTGAAAATACTTTAATTCCTCATAACTTCTAAACTAAACACAACACCTCAATTTTAACACAAAAATTGATGGTTAACACCACATGTGGTGTGAATTAAATTAAGGTTTTGAGGATTTTCAACTTTTGTATTGAAAATACTAAAAACTTAATTTAAGCTTATTTAGAGTTGAGTTACAAAAATTTCACTCAGAGGTGACCCCACCTGATTTTTTATGAGGAATCCAATGGTGAAATAAAATTTATATGTTTATTTATTGGATAAAAAGTTATAATAAATTTTATTTAACTTTTTTCCAAATTTATTTATTTTTTCACAATTTTGTTAAAATTTCATTTTTACTTAAATTTTTCAAGTGTAAATGTAATTTTATATTTACAAAATTTAGAGTAATTTTATTTTTAAATTATAATTAACTTTTTATTTTTAATATAATTTTATATTTATATTTTTTATTTTTATTTTAATAATATAAATAAATTTATTTTATTTATATTAATATGTTATTTTTTATATTTGTGGTCTTTTGGGTATATGAAATTACCTCTAAGGCTCACACATTGATGGTTCCAAGTTATGAAAAGAAGTGGAAAATTCATTTTTTAACTGTCAATTTTCAGCATCCAATACTTTTGTATTGGGAATTACGGTACCCTCATTTCGATTCAGAGGTGTAGAAATTTTTAGTAAGGTGTTCAGTATCTGTTCAATATCATTGATTTTACTGTTTCGACACCTTTGGGAATTTCTGAATTAATATTGGAAGGCTTGTATTAAATTTATTACTTCCATTTTATACATGTCTTCTTTATGTGTTAGCTCTTGCCATAACTCTGTTTGTCTTGTATTATCAGCAGTTACTTTATTGAATTTCATTCTTAATTTTGATACTTCTTCTTGTGAAGCATCAAAACACTTTTTCAAGGCAATTGTATATGTCTTTACTTCAGTAAATGAGTTTGAAATGTCATCAAGGACTTTCTTATTATTTGTCTTGATAATATTTCTGGCTTGTTTTAATCCTTGTTTCAATTCTTTCATCAATATTGAATTTAGAATATTTTTCTGTTAATTCTTTGATAATGGCAGATTGTTCATTTATCTTATTGCCAAAAGAATTATCATTATTAGAAGTTTTAATTTTTCTTGAAACTTTCTCAAAAAACATAAGTGTTTCATTTATTTGGCTCAGACTTAAGTTGTTTGATTTAAGATGGTTACAAATGGATGAATTTTATCAGGAACATGACTTTTTACGTCATCTATAGCTTCATACAACTCCGGGATAGCATCAAAAATGTCATAAGTCATTTCTGATATTCTAGTCTGGCTTCCTCCTTATTCTGTAATTCCATCATTGTTCCTGCCATCTGGAATACATTTTCCATGGCATCCTTCTGAATCTTTGTGATTCTGTAACCCTGGCTGTACGTTTTTGTGGCTGGTGGCTTGCCTTTGCCTTTTTTCTGATTTTGTGGCTGCTTTTTGATGTTGGAATTTCTGCTTCTGGCTACTGGGGTTTCTTTTGGCACTTGCTTGGGTGGTGGAGGGTTGTTTTTCCTCCATTCTGCTGTTAGAAGCATCATGTTCTTCTTTTCCATCAATGGATGAAATCCATTGAGTAGCTTGCAAGTGTTGGGATGGCCCAGGAATTTTCTCACAGTCAGGTAAGAATTCATGCAGCTTTTCCACAGATCTGCAAGGATCTGGTACTCTATGTGCTGCAATGCATTGTTGTAGGCCTTCTGGCTGGCTTTTTACATGTCTACTGAGGCTTCTTGTGGCGGTGTAAGCTCTTTTTGAAGGTAAAACATTATTATAAGATTTGGAATGGCATAATTTATCAATTTGCAAGTCATCAAATGACCCTTTTCCTTCTGTAGCTGATTGGCATCTGCCAAAATCATGTCTATGACCTTTTTGGGAGCTGCTTGCGTGGTTAAATCTGGCTCTGTAATTGGTTGAAGGCATATTTTATGATTAAAAAGCGTAAAATGGTAGTTTTACATAAAGAAAATTACTATTGGACAAATCTTTTGCCTTCTGAAGGTTATTACTGATATCCAAGTTAATTAATTTGGAAGAGTTGGTTCTGGTTAATTATTCTGAGCTATAATAATTGTACTATTATGGTCAGAATTGAAAGTACTTGCAGGAATAATGGTGGTTACTGTTGAGGCTGTTTCAATGTTTTCTTGACTTACCACATTTGCAGACAATAAAATCAATGAAAAAAGCCAATTGATTCAGTAAAAAATGATTTTTTTTTCTACAGAGAAATTAAAAATAAAGCCTCACTTATAATATGAAATTGTTTTATTTTTGATAGATTTTTTGAATTATAAGTATTTTTTATGTGTTTTTAAATTTTTAAATATAAGAAGGAATATTAAAAAAGTGTAAAACATTATGTCACAGGTAATATATTATGGCTGGGCCCCCAAAATGTAAGGTGTGGATATGAAGCTTTAATTGATAATCAAGGAGTTGTATAAGGTAAAAATTTGATTAATAATAGTAAGAAATAGTAATTTTAAGAGTACACACACCAAATTTATTTCTTTCAGCTTTATAAGTATAAAAAAATAATATTATGAAGATTTATTGTTTTACCAACAATAAAAACTTATCCAAAAATACTCTACAAGAGATATTTATGGCTATAAAAGAAATTTCTTCAAGAGCAATTTCAATTGGAATAAATTGATCAAGGAACTTCATGCAATGAATTAAAGAAAAAGGTATCTAGAAAGATTATTGAAGAGAAAACATGCCCAAAAGTCACGAGAGTGAATTTGGCAACAAAGTGACAACGTTTACAGTGATGAAAGATGCTTTAATTTGCTTATGGGTTGGTTCAGGGGTAAAAATGATTATAAGAGTTACAAATAATGATTTTAATGATCTTCTCACATGGTTAAAAGGTTTTAGATTATATAAAGAAGGTGTTTGTAATCTCTTATTGATTGTTTTAACAGTGTTTAAACTAATTATAGAAGGAAAACATTCTAAATTGAAAAGAAAAATGGAGCAAAGAACACATTCTTTAATAGCCATCAATTTTCTTACACCAGAAGTAACGTTTACTCTTGTCACTCGTGGAAAACACTCTGACAACAGAAAAGCTAATTATGGCATCATTGAACCCTGTTTTAGACCAAAAAAGGGCTGGCTTTAGCCATTTTAGACCCTTAAATCAGCCATTACTATAGTAATACCTTGTCTAGAGCCTTCAAAACACGTCAGACTGTGTGTAAGGCTCATAGAAATCAGTTAAAACTGTTTTTACTAAGATTTATTTACTTAAGCATAGTTTCACCCTCTTGGCAACAGTTCAAACTGCACTGGTTGGTATCAAAACCTCATCATCAATTGAGTCACAGACCCTGTTACTCAATTCCAGTCCAAAAGTGATGAACTTTTGCATGAATTTTGACATCTTGCACCTGTCAGAAATGATTTTGGGGATCTGGCTCTCCCTAAAAGCTAGAGTTCCTTTTTCCCCCAGATTAATCTTTCCAATTTATTTTTCCTTTAATTCCTCAACATGTATTATACTTGTAATTTACATATGTAATTCAATTGAGTTTTGCAATACACTTATGGTAATAATTGATACCTCATATGGGGATTAAATCTCACTTATGTAATACATGTGCAAATTTTTACATTTCAATTGAAAATACTTCAATTCCTCATAACTTCTAAACTACACACAACACCTCAATTTTAACACAAAAATTGATGGTTAACACTACGTGTGGTCTGAAATAAGCAAGGGTTTGAGGATTTTCAACTTTTGTACACAAAATACTAAAAACTTAATTTAAGCTTATTTACAGTTAAGTTACAGAAAGTTTACTGAGAGGTGACCCCACCTTATTTTTTATGAAGAATTCAATTGTGAAGTAATTTTCTTATGTTTTTTCATTTGATAAAAAGTTATAATATATTTTATGTAACCTTTTACCAAAAATATTTTAATTTAATTAATTTTTTTAGAAATTCATTGTTACTTAGTTTTTTTTCAAGTAAAAATGTATTTTCATAATTTTAAAATTTAATGTAATTTTTATTTTAAATTATAATTAAGTTATTACTTTTGTATATGAATTTTTATTTATGTTTTAATTTTTACTTTGATAATATAAATAAATTTATTTCATTTATATTTTTATCTTATTTTGTTATTTGTGGTCTTTTGGGTATATGAAAATACATCTCAGGCTCGGAAGTATATTATAGTAAATTTCTCTTCCCAGTAGCTAAGCTCAGTGGAGGTATAGTGCTTAATATTTCCCAGTAGCTGACCTCAATAAAATAGTAGTAATGCAAATAAAAACTATCAAGTACCCAAGATTAGGGTTACTACTCTATTGAAATATTTCATATAGTAAAAATACCACCATATCTCAAAGATTTAAATTACTTGACCCCTCAAAATATCTAATATCAAATAATGTTAACTCTTAAATTTAGCAAATATAATTTCATCTCATTATTGACCACGCTCAAAAAAATAACAAACCTTCAAAAATTATTTTATTCTGTTATAACATTACCTTTATCAAAACTCATTAAATCTTCCAGAACACCTTCAATAACCCATCTTACCAAGCTTGTATCACCAAAAAGAAACCACTCACCCTAAGTTCACCAAAAATTAGAATTATATAGACAAGTATTTCATTCAAATTTCAAACTTAACCCAAATTACTGACATTATTTTTGATATTATATATTGAATAGGTTTGATCTGAGACTGCTGAAATTTGTCTTCAGAAGATGTAAAGCCACTTACTGATTTGCTCTTGGTTTGTGACATCCAAGGAAGATTTGGTTCAGTATTTTAGGTGGGGCAGGCAATATGCCCTTGCCACCCTTGGTTACAGGAGTTATGAGCAATTCAAAACTAGTTACCTGTGATTTCCTCTGAAGGTACTGCCACATTGCAATCCCAAACAAGAGGAGTTCTGACATCTGGTATCCCAACAGTGGCCCAGTCAATCTCTAACTTCAATAACAAATCAATTTAATTAAAATCAAATTACCATAAAAAAATTACTCCAAGAAAACATTTATTAAAAAAGGAAAAAAAGCTGTAGTCAAAAACTCAAAGTAAGATATAACCATCATCTCAAGAATCACAATCATAAAATTAATCTGACCATTACTATAATCCACCCAAGCAAGAAACGGAATTGGGAGAGTAATCAGGAATATATTCTAATTTTCCTATTTCAACACCAAGAGCCAATAAAATATACTTGAAGGTTGTGGAGACATTCTTCCTTGATCTCCTTGAAAGAAATAAACACAATAACTCAACACACGAGTCAAAGAAAGAAATAAACCTTCAGCATCAAAATTACCTACCAGTATTGAAGTAATCCAGGAAGATAACCTTAATGCAGAGAATTTTGAAGGACCGGAAGAAATGTCTTAAATAGACAGACTTAATCAGAAAATACTAGAAATGAAAGAACAATTAATAGCACTCATCAAAAGGAAGAGTAAAAGATCATCAAGTTATACTCCAAAAAATAGTCCACTTGAAGAACAGACCACCCTTCCAAGATAATTCAGGCCACATGGATTACCTTCACCTTATCCAAGACCCATTGCCACATATGCACCTGATATAGAACAAAGACAAAGCACTTTACCAATAAAATGTAACATTTCTGTGAAGATACAAACTCCATTACATCAAGAAATTCCAAGAAACACTACTCCATTAGTGAAAATCATAGCAAAGGACTAAAATATGTGGTTTTATGGAAAAGATTTTGAAAGATCAATCAAGAAAGTTAAAAATATTGCAGAAATTGAAGGAGAAAGTGGAAGAAACATTTGAAGGCAAATAGCATCTTGGACAAAAGATGAAGAGATCAGCTATCATACTGAAGGAATGCCAGGATATGGAACAGCTGATTGGAATCAATTGAAAGTGAATATTTAAAGAAGATGGGGAACATTATTTCCTGAAAGAAGATACAGATTATCATAAATCACTTAATTATTAATAAAACCTCAACAAGAAGGTGGAATAAGAAACATAACACAGCACAGAAAATTCATTGGGGTATATGAAGCAATTCTCACTTACCTAAAAAGATACCAGTATATTCAAGGTGATTTGAACCATAATTGAGAAATATTGGCCAGCCATTCCACTAGTGTTCAAGAATAAATTTACAAAGAAATGATCAAGGACATAGCTATGGTTCAAGCCTTCCATGGAGCTTACACCATTCCCAGATTGGGGATCTTGAAAATGTACATTGAACAAGACTTGGAGATCAAGGTACTCATTCAACAAAAAGAATTTTCTAAACCAAAGCCCCCAGGAAAGAAGGAAATATTTTAGGATGAAAGCTTTTATGAAGTTTCAAAATAAGTAAAAGAACTCACCCAAAAGATCAACAATCCCACACAACCAGAGCCTCAGCCAAGAAATGAAGGAAAAGAATCTTTCAAAAAAGTGTTAAATCAACTCAAAGCCTTATAAGAAGCAGTCAATGCACCAAGAAGGAACTAGAACAATAATCAAGATCAAAGATTACCCCAAAATAATCAGCCATAAAGGCCAAGGAATCCCTCACCACCATTCTCATCCAGTTACCAACCTTATATATCAGCTCAAATGGCTTCAAGACAACCCTTGGAATTTGCTTAATTCAAGGAAAAGGGCCATTAAGCAACAAGATTCACTCATCTTGCTGAAGATTTTGACAGAATAATTATCAGAACCCAAGGAGCATCGTATCTATCTTCAAATTATCATAGAGTACATATGGAAGGGAATTAAAGTGTCAAAGACAAAGTCATGGCTTTTGCAAAAGAACAAGAAGAACTAAACAGAAAATTCATGGATAGACCTACTTTAAAACTCAAACCAGAAGAAGAGGTTAAGTCTGCTGAAAATGAACCAGAAGACAAATCAACCTCAATTTCCCATGTTGAGGATTGGTTAAAGTGGAAACCACCTACCATTTCCTCAGCCAATGACCCCTTTGAATCACACATTGAACTAAGGAAGACAAAACAAAGGATGGGAAGAAAAGCACAAAATCAAGAGCAAAAGAAGAAAGCAGCTATTCCAGGAGCCTAAATTTAAGAAGAAAAAGAAGAAGAAAGAGTCATGATACCCACAACATTCCAACACCAGACCAACCTGTGGATTGAATTGAAAGTATTTCCCATAAGCATGAGGATGAATAAATTCTGAAAGAAGAAAAGAAATTATGCAAACCTCAAAAGAAACATGTTGAACCAAAATTGGAAATAGATAAAATTATCAAGAAAATTATGCAAAAAAATATCAACCTCACAATTGAAGAGAATTTCCGGATGTCACCCAATTTTGTCCATATATTAAAGGAATTATCAGAAAAGGACAAGGAGAAAATTAAATCACTAAACTCAATGTATCGTCAAGAAAGACATTTAACATGTGGATTAAAAGAAATACCAAAGCTCAAGATTCATTATGCCTGTTCTTTGGGACTTATGGAAATCTTTATTGGAAAGGAATAATATCCTATCAGAGCATTGGTGGAAACTGGGGCAGAACTCAACATAATTCCAGAATAAATAGCAATCAAAGCCTCAGTAAAAACAAGAAATTTAAACCTGAAACTCAGAGGAATTGGATTCCATACTACTTCATTTGTGTAGCTTTCAGAGCTTACTCCAATCGTTTTAGATTCAGGTGAAGAACCCCAAATCCATTTTCCCATTGAAAAAGGATCTGTCCATACAGTAATTGGAAGAACCTTCTTGGCAGACAGCAACATTAGGTTAGAAATTTCCCATAAACAAGGTGAAATACTCAGTCATCAAGAGCCTGATGGAAGAAGATTATCCATGCCAATATGCAAACCTCAAGAAATTTGATGGCAAACTAGTCCACCTAGAGGAATGGATTTATGCAATATGCCAAAATTGGTCAGAAATGCACCAGGAAAGAAGTTTCAAAATGCAAAAGGAGACAATACGACAATACATTTTACTCAGAAGACACAATAGTGATCCATAACTCCAAAAATTGATAAATTTGGCCAAGATTTCCAAGATAAAAAGTGGCCAAACAACCTCAAATGAAAACCTGAGGACTCAACCTCTGAAGATGAATCACCCAGTATTATTTACAAGCCAATTAACAAAACTGAATAAACCTTCCATATTATGGTGGATGTAAAAGAAAACATTAAATGGTAATCCCTTCAAATGTCAGCCTGTGACTCAAAACCAGAGCACAAGCATGACAGCCAAAATACCATAAACCAATGGTATAGCCAAGATACCACCAAAACATGGAGCTGAGCCAAATTAGCTCAAAAGGTATTAAAAGATAGAGGAAACTCACCTCTTTCTGAAAATATAAGTCCCATCACCATAGGACAAGAAGTAACAAAGTTATTCCTGCTCAAAGTTATTGCTGAGCATAAACCTTAATTTTCACCTTTCATCTAAAATCTAGAAGGAGAGGCTTAAGCCCATCAAATGGGTATTCAAAATGAAGCTCTAAGCCAGGGCTATCCAATGGTACCAGCCAAACTGAGCTAGCACCAAAATTACTGGGGTTATGATCAATTTCAGGCCAAATAAGGGTGAACAAAACATTCACCTCTCATCTAACTTCTACAGTTTTAGTGTGGGATACCTGAAGTGGGGTATCTTTGGAAAGCGCACAATCAGGGCTATCTGATGGTGCCATCCACTCCTTCATATCTCAACTATAACAGAAGTTATGAGTCAAACAAGCTCAATACAGCTTTTTGCCCAAACCATGCCTATGTACAAAAAACCTTGTACATGGGATAACTTTGCCATATTTAATGATAACCATACCAGATTGGGTACCATTGTGTAGATCCCATACAGGGCTATCCAATGAACCAATTTTGAGGTTGATATCTCAAAACCCGACAGAGTTATGGCTGGTTCAAGGTCAAAATCCCACCTGCTGTCATATACAGCCTTACCATGGGATAATATCTCATAATCATGAATATGAGGTGTCAAATAGACAAAGAAGCATGTTTTTACTTCAATACCTCATATGTCAGCCAATACTGGGGTCCCATACAGTTTCTGTACAGCATTCTACGCATCATACACGTCAGAATCAGGCTGTGAGGTCCCCAGATGAAAATTTTCACCCTGTATTGGTGAAAACCGCCCAGATGTGGTTTCAAAACCACATCTGAGCCCAATACAGGGTATACAGGCTGTTTGCAAACCACAAGCCTGTCATAGAGAGTGAAAAATCTTCACTTCCTCTATGTGGAAAGGTCTAGCAGCCTTTCCACCCCAATTTCAGGATAAAAGGAGGGCTTTTCACAGCCAAAATCATCTCCTCATCCTGCTCTTGAATAACCTACGTAGTAAACTGTCAAAAACAGTTTTACTCTTGGTTAATAATCAGGTATAATTATAAATTTAATTATTGTAGTCTTTTATTATTGTAACCCAACAGATAAAGCTGCACCCAGGGCTTTCAGCAGTGCTCACCACCACTATATCTCTATAGTAAAGCCCTTAAAATCCTAATTTAATCATCCATTATCAACTTTATTATCTTTTAAAACCATTTCTACCATGTCACAGTCATAGATTTAGTTGTAAATAGCCTTATTACTTCTTCAACATAGACTCATCCTGACATTTTGGGGGCCTGGCCGTGTTTTAAATCCTTTTTTGGACCTTATAAGTAAGTCTTTTCTCTTTTTATGACCTATTAACAAGTGTTTTGTCTTTTTTTAGGCGTGATTTCTCTATTAAGATATATATTTTATATATCTTTATCCTTTTCTTTATATATACTCATATTATAAGAGTATCATTCACGTGGTTAATACCCACTGAAAATAACTATTTTTGGCGTGTTTTGTATATAAAAACACATAAGCCATCAATAAGTCCTGTATTCTTGACTGAATAAGGACACCTCTGACTGAAAAACCATCAGTTGAGGCGTGGTTAAGTGTATTGTTAACTCAATAACACTTATACAAAACCACTTGTACAGAATACACTTGAAAACCACAAGTGTATCTGTGGGATACTGGCACACAAACAGTGTGACAGGGTACCAAAAGCTGTAATTCTGACGTGGAATTGTTGATTCAATTACACTGTCATTATACAAGGCACATTGTAGTAACATACAAGCCCAGAGGCCAATCTTAGACGTTGTGGAACTCCTTTTAGTGTGGGATTGGATAAGGCAGTCCTTGAGGGGGAAATCACAGGTAAACAGTTTTTAATTGCTGAAATAATCCTGTAACCAAGGGTGCTAATGGTGTTTTAGCTGCCCCTCTGAATATACTAAACAATCTCCCTACAGAGCTCACAAATCAATATTTAAGATTGTGGCTTTACAACTAGAGAAGACTTTTCAGCAGTCTCTATCAGACCTATTCAATAATCAGATAAGTAGCTTATAAGTTAAAACAGTATAAAATATGGTTTTCAAATAATAATATAAGATGATTTTAAGGGTAAAACCTTAATAGTATAAGAGGTTGATTTAATATAACAGTAATAATATATATTTTTAAGGGGGTAAGTTCAATTTGATGTTATATATATTATAATACTAAATGGTTTTATAGGGTAATTGTTAATATAATATAATAATAAGACCTTTGATAATTTATTGGTAAGATTTTGTTCAATATAGAGTGGATGTTTGTTAGATATCTAAATGATGTAATATAATATAAGGGTAGGTTTTTTATATATAATAATATATAGTTGTAAGGTTGGTTTTTTTTATGAAGATATAATAAGACTATTTTTCCTTTATAATTTAAAGGTTATGGCTATAAACTCAATATTATGAGTATTATTGATAGTATTATAATTATAAGACTAATAATTTAAACATAGGGTGGATTAATAATATTAAGTAGACCTTCTGTTAACTACTATTAATTAGAAATCACTATGAATTAAACTTATAAGTCTATAATACTTTAATAAAATAACTAGATTAACCTACTAGTGAGGGATGAATAGTTATTCTCCTTCTTGGTATATAACTAATTAGATTCATGGGGGAAAGAGGAAAGAAATGAGGGAGAGAGGACCTTTATTTATATTCTTTGGGCTCTCCATAGAGGCACTCAAAAACAAGGGACTTAGAATTTTTCCACTTCTTTTGGCTGGGATAATTTCTTTATAGTGGTGAGATAGCATTTGTTTGGTTTTTTGCACCAATTTATGTATGATTATGTAATCTGAGATGTTTTAGCTGGTGAGGAATTTTGAGATGGTGTCATTTGATCAAGATATTGCACCATATGTTTGGTATATTGCACCATTTCTGAAGCTTCTTTTATATTTTAATTAAACTTGAAAATTATTATGCACAGCCTTGAGGGAATTGAGCTGGTGAGTAATTTTGAGATGGTGCCATTTGATTAAGATATTGCACCATATGTTTGGTTTGTTGTTTAAACTTTAGGTGGAGAATGCTGTGTATTGTAGGGATTCCATTTGTCCTGTATGAGTTTCTTCTTTTCTTTATCTAACTTAATTCTGCTTTTAATTTAGATTCACTGGATTATCAGGTGGCTGTGCTTGTATTTCCACAGATATGCTGTGTAGTTTAAGGTTTTGGTGGATTTTCCTTGCATAAATTAATTGATTTTATTCTTTCTGTCTTGTGACTGTTGATTGATACAGTTTTAATTTATTCCTTATTGAAGTGGCCTCAGTTTAATAACTGAATTGCTGAGTAATCCAATGGTTGAGCAGATCTTGGGTAACTTCAGTGTTACATTACCCCTTTCACTGGTAACTTTAACATTCTTGCTAGTTTGTCTTTTTGTTTTCCTTATTTTATTGTTATTCTTGTAATCAAATGGTCCATTCTTCCAGGATTTGATTATGGGATTGTACATTTTTATGAATTTAAATCCATTTTATTGCTGAATTCCTCTATTATAGTTGATTAATTATTGATTTTTCTTTGTTATTTCTTCAAATTATAGTCCTATAAATGAAATTCCACTTGAAACTGGGCCATTAAGGTATGGAATACCACATCCCCCTCTCCATTTAATGCTGTCCCCAGCATTCCAGTTTCAAGAGGAATATTCTGGGTTCATTCATCAAAACTTCATTTATTTAAATCTCTATTCTAACAACTTCACTTGATACTTTCTGTTTGTAGCTCTTTATATTGATTTTGAATCTCCATAGCTTCTTATTTTGTGTTGTCTTCTTGGATTTGTCTTGAAATATAACTATTTTGATTATTTTCATCTTGATATAGTTGATTTTGTTTTATTGGTTGATCTTCATCTTTCATTTTATTTATTGATTATTATTTTTTTTTGTTAAAGAGGATTTTGATAATAAGAGAAAATTATTACATTTTATTTTGTTTTGATGAATAATAATGCAGTTTAAAGGTCATACTAAAGACCATTGCTTGAGTTATTTGAAGTAATAATTGATAAAAAAAATAATAAATAATTTCTTCAGACAGTTTAAGATCTTATCAAGGACCTATTCTTGAAGTAATTTTGTTGGTAAAATATAAAAATGAAATATTTGGACAGTTTAAGGTCTTATCTAGGACCTCCCTTCTTTTTATTTGGTTTTCCTGATTGGGTTGTTCTTTCTTCTTGTTTTTGTTTTTGCTGAAATTGGCCTTAAATGGTGGGGCCACCCCCTCTCCATTTAATAATTGTACCATCATATCTACTTTATATAATAATTAAAATAAATATAATTTTATATCAATATATGATATGGGTTTGTTTGTTTGTTTTTTTGTTTTTTTATATAATTTATTAAAGAAATAATGACATAATAATAGTAAAATAATAATAAATAATAATAATAATAATAATATAAGTAAGTAATAAAAGCTAATAATAAAATTGATATCAAGTCATACAGATGATAAAAAATAATAATAAGGTATATTATGTAATTATATTAATTATTATTAATGGTGGGTGGCCTTTTATATGGTTATTGTCATTGCTGATTGACACCCCCTCTCCATTTAATGATTATAACCTAATTTTAATTTATTTATCCTATTTTTATAATAATAAATTCAATTTAATATAAATAATAATTATAAATTCAAATTAATTTAAATAATAATTATAAGTTTAATTTGGTTTAAATAATAATTATAAATTTAATTTAGTTTGAATAATAATAATATATTCAATTTAATATAAATAATAATATTGTTATTTTTATAATAATATATTTAATTTAAATATGAATGATAATAATAAATTTCAATTTAATATAACTGATAATAATAAATCTAATATAATATAAATAATAATAATATTTATTTATATTTATATTTTTTATATTTTTTATATTTTTTATATTTTATATTTTTTTTCTTTTTCTAATAATAAATTGAAATTAATTTTAATAATAATTATAAGTTTAATTTAATTTAAATAATAATTAGTTTAATTTAATTTAAATAATAATAATAAATTTAATTTAATTTAAATAATGATAAGTTTAATTTAATTTAAATAATAATAATAAATTTAATTTAATTTAAATAATGATAAGTTTAATTTAATTTAAATAATAATAATAAATTTAATTTAATTTGAATAATGATAAGTTTAATTTAATTTAAATAATAATAATAAATTTAATTTAATTTGAATAATGATAAGTTTAATTTAATTTAAATAATAATAATAAATTTAATTTAATTTGAATAATGATAAGTTTAATTTAATTTAAATAATAATAAGTTCAATTTAATATAAATCATAATAGTAAATTTAATTTAATTTATATAATAATTGTAATTTTAATTTAATTTATATAATAATTTTTTAATTTTTTTTTTTTTTTTTTTGAAGTAGATGGGTGTGAACACTTCAAAAATAAACAGCTGCACTTCTTATCTTGCCGCGGGTGATTAATTTAGCCCTCTTGCCTCATAATATATCAAAATAAAATTAAATAAAAAAAAAAAATTAAAGTTTTTTTTTTTTTCTTTTTACAGTACAGTGCAGTACAGTATTGTACTGTACTCCTCTCCTTCAATCGCGATCGATCCTTTTCTTTTCTTTTCAATGCTTTTTTTATTATTTATGTATTATGTGTTTGTTTTTTTTTTATTGATCTTTTTTTTTTTTTTTTTTTAAAAAAATAAAATAAAATAATAATAATAAAATTTGTTATATTGCACAGTACAGTACACAGTACAACTGTAGTTTTTTTTTTTATTGTAATCAATCGTTCTTGTTTTCTTGCTGTTTTTTTTTGCATCGTTCCAACGATTTTCTTCTTTTTTTTTTTTTTTTTTAGAAAAAAAATTAATAATAAGTAAATAAATATAAAAAAATTAATATTTTTTTTTGTTGTTGTTGGTTCTTTAATGTACAGTACTGTACTCTTTGTTTTTAGTCATGATCGATTGTTTTTTTTTTTTTTTTTTATCAATCATTCTTTTTTTTAATAAAAAAAACACAAATAAAAAAAAAATAAAAAAAAATAAAAAATAAAAATACAAAATTAATAAGACTTGTTTTATTTCACAGTACAGTTGTACTGTTTTTTTTTTTTTTTTACTTTAATTTAGTTGACCATTAATTTGACCAAATAAAGTGAGATTAAATTAATTAAGATTTGAAAATTAAACTAAAGTTCAATTGATTTGAATTTATTGTTTGTTTTAGATAAGTGAATTAAGAATCAATTTAATAAAATAATATAAGATATAAATTAATTTTTTTTTGTTTTAGTTGAGTGAAGCTAAGAATTAATTTAACCAAATAATTATAAGAAATAAATTAATTAAACTTCTTGAAATTAAATTAAAGTTTTGATTAATCTTGAAACTCAATCAATATAAAATTGATTAAATTTGTGTAAAACATTTTTAATTAATTAAATTTGAAATGGAGTTAAACATTAATTTGACCAAATAATATAAGATCAAATTAATTAAGATTCTGAATTTTTAAATTAAAGATTAATTTGTTTGGTTAATCCAATCAATGTATTATTGATTTAATCTATTAAATTTATTTATTTATTTTTTTAAATTGAATTCTAAATGGGGTTAAATGGTTGATAAGATATTTATTTTGAGTTTTGTATAGCCTTCAATATATGAAAGGTTTATAGGGCTAAATTGTGGGTAGAAGAAGATTGCCCCATCTTTAATATAAAAGGAGATCTTTTTCTCCCTTATCCCCAGAAAAAAATAATCTTTGTGTCTTTTATAATAAGACATTTTGAATATCCAAAGTAATTTGATAAGAACAAGAATTAATTGTAGAAAGAAATATTTTCATTTGGGTTTAACCTGGCCAGTTATACCTTTGATTATATATTCTTTTTTTTTATCATGATATAATTATTATTTAAAGAAATTAAAACTAATAAGATTTCTGGAGATATCTTATTGATTTTTCTGGTTGCCTTTGATCTTCTGAATGCTTGTTTTTTATGAACTGTTATTGTTGTTGATATTTAATCTTGCTTTATTATCTTGATTATTTTAAAAATTCTTCTTGTAAGCAAGGGGGTGACTAGTAATTTGTAAAAAAAATGAACCAATAAAAAAAATATAATTTGAATAAAAAATAACCATAAACAAAACTGGTCACCCCTCTTGCTATGTGTATTGTGAGGCTGTGTGTTTTGTTTGGCCATATTTGTATATTCCTTGAATTTTGTATTTTATTATTTGACTTCTTTAAATCTTGCAGTGAAAAATTCTTGAATTGTTTCTTTGATTCTTCAGCTTGACTTCAATTCTTGAATGAGTTGATATTGAATATTGATGAAGATAAATTATAGAATAAAATTGAAATTCCCCAGAATTTCATCCCAAAAACTTAAATCATAAAGGATGGATTTAAGAAATAGACACCCACCCTAATTTTTTAGTTAAGTTATTGTTTTTTTTTCTTTTTTTATTTATTTATATACTAATACATAAGATAACATGGAATAATGATACTGATTCCCTTGAAACTCCTTTTTTTATATATTTTTTTGATATTTGATTTATTTATTTTTTTTATATTTTTATATATTTTATGGATATTTGATACTAGAATAAGACTAAACTTTAGGAAATGATAAAGAAAAATGTTTAATTATATTGAAAAAAGTCATTGATAATATGAAAATTTGTTTTCAAGACCTTTCTTGAATTTGGCCTTCTTAGCTGTAAGCTCATTTCTTCTTTCTTCATTGAGATATTTATCTTGAAAATCTTCATTATCATCACTGTAATCCTGGATAAGTTTTCCATTTCTATCATTATTTTCTGCCCAATCCTCTTTTTGTGTTGAAATTTGATATTGCCTTGCCAAATGGGCTTGCAAACTTGGGCATATCTTTTTATTCTGAGTGATCCAAAAATATTCCTTTTCTTCCTTGGTCTTCTTCTTCTTTTTGCTACTTTTATCTTTGATTCTATTTGATTCATTCTTCTTTGGTGTACTAATATCTTTCAACCACTTGACATGTTGGTTTGAACCTTCATAGTTGTTCCTAGGATTATCATTATTTTGTTCAACAAGGTTGGCATTTCTAAGAGGTTGCCAATTTGTATAACCTTCCCAAGGGTATTCTTCTTCAGTAAGTATAAATTTTTGTTCATCTTCAGCTTCTTGTTGTATTTCCATTTGACAAAATAATCCTGCTTCCTTCTCATATTCTGATTCAGAAAGATGTTTTTCTAAGATAATTGGTGAGTGTATTGTACTTTTTATGTATTCATTTCTGGCATTGTTTCTAATAGATGAAAGTTTTTTGAATCTTGAATTAATTTCTTTTTCAATATTAAAGTTATTATGAGCTTCCCCAGAGGATTTGTCTTCAGGGGGTAAGGCTTTTTGTTGATTTAATTCCTGTTGTATTTCAATTTGTGACAGTGAATTAATTGGATTTTCATATGTTGACTCATCAATTTTAGCTTCATTTATATTCTGAACTGTACTGAAACTGCATTCCATATCTTTTCTTGTTGATGTATAACAAGGGAGTTCCATTTTTAAAGGTTCTTCTATACCAAAAGGTATATCTTTTACTTGATTTTGGTCATTTCCTTCTTCATGTGAAACCTCTTCTTTGAATGATATGTTATTCTCTGAGCTATCCTCTTCTTCTGGGAAGTTACTCTTTGCTGAAGTGATCTGAGAGTTGATATTGGAAATATGTATGATAATTCTATCTTCTAGGATTGAGGGTGAGCTTGAAACCTTCTGTATGTGATCACTTGAATTTGTTTTACTGAATATGCTAGGTATTACTAAAGATTCTGTATTCTTTTCTTGAAGTTTATTATGGTTTTTTGAATTGGAGTGATTCACCTTAATCTTCTTAATTGAATTGATGATCATATTGTTAATTAAAAATTTTACTTCAAAGTGCTTTGCCTTTTCACTTTTGTAAGTATCCTTCTTTAATGAGCCTTTTTCTTCATTTGAAATCTCAGAATTTGACTCTGAAATAAACTTTTCTTTCTTTTTAGGTTCCAATAAATTCTCCAATGATTTTGATTTTTGTGTGAATGACTTTTTCATACTCTTGATTCCTTTTGAAATTGAGTTCAATGATTTTAAAGGTGTGAATTTCTTTGAGGACTTCTCATAAAAAACATTTTCCTTGGGATTAAAACTACAGTTATTACTTTCAATATGAGTTTCTTCCTTGGCAGTCTGTTTTGATTCCCTAAAAATTTCACTATGAACTTCCATTTTCTTGGTCTCATTGATGTCAGAAATAAGTAAATTTTCTTCTGTATAAGGCATATCAACTCCTTTCAATTCAGGTTTGTCAGATAAACTATGTGATCTTAATTTTTCTTTATTTATGGTCTTGTCAGTTTTTCTCATTTCCTTGTGGTACTCCTGAGGATTTATCTCTTGTGAATGTGTTCTTTCCTGAATAATTTGTTCATTTTCTATTGAAAATTCCTCCTTCATTTCCACTTTGTCTTTGGATTCTTTCATTTCTTCACTATCAAAACTTTGATGAGGACTTTTCTCTGAATGTGCTTGATTTTTGGATCTTGACTCTTTTTCTATTGGTATTTCTTTCCAATCTTCCAATTTAGAAACTGCACATGTTTCCATTCCTGCTGGTGGTTCTTCTCTCCATCCTACTTTCTGTGGTGAACAAATTGGTAAGCAAAGTCTTCTTCCATCTGGCTCTATGTAACTGAATATTTCCCCTTTCTGTTGAGAAAAGTCTAATCTTATGTTATTATCTGCAAGGAAGGGCCTTCCCAATACTGTGTGAACTGCTCCTCTTGCTACAAAAAGATTTATATTTCTTTCTTCCCCAGTGACTAAAGTGATTGGAGTAAATTCTGCTAATCCAACTATTGAGGTACAATGCCCACCAATTCCCCTTAAATTCATTTTGAGGCATCTTGTGGTAAGTCCTGCTTTGATTGCTGAATCTTCTGGTATTATATTCAATTCTGATCCTGTATCAACTAATGCCATTATTTCATGTCCTTCTTCTCCCAAATATACTTGCATAAATCCCAATGGACAGGCATAATGTAATTTTGGTTGTTCATAATTACCCAGATGATGATTTATGAGCTTGGTTTGAATTTCCTTTGTATCAATTGAGTTAATAGAGTTCTTCTCTTCTTCTGAAAGATTCTTTAATTGATTAAAAAACTTTGGTGACATGACTAAAATTTGTTCCAAGGTAAGATTTATTTTCTGATCCAATACCTTTTTGATAATTTGTGCCATAATTTCTTGAATATCTAATTTTTCTTCCTTAACAATTTTCCTTTCATTGACTTTCTTCATTGGTTCTTGAGTATTTTCAGTTTGATCACTTTTAGGTTCCTGTGGAGGTATATTATTTTCATTTTGCACCATTTGAGGCTTCTTATATTTAGTTGGAATAGTTGTTTTCTCTTCTTCTTTTTGCTCATCTTCAATATAAGCTCCAGGTATATTTGGTCTTTTGTTTAATGGTGTTTTCACTTTTGAGTGTGATCTTAAGGCATCTTGATTGGTATTTTCTACTCTTGAGTTTCTTTCTTTGGTATTTCTTAATCCATAATTATTTGAAAGTGGCTCATTGGCTGATGAAATAGTTGGTGGTTGCCAGCTTCCCCAGTTTTCCACTTTGGCTATAGCAGTTGCACTATCATCTTTCTTTAATTGTATTATGTTCATTGGATTAGGTTTGGGTAGTGCTTCTTTAGCTTCATCTTCTTTCATTTTCTTTGTGAGTTCTTCTAGGTCTTTTGCAAAGTCTTCAACTAGCTTCTTTGGAGCTATTTTACCATCAGTTGGAACTCTTTGCCAATTGGGAAATAAAAATCCACCTCCTTGTCTGCTGACCCATTTCTTATTTTGATCCTCAAAGAGGTAGTTGCATCTATTAACTGAATGTCCTTCCTCCAAACAATAATAGCATTTGAGATATGGTTTTGGTGTGTTTTGTGCTGGTGTATAAGGAATATGCCTTTGTGAAAAGGGTGGTAAGCTATCTTTTGGGTACCTTGCTTGATTTTCCTGCTTGAATACCTGTCCTGTTTTATTTTGAGGTATTACTGCTTCCTTCAATTCCTTAATTTGCTTAATGAAGTCCTTTATTTCTTTCTTTTCTTCTTGATCCTGAATCCTGGGTCTTTTTTGATCTTTAATTTTATTATTGAGCTCCTTCAGTTGATTTAAGGCATTTTCCATGGTTTCATCTTCAAATTGAACTTTCTTTGCTTTTGTCTTATCTATATGTGGTTGATTTAATTCATAATGGGAGTTTGTGTCTTCAGCTCTGTCCCTTGATATGATCACAGTTTCTAGCTCTTGCTCTATATAGCTCTTCAATACTTTCATTTCTGGTACAATATATCCACCATCCCTTGCTTGGATCATGACCTTATCTCTTCTCATCTCCTTAATTATGGAAGTCCTAATTTCTGGTGAAAGGCTTGCATAGAGTTCTTCATTATGCTCAAATTCTCTTCTAATATATCCATATTTATACAGATAATTTGTGATCTTTTCATATTCTCCAATAAATCTCTTGTATTCAGCTAAGTTTCTAATTCACCCTCCTCTTTTGGTATTATTGAAAAGCTTCTCCAAAGATTCTGGTCTATATCTTCTGTCTGGCTCTACTCTTCCCCATTCTGTAGTAAGTTCTTCTTTGAGTTTTGTCCAGTTCTTCTCTTCATAACCTTGCATTGCTTCAATTTTCTCCTTAACTTCTTCAGATGCTGACATAAAAATAACTTGTCTTGCTATATCTTCTCCACTAGCTCCTTCAATTTCAGCTGCTGCTTCCACTCTTTTTATGAATCTTTCTGCTTCATTACCATCAAAAACAAGATTATAATCTTTAGCTCTTATCTTAACAATAGGAGATGTTACCTTAGGAATTTCCTTTTGTAATGGACTTGGATGGCTTGGTGTAGTTAAAAATACCTTCTTTGGGAGACTTTGAGTTCTTGGTTCTGTTACTGGAGTAGAGGTTGCTCTAGGTCCAGGTGTAGGTGATATTGGTGAGTCTTCAGGCCTAACATGCCTTGGTAATGTTTGTTCACTTGGACTGGCTCCAGGTGTGTAAGATGTTTGTTACCTTCTTTTTCCTTTCTTTTTACTTTGTGTTAATAATAAATCTTGCATTTGCTTCATAAGACTTTGGATCTGTACTGTTTGATCTTCCTCTTCACTTTCTTCTGCATACTGTCCTTCTGCAGTATCTTCAGGTAATGGTGGTAAGTCAGATGTTGATTGTTGATTCATTTCTACTTGATAAACTGATCCTTTAAATTATTTTTTACTTCTCTTGTTTTTCCTTGCTTCTTGAATTAACTTGAAGAAAAATCTCCTTAATTCTTCCTTTTCCTTCTGTTCTGTTCTTGGTGTTGCAATGAGTAAATCAATATCCTGAGGTGTTTGATTTTCTGGTGTTCCTTCTTTTACTGGATAATAAAAATGGTATGATTGATTTGAGGATTGTGATGGTGATGATGATTTGGAATGGGATTTGTTTCCAGATTCCAGATTGTATGAGAGTGTTGACTGTTAATTCTTGATAATGATAATTATTTTTGTGAGTTATATTGATTTGGGTTTCTTCTTTTATTGATTATTGACTGATTATTGAATGTTGAAGTTGAATTGGCCACTGTTGGGACACCAGATGTGGTCCTCCTTTTAGTGTGGGATTGGATAAGGCAGTCCTTGAGGGGGAAATCACAGGTAAACAGTTTTGAATTGCTGAAATAATCCTGTAACCAAGGGTGCTAATGGTGTTTTAGCTGCCCCTCTGAATATACTAAACAATCTCCCTACAGAGCTCACAAATCAATATTTAAGATTGTGGCTTTACAACTAGAGAAGACTTTTCAGCAGTCTCTATCAGACCTATTCAATAATCAGATAAGTAGCTTATAAGTTAAAACAGTATAAAATATAGTTTTCAAATAATAATATAAGATGATTTTAAGGGTAAAACCTTAATAGTATAAGAGGTTGATTTAATATAACAGTAATAATATATATTTTTAAGGGGGTAAGTTCAATTTGATGTTATATATATTATAATACTAAATGGTTTTAGAGGGTAATTGTTAATATAATATAATAATAAGACCTTTAATAATTTATTGGTAAGATTTTGTTCAATATAGAGCGGATGTTTGTTAGATATCTAAATGATGTAATATAATATAAGGGTAGGTTTTTTTATATATAATAATATATAGTTGTAAGGTTGGTTTTTTTTATGAAGATATAATAAGACTATTTTTCCTTTATAATTTAAAGGTTATGGCTATAAACTCAATATTATGAGTATTATTGATAGTATTATAATTATAAGACTAATAATTTAAACATAGAGTGGATTAATAATATTAAGTAGACCTTCTGTTAACTACTATTAATTAGAAATCACTATGAATTAAACTTATAAGTCTATAATACTTTAATAAAATAACTAGATTAACCTACTAGTGAGGGATGAATAGTTATTCTCCTTCTTGGTATATAACTAATTAGATTCATGGGGGAAAGAGGAAAGAAATGAGGGAGAGAGGACCTTTATTTATATTCTTTGGGCTCTCCATAGAGGCACTCAAAAACAAGGGACTTAGAATTTTTCCACTTCTTTTGGCTGGGATAATTTCTTTATAGTGGTGAGATAGCATTTGTTTGGTTTTTTGCACCAATTTATGTATGATTATGTAATCTGAGATGTTTTAGCTGGTGAGGAATTTTGAGATGGTGTCATTTGATCAAGATATTGCACCATATGTTTGGTATATTGCACCATTTCTGAAGCTTCTTTTATATTTTAATTAAACTTTAAAATTATTATGCACAGCCTTGAGGGAATTGAGCTGGTGAGTAATTTTGAGATGGTGCCATTTGATTAAGATATTGCACCATATGTTTGGTTTGTTGTTTAAACTTTAGGTGGAGAATGCTGTGTATTGTGGGGATTCCATTTGTCCTGTATGAGTTTCTTCTTTTCTTTATCTAACTTAATTCTGCTTTTAATTTAGATTCACTGGCTTATCAGGTGGCTGTGCTTGTATTTCCACAGATATGCTTTGTAGTTTAAGGTTTTGGTGGATTTTCCTTGCATAAATTAATTGATTTTATTCTTTCTGTCTTGTGACTGTTGATTGATACAGTTTTAATTTATTCCTTATTGAAGTGGCCTCAGTTTAATAACTGAATTGCTGAGTAATCCAATGGTTGAGCAGAGCTTGGGTAACTTGAGTGTTACATTACCCCTTTCACTGGTAACTTTAACATTCTTGCTAGTTTGTCTTGTTGTTTTCCTTATTTTCTTGTTATTCTCGTAATCAAATGGTCCATTCTTCCAGGATTTGATTATGGGATTGTACATTTTTATGAATTTAAATCCATTTTATTGCTGAATTCCTCTATTATAGTTGATTAATTATTGATTTTTCTTTGTTATTTCTTCAAATTATAGTCCTATAAATGAAATTCCACTTGAAACTGGGCCATTAAGGTATGGAATACCACAACGTGCAAAACCAGCACCCTTGAGAAGTCTTAACTGACATAAGCCCTCTTTTTTTCCTGCCTTGATTCAGTGGAAGAAAATTACATCCCACTTGAGACCCAGTCACAGGCCAACACACCAGTGACACCCTCAGAACCAGAGGGCAGCAAGGGCAAAGGAAAGAGGCACAGTGAAGGTCTCATTACAGCCAATAAGTGGACACCCATAGCCACTCAGAGAAGTAGAAAACCACAAAACTCTGCATCCATACAAGGTAAACCAACCTTAACCACTTGTACAGGAAAGATTACAGTTATTAACCCAGTTGTAACTTCCAAAGGCAAACTGCCCAAGTCAGCAGACAATAAATTTGTACAAGGCACAGTCAAAGGTAAATACCCTAAGAACATAAAGTCTTTGACTGCTTGCAAACACTGATATGTCCCCTGCATACCTCAGAGATCTTGGCTTCCAAAGGAACCAGCCAGAGGACAGAGAAGGATTGTCCAGAACCAGCAGACCTGGAAGAAGACACCTTGGACACAGTGGTGGATGGCAAAACAATGAGGGAGATAATATCAACCTTGCCATTCACACTCCAATTCAACAGAAACCTCAAACAAGAGGACTGGAAGGATATGGATCAAGTTCTTCAGACCCACCAACTCCTCAAAGATTTGTTTCAATGGAGCATGGACAACAAGAGGTTCAACCTAGCAACTCACTGGGCAGAACTTGGATCAAATTGCCAGAAGATCTGTCTCAAAGAGATATACTTCAAAGACCTAATGGAAATCACCAAAGGTTGGAATCCTACCAGGCAGCACAGACTCCTGGAGGCAAGGGCACAGAGGATAAGGGAGAATCAAGCCACTATCCAAGCAATAGAAGAACAATTAACCCAGACAGGGCCTACTCAGATTCCTTCAGGTTCACAAGGAGCAGGCCAAATCAGCTCCCCAGTGGCTTCACACCATTCAGAAACCAACAGATCTGTGGCCAAGAGTCACCATTCTTCACAATTCCAGGAAGTTTCCAGGAGAAGACAAGGAAACAAGGGCAAGAACAAAGCCTCCTTCAACCAGAGGAGGAAAGAGTCAGACCCCATGATCCAGAAGCTGTTAGATTTGGTAAAAGAAGTACACAAGAACCAGAAGTAGTTGTAAACCACTCTAGAATCAGTAGTCCTAGTAATAGAAACATTACCCCCACTCAGACTGAAAATAATATTGTCACATCTGAGAGTAACATCAACAGTGATACACTGTGGTTACAAATGTCCCAATATGCTGAACAATCTGCAAAGAAGTTTGCAGAAATTAAAGCTAGCCAAGAGAGGATGAGACAAACTCAAGCCTCCTTGGAACAAATAGTTAAAAATCTTCAAGAAGGATATGCTCAACTAAGCAAAGCCTCTGAAGAAACCAACAAAAGACTGAATATAGTCTTTTAAGAACAACACCACAGCACAAGGGACAGGGAGTGTCTGGATCAAGACATTAACAAATTGTTTAATGCCTATCATAGCTTGAAGTCCCAACCACAAGGGCAAGCTATGGAGAATCCATATCAACCAGATGCCATCAAACCAGATGCCATGATGTCGAATAAGGCAAGATCTCCATCACAATACCAGGATGGAGATGGCATGTCTTATTCAGAGAAGGAAGCCTTGAAACAGCTTCCTGAGGCCTCCAACTGGCCCAAATTCTCTGGATCAGGAGAATATGATCATATGGAACTCATAGATTATATTGATGGACTCTTCATTGATGTACCAAGCATACCAGACTACTGGATCACTGCTAGATTGAATACTGCACTTAAAGGTCATGCAAGTATATGGTACACAGAAATGAAAGAAATCCATGGCAGAAGAAACCGGCCATGGTGGAAGAATCAAATCATCCAAAAGTACAGTAATGGAACTTGGATATGGCAAAAGACCATGTCATTTGAAAATGACAAATACTCTGTGGACAAAGATCCATATGAGTGGTGTCTTAGACAGTCTAAAAGACTCGAAGCCATTGATCCTCAGATGAACATCCAAATGAGGAATCACAAACTCCTGACACAACTGCCAGGAGAACTAGAGCATGCAGTAAAATGCAGATGCAACCAAAATTGCACTCTAGATGACATACCCAACACCTTACAAGACATAAGGAAGAGGACAAATATAGGGAAATTCACCCCATATAAGAGCAGTAGTTTCAAAGAGAAACAACCTTTCAGGGTAGAGTTTAAAGACAAACCCAAAGAAAGAGTGGCAGAAGTGGCAAAGAAGAGAAATTCTTGTCACAATTGTGGTTCAAAAGACCACTATGCCAACAACTGTCCAAAGGCAAAGAAGAAAGTTTATGCCATAGAGAAAGTCCCTGAGGAAGAACCTCCAACAGAGGATTCTGATTCAGACTCTATGGGTGATGCCATCAGAGAACCATCTGAGGATGACCAAGACCCAAGAGAGGAATTTTTAGTGGAATACCAAGAAGAAACCCCACTTGAAATCCAGGACATACAGTTGGAAGCAGGCATGCCACAGGACACTGCTAACAAAAACTTGTGCAAACACACACAAGATGCACAAACATTCCTGGTTACACCAACCAAAGGAATGGCATATATACATGGAACAGCCACAAAAATGACTGTTTGTATTGACAATGCTCAGCATCCACTGATCATTGATAGTGGAGCACACTGCTCCATAGTGGCCAGAAACTATCTGGATACCCACTTCCCAAACTGGGAAAAACAGCTCTTGCCCACTAAGGCAAAGAACTTTAAAAGTGCATCAGGGAAGATGACTTCCATTGGGACAATTATCAAAGAGATAATTATACCCCACAGGAAGGGTAATATCAGACTCAACCCAGAGTTTGTAGTGCTTAAGGATGCCCACATCCAAGGGTTTTTACTGGGAACAGATTACCAGAGGATGTATGGCATAGATATTTACAACAGTAAAAATAGGTACATCACCATAGGTACTAACAAGGAAAAGAAATTTTTACTTGACATATACCAGATATCCTCTCAGGATCCACTGGAAGAACTTCTGAAGGAATTCAGAGAGGGACAGTTTAGCACTACCCTCACCAGTAAACAAAAACTAAGTTTACTGAAGATGCTGAGAAAGAACAGACCAGCATTTGCCATTGGTGAAGAACCATTAGGCAAGATCAAAGGCCATGATATAGAACTATATCTGGATGTGGAAAGGCCTTATCCACCCATGCTGAGAAGACCTCCTTATCCAGCAAGCCTGGAAACCAGGAAAGAAATTGAGAAACACATCAATGAAATCCTGGATATGGATGTCATCAGGAAGATTGGACATAATGAAATAGTGGAAATCACCACTCCTGTCCTAATCACTTGGCATGATGGCAAATCTAGATTGTGTGGAGACTTCAGAGCCCTGAATAACTACACAAAAGCAGACAGGTACCCTATACCAAGGATACCTCATGCCTTGGATAAGCTAGCCAAAGCCAAATACATAACCAAGATGGATTGTATGAAAGGCTTCCACCAAAATGGAGCTAAACCAAACTCCATGAAATTACTCAGAATAATATGCCATATGGGCATATATGAGTACACCAGAATGCCATTTGGCATTAAGAATGCACCAGCCCACTTCCAAAGGATGATGGACACCATATTCCAAGAAGAAATAATGGAAGGCTGGATGGTAGTATATATTGATGATATCATTATATACTCAGAGACATGGGAAGACCATGTACAATACATAGACAGAGTTCTAAGTAAATGTATACCCATCAATCTGAAAATTTCACTCAAGAAGTGTAATTTTGGCCAACAAGAGCTACTAGCTCTGGGACATAAAGTCTCAGGTCTTAGTCTGGCAATTGACCAGAACAAAGTAGCAGCAGTACTGCAAAAGCCAGCACCAAAGAACATCAAAGAGATGCAATCTTTCCTTGGGTTTGCTAGCTACTATAGAAACCATATCAAAAATTTTGCACACATAACCAGTAGTTTATACAAGTTATGTTCAAAAGATGTAGTTTTTGAAATAACCAAGGAGAGGAGGGATGCATATGAGAGAATCAAATATGAACTCACCAATGCACCAGTGCTCATCTTACCTGACTTTGAACTACCATTCAAGTTATTTATAGATGCAGCATGCAGCCAAGGCTTAGGAGCAGCCCTTCACCAAAGACAAATTGTAGATGGTGAACCAAGAGAGGGTGTAATATGTTACATCTCTAGGCAGCTGAAAGATTCAGAAGCCAGGTATGGGGCCACCCAGACTGAATGTCTATGTCTAGTCTGGGCTCTAGAAAAACTCCATTATTATTTGGAGGGTACAGTCTTTGAAGTCTACACAGACTGCACAGCCTTGAAGTCTTTACTAAACATGAAGACTACTAATAGACATATGCTGAGATGGCAAATAGCTATCCAGGAGTATAGAGGGAACATGACCATCATATACAAGGAAGGTAAAAGCCATACCAATGCAGATGGCCTCAGCAGATGGCCACTGGACAATGTCAAGAGCAATCCAGCTTATGACCCAGAAGTTGCAGCCAAAATCCCTATCCATTTCATGAAAAAAGATAGGAGGAGGAACTTCAGATTTTCTGAATGGGCACCAGGGAATGGTACCCTTGACAGTAGAAACACTGATTCAGAAGGAACAGAAACTCCCATACTGGGAATAAGCTCCTCAGAACTGCACAATGAATTCTTCAGTACAGTACAGAAGTCTTATGCCAAACACAAACAGTGTAGCATACTACTCCAACTCCTTCAACAAAAGTACAGGAGCCCAGAACTGGAAACCCAGCTGGAAGAACCCTGGTTGAGGGCCTATAAGGACAATAAGTTTTTTCTTATAGATGGCCTGCTCTAACACAGAGAAAAGCACACAAGTGCACTCACAGTGGTAGACAGAGACCACATCTCATTGATCCTACAAGAATGCCATGACTGCCCCTACATGGGACACATGAGTGAAGACAGGACCAGAGAGAGGGTAGCAAGCACAGCTTGGTGGCCCAAGTGGGAACAAGAGTTGATTGAATACATCAACACTTGTGAAAGATGCCAAAAGGCAAATAGGAAACATGGGAAGAAGTATGGGTTACTTCAACACATAGAAGAACCCAAGCACCCATGGGAAACCATCAACATGGACTGGGTTACAGGACTTGTCCCAGGAGGCAAAGAAAACTACAATGCCTGTTTGATCATAGTTGATAGGTTCAGAAAGAGCATGAGGTGTCTACCATGCCATAAAGAAGACACAGCCATGGATACTGCTTTGTTGTTTTGGAATAACATCATATCCACCTGTGGAGTCCCTAAGATCATCATTAGTGATAGGGACCCAAAATTCACATCTGAATTTTGGACTAACTTATATGACATGCTTGGCACCAAACTTGCTTTTTCCACAGCTTACCATCCACAAACAGATGGCCTAGCTGAAAGGATGATCCAAACAATGGAGGACATCCTCAGAAGATTCTGTGCCTATGGCATGGAATACAAGGACCATGAGGGATACACCCATGATTGGGTTACCCTCTTACCAGCAGTCCAACTGGCTTATAATACAAGCCAGCACTCCACCACAGGTAAAACACCTGCACTGGTGGAGAATGGGTGGAACCCCCTGTTACCTGTGGATCACTTGAAGAAGAATCTTCTAACCATCCACCCCACAGCCAAAGACTTCCATTATATGTGGAAGAAAGCCTGTGACACTGCTGCCAAATGCATAGCTGAGGCCAAAGAGTATAACAAGCAGAGGTGGGACAAATCACACATGGAACCTGACTTTAAGGAAGGGGACCAGGTGTTAGTGTCTACACTGAACTTTAACAATCTCAAGGGACCCAAGAAAATGAGAGACTCATTTGTAGGGCCCTTCACTATCATTAAGTTGATAGGGAAGAATGCAGTAGAGGTCAAGCTCACTGAGGAGTTTTCCAGGAAACACCCAGTCTTTCCAGTGAGTTTGGTCAAACCATACTTCCAGACAGAGGAGGATAAATTCCCCTCCAGGAGGAAGAATCCCACACCACAAGAGATAGTGGAAGTGGAGGACTCCCCTGGACCTGTGAGTAAGATCATCAGGGCCAGGAAGATCAGACTCAATGGGAAGGATCAGAGACAATACCTATTCAGATTCAAGAACCAGACAGCAGATAAAGACAAATGGTTAGCAGAAGATGCCATACCAGATGGGAACCTTCATTTAAGGAGATTCAGAGCCTCTAGGAGGACTGAACAGTCTCATCAATGATGAGCCTTTTTTGGAGGGAGGGTATGTCAGCCTGTGACTCAAAACCAGAGCACAAGCATGACAGCCAAAATACCATAAACCAATGGTATAGCCAAGATACCACCAAAACATGGAGCTGAGCCAAATTAGCTCAAAAGGTATTAAAAGATAGAGGAAACTCACCTCTTTCTGAAAATATAAGTCCCATCACCATAGGACAAGAAGTGACAAAGTTATTCCTGCTCAAAGTTATTGCTGAGCATAAACCTTAATTTTCATCTTTCATCTAAAATCTAGAAGGAGAGGCTTAACCTCATCAAATGGGTATTCAAAATGAATCTCTAAGCCAGGGCTATCCAATGGTACCAGCCAAACTGAGCTAGCACCAATATTACTGGGGTTATGGTCAATTTCAGGCCAAATAAGGGTGAACAAAATATTCACCTCTCATCTAACTTCTACAGTTTTAGTGTGAGATACCTGAAGTGGGATATCTTTGGAAAGCGCACAATCAGGGCTATCTGATGGTGCCATCCACTCCTTCATATCTCAACTATAACAGAAGCTATGAGGCAAACAAGCTCAATACAGCTTTTTGCCCAAACCACGCCTATGTACAAAAAACCTTGTACATGGGATAACTTTGCCATATTTAATGATAACCATACCAAATTGGGTACCATTGTGTAGAGCCCATACAGGGCTATCCAATGAACCAATTTTGAGGTTGATATCTCAAAACCCGACAGAGTTATGGCTGGTTTAAGGTCAAAATCCCACCTGCTGTCATATACAGCCCTACCATGGGATAATATCTCATAATCATGAATATGAGGTGTCAAATAGATGAAGAAGCATGTTTTTACTTCAATACCTCATATGTCAGCCAATACTCGGGACCCATACAGTTTCTGTACAGCATTCTATGCGTCATACACATCAGAATCAGGCTGTGAGGTCCCCAGATGAAAATTTTCACCCTGTATTGGTGAAAACCGCCCAGATGTGGTTTCAAAACCACATCTGAGCCCAATACAGGGTATACAGGCTGTTTGCAAACCACAAGCCTGTCCTGGAGAGTGAAAAATCTTCACTTCCTCTACGTGGAAAGGTCTAGCAGCCTTTCCACCCCAATTTCAGGATAAAAGGAGGGCTTTTCATAGCCAAAATCATATCCTCATCCTGCTCTTGAATAAACTACGTAGTAAACTGTCAAAAACAGTTTTACTCTTGGTTAATAATCAGGTATAATTATAAATTTAATTATTGTAGTCTTTTATTATTGTAACCCAACAGATAAAGCTGCACCCAGGGCTTTCAGCAGCCCTCACCACCACTATATCTCTATAGTAAAGCCCTTAAAATCCTAATTTAATCATCCATTATCAACTTTATTATCTTTTAAAACCATTTTTACCGTGTCACAGTCATAGTTTTAGCTGTAAATAGCCTTATTACATCTTCAACATAGACTCATCCTGACATCAAAACTAAACCCAAAAGGAAGTAAGATTTAGTGAACCTCATGAGCTTTCAGATGAAGAAATTATCAATGAAGTAGAGAAATACATCAAAATTATGGAAGGAAGAGACAAGAAATTAGAAGACACATACCATATCAGCTTTTTGAACAGATCATTGAACAACCAAGAAGAACCTTACATAGGCAAACTGGAAAACCCTGAGTTCCTCTAGCAACCTCCCAATGAAGATTATGAAACAGAATCAGTCTTAGAAAATGAATACAACTACCTTTAATTTCCATATATTAGCTTTGAAGAAACTTATGGGGATGAAGCTCCAGAAAATTTATGTGAAGAGAAATATTTATTTCATCTTCCAGGAGCAAACTTGAGAAATATCCAAGTACTAGATTTCTTAAATGAAGAGGGAATTAAAGGAAACCTCTCAAATCAATTCTGGTATAAAACATTTCCAATGGTAATTTTACCAAGAAGAGGACTCTACTTCAATCGAATTTGGTCCCAGTGGTACCTTGGATCAAATGGATCAACAAACCAAACTGGAAGACTAAAATGGGTTGAAGATGGATATATATTCATTGATGAATGCTTAAGGTGGTCAGAATTTCCATCAGTACCAGAAATTGAGGAAAGAAGTGCCTTTGTGGAAGCCCTCAAAGACCTTATTTTGGCCAGGCTACTCAACAGACACTCACCTTTCCCACTTGGGGGAGCAAAACTCTAAACAAAATTAACAAAGTCAATATCTTTCTCTTAAAGTGTATTATTATTCATTCATCAAACTTATTATTAGTTTCCTTTATCAATTCTTCTCCCATAAGGAAGAGAGCTCCTTCCTTATCAAAGATTAAAATCATTTTATCAACCAAAATAACAACTTTCACTCACCCAAACCATAAAATCACTAGGCAGTGACCTCCTGCCTTATCAAAGAGGAAACTCATTTCTTATCAACCAAGATTACCATTTTTATTCACCAAAAATCAAGAGCTGTAGGCAGTGACCTCCTGCCTTATCAAAGAGGAATATTGAAGTTCTTACCCAGATTTATCATTCAAAACCCATCAAGCTTACCTTTAAACTATTAAACTCTTTGCAGTGACTTCCTTCTTTAAAAAATAATGTTGCCATTTAATCAATCCTAAAAAGTTAAAAACCAAAAAAATAATTCAGTTAATATTCTTTTAATAAATAAATTTGATACTATTTTCAATTCATCTTACCTTTAACACTTAGAAATCCACCAAATCCTTTGAAATGGTATCATGGCCATTGTTTGATGAAAATACGTGGTCAATGGACACAAATATAAGCTGGATAGAAGAAGAAGAAGCCTGGTCCAATTAAAATAATGCACAAGAATAAAATAAAAATTCTTAATGGATCTTGCAAATAAAACTAGAACCCTGTCCTGATATTTTCATAATAGTCCTTCCATATATTGAGTTTCAGGACATCTTTGAAAAAGAAAAATCACCATCAGAAATTTACATTCCTTATCCATTGAAAGAATTACATGAACCAAACCTTACAAAATATTAATTCCTGGAGTTACTGACCTGGGATGAAACTGATGGCAATCTTGGAAACCAATACTGGAATGGAATATTTAACATTGATGAACACCTCAGCAAATAGCTATTTTGGAGGACCTGGGAGTGCCAAGACTGGTTCAACCTCCAGAATTTTCAAATTAAAAATAAAAAAATTAGTACACACACAGGAGGATATACTGTAAAGAATACCCTATGGGATTCCCACTGGGAAGAATCAGTTATAATGGCAATCCTCAGTCTCAAAAGTGGTGCAACTGATTTTAATACAGAAAATTAGAAATACTTCTGTCATGAATACCTTTTCAAAAGTCTCAAAAGAGACAAATGGAGGGGAGGTAAATTTCTCCAACAGGAATTATTGAAGGAAATACTTGGTTGAAGGAATTTTTCAATATACATGAATCCCACCTGCTAAGTCCTCAATTCATTATTTTATCCATTGGTCTCTTTTTTTCAATTTGTTCTTCTTTCAATAATCAAAAAAGAGACAGAAAATAAAATCATAATAAACAAAAAATGAGATTCAGTTGAGATAAGCTTAGAAGGAAGAATGAAATATAAACCTACCTTAATTTGAAGATTCTTGTTATGATTATATTTCTCTTTTTCTAAATATAAAAAAACAAAATATCAATAAATAAATAATTATTGTTGATTCCAAAAAAATAACAAGATAAAATAAAAAATCAAATAAATAAAGACAAAATCCGTCTTGAATCAATTTCCATTCATAAATTATAACTAAAAGATAAAACAAAGACTTACATAATATTAAAATACCTATTTTGTTTTTATTTATTTATCTATTTTTCTCCAATCTTATTATCTATTTTATCTCATTGTCTAATTTTATTCAAAATAAAATAAATTAAAAATAAAATCATTAAAAAAATAACAATAAAAATATATAAGGAGAAACTGTTTTTCATTGCTAATTTTGTTCCCTTTCCTCATTGTTACTCCACCTAACCTTTTTTCATTTTTTTCTTTTTTAATTTGATTCTGACTACATTGAAGCTCTTTTCTATGGAATTATAAAACTAATATATTACAACTAAAGGCATAGTTTCTCCATTTAAAATTACAGGAGGCCTAACACTGTTCTATAACAAAAGGGTAAATGACACATCATAAACCATTATGAGGGAAAAGGTTTTAGGGCCCATTTTAACACTTTCTTTTTGGAAAGAGTGATGATTTTGGTTGATGATCCAAGAGCCTTGGGTCAACCTCACCATTCAAAAAAGAATAGAAGGCCAAAGCAGCAGTAGGTTTAGGCTGGTGATGGTCAGGAGAGCTAGCTGGTGGAGATTGAGAGATTTTGGATAAAGACCATTGGCAGTAAGCAATTCTCACACCAACCTCCTCAACCTTTTGGTCAGAGGAATACCTAAAATAAGGTCTTCCAGCTTCTCAGTGGTAAATGGGCAAAAATAATTGAGAAATTCAGCAGCAAATCCAACATCATGATCACTCATTTTTATTCTGAAAAAATATCAAAAGAAATAAGTAAACAAAAAAAGAAGAAAATCCTATAGCAAGGAAGTAATAGCATACCAAGGTTGGTCACTTTAGATAAAACACAAACAGGTGTTGGGTTAATGGATGAAATAAAATGAAACAGGATGATTTCTTGGGTCCATTTATGGAGATAATTGATTTCAGACCTTCAACTCCATCCTCACCATGGAATAAACCTATTGGTCTAAAAAGGTAAAAGAGAATGAAAGGAATCGACCATTAGTAGTTCCAACATCAGTCCATCAACAATTGGGTGCCAAAAGAGAAGAATTAAGAACAAGATTCCTTTGTTTACTAAAGTAACAAACAAACCTGAACTCTGATAACAGAACTAACTAGAACCTAATGAAGGAAACTCTTTCAGAGGACAATGTCATCCTAAGTTAATTCTAATGAATAAAAATACTAATGAAACATTTTCAATTCAATTCTCACCTCAAAGCTTCCTATGTGACTTGGGTTGGGTGTTTAACAATGGGTGATACTGGTATGACTTGCAGATAGATTGTTCATTTAATTTAATTGTATTATCATACCCTACACCCAATTACAGAAGAGGAAGGTGATTCAAAAACTAATTGAAACAATATAAGACCTATCTGATCTTCTTAAGATCACCTGAAAAAATGTCAGGATGAAACTATGATAAAGGTGGAAATAGGCTAGTTACAACTTTAACTATGTTTGTGACACGTTAAAAATGGTTAAAAAAGATTTATAAGAGTTGAAGATGATTTGACTTAAGATTAAAAGGGCTTTACTATATATAATATAGTGGTGGTGAGCGCTGTTGAAAGCCCTGGCTGCAGCTTTATCTGTTGGGTTACAATAATAAGACACTACAATAATTAAGATTTATAATTATACCTGATTATTAACCAAGAGTAAAACTGTTTTTGACAGTTTACTACGTAGGTTATTCAAGAGCAGGATGAGGAGACAATTCTGGCTGTGAAAAGCCTCCTTTTTATCATGAAATGGGGTAGAAAGGGTGCTAGACCTTTCCACATAGAGGAAGTGACAATTTTTCACTCCCTAGTACTGGCTTGTGGTTTGCAAACAGCCTTTACAACCTTTATTGGGCTCAGATGTTGTTTTGAAACCACATCTGGGCAGTTTTCACCAATACAGGGTGAAAGTTTTCATCTGGGGACCTCACAGCCTGATTCTGATGTGTATGATGCGTAGAATGCTGTACAGAACCTGTATGGGACCCCAGTATTGACTTACATATGAGGTATTGAAGTAAAAACAAGCTTCTTTGTCTATTTGACACCTCATACTCATGGTTATGGGATATTATCCCATGGTAAGGCTGTATTGGTCAGAATGTGGTATTTTGACCTTAAAACAGCTATACCTTTGTCAGTTCTTGAGATATCAACCTCAAAACTGAAACAGTGTGTATCCCTGTATTTGTTCTACACAATGGTACCTTATTTGATATGGTTATCATTAAATATGGCAAAGTTATGCCATGTACAAGATTTTGGTACATATGCGTGTTTTAGGCAAAAAGCTGTATTGAGCTTGTTTGCCCCATAACTTCTGCTGTAGTTGAGATATGGGGAAGTGGATGACACCATCAGATATCCCTGATTGTTCTCTTCCCAAAAGGACCCCACTTCAAGTATATCACACTAAAACTGTAGAAGTTAGATGAGAGGTGAATGTTTTGTTCACCCTTATTTGGCCTGAAATTGACCATAACTCCAGTAATATTGGTGCTAGCTCAGTTTGGCTGGTACCATTGGATAGCCCTGGCTTAGAGCTTCATTTTGAGTACCCATTTGATGGGGTTAAGCCTCTCCTTCTAGATTTTAGATGAGAGGTGAAAATTAAGGTTTATGCTCAGCAATAACTTTGAGCAGGAATAACTGTGTTATTCTTTGTCCTATGGTGATGGGACTTATATTTTCAGAAAGGGGTGAGTTTCCTCTTTCTTTTGATACTCTTTGAGGTGATTTGGCTCAGCTCCATGTTTTGGTGGTATCTTGGCTATACCATTGGTTTATGGTATTTTGGCTGTCATGCTTGTGCTCTGGTTTTGAGTCACAGGCTGACAAAAAATGAGACAAACCCATGGAAATCATCAATAACCATAGACATCACGAAAACATAAACACCAGCTTGATCAAGTGTTGGCTATTTGAAATAAAAATAAGACTTTACCTGGAGTGTATAATGCAGCTCTGATCATAATTGAAACCTCACCTTAGGGTATTTTGACTGTTTCCAAACGCCCTAATTACCTCCTGACCCCTCCAAGACAACCCTGACTTCCTAAAACCAAATTCAAAACTACCAACCAACACCAACTTACCCAATTCAGTTCTATTTATTAAAATAGTGTAAACGCTGTCTAGTATTCAAAGAAACCACAATTGACTTACTTACAAGCAGTAATAAGAGTATAGGAATCCAAAATAATCCATCTGAATCTACTTATAAAAAAAATATGGGGTTGACAGAACCCCAGCAGCCTAAAGCCAATGTCCATGGGAATTTTAAACAAACCTGACTGATTGTATACTCTATCAAGGGATAAAATATAGCTCTTGCATCATAAATAATTCACACAGAAGCACCATACAGCCCACAAAATTAAGCTATCCAGCAAAGTAAGGGGTTTAGAACACCCTCACATCAAAGAATAAACCACCCTAAGTGGCTTAAAGCATAATGAAGTTCTTTTCCACAAGATTGGAGACAAAAATAGCCACCCAAATTGTCTATAAGCACTCTTAACGGTATTACAATACATTTAAGCTTACAAGAGCACACCCAAAGCACCCTGAAGAGTCCTAATGACCTTTATAAAATCCTGTGAAGCTGACTACCTTACCTGCTTACAACAAAGAAGTCTTATAAATATAGATGGGGAGGAATTAGTCCTCAACATGACTTCAACCTGTTGGATTTTTTTGGTAAATAATAATAAAAGTGTTGAAAAGTAGGGCCCTGATCAAGGCGTTAAGCTTCTCAATTTCTTTTTATGCTTATTCATTAAATTACTGATCATTTGATTTACCAATATTTCAGTATTTCTTTTTAATGAAATTATTGGGAGAAACAAGATGGTCATATTAAAAGGAAGGGAGAGAAAGAAAAGCCCTCATCAAGGCTTAAAACTGATATTTTATTTTCTATTAATTTATCGGAAATTTCTTTTCTCTTATTTCCACAGGTCTTAGAAAGAAAACAACAAAATTACAAAGGAGATTAAATAATAAGAGCCCTCACCGGGGCGAATCTCGTGTCAATCGTCGGCGATTGACTTCACGTCAAGCAAACGTCAAGCAGGATAAAAGTCGAGCTCACGTCAAGTGAAAATCAAGCGAACGTCGAGCACACGTCACACTCTGGTCTTACACCAAATCCTGTGACATCCAATAATATTGGTTCCCCTGTGCCTTCAACTCAGATTCCTCACCGCCTGATCATCCCACAACCGTCCGATGATTGGTAAAAATTACACCAGACCCGCCTGTTTGCACACACACACATCAAAGATGTCCTTCAGCCAGTCTTGATGTAGGCGGGGGGTTTGACTTCACCAGGTCATCCATGAAGTGTGCGTGTGCATGCGTGGGGGCGGGTGCGTTTGCGTGTGCATTGGCGTGTGCGGGTGGGTTTGCGTGTGCATTGGCGTGTGCGGGTGGGTTTGCGTGTGCATTGGCGTGTGCGGGTGGGTGTGCGTGTGCGGCTGCGTGGGCGTGTGCATTGGCGCGTGCCGGTGGGTGTGCGTGTGCGTGTGCATTGGCGCGTGCGGGTGCACATGCGGGTGTGGGTACGCAAAAGCCGATTCCGCTTCCAACATGATGATGGCGCAGTTAGAAATTTTGGATGCTGTGAAAGGTGAGTGTGTGGGTCATTTGATCATTGGACTTGGCTTATTCACACTGTACCCAATGTCAAAATAGTAACTTCTTTGTGGCAATGTGAAATAATGGGCTTTGCTTGTCACAATGGCATGTCTCTGTCACTAAATTTTGAGGCAATTATTTCACTAGCAAAATTGCTAATGAATCTGAGAGATTTGCATTTTAGTAGACTAAATATCATGAAATAACGGCTTTATCATTACAAGCAGTCCACATGACAGAGCTTTGTTATCATACAATCCACAGTTACCTTCTATTTCTTCTTCAGATATAATCAAGTGTCCATCATCAAAACCAACAGCTTTATAAATATTCAGATGCGGCCAATCTGGTAGGAAATTCACATCAATCTTCAAAGGTTTTAAAATCAGAAAGTTATTGTTCAGTATGCTAGATGGCTCAGAGACTTTGAAAATGCTATCAATAATACCAAATTGTCGTGAGTTGCCCCTCAGAAAACATATCACACTGTTGCTGATATTTTTGGATTCAGTTGAAAATATATTGTTCCCAATATTAATGTTTGAAACTGGAAAATACCAAGGTGAGACAATCCTTGAAGTGGGAGGACTTGTGGATTGCACGGTAGTGTCTAAGCTGATCCAATCAACTATTTCCCTTGTTGCATGAAAAGTCTGTAAGTACTCAACCAGGCAATCATAATTTTGTTGGTCATGGCGGGATGGCTTGTTATATTTATGGTGATTGAACACGGCAGGTGGCTGTGATTCGAAAAGCTGTTTTATTTCACATGGCACAGATGGGGATTTCAGGAGAACGGAAAGGTTGGAACATCGACAGATATGTTGAAGTAAGGTTTTATCTATATCATCTATTCAGAGTGGCAAAAAGTTAGTCTTATTCAGTTCAGGTGTTTAATCAATGTGAATATATTGATCTTATTAATTGACTTACATATCTTGTTATTTGTTGGCATCTTTGCAAATACTCCAATCAAGCGC
The DNA here is from genome assembly GCA_023105745.1 of Austropuccinia psidii. Taxonomy (NCBI): domain Eukaryota; kingdom Fungi; phylum Basidiomycota; class Pucciniomycetes; order Pucciniales; family Sphaerophragmiaceae; genus Austropuccinia; species Austropuccinia psidii. The sequence goes on along the minus strand of JALGQZ010000004.1, from coordinate 25,104,109 downwards.
TCATAACCCCATGTGGCTGAGGCTTGTGCTGGGCCCCAACGTTGGAAGAGTTCGGGAATATGATCAGCAAAATGATGATTTGGTTTACTTTTCTGTTTTGGGAACAGGTGTTGATTGGAAAGGCGGAATTTTTTCCAATGTTCAGCAAATGCAGTCGCATCATCTATTGAAACAGTCCAGCTTGTGGCAATGTTGATAGCACTAATCAAATGGAATGTATTCTTGGCTAGTTCATTTGCAAGTTCTTCTGACTGACCCATTTTTCTTTGAGTGTTGGCAGATTGGTGTGCATCTAATGACATCTGTTGACTGAGCATTAGAAATGGAATATAGACCTTATATAAGAGAGCCCATTCAGCGGCTTTTAAGCTACCATGAGAGGGGGAACCCATTTTGCGGGGAACTCTTGTCCATGATGAGGGAATTATGGTCTCAGATATGATTTGTCGGAGATGCTCAAGAGCCTCACCCTTGATCTGGTGATCACTCAGTGCAGTGATATCCAATTCAGAGGGTATTTCAGAAGTGGGGATGTAATCGGCATCAAATGAAGGAATCTCCGCAGAACCACTAGATGGATGTTCTGTGTTAGGGGTGGGCATTGGGAAGTAGTTTTTTCGGGTGGAAGTAGTGGGGAGTGGCTCATTTATTATTTTTGCTGCGTCTCTTCTCAGGGAGCGGGCCTCTCTCAATGTGATTTTATCAAGAGAGCTGTTGGAGGTCATGGAATCTGAGTCTGAACTGTTGGTGTCATTGGATTTCCTGCGGGACCTGAAGTAAATTTTTGATTTCGCCTCTGGAATGCACAATTTGAAAGTTGCATGATCCTTCAAAATTCCAAGTATTAAATTATGCATTATGTCAAGATTAACCATTCTGGTTGCATCCCAATACGGAAGGTCTTCCAAAATTGAATATCGCACTCCATACTCAGAGAAAATTGCTTGTCTTTGTTGTGGGGTTGCCCGAAGCCATTTGGCAATGGTTGATTTATGACTTTGGTATGAGCGCGTGTAGTGAAATTGAGGACCAATTTCTTCAATTTGAGCTTTGTGAATGGTGCAAAAATTACAAAAGTGGTTTCCTGAATGGGAAATAAATCCAGTAAGCTTGCGCATGGCAACCACATCCGCAATGGCTGTGAGGATGGCAACACGGATAAAGGATCCTGATGGACCTGTTGAGGTGGGTGCAAAATGGTAACCTTGCCATAGCTCTTTGAGCTCGTTGATGAGTGGCATTAATAGATAATTCAATTGAAGCGCAGTTGGCTCCTTCGGACCAGGGATGATTCCTGCAACATAGACATTCTCGGGCTTCAATCTTTCACTTGGGGGGAGATTAAGACAAATAAGCATGATAGGTCCAATGCTAGCCAACCGGGTTGACTTTCCATGTGCATTAAACCAGTCCACATATATGGAGAAGGCCAATGCACCAGGAATGGACATGAATGGGGGGTCATGGATATTTCTAGTGCCAGTGAAGCGTCTCCAGACCAATCCATCCCAGACGTCACGTTTTGGGGAATCTTTGGGAGTTTGGGATTGTTGATGTTGATGCAGAATGTCCATAATTCCAGCCCGCTGGAGGAATCTGGCAAGCCAATTTTTGAATGGTTGATAAATGAAATGTTTTGTTGGTATAAATTTTTGCTTCATGTTGGTTGTGTTTTGGGTTTGGGGTTCAGATGAATAGATGAATTTGCCTAATGATTGTGTGCAAGGGGGATCATGATCATTTGGGTCATTATGGCGTTGACAGTGGGGTTGGTCAGTTGTGACTGATTCAGTAAGGCCATTAAGAGAGAAACATTGAGGACAACATATATAGTTTTGAATCACTGGCTCCAATTGGAGATGTTCAAATATGGTACTCAGATCTTGAGGTATATGGAATGCAGGAGCGGGGGGACCAGCTGAGCTTGAGATACTGGACTTGATCAGCAGGTTCAGGGCGGGGTTGAGTATGCGTGAAGCCCTGCGGGGTAAATTATACCTTAATGATAGAATGGCAGATATTATCATTCCTAGGTCTTGTGGGGGAAGGGTTTGACTGCCACTATATGGTTTCTGTGCAGTTGAATTGAGACCCGCAGGAGTTGAGAAAGTGCTTTGGGTCAAACGTGAATAATCAGCTGGGAAGATTTGATCCAATAGAATTTGTGGGCACCCAGATCCTGATGCAGAAGTAGGGATGTTTGGAAGGGATTTGGGTGCAATGGTTGATTTGAGCTTTTTAATGTGCTGTTTATATTGGAAAGGTGTGAAGGCAACTCCTTGCCTATCACCCTCAGGGGAAGAATGTGTTTGAGTTGAGCAGTGTTGACACATGCATATACGCATTGAGGAATATGGCCGGGTTGTCATTGTTGCAGGAATTGGGAGTACGGTTGGTTTGTGTATAAATATCTATGGTTGATGTGAAAGTGTTTAGGAGTATTATTAATTGGAAATAAAATTCAGTGATTATTTATGAAGCGGGAGATGATTTGAGCCAGCTGAGGATTTTATCCCATTTGTAATGGAGCATGAGCTGCAGTGGATAAAGTTTAACATGTCTCATCTGGATGGCGGAATTGGTTAGGCGTTTAATTGGGTAAAATGCCATGCTGCTCAATGCTCATACATATTCTAGTTTATTTACACATTGTGATAGTGCGGGTTTGACCATTGAGGGGGTTCCATTAGTGAAGTGTTACCATTGAATTGAGGGGATTAACATTTAATCCATGTACGCTGGCACGCCATCGTACATGGTTTAAACCTTATTACAGACATAACTATATAACTCTATTACATAAGGGGTTGGAGTGCAGCTAAAGTCTTGGTATTTGGTTTGAGTACGGCGGGCTTTGAATCAGTTGGAATGTGATTTGGATTGTCTTGCCTTTCGTGAAAAGGTGATGTCTCTTTTGTGGGTAAATCCTTCATGAATATACCCCTTTACAGATGTACAATGTTGGGGAATTTCAATGCATATATTGGCAGTTTGGATAATTCACAAAATGTGACAATGGGGAGGCGGAAATGTTACCAAATATGATTACCTATGGATGATGGGTCCCCTTTCAGATCAAGGAAATATCACATTATATGCTGGTAGGCCGTGCAGGGTGGTTTCCGACAAAAGCGGAGGAGCTCAAGAGGAGGCAGGGAGGATTCTCCTCAAAAGAGTCTTATCCGACTTCCACACAACACTTAGTTCCAACTATTCATAGAATTTCTCTATTCTAAATTTGAAAAGATTTCATCTCATATCACTCTATTTTATCATAATACTGAGGTGTTTTATCTAGTTAAAAATATTACTGTACTTTTTCGGCCCTTATGTCATTTTTCAAGTCACATAAATCCCGTTCAGGTTCTGTTCATGACTCAAATAGTGAATCTAGCATAGAATATGTTCAAACACAGTCACCATTGAGTCCCAACATTCCTCTCACAACCCCTATCGCATCCTCAATGAATGTATCAGGTCTTAACATTGATGTGGGCAATCCAAAGGCTCCAACTTCAAGCACTTGGTCGATCCCAAATATTTCCGTCACTCCAATTCCCCCGAATCCCACTAATACACAAATTCATGTGTCTCAGGGGCCAGAAGGCACACCTCAAATCTCCTCACACGCTAATCCCCAATCAAAATTTCCACGTGAGTTCCTCCTTAATCCCGGTCGGAGTCCAGTCGCATCCCAGGATCCCTTTGGCCAAAGTAAACAGCCAACCCTCAATATTCCATCAGGATCGCAGGTTCATGTGGGTGATGAAAGGCGCGTGGATGGGGGGCGACGAAAAAGACCTTTGGAAAATGTAACTTGGAGCGGTCTGTCGGAGGGAAATCCAGTATTGACGCTTCATCAAAGTAAGTCATTTGAATTTTGGAGTAGAAACTTATTCATGATTTGATATGTTTGTTTCATGGGTTAGATATGGCACCTAAAGGCAAGTCAGTCCGATCTCAGGAGCCAATTGAAGATCGTGAGGATGACCAGTCTTCATTAATGTTTTAATGTGTTAACTGATGATTTGCATAGCAGGGGATGAACTTTATGCGTCTTCACCTCTGGTCCATAAAGAGAAAGTCAGTGGACGTCATCATCCATATGCCTCCAAACCAAGAACGGGTCATGCCAGTACATCAAGAGAAACAATGGTGGATGATGAGGATGAGAACATGTCTCCGACTCAAAGTGAAAGAAATGATGAACCAAGGAGGGACAATTTCACAGCGCATGAGCAAGGCACTCAATCAAATAGTGAGTTCACCCATCCTCAGCTGGGCCTCGCCCAGAGTATGCTTGAACAATCCGAGGTCAGACAGCAAAGGAACCAGGCCCGCAAAGCTCACAATGTGGCAAAACGTGCAAGCCAGAAGGAGCAACAAAAATGGCTGAAGGCAGAACTTCCAGAGAATGTCCATGGAATGAGATCAGCAGTACACGCACATTGCCTGTTCCTACTCAAAGTTAGGGATAAGGATTTTTCCTCACTACCAACACCACCCAGCACAGAAGAGCGTGAAATTGCAATTCAAGTGGCTGGTCATCTCGGTTATGTCCCCGAGGATGTGTTCAATGAGCCATCAACACAGGTTCAGTCTCAGGGTTTCCAAAGCTACTGCGAAAATGAGCTCCACAAGCTAGGACTAAAGCGATTCACTTGGGACTGGGAGAGCTCATGGCAACATCCGTTCAACGAGCTGATGTCTATGGTGTTTTACCGTACATTCCGTCTCGCACTTGTCAGCACTGAGTATCATCACTACTGTTGGAACAAGGATCATAACAACTATGGGGTCGTGGCGGCTTTAATGGAGCGATATTTCACTTATTTGAAAAGAGAATGGAAGTCTATTCAAAAGGATGCCGAGTATTTGGTAAAAAAGAAAGAGAATCAAAAGCTCGCAAAGATTCGTCAAAGAGTTAGTTACTGTATCTCTTCTTCATTGTGGACCAAGTCTGATGATGATCTACTTGATTATGTGCAGACCTGTGAGCGCCGTCGTGAATGGTGTGATACGGCTAAATTTCCCATCCTAGCATCACAATTCAATGACCCTCGAGTATGCTCAGATACTGAGGAGGTACTGGAAAATGGCCGTCAAGTTTACCGCAAAGTGGGATTACGCTGGCGCTCCCAGTTATTTAATGATTTGGTATTGAAAATGGATAGAGACATAGAGTTTTGTAATCGGATTAAAAAAAAGGGTAAAAAAACTATTGATAGATTGCCAGAATTACGATCGACAGATGATGGTGATATTCCGGAAGGCCTATCATTTCAGGTATTTGATCAAGATTGGCTCAAAGGCTGTAGTAAGATGCAGACTAGCGCCCTCAAGATACTTGACATGCCAGTTATTAGGCCTAATGGTGATGCTCTGCAATAACTTAGTAATTGGTCACGGTATAGCACTGTGACAAATTAAAATTTTGTGAATTATTTGTGCAGGTGTAATAAAATCTGATTATTATCTCTTAAGGATGCAACAACTTGCTAAATATGTTAGAATATAGACAATATGAATTGAAATGTATCACCATCTCCCTTGCAATAATACTCTATTGCTCATTTTCATTGAGGAAATATTGAAGAAGTTCGATCCAGCTCATGGTGTTCATAATTTTGGACCTGTGCCAGAGTCAACAGGAGTTATCAACTTTGTCAATCACAAATTATATAATATCAGTAAGGCTCACGCAGTTAATGATTTTTTCTTTTCTTGGACCTATTGGTAATTGGAATATGGCATTCCCATAAGGAATGATTTCAGAATAGTAATACAATCAAGTGAAAGATGAGCTTGAAAGGTACCTTCCGCATGTTGACCTCAACTGAATGAGGAGTGATATAGTGGATGACCTGTACAGGTCGTTGTTGGCCAATACGATGTAGACAATCAACAGCCTGAGCCTCAATGGCTGGGTTCCAATTGGGCTCCTGGAAATGTGGATGTCAGGGTCCGAAAATCAGGGGAGAATTTTGGGGGGCCCCTCACCATTAAATAGACTACATTAGCACAAGTTATATTGAGGCCAGTTCCAGCCACGGCAATGGATGCAATGAGTACTTCACATTCAGGATTATTGAAGAAATTCTCAAGCGCCTTGTCCTGCGCTCGTGTTGTAATTGTTCCATCAATTCGTGCTGAAAGGATAGAGTGATGGGCAAGAGCAATACCAATTCTACAATATAAAAAAGTCAGATGGAGTCAATTGGTAATGGATGCATATTAGAATTAACGCACAAATCTAGAAATTGGGTCCATTGGGTATAAACCACCGATTTCGTTGGACCACACCTTGTTTGTTTGTTCTTCATTAAGCTTTGTAGGAGGTGTGCAATTTTACTACTCATCATGCATGTTTCCACATCCACAATAGTTCGTGTGATTCTTGGGGAGTTATCCTGAGTGCTCCTGCCCTCGGGGTCTTCCAGCTCCGCCTCCGCAATTGTGTTAAGCATGATGTGATGGTTACAACATATTCGCAGCTTATTAATATTTCTGAAAAACTCTCCTGGTCCTTTGCTTTTGGATGATAGGAATTCTTCATATAATGTGGAATATTCTTGCTGCATGGTCGGGTTGAGTGGGAGCAGCTCATAATGATGGCTAATAGTGGGGAGAGATTCGAGATGTGTGGTTTTGGTGCGGCGCAAACTTAAATGCCGCAATGCCAAATGCAAAATATCATTGCAACCTTTTGAAAGACTACTCAGGATGAATGGTGACCAGTTATCTTGATCGGCGCTCTGGGGTTGAGTGATGAAGGATATTATGCCCAAAAGGTCATAAATGGTGTTGTGAATAGGTGTGCCCGTTAAACATATTCGACGGGATGAAAGGAGGCTATTAATGGCACGGTGAGTGGCAGTGTATTGAGAGCGAATATAGCTATAAGAGGGGGCAAGGGTTATTGGATATAAAAGGTAATTTGAATCATTTAAGCTCAGCCACTCACTGTGCTTCATCCAAGATTATACGATGCCAATTGATTTGAAAAATGAATGATGTAGAGGGATTGGTTTGCTTAAATTCTTGGGTGATAGTATTGTAAGAAGTGATGATGATATCATATTTTAAGATGTCGGCTTGGGATAATGAGTGACGAGTGGGACCATGGTAGATTTTGGCATGCAGTGCTCCAGCCTGAGCATGCTTGGATATTTCTGATTGCCAGTTGGTAATTAAGCGAGGGGGGCAGATGATCATGGTGGGCGTGGAGCGATGGGGGTTTGCAATCATCCGCTCCTTGGAGGTACCAATTAGAGCAATGGCCTGAATGGTTTTACCTAATCCCATATCATCCGCAAGCAGTCCTCCAAGAGGGGTATTGGTCGAAAGGGATTCAAATGAGCTAACGACCTTGTTTGTAATGATGTGCCTGGCATTAAAAGTGGATCCTGGGGGTGAGGTTGCCCAAAGGTTACGGGCTGATTGGCCATTGGGGATTTCTCAATCCCAGAGAAAAGCTAGTCCGGTCTTTTGATGAGGGAGGAGGGGGGTTTGAATAATGGCATGGGGCGGGGTCATCATGGGGAGGTCTGATCCACTGGGTAATTGTATCAGTTTTTGCTTGGAAATCAATGATGAAACAGCAGGATATGAAGCAGGCGTCGAGTTTGAAGCGGGAAATGTCGGAGTAAAGAGTTGACATTGACAATGAGTAGTACAGTCATATTCTTTGGGCATTTTAAGCTTGAAATCTTGTGTTCGAAAGCTTTCCATTATGAATAGAACGTTTGGATACCATGTGAAGAACATCAATGCTAGATTGGGTTTCTGAGATGAGGAGGGATCATTGGCATCAGTCATAAATACTCCCTCAACAAATAATATTTGAGTAGGATTGGATTGGCAATTTTCAATCCATGCCCCACCAGGACCACAGTGCATGAACGTTTTGGGTGCCCCAAGGAATGGTATCAACGTTTGGGAAAGGGTTCCCGGGAGAGAGCCAATAGCATGCTGGTGATTGGGGAGATATACGAATATGTTGTGTTGATTGTGCCATAGGATAATCCAAGAACCTAAGTGGGAATTCTCAGGCTTTAAGGTTATATCACTATTTATTTGAATACGAATATTAATCATCCCAATGCAAAGTGGTTGTGAAGGGGTTGACATGATGGCTATTTTGAATTATTTGGGGACAGTTGGGAATTATATGATCGGGAAGGGTTAGCTAAAGGGAATGAAGAGGAATAAGCGCAGGTGGGGAACTTATATGAGTGGCAGCAACAGGCCAAAAGGGGGATGGCCTGTGGTTACGTGCATGGTCTTGATGGAGGTGGGCCTCTTGGGCTCATAATTTTCATATCCGATTTGGGGCATATATCAAGGCAAGGTGGCCAAAATGTGGGTGCACCATTTGACTGCTGGATCTGCAGCGAGTTACGAAACCTTTGGTGGAACAAGGCTGACATTAGCACATCCGAAATTGGGTGGGTTGTAGCAGCTTATTGTGGAGGGCATATTAGAGGCATGCAGTCATGTTCGCTGGTGTGACAGCGAACAATGAGCGTATCCTCCCCAGGTTAATTGTTCACAGGGAGCTACTGGGCAATGTTGGCAGTTTCAAAGGGCAATCTCACTGTGGGGATGTTTGTGTGTGGGCGGGTGAGATATGTTCGGTGGCATGCCACCGAACATGACTTTGGTTTGGCCTGAAGTTTTTTGCTGACTGATGCATACTGGGCTTTCAGGGGGGAATGTCTGGGATGATCAAAGGGGGCGCCAGCCGTGAGCCGTGATCCACATATACATTCACCCCTATGGCGTTTGAGGCGAGTACTAATCCACCGAGATTGGCATTGGCCTCTTTGCCTCACGCGCGTACAGAACTCCGGAGAAAGAGGCCACACGCCCGAGGAATTTTTTGGCTGCAAGCCAGGTGCCACAACTTGCGCGGGGCGTGTGAGAACGTGAAGAAAATGACCCGCGGTGGGAGATACCCACGCGAACATGACCAGCCTCAGCAATCATAGGCTGGGATTGTTATTCTAATGTGGATGAGGCTGAAGCGAATCCACACTGATTGGCCTCAGGTTTCCACGCGCAAGCGGGTGAGCGTCTGCAGTCAAGCTGACAACCCGACCAAGAAAATAGGCAGCTGGAAGACTGGCAGTAAAATGTCTTCCAGGCGTGTGAAAGTTGCCTGTGTATGACCCATCAGGGGTGCGTATGAAAGCGTGTGGCTGCCCGACAATGAACAAGCGGGCCAGTCATTTTTTGCCCCAACAATGGCACCGGAGTGAATCAACTCTTTGTGTTAGACCCAAATATTAAGTCATCCCATTAAGACCCACTTACATTAATTTGGATTACATGCGCATCTGTGCCGTAGTTAGGCAGAGCTGTCCAACAAGGTGCATCAAAGGGATGCAGGTGAGAGATATGACTCGATGGCTTGACGTTATTGCATGTTACATTGTTGAACAGCTTTTTGCTCTGCCCCGCAGTACATTTACAAAGGTGTACTGCGTACTACAGTGTTGACTGTACTGTACAGATCAGGAAGGTGTAATACTACTTGAGCCTGCATCCATCTAGCAAATGTGCATGCACCTTCCGATCGTTTGCATTTACGTAGCTCATGTGCCACATGCTCAGCATTGCGTTTCACCCGATTTGCACACGCAAGCTGAGCATGTCATGGTCAAACGCACCGTGAGAAAGTGCTCAGTAAAGCCATGGAATGAACTCTTTTGCAATAGTTCATTGGAAGGCTCAGTTTGGAGCACTTCACCAAAGCGTGTGAAATGCTGCACCTGGCTGAAATGTCATCCGATGCTGTGCCAAATGCTCAGAGTGCGCGCATACAAAAACGACTGAGCAATGGCTCAGCATGGTGCATTTGATATTGTTATATCTATAGTTCAATCACTGTGCAATTCCAATGTTCAGCCACTGAGCATTTCAATTATGACCCGAAAGCAAACCTGAGCAATGGGTCGAGGCAAGCTCACGCTGTATTCACTTGTCTTGCAGCCCCCCCCTTTGTTCACATACTATTACCAGGCCATATGGCCGGTAATCTCGCCGCGGTCACTTGTGACCAAATGCACCGGGTGCTTTTCTGCATGGGTCACTTGTGGATTTCACCCACAATGCACATTCAACATGGGCCTCACGACCACTCTCCTGGGTGATCGGGTGGCTATTTAAGGAAACAAAGGGGATTTGACTCAGCTTGACAATTCAATAAATTGCAATACTCAGCGGTGCATTTGATATTGTTATATCAATTGTTCAATTACTGTGCAATTAAAATGTTCAGCCACTGAGCATTTCAATTATGACCCGAAAGCAAACCTGAGCAATGGGTCGAGGCAAGCTCACGCTGTATTCACTTGTCTTACAGCCCCCCCCTTTGTTCAAAGACTATCACCAGGCCATAAGGCCGGTGATCTTGCCGCGGTCACTTGTGCATTGCACCCACAATGCACAATCAATAAGGGCCTCACGACCACCCTCCTGGGTGATGGGGTGGCAATTTAAGGAAACAAAGGGGATTTGACTCAGCATGACAATTCAATAAATTGCAATACTCAGCTTGACAATTCAATAAATTGAAATACTCAGCCAGACCCCCATTGTTCTTCTGCCTCACGCGAGCATTTCACTTCTCAGTTGCAGCATTCGCTGAGACTCAGCTTCAATTTTGCCCACACGCCTTGAAGCTGAGACTTTTGCGGGTGCTGCAACTGCTGAGATCGTCTCAGCTTCCCCTTGGTATAAAAGACCATCTTCACACGACACGCACTTCACTTTCTTTCTCACCCGCTCCACTTCGCTCAACCTCACCCGCGTTTGTCCTTCTTGTGCGTATTCCCCCTCGTCTTCCTGCCTTTCCAGTCTTTTCTTTCGCACTCGACTAAGCCCACTCCCCTTCCTGCTCGCTTTTTGTTTTTCCTGCTAATACTTTCAGAACCCCACTTCTATCTACTTTGTACGTTTTCTCCAATTAAACTTTAGTCAACATTATGTACCGATATTAATATTTTTCTTTCTTCACGACTTCCTTCCAGACTTTTAAAAACTTCCGACTAGAGCGTTTTTATATTGATTCCGTTTTAAACTTATATAAATCATCGTATGTCTTCCTTTTCTTTCTTGATTGCTTACTTTCTATTCAGTTACTAACCTGTTTTGTTTTGTTTTTAGATGTCGTGCACGTTATGCACCAAGCGGGGTATCCCCTGCATTCGCTCCTCGACGACGAACGACGCTTGTGATGCTTGCCGACAAGCACACAAGAAATGTTCGTTCGTTGTCCGCCCCTTCCGACCACGAGGCCAGACGAGTTCTTGCCCAAGACGCCCTCGCGAGGACTCCTTTGTGGTCGACGATGATGAAACCATTTCCGAGCGTGAATGGACGCCGGGCCCCCAAACAGGCCAACGGGAACGATTCCGGACGATTAGCCCTGTCCCCTCCAGTATCGATTTGTCCACTCCCCCTCCTAGGCCACCATCCGATGGTCACTTCACTCCTCGACCGGAGCGAAGTGATTATCCGGCCGATGAAGGATGGCGATGGCGAGAGGACATTCGAGCTTGGGCTGATCGTCACCATGTCTTGTCACCGATGGGATTCAAACGCCAAAGTAAGTTTTATTTCTCCTCTTTATCTCATTTCTCTTCACGCAATAATACTGACTTTTTTCCATTACTCATAGAACCAAACCCCCCGAATCCCCCCCGACACGACTCTCCCGTTCCCAGTTTGCCTCGCGAGCAAACCCCCCGGAAACCCACTCCAGGCCCGAGTGGCACCCGATGGTCTGAGGAATTATTCCGTGGTAAGCAGCCAAAGTTTCATTTCATTTTCACTTTCACTTTCGAGTCGAGTGAACTGACTCTTACTCCTTTTTTAGAACCCTCCCGAACCGAAGAGCCACCTATTCCTGGCCCGAGTCCATCGTCCCAACCACCTGAGGACGATACGACTCGTGAGCCAGAACCTGAGGTGGCTCCTACGCAATCCACGGAGGAACCTTATGGTAAGTCACCCCTTCTTTCTCTTCGATCCATATTCACCTTTCCTCATTTTTTCTTCAACCGTCTCCAGATCGTCCCGCCACTCCTCGCTCGATCATCATCATCGACGATACGCCCGTGGGATCACCCCCTCCCCCTTCTTCTTCACCGACTCCACCATCTTCCCCTTCCACTCCAACCCCGGTTCCCTCCCCCGAGAACCCCAACGCCTCCTCCCCCCCGGTGCCAAGCTCGTCTCATTCTCACGATGACGCTCGCCAGGAATTCACCGACCTGCGACCGACCCTAATGATTCCTCGAGCCATCGTCCACGATTCGATCAACCGAATCTTGTTGGAGCATCGTCGCTTGCTCCACATGATTCCTTTCGTGGATGCAACTCATCGAAATGAGATGCACCGGGAATTCCGGGAGGAACTAAACTCCCTCCTTGGCAAGGCAATGGAGGCTTATCCAAAGGAGGACATCACCGGGATAGTCTCGAAATACTTAGAAAAATAAAAAAATTTAAAAAAAAAATCATTATTTCCTCTATTTATTATTTGTAATACTTTCTTTCATATAAATTTTTTGTATTGAATGATTGTTATTTTCCATTTCTATTACATTCTTTGCTCACATTAAGTTATGTTTTGTTCAATGGTTCAAATATCCTATTGCATGAGAAAACGTTTTATAAGTGCCCTACCAAAGGTTTGAGTGAGTATTTGTTTGTGTGACCCTCTTTTTCTCAAAATGCCCCAATAGTTGCCGTTATCCTCTCCTATATTTTCTTCTCCCATGGTTTAGAGCCATACCCATTCTTAACTGTAAAAAAGCAGGAGGTTCCCGTATGTGAGCAATCGAGTCCAGATTCGTGAAACATGGCCTTTCCTATGGTCACACGCTATTAGTCTTACTCATGTATTGAATTGTTTAAATTGGCTAGAACCTTCATAAGCGTAAGGATTGGTGTGTGACTTGTCGGGAGGCTGCACAGGCGTAAGGATTGGCATGTGAATTGTTGGGAGCCTGCACAGGCATAAGGATTGGCGTGTGAATTGTTGGGAGCCTGCACAGGCGTAAGAATTTGTCAGCATTGTTGGCAACCCTCCCATGCGTAAGGATTGGCGTGTGAATCGTCGGAAGCCTGTACAGGCGTAAGGAATTTTAGCACTTTTGGGACCCTCCCCAAGCATAAGGATTAGCGTGTGAATTGTTGGGAGCCTGCACAGGCGTAAGAATTGGCGTGTGAATTCTTGGGATCCTGCACAGGCTAAAGAAAATTTCAGCATTGTGGGGAAGCTTCACAAGCGTAAGAATTGGCGTGTGAATCGTCGAAAGCCTGTAAAGGCGTAAGGATTGGCGTGTAAACTTTCGGGAGCCTGCACAGGCATAAGGATTGGTGTGTGTAGCGATGGCCCCCCGCATAGGCGTAAGGAACTTTTAGCATTGTCAGAACCTGCACAAGCATGAGGATTCGCGTGTGAAGCATTGGCATCCTGGACAATAGCAACAAACCAGGACCGATGTACGATGGCATGCCACCGTACATAATCCACTTCACCCCTTTTTCATGTGAGACACCCCATCTCCCGCACTCGAATCCATCCAATCCTGGTGTATATTGTCCTCTGCCTTACCTCACCATTACTTACCCAACCCACTTGCAAATCTCCTCATTCTTTGAATCGGCATGAGATTGTATTACCATCCCTGATTTGATAGCCCGCTCTCTCGCCAATCTCATAATAGCCATTGCTTTTTTGCCGCATTGTTTTTGCTAACCTGCTTGAGCATTGTGCGGACATACCCACTAGTGTCGTGCTTTCGTTGTCCTGTGCTGGATCAGTATAATGAACAAATGTACTACTGGCCCACACTACCTGAATGAGCCCATGACATGTGGATAGATCAATCCAAAAATGCTCATTTGGGAAAATCAATTTTCCCCCTGTACACCGCTTTGACGCATCTCTTTGAATTTGGCCGGTCCGCTTATCAGCTTGAAACCACCATCCCGAAGCATACAGTGATGCATCCTTAGCAACATGAGGTGCGTTTTTGAATCCATTCATGGTGAAAGTGAGTGCGGAAGCGAACTCGAATGCACCCTGATTTGCCGGAATATCGCCTTCATAGTTGACTTGATCAAAAGACGGAACCCCCAATGAGTTGTAGCAATTTTGAATCTTCTGAAATAAATTATCCCCAACATATCGTAAGGATTGACCTAGAATGCGACCCACCGAGCTAAGATTGGCACCTCGGTCCCGCCATTCATCTTTTGCATTTTCAATTTTGCCAGCACTACCATACAGACCAAATTGTTCATTCTTCGTGGTGCATTTGCGCCACCCAATCGCGAACATAAATCCCTCCAGTAATGCTCCATTTGTTGCAATAGGGTCAGTGAACCTCTTTTCGCGAAATAAGAATTGTGATAATTCATCCCATTGATTGACCTCGACTTCACTCATTGTTGTGAATGGTCGGAATTCAGCAAGGGCAATGAGTAATCCGGTTGAAGAGAAAATTGCCACACGGCCAAAGTGAATGCGTTTGATCTGATTGACATCCACAACCCTCCGAATTTCACTTGGGGTGATATTTGCTGATACTGGCATTGATATTTGTGCTGTTGGGCGAGAGGAGGAAAAAAACCTATTCATTCGGGTCGTTTTGCGCTCATTTGTCTTTTGGGATCTGCTACTATTCCCGAGTGGTTGCGGGATCACTATGTGTTGAAGCACACAAGATATCAGATACTGCCAAGGAGCTTTCTTCGGCACACATCCTTTGACTTCCCTGTTGGAGCCCACATGACATTGGCACAATCTGAACCGACTAAAGCCCATGTTCTTCAGTGGGGCCCAATGAGGGTGCCACATAAATGTGGAAGCATATATATATATCTATATATATACACTGAGATTAAGCGAGTAACTCACACTTTCCTTCCTCAGCCCGACGCTTTCTCGCGAGTTCCCTTTTACGCTCTTTTCCTTTTTTCGTGAATGGCATGCTTTCAGCAGAAAATGAAATGAAACCGAATGATTACTGATTTCTTAATATCACCTAAATTGGATTGCGATGGATGAATCTTTTTTAATTGCGGCTAAAAAGAAAGCTCACGCCTGACCTTGGCAAATTCACGATCTCAAATACCTGAACCTGAAAATTGCAGTGGATAGTGCATTATTCAATTTTACACATTGATGTTCCCATGCAATCACTTTCCAATCCAGCAATTTGGAATATTGCAAGCACACGCAAATGCAATATGCATCCTGCTGCGGATCCCTAGTTATCCCACTCCTCTTGAAAGACACAGGAACCTTTTGCCTATTATGGGCTGGCGTGAAGTGATACACGCGACCTCCCGCAATGCCCCCGCGTGTGCTACTCGCGGGCACAACGCCTGACTCAGCTTGCGTCTTGTCGGAGTCTTCGCAATGATGTACGGAGGCATGCCGCCGTACAATTACTATTGGTACTCAGACTGTGGCATCCGGGCAGTAGTAGGATAGGAAGTCATGATTATTAAATTCATAAATCACTTTGCAAAATTAAATTACAATCTATCTAGTACAAAGCTAATCTAAAACGGGTCAATCCTGGTTGTGAGTTTAGCTGACCTGGGTACCGTCAAGGTGACCTCATCACTTGAACCAAGCCCGCGATTCGCCACCCAGGCATCACCAAAGTCTAATACTAAGCATCGTGCAAAATCAAATCTAAGAGGTACAGTGGGGTTAAAAGACTCTGATGAGAAGAAACTTTTATTCAGTAAATTACATATATACTTATTAGTACGTAGCCACACTGGCTCCACTAGATTTTTACCCTCTGAAAGTTTTGCGGAAATGTCAATTAGTGCTAAAGCCCCTTTAACTGAGCTTGTTCTCCAGTCATCTGAGCATACCATCAAACCACGAACCCCCGCCGCACAGAATGCCGCTAATATACCATAGCAAATTCGATTGATTCCAAGATTCTTGTGACACGCCAAAAGATCTTTGATGGCCTCATTTTTTTTTGAGTTTGTGAGTTTGCCTTTGATGCCATTAACTTCGACCTTTGTATGTGCACGTACCATGTTGTATGCAATCATCAAATGGATAACTGTATCCATTAGATCCTCCAGGTTCTTGTGCGGCTTTGTGGATATCTCATTGTCAGCCCCGCCACCTTCAATGCTGAGTTGGGTTGCACGTTGCTTCGATTTACTCAAGCAGGAGGCAAGGTATTCAACTGCTCCCCGTTCAAGTCCAAGAGGATCGGTCGAATTTGATGTTGGTGCAACATATGGTTTGGGTGCAATCACATCGTATGAGACTAAACTAATGGATTCAAACATAACATTTGCCCAAAAATGTTTAACTGGATTGGCGGGGTAAAGAAGGCCCTGAACCATTTTGAAGAAGGAGTGTTCAGATTTTGCGAGATTATCTGGAGGTTTAGCTGATTCCTTCATCAATTTGAGATTCCAAATGTTGTGATCAAAAAACGCTTCTGTTTCGGTTGGCTTAAAAAAATCTAACCCTGTATATTGCAATTTATATCACCAGTCAACAGCCAATAATCAAGCATCATGCACAAAGATAAAAAAAAACTCACCTGCCATCTCAAGGTCCTGCAGCCAAGCCGACATTTTAAGATCTCGGTTACTGATCACCTTAATACCAACAGGCAGGAATGTATGAGCATCCTTTGTTGGTAAATTGTCCCATCTATTTTTGTAAATCCTATTGATATTATCAAGCCCCCTTTTCCATGATTGTTGAGTAATATTGGAATGATAATTCAAAACGCCTGCAAACTCTTCCATGCGGGATAAAAATATTCCTTGAAAATTCGCAGCGGATGACACTTCGGGCTCAGCGTCGGGAATTATATCAGTCATATCTCGTCCCATTGTATCATGTTTAATTGTTTCCCTTTCTTGAAAGGCTTGAATATTCCGAGGAGAGGCGGCAGGGGTTGCATCATGCATTGTTTCATTGGGTATCGGGGGACTTTCAGTATGTGGAGCTTCATCATGGATTGTTTCATTGAGTATTGGGGGGGGTTCAGTATGCGGAGGTTCATTATCAATATGGTCCCCTTCAACATTGATAATTTCATCACCTTGATCGCGAGAATCGTTTGCGGCTTCAAAGGTACGGCGTTTTTTGTTTGTTTTTTTGGTCGCATGTATATTTGGTCTTTTTCCTAATCCTTTGCCTGGAAATCCAATTACGACTCGAGATCCTTCAGGTAGAGATTCTCCCACCTCCACACCTGCCCATATATTGTAAGCAGCTATTTTTATCAATTTTGTTTTGAATTAGTAATGGACTTACGGTTCAAATCCATTTTGAGCAGGCTCATGGCTTCAGCAATCTTTTGACGCACATAATCAGGAATTTTACTATCATTTTGGATTTTTTCGAGCCTTGGGATTGTTTGAGCAATGTTGGAGACAAATTGTTCCTTGGATATAATTTCCACCTCCCCACTGAAAATTACATCATCTTGCCCATCATCTTCTGTCGGTGCACAAGGTTCAACAGTCTTTTCCTTCTCATAACTTTTAAAATTCGGTTTCTGAGAGCTTGGAGGCTGCCCTGAAATAAAGGCTATGACACAATATCAGGTTTTGAGAGATTTGAAATATTAAAGATGGATGCATACTCACATTCCGGAAGAACTGGTGGATCTTGATTATCTTCATGTGACTGGCTCTCTACTTCAATGCCTAATTCACGACTACTGGCGATATCAGAGATTTCACTTCCACTCTCTGGGGCTGAAGTTGGTCGTTCATTGAATTCTGTTGAATTTCCCGGGGTTCGGGCCATAGCGGAGGTAGTTTATTAAGCAAATAGATGGTGACGAGTTGATTGCTAACTTGTTTGAAAATTTTTTGATAAAAGATCCAAATTCAAGAAAAAAGGTGCAAATGCGATTTGTCGGGAAATTGAAGGAGGCGATGTTTTGCAAATTATTTCATATCATGCAAATGAAATCACTTCCCTGTGAGACATTGAATAAAGTTGACTAGTGAGAAACCTACTAAAGTCAACTTTTGAACTATTCAATGCTCATGAGGTAAGGACTAAGCAAAGTGTTCATTTGATTGATATGAAATAAAATGGTTTTGTCGGCGAAACAGGAGACACAATTCTTGTCTTAAATAGTCCACTTATTAGGTTTTAATTTGTGAGTCTCATGATTTAAACCCTAGCCACAACATGGTGAATATACTGACCAATATCCCCTTAGGTCCTGTTGGCAGAGAAGGCCACTCAGCATATTTCGGCAATTGCGTTCATCGTGTACGCCAACAAGCCACCGTACTGTACACTGTGGATGTAATACGGAAGCGTGAGGAGGGTAAGCGTTGTCGGAGGCATGTCGGGAGGGCACTACATGAGCGTAAGGATGGTAAGCAGTGTCGGGAGAATGTCGGGAGGGAGGGTAAGCGTTGTCGGAGGCATGTCGGGAGGGCACTACATGAGCGTAAGGATGGTAAGCAGTGTCGGGAGAATGTCGGGAGGGAGGGTAACTGTTGTCGGAGTCATGTCGGGAGGGCACTACATGAGCGTAAGGATGGTAAGCAGTGTCGGGAGAATGTCGGGAGGGAGGGTAACTGTTGTCGGAGGCATGTCGGGAGGGCACTACATGAGCGTAAGGATGGTAAGCTGTGTCGGAGGCATGTCGGGAGGGCACTACACAAGCGTAAGGGTCATCAGTGGTGTCGGAGGCATGTTGGGAGGGCACTACATGAGCGTAAGGATGGTAAGCGTTGTCGGAGGCATGTCGGGAGGGTACTACACAAGCGTGAGGATGGTAGGGGCGGGGGTGTGAAAGCGTAAGGAGTGGTGAGGACGGAGAGGGGCGGGCAGTGTCGGAGTCTCATCTGGATGGAGGGCGGTGCGGGTGCGTAAGCATGCTAAGCGTCGGGGAGGCGGAAGCCAATGAGGTGAAATTACACGAACGTTGCGCATAGTGTTGAAATGGGTTTGGGCTTTGAGTGACATTCTCATGTGACACATGTGACGATTGACGTTGTCTTGACGCTGACGTGACGTGACCCACTAAATCCAGTGACTATAAAGTGACACTAACGCGACTGAAGCAAGATTTTATACTGACCGCGGTGCGACGTGAAGTCAATCGCCGACGATTGACGCGAGATTCGCCCTGGTGCCTCAGCATGGCTCAAAACTGCTTAGTTATTTTATTAATTATATTTTTTTTTGATTTAATAATTAATTTTTTATTTGGGAATACTACAGGGCTATAAGATAAAAGGAATGCGCTGAGGAAGGAATTAAACTTCTCAATTTGACTGTTTACATTATCTGAAATTACTTATTATCTATTTTACTAAAATTCCAGTATTCTTTTTAGTTTCATGAGATTATTGAAGGAAACAGGATAAAAAATCCCGAAGAAATGCTTCAAACTGCTGTTTTTATTTTTTTATGCTTTTTTCTTGTGTTTTGCAATATATTATACTGCCATATTTAATTTTGAATGCTGCATGTATTCATCATTAAGAATAATTATTTGATTCTATAAGCATAAGAATTCTTGTAAAATGAAGGAGAGTCCTTAACAAGACTATAAACTGTTGAATTTAGTTATGGAGCTTTGCTTTGAAAATAAATAACATGCCATGAAACCTCAAAAAAGAAACAGGTGCCTGGACACAAGATTTGGTCCTTGGCAAGACCATTAACTTCCAACTTAAATTATCAACAATAATTAATACAAATTAACCAATGGTCTGTTTCAGGACAATAAATGTGAGCCTTAGAGGTAATTTCATATACCCAAAAGACCACAAATATAAAAAAAACATATTAATAAAAATAAAATAAATTTATTTATATTATTAAAATAAAAATAAAAATATAAATATAAGATTATATTAAAAATAAAAAATTAATTACAATTTAAAAATAAAAATACATCAAATTTTGTAAGTATAAAATTACATTTATACTTGAAAAAATTAAGTAAAAATGAAATTTTAACAAAATTGTGAAAAAATAAATAAATTTGGAAAAAAGTTGAATAAAAATTATTATAGCTTTTTATCCAATAAATAAATACATAAAAATTATTTCACCATTGGATTCCTCATAAAAAATCAGGTGGGGTCACCTCTGAGTGAAATTCTTGTAACTCAACTCTAAATAAGCTTAAATTAAGTTTTTAGTATTTTCAATACAAAAGTTGAAAATCCTCAAAACCTTAATTTAATTCACACCACATGTGGTGTTAACCATCAATTTTTGTGTTAAAATTGAGGTGTTGTGTTTAGTTTAGAAGTTATGAGGAATTGAAGTATTTTCAATTGAATTCAATTGAAATGTCAAAATGTGCACATGTATTACATAAGTGAACTTTGATTTACATATGAGGTGTCAATTATTACTGTATTGTACTGTACAATTGAATTGAATTACATATGTAAATTATAAGTATAATACATGATGAGGAATTAAAGGAAAAATAAATTGGAAAGATTAAATTTGGGGGGGAAAAGGAACTCCAGCTCTAAGGGGGAGCTAGACCCCCAAATTCCTTGCTGACAGGCGTGGGATGTCAAAATTCATGCAAAAGTTCATCACTTTTGGCCTGGAATTGAGTTACAGGGTCTGTGGACTCAATTGATGATGAGGTTTTGATACCAACTGGGGTAGTTTTAGCTGTTGCCAAGAGGTTAAAACTACCCTTAAGATAAAACAACCATGGTAAAAACAGTTTTAACTGGTTTCTACGCCTCTAACACACATTCTGACGTGTTTTTAATGCTCTAGGCCTGGTATTGCTATAGTAATGGCTGATTTAAGGGTCTAAAATGGCTAAAAATGGCTAAAAATGGCTTAAACCAGCCCTTTTTGGTCTAAACCAGGGTTCAATGATGCCATAATTGGATTTTCTGTTGTAATACTGTTTATCACGACTGACAAGAGTAAATTTTACTTTTGGAGTAAGAGAATTGATGGCTATAAAAGAATGTCTTCTTTGCCCCACTTTTCTCTTCATGTTAGAATCTTTTCCTTTTATTAATTAGTTTAAACACTGTTAAACCAATCAATCAAAGATTCCAACCACCATTTTTAAATCATTTTAATCCTTTTAACCACGTGAAAAAGTCATAATAATCATTGTTTGTAACTCTTATAATTATTTTTACCCCTGAACCACCCCAAAAGTGAATTAAAGCATCTTTCATCACTGTAAACTTTGTCACTTTGTTTCCAAATTCACTCTGGTCACTTTTGGGCGTGTTTTCTCTTTGATATTCTTTTTAAAAGACTTTGTTCTTTAATTAATTGCTTGCAGTTCTTTGCTCAATTAATTCCAATTGAAATTGCTCTTGAAGAAATTTTGTTTGTAGCCTTAAAATATCTCTTGTAGAGTATTTTTGGGATATATTTTTATTGTTGGTAAAACAATAAATTTTTATAATATTATTGTTTTATACTAATAAAGCTATAAAAAATAAAATTAGCGTGTTTTCTCTTAAAAATAATATTTCATACTATTTTTAACTGAATTTTACCTTATACCAATTTTGAGGACAGGAAAAGTACTTGATTTTTAATCAAAGTTTCATATCCACACCTTACATTTGGGGGCCCAGCCGTGATATTTTACCTGTGACATATTTTTCTTTTTTCTTATATTGAAAAATTCAAAAACATATAAAAAATACTTATAATTCAAAAAAATCCCTAAAAAATAATTTTTTTTCATATTATAAGTGAGGCTTATATTTTTATTTCTTTTTTGAAATAACCTTTTTTTACTTAATTAATTGGCTTTTTTCATTAATTTTAGTGTCTGAAAACGTGGTAAGACAAGAAAACATTGAAACAGCCTCAACAGTCACCAGCATTGTTCCTGCAAGCACTATTAATTCAGACCATAATAGTACTGTTATTGTGACTCAAAATAACCAACTGGAACCAATATCTTCTGAATTGATTAACTTGGACATACGTAATACCCTTCAGAAAGCAAAACATTTGGCCAATAGTAAGTTTTTGACGTAAAAATACTATTTTAAGCCTTTTTGAACCCTAATTATGCCTTTAACCAGGTCAGGAGCCAGCTACAACCCCTCAAACAGATCCCAAAAAGGTAATAGACGTGATTATGGCAGAGGCCAATCAGGTACAGAAGGAAAAGGGTCAGTTGATGACTTCCAAACAACTAAATTGGGTCATCCTGAAGCTGATAATACTATTTTACCTTCAAAAAGAGCTGACACCGCCACAACAAGCCTCTGTGGACATATACAAAGCCAGCCACAGTGCATACAACAATGCACTTCAATTCAAGGAGTACCAGATCCTTGCAGACCTGTGGAAGAATTGCATGAATTCTTACCTGACAGTAAGAAAATTCTTGGGCCATCCCAACACTTGCAAATTGCTAAATGGATGGCATCCATTGATGGAGAAGAAAAACATGATGCTTTTGACACTAGAATGGAGGAAAAACAACCCTCCACCACCCAAAGCAGTGCCAAAAACAGCCCCAGTGGCCAGCAGCAGCAATTCCAACGTGAAAAAGCAGCCACAAACTCCAAACAAGGGCAAAGGGAAGGCACCAGCCCCAAAACCTTATAGCCAGGGCTACAGAATCCCAAAGATTCAGCAGGATGCCATGGAAAATGTATTTCAGATGACCAGAACCATGATGGAATTACAGAAGAAGGAGGAAGCCAGATTAAGGTTCCAGAAATGATTTCTGACATATTTGATTCCATCCCAGAGTTGTATAATGCTATAAATGACGTGAAAAAACATCTTTCTGATAAAAATGAAACCATTTGTAACAACATTAAAACAAACAACCTGAGTCTGTGCCAAATTAATGAAACACTTATGTGTTTTGAAAAAGTTTTAAGGACAATTAAAAATTCCAATAATGATAATTCTTCTAATAAAATAAATGAACAATCTGCCATTATTAAAGAATTAACAGATAAATATTCTAAATTCAATATTTATGACATAATTGAAACAAGAATTAAACAAGCCATAAATATTATCAAGACAGATAACAAGACAGTCCTTGATGACATTTCAAATTCATTTACTGAAGTAAAGACATATACCAGTGCCTTGAAAAAGTGTTTTGATGCTTCACAAGAAGAAGTATCAAAATTATCAATGAAATTAAATCAAGTCACTGCTGATAATACAAGACAGACAGAGTTATGGCAAGAACTGACACATAAGGAAGACATGTATAAAATTGAAGTAATAAATTTGATACAAAGCTTCCAACATGAATACAGAAATTCCCAAAGGTGTAGCAACAGTAAAATGAATGACATTAAACAAATACTGAATACCTTACCAAGAATGTCTACACCTCTAAATCAAAATGAGGGCACAAGAGTTTCAAATCCACAAGTATTGGATCCTGATAATTCACAATTAAAAAAATGAATTATCTACTTCTTTTCATAACTTGGAACTATCAATGGGCCAAGCACTCTTGAAAGAAGTTCCAAAACTTAAAGAATGGCCTCACTTCAGTGGTGAAGGAGAGTATGACCATATGGAATTCATTAGAGGTATTGACATGATCAAAGAGGATTTTGAATTACCAGACAGATTGGTAACAGCCAGTTTTAACACCTTGTTTACCAGATCAGCTCACAGATGGTACATCAAAATAAGACAAGCACATGGACACCAGAGTTGGACTTGGTGGAAAACCCAAATCATCAACAAATGGGCAAATGATGCTTGGAGGTTTAAAGTTGAAACAGCCTTTGAATCTGCCAAATTTAATGCTGATAAAGACAAAGCTTTACCATGGTTTTGCCAACAAAAGGACAGATTAACAGCATTATATCCTGACATGTCAGAATTTATGATCCATAGAAAAATTCTGAGACAATGTGGAGGTGACTTAGAGCATGCTGTCAAAAGCAGGACTACTGAACAATCTTCAGCAGAGGATATTATCAATATACTAGAAGAAGTAACCACCAGTACCAAAATTGGTTCTAGTAGGGTGAATCTCAAAACAAGGTTTGATACACCTTGGAAAGATTCTGTGGACAAAAGCACCAAAGAAAATTCTAGTAATATTAAATATAAATCTGCAGATACAGTCAGAAAATGCCATATTTGCCAAAGCACCACCCATTTAGCCAATACATGTCCAAAAAGGGAGAAAATCAATGAAGTTGACATTGAAAAGGGACCAGATGTTGAAAAAGAAGACATAATTGAAGACAATTCAGATGATAAGTCATCCATATTTTCTGAATCTTCAAAAGATATAGAAAATATCAATGCCACTTTTGACATCATGGAGTCTTATTCCCCCTTGCCACAATTGCACAATGGTCAAGTTGATTTATCAAAAGTTCAAGATGCACAGCTTATGAAGACAAAACCAAATAGAGGGAAAGGTTATACAGCTTGTAACTCCTGTATAACAGAAGTGGTGATTGACAACAAGCCCACCAAACTTTTGCTTGACCCAGGAGCCTTCTGCTCTTGTGTGGGAAAATCTTTTCTTAAGACTTTTGTACCAAATTTTGAAGACCAATTGT
Source organism: Austropuccinia psidii (assembly GCA_023105745.1). NCBI lineage: Eukaryota > Fungi > Basidiomycota > Pucciniomycetes > Pucciniales > Sphaerophragmiaceae > Austropuccinia > Austropuccinia psidii. The sequence goes on along the minus strand of JALGQZ010000004.1, from coordinate 25,079,539 downwards.
TACCAATTGATGGTATAAAATTCAACAGTGCAAGTAACCCAATGAAAGCATTAGGAATCTTTGAGACCAATGTCATATTCCCACACATAAATGGGAATTTAAGGTTCACAGTTGAATTTGTTGTTATGGAGAATTGCTCTAGTACCCATTTTATATTGGGAAATGACTATTTAATCATGTATGGGATAGATTTACATAATAACAAAGACAGATACTTTACAATTGGGGACAATAAGCGCCAGAAATTTGCCTTTTTACCATTTAAAAGACAAATTACAGTAAACAAAGTATCACCAGTCAACTTAGAGTTAGAGAAATTCAAGTCTGAACAGTTGAATGAGGCTGAGATAAGCCTTCATCTGACTGATAAACAAGAAAATGAACTTTCTTCCCTTTTGTATGACCATAGAGGAGCATTTGCTACAGACAAAGAACCTCTGGGAGCAATTATTGGTCATGAAGTTGACATTATTCTTAACATTGAGAGACCTTATCCACCACTCTTAAGAAGACCTGCTTATCCAGCAAGTCCAAAATCAAGAGAAGCTCTAGAAATTCATATCAAAGAACTTCTGGACCTTGGTGTAATAAGAAAAGTAGGCCACAATGAGGAAGTAGAAATAACTACACCAGTCATAGTGGCGTGGCATAATGGAAAATCCAGAATGGTTGGGGACTTTAGAGCTCTGAACACTTACACTGTCCCAGACAGGTACCCAATACCAAAAATCCAAATTGCCCTTACTCAAATATCTCAAGCAGTGTATATAACCACTATTGATGCCCTTAAAGGATTCCATCAAAATATGGTAACACCAAGAGCAAGAAAATACTTGAGAATTATTGTTCATTGTGGAGTGTATGAATACTTAAGGATGCCCTTTGGTATCAAAAATGCACCTTCACACTTCCAAAGAATGATGAATGAAATATTCCCTGAAGAACTCTCAGAGGGATGGTTAATCATTTACATTGATGACATTATTATATGTTCAAAGACTTGGGAGGAGCACATGTACAGATTATCAAGAGTTTTGACAAAAATCCAATCAGTAAACATGAAAATCTCCTTGAAGAAATGTCATTTTGGATTTAAAGAACTTAAATAACTAGGACATGTTGTATCTGGTTTGTCCCTTGGAATTAACAAAAACAAAGTTGCAGCAGTATTGTTAAAACCCATGCCTCAGAATAAGAAGGAAATTCAGTCATTCTTAGGTTTTGCAGGATATTACAGGCAACACATCAAAGATTTTGCATCCATAGCAAGACCACTTTATAAGTTGTGTGACAAAGACACAGTGTTTGAGATGACTGTTGACAGAGTCAAAGCTTTTGAGTCTCTAAGAGAAGCATTGACCACTGCTCCACTCTTACTGATGCCGGGTTTAAATTGCCTTTCAAACTGTACATTGATGCATCAGGGGATGGACTGGGTGCTGCACTTCACCAAGTTCAGATCATAAATGATAAGCCTGTAGAAGGACCCATATGTTTCATATCCAGGCAAATCAAACCAACTGAAGCCAGATATGGAGCAAGTCAGATGGAATGTCTATGCCTTGTCTGGGCCTTGGAAAAATTGAACTACTTTTTAGAGGGATGTGTTTTTGAAGTGATAACAGATTGTACAGCTGTCAAATCACTTTTGAACATGTAAACACCCAACAGACACATGCTCAGATGGCAAATAGCCATACAAGAATACAGAGGCAATATGACTATTGTTCATAAGGATGGGAAGATTCATAAGAATGCAGATGGACTAGGCAGATGGCCATTACCAAATAATATTGATAATCCTGCTTATGTGCCAGAAGAAGCTTTACCACAAATTCCAATAGAAGGAATAAGTGTTACAAACTTGAACACCACCTTCTTTGAAGAAGTCAGAAGTAGTTACACTCAAGATAAGAATTTTAGCATCTTATGCCAATTACTTAACAAAGACTGTAAAGACAACTCTCTAATACATGCCATGGATGAAGTATGGAGGAAATCTTACGATGAAGGAAGATTTCACCTACTGGATGGTATAATTTACCACAGAACCAAGCACACATGTGTCATGACAGTTGTAGACAGGTCATTAATCAATCTTGTACTGAACGAATGCCATGATAGTCCCTTTTCAGGACATCTTTCTGAAGACAGAACAAGGGAAAAAGTAAAGACCTGCATATGGTGGCCAATGTGGCAGAAGGATGTTGCAGAGTATTGCAAAACCTGTGACAGATGCCAAAAGGCAAATAAATCCACTGGCAAAAGACTTGGAAATATGATAAAAATCCAAGAACCAAACAGACCTTGGGAAATTGTCCATATGGATTGGGTAACTGGCCTACCACCAGGAGGTGACAGGAGCTATAATGCTTGCCTAGTAATTGTGGACAGATTCAGTAAAACTCCAATCTTTTTACCATGTCACAAAGATGATAAAGCCATGGATACAGCTCTTCTGATATGGAATAGAGTAGTGTCATGGACTGGGATATTTACAAATATCATCAGTGATAGAGATCCCAAATTCACTTCAGCACTATGGACAAATTGTCACCAATTATTTGGCACTAAACTGTCTTTCTCTACAGCTTACCACCCACAAACTGATGGCCTGGCTGAAAGGATGATCCAAACCTTAGAGGACATGGTGAGAAGATTTTGTGCATATGGCCTTGAATTCAAAGATTGTGATGTATTTACCCATGATTGGTGTACTCTGTTACCAGCACTGGAATTAGCATATAAAACATCAATCCATGCCAGTACCAATCAGACTCCTGCTATTCTAGAAAAAGGATGGAACCCCAAATTACCCCAAGATTCCTTGAGGAAAGACTTAATTGAAATACATCCCACAGCTGCTAGCTTCAAAGGAATGCTAGACAAAGCTAGAAAGCATGCAGTAAGATGCATGGAGGACTCTTTTGCATATGCTAAAGACAAATGGGATAAATCACATGCAACTCCAGATTTCAAAGTAGGGGACCTGGTTCTTGTATCCACCACTAACCTCAATAACATCAAAGGATGTAAAAAGTTGAAAGACTCCTTTGCAGGACCTTTTGTGATTAAAGCCCTCCATGGAGAAAATGCTATTGAAGTAGAATTATCTGAAGATCTTAGCAATAAGCACCCTACATTTCCAGTAAGCTTGATAAAGTCATACAAATCTAGTGATGCTGAGAAATTTCCCTTGAGGAATAAGATTCCCCAAGTTATACCTCCTATTGAGACATCTGGTACTAAGAAAATTAGCAAAGTTCTTAAAGAAAGGAAATTCAGAACCAAAAAAGTAAGGGAATACCTTGTTGGGTACAGTGACCCAGCTTGTGAAGATGAATGGTTAGAAGAAAAAGATATACCAGAAGCTACCAAACTCCTAAGGAGATTAAGACACACTAGAAACACCAATATTACAAAGTAATATTCTTTTTTAGGGGGAGGGAATGTTAGCCTTAGAGGTAATTTCATATACCCAAAAGACCACAAATATAAAAAATAACATATTAATATAAATGAAATAAATTTATTTATATTATTAAAATAAAAATATAAATATAAATATAAAATTATATTAAAAATAAAAAATTAATTACAATTTAAAAATAAAAATACATTAAATTTTGTAAGTATAAAATTACATTTATACTTGAAAAAATTAAGTAAAAATGAAATTTTAACAAAATTGTGAAAAAATAAATAAATTTGGAAAAAAGTTAAATAAAAATTATTATAACTTTTCATCCAATAAATAAATACATAGAAATTATTTCACCATTGGATTCCTCATAAAAAATCAGGTGGGGTCACCTCTGAGTGAAATTCTTGTAACTCAACTCTAAATAAGCTTAAATTAAGTTTTTAGTATTTTCAATACAAATGTTGAAAATCCTCAAAACCTTAGTTTAATTCACACCACATGTGGTGTTAACCATCAATTTTTGTGTTAAAATTGAGGTGTTGTATTTAGTTTAGAAGTTATGAGGAATTGAAGTATTTTCAATTGAATTCAATTGAAATGTCAAAATGTGCGCGTGTATTACATAAGTGAACTTTGATTTACATATGAGGTGTCAATTATTACTATATTGTACTGTACAATTGAACTGAATTACATATGTAAATTATAAGTATAATACATGATGAGGAATTAAAGGAAAAATAAATTGGAAAGATTAAATTTGGGGGGGAAAAGGAACTCCAGCTCTAAGGGGGAGCTAGACCCCCAAAATCCTTGCTGACAGGCGTGGGATGTCACAATTCACGCAAAAGTTCATCACTTTTGGCCTGGAATTGAGTTACAGGGTCTGTGGACTCAATTGATGATGAGGTTTTGATACCAACTGGGGTAGTTTTAGCTGTTGCCAAGAGGGTAAAACTACCCTTAAGATAAAACAACCATGGTAAAAACAGTTTTAACTGGTTTCTACGCCTCTTACACACATTCTGACGTGTTTTGAAGGCTCTAGGCCTGGTATTGCTATAGTAATGGCTGATTTAAGGGTCTAAAATGGCTAAAAATGGCTTAAACCAGCCCTTTTTGGTCTAAACCAGGGTTCAATGATGCCATAATTGGATTTTCTGTTGTAATACTGTTTATAACGACTGACAAGAGTAAATTTTACTTTTGGAGTAAGAGAATTGATGGCTATAAAAGAATGTCTTCTTTGCCCCACTTTTCTCTTCATGTTAGAATCTTTTCCTTTTATTAATTAGTTTAAACACTGTTAAACCAATCAATCAAAGATTCCAAACACCATTTTTAAATCATTTTAATCCTTTTAACCACGTGAAAAAATAATAATAATCATTGTTTGTAACTCTTATAATCATTTTTACCCTTGAACCACCCCAAAAGTGAATTAAAGCATCTTTCATCACTGTAAACTTTGTCACTTTGTTTCCAAATTCACTCTGGTCACTTTTGGGCGTGTTTTCTCTTTGATATTCTTTTTAAAAGACTTTTTTCTTTAATTAATTGCTTGCAGTTCTTTGCTCAATTAATTCCAATTGAAATTGCTCTTGAAGAAATTTCTTTTGTAGCCTTAAAATATCTCTTGTAGAGTATTTTTGGGATATATTTTTATTGTTGGTAAAACAATAAATTTTTATAATATTATTGTTTTATACTAATAAAGTTATAAACAATAAAATTAGCGTTTTTTCTCCTAAAAATAATATTTCATACTATTTTTAACTGAATTTTACCTTATACCAATTTTGAGGACAGGAAAAGTACTTGATTTTTAATCAAAGTTTCATATCCACACCTTACAATAAGCTTCCTATTTGAAATATTCAAAAAGATTGAACAAGGACTATTAAAGAAGGAGAAGTCCTAGGAAAGACTATAAGCTACCTGAGGTTTTATTTCTTTTTTTACTTTCTAATTTTATCTAATTATAGACAAGAATTAGAAAAATGTACTTACTTACACCTTTTGAACATTTTTTTTCTGAATGAAATTTTTTTTTCCCTAAGAACTGGGGCACATCCCATTTAAGGTCTCATTATTTTCTTTTTTATCTTCATTCTATTTTTTCTTCTACTATTAAGCCAAAAGTCATTAAATTGGCTTAAATTTTTAACTCAAAAAAAGAAAAAAAAACTCCATAGCAAGTAATTGGTTAAAATGATCAATTTATGTGAAATATTTCTTGATTTACAAGAAATTCATTGGAACTTGATTTAAAAGAAGAATTATTTGTGCCATGAAGGCATTGATTGAAATCTGAAGGAGTAATTTATATTAAAACTCAAATTTTATGATGACATAATTTGGGAAATTTACATATTAATAACACCTCAATGTGCTATTTTATTCAAAATGTAATTTTAAAGGCCCCTCCAAAGCAAAAAAGAGTTTTTTTAAATTGTATAAATTCTTCATTCACTGCTTATATTTTTTTAACACCTCAAGTGCATTTGTGGGTAACATAAAATCTGAACCATAAAGGGTATGGACTTGAAATAAAGTCTGAGTAACAATGATTATTCCCAAAGGAAGAGTTGTGGCATCATGAGGGTCATTATATGAATAAAGGACTAAAATTATGATCATTAAATTATGTCATCTTAATTGTAGATCCTCTCAAGAGTGCCAATTTTTCACTTATTGGCACAAATTACCACCTTTAACCAAACAGTTCCATGATCTTGATGTTGATTTAGAGTTATTTCCTTGGAAGTGTGATTTTTACTCAGATATAGCAACTTTTAGGTTATTTCATACTTGAAGTCAAAAAAATACTATTTAGTCCAATTTAAAAAAGAAATTATGTGACTTTACTGTATTATTATTTATTATTATCAAAATTACTATAAAAAATAAGGGGTGGGTGAACCTATTTCTTACACTATACCTTATGGTGGAAGTTTTGGTGGAATGAGGGTATATCCTTTTCAAACTTTTAAAGCCAACTCCAGACTTTTAAATGGAGAGGGGGGGCCTAATCCAACCAAATATTTGTAAAAAAAATCAATCAATTAATATTAAAATAAATTTTAAGTCATGTTATTATTGTAATTTTTCTTTTTTCATTTTTTTTATAACAGGTATAATTTAGGAGTACAGAAGAACCAAAATAACTTAGCTTTAAGAATATCAAGAGAATTGGAAGAAATATTTATTAGAGATAAATTATTAAGAACACTGAAAATGAAGATCACTTAAAAAATTAATCAAGAGTTCCTTATGGATTTCCCTTTGGACAATGCAAGACCTTGGCCCTTTATTTGATTCTGAATTGAAAACTATTTGGAATTCAAAAGCCACTGGTCAGGATTTGTGGACTGAAGGATGACTCACTAGATTAACTATGGACTCAGGACTCACTTAACATTGTGGACTAACAAGATGATGTAAAACACTCAACTCAAATTTCCCTTGGGATTTTGACGAAGCTTGAAGACTCAAGACGTCCTCAGCATGACACTCAACTCCTTCCCCTGTAGACTTGGGCAGGGAAACTTATAAAAAAATAAAATCCGAGAAGCTGGAGGGGAGTTTCCTAGTCAGGAGAAGTGCTGAAGGATCATTTTTGTCCTTAGCATGACAAAAACTGCTCCCTTTTTGTAACAGGAACAAGGGTTTTCACAGGTGTTTATCATTATCAAATTGGCCACAATGAACAAAGTGAAGTCCCAGGCCATCTATTAATACAAGAAAATTTCTCATCCAGAAATAAAACAACCAGAAGAATCTTGCATCAAATGGGAATCATGAAGATTTAAGACTAAAACAAGAGTCAAGTGGAATCCAAAATCAAGCTCAAAGGAGCCCGATAATCAAGATAGGTCCTTGGGTTAGGCCAGGAGGTCCTTTCATGACTTAAAGTGCAGGACTTGTATACCTAACATACAGGGGTTACACACCTAGTTGTAGGTCCTGTATGACCTTAAACTACATATTTTTTGGAAGAAAGAAGAAGAATTGTGAATACCTCAATATTTCAGGCCACTGAAAATTTCTAGAAATCATTCAAAAAGAAAAAAATTAATTGAAGATGGATCACCAAATCTTAGCAGCCAATTATAAATCAGTCCTGAAGAAGGTGATACCAGTCAATGAGCCAATGCCTCAAGACCTTAACCCACCTTTGTCAAGAAATCCTTATGGAACACCCTTATCACCACACTCACCTATCTTTCAAGAAACCTTCAAGGTCACCCATGAAAGACTGCAAGCAGTTAATTTTGTCCCACCAGGATGGTTATCAAATGAAGAAATAAATTTACTCAAAAATGCTATTAACTTGAGCAAAAAACAATAGCTTTCTGCAAAGATCAAAGAGGATTACTCAAACACTCATATGTAAAACCTCACAAGATACTAGTAATACCTCATGAACCTTGGCAGAAGAAACCAATTTACATTACCAAATCCATTTTACCTCAGTTTACTGAATTAATCAGAGAAAGAATCAGAACTGGACTCTATGAGCAATCCACCTCAAGCCATGGAAGCCCAATATTTTGTGTGGCCAAGTCAAATGGAAAACTCAGAGTTTTCTATGACCTTCAAGATCTCAACAAAATCACCATCAATGATTCTGGTTTGCCACCTCACATTGAATAATTTGTAGAGTCATTTGCAGGAATAGTATGCTATGGAATAGGAGATATCATGGGAGGATGTTATGAAAGAGAATTAGATGTCACTACAAGACCCCTCACCACTTTTGAAAGGCCCCTTGGTAGGATGCAACTCACAAGAATACCCCAAGGAGCCACTAACTCAGTAGCAGTATATAAAACCCAAATGACCTGAATACTCTACCCAGGAATACCAGAAAGTGTAGGAATTCTTATTGATTATGGAAAATAAAAGGACCAAGATATCTTTAAAATGAAGAAACACTACCACAGAACCCCTCAATCAGAAGTTTTATATTGGAATATGCCATAACCTTAGAAATAATTTTTATCAGGATTGAAGAAGCGGGACTTAATATCTCAGGATCAGATCCTTCATGCTGTGTGACAGCTTTGGACATAGCAGGGCATGTTTTATAATTTAAAGGAAGAACAATCTCAAAACAAAATATCAACAAAATTCAAAATTTGCCGAAACCTCTGAACAAGAAGTAAATAAGAGGATTTCTTAGTCTTTGTTCCTATGTAAGGATATGAATTCAAAACTTCTCACAAGTTTCATCACCACTAAGAAGACTCACAAGACAAGATGTTGACTTGGGCTGGGATCCAAAATGTGAAAAAGCTTTTCATAAACTCAGAAGAATAGTAGGAGAAGAAATAACACTCAATTAATTGGATTATGACAAAGGAGCAGGAAAAATTAAGCTAGCATTAGATGCAAGCTACATTCCTTCAGGAGCAGTACGCACACAAGAAGACAAAGAAGGAAAAGACAGATGAGTATTATATGAATCAATAAGTTTTTCAAAATTGGAATCAAAATACTCACAACTCAAATTGGAAATCTGTGGAGTTGCAAGAATTCTTAAGAATATTCAAACAATACTATGGGGACAAAACTGTTAAGTACAGGTTGATTACAAGGCCTTAATTGAAATGATCAACATGCCTTGCTTACCCAATTCCCCCATGATGAGATTAGTGGCTTTCATTCAGCTATTTTCCTTTTATTTGGTACACAAACCAGTGAAAACCTTCTCTATTATAGATGGGCTATCCATAAGACCAAAAAACTTAGAATATGATGGAGATGCACCAGAATTTGATGAAGAAGACAATTGGATCAAGCCACACTCTGTATTTGGGGCTAAGAATGTAAATTCACTCAATCTTTCAGGAATAAAAGTACCAACAAAACAAGAATTATCTTGGAGGAGGATTCAAGAATACTTAAGTAAAATTAAAAACCAGAATCAAGAAAGGAAGAAGAATTAAGAATGCTTAGAAGAAGTTCACCCAAATGTTTCTTGGAAGATGGCCAACTCAAAATAAGACATAACTCAAACCCTCAATTGGTGATATCAAGTCAAGAAGCTCAAAGCTAAAAATTTTAAATTCACTGCATGAAGAAATGGTCCAGAGCAGAAAATGAAACTTATAGAAGAATTAAAGCAAATTTTGGTGGGAAGGAATGAAGAAAGAAGTCAAAAAATGGATTCAATCTTGCCTGACCTGCCAAAAGAGAAGTCAAAACTTACAAAGTGAACAAGGAAAATGTACAGCAACATCAATAATCTTTCAAAGGATAAACATGGATGCAGTCCATATTCAATCTGGAAGATGGAAGTACATTGTTGTGGTCAGAGATGATTTATCAGGATGGCCGCAAACAGTTGGACTAGTCAGATTAACCGCAAAAGCAGTTGCAGAATGGTTCACCTCAGAATGGATATGCAGATATGGCTAACCAAAAGAAGTAACTGCTGATTGGGGCCAGACTTTGGTAAATAATTTCAAGATGCAGTGAAGAAAGCAGGATCAAGTATCAGAGTCACCACACCCTATTACCCATAGTCTCAAGACATGGTTTAAAGGGGCCATAAACAGCTCAAAGATGCACTAGTCAAGATTTATGGGGAAAGTGGAAGAAAATGGAAAATTATCTACCACTAGCTACATTGGCTAACAGAATTTCCACTACTAGAACAACTGGTTTTTTACCATTTGAACTCCAATTTGTACAACTACCAGTATTACCAATTGAAATTGAAAAAAACATTTTAGCAGTAGAATTTCACAAAATAAACACAACTGAAAAATTATTGGAAGGCAGAGCCAAACAGCTGCAAGGAAAAGAAGAAATTAGAATGAAAGAAGCAGCGAAACTCAAAAAATCAAAGGAGGACTCAATGAAATATTAGGACAGAAGAATGACACACCAGCTAAAATCACTACTTAATCCAGGAGATTTGGTCCTGGTTTACAACAAAACAATAGGAAAAAATTGGGGATTACTACTCAAAAACAAATGGAATTTACCCTATGGAGTAATCAGACAAATAAACAATGGAACATATGAACTTGAGGTGCTGTATGGAACAAAATTAGAAAGAATATTTGCAACCTCTCAAATCAAGAAGTTTTATCCAAGAGGAAATTCGATAGACACAAAATAAGACACAGAAGAAGAACAAAATGAAGAAGAGGAATCAATAAATGAGGAAGCGGTATTGGAGGAGACTAAGAATCAGATGAAGAATAGGGAGCTCTCACCTGGAATGCTTGGGACAGTATTAAATGGAGAGGGGTATTTGGTATTCAATACCATTATTTTTCACCAGGATCAAGCTCATAGTACCCCATAACAGAAGTAAATTCAATCCACAGGCAGACTTACAGTCAAAGTTTACACCAAAAATTTAGTTTTGTGGCATGAAGCTGGAGTTAATTCATAATACCAAGGCACAGGAAAGAAAGGTCAATGTATGTGTTTGAATAAATTCTTCACTTTCATTATGCATATTTAAGAGCTGAGCTACATATAGAAAGGTAGGTTTATGGAATTTATCAGAGGTATTGAAATTATCAAAGAAGACTTTGAATTACCCAACAGATTTGTAACAGAAAGATCTAACACCTTTTTTACCAGATCAGCTCATAGATGGTAGATCTAGCTAAGACAAGCACATGGACACCAAATGTTTACTTGGTGGAAAACCCAAATTATTAATAAGTGGGCCAATGATTCTTGGAGATTTAAAGTGGAAAAAGCCTTTAAATATTCTAAATTTAATGCTTACGAAGACAAAGATTTACCATGGTTTTCCAACAGAAAGACAGGTTAACAGAATTTTATCCTGACATGTCAGAATTTATGATTAACAGAAAAACTGTGAGACAATGTGGAGGTTACTTAGAAAATGATGCCAAGAGAAGGACCACTGAACAATCTTCAGCATAAGTTATTATAAATATATTAGAAGACCTAACCACAAGAACCAGAATTGGTTCTATTAGGGTGAATCTTAAAACAAGGTTTAATACACCTTGAAAAGATTTTTTGGACAAAAATCCCAAAGCAAATTTTAATAATATGAAATATAAATCTTCAGATACAATCAGAAAGTGGCATATTTGCCAGAGCACCACACATTTAGCTAATACATTTCCAAAAGGGGGGAAATAAATGAAATCAACATTGAGAGGGAACCTGATATTGAAAAAGATGATGTAAATGAAGAAAATTCAGATGATAAATCATCAATATTTTCAGAATCTTCAAAATATATAGAAAACATCATGGAATATTATTTCCACTTTTCAAAATTGAGCAATAGTCTACTTGGTTTGTCAAAAATTCATGAACATCTTATGAAAACCAAACCAAACAGGGGGAAAGGTTATACAGCTTTTAATTCCTATATAACAGAGGTGTTGATTGATAATAAACCCCCTAAATGCTTACTTGAACCAGGAGTCTTCTGCTCTTGTGTTGGGAAATATCTTCTCAAGAGCTATGTACCAAACGTTTAAGATCAATTATTACCCATTGATGATGTAAAATTCAACAGTGCAAGTAATCCAATAAAAGAATTGTGCGTATTTGAGACCACTTTAATATTCCCACATATTAATAGAGTTTTGAGAATCACTTCTACATTTGTTTTTATGAAAAACTGCTCTAGTACCCTTTTCATATTTGGAAATTATTATTTAAGCATGTATTGCATATATTTACATAAAAATAAAGACAGATACTTTACTATTGGGGACAATAAGAATCAAAAAATTTCCTTTTTACCTTTTAAAAGACAAATATCAGTACATTAATTATCACCATTCAACTTAGAGTCAGCAAATTTCAAGTCAGAACAAATGAATCATGCTGAAGTAAGTCTTCATCTTATTAACTTACAGGTTATTTAACTATCTACCCTTTTATATGACCACAAAGAAGCCTTTGCATCAGATAAAGAGCCATTAGGGGAGGTCATTGGTAATGAAGTTGACATTATTTTGAAAATTGACAGACTTTATCAACCACTCTTGAGAAGACCTGCATACCCAGCAAGCCCAAAATCAAGAGAATCCCTTGGATGTTACTTGAAAGGACTTATGGACCTTGGTGTAATAAAAAGGTCTCACCACAATGAAGAGGTAGAAATAACTACACCAGTCATAGTGGCATGGCATAATGAAAAATTCAGAATGGTTGGACATTTTAGATCTTTGAACACTTACCCTGTCCCAGACAGGTATCCCATACCAACAAAGTCAAATTTCCCTCACTCAAATATCCCAAGAAATATACATAATCACTATGGATTTCCTAAAGGGATTCCATCATAGTTTAGGGACACTGAGAGCAGGAAAATATTTGAGAATTATTGTTCATTTTGGGGTTTATCAGTACTTAAGAATTCCTTTTGGAATCAAAAATCCACCTTCACATTTTCAAAGGATGATGTATTCAATCTTTCCAGAAGAAATTTAGGGAGGATGGTTAATGATTTACATTGATGACAGTATTTTCTGTTCTAAGACTTGGGAGAAACATATTTACAGATTATCCAAAGTTTTGGGAAAAATCCAATCTGTAAACATAAAAGTTTCTGCAAAGAAATTTTGTTTTGTATTAAAGGAACTCAAAGCCCTAGGACATGTAGTATCTGGTCTGTCCCTTGAAATTGAAAAAAACAAATTTGCAGAAGTACTCCTGAAGCCTATACCTCAGAGAAAAAAAAAATTTAGTCATTTTGGGAAGTTTCAGTATATTACAGGAAGAAAATTGAATACTTTGAATCCATAGCAAGACCTCTTTATCAATTTTGTGACAAATAAACAATATTTAAAATGACTGTTGACTGGGGCAAAGCCTATGAATTGCTGAGACAAGCCTTAACCACTTCTCTACTCTTACTTATTCCAGATTTTAATATTCCCTTTAAACTTTAAATTTATGCATCAGTAGATGGGCTAGGGGCTGAATTTTGTCAAGTCAAAATTATTAATGACAAACCTATGGAAGGATGCATATTTTTCATATCTAGGCAAATCAAACCCACTGAATCCAGATAGGGAGAAAGTTAAATGGAATTTTTATATCCTGTCTGGGCCTGGGAAAAACATAATTACTTTCTTGAAGGATGTGCTTTTTGATCTATAAAATATTTTACTGCTGTCAAATCACTTCTAAAAAGTTAAAAACACCCAAAAAACATATGCTCAAATGGCAGATAGAAATACAAGAATATGGGGTTAATATGACCATTGTACAAAAAGATGGAAATATTCACAAAGGCTTAGATGGACTAAGGATAATTTATACTCAGGATAGGAATTGCAGAACCCTATGCCAGTCACTTACTAAATACTCTAAAGATAACACTCCATACATACCCTATATGGAATATTGAATAAACCATATGATGAAGGAAGATTTCATTTACTTGATGGCATAATCTACCATGGGACCCAATACACGTGTGTAATTACAGTGGTAGACAGATCCTGAATTAATGTTGTATTGAAAGAATGCCATGACAGCCCCTTCTCAGGACACATATCTGAGGACAGAACAAGAGAGAAGATCAAGACCTTCATATGGCTGCCAATGTGGCAAAAAGATGTTTCATAATATTGCAAAACCTGTGACAAATTTCAAAAGGCAAATAAATTCACTGGAAAAAGACTTGGAAATAACTCCAATCTTTTTTCCATGTCACAAAGATGATACAGTCATGAATACAGCTCTTCTGCTATCTAATAGGGTAGTATCATGGACTTACATATTCACAAAAATCATTAGTGGAAGAGATCCCAGATTTACCTCAGCACTATGGACAAACATTCACCAATTATTTGGAACCAAGTTATCCTTCTCTACAGCTTACCACCCACAAACTGATGGTCTAGCTGAAATAATGATCAAAACTTTGGAAGACATGGTCAGAAGAGTTTGTGAATATGTTTTAGAGCTCAAAGCTTGTGATGGATTAACCCATTATCAGTGTACCCTTCTACCTGCACTGAAATTAGCATATAAAACATCTATTCATTCCTGTAACAATCAGACTCCTGCTATTGTAGAAAAAGTATGAGATCCCAGACTACCCCAAGATTCCTTGAGGAAATATTTGGTTGAGATACATCCCACAGCTTCTAGCTTCAAACAAATTGTATACAAAGCTAGAAAACATTAAGTAAGATTCATTAAAGACTCATTTCTATATTCCAAAGACAAATTGGACAAGTCACATTCTACTCCAGAATTCAGCATAGGTTATTTTGTACTTGTATCTACCACTAACTTCAATAACATCAAAGGATTCAAAAGACTTGAAGACTCCTTTTCAGGAACATTTGCTATCAAGGCCCTTCATGGGGAAAATGCTGTTGAAGTATAATTTTCTGTGGAACTTAGTAATAAGCATTCTACATTTCCAGTGAGCTTTATAAAGCCTTGCAAGTCTGGTGATCATAAGGCTGAAAAATTCCCCTTAAGGAATAAATTTCCCCAACAAATACCTCCTTTTGAATCATCTAGTATTAAGAAAATCACCAAATTCCTCAAAGAAAGGAAATTGAGAATTAAGAAAGTAAGGGAATACCTTGTCAGGTGAAGTTACCCAGCTGGTGAATATAGATCATTAGCAGAAAAAGACATATCTCAAGCTACCAAGCTTCTCAGAAGGCTAAGATACATTGGAAATGGAAATATTACAAAGTAATATTTTTTAGGGGGAGAGAATGTGAGACTTAGAGGTATTTTTATATACCCAAAAGGCCACAAATAACAAAATTATTTTTTAATTGTAAATGAATAAGCTTATTTATGTTATACAAACAGAAATGCAAATATTAATATAGGTTTTATATAAAATATCAAGAATGTTATTATAATATACAATTAAAATCACATTGAAGTTCAAAACTGTGAAAATAAACTTTTGCTTGAAAAAATTAAGCAAAAATTAATTTTGAACAAAAATATTATTATTTAAATATTTTTGGAAAAAAGTTGGATAAAAATTATTATAACTTTTTTTCAATGAATAAACTTAAGAAAATTATTTCACCATTGGTTGCCCCATAAAAATAAGGTGGGGTCACTTCTGGGTGAAAATTCTGTAACTCAACTCTAAATAAGCTTAAATTAAGTCTTTAGAATTTTCTGTATGAAAATCTGAAATTCCTCAAACCTTAATTTCATTCACACTATATGTGGTGTTAACCCTCAGTTTTTGTGTTAAAATTGAGGTGTGGTGTGTAGCTTTAAAACTACAAGGAATTGAAGTGTCAAAATGTGTGTGTATTACATAAGTGAGCTTGAATTTAAATATGAAGTATCAACTATTACAGTTGTTTACTGTCATTATTCAATTAAATTAAATATGAAAATTTTTAGTATAATACATGATGAGAAATTAAAGAAAACATAAATTGGAAAGAGTCATTTTGGGGGGAAAAAGCAATCTTGGCTCCAAGGGTGTGAGACTCCCCAAATTCCTTGCTGAAAGGTGTGGTATTTCAGAATTCACACAAAAGGTCATCAATTTTGGCTGGAATTTAGTCACAGGGTCTGTGACCCAAATGATCATGAGGTTTCAATACTAACCAAGGCAATTTTAACTGTTTCCAAGATGCTAAAACTACTCTCAAGTTGAGAAATCTTAGTAAAAACAGCTTCAACTGGTTTCAATGTCTCTTAAACACACTATTACAAGTTTTGAAGGCTTGAAACCAGGTATTACGATAGCAATGGCTGATTTAAAGGACTAAAATGGCTAAAACCAGCCCTTTTTTAGTCCAAACCAGGGCTCATTGATGTCATAATTGGCTTTTATTTTTTCAGAGTGTTTTTAATGACTGATAAGAGTAAAATTTACTTTTTTTTGTAAGAACATTGTTGGCTATCCAAGAATTTCTTCTTTGCATCACTTTTCTCTTCATGTTATAATCTTTTCCTTTTATAATTAGTTTAAACACTGTTAAACAAATCAATAAAATGTTTAAACCACATTTTTTAACCATCTTAAACCTTTTAACCACTTGAAAAAATTATTACAATCATTTTTTGTATCTCTTATATACATTTTTACCCTTAAACCACCCGGAAAAACTATTAAAGCATCTTTCATCACTGCTAACTTTGTCACTTTGTTTCCAAATTTACTCAGGTCACTTTTGGGCCTGTTTTCTCTCCAAAGTTCTTTTTAAAATACTTTGTTCTTATATCAATTTCCTGCAGTTCTTTTCTCAATTAATTCCACTTAGAATTTCTTTCCTAGCCTTAAATATATCTTGTAAAGTATGTTCGGATAAATCATTATAGTATTATTGTTTTATAATAACAAGGTTAAAAAAAAAATTTAGCCTTTTTTCTTTCAAAAGCTCTCAAAATTTACTATTCTTCATTAAGCTTTAACTTATACAAATTTTTAGAACAGGAAAAGTACTTGATTTTCAATCAAAGTTTCATATCCACAACTTACAAATCCAATACAAATTGGAGAATAACAGAATTAAACAACCAGAAGGATTTTGTAAGGTGTGGATATGAAACTTTGATTAAAGATCAAGTACTTTTCCTGTCCTCAAAATTTGTAAAAGGTAAAAATCAATTAAAAATAGTATGAAATATTATTTTTAAGAGAAAACACGCCAATTTTATTGCTTATAACTTTATTAGTATAAAACAATAATATTATAAAAATTTATTGTTTTACCAACAATAAAAATTTATCCAAAAAATACTCTACAAGAGATTTTTTAAGGCTACAAAAGAAATTTCTTCAAGAGCAATTTCAATTGGAATTAATTGAGCAAAGAGCTGCAAGCAATTAATTAAAGAACAAAGTCTTTAATAAGAATATTAAAGAGAAAACACGCCCAAAAGTGACCAGAGTGAATTTGGAAACAAAGTGACAAAGTTAACAGTGATGAAAGATGCTTTAATTCACTTTTGGGGTGGTTCAGAGGTAAAAATGATTATAAGAGTTACAAACAATGATTATAATGATTTTTTCACGTGGTTAAATGGATTAAAATGATTTAAAAATGGTGGTTGGAATCTTTGATTGATTGGTTTAACAGTGTTTAAACTAATTAATAAAAGGAAAAGATTCTAACATGAAAAGAAAAGTGGGGCAAAGAAGACATTCTTTTATAGCCATCAATTCTCTTACTCCAAAAGTAAATTTTACTCTTGTCAGTCGTGAAAAACAGTCTGACAACAGAAAAGCCAATTATGGCATCATTGAACCCTGGTTTAGACCAAAAAAGGGCTGGTTTAAGCCATTTTTAGCCATTTTAGCCATTTTAGACCCTTAAATCAGCCATTACTATAGCAATACCAGGCCTAGAGCCTTCAAAACACGTCAGAATGTGTGTCAGAGGCGTAGAAACCAGTTAAAACTGTTTTTATTATGATTGTTTTATCTTAAGGGTAGTTTTACCCTCTTGGCAACAGCTAAAACTACCCCAGTTGGTATCAAAACCTCATCATCAATTGAGTCCACAGACCCTGTAACTCAATTCCAGGCCAAAAGTGATGAGCTTTTGCGTGAATTTTGACATCCCACGCCTTTCAGCAAGGATTTTGGGGGTCTAGCTCCCCCTTAGAGCTGGAGTTCCTTTTCCCCCCCAAATTTAATCTTTCCAATTTATTTTTCCTTTAATTCTTCATCATGTATTATACTTATAATTTACATATGTAATTCAATTCAATTGTACAGTACAATACAGTAATAATTGACACCTCATATGTAAATCAAAGTTCACTTATGTAATACACGCGCACATTTTGACATTTCAATTGAATTCAATTGAAAATACTTCAATTCCTCATAACTTCTAAACTAAACACAACACCTCAATTTTAACACAAAAATTGATGGTTAACACCACATGTGGTGTGAATTAAATTAAGGTTTTGAGGATTTTCAACTTTTGTATTGAAAATACTAAAAACTTAATTTAAGCTTATTTAGAGTTGAGTTACAAGAATTTCACTCAGAGGTGACCCCACCTGTTTTTTTATGAGGAATCCAATGGTGAAATAATTTTTATGTATTTATTTATTGGATAAAAAGTTATAATAATTTTTATTTAACTTTTTTCCAAATTTATTTATTTTTTCACAGTTTTGTTACAATTTCATTTTTACTTAATTTTTTCAAGTATAAATGTAATTTTATACTTATAAAATTTAATGTATTTTTATTTTTAAATTGTAATTAATTTTTTATTTTTAATATAATTTTATATTTATATTTTGATTTTTCTTTTAATAATATAAATAAATTTATTTTATTTATATTAATATGTTATTTTTTATATTTGTGGTCTTTTGGGTATATGAAATTACCTCTAAGGCTCACATTCCCTCCCCCTAAAAAAGAATATTACTTTGTAATATTGGTGTTTCTAGTGTGTCTGAATCTCCTGAGGAGTTTGGTAGCTTCTGGTATATTCTTTCTTCTAACCATTCATCTTTACCAGTTGGGTCCCTGTACCTAACAAGGTATTGTCTTACTTTCTTGGTTCTTGATTTCCTTTCTTTAAGAACTTTGGTAATTTTCTTAGTACCACATGTCTCAATAGGAAAGTATCTGTTTTTGTTATTATGTAAATCTATCCCATGCATCATTAAATAGTTATTTCCCAATAAAAATGGGTACTAGAACAATTTTCCATAACAACCAATTCAACTGTGATTCCCAAAGATTCCTAATGCTTTCATTGGGTTACTTGTACTGTTGAATTTTATACCATCAAGTAGGTGAAATCTTCTTTTATCATATGATCCTGTCCATACTTCATCCAAGGCATGTATTAGAGAGTTGTCTTTACAGTCTTTGTTCACTAACTGGTATAAGATGCTACCATTGTTATCTTGAATGTAACTATTTCTGACCTCTTCAAAGAAGGTGGTGTTCAAGTCTGTAACACTTATTCCTTCTATTGGGATTTGGTTTTCATAAGTTGTGCCCCTTGAGCTTTTGATAAATCAAGTTGACTATTGCTCAATTGTGGCAAGTGGGAATAAGATTCCATGATGTCAAAAGTGGCATTGATATTTTCTATATCTTTTGAAGATTCAGAAAATATGGATGACTTATCATCTGAATTGTCTTCAAGTATGTCATCTTTTTCAACATCAGGTCCCTTTCCAATATTAATTTCATTGATTTTCCCTCTTTTTGGACATGTATTAGCTAAATGGGTGGTGCTTTGGCAAATATGGCACTTTTTGACTGTATCTGCAGATTTATACCCAATATTATTAGAATTTTCTTTGGGGTTTTTGTCCACAGAATCTTTCCAAGGTGTATTAAACCTTGTTTCAAGATTCACCCTACTAGAACCAATTTTGGTTCTGGTGGTTACTTCTTCTAGTATATTAATAATATCCTCTGCTGAAGATTGTTCAGTAGTCCTGCTTTTGACAGCATGCTCTAAGTCACCTCCACATTGTCTCAGAATTTTTCTATGGATCATAAATTCTGACATGTCAGGATATAATGCTGTTAATCTATCCTTTGGTTGGCAAAACCATGGTAAAACTTTGTCTTTATCAGCATTAAATTTGGCAGATTCAAAGGCTGTTTCAACTTTAAACCTCCAAGCATCATTTGCCCATTTGTTGATGATTTGGGTTTTCCACCAAGTCCAACTCTGGTGTCCATGTGCTTGTCTTATTTTGATGTACCATCTGTGAGCTGATCTGGTAAACAAGGTGTTAAACCTGGCTGTTACCAATCTGTCTGGTAATTTAAAATCCTCTTTGATCATGTCAATACCTCTAATGAATTCCATATGGTCATACTCCCCTTCACCACTGAAGTGAGGCCATTCTTTAAGTTTTGGAACTTCTTTCAAAAGTGCTTGGCCCATTGGTGGTTCCAAGTTATGAAAAGAAGTGGATAATTCATTTTTTAATTGTGAATTATCAGGATCCAATACTTGTGGATTTGGAATTCTTGTGCCCTCATTTTGATTTATAGATGTAGACATTCTTGGTAAGGTGTTCAGTATTTGTTCAATGTCATTCATTTTACTGTTGCTACACCTTTGGGAATTTCTGTATTCATGTTGGAAGCTTTGTATTAAATTTATTACTTCAATTTTATACATGTCTTCTTTATGTTTAAGTTCTTGCCATAACTCTGTCTGTCTTGTATTATCAGCAGTGACTTGATTCAATTTCATTTATAACTTCGATACTTCTTCTTGTGAAGCATCAAAACACTTTTTCAAGGCAATGGTATATGTCTTTACTTCAGTAAATGAATTTGAAATGTCATCAAGGACTTTCTTGTTATCTGTTTTGATAATATTTATGGCTTGTTTAATTCTTGTTTCAATTATGTCATCAATATTGAATTTAGAATATTTATCTGTTAATTCTTTAATAATGGCAGATTGTTCATTTATTTTAATGTTAGAAGAATTATCAGTATTGGAATTTTTAATTGTTCTTAAACCTTTTTCAAAACACATAAGTGTTTCATTAATTTGGCACAGACTCAGGTTGTTTGTTTTAATGTTGTTACAAATGGTTTCATTTTTATCAGAAAGATGTTTTTTCACGTCATTTATAGCATTATACAACTCTGGGATGGAATCAAATATGTCAGAAATCATTTCTGAAACCTTAATCTGGCTTCCTCCTTCTTCTGTAATTCCATCATGGTTCTGGCCATCTGAAATACATTTTCCATGGCATCCTGCTGAATCTTTGGGATTCTGTAGCCCTGGCTGTAAGGTTTTGGGGCTGGTGCCTTCCCTTTGCCCTTGTTTGGAGTTTGTGGCTGCTTTTTCACGTTAGAATTGCTGCTGCTGGCCACTGGGGCTGTTTTTGGCACTGGTTTGGGTGGTGGAGGGTTGTTTTTCCTCCATTCTAGTGTCAAAAGCATCATGTTTTTCTTCTCCATCAATGGATGCCATCCATTGAGCAATTTGCAAGTGTTGGGATGGCCCAAGAATTTTCTTACTGTCAGGTAAGAATTCATGCAATTCTTCCACAGGTCTGAAAGGATCTGGTACTCCTTGAATTGAAGTGCATTGTTGTATGCACTGTGGCTGGCTTTGTATATGTCCACAGAGGCTTGTTGTGGCGGTGTCAGCTCTTTTTGAAGGTAAAATAGTATTATCAGCTTCAGGATGACCCAATTTAGTTGTTTGGAAGTCATCAACTGACCCTTTTCCTTCTGTACCTGGTTGGCTTCTGCCATAATCACGTCTATTACCTTTTTGGGAGCTGCTTGAGGGGTTGTAGCTGGCTCCTGACCTGGTTGAAGGCATAATTATGGTTAAAAAAGGCTTAAAATAGTATTTTAAGTCAAAAACTTACTATTGGCCAAATTTTTAGCTTTCTGAAGGGTATTACTTATGTCCAATTTAATCAATTCAGAAGATATTGGTTCAGGCTGGTTATTTTGAGTCACAATAACAGTACTATTATGATCAGAATTAACAGTACTGGCAGGGATAATGCTGGTTACTGTTGAGGCTGTTTCAATGTTTTCTTGTCTTACCACGTTGTCAGACACTAAAATTAATGAACAAGCCAATTAATTAAGTAAAAAAAAGGTTATTTCAAAAAAGAAATAAAAATATAAGCCTCACTTATAATATGAAAAAAAAGTTATTTTTTATGGATTTTTTTGAATTATAAGTATTTTTTACATGTTTTTAAATTTTTCAATATAGGAAAAAAGATTTAAAAAGAGTAAAAAAAATATGTCACAGGTAAAATATCACAGCTGGGCCCCCAAATGTAAGGTGTGGATATGAAACTTTGATTAAAGATCAAGTACTTTTCCTGTCCTCAAAATTTGTAAAAGGTAAAAATCAATGAAAAATAGTATGAAATATTATTTTTAAGAGAAAACACGCCAATTTTATTGTTTATAACTTTATTAGTATAAAACAATAATATTATAAAAATTTATCCAAAAAATACTCTACAAGAGATATTTTAAGGCTACAAAAGAAATTTCTTCAAGAGCAATTTCAATTGCAATTAATTGAGCAAAGAACTGAAAGCAATTAATTAAAGAACAAAGTCTTTAATAAGAATATTAAAGAGAAAACACGCCCAAAAGTGACCAGAGTGAATTTGGAAACAAAGTGACAAAGTTAACAGTGATGAAAGATGCTTTAATTCACTTTTGGGGTGGTTCAGAGGTAAAAATGATTATAAGAGTTACAAACAATGATTATAATGATTTTTTCACGTGGTTAAATGGATTAAAATGATTTAAAAATGGTGGTTGGAATCTTTTATTGATTGGTTTAACAGTGTTTAAACTAATTAATAGAGGAAAAGATTCTAACATGAAAAGAAAAGTGGGGCAAAGAAGACATTCTTTTATAGCCATCAATTCTCTTACTCCAAAAGTAAATTTTACTCTTGTCAGTTGTGAAAAACAGTCTGACAACAGAAAAGCCAATTATGGCATCATTGAACCCTGGTTTAGACCAAAAAAGGGCTGGTTTAAGCCATTTTAGACCCTTAAATCAGCCATTACTATAGCAATACCAGGCCTAGAGCCTTCAAAACACGTCAGAATGTGTGTCAGAGGCGTAGAAACCAATTAAAACTGTTTTTATTATGATTGTTTTATCTTAAGGGTAGTTTTACCCTCTTGGCAACAGCTAAAACTACCCCAGTTGGTATCAAAACCTCATCATCAATTGAGTCCACAGACCCTGTAACTCAATTCCAGGCCAAAAGTGATGAACTTTTGCGTGAATTTTGACATCCCACGCCTGTCAGCAAGGATTTTGGGGGTCTAGCTCCCCCTTAGAGCTGGAGTTCCTTTTCCCCCCCAAATTTAATCTTTCCAATTCATTTTTCCTTTAATTCTTCATCATGTATTATACTTATAATTTACATTTGTAATTCAATTCAATTGTACAGTAAAATACAGTAATAATTGACACCTCATATGTAAATCAAAGTTCACTTATGTAATACACGCGCACATTTTGACATTTCAATTGAATTCAATTGAAAATACTTCAATTCCTCATAACTTCTAAACTAAACACAACACCTCAATTTTAACACAAAAATTGATGGTTAACACCACATGTGGTGTGAATTAAATTAAGGTTTTGAGGATTTTCAACTTTTGTATTGAAAATACTAAAAACTTAATTTAAGCTTATTTAGAGTTGAGTTACAAGAATTTCACTCAGAGGTGACCCCACCTGTTTTTTTATGAGGAATCCAATGGTGAAATAATTTTTATGTATTTATTTATTGGATAAAAAGTTATAATAATTTTTATTTAACTTTTTTCCAAATTTATTTATTTTTTCACAGTTTTGTTACAATTTCATTTTTACCTAATTTTTTCAAGTATAAATGTAATTTTATACTTATAAAATTTAATGTATTTTTATTTTTAAATTGTAATTAATTTTTTATTTTTAATATAATTTTATATTTATATTTTGATTTTTATTTTAATAATATAAATAAATTTATTTTATTTATATTAATATGTTATTTTTTATATTTGTGGTCTTTTGGGTATATGAAATTACCTCTAAGGCTCACAGATTTTCTCAAAATTTCATGTCAATTTTTAAAGCAATACTTTCCTCACCTTTCTCAAAATCTAATGGAAGTGCACACAATAGCAACTTCTGTATTTTCCCCACTTTCTCAGTTTCCCTGAATAATCTCACCACTCAAATTGTTTTCATGACATCCCATGATTTTGATAAGAAAAGCCCCACTAGAAAAATTCTCTCAGCAAACATGTAACAAAGTCATGAGCTAAATTCCCTCAAAAATATCATATGACTAGAACAAGTTTCAATTGTCAGAAGCTGTATTTTATCCACTTTATTGGAAAAAAATAAACGCTCATGAGCCAAACTTCCTCAATTAAATCACATGATGTGGATAATAAAAAGACTACCAGAAATATTCTCTAATCAAACACATAACAAATTCACCAAAAGGAAGAATTTAACCAGCTACATTCTCTCAAAAGATATCATATGACTAGAAAAAATTTGAATTTTCAGAAGCTTTTTTTTCTCCACTTTCTTGGCAATAATAAACACTCACCAGCCAAATCATCTAAATGAAGTCACATGATTTTGATAATAAAAAACACAACCATCAAAATTCTCTCCGCAAACACATTTCTCCACCAAAACTACACATCTCACCAGCTAAAATATCTCAACCTTAATTTTGTAAGTGCCCTGTTTTTAGAAGTTCTATGGTGGCCCAAAAGGTATAAATAGAGGTCTTCTCTACCTAATTTTCCAATAGAAATGGAATCAGCTCCCACCATTAAGGATCACAAATATCCCTGAACTAGCAGGATATCCAGAGTAGTAGTAGTGTTTTAGTCGTTGAAATCTCAGTAGCTTAGTATTTTTGAAGAATAGGAGTATAAACATATTTAAAAGCTTAGTAGCCTTGCTCAGTAGGTTAGTATTAGTGAGGAATAATATTATAACCATATTTTAGAGCTCATTTGCCTTTCTCAGAAGCTTATTATAGCTAACAAAAAGTAGTAGTGATAAAAAAAATAGTATCAAAGCTTATTGAACAGTTATTCTTGGTATCTGGTAGTCTTATTATGAGTATTAAAAAATAATTACAATCAAAATAAAAACATATATTATTTGTCTTATAATGTACAATATAATCCTATAGTCTATCAACAATTTCAGTTTTAAATAAAGCTTTTGACTTTAGTCTTATTGACAGGCCTGATTTAAAGACTACTGATAAGTCTTCTTTATCTTCTAAAAACACAAATATTATTTTTTGTGATTCTCTGTAGGCTGACTATTCAGTCTTATTTAGAGGGGCAGCTAATGCACCTCAGCACCCATGTCTATTGGACAATTCTGAAATTAAAAATAGACTTACCAACAATTTCCCCCTCAAGCTACTGCCAAATTTCATTTCACACCGGAATTAGTTCCCAAAGTGGCTTAACACAACCAAATACACCTGTGTTAGTGTCTGGATGCAGCTTTGAAGCCACATATCAGCCTTTTGTATCCATAAAAAGTGATTATTCTCACCAATTGAAGCTTCAGGCCTGTTTCACAAGCCCAAACCCATCCAATTATTTAAATATCATGTCTGGGAAACTCCTCTATGTCAAGTTATTATTAATCAATGTAAAAACACCAATTGAATTGGTTTTACACTTCATAATTCAACTATGTGGGAGAATACCCCACAGTACCACCCTTTAAAAGCCACTTTGGCAGTTTATTTTCTGAATTTATTACCACCAAATTTACATAAATGACTTTTGACATCTTTGACACCTCATAACTCAATTTTCTGGGGTAGTGTATCACAATGCCGGTTGGTATGGGATTACAGCCCTAAATCCTCACAAGATCTGTCAGGGTTTAATATATAAACCTCGAAAGTAGCTCAGAAGTTAGCCACAAGTTAGCTCAGAAAGATGGTCACATTTTTAGCTTGTTTCAACTTAATTATTCCAAGCTTATACAGGCTCAAATCATATTTTTGATTTTGTGAGAAAATTTTCCATAAAATTTGATCTGTGTATTATAAAAAAAATAAAGGTTACATTTTATTAATCCCAAATCCAGCTTTTCTTGAGAATATACCAGATGATGGGTCTCTCATTAAAACTGTGGAAAATAGCATGATTTTTTGTGTGATTGTTCAAAGAGGAATTGTGTTGTAACTTTTTATCCTGTGGTGAAACACTATTGAAGCTTCTACCATTAAATTTCCCTCTTTGAGGGATTGAATAAAATAACCAACTCAGTGGCATGTTATCCACAATCTATCTTGTAGATGAGAGGTGCAGATTGAGCTTTATGCTCAGAAAGAATTCACAGCCGTGATAATGTGGTAAATTCTTATGGTTTGGTAATAGGAGTTTTATTTTATGAAAGGGTAAGTTTTCCTATTTCAGATGTTCAAAGCTAAATTCTAACCCCTTTCAGTCCTTTATTTTGTGTCTGTGGCCTTAAGGTACCTTTTTTTGCCTTGATATAGGCAAAAGATGTGTGTTTCACTCCTTTCTTGTGTACTGTGTGTATGGTAATTTTCAGTTTCATTCTTTTGCTCTGTTTTTGACTAATGGGATGAAAGGAGCTATATGATTTTTTTGAGAACTTTTTTTCTTGTTCTTGGGGAGTTCTGGTAGTTGTTGACCCTACAAGTTCTTCTTTTTACAAAGCTAGGGTCATTTCCAGTTCCTTTGTTTGGTTAGCTGACAAAAGACTCCCAGTAATTGACTTTCTTTACTTTTCCCTGCAAGAAATGGGTCTCAAAAATGCCAATAGCTCTAAGGTCTTTTCCTCACCCAGTGCTCTCTGTAATTGTAAGTAGTAATTAATAGCCCCCTGCCAAAGAATGGGGCATATTTCCCACTATTCCTCTGTGGATTCTCTACTCCATTTCATAGAATTGGACTGATATATAATGATGGATGGCCCTTGGAAGTTTCTCAGCTCTAAATAAAGTACTCCATATAAGTCCCAGCTTAGAATATGCATGAAAATTACTGGGTATATATGTTGGGGAGTGGGGGGTAATACTTGAACCCTTCAGATGTTCCTTTATTGAGCAGGTTCTACCTTTTTTTAAATTTTTTCTTACCTCTTCTTCCTTGTAAAGGATCCATCTGGCTTGACTAAAGAGTTGCTTCCTTTTCTGGTATACACCATTCTCATATCAATATCAGAGATTTCAATAAGAAGAATAATAAACAAAAGATTTTTAGTTTTTTTGGTGAATTATCTCTTTAATAGAGTACCTTTTTGAGCAATATGGACTTCCAATCTCTCTTCATATTATAAACCAGTGATATCTCTCTCACAAATTCTGTTACCAGCTGAAATATACTTTATTCAAGAAGCCAAGAATTATAAGATAAACACTATTTTCATATTTTTTGAATAATTTTAAGAAATTGTTTATGAGTTTTGTTTTTTTTTTTTAATAAAATATATTATTAAATTAAAATTAATATTAAAAGTTTAAATCAGGATATTTCAGAGTAGCTTAAGGAAGAATTTTATATATTTTTGAATGTTAAAAAACTATGTATAAATCAATATAGAATTAATCCAAATTCTTCCCTGAAAATATTTGAAATAATTTTGAAATAATCAAATTACTAAAATTAAAAAAGAAAAACTTAGTATTATTATGTTATACATATTATCTAATAGCTCCACCTACATATTATAGGCTTTTTATACAGATAATTTTAGGATGGGAATTTGGTAACGAAGAATGGGGGAGAGATTTTAGGCCTCCTTGTTTCAAGAATCTGTTCTCACTGATCCTCATCACACAGGATTTCAGCCAGTAAACACTCACTCTATCATCACAGACCTTTTTGAGTAGGATTCTGGCATACCATCTGGCAATATTTCTTTGCTTAGATAAGCACATAATCCTCTATTAAATGAAGTTTTGAGGGTCAAAAAACATAGCATGACCCCAAAATTGAATATTTCTATCTGAAAGATGTGATAATATTACTACTTACAAAGGGTAATATTAGGGCTCTTATGAAGTATAATAAGATAAATTTATTGTAGCTACAAATGAATAATTAACTTCATACTTCTTTCTTTTAAATTTGAGACACTACTAGTGACTATAGCAGTAAGAAGTATTTTTCTACTACAATCAATTGCAATAAAACTCAATTATTAGACTTCTTATTAAGATAATATGGAATTATTCTAATAACTAATTATATTTTGGAATAGTTATGATTATAAATTCTTGAAGAAAACTAAAAAATTAGAGAAAAACTTTATAAATTCAATAAATCACTCAGTAGTACCCCAAAATGACCTTGAAAAGATTTGGAAGGGTGATTCAATGTATCATTTGTGGATTTAAAGAATCAAAATTTGATATAAAGCAGTAATCAAACAATTGGAGTTAAAATACTATTTTTAATAGTAAGGTTCTCTAATCAAATGTTTTTATTGATGATTCTGAATAATTAAATCACTTGAGAGTTATTTAATAACTGAAAATCACTCATTGTATTCAAGATTTGATGAATTAACTGAACAATAATGATGAATAATAGAAAAGGCAGGGATGGTAGGCTTTTATAAGTCTAAACAGCACACAGAGGTATGCAATTGAGCTAACAGAAGGGAAATGAGCTGGAAACTAATTACCTTATTTTCATTCATACTCAAATTTCTTGTTGTCCTGTAAAACTATCCTAATTACCTAATCAAGCAATTTGATGTGGCTAACAACCCATTTTTGGTTGAGGAATAATAAACTTACTTGAGGAAATTTTATTTTAATTCAAAATAAACCTTTTTTCTCAAGTTTTTCAACTTCTATGGAAACTCCATCTCAAGTTTCATTTTCTGTAACTGTTTGAAGATTCAGTATTTCATATGGAAAAATCGGAAATGGACTGTAAGTGCAACTTTTAAATGTACATATGAGGTCATAGTTTGTTTTGGCTTTTATTTAAGCTATCCTCTTTTAAATTGGTCCTGCATTTATTGGAGATATTAATCAATAATTTTAATTTTAATGAATCCTGAGGTTTTACCTCATTTTCTATGTGGGGCAGGAAAATATGGTAGGGACAGCTAGTTTTAATGAGGTAATTTCATGGATATTACTCAAAAAAGGTTTTTATTAAGATTTTTTGGCCTATCAATTGAAAAAAAATAAGAATGGATATGGTTACAGGAGTAAGAGTCAGTCATTACCTCCTTGTCACATCAGAACAGCAGCTTATTTTCTATTTTCTCATTATTCACCATGAGTAAAGTGGCCACACCTGACTGAAGGTGTTGCATTTTTAATTTGACATGGGAGATAGATTGGATTCAGGTTAGAGATAGGACAGAAATTAAATATATAAATAGAATTTTTGGAAGAAATTCAAGCCACAAATTATCAATTCAGTTGACTCAATAGCAGTGTTTCCATGGGCTTTTCAAAGCTCAATAATTCAAAAATACATGATCAAAAGATTTATTTCAGCTTTCCCTTTGTGTAATCTTTTTTTATTAATTTATATCATTGCATTTACAGAAAAAATGAACTCTTGGGGTCTACCTTTTAGATCTACATATATCTATTTCAATTTTGATATTAATTCTCTTTCAAGCTCATTTATGGGAGCGCATAGATGAATATTATTGAAATTGGAACCCTTCAAGCTTCAAAGAAGCTTTTCATAAATAATTAATTTATTTGGGAATTCAGGACTTCATTAATATTTAGATATTATTAAGAATATACCCTACCATTGAACTCTTTACTCTCAATTAAAAAATGTATTTAGTGAGACATTAAATACCTTATATCTTCCTCTTTTTAAAGGATTATTTCAATAAATATTGAGACAATATTTCAAGATTCATGGGGCAAATTCATTTTCAGGAGAGTCCCACAAAATTTAGCATATATTGAGCTACTATACCCCCTTTTTCAACCCATAAGCTTCTTGAGAGGAGGTCTTTGACCTTATAGATAGATGATATGAATATTAAAGGTGCAATATTGGGCTTTAGCAGTACAATTGGGGACCTTTTCATTCTAAAATTGTTATGGTATAAAATAACTACTATTCCCGTATTCCTATAAAAAAATTTGTTAATGAAAGAATTTTGAATATTCATAACAATCAAAAACATGAGTTTCTTTTATTTCTGGGATAATTCAATGATTTTCTTCATTGATACCAGCCAAGATTCATTTTGCATATTATTATGGAGAAATTATCAATTCCAATTTAACCCTCTTCATCTAGTTAATTCATGAAATATGTGAAAATCCAAGATAATTTGGCATGATACTTAAAGTAAATTAGGTTAGTGTCTCTATAAAGAGATGAAATGAAACTTAAATAATGAAACTATTTGTTTTTAATTTGAGGAAATTAAATCTTTATGTATTAATATGGCAAAACATTTCTTTCCTCAATTATTTGATCTTTGAAAAACACTCTATCAAGATATCTTACTATGTAATGTATTTTTTGATCATATTTTCTGTATTCGATGGGCTCTCTACATTTCTAATTCAATTTGCTTAATTTTAATTCCATTTTCAAATAATTAGGATATACAGAGAGCTATTCATGCACTGGAAAGCCTAAGATTATCTCTGATTCTGGTGGGTTGATAGCTTTAAGTATTTAAACATGGATTTTTTACTTTCACAATAATTCACAATAAAATTTAATTTGATTGAAGTTAATTCAGATAATAATTCTCCATTTTCTTTACAATAATATTTCCTAAAATGTATGGGGGGAACATTTATAGACTTCATTACTCATTCAATTTAAGCTAATACGAATTTCCAAGATTCCTTTAAAAGAATTAAAAACTTCTGATTAATTAATAAATAACATGTTTCAAGTGTGTTCTTTCAAATAATGGGAATTCTATATACTATTAAGGCATGATAACTGATAGAAGTTGGTTCTTTTGAAAACAATATTTCTCAACACATATCTATAAAGCTTCTGGTATGTTTCTGAAGCTGGTATCCCTTTGATAAATTTATAAAGCCCAAAATTATTATATATGCGTAATAACCAGATTTCTATAAAGTGTAGTTGATAAAGCTATATATACTTCTCTTTTTATTTTTTTACAAGATAATATGAGAAGTTTTCATGTTTTTATTTGTTATTTATGCTTCATAAAAGGGTTAAAAAGTTTATCAAAGTAATATGGAATAAATAGATGAGACATAATTAATTTAAAACCTTTTTGGAATTAATCTTGAAGTGGAACAAATATCACTTTAGGGCCTTGTCCACTCATAATCAAAACATGTTCTGAATCACGTTTGAATTATTCAATTTTAATTCTGAAGAATTTACCAGGGAATTGGCACTGTGAATAATATTTTCTGATTAAAATATTTTAAAAGTGGCTATTAAGAATCTTTTAAGCCCATGAATGAATGTTCTTTACAAAAAAAATGAATTAAGTATCTAAATAAATCATGAACTATATGCTTTGATCAATGAGACTATGATGAAAATTCCAAATATATTTATTTTAAAATTCAATAAAAAAATTTCGAACCTTTCAAAAGTAAGAAAATATAATCAATCTGAATTCTAAAGATATTTGAACAGTATTCAAGGGAAATAAAGTTCTTTGATATTTTTTTGACATAATAATATGCTTTATGAGAAGATAATTCTTGGATATTAAGTGAACTGTTCCATATTTATTCAAATAAAAAAAATTGTTTCTGATTAAGATTATTGTAATTGTATTGAATTCAATATATACTCCTATTGGTATTTTCAATGTGTTTTTGAAACAGAAATATTATTTAACTTTATTGTTAAAAGAGCAATAAGAAACACAAAAACCACAAAAAATATCTTAGAAAATGTTTCTTTCACAAATAATTCATGGAAAAAGATAGACTCACCTCAAAAACACAAATTACAAGAGAATTCATGAGAGGTGAATCAAATTTCCTCTTATTATTACAATGAAGCTTCTTTTCTATTTTTTTTGGAGAAAATCAATAGCAAAAAATCCCTTTCTGCTACTCTAAAACATTTTCTTATTTTTATATTTCATTTCTTGAGTTTTTCAGCCAAGTTTTTTTGGCAATATGTTATTTTGATTTTTTGTTAAGTTTTTGATTTTTTATATTTTTGTCTTGATTTTCCTGAGTTTTTTCTTTTATATTTGTGCATTTGTTTTTGTTTATTTTTTTCAATTAAAATTACAGTAGTAGCCCTTGACAAGGGTTGCTACTATAATATGTTTGACAGGTGTCAGTTTTGTTACAGTACAGGCACTTTAATACCTGGTTATGTAATTTTATTGATGATCATCAACAATTATGCAGTAGCTTCCATTACAGGAATTGTACCATAGTTTTCTTGGAATTCTATTGATTTTCCTCCAGTAGCAGGTCCTGTATTTAATAGGGACCACTATTTCTCTTTTTAATAGAAAAACAAAGCCTTCAAACAAGACAGAGGAAGGTAATTTCTCTTCAAAAAAGATAAATGTTGGTGTTGATAGTAAGGATCTATGAGTTTTTTAATGATGCAAAGGAATGATAAAATGAGAAAAATAAAAATTAAACTTAATTCCTAGTGAGTATAGTCAATAAAGAACAAAATAGATAAAAAAATTTATGTAGTTTTGGGGGAAATAATTTTATTCAAAATATTTGTAAGCCTTTATCTGTTCCCTCTGAGGTTTCAGAACTTAAAAAAATTTAAGAAACAGAATTTTCCATAAATAAAGTTTCTTAAAAAGAGGCTTCAGTTGAAAAAAGCTTATTTTGATATTTGTGAGCCACTTCTTGAAGAAGAAATAAGAATTCATATTTTTGTCAATTAATAGTAAGTCATAAATCAAGACAGATAAAGACTTTATCCATTTTGAAGAGTGGTTTTTAATTATTTTGGACTTGAAAAAAACTGGAATGGTTTTAATTGGACATGAACTTTGAGCTTCAACTTTTTATCTTGAGAAATACTAATTTTAAGATGAAAATATAATTGGAGAGAATTTTTATATAGTATATTATTTACTTACTCCATCCAGTTGAAAAAGAGAAGAGAATCTGAGAGATTCTGTAATACTCCCATGGCTTCAAAGAACTTTTAATACTAAAAAACATTTGAATCTTTGTTCTAGCCTAATGTCCAATAAGGGTCCAAGTTCATTCCAGGGTGAGCCCAAGCTTATTTCCAAATGAAAAAACTGCTGTCAGGTGTAGAAAGGTTTCTAATGGTGATTTAATTGGACTTAGCCTTAATTAAAGTTTTTCAAAAGGCCTAATAAATTGACTAATTAAAACATTATCATTCATGTATCAAATCTCTTGGACTGGCTACATCTCAAAGGCCTCAGAGGTTGGGGTATCCTGGCTCTCTTTTATGTATTTTGTCCCCCTTAGCTATTTTCACATCACAAATAGTGATTAAGGCTTCAATACTAATATCCATTTGATAGACCTTTATGTAACAATAAAGTAATTTTAAGTTCTATAAACATTCCTAGGATTGATTTTAGCTTATATTTAACATGGTAACTTACAGACTCTCATTATTTTGGCTTGAAAGCTCAAAAAAACTAGCATTTACACCAATCTTTTATGTGGTATTGATGTTGAGGTGTTGAAGTATTTTCCATATTACCACATATTTTAGCTAATTTAAACTTATAAAGATTATTTAGCTACCCTAGTAATTTTTTTAGAATCCAATTATGGTCTTACATCCATGGGGTTGCTTACTCAAAAGATCTATCCATCTTTTTCTTCAAGAAAAATGATGAATCTTATTATGAACATGACTTATGGCCTTTTCATTTAAAAATGTTTTTAAAGGTATTTGTGGTATATCTGGGTATTTAGAATTTACCTCAATGCTCACACCTATCAATGGAGACAGACCCTTTTTGCATATCATTCGACATATCTTATCAAAGCTTTCCCAATAATTCAATATTAAACTAACAATTCAACTTCATTATCCCTCCTTTATTTCTATCTTATTAATATTTAAAACCATTGTGATATTAATTTAGTATGAGTTAATATGTCAAAAGCTCAACATTGAGTGTTATAAAGCTATAGGATTTTATTCTTCCCATTATTTTTAAATGAAAACAGAGTATTTCTAGGACTGAATTCTCTCAATTATCAACTTTTCACATGGAATTAACAGAGATACCCTGATCCGTTGGTCATTGTTTGACCATATTGTATGCAGATATTTCAATTTTGAAAGAAGTGACGTAATAAACTGTCTATCAACAAGAGCTTTTACCTTCTCTTTCCATAAGCTTAACTACTTTTATATGAAAAAGAGCTTCTGAAACTGTAAAAAAGAATGCGAACATTAACTTCCAATTTTAAACCAATATTAATTCACCTAAGCTTTCTTTTGTTTTTGAGAAATACTTAGCCTGTTGGCCATAATCTCCATAATCTTGAATATAGCAAGTTATCAACATCACCTTTTTATGAAATCAGGGTAATTAAGAAATTTGAAAACTTTCAGATATTAACTTGAATAGTCTCAATAATCTTAACAATGTCTTTCTCTATTTATTCATCAGTCTCGGGCTCCATGGTATTTTAATGCTGAAATGGAAGTCCTCCATGAGAAATACAATGGTGTTCTACACCATGGGGAATAATTGAAACAAAAATATCAATGAAATGAAAGTGATCAATCTCTCGGGAATTCATATTTTGAGCTTGGCTGAATGAATAAAAAAATCATTTCATGTTGAAAAGCTCTTTTTTTCTGTTTAAAACCACTAAAGCTTGATAGGAGCAAATTTTTCAGAATATTAAGTATTTCTACATAAAAAATATTGTGTGGTAGAATGTTAATTTACTATCTACCAAGTTTAAATTTGGTTCTTTGATTTGAATTGTGAAATCAAATCTTGGAGAAATTTATCATCAGAAAAATAATTCTCACTTGAAAAATCTTTGATAATTTGATGTACAAATACTTTTAAGAAATAAAACAGTTTGTATTAACTCTAAAGGATAGTCAGCTAAGCTAGAAGATAGGATAAGTCATATTTCAATAAAGAATTGTTTTTGTGGAAGCAATTTACCAAGCATAGATCCAAATCAATATCTCACAATAGTTTTTCAAAAATCTGAAGTAAGGTTAATAGAACATTTTAGGTCAGCCAAAAGTTTGTTTTGGTATAGGCTTCATTTCTCAAAAATGGTTTTCAAATTTGAATTAAGAAATTGAATAAGAGATTATGATTGATTTTGTTCCATGAAAAACTCAACAGAATTTATTAAGATTTATTAAGTCTTCAAATTTCAAGATGGGAAACTTCATATGATTCATTAAATAATATGCTTTGAAATAAAATCTGTTTGGTAAATTCATTTCTGATCTAAAAGCACCTAAGCTTTAACAGTTTTCCTTTACAGGAAAGTTGAGGTATTTTATCAATTGCTATAATTAAGTTGAGCATATCATATGAGGATAGTAAGACATATTTAAAATGGGTAAAAGTAAAATTATTTCTACAAGACCCTCAAGCCAAGTCCTTTTTTATAAGATACCATAAATTTTCTTCATCTATGATGTTTTACCAGCCTAGTTGACTGAAGAAATTTAAATAGCCTTTTCTGACTATTTTATTTTCTTCAGCTATTTGAAATTTTTGATCCAAATCACATTAAAAGTCATCCAAAAATCAAAAATTTGATCAAATTCAGTTAGAAAATGAGTCTTTTGAGTGATTTTAGTGAGAAACTGAAGGATTTGATGAAATTTTGGGTTAAAATTGCATTAAAATCCTTTGGCGCTCAGCCTCATCCAACCAACTCAGGTTTCGAGGTTGATCCTCCCAGTCCCATTCAAGCTGTCCACCTTCTTAACTTCCATCCATCCATCCATCCATTTATCAAGGAAACCAGATCTTATCATCCAATCAAATCGCTCAGACATCTTCTTGAATCCTTCCATCAGTCCAACGACTAATCTTGATCATCAATCCATCACAATTCAACCTCAAACTAGATCCATTTCACAATCATATCTCAAATCATCCCGTAGAAACTCTTCTGATTCGTCTCCTTCTATTCGAATTCATCATATCGATCGTGGACCAGGACTTGAAGAACTCTCATTTCCATCATTGAATTTTTCTCATGGCGACTTTACCACATCACATACTAGATGGTGATTCATCCGGTTGGAGATTTGCTCAATGCTTTGGTTGGTATCTTCATTTTGTATTCTGGAATCAACTTGAAAAATCAAGTCACTTCATTCGCCTTGAAGCTATCACAAAATTAACTCATTCATCGCTAATGACTTATTTCTTGCTTTTTAGGTGACAAGGGTGAAGTGGAAGATATCACCGAGGCTGACATTATCTCAACTGTCGAATTTGATTACACTGGCGACTATCTCGCAACAGGTGATAAAGGTGGAAGGGTGGTCCTATTTGAAAGAAATGAGGTCAATATCTTAATTTACGTATTCATCATCCTAATCTCAATTTGACTTTCTCATTATGACTCATCAGCAGTCTGGCAAAAAAGGTTGTGAATATAAATTTTATACCGAATTTCAATCACATGAACCCGAATTCGATTACTTGAAATCTTTGGAGATTGAAGAAAAGATTAATAAAATCCGGTGGTGTAAACGTCAAAATTCAGCTCATTTCCTACTCTCTACAAATGGTATGTTTAAATCCCTTTATTCATCTCTTCTCAATTTTTTATTAACTTTATTTAGACTCAAATCTTCTTGCTTAATCAACTTTCTCAACATCAGACAAAACAATCAAACTATGGAAAGTTTTTGAGAAATCTCTAAAAGTTGTTGCTGAAAATAATCACATGCCTGCCGGATTTCAGCCTCAACCCATCACAACGTTAAAACTACCTCGAATGGCTTTTCATGATACAATTATCGCCGCCGTACCCAGAAAGGTTTATGCAAACGCGCATGCTTACCACATTAATTCCATCAGCTTGAACTCAGATGGTGAAACTTATTTAAGCGCAGACGACCTTCGGATCAATTTATGGAATTTGGCAATTTCTGATCAGAGCTTTAGTTTGTCTTTTTAATCTTTTTCTCCGCTTTGTTTTTTGTTTTATCTTGGCTAGTGATTTAATCTCTTACACGTTTTTCTTTTTTTTACTAACTACATACCAATCTTATTGATCTTCTTATTATCTTTTTTAATGGGTTTCAAAAGATATATTGGATATCAAACCTGCAAATATGGAAGAATTGACAGAAGTCATCACTGCTGCTGACTTTCATCCTTTATCTTGTAACTTATTCTGCTATTCGAGCTCAAAGGGTACAGTTAAGTTGGCTGACATGAGAAGCTCAGCACTTTGCGATACACATGCTAAGCGTAATTCATCATTGTTATTACCTCAAACTCCTTTTCTCAACTTTTTTTTAACTAATCATCATACTTTTTCTTTTTTCCTTTCTCAATCAATCAATAATCCTTTCTTAAAAATTCACTTCAAATTTCTTAAATTAATTCAATAGTTTATGAAGAAGAAGAAGATCCCTCAAATAAATCATTTTTTTCAGAAATCATCTCGTCGGTAGCCGACGTCAAATTCTCGAAAGATGGTCGATACATTCTTTCTAGGGATTATTTATACTTGAGAATTTGGGATATCAATATGGATAAGGCACCGGTCAAAACGATCTCCGTACATGATCATTTAAAGGGCAAGTTGTGTGATTTATATGAAAATGATTGTATATTTGACAAATTTGAAGGCACTTTTTCCGGAGATGGAAAGTAAGCTTGTCATCATAATGGTTTGGGATCGATTAGATCCTCTTAATTAAGTAATTGTGTTTTCATTCTTGGCGGAAAAACAGTCATATCTTATCAGGGTCATATAACAATTACTTTCATATTTATGATAAAGAAGCCACAACAGATATTGTATTGCAGGCGGATAAATCGGCCTTCAAAGCAAAAAAGATTGGTTCGACAAACGCTGCATCACTCAAGCAGAGCCAAGATACAGAAAATATCGATTTTAGCAAAAGAATTATGCATGCTTCATGGCATCCTAGGGAGGACACCATTGCGATTGCCGCCACTAATAATGTAAGCCTATTTTTCTTAGAATCACATTTTTTCTTCAAGCTCAAGTTTTATAATTGGTATTCCCAAAGCATTGTAAAAATTATACTAATAACTTTGTTCATTTTTTTAACTATATCATTTTGTTGGGCTCTGGCCTTTTGTTTATGCATGCTTGTCAATTTATGACTATCCATTTCAACCGCAATCCTCCAACACATACTTGCTTTGGAAATTGGCTTCTCATCAACTTTTTCTTTTGAAAAAAATCCCGAATAATTGTTTGTAACAGTTGTTCTTGTTTTCGAAATGAAAGTAAATATATATTTATACATAAGTCTTTTTTTATAACGGTTTTCTTTCTCCAAACAAATCCTACCCTGTTCCCTCAATCTGCATCTCTATATTTCACCCGAGAAGAATACTCTCCCGCCGCCCCCTACCAAAATATTAAGAATAGACAAATGACAATTATTGATATATTACTAGTATTTCTTTTTTTTGTAAATATATAGAGTATGCAAAAAAAGAGAAAATTTGTCTCAATGAATGATTAACATTATTATTACTGTTTGCTTTGGTTGGTAGCATTGTCTTGACGAGCTCGGAAGATATAAAGAGGTACCTACGGTTTTCAGAAAAAAACCCTCCTTTTTATATTTAACTACTGTAAAAGACCAAAAAAGTATTTTCATTCATTTGTTGGTACTTCGGCCTAATGTGAATTTTTAATATTACAACAGGATAGGGCTATTAATAATACCTTTTGGCTACTTGATTAATAAAATGCTCGCTAATTTCATGGTGATCTTGATGTTTATTGTCTTTTACTAGGAGATACCAAAAGAAATGTCATTCGTATAAAATTAGAAAGCCCAAAGACCTGAAGCATATATATCAAATGTTAATAATGGCCGGTGCCAGAGGCCATTTCTCCTAAGCTGAGGGCTGGTTGAGTTAACTGGGTACCTCCAGTGCTACCTTTCATTCAATGAAAAGAAAATTTCTTGTATGTTTTTTTATTGCACTGCACAAAATATTGCAAAACTGAATAATTTTAGATTTTTAAATTGATTTGAAATAAATAAATAATTTGTAAATTTAATTGATTAATTAATCAATTGATGGAGATTTTTAAATGCATGCTATTGTTTTGTTGAATGAAAGCTGTGTTGAATGTTATGGTTTTTTTTGATGTCAATTATTTTATTAATGTAAGGGTGATGGTAAAAACATGCAAGAGAAATGGTAAATACATACCCCTTATGTGTATTTACCAATTTCTTAGGTGTTTTTACTAAGAATTAGTAAACACAGTGTGGGAATTCTTCTTGTGTGGGATTAGAATGAGGCAGTACCTGGAGGGGGAAATCACAGGTAACTATTTTTGAATTGCTAATAACTCTGCTAACCAAGGGTAGCAAGGGTGTATTCCCTGCCTCTCCTAAAATACTGAACAAAACCTTCCTTGGAGGTCACAAACCAAAAATAAAATTAGTAAGTGGCTTTACAACTGCAGAAGACAAAATTCAGCAGTGTCAGATCAGACCTTTTAATTATATAATAAGAAATTCAATGTCAGTAATTTGGTTAATTTTTAGATTTTAATGAGATACTTGTCTGTATAATTTTTATTTTTAGTGAAATTGGTGTAAGTGGTTTCCTCTTGGTAATAAAATCTTGGTAAGATAGGTTATTTAAGGTATTCTGGAAAATTTGATTATTGTTGATAAAGGTAATTTTGTTAAGGTGAAGATATATTAGAATAAAATAATTTTCTTCAAAGGTTTTTTATTTTTTTTAAGATTGGTTAATAATAAAATAAAATTCTATTTGTTAATTTTAAGAGGTAAGTTTCTTTGACATTGGATATTTGTAAGGTTAAGTCAATTTAAAATTTTGAGATATGGTTTTATTTTTTTACTGGATAAAATATTTTAATAAAGTAGTAAACCTAATCTTGGGCCTTGGATAATTTTCTTTCTTTTTTGTAAAAATAATAATATTCCACTAAGCTTAGCTACTGGGAAAGTAAATTCACTATGATTGTGA
Source organism: Austropuccinia psidii (assembly GCA_023105745.1). Classification (NCBI taxonomy): domain Eukaryota; kingdom Fungi; phylum Basidiomycota; class Pucciniomycetes; order Pucciniales; family Sphaerophragmiaceae; genus Austropuccinia; species Austropuccinia psidii. Next base: position 25,039,507 of record JALGQZ010000004.1, on the reverse strand, counting down.
GCCTGTGAGGTATATATGACATACCCATAAGGCCACAAATAGCTTTATATACAGCTGATTTAGTCTTGAACAGACTTTTCAGTTGAAATTAAAATCAAAAATAACAAAAAATAAGTATAGATTTTGTTTGGATAAACAAAGTTATAATTATTATGTCATTTTTGGATTCTACACCAAAAATAACCTAGGGTACACCCATAGGGTGTTATACCCAAAAATACTTATTTCTTAAGTCATTGGAAGATTTAAGAATCCCACAGTACTAGTGTAACTCTTTTAACATTTTCTTAAAATAGTTAAATTTAAGCTTAAATAAGCTTAAATTTAAGGTTGCATAAGGTTTATGTAAACTTACCAAAATTTTAGTTAAAATTGAGGTGTTGTGTATATTTACTGAATTGGCTAAGGATTTGCCATACAGCATGTAAATCCTGCATGGGCTTAATTTAAAATTGTTTAAGGCCATAGTATGGCTTTAAATAAATAAAAGGGCAAAATCCACACAAAAAGGTGGGACAAAGGAAAAAGACCAAACAGAGCTGGGGTACCCAGCTTTTTGGATCTACAAGGATTCAATTAAGGCTTTCCACCTGTATTGGAGAATTTTCAACCTTATTTACACTTTGAGATTGGAATTTGATCCAACCTTAAAGTTTAAACTGTTTTTTTCCCAATTGGACAGGAATTTCAAGCTTCCAAAGGCTAAATCCTGATATACAAGCCTGAAATTAAAGTTTTAAGAGCTGTCAAAGCTCAAATAAGCTTAAAACTTTGAAGTTACAATCATTAAAACCTTATCAAAAGCTAAGGTTTAGTGTGTATTGCTATTTTATGTGGAAAAATAGCAGTAACTTCAAAAATTCATTCAAAATCCAAATCTTAATGAATTTGCTTGAACCTTTCACACAGCATACAATTCAATGTTATCTGTGCATAAATAAAATTTTAAGTATCTTTTATAAACAGGTTTTATTGGTAATTAGCCTGGAAAATTACTCTTTTAATTATACCTAGAGAAAATCAAGATTTCTTTAAAATTTAATTAAAAGTTGATTTTAAGATATTTTTGCTTGAAACTTTGTTTTTAAGTTTTTCATGTGATGAAATTTAATATAAATAGACTTATTTTACATTAAAACCTGTAACAACTAACTTAAATGAGGATTAAAGCTACTTGGAGTTAAGAATAACACCAGTAACTTTGAATTGGAATTAAAAATAAGTTACCTTAAGTTAAGAACCTTATTTTTAAGCCTGGTTTTTTAGTTTTGACCTGAGAACACCGTCTATATCCATTATGAATAATGAGAGCTACTCTTCAGACATAAAAAGAGTCTATTCATCACTGTTTTTGTCCATCAATTCAATCCAAACCAATCATATTAGACATTTAAACAGGTAAAGTTTTATTATATATAAAATCTAATTGTTAAAGGATTTCTTAAGTTATTTTATTTTCTATTAATTTTGAATTAAAGAATTAAAATCATTGAATTCAGATTATTCTTGTAATCAACAATAATATATTTTATTTTATAAATTTATTGTCTTGAAAATATCTTTTAAAATCCACAAATTCCACTTAAAAGCTCTTTAATCATATTTTTTATTATAAAAAGTTGTTTTATCTTTTAAAATATTGATTCTTGGTGTATTTTTAACTTATAATAATTATTTAATATAATAACTGTTATATTTGACTTGTTGTATTAAATATATATTATAAGTAAGTTTTTCTCTAAAATTCTATAATTTTTTTATCTATTATTAGTTTTTTTATATAAAGTTTTTCTATAAGAATTATATCTGCACAGTGTGTGTTATAATCTCTTTTTATAAATAATATTTATATTATTTATAGGTGGTTAAATATTTATCTTTTCCACATGTAATTGTCTCATTAAGAGCTTTACACTTCTTATTGTTATGACTGTCAGTGACTATAACAATAATAGAATAATTATAATTTATTATAATTATTAATAATTTTTTTATTATTATATTATATAATAATAATTAAATTTATTTTTTTTAATATAATTATTTTTTAATAATTCTGTTTAATTTTTGGTTATAATACTTTGTTATATTATATTTTTGTACTGAGGACAGTCATAGTACTCTTGATATTGTTACTATTATCAAGAATTTCATATACAAACCTTAAATTTGGGGGCCTGGCCATGGATTTAACAAATTTGGGGACATAAATCATGTTCTAGACCATATTTTAGTCTTTTTTGATGTAAAATTGCAATATTTATCTTAATATTGGCCTTTTTTGGGACTTATCCCTTATAAATAATCTTTATATTATTAATAAAGTTCTTTCTTTCTTGTAGTATTGTTTGCAACAATATACTATTGAGGGACTTGGAATAAATTCCTTTTGTTTAATCAGTGGCTTTGTGAGCCTTTGGATTATGACCACATACCCAATAAGGTCACAAGAAAGACTCAGAATAATTATACCTTTAAGATAATTATACTAAAATTACTTAGAATAATTATACATTAAAAATAATTACTTTAAAAATACAAAAATACCATAAATTGGGACAAAAATTGGTTTAACTTAAAAAACCAATGAATCAACATGTGAAATAAATTATACCATTGGATTCCCCATGGTAAAATACACATATACCATTTTTATGGCATATCTGTAAAGTGAATATTTAATGAGTTATAAGGAATGATACCTTATAAAAACCATAAATCCTTATTTATTTCAAGAACCAATGAAACAACATGTAGAATGAATTGTACCATTGGATTCCCCATGAAAATTCACACATCAAACAATTAATGAGCTAATTTCCAAAGTTAATACTTAAGGAATTAACCTGAATATATGCACTTTTTTGGTCAACGCATATATTCAAGGATCATAGCTAATATCTCTTAAACTATACAAGATAGAGTGATGAACCAAAAATAAAGTTACCACGTAATTACTGTAAGAGCACAGATATAAACTTGATTTTACAAATTATAATCACGGTTGAAACCTATGATGAAATATTGATAAAAATCAACAGAGCTGTTGACCACTTTGTTGTGAAAGTGGTCCAAACTTAAAAAAAAGTACACAGTTGGATTCTACTAGTTCATTTGTGAAGAATGATGTAATTTTTATTATTAAATTCAGGGTACAACCCCCTGAAATCATGGTTTGAAGTTTAAAATATTAAATTTCAACAGAAAAGATGAGTTACAAGAAAAATCATCGAAATTAGAGTTTTGATGATGTAATGAAAAGCTCTTGGCAGCATAATAAGGTTATGTCAGGCTATCAGAATTCACTCTCTGAATTGCTGTAGCGTGTAAAACTTAAAATTTCTTACAGATCAAAGTTTGAGCTTAAACTGAGCAGTTATGATCACCTACTGTAACCTTAAATAAAGTTTAACAGTCATATGAGTGACAAAATTGGTGAATACTATTAGTTTATGATTAAAACTGATAAAATCCACGAAATTTGGGGTTCTGCCAAGCCTCTGATGTCATCAAACTTAGAGTTATAGTGATAACTCTAAATAATGGTGTAATAATGATGTAATCATCCTCAAACCTTAAGATATTGATCAATTCCAGTGGATATGATCAGTACACGTCTACTAGAAGCCTGTTGGACTCTAGGAGGGAGGTATTTACTATAAATAGAGCTCTTTTTACTCTGTTTTTCCCTCAGACGCATCAAAAACATTAAATCAATTAAATCAAAGGTAATTTCTTTATTCTTTATATATAAAACTATTATATTATTAAAGACCAAAGACCACCTTGTTATAATCATCCATTTTGACGTGATTAAATCATTTATTTAATTGTTTTTGCTAAAAATCTCTCTAAAAAAACTCATTTCCATGTAAAAATCAAGAATATTAGTAATTTTCTTTATTTTTATTGTAAATACAATTTGAAAAGGTTGTATTTATATTTTTTTGGCGTAAAATATTACAAAATTATTATATTAAGTGTTAAAAGTAGGTTATTTTCTCTTATTACAATAATTTTCTCTTTATTATTATTTTAATAATTCCTTAATTAATATAAATAGTATTTATATTAATTTATAGCTTTGATATTGGTAATATTATTGTTATTAATTGTTTTTTATTAATAGAAAACAATTTTTTACGCCTTTATTATTTGTTTGTAACAATAATAAAGTGCCTTTAAATATATTAATTATTTTATATTAATATATTTGTTTTGTTATATTATATTTTATAATATAAATTATATTATTATATTTATTTAATAATATAATCATTTTACGCGATAATTATAATAATTCTTTATTATTATAATTATTTTTATCTTATTTATTTCATTTATAAGGAAATTCATAGTACAATAAGTAAAATATTAGTAATTTTTACTTATTGTTTCATAGTCAAACCTTACAGGCTTTTTCACATCACAGACTTGAAATTTATTCTTTGAGTTATTCCAGTATAAAGTGAATAATAATACAATTTTGATCAATAACTTTATAATTTCATGATTATTATTTCTTTAAAGAGAATATAAAATCAAATAAAAAATTTAAAAATCTTTTTTAAAAACATTTTCTCTTTAATCTGAGACATTTTTCTTTCATTTTGACGTAATTTGCCACAAATTAGATTAAAACAACTTTATCCAATCAGTTGAATTTATAAGTTATTGTTATTTTTGGATAAAACAACTTATATTTTCACTCTTCTCTAGTGTCATCTATCAGAGAAAGCTCTTCAGACTATAGTATTGAAATTCAAACCAGCTCAGCACCAAGGGGTTTAATTACCAAAGAACCCTTCAAAGGTCCAGCAGGTGAATTCAATTCATTTCTTAGTACATTTTTTCTTAAAATTGATGTAAAATGACTCCTACTAGAAGTGGAAGCAACTACTCTATCCAATCAAATGGATCTGGACTAGGACATTCAAGTCAAAAATCCAAAAGACAAGAAAGTCTGCCCAGAGGAGAGGCAAAAATGGAGGATGCCAGAAATTCTACCAGTTCCCAAAGGTTAGCCAGCACCTTTGAAACTCTTATTCAGAGTCAAGAAGCTGACATAACTGCTATTCCTGTTGTCAGACCTGAATCATTTCCAGCAGGAAACAATAGAGATATACCAGTTTCAGTACAAGAACTGGTTTATGGCGGCAAAGCAGCAGGAGTGGGAACTTCTGCCAAGTCTTTGGATAGGAAAAATAAACTCTTATCTTCAAGTGAAGAAGTTCATGGGCCCAGAAAAGATAGAAGAACTTCTGAGGGGTTGGACACCCATCTCTTGCAAGGGACAAGTCCAAAAGATAAAAGCTAGGTTGAACAACCAAAGCATGTTGTCAGAGGACCAGAAGAAGAATTTGACGCAAGGAAAAGACAAAAGCCCAGTGGAAGCCCCCCAAGCCTCCACAAGCAAAAGTCTGCCTCAACAACTTCCAAACAAGGACAAGAAAACCCCAAAGAGAAACCAGAAAGGCAAAATCCAAGTGGAAAAAGCCTTACCCACAGAATTACGAAATTCCCAAGAAAGAGAAGACAGCCATTGACAATGTGTTCAATATGGCAAGAACTATGATGGAATTCCAAAACAAGGAGGAGGAAATATTGAACCAATCTTTTGAAAAGAAGCAGACCTTGTAAATCTTGTAACTCACTTTAAAATTTGTAATAAAGAAATTTTAGAAAAGCTTAATAATTTTGAGGATATCCAACAGAAGTTGGGTAGAGAGATATTACAAGTAAAAGAGTCACAAAAGACTATAATTGGTCTAGAAAATGTGAATAAAGACAATATCTTGTCTTTGATGCAAATTTGTGCAAGAATTGAGTCTAAAGTTACCTTACTCAATCAACCAGATGACCATTCTATTTCTTTTATAACTAGACAGTTAAGAGAATTGAAATTACAAGTTCAAAACTTGGAAAATTCAACTGGTCACAATGCAGCTCTTTTCCAAGAACAATTGGAAAAAAGTGATAAGGTAAGACTTGAATTGAAAGAGGACATTCAATCAAGTATTAATAATATATCACTGAAAAATGAATTGCCAAGGCAATCCACACCAATTCTTGACTGAAATGTGCTTAATGATTTACATCATACCATTTCAAGTAATGAGGTGGAAACTGCTTTCAATTTCAAAGAAATTCCAAAATTAGAGTATTGGCCAACCTTCAATGGTGAAGGAGAATATAATCATATGGAATTTATGAAAACAATTGATATGTTCAAAGAAGACTTTAACATACCAGATGAATACATAAGTTCCAGAATACACTCATTATTTACCAAATCAGCAAAGAAATGGTATTATAAAATGAGACAAGACCATGGTAAACATTCTTTGCCTTGGTGGAAAGAACAAATTATTTCCAAATGGGCAAATGATTCCTGGAGATTTAAGATGGAAAATTCTTTTAAAGAAGGCATTTTTAATATTGAAAGGGAGAGGCCCATGTATTGGTTTCTTAAACAGAAAGGCAGATTAACTGCTCTTCATCCTGATATGTCTGGAACAATGATTCATAAAAGGATATGAAGAAAATGTGGTGGTGACCTTGAGCATGCTATAAGAAGTAAATGTATTAAGCCTTGCTCTACACAAGATTATATCAGTGCAATGGAAGACATCACAACTAGGACAAAACTTGGAAGGAATTGATAAAAACCCCCAATGGATAACAAGAACAGTGGGAAACCAATTCCAAAACCCAATAAACCACATGACAAAGCTCCTTTGAAATGTCATAAATGTGGAAACACATCTCATTTGGCAAACACTTGTCCCAAAAAGACAAGAATAAATGAAATAGAAATAGATAAAGTTGAAGACACAAAAGAAGCAAATAATGTGTCTTTACATGAAAGTGATTCTGAGCCTTCTGAAGAATAAGTACCAGATGAACTTAGTAGAAAAAATATCAATGTTTACTTTGAAGTCACAGAAGTGCATACTCACTTACCACAGTACAGTAATGAATGTATAAATCTCATACATGTTCAAGATGCTAAAATGCAGAAAACCAAACCTGCCAGAGGTAAAGGCTATACAGCTGGAGCTTTTTGTATCACTAATATTGTCATAAACAACAGAGAGGCCAAGTTGCATCTTGACTCAGGTGCTTTTTGTACTTGTGTTGGAAAGGATTACCTTGACAGGATTTATACCAATTGGAAAGAAAGCTTAATGCCAATTGAAGGTTTAAAATTCAGAAGTGCTAGCCAAGATATGCACCCCTTGGGCATTTTTGAAGCAGCAATGATATTCCCTCATCCTGCAGGAAGTATCAGATTAAAAGTTGAATTTGTTGTTATGAATAATTGTACTTCACAAAAATTTATACTTGGAAATGATTATCTCAATATTTATGGAATTGATATTAATAATAATAAAGACAGATATTTCACTAGGGTATTGGTAAACCCATGTAAGCTTTTATTAAAACACGTAAGCCCTTATGTTTTTTTACTAAAAACTTACGTGTTTTTGCCATCAATTGGTAAAAACACATAATTTTATGGTAAAAAGACATAAGGGGTGGTTTTTAAATGAAATAAGGCTATTTATGGAATTTTTAAGGCCATTAATGGCATTATAAATGCAATAAAGGCCATTATTAATGCCATAAATGGAATTATCAATGCAATAGAGGGAATTATTAATGCCATAGATGGCATTATAAATTCAACAAAGGGAGTTATCAATGATATAAATGGCATTGTTGATGAAATGAATAGCATTATTAATGCCATATGTAAGGTTTGACTATGAAACAATAAGTAAAAATTACTAATATTTTACTTATTGTACTATGAATGTCCTTATAGATGAAATAAATAAGATAAAAATAATTTTAATAATAAAGAATTATTATAATTATGGCATAAAATAATTATATTATTAAATAAATATAATAATATAATTTATATTATAAAAAATAATATCATAAAATAAATATATTAATATAAGATAATCAATATATTTAAAGACACTTTATTATTGATACCAACAAATAATAAAGGCTTAAAAAATTGTTTTTTATTAATAAAAAACAATTAATAACAATAATATTACTAATATTAAAGTTATAAATTAATATAAATACTATTTATATCAATTATAGAATTATTAAAGTAATAATAGAGAAAAATTATTATAGTAAGAGAAATAGCCTCCTTTTAATGCTTAATATAATAATTTTGGATAATTTTATGCCTAGAAATGAAAAAACAACTTATTTAAATTGTAGTTACAATAAAATTTAAGAGAAATTACAATTTTTCTTGATTTTACATGGAATAGAGGTTTTTAAGAGAAATTTAAACAAAACAGTTAAATAATTGAAATAATCATGTCAGAGATGAAGATTATTATAAGATTATCTTTGGTCTTTAATAATATAAAAGTTTTATATATAAAGAATAAAGAAACTACCTTTTTATTCAATGATTTAATGTTTTGTAAGTGTCTGAGGGGAAAACAGAGTAAAAAAAGCTCTATTTATAGTAAATTCCTCCCTCCTAGAGTCCATCAGGCTTCTAGTAGATGTGTACTGATGCTTTCTACTAGAATTGATTAATACTTTAAGGTTTGGTGATGATTACACCATGATCAAACCATCTTACCTCATGATTATGCCATTATTTAGAGTTATCACTATAACTCTAAGTTTGATGACATCATAGGCTTTGCAGAAGCCTAAACTTTGTGGATTTTATTAGTATTAACCAGTTTTATCACTTATATGACTGTTAAACCTAAAATAAGATTACAGTGAGTGATCTTAAATGATCAAATTTAAGCTTAAACCTTGATCATTAATAACCTTCAAGTTATAAGCGCTACAGCTATTTTGAGAGTGAGTTCTGATAGACTGGAATGTCCTTATTAAACTGCCAAGAGCATTTTACTACATCATCAAAACTGTATTTTTGATGATTTTTCTTGTAACTCATCCTTTCTGTCAAAATTTAATATTTTAAACTTCAAACCATGATTTCAAGGGGTTATACCTTGAATAATGTAATAGAAAATACATCATTCTTCACCAATAAACTAGCAGAACCCAACTATCTACTTTTTATCAAGTTTGGACCACTTTCACAACAAAGTGGTCAACAGCTCTATTGATTTTAATCAATAATCCCTTACAGGTTTTAACCTTACTTATAACTTGTGAAATAAAGTTCATTTCTGTATTCCCATATAATTATGTGATGACTTTATTTTTTGTTCATCAGTCTATAATGTATATTTCAAAAGATATTAGCTAAAATCCTTGAATATATGCATATATTCAGCTTAACTCCTTAAGTATTGACTTTGGAGATTAGCTTCTTAATTGTTTTATGTGTAGAGGTTTATGGAGAATCCAATGGTACCATTTATTTTAAATGTTGTTACATTGGTATTTGAAATAATTAAGGATTTATGATTTCTATAAGGTATTATTAGTTATAACTTATTAAATATTGACTTTACAGATATGCCATAAAAATGGTATATGTGTATTTTACCATGGGGAATCCAATGGTATAATATATCTCACATTTTTATTCATTGGCTTTTAAGTTAAACCAAGTTTTATGCCTATTTATGGTATTTTGTATACGGTTCACACCATAAATGGCATTTTTAATGCCACAAATGGCATTATTAATTCCATGAATGGAATTGTTAAGGCCATTAATGGCATTGTTAAGGCCACAAATGACATTAACAATGCCATTTATGGAATTTTTAAGGCTATAAATGACATTGAAAATGCCATAAATGGCATTTTTAAGGCCATTAAAAATGGAATGAATGGCCTTAACCATTCCATTTATGGCATTATTGATGTCATTTATAGTCCTAAAAATTCCATAAATGGCATTGCTAATGTAATTTTTGGCCTTAAGATTTCTAGTAAAAATACATTAGGGCTTATGTGTTTTTACTAAAAGCTTATGTGGTTTTACCAACACCCTTCCACTATGGGGGAAAATAAAAGGAAAATTTTTTCTTTTCCTCTAGAAAAAAGAGAAATAAATGTAATGAGACAAGTAAAGAATGTTAATAAAAGAAAATTTGTGTCAGATCAGTTAATTGAAGCACAAATTCGTACTGAACTAACATCAGAAATGAGGGAAGAACTTATTGAAATTTATTTCAATACAGAGAGGCCTTTGCTTCTGATAATGAACCACTTGGGGCTATCAGAGGCCATGAAGTGGAAATTATGCTAAATGTGGAAAGACCTTACCCTCCACTATTAAGGAGACCAGCATACCCAGCTAGCCCTAGGGATAGAGAAGCATTAGAAAGTCATATTAATGAAGTAATGAAAGTGGGAGTTATTAGAAAAGTTGGGCAAAATGAAGAAGTAGAGGTCACAATGCCTGTAATGATTACTTGGCATAATGATAAATCAAGGATGGTTGGTGATTTTAGAGAATTGGATACCTACACTATTTCAGACAGGTATCCAATCCCCAGAATCCATGAGACTTTGACTCAATTATCCAAAGAAAAATTTATCACGTCTATGGATCCTCTTAAAGGTTTCCATCAGAATATTTTAACACCTCATGCTAGGAAATTATTGAGAATTATTGCTCATTGTGGTATTTATGAATACTTGGGGATGCCTTTTGGTATTAAGAATGCACCCTCTCATTATCAAATAATAATGAATACCATTTTCCCACATGAATTATCAGAGGGATGGTTAATCATTTTTATTTATGACATGATCATTTGTTCAGAAACCTGGAAATCACAATTAAAGAGACATTAATCAGTACTTAGAAAAATTCTTCAAGTGAACATGAAAATTTCTCTTAAAAATTCAATTTTGGGTTTCATGAGCTGAAAGCTCTAGGACATGTAGTATCAGTACTGAGCCTTGGTGTTGATAAAAACAAGGTTGCTGAAGTTTTACTGAAACAAATGCCCCAGAACACAAAATAAATGATGTCTTTCTTAGGGTTCCCCAGTTATTACAGACAACACCTTAGATATTTTGCAATCCATGCCAAATCATTGTACAGAATTTGTGATCAACAAACTTTATCTGATATTACACTGGAAAGAATTCAAGCATATGAAAAAAGCAAATATTCCCTGACTAATGCACAATTGTTATTGATGCCCGACTGGAAGATTACTTTCAAGATACATATTGATGAATGTGGTGAAGGCCTAGGTGAAGCTCTTCATCAAGTTCAAATTGTCAATGACAAGCCTTATGCGGGTCCAAGTTGTTTTATATCAAGAAAAATAAAACCTACTGAATCCAGATATGGAGCTAGCCAAATGAAGTGCCCTTGTCTTATTTGGACTCTGGAAAACTTCATCATTATCTTGATGGTATTGTGTTTGAAGTAATTACTGATTGTAACACAGTAAAATCACTTCTTAACATGAAGACTCCAAACAGACACATGTTAAGATGGAAGATTGATATTCAGGAGTATAGAGGTAATATGACCATAGTACATCAAGCTGGAAATATTCACAAGAATGCTGATGGCTTGAGTAGATGGGCATTACCCAATACACCTGAAAATCCTGCCTATGTTCCTACAAGTGCAGAACCTCAAATCCCAATTGAAGGAATTAACATCACAGATGTGGGAACAGAATTCTTTGAGGAAGTTAGAGAAAGCTATAAGAAAGCTAGGAGTTTTCATATTATTACTTCTCTACTTGACAAATATTGCAAAGATGCATACTTGGCTAACTCTCTGGATGATATTTTGAAAATATCTTATGACAATGGAAGATTCCATTTGTTTGATGGTATCTTATATCATAAGTCTAAAAACACATTTGTCATGGTTGTATGTAGTAGAATGTTAATAAACACAATACTACTGGAATGCCATGATAAAATTTATTCTGGACATCTGTCTGAAGACAGAAAAATGGAAAGAATTAAGACATGTGCCCAGTGGCCATCTTGGAGAAAAGATGTGATTGGGTACTGTCATAGTTGTAATAGATGGCAGAAAGCCAATAGAGCCACTGGTAAAAGATTTTGTTTAATGATTCCTATCCAAGAATCTAGAACGCCATGGGAAGTGGTTCATATGGATTGGGTAACTGCCTTACCACCTGGAGGTAATAAACATTACAATGCATGTCATGTCATTGTTGACAGATATAGAAAAACCCCAATATTTTACCATGTGATAAAGATGATACAGCTATGGATACAGCTCTTTTTATTTGGGGGAGAGTCATATTCCATACTGGTCTCTTTAAAAATATCATTAGTGATAGAGACCAAAAATTTACATCAGCCTTATGGACTAATCTACATAGGATTTTGGGTACAAGACTATCATTCTCAACAGCATACCATCCACAATGAGATGGGTTAGAAGAAACAATGATTCAAACCCTTGAGGACATGATGAGAAGATTTTGTGCTTATGGCCTGTATTTGAAAGATTCTGATGGCTTTACCCATGATTGGTGTACTCTTATACCAGCATTGGAATTAGCCTATAAGAAATCTATCCATGCTTCAACAGGAAAGACTCCTGAAATTGTGGAAAAAGGATGGAATACTAAACTTCCAGTTGATACTTTGAAGAAAGATTTAACTGATGTTAATTGAACTGCTTCAAGCTTTGGATTATTTCTTGATAAAGGTAGGCATCATGCAAAACAAAGCATCAATGATTCCTTTTAATATTATAAACAGAAATGGGATAAATGTTAGAAAAACCAAGAACTCAAAGTAGGGGACTTAATACTAGTTTCAACCTTGAACTTCAATAATATTAAAGGTCCAAAGAAATTGAAAGATTCCTTTGCAGGACCATTTATTATTAGAGCCCTCAATGGGACAAATGCAGTACAGGTAGAACTTTCAGGAGAATTGGAAAACAAACCTCCAGGTTTTCCTGTCAATCTAGTCAATCATTACACTTCAAGTGATAAGGAATCATTTCCTTTAAGAAATGAAACACCCTTAGAAGTACCTCCACTTGATCAAAGTGAAGAGAAAAAAGTACTAACAGTCTTGAAAGAAAGAATACTTAGGGGGAAAGATGAAAGAGAATACTTGGTCAGGTACAAAAATCCACAACATGAAGTTGAATGGATTGTAGCAAAAGAAATAACTGATTCCCAAAAGCTTTGCAGAAGATTCACACATGAGAGAAGACCAATCCCTCAATAAAGCATCTGAATTGTGTGCTTTACATACTTAAAAGTATAAGTAGAGAGGCTGGACAGTAGATGATAACCCCCCCAATTAACTTTGGGGTATACTACTAAAGAGAATTGTGGTAAAGGTTTATCTTGGTAGTAGGGAATGTGAGCCTGTGAGGTATAGATGACATACCCATAAGGCCACAAATAACTTTATATACAGCTGATTTAGTCTTGAACAGACTTTTCAGCTGAAATTAAAATCAAAAATAACAAAGAATAAGTATAGCTTTTGTTTGGATAAACAAAGTTATAATTATTGTGTCATTTTTGGATTCTACACCAAAAATAACCTAGGGTACACCCTAAGGGTGTTATACCCAAAAAAGCTTATTTATTAAGTTATTGGAATATTTAAGAATCTAACAGCACTAGTGTAACTCTTTTAAAACTGTTAAATTTAAGCTTAAATAAGCTTAAATTTAAAGTTGCATAAGGTTTATGCAAACTTACCAAAATTTTAGTTAAAATTGAGGTGATGTGTATATTTACTGAATTGGATAAGGATTTGCCATACAGGATGTAAATCCTGCATGGGATCAATTTAAAAGTGTCTAAGGCCATATTATGGCTTTAAATCAATAAAAGGGCAAAATCCACACAAAAAGGTGGGACAAAGGAAAATGACCAAACAGAGCTGGGGTACCCAACTTTTTGGATCTGCAAGGATTCAATTAAGGTTTTCCACCTTTATTGGAGGATTTTTAACCTTATTTAAAATTTAATATTAGACTTTGATCAAACCTTAAAGTTTAAACTTTTTTATCCCAATTTGGACAGGAATTTCAAGCTGCCAAAGGGTAAATCACAACATACAAGCCTGAAATTAAAGCTTTAAGAGCTGTAAAAGCTTAAAACCTTAAAGCTACAAGCATTAAAAACTTATAAAAAGTTAAGGTTTAGTGTGTATTGCTATTTTATGTGGAAAAATATCAATACCTTCAAAACTTCATTAAAATTCCAAATATTAATGGATTTGCTCCAATGTTTTACACAGCTTAAAATTTAATGTTAGCTGTGCATAAATAAAATTTCAAGCATCTTTTATAAACAGGTTTTATTGGTAATTAGCCTGGAAAATTACTCTATTAATTATACCTAGAGAAAATTAAGATTTCTTTAAAGATTAATTCAAAGATGATTCTAAGATATTTTTGCTTGAAACTTTATTTTAAGTTGTTCCTGTGATGAAATTCAATATAAATAAAATTATTTTATATTAAAACCTAAAATAATTAACTTAAATGAGGATTAAAGCTACTTGGAGTTAAGAATAACACCAGTAACTTTAAATTGGAATTAAAAATAAGTTACCTTAAGTGAAGAACCTTATTTTTAGGCATGGTTTTTTATTTTTGACCTGAGCCCCCCTTTATATCCATTATGAGTAATGAGAGATGCTCTTCAGACATAAAAAGAGTCTATTAATCACTGTTTTTGTCCATCAATTCAATCTAAACCAATCATATTAGACATTTAAACAGGTAAAGCTTTCTTAGATATAAAATATTATTATTCAAGTAATTTTTAAGATATTTTACTCTTTATTAATTTTAAGTTAAAGAGTTAAAATCATAGAATTCAGATTATTTTTGTAATCACCAATAATATATTTTATTTTATAAAATTATTCTTTTTTAAATATCTTTTAAAATTCACAAATTCCTCTTAAGAACTCTTTAATCATATTTTTTATTATAAAGAGTTGTTTTACCTTTTAAAATATTGATTATCGGTGTATTTTTAACGTATAATAATTATTTAATATAATAACTGTTATATTTGACTTGTTGTATTAAATATATATTATAAGTAAGTTTTTCTCCAAAATTCTATAATTTTTTTATCTATTATTAGTTTTTGTTATAGAATTTTTCTATAACAATTATATCTGCACAGTGTGTGTTGTAATTTATTTTTATAAATAATATTTATATTATTTATAAGTGGTTAAATATTTATATTTTCCACATGTAATTGCCTCATTAAGAGTTCTAAAATTCTTATTGCTATAGCTGTCAGTGACTATAACAATAATAGAATAATTATAATTTATTACAATTATTAATATTTATTCATTATTATACTATAGAATGATAGGTACATTTGATTTGTGGTTATAATATTTTGTTATATTATATTTTTCTACTGAGGACAGTCATAGTACTATTGATATTGTTACTATTATCAAGATTTTCATAGACAAACCTTACAATGATATACTGGACTTCCTCCTAGATGAGTGATGACATATTCCTGTGCTTATAATATGCATGGGAGATTTTGAAATTTGGGGGAAAGAGAGCCCCTCTATTTATACCTTTTAGGAGCCTAGGGAGCCCTCCATGGAAGCTGTATTTTCCACTTTAATTCCTCTTGATTCCATCATGTGAATTTGTTTTTGGAAAGGAACTTTCTTGCATGGGTCAGGTGATTCAACATTGGGTGATAATTTTCCTTCTGCACAGCCTCCATTTACTACACAGCTCTTCTTTTTGGTGAGCTTGTTATAACATGATCTTCTTGTAGTTTCCTTGCATGCATGAGGGGATTTCATTTTTTCTGGCAATTTTTCTTTTGCACATCCTCCTTTCTGTCACATGATATCCTTTTGGTGGGGGCAATATCACATGATCACTTGAATTTTCCTTGCATATGTCATTTGTTTTAGGTGTGGTAGAAATGGCTGTGTATTTTATGTAGGTGCCATGGATGCATTTTATATTTTCCAACTTTAAATTAAGGTCAGGTGATGATTCTTGCATTGATTTATTTACTGTTGTGCATGAGGTTATGTGATTTTTTGAGTTTGACACATGATGTGCATAATGTGGGATTAAAATGAGGCAGTACCTGGAGGGGGAAATCACAGGTAACTGGCTTTGAATTGCTAGTAACTCCTGTAACCAAGGGGGGCAAGGGTGTGTTTCCTGACCCTCCTAGAATACTGAGCAAAATCTTCCTTGGAGCTCAAAAACCAAAAGGAAAATTAGTAAGTGGCTTTACAGATGCAGAAGACAAAATTCAGCAGTCTCAGCACAGACCTATTCAATATATAATATGAAAAATCATGTCATTAATTTTGGTTAAATTTGAGATTTTAATAAAATACTTGTCTGTATAATTGTTTATTTTTTAGTGAAATTGGGGTGAGTGGTTTCTTCTTGGTGATAAAGGTTTAGTAAGATGGGTTATTTAAGGTGTTCTAGAAAATTGAATGAGTGTTGATAAAGGTAATTTTGTTAAGGTAGAGTTATAATAGAGTAAAATAATTTTCAAAAGTTTGTTATTTTTTCAAGAGTGGTTAGTAATAAGATAAAGTTTGATTTGTTAAATTAAAGAGGTAAGATCCTTTGATATTGGTTTTTTTAAAAGGGTTAAATTGATTCAAAATCTTGATAAAACATTTTGATTTTACTAGGTGAAATATTTTAATAAAGTAGTAACCCTAATATTGGGTACTGAATAATTTCTTTTTTTAATAATAAGATTCCACTGCGCTTAGCTACTGGGTAATCTTCAATATTATACTTCAACTGAGCTTAGCTAATGGGAAAGTAAATTTACTATAATATACTGGACTACCTCCCAGGTGAGGGATGAATTATTCCTATGCTTCAACTGTGCAGGGGATATAATGTGAATGGGTGGAATTTAAATTTTGGGGGGAGAGGGTCCCTCTATTTTTACCTTTTGGGAGCCCAGGGGGCCCTCCATGGGAGCTATCTTTTTCCACTTTAATTCCTCTTGATTCCATCATGTGACTTTGTTTTTGGTGAGGTTTTTTCTTGCATGGGTAAGGTGATTTAAGGTTTTGTGATAATTATTTCTCTGCACATCATCCATTTATCACATGATGATCTTTTAGTGAACTAATTATGATGTGATATTTTTGGATTTTCCTTGCATGCAGAAGGTGATTTCATTTTGGCTGAGGATTTTTCTTGTGCACAGCATTTTTCCTGTCACATGATATGCTTTTGGTGGGTGCAGTATCACATGTTGACCTTGTATTTCCTTTGCATATGTCTTTTTAGGCTTGGTAGAAGTGGCTGTGTAATTTATGAAGGTGTCCTGGCTGTGTTTCTTCTTTTTGAAGTTTAAAATGAGGTCAGGTGATAAATTATTGCACTGATGAATTTATTTTTTTAGGCTGTTGCAACTAGTTTTGACTTGCATGAGGTGATAACTGGTGTAAAGAACTTTGATGCTTTTTAACATTTCAAGTAGGGTTATTGTGGATATACATGGGGTTATGAATATGGTTGTGCTGTAAATGAATTTCAGGAAGTCCATGGAGTTGTTCTTTGCATCATGGGACCTTTCTATGTTTAATGCAAGGTGGTTGTGTAATTAATGCAGGTGTCATTTTCTTTCTGCATGAGTCTGTGGCTATAGAGGGGTTTAAAGCTGGGTGGGGTGTGTCATTTAAAAGGTGATACCTTATTTTTTGTAACTAGTTTTCTATATGTAACTTGATTTTTGACATATGAATAATGAAATTGAATAATTTATTTAAACACATACACTTCCCTTTGGTGCCTGTACCATGGTATTATGAATTAACTCCAGCTTCTTTCTGTAAAATTGACCTTTTAGTGTAACATTTGACTGTATATCTGCCTGTGGGTTTGATTTACTGCTGTTATGGGGTACTATGAGCTTGAGCCTGGTGAAAATAAAGGGTATGGAATACCACAATAGTCATGTGGTTGAGATTTAAATAAGGGTATGTACTGCATGCTGCTTGTTGTAACTAGTTTTCACTTGCATGAGGGTTTAAGTATATTAAAGAGTTTTAAATTAATTTATTATGTGCCAAACAACGTTATAAAATTCCATGCATGAAATTTGATGGTTTTGTCCTTCTAAATTTGGTTATGGTTTATATGGGGTTACTGTGGATATAGGATAGGTTATACTCCTGTGGCTGTGCTGGGAAGGACTTGCAGAAATTCCATGGGGTTGAGGTTTGCATCATGCAACTTTTCTGTGTTGAATAAATGGTAGCTGTGTAATTCATGCAGGTGTAATTTTATTTATGCATGACTCCTGTGGGTATAGAAGGGCTGTAGGGCTGGATGGGGTGTGTAATTTTCAGGACGGTACCTTTATTGGTGTAACTAGTTTGCTATATGTAGCTTGATTTATTAAATATGAATAGTGAAGTTGAATCAATTATTTTAACACATGCACTTCCCTTTGGTGCCTGTACCATGGTATTGTGAATTGACTGCTTCTTCTTGCTACAAAAATCACCTTTTGGTGTAAGATTTGACTGTAAGTCTTCCTGTGGGTGAAATTTAATGCTGTCATGGGTTTCTATGAGCTTGAGCATGGTAAAAAGAATGGTATTGAATACAAAAACACTTTTGAATAAATAAAAAATGTAGAGAATACCATCGGCTCCAATTCAATTGAAAATAAGTGATTTTCCCACATGAAGCTCACACCAGAAATACCAAACCTTTCAAATTCCCCAGAAAAGTAAAAAAACCTCATTCCCTGATTTTTCTCCTCTTTTCAACTCTCTCAATTTCTTTTTTTACTCCAACATTTAATGTAAAGATCAAATTAAAACCTTACAGTCCTTATCTTGCCACAAAAATATGTAAAAATTTCCCGTATATTGCTTTTTGGCCACATATTACACATCTTCATTTATAATTTCTTTGCTCCCAAAGAATCCTAATGTTTAAATTTTTCCAACTTTAACTTTCTTATGAATTTCTATGATTTCCTACAAAGCCCCTTTTACATGTTAAAAACCCTTGATTTATATCCAAAGATACTGAAGCCTCCAGCTATAATAGAGTAAAATAATTTTCAAAAGTTTGATATTTTTTTAAGAGTGGCTACTAATAAGATAAAATTTTATTTGTTAAATTAAAGAGGTAAGATTCTTTGATATTGGTTTTTTTAAAAGGGTTAAGTTGATTCAAAATCTTGATAAAAGGTGTTAATTTTACTAGGTGAAATATTTTAAGAGAGTAGTAACCCTAATATTGGGTGCTGGATAATTTATTTATTTTAATAATAAGATTCCACTGTGCTTAGCTACTGGGTAATATTCAATAGTATAATTCAACTGAGCTTAGCTACTGGGCAATTAAACTTACTATAGTATACTAGACTACCTCCCAGGTGAGGGATAAATTATTCCTATGCTTCAACTGTGCAGGGGATATAATGTGCATGGGTGGAACTCAAATTTTGGGGGGAGAGAGACCCTCTATTTATACCTTTTGGGAGCCCAGGGGGCCCTCCATGGGAGCTGTCTTTTTCCACTTCAATTCCTGTTTATTCCATCATGTGACTTTGTTTTTGGTGAGGTCTTTTCTTGCATGGGTCAGCTGATAATTATTTCTCTGCACAGCATCCATTTATCACATGATGATCCTTGAGTGAACTAATTATGATGTGATATTCTTGGATTTTATGTGCATGAACAAGGTGATTTCATTTTGGCTGAGGATTTTTCTTGTGCACAGCATTGATCCTGTCACATGATATGCTGTTGGTGGTTGCAGTATCACATGTTGACCTTGTATTTCCTTTGTATATGTCATTTTTAGGCTTGGTAGAAGTGGCTGTGTAATTTATGCAGGTGTCCTGGATGTGGCTTTTCTTCTTGAACTTTAAAACAAGGTCAGGTGATAATTTCTTGCACTCATGAACTTATGTATGCAGCCTGTTGTAACTTGTTTTGACTTTCATGAGGTGATAAGTGGTGTAAAGAATTTTGATGCTTTTTAAGGTTTCAAGTGGGGTTACTGTGGATATAAATGGGGTTCTGCTTGTGGCTGTGCTGTAAATGACTTTCAGGAAGTCCATGAAGTTCTTTGAATCATGTGACTTTCCTATTTTGAATGCAAGGTGGTTGTGTAATTCATGCAGGTGTCATTTTCTTCCTTAATGAGTCTGTGGCTATAGAGGGGTGTAAAGCTGGGTGGGTGTGTCATTTAAAAGGTGATACCTTATTTTCTGTAACTAGTTTGCTATATGTAACTTGATTTGATACATATGCATAATGAAAGTGAATAATTTATTTAAACACATACACTTCCCTTTGGTGCCTGTACCATGGTATTATGAATTAACTCCAGCTTCTTGCTGTAAAAGTGACTTTTTAGTGTACTGTTTGACTGTAAGTCTGCCTGTGGGTTTGATTTACTGCTGTTATGGGGTACTGTGAGCTTGATCCTGGTGAAACAAAATGTTTTGGAATACCACATCCCCTTCTCCAATTAATTCTTTTCCCCAGCATTCCAGGTGAAAGCTCCCTATTCTTCATCCGATTCTGTGGTCTCCTTTAATACCTCTTCCTCATTTATTGATTCATCTTCTTCACTTTTTTCTTCTTTGGGGTCTTCTTTTGTGTCTATAAACTTTCCTCTTGGGTAAAGCCTCTTGACTTGAGAAGCTGCAAATATTCCTGCTAATTCTGTTCCATCCAGCTCCTCAAGTTCATATAGTACGTTGTTTATTTGTTTGATGACTGTGGGGTACATCCCATTTGTTTTTGAAAAGTAGTCCCCAATTAGTTTCTATTGCTTTGTTGTAAACCAGGACCAAATCTCCTGGATTAAGTGGTGATCTTAGTTGGTGTGCAATTCTTCTATACAAATATATCATTGGGTCCTCCCTTGATTTTTTGAGTTTTTCTGCTGCTTTCCTTCTGATGTTTTCTTTTCCTTCTAATTGTTTAGCTCTGGCTTTCAATAATTCCTCAGTTGTGAATATTTTGCGCCATTCTACTGATAAAAATGTTTTTGTTTCAATGTAAATTGGTAATACTTGTAGTTGTCCAAATTGGAGTTCAAATGGTGAGAAACCAGTTGTTCCTTTGGTGGAAATTCTGTCAGCCAATGTAACTAGTGGTAGATATTTCTTCCATTTTCCCCATAAATCTTGACTAGTGCATCTTTGTGTTATTTATGGCACCTTTCAACCATTCCTTGAGACTCTGGGTAATGGGGTGTTGTGAGCCTTAGAGGTAATTTCATATACCCAAAAGACCACAAAATACAAAATTAACATATAAATATAAATAAAATAAATTTATTTATATTATTAAAATAGAAATCAAAATATAAATATAAAATTAAAAATTTAATTACAATTTAAAAATAAAATTACATCAAATTTTGAAATTGTAAAATTACATTTATACTTGAAAAAATTAAGTAAAAATGAATTTTTAATAAAATTGTAAAAAATTAAATAAATTTGGAAAAAAGTTAAATAAAAATTATTATAACTTTTTATATAATAAATAAACATATAAAAAGTATTTCACCATTTGATTCCTCATAAAAAATTAGGTGGGGTCACCTCTGAGTGAACTTTTTGTAACTCAACTCTAAATAAGCTTAAATTAAGTTTTTTGTATTTTCAATACAAAAGTTGAAAATCCTCAAAACTCTAACTTAATTCACACCACATGTGGTGTTAACCATCCATTTCTGTGTTAAAATTGAGGTGTTGTGTTTAGTTTAGATGTTATGAGGAATTGAAGTATTTTCAACTGAATTCAATTGAAATGTCAAAATGTGCGCGTGTATTACATAAGTGAACTGTGATTTACATATGAGGTGTCAATTATTACTGTATTGTACTGTACAATTCAATTGAATTACATATGTAAATTATAAGTCTAATACATGATGAGGAATTAAAGGAAAAAATAAATTGGAAAGATTAAAATTGGGGGGGGGGGGAAAGGAACTCTAGCTCTAAGGGGGAGCCAGACCCCCAAAATCCTTGGTGACAGGCGTGGGATGTCAAAATTCATGCAAAGGTTCATCACTTTTGGCCTGGAATTGAGTTACAGGGTCTGTGAACTCAATTGATGATGAGGTTTTGATACCAACTGGGATAGTTTTAGCTGTTGCCAAGAGGGTAAAACTACCCTTGAGATAAAATAAACTTAGCAAAAACAGTTTTAACTGGTTTCTACACCTCTTACACACATTCTGACGTGTTTTGAAGGCTCTAGAGCAGGTATTGCTATAGTAATGGCTGATTTAAGGGTCTAAAATGGCTAAAAATGGCTTAAACCAGCCCTTTTTGGTCTGAACCAGGGTTCAATGATGCCATAATTGGCTTTTCTGTTGTCAGACTGTTTTTCACGACTGACAAGAGCAAAGTTTACTTTTGGAGTAAGAAAATTGGTGGCGATAAAAGAATGTCTTCTTTGCCCCACTTTTCTCTTCATGTTAGAATCTTTTCCTTTTATAATTAGTTCAAACACTGTTAAACCAATCAATAAAAGATTCCAACCACCTTTTTCAAATCATTTTAAACCTTTCAACCACGTGAAAAAATCATTATAATCATTGTTTGTAACTCTTATAATTATTTTTACCCCTGAACCACCCCAAAAGTGAATTAAAGCATCTTTCATCACTGTTAACTTTGTCACTTTGTTTCCAAATTCACTCTGGTCACTTTTGGGCATGTTTTCTCTTTGATATTCTTTTTAAAGACTCTGTTCTTTAATCAATTTCTTGCAGTTCATTGCTCAATTAATTCCAATTGAAATTGCTCTTGAAGAAATTTCTTTTGTAGCCTTAAAATATCTCTTGTAGAGTATTTTTTGGATAAATTTTTATTGTTGGTAAAAAAATAAATTTTTATGATATTATTATTTTATACTAATAAAGTTATAAACAATAAAAATGGCGTGTTTTCTCTTAAAAATAATATTTCTTACTATTTTTAATTGATTTTTTACCTTATACAAATTTTTGAGGACAGGAAAAGTACTTGATTTTTAACCAAAAGTTTCATATCCACACCTTACATTTGGGGGCCCAGCCGTGATATTTTACCTGTGACATATTTTTCTACCCTTTTTAAATCTTTTTTCTTATATTGAAAAATTTAAAACCATATAAAAAATACTTATAATCAAAAAAAAATCCATAAAAAATCACTTTTTCATATTATAAGTGAGGCTTATATTTTCATTTCTTTTTGGAAATATTCTTGTTTTATTTAATTAATTGGTTTATTCATTAACTTTAGTGTCTGACAACGTGGTAAGACAAGAAAACATTGAAACAGCCTCAACAGTAACCAGCATTATTCCTGCCAGTACTGTTAATTCTGATCATAATAGTACTATTATTGTGACTCAGAATATTCAACCAGAGCCAATTTCTTCTGAATGAGTCAACTTGGAAATAAGTAATTCTCTTCAGAAAGCCAAAGATTTAGCCAATAGTAAGTTTTTTAACATAAAAATACTATTTTAAGCCTTTTTAATCATAAAATATGCCTTCAACTAGATCAGGAGCCAGCTATAACCCCTCAAGCAGCTCCCAGAAAGGTAATAGACGTGATTATGGCAGAGGCCAATCAGGTACAGAAGGAAAAGGGTCAGTTGATGACTTCCAAACAACTAAAATGGGTCATTCTGAAGCTGATAATACCATTTTACCTTCAAAAAGAGCTGAAACTGCCACAACAAGCCTCTGTGGACATATACAAAGCCAGCCACAGTGCATACAACAATGCACTTCAGTTCAAGGAGTACCAGATCCTTGCACACCTGTGAAAGAACTGCATGAATTCTTACCTGACTGTGAGAAAGTTCCTGGGTCATCCCAATACTTGCAAATTGCTCAATGGATGGCATCCATTGATGGAGAAGAAAAACATGATTCTGTTGACACTAGAATGGAGGAAAAACAACCCTCCACCACCCAAACCAGTGCCAAAAACAGCCCCAGTGGCCAGCAGCAGCAATTCCAACGTGAAAAAGAAGCCACAAGCTCCAAACAAGGGCAAAGGGAAGGCACCAGCCCCAAAACCTTACAGCCAGGGCTACAGAATCCCAAAGATTCAACAGGATGCCATGGAAAATGTATTTCAGATGGCCAGAACCATGATGGAATTACAGAAGAAGGAGAAAGCCAGATTAAAATATCAAAAATGATTTCTGATACTTTTAATTGTATTCCAGAGTTGTATAAAGCTATTTCTGACGTAAAAAGTCATCTTTCTGATAAAAATACATCAACTTGTGACAATCTTAAAACAAATAACTTGAGTCTGAGCCAAATAAATGATACACTTAAATGCTTTGAAAGAGCTTTAAGAACAATCAAAACTTCCAATAATGATAATTCTTTTGGAATTAAAATAAATGAACAATCTGCAATTATTAAAGAATTAACAGATAAATATTCTAAATTCAATATTGATGACATAATTGAAACAAGAATGAAACAAGCCATAAACACTATCATAGAAGATAATAAAAAAGCTCTTGATGATATTTCATAATCATTTGCTGAAGTAAAGACAAATACAATTTCCTTGAAAAAGTATTTTGATACCTCAAAAGAGGAAATATCAAACTTAAAAATAAAGTTAAATGAAGTCATATCTGATAATACTAAACAAACAGAATTATGTAATGAGCTTACATATAAAGAGGATGATCATAAAAAGAATGTCAGAGACTCTATAAAAAGCTTACAACATGAATTAAGAAATTCACAAAGGTGTAACAACAGTAAAATGAATGATATTGAACAACTGCTAAACACCATGCCAAGAATGTCTACACCTCTGAACCAAAATGAGGGAGCAAGAATTCCTAATCCACAACTATTGGATATTGAAAATTCACACTTAAAAGAGGAATTTTCTACTTCTTTCCATAACTTGGAACCATCAATGGGCCAAGCACTCTCGGAAGAAGTTCCAAAACTTAAAGAATGGCCTCACTTCAGTGGTGAAGGAAAGTATGACCATATGGAACTCATTAGAGGTATTGACATGATCAAAGAAGATTTTGAATTACCAGACAGATTGGTAACAGCAAGATTTAACACCATGTTTACTAAATCAGCTCGCAGATGGTACATCAAAATAAGACAAGCACATGGACACCAGAGTTGGACTTGGTGGAAAACCCGAATCATTAACAAATGGGCAAATGATGCTTGGAGGTTTAAAGTTGAAACAGCCTTTGAATCTGCCAAATTTAATGCTGATAAGGACAAGGCTTTACCATGGTTTTGCCAACAAAAACAAAGATTAACAGCATTATATCCAGACATGTCAGAATTTATGATCCATAAAAACATTCTGAGACAATGTGGAGGTGACTTAGAGCATGCTGTCAAAAGCAGGACTACTGAACAGTCTTCAGTAGAAGATATTATCAATATATTAGAAGAAGTAATCACCAGAACCAAAATTGGTTCTAGTAAGGTGAATCTCAAAACAAGGTTTAATACACCTTGTGAAGATTCTGTGCACAGAAACTCCAAAGAAAATTCTAGTAATATTAAGTATAAATCTGCAGATACAGTCAGAAAGTGCCATATTTGCCGAAGTACCACCCATTTAGCCAATACATGTCCAAAAGAGGGAAAATCAATGAAATTGACATTGAAAAAGAACCTGATGTTGAAAAAGAAGACATAATTGAAGACAATTCAGATGATAAGTCATCCATATTTTCTGAATCTTCAAAAGATATAGAAAATATCAATGCCACTTTTGACATCATGGAATCTTATTCCCACTTGCCACAATTAAGCAATGGTCAACTTGATTTATCAAAAGTTTAAGATGCACAACTTATGAAAACAAAACCAAACAAGGGGAAAGGTTATACAGCTGGTAACTCCTGTATAACAGAAGTGGTGATTGACAACAAGACCACCAAACATTTACTTGACCCAGGAGCCTTCTGCTCTTGTGTTGGAAAATCTTTTCTTAAGACTTGTGTACCAAATTTTGAAGACCAATTGTTACCAATTGATGGTATAAAATCCAATAGTGCAAGTAATCCAATTAAAGAATTAGGAATTTTTGAGACCAATGTCATATTCCCACACATAAATGGGAATTTAAAAATCACAGTTGAATTTGTTGTTATGGAAAATTGCTCTAGTACCCATTTTATATTGGGAAATGACTATTTAATCATGTATGGGATAGATTTGCATAACAATAAAGACAGATACTTTACTATTGGAGACAATAAGCGCCAAAAATTTGCCTTTTTACCATTTAAAAAACAAATTACAGTAAAAAAAAGTATCACAAGTCAGCTTAGAGTTAGAGAAATTCAAGTCTGAACAGTTAAATGAGGCTGAAATAAGCCTTCATCTGACTGATAAACAAGAGAATGAACTTTCTTCCCTTTTGTATGACCACAGAGGAGAATTTGCTTCAGAGAAAGAACCTCTAGGAGCAATTATTGGTCATGAAGTTGACATCATTCTTAACATTGAGAGACCTTATCCACCACTCTTAAGAGGACCTGCATATCCACAAGTCCAAAATCAAGAGAAGCTCTAGAAATTCATATCAAAGAACTTCTGGACCTTGGTGTAATAAGAAAAATAGGCCACAATGAATAAGTAGAAATAACTACACCAGTAATAGTGGCATGGAATAATGGAAAATCTAGAATGGTGGGGGACTTGAGAGCTCTGAACACTTACACTGTGCCTGACAGATACCCAATACCAAAAATCCAAATTGCCCTTACTCAAATATCTCAAGCAGTGTATAGAACCACTATGGATGCCCTTAAAGGTTTCCACAAAAATGTGGTGACATGAAGAGCAAGAAAATACTTGAGAATTATTGTTCATTGTGGAGTGTATTAATACTTAAGGATGCCCTTTGGTATCAAAAATGCACCTTCACACTTCCAAAGAATGATGAATGAAATCTTCCCTGAAGAACTCTCAAAGGGATGGTTAATCATTTACATTGATGACATTATTGTCTGTTCCAAAGCTTGGGAGGAGCACATGTACAGATTGTCCAGAGTTTTGAAAAAAATTCAATCAGTAAACATGAAAATCTCCTTGAAGAAATGTCATTTTGGATTTAAAGAACTTAAAGCACTAGGACATGTTGTATCTGGTTTGTCCCTTGGAATTGACAAAAACAAAGTTGCAGCAGTATTGCTAAAACCCATGCCTCAGAATAAGAAGGAAATTCAGTCATTCTTAGGTTTTGCAGGATATTACAGGCAACACATTAAAGATTTTGCATCCATAGCAAGACCACTTTATAAACTGTGTGACAAAGACACAGTATTTGAAATGACTGTTGACAGAGTCAAAGCTTTTGAGTCTCTAAGAGAAGCCTTGACCACTGCTCCACTCTTACTGATGCCAGACTTTAAATTGCCTTTTAAATTGTATATTGATGCATCAGGGGATGGGCTGGGTGCTGCACTTCACCAAGTTCAGATCATAAATGATAAACCTGTAGAAGGACCCATATGTTTCATATCCAGGAAGATCAAACCAACTGAAGCCAGATATGGAGCAAGTCAAATGGAATGTCTATGCCTTGTCTGGGCCTTGGAAAAATTGAACTACTTCTTGGAGGGATGTGTTTTTGAGGTGATAACAGATTGTACAGCTGTCAAGTCACTTTTAAACATGAAAACATCCAACAGACATATGCTCAGATGGCAAATAGCCATACAGGAATACAGAGGCAATATGACTATTGATCATAAGGATGGGAATATTCATAAGAATGCAGATGGACTAAGCAGATGGTAATTACCAAATAATATTGATAATCCTGCTTATGTGCCAGAAGAAGCTTCACCACAAATCCCACTAGAAGGAATAAGTGTTACAGACTTGAACACCACCTTCTTTGAAGAACTCAGGAATAGTTACACTCAAGATAAGAATTGTAGCATCTTATGCCAATTACTTAACAAAGACTGTCAAGACAAATCTCTAATACATTCCTTGGATGAAGTATGGAAAAAATCTTATGATGAAGGAAGATTTCACCTACTGGATGGTATAATTTACCACAGAACCAAGCACACATGTGTCATGACAGTTGTAGACAGGTCATTAATCAGTCTTGTACTGAAAGAATGCCATGATAGTCCCTTTTCAGGACATCTGTCTGAAGACAGAACAAGATAGAAAGTAAAGACCTGCATATGGTGGCCAATGTGGCAAAACGATGTTGCAGAGTATTGCAAAACCTGTGACAGATGTCAAAAAGCAAATAAATCCACTGGCAAAAGACTTGGAAATATGATCAAAATCCAAGAACCCAGCAGACCTTGGGAAATTGTCCATATGAATTGGGTA
Organism: Austropuccinia psidii; assembly: GCA_023105745.1. Classification (NCBI taxonomy): domain Eukaryota; kingdom Fungi; phylum Basidiomycota; class Pucciniomycetes; order Pucciniales; family Sphaerophragmiaceae; genus Austropuccinia; species Austropuccinia psidii. Next base: position 25,011,192 of record JALGQZ010000004.1, on the reverse strand, counting down.
GCTGGCCTACCACCAGGAGGTGACAGGAGTTACAATGCTTGCCTAGTAATTGTGGACAGATTTAGTAAAACTCCAATCTTTTTGCCATGTAACAAAGATGATACAGCCATGGATACAGCTCTTCTAATATGGAATAGGGTAGTATCATGGACTGCAATATTTACAAATATCATTAGTGACAGAGATCCTAAATTCACCTCAGCACTGTGGACAAATCTTCACCAGCTATTTGGGAGAAAATTATCCTTCTCCACAGCCTACCACCCACAAACTGATAGCCTGGCTGAAAGAACAATTCAAACCTTAGAAGATATGGTGAGAAGATTTTGTGCATATGGCCTTGAACTTAAAGATAGTGATGGTTTAACACATGATTGATGTACTCTTCTACCCGCACTGGAACTGGCATACAAAACTTCCATTCATGCCAGTACCAATGAGACTCCTGCTATTTTGGAAAAAGGATGGAATCCCAAATTACCACAAGATTCTTTAAGGAAAGATTTGGTTGAAATACATCCTACAGCTTCCAGCTTCAAAGGAATGCTAGACAGAGCCAAAAAGCATTCAGTAAGGTTCATAGAAGACTCATTTCCATATGCTAAAGATAAATGGGACAAATCTCATGCTACTCCAGATTTCAAGGTAGGGGATTTAGCACTAGTATCCACTACAAACTTCAATAACATCAAAGGATGTAAAAAGCTCAAAGACTCCTTTGCAGGACCTTTTGTCATTAAAGCCCTCCATGGGGAAAATGCTGTTGAAGTAGAATTATCTGAAGAACTTAGTAATAAGCATCCTACATTTCCAGTGAGCTTGGTGAAGCTATATAAATCTAGTGATGCTGAGAAATTTGCCTTGAGGAATAAAGCTCGCCAAGTTAAACCTCCTATTGAGACATCTGGTACTAAGAAAATTAAGAACCAAGAAAGTGAGGGAATACCTTGTTAGGTACAGTGACCCAACTTGTGAAGATGAATGGTTAGAGGAAAAAGATATACCAGAAGCTACCAAACTCCTCAGGAGATTCAGACACACTAGAAATACTATTATTGCAAAGTAATATTCTTTTTTAGGGGGAGGGAATGTGAGCCTTAGAGGTAATTTCATATACTCAAAAGACCACAAAATACAAAATTAACATATAAATATAAATAAAATAAGTTTATTTATATTATTAAAATCAAAATAAAAATATAAATATAAAATTAAAAATAAAATTACATTAAATTTTGAAATTGTAAAATTACATTTATACTTGAAAAAATTAAGTAAAAATGAATTTTTAATAAAATTGTAAGAAATTAAATAAATTTGGAAAAAAGTTAAATAAAAATTATTTCACCATTTGATTCCTCATAAGAAATTAGGTGGGGTCACCTCTGAGTGAAATTTTTCTAACTCAACTCTAAATAAGCTTAAATTAAGTTTTTTGTATTTTCAATAGGAAGTTGAAAATCTTCAAAACTCTAATTTAATTCACACCACATGTGGTGTTAACCATCAATTTTTGTGTTAAAATTGAGGTGTTGTGTTTAGCTTACAAGTTATGAGGAATTGAAGTATTTTAGATTGAATTCAATTGAAATGTCAAAATGTGCGCGTGTATTTCATAAGTGAACTTTGATTGACATATGAGGTGTCAATTGTTACTGTATTGTACTGTACAATTCAATTGAATTAAATATGTAAACTATAAGTATAATACATGATGAGGAATTAAAGGAAAAAATAAATTGGAAAGATTAGAATTGGGGGGGAAAAGGAACTCCAGCTCTAAGGGGGAGGCAGACCCCCAAAATACTTGCTGACAGGCGTGGGATGTCAAAATTCACGCAAAACTTCATCACTTTTGGCCTGGAATTTAGCTACAGGGTCTGTGAACTCAATTGATGATGAGGTTTTGATACCAACTGGGGTAGTTTTAGCTGTTGCCAAGAGGGTAAAACTACCCTTAAGATAAAACAAACTTAGCAAAAACAGTTTTAACTGGTTTCTACGCCTCTTACACACATTCTGACGTGTTTTGAAGGCTCTAGAGCAGGTATTGCTATAGTAATGGCTGATTTGAGGGTCTAAAATGGCTAAAAATGGCTTAAACCAGCCCTTTTTTGGTCCAAACCAGGGTTCAATGATGCCATAATTGGCTTTTCTGTTGTCAGACTGTTTTTCACGACTGACCATAGTAAATTTTACTTTTGGGGTAAGAAAATTGGTGGCGATAAAAGAATGTCTTCTTTGCCCCACTTTTCTCTTCATGTTAGAATCTTTTCCTTTTATAATTAGTTTAAACACTGTTAAACCAATCAATAAAAGATTCCAACCACCTTTTTCAAATCATTTTAAACCTTTCAACCACGTGAAAAAATCATTATAATCATTGTTTGTAACTCTTATAATCATTTTTACCCCTGAACCACCCCAAAAGTGAATTAAAGCATCTTTCATCACTGTTAACTTTGTCACTTTGTTTCCAAATTCATTCTGGTCACTTTTGGGCATGTTTTCTCTTTGATATTATTTTTAAAGACTCTGTTCTTGAATTAATTTCTTGCAGTTCATTGATCAATTAATTCCAATTGAAATTGCTCTTGAAGAAATTTCTTTTGTAGCCTTAAAATATCTCTTGTAGAGTATTTTTTGGATAAATTTTTATTGTTGGTAAAAAAATAAATTCTTAAAATATTATTATTTTATACTAATAAAGTTATAAACAATAAAATTGGCGTGTTTTCTCTTAAAAATAATATTTCTTACTATTTTTAATTGATTTTTTACCTTATACAAATTTTTGAGGACAGGAAAAGTACTTTATTTTTAATCAAAGTTTCATATCCACACCTTACAGGTGTGGTGAATCTGATCCTTGATCCTGCTCTATTTACTGAATCTTGCAATTGTTTCCCAAAATCTGGCCCCCATCAGCAGTTTCTTTTTTTGGTGAGCCATACCTGCATATACATTCTGAGGTGAACCATTCTGCAACTGCTTTTTCAGTTAATTTGACTAGTCCAACTGTTTCTGGATATCCTGAAAAATGATCTCTGGCCACAACCATGTACTTCCATCTTCTACATTTGATATGGAGTGAATTCATTCTGACCCTTTCAAAGAGTGTTGATGTTGGTGTAGACGTTCCTCGTTCCCTTTGTAAAATTTGACTTCTCTTTTGGAAGGCCTGTGAACCTTTGAGATTTGACCACATACCAAAAAAGGTCACAAGAAATATTTAAAATAATTATACATTAAAAATAATCACCTTAAAAGTACAAAAATGCCATAAATAGGAATAAAACTTGGTTTAACTTAAACACCAATTAATAGGAATGTAAAATAAATTAAATCATTGGACTTGCCATCGTAAAATACACATATACCATTTTTATGGAATATCTGTAAAGTCAATATTTAATGAGTTATAAGTAATAATACCTTGAAAAAAACATGAATCCTTAATTATTTAAAATACCAATGAAACAACATGTAAAATAAATGGTACCATTGGATTCTCCATAACAATTTACACATAAAACAATCAAGAAGCTAATCTCCAAATTCAATACTTAAGGAGTAAAGCTGAATATATGCACTTTTTTGGTCAACACATACATTCAAGGATTTTAGCTAATATCTTTTAGAATATACATGATAGAGTTATGAACCAAACATAAGGTCACCACGTAATTACTGTAGGAATAAATAAATGAACTTCATTTTGAAAGCTATAAACAAGGTTAAAACATGTAAGGGATTATTGATTAAAATCAATAGAGCAGTTGACCACCTTGTTGTGAAAGTGATCCAAACTTAAAAAAGAGAAAACAATTTTATTCTACTAGTTCACTTGTGAAGAATGATGTTTTTTATTAAAATATTCAAGGTATAACCCCTTGAAATCATGATTTGAAGCTTAAAATATTAAATTTTGATCGAAAAGATGAGTTACAAGAAAAATCATCAAAAATACAGTTTTGATGATGTAATGGAATGCTCTTGGAAGTTTAATGAGGACATGCCAATCTATCAGAACTCACTCTCAGAATAGCTGTAGTGCATATAACTTGAAAGCTATTAATGATCAAAGTTTGAGCTGGAATTTTATCATTTAAGATCACTCACTGTAATCTTATTTTATGTTTAACAGTCATATAAGTGATAAAACTGGTGAATACTATTAGAATATGATTAATACTAATAAAATCCACAAAGTTGAGGCTTCTTCCAAGCCTATGATGTCATCAAACTTAGAGTTATAGTGATAACTCTAAATAATGGCATAATTATGAGGTAAGATGGTTTGATCATGATGTAATCATCACCAAACCTTAAAATATTGATCAATTATAGTAGAAAGCATCAGGACACGTCTAATAGAAGCCTTCTGGACTCTAGGAGGGAGGTATTTACTATAAATAGAGCTCTTTTTACTCTGTTTTACCCTGAGACGCTTATGAAACATTAAATAATTAAATAAAAAGGTACTTTCTTTATTATTTATATATAAAACTTTTATATTTTTAAAGACCAAAGATAATGTTATTATAATCTTTATCTCTGACGTGGTCATTGCAATTATTTAATTGTTTTGTTTAAATTTCTCTTAAAAACCTCTATTCCACGTAAAATCAAGAAAAATTGTAATTTCTCTTAAAATTAATTGTAACTACAATTTAAATAAGTTGTATTTACTTTTTAGGCATAAAAGTATTCAAAATTATTATATTAAGCATTAAAATAAGGTTATTTCTCTTATTATAATAATTTTTCTCTATTATTTCTTTGATAATTCTATAATTGATATAAATAGTATTTATATTAATTTATAACTTTAATATTAGTAATATTATTGTTATTGATTGTTTTTTATTAATAAAAAATAATTTTTTATGCCTTTATTATCTGTTGGTAACCATAATAAAGTGTTTTTTAAATATATTAATTATCTTATATTAATACATTTACTTATTATATTATTTTTTCTAATATAAATTTTATTATTATATTTATTCAATAATATAATTATTTTACACCATAATTATAATCATTCTTTGTTATTATAGTTATTTTTATCTTATTTATTCCATTTATAAGGACATTCATAGTACAATAAGTAAAATATTAGTAATTTTTACTTATTGTTTCATAGTCAAACCTTACATTTGCGGGCCTGGCCATGATATTTACTCTAAAAGACCTTTAAAAAAAAGATTCTAATTGGGTTTATCCAAGAATAAATTACAATTATAATCATAAAATATAACATAATTATATATATACTGATTTTAAATACTATTGAGGCATTTGGAAAGCAATTCTACTGTCTTACACGTGGTTTTTCACATCCTTGGACTTGCAATAACTTTCTTTGAGTGACTCTAGTAATCAAAAAAGATATTTTATAAATTAAAAATAATTTTATATTAAAAATTGATTTTGTAAAAGAATAATATTCATTTTTTTATTTTATTCCTTAAAAATAAAAATATAAAAAACAAAAAAATCATAAATAAAAACCAATAAAAAAAAGTTATTTTTTATTCATTTTAATTTCATCTCTTTATTTATTTTTATTTTTAAGATATAAAAGCAATTTTTATGTGGAAAAGTGTCATATCTTACCAAAAATAACACTTTTTATATAAAAGACTTATATTTATTTGTCTTTTTTAGTGTTTGAAGACAATCCAACAGAGGACAACCAAACCACTGTTGAAAGATTGGTGGAAGAAACTTGTCAAAGTTCTCCAACACCAATAATAACTAAGAAAAAGGAAGCTAAGAAATTAGACTTTCCAGGACTCTGAAGGTGAGTACCTCATTTATAAATTGCCATAAGAAGAATTCCTGTTCTAAAATTCTCTTATTTCTTATTTGTCTTGAAATATGACTACCAGAAGAGGCTCCCAATACTCCATCCAATCAGATGGAGCTGGACTCAGAGGTATCATTGATTCCTCAAAAGGGAAAAGGAAGGGCAATATCCCCAGCGGAACAGAATCCACACAAGGAAGTGCCTTATCCCAAAGGCAAGTCCCAGAAATGCCCATGATATCTGAACCAGAGTTAGAACTAAGTATGAGTGACTCAAACAGGTACAAATCACATTCGGAGGGCTCAATTAGACATTTACATGAGCCAGTACAAACAGTAACACACAGTGTACAAAGACAAAGACTGGGAAATGTTGCCACAAATACACCAAGGAGTGATGAACTCCTGGCACATCCTGAAAAAGTTCCTCAAAGAGGAGGAAATAGTGAGATACTCCAATGGATGGAATCCACTATCATCCAAACCTCAAATCAAAAAGATCAAGGAGTACCATGCCAAAAAGAAGGAGGCAACCAAGGAAGAAGCCCCAAGTCAACCCACTTCCCCAAGAAGGGAAGAAGAACAAGAAAAAGAATTGGAGAAAACCATATTCCCCAAGCTACAGCATTCCCGAAATCCAAAAAGATGCCATGGACAATGTCTTCAACATGGCCAGAACCTTGATGGAATTCAAGGACAAGGAAGAACAAAGAATGAGACAACCTCAATTCCCAAAGAAATAACCTTGTCCAAAGATGTTGTAAATACTTTAACAAAAATTAAAAATAGTATATTACCTCTAAAAGAAATTAAAAACAGTTTATTATCATCACAAGAAATAAACAACAACTTATCTTCTCTAACAAAAATTGTTGTACAAAATGAAAAAGAAATGGACAACATTAAGTTTATTGTTGAAAATAATAAACAAAAGATTTTGATTGATAACATTCAAAAATTAATACAAGGAAAATAAGAATTGTATAAATACATAAAAGATATCAAAGATAAAACTTTGACGATTAATTATAATGTGAGTATTGACAATCTTACAGAAAAATTAAAGAAACTAAGTATTTCTGTAGAACAATTTGAAGAAAAGACTTCATCACACCAAAAATTACTTTTGGACCATGTGGAAAAGAGTGAGGAAGCAAGAATGCATCTGAAAGATGACATTCAAAGTGAAATAAGGCTTATCACTGAAAAAATGGACAAAATTAATGAGGCTAACTCAAATATGCCAAAGTTATCAACCCCATTTTCTGACATAAGAAGCCCTGTTAAACCAAAAGAGGAATTAAAAAATCCATTCATAACAGACTTAATTCACCAAGACAATAACCAAGTCTTAATGAAGGAAGCACCTCAATTAAAAGAATGGCCAACATTCACAGGAGAAGGTGAATATGACCACATGTAATATATCAAGACAATTGGCATGCTACAAGAAGATTATGCTGTACCAGATGAATTAATTACTGCAAGATTACATTCATTGGTTGAAGAATCTGCAAAAATATGGTATTATGGCATAAGACAAAAAATGGCAAAAACACCTGGTCTTGGTAGAAACAAGAAATAATCACCAAGTGGGCTAATGATGCCTGGAGGTACAAGATAGAGAATGCATTTGAAAATTCTTTTTTTGACCCAGACAAAGACAAACCTTTAACTTGGTTCTTAAAACAAGCTGAAATTCTCAATGCATTGTACCCAGAAACGTCACAAAAAATGGTACACATGAAAATAATTAAGAAATGTGGAGGAGAATTTTATCCCATTTTTGTTCAGAATATTCAAAGGCATCATTCATGCTTTGATTTGCATGATGTCTGACTTTATCAAGAAATAACTTAAAGCTTGAAGAAGTTGGATGAATATCAACGAGATCTTTTTTCAAAGTATCAATTGGAAGTTTGGGGTTTCATCCTTTTTCCAACATTGCAGGGGTTTTGCCTGTTGGGGAATGGATGGAGGTCTTGTAGGCTAATTCCAATGCTGGTATAAGCGTACACCAATCATGGGTAAAGCCATCAGAATCCTTAAGCTCCAGGCCATAAGCACAAAATCTTCTGATCATGTCCTCAAGGGTTTGAATAATTTTTTCTGCCAGCCCATCTGTTTGCGGATGGTAGGCTGTTGAGAATGATAGTTTTGTACCCAAAAGCTGATGTAAATTAGTCCATAAGGCTGTTGTTAATTTTGGGTCTCTATCACTGATAATATTTTTAAAGAGACCAGTATGGGATATGACTATATTCCAAATCAAAAGAGCTGTATCCATAGCTGTGTCATCTTTATGACATGGTAAGAAGATTGGTGTTTTGCTATATCTGTCCACAATAACAAGAAATGCATTGTAACTTTTATCACCTCCAGGTGGTGGGCAGTTAGCCAATCCATGTAAACCACTTCCCATGGGGTACTTGGTTCTTGAATATGGATCATTAAGCCAAATCTTTTACCAGTAGCTTGATTGGCTTTCTGGCATCCATCACAACTGTGACAATACTAAATGACATCTTTTCTCCAAGATGGCCACCAGGCACATGTCTTAATTCTTTCTATACTTCTGTCTTCAGACAGATGTCCAGAATATATGTTATCATAGCATTCTAGTAGTATGGTGTTAATTAACATTCTACTACATAGGACCATGACACATGTGTGTTTAGATCTATGATATAGTATACCATCAAACAAATGGAATCTCCCATTATGATAAGATGTTTTCCAAATATCATCCAGAGAATTAGCCAAGGCTACATCTTTGCAATATTTTTCAAGTAGAGCAGTAAGAATATGACAATTGTTATCTTGCTTATAGCTTTCTCTAACTTCATCAAAGAATTCTGTTCCAACATCTGTGATTTTAATTCCTTCAATTGGAATCTGAGGTTCTGCACTTGTAGGAACATACCCAAGGTTATCAGGTGTATTAGGAAATGCCCATCTACTTAAGCCATCAGCATTCTTATTAATATTTCCAGCTTTATGTACTATGGTCATATTGCCTCTATAGTCCTGTATAGCAATCTGCCATCTTGACATGTGTCTGTTTGAAGTATTCATGTTAAGAAGTGATTTTACTGCATTACAATCAGTAATTAATTCAAACACACTATCATCAAGATAGTAATGAAGTTTTTCCAAAGCCTAAACAAGGCAAAGGCACTCCATTTGGCTAGCTCCATATCTTGCCTCAGTAGGTTTAATTTGTCTTGAAATAAAATAAATTGGACCTTCATAAGGTTTGTCATTGACAATTTGAAATTGATGAAGAGCAGCTCCTAAACCTTCACCACATGCACCAATATACAGCTTTAAAGGAAGTTTCCAGTCTGGCATCAATAATAATGGTGCATTGGTCAAGGCATACTTGATTTTATCATATGCTTGAATCCTCTCCTGTTTCATTTTAAAAATAGTTTGCTGATCACAAATTCTGTATAATGATCTGGCATGGATTGCAAAATCTTGAAGGTGTTGCCTGTAATAACTGGCAAACCCTAAAAAAGACATCATTTCTTTTTTGTTCTGGGGCATTTGCTTCAGTAAAACTGCAACCACTTTGGTTTTGTCAACACCAAGGCTCAGTCCTGAGACTACATGTCCTAGAGCTTTTAACTCATGAAACCCAAAAATACATTTTTTAAGAGATATTTGCATGTTCACTTGAAGAATTTTCTCAAGTACTAATGAAAGTCTCTCTAAATGTAATTGCCAGGTTTCTGAAAAAATGATAATTTCATCAATATAAATTATTAACCATCCTTCTTACAATTCATGTGGGAAGATGGTGTTCATCATTCTCTAATAATTAGAGGGTGAATTTTTAATACCAAAAGGCATTCTCAAATACTCATAAATCCCACAATGAGTAATTATTCTCAATAGTTTCCTAGCATGAGGTGTCAAAACATTCTGATGGAAGCCTTTCAGAGCATCCATGGAAGTAATGAATCTTGCTTTGGATAATTGAGTCAAAGTCTCATGAATTCTAGGGATTGGATACCTGTCTGGAATGGTATAGGTATTCAGTTCTCTAAAATCACCAACCATCCTTGACTTATCATTATGCCAAGTAATGATTACTGGAGTTGTGACTTCTACCTCCTCATTGTGTCCAACATTTCTAAGAACTCCCAGTTTCATTAGTTCATTAATATGAATTTCTAATGCTTCTCTAGCCCTAGGGCTAACTGGGTAAGCTGGTCTTCTTAATAGTGGTGGATAACGCCTTTCCACATGAAGCATAATGTCCTCTTCATGGCCTTTTGTAGCCCCAAGTGGTTCATTATTTGAAGCAAAGGCTTCCCTGTATTGAAATAAAATTTCAATCAGTTCTTACTTCATTTCTAGAGTTAATTCAGGACTAATTTGTGCTTCAATCAATTGACTTGACACAAATTTTTCCTTATTAACATTTTTTACTTGTTTGAAAACAGTAATTTCTCTTTTTTCTAGAGGAAAAGCAAATTTTTGCCTTTTATTTTCCCCTATAGTGAAATAATTGTCTTTATGATTATTAATATCAATACCATAAATTTTGAGATAATCATTCCAAAGTATAAAGTGTTGTGAAGTACAATTATTCATGACAACAATTTCAACTTTCAATCTTATACTTCCTTCAGGATGAGGAAATATAATTGCTGCCTCACATATACCCAAAGGGTGCATATTTTGGCTAGCACTGCTGAATGTTATACCTTCAATTGGCATTAATTTGTCTTGCCAATTGGTATAAATCTTGTCAAGATAATTCTTTCCAACACAAGTGCAAAAAGCACCTGAGTCAAGGTGTATCTTGGCATCTGTGTTGTTTATCACAATATTAGTCATACAAGATGAACCAGCTGTAAAACCTTTACGTCTTGCAGGTTTGGCTTTCTGCATTTTAGCATCTTGCGCATGTATGAGATTCATACATTCATTACTATACTGTGGTAAATGAGTGTGTACCTCAGTGACTTCAAAAGAAACATTAATGTTTTCTATACTACGATCCTCTGGTACTTCTTCTTCTTCTGAAGGTTAAGAATCACTTTCATGTAAAGATACATCAGTTGGATCTTTTGTGTCTTCCACTTCTTCAAAATTTATCTCATTGATTCTTGTCTTTTTTGGACAAGTGTTAGCCAAATGAGATGTACTTCCACATTTGTGACATTTCAAAGGAGGTCTGTCTTGTGGCTTATTTGGCTTTGAAATTTGTTTCCCATTAGTCTTGTTGTCTATTGGGGATTTGGACCAATTTCTTCCAATTTTTGTTCTAGTAGTGATGTCCTCCATAGCATTGATATAATCTTCTGTAGAGCAAGGCTAAATACATCTGCTTCTTATATCATGCTCAAGGTCACCACCACACTTTCTTAATATCCTTTTATGTACCATTGTTTCACACATATCAGGATGAAGGGCAGTTAATATGTCCTTATGTTTAAGAAACCAAGACATGGGCCTGTCCCTCTCAATATTACAAATGGCTACTTCAAAAGAATTTTCCATTCTAAATATCCAGGAATCACTTTCCCATTTGGAAATAATTTGTTCTTTCCACCAAGGCCAAGAATGCTTAGCATGGTCATGTCTCATTTTGTAATACCATTCCTTTGCTGATATGGTAAATAATGAGTGTAATCTGGCACTTATGTATTCATCTGGTATGTTAAAGTCTTCTTTAAACATATCAATCGTTTTCATAAATTCCATATGATTATATTCCCCTTCACCATTGAAGGTTGGCCATTCCTCTAATTTTGGAATGTCTTTGAAATTGAAATCAGTTTCCACCTCATTACTTGAAATGGTATGATGTAAATCATTAAGCACATTTCAGTCAAAAATTGGTGTGGATTGCCTTGGCAATTCATTTTTCAGTGATATATTATTAATACTTGATTGAATGTCCTCTTTCAATTCAAGTCTTGCCTTATCACTTTTTTCCAATTGTTCTTGGAAAAGAGCTGCATTGTGACCAGTTGAATTTTCCAAGTTTTGAACTTGTAATTTCAATTCTCTCAACTGTCCAGCTATAAAAGAAATTGAATTGTCATCTGGTTGATTTAGCAAAGTAACTTTAGACTCAATCCTTTCACAAATTTGCGTCAAAGACACAATATTGTCTTTATTTAAATTCTCAAGGCCAATAATGGTCTTTTGTTGTTCTTTCACTTGGAATATCTCATTACCCAACTTTTGTTGGATATACTCAAATGTTTTAAACTTTGTTATAATTTCTTTATTACAAGATTCAAATTGAGTTACAACCTTAACAAGATCTATTTCTTTGGGAAGGATTGGCTCAATCTTTCCTCCTCCTTGTTTTTGAATTCCATCAGAGTTCTTGCCATATTGAACACATTGTCCATGGCTGTCTTTTCTTTCTTTGGGATTCGGTAATTCTGTGGGTAAGGCTTGTTCCACTTGGGCTTTGCCATTCCCTTTGCCTTTTGCTTGCCCTTCTGATTGGTCTTTGGGGCTTGCTTGGCACTTGTTGAGGCAAATTCTTGCTGGTGGAAGCTTGGGGAGCTTCCACTTGGCTGTTTTCCTTGCCTCGGGCCAACTTCTTCTTCTGATCCTCTGATAACATGCTTTGGTTTTTCAACCAAGCCTTTATCTATTGGACTTGTCCTTTGCAAGACATTGGTGTCCAACCCTTCAGAAGTTCTTCTGTCTTTTCTGGCCCCATGAACTTCTTCACTTGAAGATAAGAGTTCATGGTGCCTATCCAAAGACTTGGGAGAAGTTCCCACTCTTGCTGTTTGGAAGCCATAAACCAGTTCTTGTACTGACACTGGTAAATTTCCACTGCTGCCTGGTGGAAATGATTCAGGTCTAACAGCAATAGCAGTTATGTCAGCTTCTGGACTCTCAATAAGAGGTTCAAAGGTGCTGGCTAACCTTTGGGAACTGGTGGAAGTTCTGGCATCCTCCACTTGTGCCTCTCCTCTGGGCTGACATTCTTGTCTTTTTGATTTATGACTGGAATGTCCTGGTCCGGATCCATTTGATTGGAAGGAGTAATTACTTCCACTTCTAGTAGGAGTCATTGCACGTGAAATTTAAGAAAAAATAGACTAAGAATGAATTGAATTCACCTGCTGGACCTTCGAAGGGTTCTTTGGTTATCAAACCCCTTGGTCCTGGGCTGGTTCAAATTTCAATACTAGACTCTGAGGCTTCAGAGCCTGAAGAGCTGTTTCTAATTGATGACACTAGAGAAAAGTAAAAATATAAGTTATTTTATCAAACAATAAAAATAACTTATAAACTCAACTTATTGAATAAAGTTGTTTTAATGTAATTTATGGAAAAGTATGTCAAAAATGAAGAAAAATGTCTAAGATAAAAAGAATAAATAGTTTTAGTAAAGATTTTTAATTTTTTAATTTTTCATTTGATTTTTTATTTTCTTTAAAGAAATAATGATTATGCAATTAACAAGTTTATTAATCAAAATTGTATTATTATTCACTTTATACTAGAATAACTCAAAGAATAAAGTTCAAGTCTGTGATGTGAAAAAGCCACTAGTTAGACAAAAGAAATTTATTCCAAGTCACTCAATAGTATAATTTTTCAAACAATATTCTTAAGAAAAAATCAATTTATTAATATTATAAAGATTATTTATAAGGGATAAGTCCCAAAAAAGCCAATATTAAGACAAATATGGCAATTTTACATCAAAAAATAGTAAAATAAGGTCTAGAATATGATTTATGTCCCAAAAATTGGTTAAAATCACAGCCAGGACCCCAAATGTAAGGTTTGTATATGAAACTCTTGATAATAGTAGCAATATCAAGAGTACTATGACTGTCATCAGTAGAAATATATAATATAATAAAATATTATAACCACAAATTTAAATATAATTATTAAAAATAATTATATATAAAAAAAATAAATTTAATTATTATTATAAAAATATAATAATTAAAAAAAATAATAATTATAATAGATAATAATTATTCTATCATTGTTATAGTCACTGACAGTTATAACCATAAGAAGTGTAAAGCTCTTAATGAGACAATTACACATGGAAAATATGAATATTTACCACTTATAAATAATATGAATATTATTTATAAAAGAATTGAACACACACTGTGCAGAAATCATTCCTATAGAATAAAATTCTATATAAAAAAACTAATACTAGATACAAAAGATATAGAACTTTAGAGAAAACTTACTTATAATATTTATTTAATACAACAAGTCAAACAACAACAGTTATTATATTAAATAATAATTATAAGTTAAAAACACGCCAAAAATCAATATTTTTAAATATAAAACAACTTTTTATAATAAAAATTATGATTAAAGAGTTTTTAAGAGGAATTTGTGGATTTTTAAAAGATATTTAAGATGATTAATTTTACATAATAAAATATATTATTGGTGATTACAACAATAATCTAAAGTCTATGATTTCAATTCTTTAATTTTAATTAATAAAGAATAAAATAACTTAAGAATTAATTTAATAGTAAGATTTCATATTTAATAAAACTTTACCTGTTTAAATTTCTAATATGATTGGATTGATAATTCATGATGGACAAAAACAGTGATGAAAAAACTCTTTTTATGTCTTCAGAGAAGCTCTCATGATTAAAAATGGATATAGAGAATGTGCTCAGGTCAAAACTGAAAAACCATGCCTAAAAATAAAGTTCTTAACTTAAGGTAACTTAATTTTAATTCCAATTTAAAGTTAACAGGGTTATTCTTAACTCCATGTAGCTTTGATCCTCATTTAAACTAATTATTTTAAGTTTTTAATATAAATAAAATTATTTATATTAAAGTTCATCATTTGAACAACTTAAAAATAGAGTTTCAAGCAGAAATCTCCTAAACTCAATTTTTAATTAATTTTTAAAGAAATTATAAATTTCTTTGAGTTTTAATTAAAAGAGTAAATTTCCAGGCTAATTACCCAGGAAATTTATTTAGAAAAGATACCTAAAACTTTATTGAAATAGATATAATTAAACTGTAAGCTGTGTGAAATTCTCAAGCAAATCCATTAAGAATTGAATTTTTAATGAATTTTTGAAGTTATTGCTATTTTTCCATGTAAAATAGCAATACACACCAAACCTTAAGTTTTGATAAGGTTTTAATGCTTGGAACATTAAAGCTTTAAGCTTATTTAAGCTTTTACAGTTCTTCAAACCTTGATTTCAAGCCTGCATATTGGGATTTACCCTTTGGCAGCTTGAAATTCCTGTCTAATTTGGGATAAAACCAGTTTAAGCTTTAATGTTGGATCAAAGTCTAATCTTAAAGTTTAAATAATGTTGAAAATCCTTCAATACAGGTGGACAACCTTAATTGAATCCTTGCAGATCCAAAAATATGGGTACCCCAGCTCTATTTGGTCTTTTTCCTTTGTCCCACCTTTTTGCGTGGATTTTGCCCTTTTATTTATTTAAAGCCATACTATGGCCTTAAATCCTTTTAAATTGAGCTCACGCAGGATTTACATTCTGTATGGCAAATCCTCAGCCAATTCAGTAAATATACACCACACCTCAATTTTAACTAAAATTTTGGTAAGTTTGCATTACCCTTATGCAACTTTAAATTTAAGCTTATTTAAGCTTAAATTTAACAAGCTTAAAAAAATGTGAAAAATGTTACATTAGTACTGTGAGATTCTTAAATCTTCTATTAACATAAGAAATAAGTGTTTTTGGGTATAACACCTTATGGATGTACCCTAGGTTATTTTTGGTGTAGAGTCCAAAAGAAACATAATATTTATAACTTTGTTGTTCCAAAAAAAAGTTATACTTATTTTTTGTTATTTTTTATTTTATATTTGATTAAAAAGTCTGTTGAAGACAATTTCAACTGTGTATGAAGTTATTTGTGGCCTTATGGGTATGTTATACATACCTCACAGGCTCACATATACCATTCCAGACAGATATCCATTACCCAGAATCCATGAGACATTGACACAATTGTCAAAAGATAAGTTCATAACAGCCATGGGTGCTTTAAAGGGTTATCATCAAAATTTGTTAACAGACAATGCCAAGAAGCTACTGAGGATAATAGTCCACTGTTGGATTTTTTAATACTTAAGAATTCCATTTGGCATAAAAAAATGCACCTTCCCATTATCAAAGGATGATGAATACCATATTTACTGAAGAATTATCAGGAGGATGGTTAATTATCTATATTGATGATATGATAGTTTTCTCAGAAACTTGGGAAAATCACCTTACAAGACTAGAAAAGGTACTACAAAAAATATTGCAAGTGAATATGAAAATTTCCTTGAAAAAGTGTCATTTTGCATATAGTGCACTAAAAGCACTAGGACATGTTGTATCTGGACTTGGTCTAGGCATAGACAAGAACAAAGGAGTAGCAGTACTACTTAAGCCAATGCCTCAAACCAAAAAATAAATGCAATCATTTCTAGGATTCGCTGGTTACTATAGACATCATATAAAGGACTTTGCAAAAATTGCCAAATCCTTGTATAAACTATGTGATCAACAAACAGTCTATGAAATGACAGAAGAAAGAGTCAAGGCATATGAAGAACTGAAAACTCCTTAGCAAATTCCCCATTTCTTCTAATGCCAGATTGGAAACTACCCTTTCAACTTCAAATTGACGCTTGTGGAGAAGGACTAGGTGCTGCACTACACCAGACACAAATTATCAATGATAAACCAGTGGAAGGACCAATTTGTTTTATTTCAAGACAGATAAAGCCAACAGAAGCAAGATATGGAGCAAGCCAAATGGAATGCCTCTGCTTAGTGTGGGCTTCAGAAAAATTAAATTTTAACTTGGATGGAACAGTATTTGATGTGATTACAGACTGTTGTCAGCCTGTGACTCAAAACCAGAGCACAAGCATGACAGCCAAAATACCATAAACCCATGGTATAGCCAAGATACCACCAAAACATGGAGCTGAGCCAAATCAGCTCAAAAGGTATCAAACAAAAGAGGAAACTCACCTCTTTCTGAAAATATAAGTCCCATCACCATAGGACAAGAAATAACAAAGTTATTCCTGCTCAAAGTTATTGCTGAGCATAAACCTTAATTTTCACCTCTCATCTAAAATCTAGAAGGAGAGGCTTAACCCCATCAAATGGGTATTCAAAATGAAGCTCTGAGTCAGGGCTATCCAATGGTACCAGCCAAACTGAGCTAGTACCAATATTACTGGAGTTATGGTCAATTTCAGGCCAAATAAGGATGAACAAAACATTCACCTCTTATCTAACTTCTACAGTTTTAGTGTGGGATACTTGAAGTGGGGTCTTTTTGCAAATAGCACAATCAGGGATACCTTATGGTGTCATCCATTTTCCCATATTGCAACTACAGGAGAAGTTATGGGGCAAACAAGCTCAATACAGCTTTTTGCCTAAAACACGCAAATGTACAAATTTCTTGTACATGGGATAACTTTGCCATATTTAATGATACCCATATCAAATGAGGTACCATTGTGTAGAGCACATACAGGGCTACACACTGAACCAATTTTGAGGTTGATATCTCAAGAATTGACAAAGGTATGGCTGTTTTAAGGTCAGATTCCCACCTGCTGTCATATACAGCCTTACCATGGGATAATATCCCATAATCATGAATATGAGGTGTCAAATAGAGAAAGAAGCATGTTTTCACTTCAATACTGGGGTCTCATACAGTTTCTGTACAGCATTCTACGTGTCATGCATGTCAGAATCAGGCTGTGAGGTCCCCAGATGAAAGTTTTCACCCTGTATTGGTGAAACCTGCCCAGATGTGGTTTCAAAACCACATCTGAGCCCAATACAGGTTATACAGGCTGTTTTCAAGCTAAAAGCCAGTCCTAGAGAGTGAAAGAATCTTTACTTCCTCTACGTGGAAAGGTCTAGCACCCTTTCCACCCCATTTCAGGATAAAAAGGAGGCTTTTCACAGCCAGAATTGTTTCCTCATCCTACTCTTGAATATCCTAGGTAGTAAACTGTTCAAAACAGTTTTACTCTTGGGTAATAATCAGGGTAAAATTTTAGTTTTAATTATTGTAGCTCTTATTATAGTAATCCAACTGGTAAGACTGCATCCAGGGTTCTCAATAGCGCTCACCACCACTATTTCTCAATAGTAAAACTCTTTTATCCTATTATTTAAAAACTCTTATTTTAAAAGCATTTTAACGTGTCAAAGTCATAGTTCTAGTTGTAAATAGCCTAATTACTGCTTCAACATAGACTCCAGCTGACATTTTGGGGGCCTGGCCATGTTTTTAACATTTTTTGGACCCCTATAAGTGAGTTTTTTCTCTTATTTCTCACTCCTGACATTTGTTTTATTCTTTTTAGGCGTAATATTTTCTTAAAAATATATATTATATATATTTTTCTTTTTTTGGTACACATACTACTGTTATACTCATATTTTAAGAGTACCTGTCATGTGGCTAATAACCACAAGACCCTTATTTTTGGCGTGTTTTACATATAAAAACACACAAGCCATTAATAAAGTCTTATTTTTTAATTTAAGTAAGACACCTCATACGGATAAACCAACAGTTGAGGCGTGGTTGGACATATTGTTAACTCAATTGCCCTGTTACACACCACTTTTTGACAGTTTACACTTGCTAAATACAAGTTATTCAGTGAGATATTGGAATACAAACAGTATACCAAATATCAGTAAGCTGTATTTCTGACATGGAATTGTTAATTCAATCACGCTGTCATTGTACAAGGGCACACTGTAGTCATATACAAGCCCAGAGGCCATTCTTAGACGTGCAAAACCAGCATTTCTTGAGAAGTCTTAACTGACATAAGCCCTCTTTTTCCTGTTTTGATTCAGTGGAAGATAACTTCATACCACTTGAAAGCCAGTCACAGGCCAACACACCAGTGACACCCTCAGAACCAGAGGGCAGCAAAGGCAAAGGGAAGAGGCACAGTGAAGGCCTGATAACAGCAAAAAAGTGGACACCCATTGCCACACAGAAGAGTAGAAAACCACGAAATTCTGCATCAATACAAGGCAAACCAACCTTGATAACCTGTACAGGGAAAATTACTATAATTAACCCAGTTGTAACCTCTAAAGGTAAATTGCCCAAATCAGAAGACAACAAATTTGTACAAGGCACAGGAAAAGGTAAATACCCTAAGAACATAAAGTTTTTGACTGCTTTCAAACACTAACATGTCCCCTGTACACCTCAGGGATCTTGGCTTCCAAAGGAACCAACCAGAGGACAGAGAAGGTTTGTCCAGAACCAGAAGACCTGAAAGAGGACACCTTGGACACAGTAGTGGATAGCAAAACAATGAGGGAGATAATATCAACCCTGCCATTCACACTCCAATTAAATGGAGACCTCAAACCAGAGGACTGGAAAGACATGGATCAAGTTCTTCAGCTCCACCAACTCCTCAAGGACTTATTCCAATGGAGCATGGACAACAAGAGGTTAAGCCTGGCAAGTCACTGGGAAGAACTTGGAGCAAGTTGCCAGAAGATATGTCTCAGAGAGATAGACTTCAAAGACCTGATGGAAATCACCAAAGGTTGGAATCCTACCAGGAAGTTCAGACTCCTGAAGGCAAGGGCACAGAGGATAAGGGAGATTCAAGCCACTATCCAAGTTATAGAAGAACAGTTAACCCAGACAGGGCCTACTCAGATTCTTTCAGCCTCACAAGGAGCAGGCCAAATTAGCTCTCCAGTAGCTTCACACTGTGGTATTCCATACCTTTTTACCAGTTTCAAGAATTTTTTTTTGAAAATTAACAGTTGGAAAATCAAGATCAAAATGACTAATTCAGGAAATCACCACTCAAAGGACATGATTAAAGATCACACACACTCAGGAATAACATCAATAGTAGGGAGGAATGGAAGATTTGGCATTCAGAATTGAAATAATCAACATATTTCTACAATCAAATAAATAATATGGGAATCCAATCTTATGGAATTATACAAGAAAACCTACATATAAGCCTTACAGAATCAACGATAGGCTTAATACATACAGAGACTCAAAATTACATGGGAAAAGTATCATTGTAGCATTATATCCACTCTAAATCCATCAAGAAGATTATATTACTAAGAATCATATTAACCAAATACAGTTCATGTGACACAAGGATCACATGACAGTATCCAATTCAACTCAATACATGGAAAAATCCAATAAAAAAAAGAAAACTTAAAAATTACACAACAATACAGAAGCCCAAATAAGACTTATGCAGTCCACATGCATAAGATCTGGAAATTACACAGCCACAGGATTATTAAAATTCAACTTAATTAAAATTCAACTAGCTGCATGCAAGGAAAATACACTAAACTGTAAAGTACACAGCAATAACAGTAATCAAGAATTAAAACTCAAGAAGATATCCCCACATTACACAGGATGATCACCTGGAACTAGATAAATCTTACAAACAAATTATACAGGGGCTTATTCACATGACACCACCTTCATCCTTAACTCACCAGCATCAATTCCTCAAGGCTATGCAAGCTGACTAAAGCAGTGCAAAAGAGAGGTCACCTGATATTTTTATCAAAAATCCCCACCAACCAAAACATCTCAACCTTAACTTTGGCCAAACAAATCGCAAAGAATATCTCAGTCATATGACACCATTCTCAATTTTACACACTAGCATTAATCTCTCAAGGCTGTGCAAGATTACTAATACAGTGTAGCAGATAGGTCATCTGACTTTTGAAAAAAAAAAATCTACACCAGCAAAATTATCTCAAGGGCAAGAATAACACTTTGCATGGAGAGCCCATGGGTACTTCTCACAACATAAAAAGAGGCCTCTCTCTCTCATTTTTCTCCTCTTTCCTCATGCGAATGATTATATACCAAGAAGGAGAATAATTATTCATCCCTTACTAGTAGGTTAATCTAGAAAGTTTTGTTATTAAATTACACTAAATGGTGGTTTATATAGCTGTAGTTAACAGTAGGTCTGCCTATATTATAAATTCATCTATTAGTGAAATATTCATATTCAACAAAATATTTATATTATACTCTTCTCACTAGAAGAAAATCTTTATCACTATTATTATTATCACAAAATATATTTTACATATTATCAAAATTATTTACCAACAACAACTATTTAAAACCATCAAACAATATTATTATATTATCACTATTACTAAATTTTCTCATATTGAACTATTATCCATTAAAGCAAAATACCTTCAACAAAGAAAACAACTTAAAATCACCACTCAGTACTATTATATCTATTAGTTATCTACTCAATTATTATCTTATTATCTTGAAATCCCCTACAAATTTGTTGATTAAAATTATTATTATTTTATCATTTGTCTGATTATTGAATAGGTCTGATAGAGACTGCTGAAAAGTCTTCTCTAGCTGTAAAGCCACAATCTTAAATATTTATTTGGGAGCTCTGTAGGGAGATTGTTCATTATATTCAGAGGTGCAGCTAAAACACCATTAGCACCCTTGGTTACAGGATTAATTCAACAATTCAAAACTGTTTTACCTGTGATTTCCCCCTCAAGGACTGCCTTATCCAATCCCACACCAAAAGGAGTTCCACAACACCATTCAGAAACCAGCAGATCGGTGGCCAAGAGTCACCATTGTTCACAATTCCAGGAAGTTTCTAGGAGAAGACAAGGAAACAAGGGCAGGAACAAAACCTCCTTCAAACAGAGGGGGAAAGAGTCAGACCCTATGATTCAGAACCTGTTGGATTTGGTAAAAGAAGTGCAAAAGAACCAGAAGTAATTGTAAACCGATCTAGAATCAGTAGTCCTAGTAATAGAAACATTACCCCCACTCAGACTGAACATAACATTGTCACATCTGAGAGTAACATCAACAGTGATACACTGTGGTTACAAATGTCCCAATATGCTGAACAATCTGCAAAGCAGTTTGCAGAAATTGAAGCTGGCCAAGAGAGGATGAGAAAAACTCAAGCCTCCTTGGAACAGATAGTTAAGAATCTTCAAGAAGGATATGCTCAACTGAGCAAAGACTCTGAAGAAACCAACAAAAGACTGAATATAGTCTTTGAAGAACAACACCACAGCATAAGGGAAAGGGATTGTCTGGAACAAGACATAAAAAAATTGTTTAATGTCTACCATAACTTAAATCCCCAACCACAAGGCCAAGTTATGGAGAATCCATATCAACCAGATGAAATCATCAAACCAGATGCCATGTTGATGAATAGGGCAAGATCTCAATCACAATACCAGGATGGAGATGGGATGTCTTATTCAGAGAAGGAAGCCTTGAGACAGCTTCCTGAGGCCTCAAGCTGGCCCAAATTCTCTGGATCAGGAGAATATGATCATATGGAGCTCATAGATTATATTGATGAACTCTTCATTGATGTACCAAGCATACCAGACTATTGGATTGCTGCTATATTGAATACTGCATTTAAAGGTCATGCTAGTATATGGTACACAGAAATGAAAGAAATCCATGGCAGAAGGAACTGGACATGGTGGAAGAGTCAAATCATTCAAAAGTACAGTAATGGAACTTGGATATGGCAGAACAACATGTCATTTGAAAATGACAAATACTCTGTGGACAAAGATCCATATGAGTGGTGTCTTAGACAGTCTAAAAGACTTAAAGCCATTGATCCTCAGATGAACATCCAGATGAGGAATCACAAACTTCTGACACAACTTCCAGGAGAACTAGAGAATGCAGTAAAATGCAGATGCAACCAAAATTGCACTCTAGATGACATTGCCAACACCTTACAAGACATAAGGAAACGGACTAATTGTCACAGGGGCTCTTCGAAGTGAAGAGGGCCTGGCACTCAGTAAACTGGGACTCACTTATGGAGGGCTCAAAGATAAGATAAGATGAGATACACTTAAGAGTGTTAAAGATGAATTACTAAAAGAATGAATATAAGAAAAGCAGCAACAAAAGAAATAAGAATAAGAAATAGAAGAGCCAACCACAAACAAGTCCAAGTCCACTGTTTCAACCTGTCAGAATGGAAAGAGAAGGGTTAATAAGGATATGGCCACCCAACTCATACTGTACAGGCGAAGAAAGAAAAAAAAGGCAAAGACTAACTTAAGATTAAATAAATATAATACCCAAAATATAAGGATAAGAATATTCAGATAATAATAAATCAACTAAATTAATTAACTGGGGAAAAGTCCCCAGGGGGGAGGAAGGGGGGCTGGTATATGTGAGAATCACCAGCCCTGATCCAGAGGAAGAGTTTTCATGAGAATACTTGATGATTTGAATTGAGTCTGGCCAATACAGGTCCTGTACAGCTGTACAGAACCTGTACAAGAGGTGTGGTGTATTTGAGTGATCATACAGTTCCATATTGGTGTATTGAAACTGTATTGGGTGAATCCAGCCTGTACAGGTATTGACAGGCTGTATTGAGGTACCAAGCTGTATGCATGTTTCAGAATGAAGATTGCTGAAACTGCATGCTGATGCAGATACTGGATTTGCTGATTTGGGGTGTTTGAGTGGGTGTATGAATGAATACCCTTACCCCTGATGGATGGTTGTTACAGTATCCCCCTCTTGAAACTGGTGGGCTCCTGAACACCATAATACCCTGCCACTGTTGAGTGGCATCTCAATATCCCCACATTTTTTCAAAAATTTTCTTTTTTTTTTAATTTTCTTTCCTCTTGACCATTATCCTGAAAATCCTTCATTACTTCTTCCCTGCCAAGTTCAATTGATTCCCCCCTTTTTTTTCAAGTTTGAGTGAGTATTCCTTCCAGAGTATGCAATTTCTTTTCTTTTGATTCAATCAGCCATGTCTTGGGATGTGGCCTTGGGATATATCCCAGAATAAAGACCATTGAGCACTTGTGCTCAAAAATTGGTGCCCAATGAGTATATGACTTGTACTCATTGGCCCAGACTTAATCCATTCAATGAACCTCCAAGGGGTCTTGTCCCCATGATCCAAGGAATTGGCCTCAGGCAGCCCTCCCAGTGGGTTTTGGACTGTGGCCTCCATCTTGAGTGATCTTGATGTATCTTGCTTTTTATGGCCTTTTTGGCCTTGCTGGGTGTTTTGGTGATTAGGGCAATTTTTTTGATTTTCTGGGTTTTTTGGCCATAATAGGCCTTTTTGATGTCTTGGGGTCCTACGGTCCGCGGGCCGCGGTCTGCGGTCCGTGTAAGATGTGACTATGAAACTGATGATAATATTACTATTAATCAACAGTACTATGTCTGTTCTTATGAAATATAATAATAAAAATTATTATAACCACAATTAAATAATTATAAAATTATTTCTTTCACGTGTTATACACTACTAGTGATTATAACAGTGAGCAGTAATTGTCTACAAGAATCAATTACAAGAAGAATTTAATAATAAAAAACTTCTTTTATTAAAATAATAAAATTATTTTAATATATAATTATCTTTTACAAGAATAATTATAAAGATAATTCTTGAAGAAAACTATTACTAGAGAAAAACTTTAAGAATTAAAGATAAATGACTCACTAATACTCCAAAGAACTTATTGAAAGATAAGAGTAGAGAAATTTGACTTAGAATTGTGGATTTAAGGGATCAAGATGATTTATAACAGTATTTCAACAATATATAGTTGGATTCTATGATTTCACGTCTTTCTGATTGATTCTGAAAGATTTAAAACACTTAAGAATAGCTTGAACTAATACTTACTTGTTGGTAATAATGGTTTAATAAATTTATAAGATGATGATACGGAAAAAACAGCAAGAAGAGGCTTCTTTTAAGTCAATAACAGCTCACAGAGGCGTGCCATGGAGCAAACTGAAAAACCAGTGAGTGAGAAAACAATAAACCTTTTTGGATTATTGATTGCATCATCTGTTGTCATGTAAGATTATCATAATTACTTAATTGATGCTTTTACGTGACTACCAACCCCAATATGGTTAAGAATAAAAGGAGTAACACTTGTAAATCTTCTTTTATTCTAAAATAATCATTGATTTCTCAAAGTTATCAATGTTATTGCCAATTTCATCACAGGTTGTAATTACTGTGAATTTTTGAAGATTCAGTGTTTCACGTAGAATATCCAAAAATGGACTGTAAGTAAAACTTTTAATTTTACTAGTAAAACTGTAATTATTTTTGGTTGTACCATAGATAATACAGTTCTCCTTTAGTCCTGAAAGTTTCAGAAAGATTCATTAAGAATTGTATTTTTAATGAATTTTTGAAGGTTTTACCTCATTTCTACGTAGAATTGCAAATAGCAGTGTTTTGCTGGTTGCTATGAGGTAAATCAATGAATATGGGTCCCAAAAGGGTTTTAATTACTCTTTTGGGGTTTATCCATGGAAAGTCATTAGTAATTGACATGGTTACAGGAGTGTAAGTAGCTCATTACCTCCTTGGCACGTCAAAATAGCAGGTTATTTGCTATTTTCTGATGTTTTACAGTAGTTGTAACTTGGTAACCAAGTTCCCAAAGAGTTTTAGTTTACCAATTGGGCCAAGATGAGCCATGGATCCATGCTCTGGAGCTATCCACGCCTCTGAGGCCTCAGAAGTTGGGTACCCTGGCTCTCTTTGATGTCTTTTGTCCCCCTTGCCTATTTTTTACGTCAAAATAGTAATTTAAGCTTAAAGTGAGATATCCACTATGGGTGTACCAAAAGTCCATGTAAGAATACCATGATATTAAGTGCTCAAAACATGCATAACACTATTCTTAGTGTATATGTAACATGGGATTTCTCACTTTCCCATTATTTTGGCTAAAAATCAAGAAAAACAAAAATTTTCACGGATCTTTTATGTGGTATTAATGATGTGGTATTGAAGTATTTTCCATTTTACCACCTCAAATACTTAAATTGAGCTTATTCACTCTATGGAGCTACCCTAGGTGAATTTTTGTGTAAAATCCAAATCTGGTCTTAAATCCATGGATTTACTTACTCAATAAAAAGTTATTCATCTTTTCTGAAATTGAAAATGATGAATTTTGGATATATGCATGACTTATGAGTTGTGCATAATTCAAAATCTCTTTTTAAGATAATTGTGGCCTATTTGGGTATGTAAAATATACCTCAAGGCTCACATTCCCTCCCACCAAAAAATAAAATTGTATTACAATTTTATTAGTGATAAAAGAATAAGGCCCCAAAAAGGGGTAATGTCCACTGTCCAACCTCTTTTTATTACTCAGATCAAGTAATTTAAAGCACATTTATAGACATATTCAGGCTTGTGGCCTTCTTTCATGTCTAAATCTTCTTAAGAGTTTATCTGAGTCAGGTATTTCTGATTCTGCCATCCATTCATCTTCATGTACTGGGTTTCTATATCTGACAAGATATTCTCTTTGATTCTTACCCCTAAGTCTCCTTTCTTTGATGACTTTCTTAATCTTTTTGTCTTCATTCTGTTCCACAGGTGGTACAGTTAAAGGAGTTGGGTTTCTTAAAGGAAACAATTCTTTATCAGCTGGTTGATAAGGTTTTATCAAGCTTACTGGAAATGTGGGGTGTTTATTTTCCAATTCACCACTCAATTCCACTTGAACTGCATTGGTTCCATGTAAAGCAACAATAACAAAAGGTCCTACATAAGAATCTTTAAGTTTCTTTGGGCCTTTGATATTATTAAAATTCAAGGTTGAAACTAGAACTAAGTCCCCTACTTTGAAGTCTGGCACTTTATGACTCTTGTCCCACTTCTGTTTTGCATAATCAAAAGCATTATCCATACTTTGTTTTGCGTGGTGTTTTACTTTATCAAGCATTAATTTGAAGCTGGAAGCTGTAGGATGAATGTCAATCAAGTCTTTCCTCAGTGTGTCTGCTGGGAGTCTTGGATTCCATCCTTTTTCTAACATAGCAGGAGTTTGTCCTGTGGAAGAATGGACTGATGTCTTGTATGCCAATTCTGATGCAGGTATCAAAGTGCACCAGTCATGGGTAAAGCCATCTGAGTCTCTGAATTCTAATCCATAAGCACAAAATCTCCTGATCATGTCTTCTAAAGTTTGAATCATCCTCTCTGCTAGCCCATCTGTTTGAGGGTGATATGCTGTAGAGAATGATAACTTAGTCCCAAACAATCTATGAAGATTGGTCCAAAGTGCAGATGTGAACTTGGGGTCTCTGTCACTTATGATATTCTTAAATAACCCTGTATGAGAAATAACTCTACTCCATAAAAGAAGAGCTGTATCCATAGCAGTGTCATCTTTATGACATGGTAAGAATATGGGAGTTTTGCTATATCTGTCTACAATGACTAAACAAGCATTATAACTTTTGTCACCACTTGGAGGAAGTGCTGTGACCCAATCCATGTGAACAACTTCCCAAGGGGATTTTGGTTCTTGAATATGGATCATTAATCCAAATTTCTTGCCTGTACTCCTGTTTGCTTTTTGGCATCTATCACAGGTATGGCAATATTCAATGGTTTCTTTTCTCCAAGATGGCCACCATGCACAGTTCTTCACCTTTTCAAGTGTTCTGTCTTCTGATAGGTGTCCAGAGTAAATGCTATCATGGCATTCATGAAGAATGGTATTGATGAGCAATCTACTACACAATGTCATCACACAAGAATGTTTTGTTCTATGGTAAATAATCCCATCAAACAAGTGAAATCTTCCTTCAGAATAGGAATTTTTCCAAACTTCATCTAGTGTATTAACCAAAGATGTGTCTTTGCAGTCTTTATCCAATAAAGAAGTCAAGATATGGCAATTCTTGTCTTGTTTATAAGACTCTCTGACCTCTTCAAAGAATTCAGTCCCAATATCAGTTATGTTAATCCCTTCAATTGGAATCTGTGGTTCAGCTTCCAAAGGTACATAAGCTGGGTTATCAGGAGTGTTGGCTAAAGCCCATCTACTAAGTCCATCAGCATTTTTGTGAATGTTTCCTGCTTTATGAACTATAGTCATGTTTCCTCTATATTCTTGAATGGCTATTTGCCATCTCAACATATGTCTGTTGGGAGTTTTCATGTTAAGAAGTGATTTCACGGCATTACAGTCAGTTATCACTTCAAAAACACTGCCATCAAGGTAATAGTGTAATTTCTCAAGTGCCCATACCAAACATAAGCACTCCATTTGGCTTGCACCATATCTGGCTTCTGTTGGTTTGATTTGTCTTGAGATATAACAAACTGGTCCTTCTGTAGGTTTGTCATCAATAATTTGGACTTGGTGTAGGGCTGCCCCTAATCCATCCCCACATGCATCAATGTAAAATTTAAAAGGAATATTCCAGTCAGGCATGAGGAGTAAAGGTGCTTCTGTAAGGGCTTTCTTTATCTTCTCATAAGCTTTAATTCTTTCCTGTGTCATTTCAAATACAGTCTGTTGATCACAGATTCTATAAAGTGACTTGGCTAGAATTGCAAAATCTTTCAAGTGTTGCCTATAGTAACTAGCAAATCCAAGAAAAGACATCATTTCTTTTTTATTCTGGGGTATTGGCTTAAGTAACACTGCTGCTACTTTATTCTTGTCAATACCCAAGCTCAAACCAGAAACAACATGTCCTAATGCTTTGAGTTCTTCAAAACCAAAATTGCATTTCTTAAGTGAAATTTTCATGTTCACTTCTGCAACTTTATGAAGTACTCTTGCAAGTCTTTCAAGGTGCAAAGACCATGAGTCAGAACATATAATAATATCATCAATATAAATGATAAGCCATCCTTCAGACAATTCTGTGGGGAAGATGGTATTCATCATTCTTTGATAATGAGATGGAGCATTTTTAATGCCAAATGGCATTCTAAGATACTCATAAATACCACAGTGAGTGATAATTCTAAGTAATTTCCTAGCTTTAGGCGTCAAAACATTTTGATGGAAGCCTTTTAATGCATCCATTGATGTTATATACTTGGCTTTAGACAATTGAGTCAAGGTTTCTTGGATCCTAGGGATTGGATACCTATCTGGAACTGTGTAGGTATTCAAAGCTCTAAAATCTCCAACCATTCTTGACTTATCATTATGCCATGCAATAATAACAGGTGTTGTCACTTCAACTTCCTCATTATGGCCTACTTTCCTTAGCACACCAAGTTGGATCAACTCTTGGATATGTTTTTCCAAGGCCTCTCTAGCTCTGAGACTGGCTGGATAAGCTGGTCTTCTAAGTACTGGAGGATATGGTCTATCAATATTAAGAGTAATATCAATTTCATGTCCCCTTATAGCGCCTAATGGTTCATTATCAGATGCAAATGCATTATTGTATGTATATAATACATCAATAAGTTCATTCCTCATCTTTGGTGACAATGATGGATTAATTTGTGCTTCAACAAGCTGTTTAGACACAAATTCATCTTTGTAAGTATCTTTGACAGAAGATACTACAGATATCTGTTTTGGCATATTGGAGAAAGCAAATTTTTGCCTTTTGTTATCTCCAATTGTGAAATATCTGTCTTTATGGTTATTTATATCAATACCATAAATATTCAAGTAATCATTTCCAAGAATGATATGCTGAGATGTACAATTATCCATTACTACAATCTCAGTTTTCATTCTTACACTTCCTGCTGGATGTGGGAATACAATATTAGTATCCAATATGCCCAAGGGGTACATATTGTTACTGGCACTACTGAACTGTACACCTTCTATTGGTAATAGATGGTTTTTCCATTCAGGAAGTATAATTTGGAGATAATCCTTGCCAATACAAGTGCAAAATGCCCCTGTATCCAGATTTACTTTGGCTTCAATATCACCCATTAGAACTGATGTGATACAGGATGCTCCAGCAGTATAACC
This sequence comes from Austropuccinia psidii, assembly GCA_023105745.1. Lineage (NCBI taxonomy): Eukaryota > Fungi > Basidiomycota > Pucciniomycetes > Pucciniales > Sphaerophragmiaceae > Austropuccinia > Austropuccinia psidii. The sequence goes on along the minus strand of JALGQZ010000004.1, from coordinate 24,981,505 downwards.
CTTTCCTCTAGCAGGTTTTGTTTTACACATTCTGGCATCTTGGATATTGATCAGGTTGTAGCAATCCTCACTGTACTGTGGCAAGTGGGTATGGACTTCTGTGACCTCAAAGAAAGCTGAAATGTTTTCAATGGGATAGTCCTCTACTGGTGTATCTTCAGAGACTGCAGAATCTTGATCAGACTCTTCTTTCTCTTCAGTACACTGAATGTCTTCAATGATTTGAACTTCATTGATCTTTGTCTTCTTAGGGCAAGTGTTGGCTAAATGTGAAGTACTTCCACATTTATGACACTTCAAGACAGGTCTTTCTGGTCTTCTTTCCTCTCTAGGAATCTTTGAGACTATTTTGGACTCTATTGGGTTTCTAACCCAGGTTTTACCAATTCTTGTTCTGGTAATGATATCTTCCATAGCATTAATGTAGTCCTCTGTTGAACAGGGTTCCACACATCTGCTTTTGATAGCATCACCAGGGCGAATCTCGCGTCAATCGTCGGCGATTGACTTCACGTCGCACCGCGGTCAGTATAAAATCTTGCTTCAGTCGCGTTAGTGTCACTTTATAGTCACTGGATTTAGTGGGTCACGTCACGTCAGCGTCAAGACAACGTCAATCGTCACATGTGTCACATGAGAATGTCACTCAAAGCCCAAACCCATTTCAACACTATGCGCAACGTTCGTGTAATTTCACCTCATTGGCTTCCGCCTCCCCGACGCTTAGCATGCTTACGCACCCGCACCGCCCTCCATCCGGATGAGACTCCGACACTGCCCGCCCCTCTCCGTCCTCACCACTCGCTACGCTTTCACACCCCCGCCCCTACCATCCTCACGCTTGTGTAGTACCCTCCCGACATGCCTCCGACAACGCTTACCATCCTTACGCTCATGTAGTGCCCTCCCGACATGCCTCCGACACCACTGATGACCCTTACGCTTGTGTAGTGCCCTCCCGACACGCCTCCGACACAGCTTACCATCCTTACGCTCATGTAGTGCCCTCCCGACATGCCTCCGAAAACAGTTACCCTCCCTCCCGACATTCTCCCGACACAGCTTACCATCCTTACGCTCATGTAGTGCCCTCCCGACATGCCTCCGACAACAGTTACCCTCCCTCCCGACATTCTCCCGGCACAGCTTACCATCCTTACGCTCATGTAGTGCCCTCCCGACATGCCTCCGACAACAGTTACCCTCCCTCCCGACATTCTCCCGACACTGCTTACCATCCTTACGCTCATGTAGTGCCCTCCCGACATGCCTCCGACAACAGTTACCCTCCCTCCCGACATTCTCCCGACACTGCTTACCATCCTTACGCTCATGTAGTGCCCTCCCGACATGCCTCCGACAACAGTTACCCTCCCTCCCGACATTCTCCCGACACTGCTTACCATCCTTACGCTCATGTAGTGCCCTCCCGACATGCCTCCGACAACAGTTACCCTCCCTCCCGACATTCTCCCGACACTGCTTACCATCCTTACGCTCATGTAGTGCCCTCCCGACATGCCTCCGACAACGCTTACCATCCTTAAGCTTCCGTACTACATCCATAGTGTGTACGGTGGCTTGTTGGCGTACACAATGGACGCCATCGGCGAAATATGCTGAGTGGCCTTCTCTGCCAACAGGACCTCAGGGGAAATTGGTCAGTATATTCACAATGTTGTGGCTAGGGTTTAAATCATGAGACTCACAAATTAAAACCTAATAAGTGGACTATTTAAGACAAGAATTGTGTCTCCTGTTTCGCCGACAAAACCATTTTATTTCATATCAATCAAATGAACACTTTGCTTAGTCCTTACCTCATGAGCATTGAATAGTTCAAAAGTTGACTTTAGTAGGTTTCTCACTAGTCAACTTTATTCAATGTCTCACAGGGAAGTGATTTCATTTGCATGATATGAAATAATTTGCAAAACATCGCCTCCTTCAATTTCCCAACAAATCGCATTTGCACCTTTTTTCTTGAATTTGGATCTTTTATCAAAAAAATTTCAAACAAGTTAGCAATCAACTCGTCACCATCTATTTGCTTAATAAACTACCTCCGCTATGGCCCGAACCCCGGGAAATTCAACAGAATTCAATGAACGACCAACTTCAGCCCCAGAGAGTGGAAGTGAAATCTCTGATATCGCCAGTAGTCGTGAATTAGGCATTGAAGTAGAGAGCCAGTCACATGAAGATAATCAAGATCCACCAGTTCTTCCGGAATGTGAGTATGCATCCATCTTTAATATTTCAAATCTCTCAAAACCTGATATTGTGTCATAGCCTTTATTTCAGGGCAGCCTCCATGCTCTCAGAAACCGAATTTTAAAAGTTATGAGAAGGAAAAGACTGTTGAACCTTGTGCACCGACAGAAGATGATGGGCAAGATGATGTAATTTTCAGTGGGGAGGTGGAAATTATATCCAAGGAACAATTTGTCTCCAACATTGCTCAAACAATCCCAAGGCTCGAAAAAATCCAAAATGATAGTAAAATTCCTGATTATGTGCGTCAAAAGATTGCTGAAGCCATGAGCCTGCTCAAAATGGATTTGAACCGTAAGTCCATTACTAATTCAAAACAAAATTGATAAAAATAGCTGCTTACAATATATGGGCAGGTGTGGAGGTGGGAGAATCTCTACCTGAAGGATCTCAAGTCGTAATTGGATTTCCAGGCAAAGGATTAGGAAAAAGACCAAATATACATGCGACCAAAAAAACAAACAAAAAACGCCGTACCTTTGAAGCCGCAAACGATTCTCGCGATCAAGGTGATGAAATTATCAATGTTGAAGGGGACCATATTGATAATGAACCTCCGCATACTGAACCCCCCCCAATACTCAATGAAACAATCCATGATGAAGCTCCACATACTGAAAGTCCCCCGATACCCAATGAAACAATGCATGATGCAACCCCTCCCGCCTCTCCTCGGAATATTCAAGCCTTTCAAGAAAGGGAAACAATTAAACATGATACAATGGGACGAGATATGACTGATATAATTCCCGACGCTGAGCCCGAAGTGTCATCCGCTGCGAATTTTCAAGGAATATTTTTATCCCGCATGGAAGAGTGTGCAGGCGTTTTGAATTATCATTCCAATATTACTCAACAATCATGGAAAAGGGGGCTTGATAATATCAATAGGATTTACAAAAATAGATGGGACAATTTACCAACAAAGGATGCTCATACATTCCTGCCCGTTGGTATTAAGGTGATCAGTAACCGAGATCTTAAAATGTCGGCTTGGCTGCAGGACCTTGAGATGGCAGGTGAGTTTTTTTTTATCTTTGTGCATGATACTTGATTATTGGCTGTTGACTGGTGATATAAATTGCAATATACAGGGTTAGATTTTTTTAAGCCAACCGAAACAGAAGCGTTTTTTGATCACAACATTTGGAATCTCAAATTGATGAAGGAATCAGCTAAACCTCCAGATAATCTCCCAAAATCTGAACACTCCTTCTTCAAAATGGTTCAGAGCCTTCTTTACCCCGCCAATCCAGTTAAACATTTTTGGGCAAATGTTATGTTTGAATCCATTAGTTTAGTCTCATACGATGTGATTGCACCCAAACCATATGTTGCACCAACATCAAATTCAACCGATCCTCTTGGACTCGAACGGGGAGCAGTTGAATACCTTGCCTCCTGCTTGAGTAAATCGAAGCAACGTGCAACCCAACTCAGCATTGAAGGTGGCGGGGCTGACAATGAGATATCCACAAAGCCGCACAAGAACCTGGAGGATCTAATGGATACAGTTATCCATTTGATGATTGCATACAACATGGTACGTGCACATACAAAGGTCGAAGTTAATGGCATCAAAGGCAAACTCACAAACTCAAAAAAAAATGAGGCCATCAAAGATCTTTTGGCGTGTCACAAGAATCTTGGAATCAATCGAATTTGCTATGGTATATTAGCGGCATTCTGTGCGGCGGGGGTTCGTGGTTTGATGGTATGCTCAGATGACTGGAGAACAAGCTCAGTTAAAGGGGCTTTAGCACTAATTGACATATCCGCAAAACTTTCAGAGGGTAAAAATCTAGTGGAGCCAGTGTGGCTACGTACTAATAAGTATATATGTAATTTACTGAATAAAAGTTTCTTCTCATCAGAGTCTTTTAACCCCACTGTACCTCTTAGATTTGATTTTGCACGATGCTTAGTATTAGACTTTGGTGATGCCTGGGTGGCGAATCGCGGGCTTGGTTCAAGTGATGAGGTCACCTTGACAGTACCCAGGTCAGCTAAACTCACAACCAGGATTGACCCGTTTTAGATTAGCTTTGTACTAGATAGATTGTAATTTAATTTTGCAAAGTTATTTATGAATTTAATAATCATGACTTCCTATCCTACTACTGCCCGGATGCCACAGTCTGAGTACCAATAGTAATTGTACGGCGGCATGCCTCCGTACATCATTGCGAAGACTCCGACAAGACGCAAGCTGAGTCAGGCGTTGTGCCCGCGAGTAGCACACGCGGGGGCATTGCGGGAGGTCGCGTGTATCACTTCACGCCAGCCCATAATAGGCAAAAGGTTCCTGTGTCTTTCAAGAGGAGTGGGATAACTAGGGATCCGCAGCAGGATGCATATTGCATTTGCGTGTGCTTGCAATATTCCAAATTGCTGGATTGGAAAGTGATTGCATGGGAACATCAATGTGTAAAATTGAATAATGCACTATCCACTGCAATTTTCAGGTTCAGGTATTTGAGATCGTGAATTTGCCAAGGTCAGGCGTGAGCTTTCTTTTTAGCCGCAATTAAAAAAGATTCATCCATCGCAATCCAATTTAGGTGATATTAAGAAATCAGTAATCATTCGGTTTCATTTCATTTTCTGCTGAAAGCATGCCATTCACGAAAAAAGGAAAAGAGCGTAAAAGGGCACTCGCGAGAAAGCGTCGGGCTGAGGAAGGAAAGTGTGAGTTACTCGCTTAATCTCAGTGTATATATATAGATATATATATATGCTTCCACATTTATGTGGCACCCTCATTGGGCCCCACTGAAGAACATGGGCTTTAGTCGGTTCAGATTGTGCCAATGTCATGTGGGCTCCAACAGGGAAGTCAAAGGATGTGTGCCGAAGAAAGCTCCTTGGCAGTATCTGATATCTTGTGTGCTTCAACACATAGTGATCCCGCAACCACTCGGGAATAGTAGCAGATCCCAAAAGACAAATGAGCGCAAAACGACCCGAATGAATAGGTTTTTTTCCTCCTCTCGCCCAACAGCACAAATATCAATGCCAGTATCAGCAAATATCACCCCAAGTGAAATTCGGAGGGTGGTGGATGTCAATCAGATCAAACGCATTCACTTTGGCCGTGTGGCAATTTTCTCTTCAACCGGATTACTCATTGCCCTTGTTGAATTCCGACCATTCACAACAATGAGTGAAGTCGAGGTCAATCAATGGGATGAATTATCACAATTCTTATTTCGCGAAAAGAGGTTCACTGACCCTATTGCAACAAATGGAGCATTACTGGAGGGATTTATGTTCGCGATTGGGTGGCGCAAATGCACCACGAAGAATGAACAATTTGGTCTGTATGGTAGTGCTGGCAAAATTGAAAATGCAAAAGATGAATGGCGGGACCGAGGTGCCAATCTTAGCTCGGTGGGTCGCATTCTAGGTCAATCCTTACGATATGTTGGGGATAATTTATTTCAGAAGATTCAAAATTGCTACAACTCATTGGGGGTTCCGTCTTTTGATCAAGTCAAGTATGAAGGCGATATTCCGGCAAATCAGGGTGCATTCGAGTTTGCTTCCGCACTCACTTTCACCATGAATGGATTCAAAAACGCACCTCATGTTGATAAGGATGCATCGCTGTATGCTTCGGGATGGTGGTTTCAAGCTGATAAGCGGACCGGCCAAATTCAAAGAGATGCGTCAAAGCGGTGTACAGGGGGAAAATTGATTTTCCCAAATGAGCATTTTTGGATTGATCTATCCGCATGTCATGGGCTCATTCAGGTAGTGTGGGCCAGTAGTACATTTGTTCATTATACTGATCCAGCACAGGACAATGAAAGCACGACACTAGTGGGTATGTCCGCACAATGCTCAAGCAGGTTAGCAAAAACAATGCGGCAAAAAAGCAATGGCTATTATGAGATTGGCGAGAGAGCGGGCTATCAAATCAGGGATGGTAATACAATCTCATGCTGATTCAAAGAATGAGGAGATTTGCAAGTGGGTTGGGTAAGTAATGGTGAGGTAAGGCAGAGAGGACAATATACACCAGGATTGGATGGATTCGAGTGCGGGAGATGGGGTGTCTCACATGAAAAAGGGGTGAAGTGGATTATGTACGGTGGCATGCCATCGTACATCTGTCCTGGTTTGTTGCTATTGTCCAGGATGCCAATGCTTCACACGCGAATCCTCATGCTTGTGCAGGTTCTGACAATGCTGAAAGTTCCTTACGCCTATGCGGGGTGCCAACAATACACACGCCAATCCTTGGGCCTGTGCAGGCTCCCGAAAATTTACACGCCAATCCTTACGCCTTTACAGGCTTTCGACGATTCACACGCCAATTCTTACGCTTGTGAAGCTTCCCCACAATGCTGAAATTTTCTTTAGCCTGTGCAGGCTCCCAACAATTCACACGCCAATCCTTATGCCTGTGCAGGCTCCCAACAATTCACACGCCAATCCTTACGCCTGTGCAGCCTCCCGACAAGTCACACGCCAATCCTTACGCTTGTGAAGGTTCTAGACAATTTAAACAATTCAATACATGAGTAAGACTAATAGCGTGTGACCATAGGAAAGGCCATGTTTCACGAATCTGGACTCGATTGCTCACATACGGGAACCTCCCGCTTTTTTACAGTTAGGAATGGGTATGGCTCTAAACCATGGAAGAAGAAAATATAGGAGAGGATAACGGCAACTATTGGCGCATTTTGAGAAAAAGAGCTTCACGAAAACAAATACTCACTCAAACTCTTGGTGGGGCACTTACAAAAATAATTCTCACGCAATCAGGGTTTTTCTCTAAGGAGGAAATAAGTAATTTTTACGTGAACAAAGAATGTAATAGAATTTGAACATAACAATAATTTAAGACAAATATTTTATTCAAAAGAAAGTATTACAAAAAATAAAAAGAGGAAATAATGACATTTTTTTTAAATTTTTATTTTTCGAGGAATTTGGAGACCATCCCGGTTATGTCCTCCTTTGGATAAGCCTCCAGTGCCTGGGCAAGGAGGGAGTTTAGTTCCTCCCGGAATTCCCGGTGCATCTCATTTCGATGAGTTGCATCCACGAAAGGAATCATGTGGAGCAAGCGACGATGCTCCAACAAGATTCGGTTGATCGAATCGTGGACGATGGCTCGAGGAATCATTAGGGTCGGTCGCAGGTCGGTGAATTCCTGGCGAGCGTCATCGTGAGAATGAGACGAGCTTGGCACCGGGGGGGAGGAGGCGGTGGGGTTCTCGGGGGCACTGGAAGGGATCTCTGGGGAGGGAACCGGGGTTGGAGTGGAAGGGGAAGATGGTGGAGTCGGTGAAGAAGAAGGGGGAGGGGGATGGGGTGATCCCACGGGCGTATCGTCGATGATGATGATCGAGCGAGGAGTGGCGGGACGATCTGGAGACGGTCAAAGAAAAAATGAGGAAAGGTGAATATGGATCGAAGAGAAAGAAGGGGTGACTTACCATAAGGTTCCTCCGTGGATTGCGTAGGAGCCACCTCAGGTTCTGGCTCACGAGTCGTATCGTCCTCAGGTGGTTGGGACGATGGACTCGGGCCAGGAATAGGTGGCTCTTCGGTTCGGGAGGGTTCTAAAAAAGGAGTAAGAGTCAGTTCACTCGACTCAAAAGTGAAAGTGAAAATGAAATGAAACTTTGGCTGCTTACCACGGAATAATTCCTCAGACCATCGGGTGCCACTCGGGCCTGGAGTGGGTTGCCGGGGGGTTTGCTCGCGAGGCAAACTGGGAACGGGAGAGTCGTGTCGGGGGGGATTCGGGGGGTTTGGTTCTATGAGTAATGGAAAAAAGTCAGTATTATTGCGTGAAGAGAAATGAGATAAAGAGGAGAAATAAAACTTACTTTGGCGTTTGAATCCCATCGGTGACAAGACATGGTGACGATCAGCCCAAGCTCGAATGTCCTCTCGCCATCGCCATCCTTCATCGGCCGGATAATCACTTCGCTCCGGTCGAGGAGTGAAGTGACCATCGGATGGTGGCCTAGGAGGGGGAGTGGACAAATCGATACTGGAGGGGACAGGGCTAATCGTCCGGAATCGTTCCCGTTGGCCTGTTTGGGGGCCCGGCGTCCATTCACGCTCGGAAATGGTTTCATCATCGTCGACCACAAAGGAGTCCTCGCGAGGGCGTCTTGGGCGAGAACTCGTCTGGCCTCGTGGTCGGAAGGGGCGGACAACGAACGAACATTTCTTGTGTGCTTGTCGGCAAGCATCACAAGCGTCGTTCGTCGTCGAGGAGCGAATGCAGGGGATACCCCGCTTGGTGCATAACGTGCACGACATCTAAAAACAAAACAAAACAGGTTAGTAACTGAATAGAAAGTAAGCAATCAAGAAAGAAAAGGAAGACATACGATGATTTATATAAATTTAAAACGGAATCAATATAAAAACGCTCTAGTCGGAAGTTTTTAAAAGTCTGGAAGGAAGTCGTGAAGAAAGAAAAATATTAATATCGGTACATAATGTTGACTAAAGTTTAATTGGAGAAAACGTACAAAGTAGATAGAAGTGGGGTTCTGAAAGTATTAGCAGGAAAAACAAAAAGCGAGCAGGAAGGGGAGTGGGGTTAGTCGAGTGCGAAAGAAAAGACTGGAAAGGCAGGAAGACGAGGGGGAATACGCACAAGAAGGACAAACGCGGGTGAGGTTGAGCGAAGTGGAGCGGGTGAGAAAGAAAGTGAAGTGCGTGTCGTGTGAAGATGGTCTTTTATACCAAGGTGAAGCTGAGACGATCTCAGCAGTTGCAACACCCGCAAAAGTCTCAGCTTCAAGGCGTGTGGGCAAAATTGAAGCTGAGTCTCAGCGAATGCTGCAACTGAGAAGTGAAATGCTCGCGTGAGGCAGAAGAACAATGGGGGTCTGGCTGAGTATTTCAATTTATTGAATTGTCAAGCTGAGTATTGCAATTTATTGAATTGTCATGCTGAGTCAAATCCCCTTTGTTTCCTTAAATTGCCACCCGATCACCCAGGAGGGTGGTCGTGAGGCCCTTATTGATTGTGCATTGTGGGTGCAATGCACAAGTGACCGCGGCAAGATCACCGGCCTTATGGCCTGGTGATAGTCTTTGAACAAAGGGGGGGGCTGTAAGACAAGTGAATACAGCGTGAGCTTGCCTCGACCCATTGCTCAGGTTTGCTTTCGGGTCATAATTGAAATGCTCAGTGGCTGAACATTTTAATTGCACAGTAATTGAACAATTGATATAACAATATCAAATGCACCGCTGAGTATTGCAATTTATTGAATTGTCAAGCTGAGTCAAATCCCCTTTGTTTCCTTAAATAGCCACCCGATCACCCAGGAGGGTGGTCGTGAGGCCCATGTTGAATGTGCATTGTGGGTGCAATCCACAAGTGACCCATGCAGAAAAGCACCCGGTGCATTTGGTCACAAGTGACCGCGGCGAGATTACCGGCCATATGGCCTGGTAATAGTATGTGAACAAAGGGGGGGGCTGCAAGACAAGTGAATACAGCGTGAGCTTGCCTCGACCCATTGCTCAGGTTTGCTTTCGGGTCATAATTGAAATGCTCAGTGGCTGAACATTGGAATTGCACAGTGATTGAACTATAGATATAACAATATCAAATGCATCATGCTGAGCCATTGCTCAGTCGTTTTTGTATGCGCGCACTCTGAGCATTTGGCACAGCATCGGATGACATTTCAGCCAGGTGCAGCATTTCACACGCTTTGGTGAAGTGCTCCAAACTGAGCCTTCCAATGAACTATTGCAAAAAAGTTCATTCCATGGCTTTACTGAGCACTTTCTCACGGTGCTTTTGACCATGACATGCTCAGCTTGCGTGTGCAAATCGGGTGAAACGCAATGCTGAGCATGTGGCACATGAGCTACGTAAATGCAAACGATCGGAAGGTGCATGCACATTTGCTAGATGGATGCAGGCTCAAGTAGTATTACACCTTCCTGATCTGTACAGTACAGTCGACACTGTAGTACGCAGTACACCTTTGTAAATGTGTACTGCGGGGCAGAGCAAAAAGCTGTTCAACAATGTAACATGCAATAACGTCAAGCCATCGAGTCATATCTCTCACCTGCATCCCTTTGATGCACCTTGTTGGACAGCTCTGCCTAACTACGGCACAGATGCGCATGTAATCCAAGTTAATGTAAGTGGGTCATAATGGGATGACTTAATATTTGGGTCATACACAAAGAGTTGATTCACTCCGGTGCCATGGTTGGGGCAAACAATGACTAGCCCGCTTGTTCATTGTCGGGCAGCCACATGCTTTCATACGCACCCCCGATGGGTCATACACAGGCAACTTTCACACGCCTGGAACACATTTTACTGCCAGTCTTCCAGCTGCGTATTTTCTTGCTCGGGTTGTCAGCTTGACTGCAGACGCTCACCCGCTTGCGCGTGGAAACCTGAGGCCAATCAGTGTGGATTTGCTTCAGCCTCATCCACATTAGATTAACAATCCCAGCCTATGATTGCTGAGGCTGGTCATGTTGGCGTGGTTATCTCCCACCGCGGGTCATTTTCTTTATGTTCTCACACGCCCCGCGCAAGTTGTGGCACCTGGCTTGCAGCCAAAAAATCCCTTGGGCGTGTGGCCTCTTTCTCCGGAGTTCTGTACGCGCGTGAGGCAAAGACCCGGATGCCAATCTCGGTGGATTAGTACTCGCCTCAAACGCCATAGGGGTGAATGTATATGTGGATCACGGCTCACGGCTCGCGCCCCCTTTGATCATCCCACACATTCCCCCTGAAAGCCCAGTATGCATCAGTCAGCAAAAAACTTCAGGCCAAACCAAAGTCATGTTCGGTGGCATGCCACCGAACATATCTCACCCGCCCACACACAAACATCCCCACAGTGAGATTGCCCTTTGAAACTGCCAACATTGCCCAGTAGGTCCCTGTGAACAATTAACCTGGGGAGGATACGCTCATTGTTCGCTGTCACACCAGCGAACATGACTGCATGCCTCTAATATGCCCTCCACAATAAGCTGCTACAACCCACCCAATTTCGGATGTGCTAATGTCAGCCTTGTTCCACCAAAGGTTTCGTAACTCGCTGCAGATCCAGCAGTCAAATGGTGCACCCACATTTTGGCCACCTTGCCTTGATATATGCCCCAAATCGGATATGAAAATTATGAGCCCAAGAGGCCCACCCCCATCAAGACCATGCACGTAACCACAGGCCATCCCCCCTTGACCCCATTGCTGCCTCTCATATAAGTTCCCCACCTGCGCTTGTTTGTCTTCATTCCGTTTAGCTACCCCCTCCCGATCATATAATTTCCAACTGTCCCCAAATAGTTCAAAATAGCCATCATGTCAACCCCTTCACAACCACTTTGCATTGGGATGATTAATATTCGTATTCAAATAAATAGTGATATAGCCTTAAATCCTGAGAATTCCCACTTAGCTTTTTGGATTATCCTATGGCACAATCAACACAACATATTCGTATATCTCCCCAATCACCAGCATGCTATTGGCTCTCTCCCGGGAACCCTTTCCCAAACGTTGATACCATTCCTTGGGGCACCCAAAACGTTCATGCACTGTGGTCCTGGTGGGGCATGGATTGAAAATTGCCAATCCAATCCTACTCAAATATTATTCGTTGAGGGAGTATTTATGACTGATGCCAATGATCCCTCCTCATCTCAGAAACCCAATCTAGCATTGATGTTCTTCACATGGTATCCAAACGTTCTATTCATAATGGAAAGCTTTCGAACACAAGATTTCAAGCTTAAAATGCCCAAAGAATATGACTGTACTACTCATTGTCAATGTCAACTCTTTACTCCGACATTTCCCGCTTCAAACTCGACGCCTGCTTCATATCCTGCTGTTTCATCATTGATTTCCAAGCAAAAACTGATACAATTACCCAGTGGATCAGACCTCCCCATGATGACCCCGCCCCATTCCATTATTCAAACCCCCCTCCTCCCTCATCAAAAGACCGGACTAGCTTTTCTCTGGGATCGAGAAATCCCCAATGGCCAATCAGCCCGTAACCTTTGGGCAACCTCACCCCCAGGATCCACTTTTAATGCCAGGCACATCATTACAAACAAGGTCGTTAGCTCATTTGAATCCCTTTCGACCAATACCCCTCTTGGAGGACTGCTTGCGGATGATATGGGATTAGGTAAAACCATTCAGGCCATTGCTCTAATTGGTACCTCCAAGGAGCGGATGATTGCAAACCCCCATCGCTCCACGCCCACCATGATCATCTGCCCCCCTCGCTTAATTACCAACTGGCAATCAGAAATATCCAAGCATGCTCAGGCTGGAGCACTGCATGCCAAAATCTACCATGGTCCCACTTGTCACTCATTATCCCAAGCCGACATCTTAAAATATGATATCATCATCACTTCTTACAATACTATCACCCAAGAATTTAAGCAAACCAATCCCTCTACATCATTCATTTTTCAAATCAATTGGCATCGTATAATCTTGGATGAAGCACAGTGAGTGGCTGAGCTTAAATGATTCAAATTACCTTTTATATCCAATAACCCTTGCCCCCTCTTATAGCTATATTCGCTCTCAATACACTGCCACTCACCGTGCCATTAATAGCCTCCTTTCATCCCGTCGAATATGTTTAACGGGCACACCTATTCACAACACCATTTATGACCTTTTGGGCATAATATCCTTCATCACTCAACCCCAGAGCGCCGATCAAGATAACTGGTCACCATTCATCCTGAGTAGTCTTTCAAAAGGTTGCAATGATATTTTGCATTTGGCATTGCGGCATTTAAGTTTGCGCCGCACCAAAACCACACATCTCGAATCTCTCCCCACTATTAGCCATCATTATGAGCTGCTCCCACTCAACCCAACCATGCAGCAAGAATATTCCACATTATATGAAGAATTCCTATCATCCAAAAGCAAAGGACCAGGAGAGTTTTTCAGAAATATTAATAAGCTGCGAATATGTTGTAACCATCACATCATGCTTAACACAATTGCGGAGGCGGAGCTGGAAGACCCCGAGGGCAGGAGCACTCAGGATAACTCCCCAAGAATCACACGAACTATTGTGGATGTGGAAACATGCATGATGAGTAGTAAAATTGCACACCTCCTACAAAGCTTAATGAAGAACAAACAAACAAGGTGTGGTCCAACGAAATCGGTGGTTTATACCCAATGGACCCAATTTCTAGATTTGTGCGTTAATTCTAATATGCATCCATTACCAATTGACTCCATCTGACTTTTTTATATTGTAGAATTGGTATTGCTCTTGCCCATCACTCTATCCTTTCAGCACGAATTGATGGAACAATTACACCACGAGCGCAGGACAAGGCGCTTGAGAATTTCTTCAATAATCCTGAATGTGAAGTACTCATTGCATCCATTGCCGCGGCTGGAACTGGCCTCAATATAACTTGTGCTAATGTAGTCTATTTAATGGTGAGGGGCCCCCCAAAATTCTCCCCTGATTTTCGGACCCTGACATCCACATTTCCAGGAGCCCAATTGGAACCCAGCCATTGAGGCTCAGGCTGTTGATCGTCTACATCGTATTGGCCAACAACGACCTGTACAGGTCATCCACTATATCACTCCTCATTCAGTTGAGGTCAACATGCGGAAGGTACCTTTCAAGCTCATCTTTCACTTGATTGTATTACTATTCTGAAATCATTCCTTATGGGAATGCCATATTCCAATTACCAATAGGTCCAAGAAAAGAAAAAATCATTAACTGCGTGAGCCTTACTGATATTATATAATTTGTGATTGACAAAGTTGATAACTCCTGTTGACTCTGGCACAGGTCCACAATTATGAACACCATGAGCTGGATCGAACTTCTTCAATATTTCCTCAATGAAAATGAGCAATAGCGTATTATTGCAAGGGAGACGGTGATACATTTCAATTCATATTGTCTATATTCTAACATATTTAGCAAGTTGTTGCATCCTTAAGAGATAATAATCAGATTTTATTACACCTGCACAAATAATTCACAAAATTTTAATTTGTCACAGTGCTATACCGTGACCAATTACTAAGTTATTGCAGAGCATCACCATTAGGCCTAATAACTGGCATGTCAAGTATCTTGAGGGCGCTAGTCTGCATCTTACTACAGCCTTTGAGCCAATCTTGATCAAATACCTGAAATGATAGGCCTTCCGGAATATCACCATCATCTGTCGATCGTAATTCTGGCAATCTATCAATAGTTTTTTTACCCTTTTTTTTAATCCGATTACAAAACTCTATGTCTCTATCCATTTTCAATACCAAATCATTAAATAACTGGGAGCGCCAGCGTAATCCCACTTTGCGGTAAACTTGACGGCCATTTTCCAGTACCTCCTCAGTATCTGAGCATACTCGAGGGTCATTGAATTGTGATGCTAGGATGGGAAATTTAGCCGTATCACACCATTCACGACGGCGCTCACAGGTCTGCACATAATCAAGTAGATCATCATCAGACTTGGTCCACAATGAAGAAGAGATACAGTAACTAACTCTTTGACGAATCTTTGCGAGCTTTTGATTCTCTTTCTTTTTTACCAAATACTCGGCATCCTTTTGAATAGACTTCCATTCTCTTTTCAAATAAGTGAAATATCGCTCCATTAAAGCCGCCACGACCCCATAGCTGTTATGATCCTTGTTCCAACAGTAGTGATGATACTCAGTGCTGACAAGTGCGAGACGGAATGTACGGTAAAACACCATAGACATCAGCTCGTTGAACGGATGTTGCCATGAGCTCTCCCAGTCCCAAGTGAATCGCTTTAGTCCTAGCTTGTGGAGCTCATTTTTGCAGTAGCTTTGGAAACCCTGAGACTGAACCTGTGTTGATGGCTCATTGAACACATCCTCGGGGACATAACCGAGATGACCAGCCACTTGAATTGCAATTTCACGCTCTTCTGTGCTGGGTGGTGTTGGTAGTGAGGAAAAATCCTTATCCCTAACTTTGAGTAGGAACAGGCAATGTGCGTGTACTGCTGATCTCATTCCATGGACATTCTCTGGAAGTTCTGCCTTCAGCCATTTTTGTTGCTCCTTCTGGCTTGCACGTTTCGCCACATTGTGAGCTTTGCGGGCCTGGTTCCTTTGCTGTCTGACCTCGGATTGTTCAAGCATACTCTGGGCGAGGCCCAGCTGAGGATGGGTGAACTCACTATTTGATTGAGTGCCTTGCTCATGCGCTGTGAAATTGTCCCTCCTTGGTTCATCATTTCTTTCACTTTGAGTCGGAGACATGTTCTCATCCTCATCATCCACCATTGTTTCTCTTGATGTACTGGCATGACCCGTTCTTGGTTTGGAGGCATATGGATGATGACGTCCAGTGACTTTCTCCTTATGGACCAGAGGTGAAGACGCATAAAGTTCATCCCCTGCTATGCAAATCATCAGTTAACACATTAAAACATTAATGAAGACTGGTCATCCTCACGATCTTCAATTGGCTCCTGAGATCGGACTGACTTGCCTTTAGGTGCCATATCTAACCCATGAAACAAACATATCAAATCATGAATAAGTTTCTACTCCAAAATTCAAATGACTTACTTTGATGAAGCGTCAATACTGGATTTCCCTCCGACAGACCGCTCCAAGTTACATTTTCCAAAGGTCTTTTTCGTCGCCCCCCATCCACGCGCCTTTCATCACCCACATGAACCTGCGATCCTGATGGAATATTGAGGGTTGGCTGTTTACTTTGGCCAAAGGGATCCTGGGATGCGACTGGACTCCGACCGGGATTAAGGAGGAACTCACGTGGAAATTTTGATTGGGGATTAGCGTGTGAGGAGATTTGAGGTGTGCCTTCTGGCCCCTGAGACACATGAATTTGTGTATTAGTGGGATTCGGGGGAATTGGAGTGACGGAAATATTTGGGATCGACCAAGTGCTTGAAGTTGGAGCCTTTGGATTGCCCACATCAATGTTAAGACCTGATACATTCATTGAGGATGCGATAGGGGTTGTGAGAGGAATGTTGGGACTCAATGGTGACTGTGTTTGAACATATTCTATGCTAGATTCACTATTTGAGTCATGAACAGAACCTGAACGGGATTTATGTGACTTGAAAGATGACATAAGGGCCGAAAAAGTACAGTAATATTTTTAACTAGATAAAACACCTCAGTATTATGATAAAATAGAGTGATATGAGATAAAATCTTTTCAAATTTAGAATAGAGAAATTCTATGAATAGTTGGAACTAAGTGTTGTGTGGAAGTTGGATAAGACTCTTTTGAGGAGAATCCTCCCTGCCTCCTCTTGAGCTCCTCCGCTTTTGTCGGAAACCACCCTGCACGGCCTACCAGCATATAATGTGATATTTCCTTGATCTGAAAGGGGACCCATCATCCATAGGTAATCATATTTGGTAACATTTCCGCCTCCCCATTGTCACATTTTGTGAATTATCCAAACTGCCAATATATGCATTGAAATTCCCCAACATTGTACATCTGTAAAGGGGTATATTCATGAAGGATTTACCCACAAAAGAGACATCACCTTTTCACGAAAGGCAAGACAATCCAAATCACATTCCAACTGATTCAAAGCCCGCCGTACTCAAACCAAATACCAAGACTTTAGCTGCACTCCAACCCCTTATGTAATAGAGTTATATAGTTATGTCTGTAATAAGGTTTAAACCATGTACGATGGCGTGCCAGCATACATGGATTAAATGTTAATCCCCTCAATTCAATGGTAACACTTCACTAATGGAACCCCCTCAATGGTCAAACCCGCACTATCACAATGTGTAAATAAACTAGAATATGTATGAGCATTGAGCAGCATGGCATTTTACCCAATTAAACGCCTAACCAATTCCGCCATCCAGATGAGACATGTTAAACTTTATCCACTGCAGCTCATGCTCCATTACAAATGGGATAAAATCCTCAGCTGGCTCAAATCATCTCCCCCTTCATAAATAATCACTGAATTTTATTTCCAATTAATAACACTCCTAAACACTTTCACATCAACCATAGATATTTATACACAAACCAACCGTACTCCCAATTCCTGCAACAATGACAACCCGGCCATATTCCTCAATGCGTATATGCATGTGTCAACACTGCTCAACTCAAACACATTCTTCCCCTGAGGGTGATAGGCAAGGAGCTGCCTTCACACCTTTCCAATATAAACAGCACATTAAAAAGCTCAAATCAACCATTGCACCCAAATCTCTTCCAAACATCCCTACTTCTGCATCAGGATCTGGGTGCCCACAAATTCTATTGGATCAAATCTTCCCAGCTGATTATTCACGTTTGACCCAAAGCACTTTCCCAACTCCAGCGGGTCTCAATTCAACTGCACAGAAACCATATAGTGGCAGTCAAACCCTTCCCCCACAAGACCTAGGAATGATAATATCTGCCATTCTATCATTAAGGTATAATTTACCCCGCAGGGCTTCACGCATACTCAACCCCGCCCTGAACCTGCTGATCAAGTCCAGTATCTCAAGCTCAGCTGGTCCCCCCGCTCCTGCATTCCATATACCTCAAGATCTGAGTACCATATTTGAACATCTCCAATTGGAGCCAGTGATTCAAAACTATATATGTTGTCCTCAATGTTTCTCTCTTAATGGCCTTACTGAATCAGTCACAACTGACCAACCCCACTGTCAACGCCATAATGACCCAAATGATCATGATCCCCCTTGCACACAATCATTAGGCAAATTCATCTATTCATCTGAACCCCACACCCAAAACACAACCAACATGAAGCAAAAATTTATACCAACAAAACATTTCATTTATCAACCATTCAAAAATTGGCTTGCCAGATTCCTCCAGCGGGCTGGAATTATGGACATTCTGCATCAACATCAACAATCCCAAACTCATGAAGATTCCCCAAAACGTGACGTCTGGGATGGATTGGTCTGGAGACGCTTCACTGGCACTAGAAATATCCATGACCCCCCATTCATGTCCATTCCTGGTGCATTGGCCTTCTCCATATATGTGGACTGGTTCAATGCACATGGAAAGTCAACCCGGTTGGCTAGCATTGGACCTATCATGCTTATTTGTCTTAATCTCCCCCCAAGTGAAAGATTGAAGCCCGAGAATGTCTATGTTGCAGGAATCATCCCTGGTCCGAAGGAGCCAACTGCGCTTCAATTGAATTATCTATTAATGCCACTCATCAACGAGCTCAAAGAGCTATGGCAAGGTTACCATTTTGCACCCACCTCAACAGGTCCATCAGGATCCTTTATCCGTGTTGCCATCCTCACAGCCATTGCGGATGTGGTTGCCATGCGCAAGCTTACTGGATTTATTTCCCATTCAGGAAACCACTTTTGTAATTTTTGCACCATTCACAAAGCTCAAATTGAAGAAATTGGTCCTCAATTTCACTACAAGCGCTCATACCAAAGTCATAAATCAACCATTGCCAAATGGCTTCGGGCAACCCCACAACAAAGACAAGCAATTTTCTCTGAGTATGGAGTGCGATATTCAATTTTGGAAGACCTTCCGTATTGGGATGCAACCAGAATGGTTAATCTTGACATAATGCATAATTTAATACTTGGAATTTTGAAGGATCATGCAACTTTCAAATTGTGCATTCCAGAGGCGAAATCAAAAATTTACTTCAGGTCCCGCAGGAAATCCAATGACACCAACAGTTCAGACTCAGATTCCATGACCTCCAACAGCTCTCTTGATAAAATCACATTGAGAGAGGCCCGCTCCCTGAGAAGAGACGCAGCAAAAATAATAAATGAGCCACTCCCCACTACTTCCACCCGAAAAAACTACTTCCCAATGCCCACCCCTAACACAGAACATCCATCTAGTGGTTCTGCGGAGATTCCTTCATTTGATGCCGATTACATCCCCACTTCTGAAATACCCTCTGAATTGGATATCACTGCACTGAGTGATCACCAGATCAAGGGTGAGGCTCTTGAGCATCTCCGACAAATCATATCTGAGACCATAATTCCCTCATCATGGACAAGAGTTCCCCGCAAAATGGGTTCCCCCTCTCATGGTAGCTTAAAAGCCGCTGAATGGGCTCTCTTATATAAGGTCTATATTCCATTTCTAATGCTCAGTCAACAGATGTCATTAGATGCACACCAATCTGCCAACACTCAAAGAAAAATGGGTCAGTCAGAAGAACTTGCAAATGAACTAGCCAAGAATACATTCCATTTGATTAGTGCTATCAACATTGCCACAAGCTGGACTGTTTCAATAGATGATGCGACTGCATTTGCTGAACATTGGAAAAAATTCCGCCTTTCCAATCAACACCTGTTCCCAAAACAGAAAAGTAAACCAAATCATCATTTTGCTGATCATATTCCCGAACTCTTCCAACGTTGGGGCCCAGCACAAGCCTCAGCCACATGGGGTTATGAGCGCTTGATTGGAGTATTTGCAAAGATGCCAACAAATAACAAGATATGTAAGTCAATTAATAAGATCAATATATTCACATTGATTAAACACCTGAACTGAATAAGACTAACTTTTTGCAACTCTGAATAGATGATATAGATAAAACCTTACTTCAACATATCTGTCGATGTTCCAACCTTTCCGTTCTCCTGAAATCCCCATCTGTGCCATGTGAAATAAAACAGCTTTTCGAATCACAGCCACCTGCCGTGTTCAATCACCATAAATATAACAAGCCATCCCGCCATGACCAACAAAATTATGATTGCCTGGTTGAGTACTTACAGACTTTTCATGCAACAAGGGAAATAGTTGATTGGATCAGCTTAGACACTACCGTGCAATCCACAAGTCCTCCCACTTCAAGGATTGTCTCACCTTGGTATTTTCCAGTTTCAAACATTAATATTGGGAACAATATATTTTCAACTGAATCCAAAAATATCAGCAACAGTGTGATATGTTTTCTGAGGGGCAACTCACGACAATTTGGTATTATTGATAGCATTTTCAAAGTCTCTGAGCCATCTAGCATACTGAACAATAACTTTCTGATTTTAAAACCTTTGAAGATTGATGTGAATTTCCTACCGGACTGGCCGCATCTGAATATTTATAAAGCTGTTGGTTTTGATGATGGACACTTGATTATATCTGAAGAAGAAATAGAAGGTAACTGTGGATTGTATGATAACAAAGCTCTGTCATGTGGACTGCTTGTAATGATAAAGCCGTTATTTCATGATATTTAGTCTACTAAAATGCAAATCTCTCAGATTCATTAGCAATTTTACTAGTGAAATAATTGCCTCAAAATTTAGTGACAGAGACATTCCATTGTGACAAGCAAAGCCCATTATTTCACATTGCCACAAAGAAGTTACTATTTTGACATTGGGTACAGTGTGAATAAGCCAAGTCCAATGATCAAATGACCCACACACTCACCTTTCACAGCATCCAAAATTTCTAACTGCGCCATCATCATGTTGGAAGCGGAATCGGCTTTTGCGTACCCACACCCGCATGTGCACCCGCACGCGCCAATGCACACGCACACGCACCCGCACACGCACACCCACCGGCACGCGCCAATGCACACGCCCACGTACCCGCACACGCACACCCACCCGCACACGCCAATGCACACGCAAACCCACCCGCACACGCCAATGCACACGCAAACGCACCCGCCCCCACGCATGCACACGCACACTTCATGGATGACCTGGTGAAGTCAAACCCCCCGCCTACATCAAGACTGGCTGAAGGACATCTTTGATGTGTGTGTGTGCAAACAGGCGGGTCTGGTGTAATTTTTACCAATCATCGGACGGTTGTGGGATGATCAGGCGGTGAGGAATCTGAGTTGAAGGCACAGGGGAACCAATATTATTGGATGTCACAGGATTTGGTGTAAGACCAGAGTGTGACGTGTGCTCGACGTTCGCTTGATTTTCGCTTGACGTGAGCTCGACTTTTATCCTGCTTGACGTTTGCTTGACGTGAAGTCAATCGCCGACGATTGACACGAGATTCGCCCCGGTGCATGTTCCAGTTCTCCTCCACACTTTCTTAATATTTTCATATTAATCATAGTGTCAGACATATCTGGGTGTAAAGCAGATAATCTGTCTTTTTGTTTGAAGAACCAAGTAAGTGGTTTGTCTTTTTCTGAGTTAAAAATGGCACTTTCAAAAGCATTCTCCATTTTAAACCTCCAAGAATTATTGGCCCATTTGGTAATCACTTCAGATTTCCACCAAGACCAGTCATGTCTTCCATGATCCATTCTCATCTTGTAATACCATTTCTTTGCAGTCTTGGTAAACAAACAATGTAATTTTCCTACTATGATTTCATCAGGTATATTAAAGTCTTCTTGCAACATATCAATAGTCCTGATGAATTCAATATGGTTGTATTCTCCTTCACCAGAGAATGTTGGCCATTCTTCTAATTTGGGAATATCCTTTGCATAAATAACATTCTCTCCTAAGAATGGAGTCAAACTTTCTTTGACAGAAGGTTTTCCTTCAGTCAAAGGTGTAGAATGTCTTGGCATATGTGGTTCATGATTCTTATGAATTTGCTCCACACTTGCAATTATTTCATTCTTCAATTTCTGCCTTTCACTGTCACTTTTTGCTAAATGTATAGCAAATTGATTGGTGTTCTTAACTATTTGTAAGACATGGTCTTCAAGAGTTTTAAGTCTATCATTTACTTTAAAGATGGAAAGATCCTCTGTGTCATTATTTTGACATTGGTTCTCAATTCTTTCACAAGCATTGCTAATTGACTCAAGGGTGACAGTTGTCAATTTATGCCAATCAGAATGTTGCTTGTCATTTTTCTTTAAATCATTGATGTCTAATGTAATTTGCTTCAACTTTGACTCAAGTTTGCCAATTTCTACACTAATACTTCTATGTACATCATTTATTTGCGTGGAAAAGTCCTGTTCATCCTTTCCTGCTCTTTGGCTGTGAATTCCATAAGAGTTCTGGCCATATTGAAGACACTGTCCACGGCTGAAGGCTCCAATCTGGGGATCCTGTACCCTTGTGGGTAAGGTCTGTGCCAATTGGCTTTGCCTTTGCCCTTGCCTTGATGGTTCTTGGGACCTCTCTGTTTCTTTTGAGGTCCTTTGGGCTTGTCCTTGGATGCTTCTGGAGCTGGTTTGGAGCTGGTAGATGCCACTGGTGCCTCTGTCTCCAAAGTTGGAGTCATTTCCAATTCTTTCTTCTGGTCTATGGATAAAAGACTCTGGTTCTTCAACCAATTCTTTATCTTTTTGACCTTGTCTTTGCAAGACAGGGGGCTCCAACCTCCTAAGAGTTCTATGGTCTTCTCCTGACCCAGAAAGCTCTTGATGTGTAAGTAGGAGTTCATGGCCCCCTGCCAAAGGCTTGGGCAGATTTCCCACTCCTCTTCTTTGGTTGCTCTGAACCAATTTTTGTACTGGCTCTGATATATTTCTATTGCTGCCACTTGAAAATGGTTCAGCCCTGGAAATATTATCATAAATTAGTTCAGGCTCAGAATTCACGTCAAAATCTGTTGGTACAGACCTTGGGGAATGGGGGGCAACTCTGGCATCCTCCAGATGTGCCTTTCTTGTGGAAGATTTGGCACTTCTGGATTTGGTCTTGCCTCTTCCTTGTCCACATCCATCTGGTTGGACTGAATAGTTGCTTCCATTTCTGGTATGCACCATTTTCACGTCAATTTAAAGATGAAAGGTGAAAATATAAGATAAAATACACACCTTTTGGTGGTAATTTAGCTTTTTCTGAGTTGAATAAGGTGCCTCTTTTAGCAATCTGCACCTCAATACTGTCTTCAGATTCTGCTTCTGAAGATTCTGGACTAGTGATATATCTTTTACTGAGTCTGTTGCCAGCTGCACAGTATTTGATTAAAGACACTAAAAGAAATTATAAAAGAGAAAAAATTATTTTTTATACTTTTTAAAATATTTTTTAAAGATTTTTTATAAGTTTTATATTTTTTAATATTAAAAAAATTATTCTTTTTAAAGAAAAAAAATTAAAATTTAAGATTTTGAATGAAAATTAATTCAGAGTAACTCAAAGAATAATTTTATAAGTTTTTGGATGTGAAAAAGCCACGTGTAAAAACAATATAAAATTAAACCAAATTCCTCAATGAAAAATATTTTAAAACAATTTCAAAAATAAAAATATTTTAACTCCAAATTGAAAGAAAAAAATTAATTAAATTAATATATTTTAGAGCTTAAAAATATATTAAGGGTACAAGGTTCAAAAAACACGGCCAGGCCCCCAAATGTAAGATGTGACTATGAAACTGATGATAATATTACTATTAATCAACAGTACTATGTCTGTTCTTATGAAATATAATAATAAAAATTATTATAACCACAATTAAATAATTATAAAATTATTTCTTTCACGTGTTATACACTACTAGTGATTATAACAGTGAGCAGTAATTGTCTACAAGAATCAATTACAAGAAGAATTTAATAATAAAAAACTTCTTTTATTAAAATAATAAAATTATTTTAATATATAATTATCTTTTACAAGAATAATTATAAAGATAATTCTTGAAGAAAACTATTACTAGAGAAAAACTTTAAGAATTAAAGATAAATGACTCACTAATACTCCAAAGAACTTATTGAAAGATAAGAGTAGAGAAATTTGACGTAGAATTGTGGATTTAAGGGATCAAGATGATTTATAACAGTATTTCAGCAATATATAGTTGGATTCTATGATTTCACGTCTTTCTGATTGATTCTGAAAGATTTAAAACACTTAAGAATAGCTTGAACTAATACTTACTTGTTGGTAATAATGGTTTAATAAATTTATAAGATGATGATACGGAAAAAACAGCAAGAAGAGGCTTCTTTTAAGTCAATAACAGCTCACAGAGGCGTGCCATGGAGCAAACTGAAAAACCAGTGAGTGAGAAAACAATAAACCTTTTTGGATTATTGATTGCATCATCTGTTGTCATGTAAGATTATCATAATTACTTAATTGATGCTTTTACGTGACTACCAACCCCAATATGGTTAAGAATAAAAGGAGTAACACTTGTAAATCTTCTTTTATTCTAAAATAATCATTGATTTCTCAAAGTTATCAATGTTATTGCCAATTTCATCACAGGTTGTAATTACTGTGAATTTTTGAAGATTCAGTGTTTCACGTAGAATATCCAAAAATGGACTGTAAGTAAAACTTTTAATTTTACTAGTAAAACTGTAATTATTTTTGGTTGTACCATAGATAATACAGTTCTCCTTTAGTCCTGAAAGTTTCAGAAAGATTCATTAAGAATTGTATTTTTAATGAATTTTTGAAGGTTTTACCTCATTTCTACGTAGAATTGCAAATAGCAGTGTTTTGCTGGTTGCTATGAGGTAAATCAATGAATATGGGTCCCAAAAGGGTTTTAATTACTCTTTTGGGGTTTATCCATGGAAAGTCATTAGTAATTGACATGGTTACAGGAGTGTAAGTAGCTCATTACCTCCTTGGCACGTCAAAATAGCAGGTTATTTGCTATTTTCTGATGTTTTACAGTAGTTGTAACTTGGTAACCAAGTTCCCAAAGAGTTTTAGTTTACCAATTGGGCCAAGATGAGCCATGGATCCATGCTCTGGAGCTATCCACGCCTCTGAGGCCTCAGAAGTTGGGTACCCTGGCTCTCTTTGATGTCTTTTGTCCCCCTTGCCTATTTTTTACGTCAAAATAGTAATTTAAGCTTAAAGTGAGATATCCACTATTGGTGTACCAAAAGTCCATGTAAGAATACCATGATATTAAGTGCTCAAAACATGCATAACACTATTCTTAGTGTATATGTAACATGGGATTTCTCACTTTCCCATTATTTTGGCTAAAAATCAAGAAAAACAAAAATTTTCACGGATCTTTTATGTGGTATTAATGATGTGGTATTGAAGTATTTTCCATTTTACCACCTCAAATACTTAAATTGAGCTTATTCACTCTATGGAGCTACCCTAGGTGAATTTTTGTGTAAAATCCAAATCTGGTCTTAAATCCATGGATTTACTTACTCAATAAAAAGTTATTCATCTTTTCTGAAATTGAAAATGATGAATTTTGGATATATGCATGACTTATGAGTTGTGCATAATTCAAAATCTCTTTTTAAGATAATTGTGGCCTATTTGGGTATGTAAAATATACCTCAAGGCTCACAGTCCGTGGGGAGTGGACCGTACGCCGCGGTCCGTGGGCCGTGGTCTGCGGTCCGTGGGCCGTACGCTGCGGTCCGCGGTCCGTGGGGGCCATTGGAGGCCCCCAGGACCAAAATGGAGCCCCTGGGCCCAAATTTACTGGGGACCCAGGGTGACCAAGGGGCCCAAAAATGGCCCCATTCCAAATTTCACCATATATGGCCTGGATCCATTGAAGGGGTCCAGGACCATCAAGATCTTGGTCTCCCCCAAAGTTGCAGGGGAGGCCCTGGGTGATGAGTTCAGCCCCAAAGGGGTGTGAACCTTCACCTTAGAGGCTTTGAGGTGGGGCATAATTGAGTTATGGCCCCAGTTCCTTGAGTCAACTTTTTTTTCTTGATGTGGAGTGGATTGATTCTGACGTCTTGAATCTTCTGCTTGCACTTTCTTCAGTTATGAGTTCCAAACTGACTGAACTCACTGAATCTTCCCCTTCTGCACCGCCACCGTCTGTTCTTCATGGTTCTGGCGTCTTCAGTCGATTGTCTTCTCCCTCCATGGCGTCTTCTGGCCATTTTGACCCCTCCCAAACATATGATGGGTTCAGAGCAGTTGAAGTTCTTGATCCTGCCTGTACTGAGTGTTTGGCCAGGGGGAAGGATTGCTTTCAACATTACAATCCTCGATCGTCAAAATGCCATTTCTGCTTTATTGGGAAGAAGCCTTGCCGCCGTACCGGATCAACTTTGTCCCAGGTGAGGAGGCACTTATGGAGTAGGAAGGATGGGCCTTATGGGCAGGAATTCCCCATTCTTGAGGAACCTACCCCTGATGCCACTTCTGGCTTTTCTCAATGTGAGTGATTTGCATTTCTTGGTTGAATTGATGCTGATATTTTGATGTAGTGACTGGTTCTAGGCAGAGGGATGTGGCCAGATGGACTAATGTTGGAGGGCCCATTCCGATTGGTGGTAGGCCCATCCACTACAGCTCAGAAATTCCCATTTCAAGGACCAATGCTGATGGAGTGGTGAAAGTAGTGAAGAAGCTAAGAAGAATTGTTGATTCCTCATCAGATCCAGATGCTGAAGGAAGTGATGAGTTGGATGGTGAAGAAGTTCAAGTTATCCCTCATTCAAGTGGCCATCCATCCAGCAATTCCTCTTCTCAACCTCTTGCCAACCACAGATTCCAAAGCCAAGTGATTCCCAGCACTCCAAGAACCTTCCAACCAATGCTTGCTTCAATTCCTACAACCCTTCCTCCTCCATCACCAATGTAAGGTGTGGATATGAAACTTTGATTAAAAATAAAGTACTTTTCCTGTCCTCAAAATTTGTATAAGGTAAAATTCAGTTAAAAATAGTATGAAATATTATTTTTAAGAGAAAACACGCCAATTTTATTGTTTATAACTTTATTAGTATAAAACAATAATATAAAAATTTATTGTTTTACCAACAATAAAGATTTATCCAAAAAATACTCTACAAGAGATATTTTAAGGCTACAAAAGAAATTTCTTCAAGAGCAATTTCAATTGGAATTAATTGAGCAAAGAACTGCAAGCAATTAATTAAAGAACAAAGTCTTTAAAAAGAATATTAAAGAGAAAACACGCCCAAAAGTGACCAGAGTGAATTTGGAAACAAAGTGACAAAGTTAACAGTGATGAAAGATGCTTTAATTCACTTTTGGGGTGGTTCAGGGGTAAAAATGATTATAAGAGTTACAAACAATGATTATAATGATTTTTTCACGTGGTTAAAAGGATTAAAATGATTTAAAAGTGGTGGTTGGAATCTTTGATTGATTGGTTTAACATTTTTAAACTAATTAATAAAAGGAAAAGATTCTAACATGAAGAGAAAAGTGGGGCAAAGAAGACATTCTTTTATAGCCATCAATTCTCTTGCTCCAAAAGTAAAATTTACTCTTGTCAGTCGTGAAAAACAGTTTGACAACAGAAAAGCTAATTATGGCATCATTGAACCCTGGTTTAGACCAAAAAAGGCTGGTTTAAGCCATTTTTAGCCATTTCAGACCCTTAAATCAGCCATTACTATAGCAATACCAGGCCTAGAGCCTTCAAAACACGTCAGAATGTGTGTCAGAGGCGTAGAAACCAGTTAAAACTGTTTTTATTATGATTGTTTTATCTTAAGGGTAGTTTTACCCTCTTGGCAACAGCTAAAACTACCCCAGTTGGTATCAAAACCTCATCATCAATTGAGTCCACAGACCCTGTAACTCAATTCCAGGCCAAAAGTGATGAACTTTTGCGTGAATTTTGACATCCCACGCCTGTCAGCAAGGATTTTGGGGGTCTAGCTCCCCCTTAGAGCTGGAGTTCCTTTTCCCCCCCCAAATTTAATCTTTCCAATTTATTTTTCCTTTAATTCCTCATCATGTATTATACTTATAATTTACACATGTAATTCAATTCAATTGTACAGTACAATACAGTAATAATTGACACCTCATATGTAAATCAAAGTTCACTTATGTAATACACGCGCACATTTTGACATTTCAATTGAATTCAATTGAAAATACTTCAATTCCTCATAACTTCTAAACTAAACACAACACCTCAATTTTAACACAAAAATTGATGGTTAACACCACATGTGGTGTGAATTAAATTAAGGTTTTGAGGATTTTCAACTTTTGTATTGAAAATACTAAAAACTTAATTTAAGCTTATTTAGAGTTGAGTTACAAGAATTTCACTCAGAGGTGACCCCACCTGATTTTTTATGAGGAATCCAATGGTGAAATAAATTTTATATGTTTATTTATTGGATAAAAAGTTATAATAAATTTTATTTAACTTTTTTCCAAATTTATTTATTTTTTCGCAATTTTGTTAAAATTTCATTTTTACTTAAATTTTTCAAGTATAAATGTAATTTTATATTTACAAAATTTAATGTATTTTTATTTTTAAATTATAACTTTATTTTTTAATATAATTTCATATTTATATTTTGATTTTTATTTTAATAATATAAATAAATTTATTTTATTTATATTAATATGTTATTTTTTATATTTGTGGTCTTTTGGGTATATGAAATTACCTCTAAGGCTCACATTCCCTCCCCCTAAAAAAGAATATTACTTTGTAATATTGGAGTTTCTAGTGTGTCTGAATCTTCTGAGGAGTTTGGTAGCTTCTGGTATATCTTTTTCTTCTAACCATTCATCTTCACAAGTTGGGTCACTGTACCTAACAAGGTATTCCCTTACTTTCTTGGTTCTTAATTTCCTTTCTTTAAGAACTTTGGTTATTTTCTTAGTACCAGATGTCTCAATAGGAGGTATAACTTGGGGAATCTTATTCCTCAAGGGAAATTT
Organism: Austropuccinia psidii; assembly: GCA_023105745.1. NCBI lineage: Eukaryota > Fungi > Basidiomycota > Pucciniomycetes > Pucciniales > Sphaerophragmiaceae > Austropuccinia > Austropuccinia psidii. The sequence goes on along the minus strand of JALGQZ010000004.1, from coordinate 24,952,659 downwards.
CTCAGCATCACTAGATTTGTATGGCTTTATCAAGCTTACTGGAAATGTAGGGTGCTTATTGCTAAGTTCTTCAGATAACTCTACTTCAACAGCATTTTCCCCATGGAGGGCCTTAATCACAAAAGGTCCTGCAAAGGAGTCTTTTAACTTTTTACATCCTTTGATTTTATTGAAGTTAGTGGTGGATACAAGAACTAGGTCCCCCACTTTGAAATCTGGAGTTGCATGAGATTTATCCCATTTGTCTTTAGCATATGCAAAAGAGTCCTCCATGCACCTTACTGCATGCTTTCTAGCTTTGTCTAGCATTCCTTTGAAGCTAGCAGCTGTGGGATGTATTTCAATTAAGTCTTTCCTCAAGGAGTCTTGGGGTAACTTGGGGTTCCATCCTTTTTCTAGAACAGCAGGAGTCTGATTGGTACTAGCATGGATTGATGTTTTATATGCTAATTCCAGTGCTGGTAACAGAGTACACCAATCATGGGTAAATCCATCACAATCTTTGAATTCAAGGCCATATGCACAAAATCTTCTCACCATGTCCTCTAAGGTTTGGATCATTCTTTCAGCCAGGCCATCAGTTTGTGGGTGGTAGGCTGTAGAGAAAGACAGTTTAGTGCCAAATAATTGGTGAAGATTTGTCCATAGTGCTGAAGTGAATTTGGGATCTCTATCACTGATGATATTTGTAAATATCCCAGTCCATGACACTACTCTATTCCATATCAGAAGAGCTGTATCCATGGCTGTATCATCTTTGTGACATGGTAAAAAGATTGGAGTTTTACTGAATCTGTCCACAATTACTAGGCAAGCATTATAGCTCCTGTCACCTCCTGGTGGTAGGCCAGTTACCCAATCCATATGGACAATTTCCCAAGGTCTGTTTGGTTCTTGGATTTTCATCATATTTCCAAGTCTTTTGCCAGTGGATTTATTTGCCTTTTGGCATCTGTCACAGGTTTTGCAATATTCTGCAACATCTTTTTGCCACATTGGCCACCATATGCAGGTCTTCACTTTCTCTCTTGTTCTGTCTTCAGAAAGATGTCCTGAAAAGGGACTATCATGGCATTCTTTCAGTACAAGATTGATTAATGACCTGTCTACAACTGTCATGACACATGTGTGCTTGGTTCTGTGGTAAATTATACCATCCAGTAGGTGAAATCTTCCTTCATTATAAGATTTTCTCCATACTTCATCCAAGGCATGTATTAGAGAGTTGTCTTTACAGTCTTTGTTAAGTAATTGGCATAAGATGCTACAATTCTTATCTTGAGTGTAAGTATTTCTGACTTCTTCAAAGAAGGTGGTGTTCAAGTCTGTAACACTTATTCCTTCTATTGGAATTTGTGGTGAAGCTTCTTCTGGAACATAAGCAGGATTATCAATGTTATTTGGTAATGGCCATCTGCTTAGTCCATCTGCATTCTTATGAATATTCCCATCCTTATGAACAATAGTCATATTGCCTCTGTATTCTTGTATGGCTATTTGCCATCTGAGCATGTGTCTGTTAGGTGTTTTCATGTTCAAAAGTGATTTCACAGCTGTACAATCTGTTATTACTTCAAAAACACATCCCTCCAAGAAGTAGTTCAATTTTTCCAAGGCCCAGACAAGGCATAGACATTCCATTTGACTTGCTCCATATCTGGCTTCAGTTGGTTTGATTTGTCTGGATATGAAACATATTGGTCCTTCTACAGGTTTGTCATTTATGATCTGAACTTGGTGAAGTGCAGCACCTAGTCCATCCCCTGATGCATCAATATACAGTTTGAAAGGCAATTTAAAGTCTGGCATCAGTAAGAGTGGAGCAGTGGTCAATGCTTCTCTTAGAGACTCAAAAGCTTTGACTCTGTCAACAGTCATCTCAAATACTGTGTCTTTGTCACACAACTTATAAAGTGGTCTTGCTATGGATGCAAAGTCTTTAATGTGTTGCCTGTAATATCCTGCAAAACCCAAGAATGACTGAATTTCCTTCTTATTCTGAGGCATGGGTTTTAACAATACTGCTGCAACTTTGTTTTTATCAATTCCAAGGGACAAACCAGATACAACATGTCCTAGTGCCTTAAGTTCTTTAAATCCAAAATGACATTTCTTCAAGGAGATTTTCATGTTTACTGATTGGATTTTTGTCAAAACTCTTGATAATCTGTACATGTTCTCCTCCCAAGTCTTTGAACAGATAATAATGTCATCAATGTAAATGATTAACCATCCCTCTGAGAGTTCTTCAGGGAAGATTTCATTCATCATTCTTTGGAAGTGTGAAGGTGCATTTTTGATACCAAAGGGCATCCTTAAGTATTCATACACTCCACAATGAACAATAATTCTCAAGTATTTTCTTGCTCTTGGTGTTACCACATTTTGATGGAATCCTTTAAGGGCATCCATAGTGGTTATATACACTGCTTGAGATATTTGAGTAAGGGCAATTTGGATTTTTGGTATTGGGTATCTGTCTGGAACATTGTAAGTGTTCAGAGCTCTAAAGTCCCCAACCATTCTGGATTTTCCATTATGCCACGCCACTATGACTGGTGTAGTTATTTCTACTTCCTCATTGTGGCCTACTTTTCTTATTACACCAAGGTCTAGAAGTTCTTTGATATGAATTTCTAGAGCTTCTCTTGATTTTGGACTTGCTGGATAAGCAGGTCTTCTTAAGAGTGGTGGATAAGGTCTCTCAATGTTAAGAATGATGTCAACTTCATGACCAATAATTGCTCCCAGGGGTTCTTTGTCTGGAGCAAATGTTCCTCTGTGGTCATACAAAAGGGAAGAAAGTTCATTTTCTTGCTTATCAGTCAGATGAAGGCTTATTTCAGCCTCACTTAACTGTTCAGACTTGAATTTCTCTAACTCTAAGTTGACTGGTGATACTTTGTTTACTGTAATTTGTCTTTTAAAGGGTAAAAAGGCAAATTTCTGGCGCTTATTGTCTCCAATTGTAAAGTATCTGTCTTTGTTATTATGTAAATCTATCCCATACATGATTAAATAGTCATTTCCCAATATAAAATGGGTACTAGAGCAATTTTCCATAACAACAAATTCAACTGTGATCCTTAAATTCCCATTTATGTGTGGGAATATGACATTGGTCTCAAAGATCCCCAATGCTTTCATTGGGTTACTTGCACTGTTGAATTTTATACCATCAATTGGTAACAATTGGTCTTCAAAATTTGGTACACAGGTCTTAAGAAAGGATTTTCCAACACAAGAGCAGAAGGCTCCTGGGTCAAGCAAAAGTTTGGTGGGCTTGTTGTCAATTACCACTTCTGTTATACAGGAGTTACCAGCTGTATAACCTTTTCCTCTGTTTGGTTTTGTCTTCATAAGTTGTGCATCTTGAACTTTTGATAAATCAACTTGACCATTGCTCAATTGTGGTAAGTGGGAATAAGATTCCATGATGTAAAAAGTGGCATTGATATTTTCTATATCTTTTGAAGATTCAGAAAATATGGATGACTTATCATCTGAATTGTCTTCAATTATGTCTTCTTTTTCAACATCTGGTTCCTTTTCAATGTCAATTTCATTGATTTTCCCCCTCTTTGGACATGTAGTGGCTAAATGGGTGGTGCTTTGGCAAATATGGCATTTTCTGACTGTATCTGCAGATTTATATTTAATATTACCAGAATTTTCTTTGGGGTTTTTGTCCACAGAATCTTTCCAAGGTGTATTAAACCTTGTTTTGAGATTCACCCTACTAGAACCAATTTTGGTTCTGGTGGTTACTTCTTCTAGTATATTGATAATATCTTCTGCTGAAGATTGTTCAGTAGTCCTGCTTTTGACAGCATGCTCTAAGTCACCTCCACATTGTCTCAGAATTTTTCTATGGATCATAAACTCTGACATGTCAGGATATAATGCTGTTAATCTGTCCTTTTGTTGGCAAAACCATGGTAAAGCTCTGTCTTTATCAGCATTAAATTTGGCAGATTCAAAGGCTGTTTCAACTTTAAACCTCCAAGCATCATTTGCCCATTTGTTGATGATTTGGGTTTTCCACCAAGTCCAACTCTGGTGTCCATGTGCTTGTCTTATTTTGATGTACCATCTGTGAGCTGATCTGGTAAACAAGGTGTTAAACCTGGCTGTTACCAATCTGTCTGGTAATTCAAAATCTTCTTTGATCATGTCAATACCTCTAATGAATTCCATATGGTCATACTCTCCTTCACCACTGAAGTGAGGCCATTCTTTAAGTTTTGGAACTTCTTTCAAGAGTGCTTGGCCCATTGATGGTTCCAAGTTATGAAAAGAAGTGGATAATTCATTTTTTAATTGTGAATTATCAGGATCCAATACTTGTGGATTTGGAATTCTTGTGCCCTCATTTTGATTTAGAGGTGTAGACATTCTTGGTAAGGTGTTCAGTATTTGTTCAATGTCATTCATTTTACTGTTGCTACACCTTTGGGAATTTCTGTATTCATGTTGGAAGCTTTGTATTAAATTTATTACTTCAATTTTATACATGTCTTCTTTATGTGTAAGTTCTTGCCATAACTCTGTCTGTTTTGTATTATCAGCAGTGACTTGATTCAATTTCATTGATAATTTTGATACTTCTTCTTGTGAAGCATCAAAACACTTTTTCAAGGCAATGGTATATGTCTTTACTTCAGTAAATGAATTTGAAATGTCATCAAGGACTTTCTTGTTATCTGTCTTGATAATATTTATGGCTTGTTTAATTCTTGTTTCAATTATGTCATCAATATTGAATTTAGAATATTTATCTGTTAATTCTTTAATAATGGCAGATTGTTCATTTATTTTATTGTTAGAAGAATTATCATTATTGGAATTTTTAATTGTTCTCAAAACTTTTTCAAAACACATAAGTGTTTCATTAATTTGGCACAGACTCAGGTTGTTTGTTTTAATGTTGTTACAAATGGTGTCATTTTTATCAGAAAGATGTTTTTTCACGTCATTTATAGCATTATACAACTCTGGGATGGAATCAAATATGTCAGAAATCATTTCTGGAACCTTAATCTGGCTTCCTCCTTCTTCTGTAATTCCATCATGGTTCTGGCCATCTGAAATACATTTTCCATGGCATCCTGCTGAATCTTTGGGATTCTGTAGCCCTGGCTGTAAGGTTTTGGGGCTGGTGCCTTCCCTTTGCCCTTGTTTGGAGTTTGTGGCTGCTTTTTCACGTTGGAATTGCTGCTGCTGGCCACTGGGGCTGTTTTTGGCAATGGTTTGGGTGGTGGAGGGTTGTTTTTCCTCCATTCTAGTGTCAAAAGCATCATGTTTTTCTTCTCCATCAATGGATGCCATCCATTGAGCAATTTGCAAGTGTTGGGATGGCCCAAGAATTTTCTTACTGTCAGGTAAGAATTCATGCAATTCTTCCACAGGTCTGCAAGGATCTGGTACTCCTTGAATTGGAGTGCATTGTTGTATGCACTGTGGCTGGCTTTGTATATGTCCACAGAGGCTTGTTGTGGCGGTGTCAGCTCTTTTTGAAGGTAAAATGGTATTATAAGCTTCAGAATGACCCATTTTAGTTGTTTGGAAGTCATCAACTGACCCTTTTCCTTCTGTACCTGGTTGGCCTCTGCCATAATCACGTCTATTACCTTTTTGGGAGCTGCTTGAGGGGTTGTAGCTGGCTCCTGACCTGGTTGAAGGCATAATTATGGTTAAAAAAGGCTTAAAATAGTATTTTTACGTCAAAAACTTACTATTGGCCAAATTCTTAGCCTTCTGAAGAGTATTACTTATGTCCAAGTTAATTAATTCAGAAGATATTGGTTCAGGCTGGTTATTTTGAGTCACAATAACAGTGCTATTATGATCAGAATTAACAGTACTGGCAGGGATAATGCTGGTTACTGTTGAGGCTGTTTCAATGTTTTCTTGTCTTACCACGTTGTCAGACACTAAAATTAATGAAAAAAGCCAATTAATTAAGTAAAAAAAGGATATTTCAAAAAAAGAAATAGAAATTTAAGCCTCACTTATAATATGAAAAAAATTATTTTTTATGGGTTTTTTTTGAATTATAAGTATTTTTTATATGTTTTTAAATTTTTCAATATAAGAAAAAAGATTTAAAAAGAGTAAAAAAAATATGTCACAGGTAAAATATCACGGCTGGGCCCCCAAATGTAAGGTGTGGATATGAAACTTTGATTAAAAATCAAGTACTTTTCCTGTCCTCAAAATTTGTATAAGGTAAAATTCAGTTAAAAATAGTATGAAATATTATTTTTAAGAGAAAACACGCCAATTTTATTGTTTATAACTTTATTAGTATAAAACAATAATATAAAAATTTATTGTTTTACCAACAATAAAGATTTATCCAAAAAATACTCTACAAGAGATATTTTAAGGCTACAAAAGAAATTTCTTCAAGAGCAATTTCAATTGGAATTAATTGAGCAAAGAACTGCAAGCAATTAATTAAAGAACAAAGTCTTTAAAAAGAATATTAAAGAGAAAACACGCCCAAAAGTGACCAGAGTGAATTTGGAAACAAAGTGACAAAGTTAACAGTGATGAAAGATGCTTTAATTCACTTTTGGGGTGGTTCAGGGGTAAAAATGATTATAAGAGTTACAAACAATGATTATAATGATTTTTTCACGTGGTTAAAAGGATTAAAATGATTTAAAAGTGGTGGTTGGAATCTTTGATTGATTGGTTTAACAGTTTTAAACTAATTAATAAAAGGAAAAGATTCTAACATGAAGAGAAAAGTGGGGCAAAGAAGACATTCTTTTATAGCCATCAATTCTCTTGCTCCAAAAGTAAAATTTACTCTTGTCAGTCGTGAAAAACAGTTTGACAACAGAAAAGCTAATTATGGCATCATTGAACCCTGGTTTAGACCAAAAAAGGCTGGTTTAAGCCATTTTTAGCCATTTTAGACCCTTAAATCAGCCATTCCTATAGCAATACCAGGCCTAGAGCCTTCAAAACACGTCAGAATGTGTGTCAGAGGCGTAGAAACCAGTTAAAACTGTTTTTATTATGATTGTTTTATCTTAAGGGTAGTTTTACCCTCTTGGCAACAGCTAAAACTACCCCAGTTGGTATCAAAACCTCATCATCAATTGAGTCCACAGACCCTGTAACTCAATTCCAGGCCAAAAGTGATGAACTTTTGCGTGAATTTTGACATCCCACGCCTGTCAGCAAGGATTTTGGGGGTCTAGCTCCCCCTTAGAGCTGGAGTTCCTTTTCCCCCCCCAAATTTAATCTTTCCAATTTATTTTTCCTTTAATTCCTCATCATGTATTATACTTATAATTTACACATGTAATTCAATTCAATTGTACAGTACAATACAGTAATAATTGACACCTCATATGTAAATCAAAGTTCACTTATGTAATACACGCGCACATTTTGACATTTCAATTGAATTCAATTGAAAATACTTCAATTCCTCATAACTTCTAAACTAAACACAACACCTCAATTTTAACACAAAAATTGATGGTTAACACCACATGTGGTGTGAATTAAATTAAGGTTTTGAGGATTTTCAACTTTTGTATTGAAAATACTAAAAACTTAATTTAAGCTTATTTAGAGTTGAGTTACAAGAATTTCACTCAGAGGTGACCCCACCTGATTTTTTATGAGGAATCCAATGGTGAAATAAATTTTATATGTTTATTTATTGGATAAAAAGTTATAATAAATTTTATTTAACTTTTTTCCAAATTTATTTATTTTTTCACAATTTTGTTAAAATTTCATTTTTACTTAAATTTTTCAAGTATAAATGTAATTTTATATTTACAAAATTTAATGTATTTTTATTTTTAAATTATAATTTTATTTTTTAATATAATTTCATATTTATATTTTGATTTTTATTTTAATAATATAAATAAATTTATTTTATTTATATTAATATGTTATTTTTTATATTTGTGGTCTTTTGGGTATATGAAATTACCTCTAAGGCTCACAACCAACTACTTCCCACACCACCAGGCCTGCCTTGAATCCAGCAGTAAGACCATCTCCAGTTCAACAGCCCAGAAACTCACCCATAAACACCTCCCGTCAACTCCAACCTGTGGCCAGCTCCAGCAGAAGAAGAGATGGATTGTCCCCTTTGCCGTTTCCTGCCGCTCAAGTATTCCAAAGAAGAGAACGTTGTCCTATCCGGGTTACCAGAGAAGATCCCAACGCGGCTAGTGAAAATCAAGATGCTGTGGCCAGATTGTTCAGGAGAGTTGATAGAAATAGCAGAGAGGTGATTATGTATGCCAATGACAGGACGATTCCAGGTACTGCTTCTGAAGAAATGGCTGCAAAATTTGCCTGGTATGAAGATGAGTTGATAAATGATTTCCAGAGAACTTTTGATGACTTGGGTAGAGATAACTAGTTTCCTTTTCCTTGTTTGTGTTTGGCTTGCCTTCTATCCCCACTCTTATAAATACTAAAAAATGAAAAAATAATGGAACCTCCCAATACATGATTTGGGGAGGGGATGCTGCTGCTTTAAAGAAATAAAAGAAAGAAAATTATACAAGTAAAGAAAGAAAGAAAAATAAAAGAATAAGAGAAAATGAGAGTAAAGAAAGAAAATAAGGAAAAATCCTGATGGTTGGTCCTTCTTGTGGTGAGTTGCTTGATTTTGGCCAATAAGTCTGAAAAAATGAAAACCAAGCATTTTGATGCTCACAGAGTGGCCAAGGTAATGTTTTACAAGAAGTAGAACCCTCAGGGATGCATACCAGGAGATGGAACTTACTTTCATAACTTCCACTCCCCACCAAGCACCATAAACTTGAAATAACTTGCCATAAATGACTTCTGAGTTGAATTGCCATAAATGACTTATGAAAAGAATTGCCGTAATGACTTGAAGTAAATGAATGTCTTGAATTATGATGATTGGCGTAAAATGAAATGATAATAAAGAAAGAAATGAAAAATAAATAAAGAAAACATTGGGCCATATCTTGATAAGGTCCAAATGGAGGGTATTGATGTTGTATGCTTCCTGAACCTGTCCAAAGAAATGACAAGTGCTCACAAGGTGGCCAAGGTGATGCTTACAACAACATATGGGTAGAATACCCCCTTAAAGGTGCATGCCAGGAGAGGAACTTACTTTCATAACTTCTTCTCCCCACCAAGCACCATAAATCAAACTCTTGAGGTATTTGGACCGGGCTTGTCTGGATACAATGAATGGAAATCCTTGACAAGGTCTGGTGAGTTGGTAAGGTTGGAAGATGGTTCCCAAGTGGTTCTTTCTGGGTCTTCACTGAATCCTTTCCACTCTACAAGATACCATAATTTACCTCTCTTGAGTTTTGAGTCCAGAACCTGAGCCACTTCCCATTCTTCTTGCTCTTCCACTAAAACTGGTGGTGGCGGCAATTGATGACGATTTGGGATAGTTGAATGCTTGACTGGTTCTAATAAGGACACATGGAATACAGGGTGAACTGTCTTCCATTGCTGAGGCAACTTGAGGTGATATGCATGGCTGCCAATCTTCTTAAGAGCTTCAAAGGGTCCCAACCATCTTTCTGATAATTTCTTGGTGGGTCTTGTTGTCTTGATGTTCTTGGAAGCTAGCCATACTTTGTCCCCAGGTTGGAAATCAGGTGGAATTGCCCTATTTCTATCTGCATACTTCTTGAATCTCCTTATTGCTGACTCTAATTCCTCTTTGACAACTTGCTGTACTGATTGGAGTTTTGTTGATAACTTTCCAGCAGGTGAGTCTTGAGAAATATGGATTGAGTCAAAGCTGGGATTTCTTCCATAAATGGTGAAAAAAGGTGATTGCTTGGTTGATGAATGTTCTGCATTATTATAGGCAAATTCAGCCAGAGGGAGCCAGGTGTGCCAGTCATCTTGATGATAGCCGACATACATCCGAAGGTACTGTTCTAGTATCTGATTTACCCTCTCTGTCTGTCCATCTGTTTCAGGGTGAAATGCAGTTGACAGGTCTCTTGATATCTTGAGCTGCTGACATAACTGGGTCCAGAATGATGAAACAAATAAGGAACCTCTATCACTAACAATACTTACTGGAAGGCCATGTTTGGAAAATACATGACTAATGAAGATTTGGGCTAAGTCCAGTGCAGTGATTGTGCCATAAGTTGGAATGAATATTGCCATTTTTGAGAATCTGTCTACAATTACTAAGATTGAGTCAAAGTTGTTTGACAGAGGCAATTGAGTGATGAAGTCCATTGATAATTAATTCCAAGGACCAGATGGAATTTGAAGAGGCTTGAGTAGTCCAAACTTCTTATGGTGGATGTTCTTGTTTCTTGAACATTGCTGACATGAGGACACATAGTCCTTGATGATTTGATTCATGCCAGCCCAATAAAAATCCCTCTTGATGAGCTTGAGGGTCTTCTCCTGGCCAGGATGGCCAGCCAATGGTGAATCATGACGCCTTTGAAGAATGTCCAATTGAACTTCATGATTGCTTGGAATAACTACTCTATCTTTGAACAATAATAATCTTGCTTGAGGTTCAAGAGAATAGTCTGGGACTGATTCTCCTCTTGCTAATTTCTTGAGGATCTCCTTATAGTCTTTGTCTTGCCATACTTGTCTTTGAATCTGATCAACTAAATCTGAGAACATTTCAACTTTTATGGAAAAGAATCTTGACTCTTGAACTTCATTTTGCTTGAGAACTTGATGAAAGTTTTGAGGATTCTTGCTGATGAAATCCACCCCCCTCTCTGGGTACACGTCGTCCCGACGTGACAAGGCATCTGGTAAAGTGGCCAGCCTGCCTGGGCGGTAAGTGATAACAAAGTGGAATTCAGACAAAAATTCAGCCCAACGGGCCTGACGACGAGTAAGGACTTTAGAAGACATAAAATATTGGAGAGAACAATGGTCTGTCAAGACCTCAAAGGAATCAGAAAGAGAAAGGAGAAAGGCTCTCCAGCGCTTGAGAGCCCAAACTATGCCAAGGAGTTCCTTGTCATGAATTTCATAGTTGAGCTCAGCTGGTAAGAGCTTGCGACTATCAAATGCAATGGGATGCTTTCCTGAGTCATTCACCTGACTCAGTACAGCACCCAAGGCATAATCAGAGGCATCAGTCTCTACAATGGTTGGAAGAGAAGGATTAAAGTGAGAGAGGATAGGAGCAGAGGTGAAAGCTTCTTTGAGTGCTTGAAACTGACTAAGAGCTTCCTCATTGAAGATGAAAGGAGAATCTTTTTTGAGAAGGGAAGTGAGAGAAGTGATTTTTTTGGAATAATTTTTAATGAAACGACGATAAAAATTGGCAAAGCCAAGAAAAGATTGAAGAGCCTTGATGTTTTTGGGCTGAGGCCAATTGAGGACTTGCTGAACTTTTGAAGAATCCATCTTGAGGCCATCACTTGAAACAACATAGCCCAAGTACTCCACACTTGAGGCATGGAATACACACTTGGAGGCTTTGGCAAACAGATTATTGTCCCTCAGTCTTTGGAGGACAGAGGCCACATGTTTGACATGTTCCTCCTCAGAACTGGAGAAGACCATAATATCATCTAAATAAACCACAACAAACACATCCAAAAAATCTGCAAAGATATCATTTACCAGATTTTGGAAAGCAGCAGGAGCATTGGTCAAACCAAATGGCATGACCAAATACTCATAACTGCCATATTTGGTTCTAAAGGCAGTTAAGTGCTCATCCCCCTCTTTGATTCTCAGAAGGTTATATGCACCACGCAAATCTATCTTGGAGAAGATAGTGGACCCGTTGAATACGGTAAGGAGCTGGTTCATAGGAGGAACAGGGTATCTGTTCTTCCTAGTCACAGCATTGAGTTTGCGGTAGTCAACACACAAACGAAGACCTCCATCCTTTTTCTTGACAAAAAGGACAGGTGCTCCTGTTGAAGAGGAGCTTGGTCTAATGAAACCTTTCTCTACATTCTCTGAAATGTAGGCCCGCAGTGTTTCTGACTCTTGATTTGATAATGAGTAGATAACACCAATTGGAGGTAGAAGACCCTCCAATTCGATATGGTGATCACAGGCGCGGTGTGGAGGAAGTTTCTCTGCTTTCACCTTGGAGAATACATCCAAATAATGGTGATAAGAAGGAGGAACAACCTTCAGCACAGTTTCAATTTCTTCTGGCTCTTCCTCCTCATCCCACTGCTCCTCCAGGGATGCATGAAAGGATAAGGGAGGAAGGTCCATATCCCCTTGGAAGAGATGAAGTGAAGATATGGCAACATCTTCTCCAACATCCTTTATCTCTTTGAAGACTTCATCTCTTGATGGAAGTAATGACTGAGAGGGAATTATGGAAGGGATATGGACAGAAGAAGGGATGGAAGGTGTCTTAAGTTAACCAGCCAGAGCAACACTGTTGACAGCAGTGGATAAGTCATTACTAGTAGAAGGAGTAATACCACTAGAATCCTTATGATTAGAATCATAGGTGATCAATCCATTTTTCCAATCAATAATGGGATTGAAATGGTAAAGGAAATCATAGCCCAATATCAGGTCTTCTCCTTTGGGTGAATCTATGATAAAGAAATCCCATTCAAAGCTTGGGAAGGAAGGCAAGTCAACTACCCACTTGGTATAATGGGTGATGAACAAGGCAGGGGATTAATTAGAATCCAAAATGAAAAGAGGAATCTTTTCAGGGAGCTCTGACAGAGTCAATGAGTACTTGAGAACAAAATTCTTTGCAATAAAAGAGTTTGTAGCACCAGAATCAATGAGAATACTATAAAAAATATCAGAGACAGAAGAGAAAATAAGAAATTTTAAAGATTTCTTGACACTAGTATTCAGAGTGCACAATTGTGCTCTTGAAGGAAATAAGTGAGAACCATTGAACACATCATGATTCCCACTCAGGCTTTTCCCTGCTTGCTAGGGAAGCCTTTTGATGATGACCCAGGCTTGTTCTGAGGTCTCTTGAAGCATTTTTCAATTGGGTGCTTTCCACCACAATAAGTACACAACCCCTATTTAATCCTCCTCTCCTTTTCAGAACCGATTAATTTATTGTCCTTATTGAGGAGAGCAGCATGGGGCTTGTCCTTTGAAGATTGGAATTGCTTGCCCTTCTTGTTCTTCTTCTGGTGAGGCCTCTTTGAAGATGAGTTTTGAGGAGGCCTAGACTGATTGGATCCAATGACTGGAGGCTTCTTTTCTTGATTGCCACCCTTTTCCTTTTGCCTCTCATGATATCTTGTGTCTAATTCTAAAGTGACATCCATAAGTTCTTGAAGAGTGTCAAAAGTTCCGGGGTGAGAAGCCAACTGATCCAATAATCTTGATGCCAATCCTCTTCTGTAAACGTGGATATAAGCTCTTTCCCCCCAATCTCCAATTCTTGACATTAAGCTTCTGAAGTCTGCTATGTACAAGGAAACATGACCACTTTCCTTCATCCTCAAATTGTCCAACTCTTGTTCAGCTTTCCTGACTTCATTGGGGTCACCAAACAGAGTGAATAATTGAGATTCAAACAATGGCCAATTATTGAGGAGGTAGGAAGGGTCTTCATTGGAAATATTTGAGAGGTAGGGTTCAATCCATTTGCCAGCTCTACCAGTGAGAAAAGAAGTTGAGTACAAAACCTTCTTCCTGTCTGAGAAGAAGTTTGCTGGATCATTATGGAAAATTAGTTGACAGGATTGGATAAATCCTCTCAACTTATGAGCTTGAGTACCATCAAAAGAATCAGGTGCCTTCATGGATGGAGTCTTGAAAGCAGGGGCTTTGGAATTGTCCCTGGGGGCAACTGCTTGAGTGAGTTGTCCCATGAATTGAGTCATCTGCTCCATCATCTTGAGGAGACTTGGATCAGTTTGAGAGACAAGAGGTTGACTAGAAAGGGCTAGATTAGAACCCTGAGGTACCTCTGGAGCATTTGCCAAGGCATCTGCCACTTCAGTTTCCCCAGAATCTTCCTCTTCCACAGACTCTTCCCCCTCTTCATCTTCAACTTCCCCTAATCTTGCTCTTGCACCTTCAGACATGCCAGGGTAGCCACCCAAAAGTCCAGAAAAGGATCTTGATCTTCTAGATTTCATTCCACCTCTTCTTGAGGGTGCTGCTCCTTCCATTGGTGGTCCTCTGTCCAAATTTGCACTCAGTTGATGAACTGATGGTGTGCAGTCAAGAGGAGCCCTTGCTGTAGGAGTGAGAACAGCTGGAATTTTCTGGGATCTAGTATTCTTTGCTGGGGGGCTATGCTGAACTGGCATTTTGAAATAATGAAATAGAACTTGATGTAATTAAGAAGAATAATCAAATTTGGCCAAATCAATCACAATAAAATCTTGATGAATCTTGAGGAATCAATTCAAATCTTGAGGTGAAATCAAATTCAATCAACAATCAAATCAATTCAATCAATCAACAATCAATTCAAATCAAATATCAATAATCTTGAGTAAATCAATAATCAATAAATCAATAATTCAGTGTCTTCACTATGAAATCAAGGTCTTGAGGAATCAATCAATCAATTCAAAATCTTCAGAAATCAATTCAATATCTTGATGAGTCAAATCAATCAATAAATCAAAATAAATTCTTGAGGATCAATCAATATCTTGAGATTTCAAAGTCAATAAATCCAATAAGTCCTGAATCAATAACCCAATCAACCAATCAATCTCAATGAATAATCCAATCAAATAACCAATCAATTACTCCTGAATAAGACCTGAATAAAACACAGAAAAATTTGATTGATAAAATAAAATGAAGTGATGAAATGGTCAGCAATGATTAAGAAAGGAAAAGAATCAATTTTCATAAGAATGAAATGAATGATATGAAAATTGATGAGAAAGAAAAAATCATAATCATTAAGATCATTAAATCATAAAAGGAATCATAATTGATGAATGAGAGAAATGAATATAATGAATGAAAAGAAAGAATCAAATATGAGTTAATTAATTTAATGTCACAGGGGCTCTTCGAAGTGAAGAGGGCCTGGCACTCAGTAAACTGGGACTCACTTGTGGAGGGCTCAAAGATAAGATAAGATGAGATACACTTAAGAGTGTTAACGATGAAGTACTAAAAGAATGAATATAAGAAAAGCAGCAACAAAAGAAATAAGAATAAGAAATAGAAGAGCCAACCACAAACAAGTCCAAGTCCACTGTTTCAACCTGTCAGAATGGAAAGAGAAGGGTTAATAAGGATATGGCCACCCAACTCATACTGTACAGGCGAAGAAAGAAAAAAAAGGCAAAGACTAACTTAAGATTAAATAAATATAATACCCAAAATATAAGGATAAGAATATTCAGATAATAATAAATCAACTAAATTAATTAACTGGGGAAAAGTCCCCAGGGGAGGAAGGGGGGCTGGTATATGTGAGAATCACCAGCCCTGATCCAGAGGAAGAGTTTTCATGAGAATACTTGATGATTTGAATTGAGTCTGGCCAATACAGGTACTGTACAAGAGGTGTGGTGTATTTGAGTGATCATACAGTTCCATATTGGTGTATTGAAACTGTATTGGGTGAATCCAGCCTGTACAGGTATTGACAGGCTGTATTGAGGTACCAAGCTGTATGCATGTTTCAGAATGAAGATTGCTGAAACTGCATGCTGATGCAGATACTGGATTTGCTGATTTGGGGTGTTTGAGTGGGTGTATGAATGAATACCCTTACCCCTGATGGATGGTTGTTACACTAATATAGGGAAATTCACCCCATATAAGAGCAGTAGTTTCAAACAGAAACAACCTTTCAGGGTAGAGTTTAAAGACAAACCCAAAGAAAAAGTGGCAGAAATGGCAAAGAAGAGGAATTCTTGTCACAATTGTGGTTCAACAGACCACTATGCCAGCAACTGTCCAAAGGCAAAGAAAAAAGTCTATGCCATTGAGAAAGTCCCAGAGGAAGAATCTCCAACAGAGGATTCTGAATCAGACTGAATGGGTGATGCCATCAGAGAACCATCTGATGAGGATCAAGACCCAAGAGAGGAATTTCTAGTGGAATACCAAGAGGAAACCCCACTAGAAATTCAGGACATACAGTTGGAAGCAGGCATGCCACAGGACACTGCTAACAAAAACTTGTGCAAACACACACAAGATGCACAAACATTCCTGGTTACATCAACCAAAGGAATGGCATATATACATGGGACAGCCACAAAAATGACTGTTTGCATTGACAATGCTCAGCATCCACTGATCATTGATAGTGGAGCACACTGCTCCATAGTGGCCAGAGACTATCTGGATACCCACTTCCCAAACTGGGAAAAACAGCTCTTGCCCACCAAGGCAAAGAACTTTAAGAGTGCATCAGGGAAGATGACTTCCATTGGGACAATTATCAAATAGATAATTATACCCCACAGGAAGGGTAATATCAGACTCAACCGAGAGCTTGTAGTGCCTGATGATGCCCACATCCAAGGAGTTTTACTGGGAACAGATTACCAGAGGATGTATGGCATAGATATTTACAACAGTAAAAATAGGCACATCACCATTGGTACTAACAAGAGAAAGAAATTTTCACTTGATATATACCAGATATCTTCTCAAGATCCACTAAAAAAACTTCTGAAGGAGTTCAGAGAGGGACAGTTTAGCACTACCATCACCAGTAAACAAAAACTAAGTTTACTGAAGATGCTGAGAAAGAACAGACCAGCATTTGCCATTGGTGAAGAACCATTAGGCAATATCAAAGGCCATGATATAGAACTATATCTGGATGTGGAAAGGCCTTATCCACCCATGCTTAGGAGACCTCCTTATCCAGAAAGCCTGGAAACCAGGAAAGAAATTGAGAAAAATATCAATGAACTCCTGGATATGGATGTCATCAGGAAGATTGGACATAATGAAATAGTGGAAATCACCACCCCTGGGATGATGGCAAGTCTAGACTGTGTGGAGATTTCAGAGCTCTGAATAACTACGCAAAAGCAGACAGGTACCCTATACGCAGAATACCTCATGCCTTGGATAAATTGGAAAAAGCCAAATACATAACCAAAATGGATTGTATGAAAGGCTTCCACCAAAATGGAGTTAAACCAAACTCCATGTAATTACTCAGAATAATATGCCATATGGGCATATATGAGTATACCAGGATACCATTTGGCATCAAAAATGCACCAGCCCATTTCCAGAGGATGATGGACAAAATATTTCAAGAATAAATACTGGAAGGGTGGATGGTAGTATATATTGATGATATCATTATATACTCAGAGACATAGGAAGACCATGTGCCATACATAGACAGAGTACTAAGTAAATGCACACCCATGATTCTCAAAATTTCACTTAAAAAGTGCAATTTTGGCCAACAAGAGTTACTGGCTCTAGGACATAAAGTCTCAGGTCTTAGTCTGGCAATTGACCAGAATAAAGTAGCAGCAGTACTGCAAAAGCCAGTACCAAAAAGCATCAAAGAGATGCAATCTTTCCTTGGGTTTGCTAGCTAATATAGAAACCAAATTAGAAACTTTGCACACATAACTAGTAGTTTATACAAGTTATGTTCAAAAGATGTAGTTTTTGAAATAACCAAGGAAAGGAGGGATGCATATGAGAGGATCAAATATGAACTCACAAATGCACCTGTGCTCATCTTACCTGACTTTGGTCTACCATTCAAGTTATATAAAGATGCAGCATGCAGTCAAGGCCTAGGGTCAGCCCTTCACCAAAGACAAATCATGGATGGTGAACCCAGAGAAGGAGTAATTTGCTACATCTCAAGGCAGCTGAAAGATTCAGAAGCCAGGTATGGGGCCACCAAGACTGAGTGTCTATGTCTAGTCTGGGATCTAGAAAAACTCCATTATTATCTGGAGGGTGCAGTCTTTGAAGTCTACACAGACTGCACATCCTTGAAGTCTTTACTAAACATGAAGACTACAAAAAGACACATTCTGAGATGGCAAATAGCCATCCAGGAGTATAGAGGGAACATGACCATCATATACAAAGAAGGTAAAAGTCATTCCAATGCAGATGGCCTCAGCAGATGGCCACTGGATAATGTCAAGAGCAATCCAGCTTATGACCCTGAAGTTGCAGCCAAAATCCCTATCCATTTCATGGAAATAGATAGGAGGAAAAACTTCAGATTTTATGAATAGGCACCAGAAAGTGGGAACACTGATTCAGAGGGGACAGAAACTCCCATATTAGCAATAAGTTCCTCAGAACTGCACAATGAATTTTTTAGCGTAGTAGTGAAGTCTTATGCCAAACACAAACAGTGTGGCATACTACTACAACTCCTTCAACAAAAGTACAGGAGCCCAGAACTGGAATCCCAGCTGGAAGAACGCTGTTTGAGGGCCTATAAGGACAAAAGGTTCTTCCTTATAGATGGCCTCCTCTACCACAGAGAGAAACACACAAGTGCACTCACAGTGGTAGACAGGGACCACATCTCTCTGATCCTGCAGGAATGCCATGACTGCCCCTATATGGGACACATGAGTGAAGACAGGACCAAGGAGAGGGTAGCAAGCACAGCTTGGTGGCCCAAGTGGGAACAAGAGTTGAGTGAATATATCAACACTTGCAAAAGATGCCAAAAGGCAAATAGGAAACATGGGAAGAAGTATGGGTTACTTTAACATATAGAAGAACCTAAACACCCATGGGAAACCATCAACATGGACTGGGTTACAGGACTTGTCCCAGGAGGCAAAGAAAACTACAATGCCTGCTTGATCATAGTTGATAGGTTCAGCAAGAGCATGAGGTGTCTACCATGCCACAAAGAGGACATAGCCATGGATACTGCCCTGTTATTTTGGGATAACATCATATCTACCTGTGGAGTCCCTAAAATCATCATTAGTGATAGGGACCCAAAATTCACATCTGAATTTTGGACCAGCTTGTATGACATGCTTCGCACCAAGATTGCTTTTTCCACAGCTTACCATCCCCAAACAGATGGCCTAGCTGAGAGGATGATCCAGACTATGGAAGACATCCTTAGAAGGTTCTGTGCCTATGGCATGGAGTATAAAGACCATGAGGGATAGACCCATGACTGGGTTACCCTTCTACCAGCTGTCCAACTGGCTTATAATACAAGTAAGCACTCTACCCACTGGTACAGAAAGGGTGGAATCCCTTGTTGCCTGTGGATCATTTGAAGAAGAATCTTCTAACCATCCATCCCACAGCCAAAGACTTCCATGATATGTGGAAAAGGGCTTGTGATACAGCTGCTAAATGCAGAGCTGAAGCAAAAGCTTATAATAAGCAGAGGTGGGACAAGACACACATGGAACCTGACTTTAAGGAAGGGGACCAGATGCTAGTGTCTACACTGAAATTTAATAATCTTAAAGGACCCAAGAAGATGAGGAACTCATTTGTAGGGCCTTTCACTATCATTAAGTTGATAGGAAAGAATGCAGTGGAAGTCAAACTTACAGAGGAATTTTCCAGGAAGGACCCAGTCTTCCCAGTGAATTTGGTCAAACCATACTTCCAAACAGAGGAGGACAAATTCCCCTCCAGGAAAAAGAACCCCACACCACCCGATATAGTGGAAGTGGAGGATTCCTCAGGACCTTTGAGTAAAATAATCAGGGCCAGAAAGATCAGACTTAATGGAAAGGATCAAAGACAATACTTAGTCAGATTCAAGCACCAAACAGCTGATAAAGACAAATGATTGGCAGAAGATGCCATACCAGATGGGATCCTTCATCTAAGGAGATTCAGGGCCTCTAGGAGGACTGAAAACTCTCATCGATGATGAGCCTTTTTTAGAGGGAGGGTATGTCAACCTATGACTCAAAACCAGAGCACAAGCATGACAGCCAAAATACCATAAACCAATGGTATAGCCAAGATACCACCAAAACATGGAGCTGAGCCACATCAGCTCAAAAGGTATCAAAAAAAGGAGGAAACTAACCTCTTTCTGAAAATATAAGTCCCATCACCATAGGACAAGAAATAACAAAGTTATTCCTGCTCAAAGTTATTGCTGAGCATAAACCTTAATTTTCACCTCTCATCTAAAATCTATAAGGAGAGGCTTAACCCCATCAAATGGGTATTCAAAAGGAAGCTCTAAGCCAGGGATATCCAATGGTACCAGCCAAACTGAGCTAGCACCAATATTACTGGAGTTATGGTCAATTTCAGGCCAAATAAGGGTGAACAAAACATTCACCTCTCATCTAACTTCTACAGTTTTAGTGTGGGATGCTTGAAGTGGGGTCTTTTTGGAAAGAGCACAATCAGGGCTATCTGATGGTGTCATCCACTTCCTTATATCACAACTACAGGAGAATTTATGGGGCAAACAAGCTCAATACAGCTTTTTGCCTAAAACACGCAAATGCACAAAAATCTTGCACATGGGATAACTTTGCCATATTTAATGATACCCTTATCAAATGAGGTACCATTGGGTAGAGCACATACAAAGCTACAAACCAAATCAGCTTTGAGGTTGATATCTCAAGAATTGACAAATTTGTGGCTGTTTTAAGGTCAGATTCCCACCTGCTGTCATATACAGCCTTACCATGGGATAATATCCCATAATCATGAATATGAGGTGTCAAATAGACAAAGAAGCATGTTTTTACTTTAATACCTCATATTTCAGTCAATACTTGGGTCCCATACAGTTTCTGTACAGCATTCTACGCGTCATACATGTCAGAATCAAGCTGTGAGGTCCCCAGATGAAATTGTTCACCCTGTATTGGTGAAAACTGCCCAGATGTGGTTTCAAAACCACATTTGAGCTCAATACAGGTTATACAGGCTGTTTGCAAACTAAAAGCCAGTACTAGAGAGTGAAAAAATCTTTACTTCCTCTACATGGAAAGGTCTAGCACCCTTTCCACCCCATTTCAGGATAAAAAGGAGGCTTTTCACAGCCAGAATTGTTTCCTCATCCTGCTCTTGAATATCCTAGGTAGTAAACTTTCCAAAACAGTTTTACTCTTGGGTAATAATCAGGGTATAATTCTAATTTTAATATTGTAGCTCTTATTATAGTAATCCAAATGGTAAGACTGCATCCAGGGTTCTCAATAGCGCTCACCACCATTTTTTATCAATAGCAGAACCCTCTTATTATATGATAAACTATTATATTATATTTAAAAAATCTTATTTTAAAAGTATTTTCACTTTTCACCTTCATAGTTCTAGTTGTAAATATCCTAATTACTGCTTCAACATAGACTCCATCTGACAACTGTAATGCTGTAAAATATCTATTCAATATGAAAACTACAAATAGACATATGCTGAGATGGCAAATTGCTATCCAAGAATATAGAGGAAATATGACTTTTGTTGATAAATCTGGTAATATTAATAGAAAGGCACATGGTCTTAGCAGATGGGCTCTAGCAAATACCCCTGACAATCCAGCATGGGTACCACAAGAAGAGCACCATATAGAAGGAATATGTGTTACAGACATTGGCATAGAATTCTTTGACCAAGCTGAAGAAAGATATAAGATAGACAATAATTTCCATATCTTAAGCCAACTTTTAATGAATGACTGCAAAGATCCATCACTTTCATCAAAATTAGATGAAACATGGAAAAAGGCATATAATGAAGGAAGATTTCACCTCCTTGATGGGATCCTTTACCATAGGACAGAACACACATGTGTTATGGACTTAACAGATAGAGCCCTGATAAACACTACTTTACATGAGTGTCATGATAGTGTTGCATATGGACATCTCTCAGAAGACAGAACACTAGAAAGGGTGAAAGCCTGCTCTTGGTGGCCAAATTGGAAGAAAGATGTTGCAGAATATTGCCAGACCTGTGACAGATTTCAAAAAGCCAACAGCGCCACAGGAAAGAAATTTGGAACGATGATCCAAATAAAAGAACCAAAATCCCCTTGGGAAATAGTTCATATGGATTGGGTAACAGCATTACCTCCAGGAGGAGACAGAAGCTATAATGCATGCTTAGTATTAGTTGACAGGTATAGCAAAACTCCCATGTTCCTACCATCTCACAAATATGACACAGCTATGGACACAGCCATAATGATATGGAATAAAGTCATTAGCCATACAGGCTTGTTCCAGAATATTATAAGTGACAGAGACCCAAAATTAACTTCAGAATTATGGACAAATCTCCATAAATTGTTTTGGACAAAGTTATCATTCTCAACAGCTTACCATCCTCAAACTTATGGTTTAGCAGAAAGAATGATGAAAACCTTGGAAGACATTATCAGAATATTCTGTGCTTATGGACTAGAACTCAAAGATTTGGATGGTTTTACCCATTATTGGTGGACACTGATACCAGCCCTTGAAATGGCATATAAAACATTAATTCATTCTTCTACTGGCAAAACACCAGCAATGCTAGAAAAAGGTTGGAATCCAAGACTTCCTTATGATACCCTCAAAAAGGAATTAGTGGATATACATCCAACAGCAAGCAGTTTTAAGATAATGCTTGACAAAGCAAGACACCATGAAAACAGATGTATGCAAGATTATTTAAAACATGCAAAAGAAAGATGGGATAAAAGTCATAAACTACCTGACTTCAAAATGGGAGACTTGGTCCTAGTAACAACCCTTAATTTAAATAACATAAAAGGTCCAAAGAAGTTGAAAGATTCCTTTGCAGGACCTTTTATGATAAAGGCACTTTATGGACCCAATGCTGTGCAATTGGAACTCACAGGTGAATTAATGAACAAACACCCAACTTTCCCTGTAAGTCTGATAAAACCTTACAGCTCAAGTGACAAGGAATTATTTCCACTAAGAAATAAACCCCCACTTGAAATTCCCCCCTTGGAAGAAGGAGAAGAAAAGAAAATTGTAAAAGTCCTTAAAGAAAGAAGGACAAGAAACAAAAAAGAAAGAGAATAACTGGTAAGGTATAGAAATTAAACTTGAGAAGATGAATGGCTACTTGAGAAAGATATAACAAACTCCAATAAACTACTAAGAAGTTTCAGACATGAAATAAAACCTAAAGAATAGAAAAATCAAGCATTATTGAGCTTCAAGACTAACAAAGTCTCTTGAATAGGTAGGACAGTGGATGATACCCTAATTACACATATCAGATTGCGGTTCAATATTTTTTGGTGGTAGGGAATGTGAACCTTTGAGATATGACCACATACCCAAGGGGTCACAAGAAATATTTAAAATAATTATACCTTAAAGCTACAAAAATGCCATAAATAGGCATAAAACTTGGTTTAACTTAAAAACCAATGAATAAACATGTGAAAGAAATTACACCATATACACATATACCATTTTTATGGCCTATCTGTAAAGTCAATATTGAATGAGTTATAAGTAATAATACCTTGAAAAAAACATGAATCCTTAATTATTTAAAATATCAATGAAACAACATGTAAAATAAATGGTAAAATTGGATTCTTCATAAAATTCTACACATAAAACAATTAAGAAGATAATCTCCAAAGTCAATAATTAAGTAGTCAAGCTGAATATATGCACTTTTTTGGTCAATGCATATATTCAAGGATTTTAGCCAATATCTTTTGAAATATACATGATAGAGTGATGAACCAAACATAAGGTCACCACGTAATTACTGTAGAAATACAGAAATGAACTTTATTTCACAAGTTTTAAACAAGGTTAAAACCTGTAAGGGATTATTTATTAAAATCAATAGAGCGGTTGACCACCTTGTTGTGAAAGTGGTCCAAACTTAAAAAAAGGAGAAAGTTGGATTCTACTAGTTCATTAGTGAAGAATGATGTTTTTTATTACAATATTTAAAGCATAACCCCTTGAAATCATGGTTTGAAGTTTAAAATATTAAATTTTGACAGAAAAGATGAGTTACAAGAAAAATCATCAAAAATACAGTTTTGATGATATAATGATATGCTATTGGAAGTTTAATGAGGACATTCCAATCTATCAGAACTCACTCTCAGAATAGCTTTAGCACATATAACTTAAAAGCTATTAATGATAAACGTTTGAGCTAAAATTTGATCATTTAAGATCACTCACTGTAATCTTATTTTAAGTTTAACAGTCATATAAGTGATAAAACTGGTGAAAACTATTAGAACGTGATTAATAATAATAAAATCCACGAAGTTCAGGCTTCTTCCAAGCCTATGATGTCATCAAACTTGGAGTTATAGTGATAACTCTAAATAATGGTGTAATTATGAGGTAAGATGGTTTGATCATGATGTAATCATCACCAAACCTTAAAATATTGATCAATTCTAGTATAAAGCATCAGTAAACGTCTACTAGAAGCCTGCTGGACTCTAGGAGGGAGGTATTTACTATAAATAGAGCTCTTTTTACTCTGTTTTCCTCTCAGACGCTTACAAAACATTAAATCATAAAAGAAAAAGGTAACTTGTTTATTATTTATATATGAAACTTTTATATTATTAAAGACCAAAGATAATATTATTATAATATTCATCTCTGACGTGATTATTGCAATTATTTAATTCTTTTGTTTAAATTTCTCTTAAAAACCTCTATTCCATGTAAAATCAAGAAAAATTGTAATTTCTCTTAATTTTGATTTTAACTACAATTTAAATAAGTTGTGTTTACTTTTTAGGCGTAAAATTATTCAAAATTATTATAATAAGCATTAAAAGTATGTTATTTCTCTTATTATAATAATTTTTCTCTATTATTACCTTAATAATTCTATAATTGATATAAATAGTATTTATATTAATTTATAACTTTAATACTAGTAATATTATTGTTCTTAATTGTTTTTTATTAATAAGAAACAATTTTTTACGCCTTTGTTATTTGTTGGTAACAATAATAAAGTGTTTTTTAAATATATTAATATATTTACTTATTATATTATTATATTCATTTAATAATATAATTATTTTATGCCATAATTATAGTAATTCTTTATTATTATAATTTTTTTTATCTTATTTATTCCATTTATAAGGACATTCATAGTACAATAAGTAAAATATTAGTAATTTTTACTTATTGTTTCATAGTCAAACCTTACAAGGCCAGGCAAGATTGAAACCATTTCTTGACTTATTTCTTCATTCCTTCCCACCAAAGTCTTGCTTCAATCCTTTTATAAGTTTCATTTCCCCCTCTGTGGCCCATGCCTTCATGAAGTAACTTCAAAATGTAACTCTGAGCTTCTTCACTTGATATGAACAGTTGGGGGTTTGGTTTTTTTCTTCTTTTTAGTTGGCCATCTTCCAAGAAAAATTCGGTGACCTTCTTTTAGAACTTCTAAATTTTTCTCCCTTGCTTGATTCTGGTTTTTTCATTGTGGTTAATTATTCTTGCAACCTATTCCAAAATCCTTCTTGTTTTTTTGGTACTTGTATCCCTGCAAAAATGTGTGAATTTACATTCTTAGCCTCAAATCCAGGGTGTGGCTTGACCCAGTTTTCTTCTTTATCATATTCTGGCGCATCTTCATATTCTTCTTCTGAGTTCTTTGGTATTCTGGATAGTCCATCTGTCATAGTGAAAGTTTTCCCCTGTTTGTGTACCAAATAAAAGGAAAATAGCTATATGAAAGCCACCCATCATGTCATGGAGGCATTTGGTAAGCAAGGGATGTTGATCATTTCAATTAAGGCCTTGGCATAATCCTGTAATTAAAAAGTTTGTTCCCAAAGTATTATTTTAAGCTTCTTGAAAATTCTTGAAACTATGCAGAGTTCCAATTTGGGTTTTGAGTATTTTGATTCCAATTTTGAAAAGGTTATTGAGCCATAAAATACTTGTCTATCTTTTCCTTCTTTGTCTTCTTGAGTTAGTACTGCTCCTGCAGCAATGGAGCTTGAATCTACTGCTAGCTTAATTTTTTCTGCTTCTTTGTCATAATACAATTTCTCAAGGATTATTTCTTCAAGGATGCTTCTGAGCTGATGGAAAGCTTCCTCACATTTTTGGTCCCATTCCAGTCAACATCTTCTCTGGAGAGCCTCCTGAGTGGTGATAAAACTTGTGAGAAGTTTTCAATAAAAATCCTTACATAGACACAAGGTCCATTAAATCCTCTTATTTCCTTCACATTGAGAGGTGTTGGCCAATTTTGAATCTCAATGATCTTTACTTTGAGATTGTTCTTCCTTTCAATGATACAACATGCCCTAATATTTCCAAAGCTGGCACACAGCATGCAGACTTTGATCCTGAGATAGTAAGTCCTGTTTCTTCAATGCCAAATAGAGTTATTTCTAAGGTAATGACTTATTCCCATATAAATATTCTGATTGATGGATCTTCTGGTAGTTTTTCTTGGTTGTAAAGTGATCTTGGTCCTTCTATCCCTCCATCATCAATAAAAATCCCTAAACGTTTTGGTATTTATTCTTGAAGTATCCAGGTCATTTGTGCTTGGTATACTGCTACTGAGTTGGTGGCTCCTTGGGGTGGTCTTGTGAGTTGCATCCTTCCAAGGGGTGTTTCAAAAGTGGTGAGGGGTCTTTTACTGACATCTAATTCTCTCACATCATATCCTCCCATGATGCATCCCAGTCAATAGCATGCTCTTCTTGCAAATGCATCAAAAAATTCTTCAATGTGAGGTGGTATGCCAGCATCTTTGATGGTGACTTTGTTGAGTTTCTGAAGGTCATGGAAAATGCTGAGTTTCCCATTTTATTTTGCCAAAAGAAATATTGGGCTTGTTTATATTAAGGTGGATTAATAATAGAGTCCAGTCCTGATTCTTTCCCTGGTTAATTCAGTAAAATGAGGTAAAATTGATTTGGTAATTGGAATTGGTTTCTTCTGAAAAGGCTCATGAGGTATCACTGGTATCTTTTCAGGTTTTCCATATGAGTTTTTGAGTAATCCTCTTTCTTCTTTGCAGGAAGCTATTGTTTTTCCCTTAGGGTAATAAAATTTTTGAGTAAATTGATTTCTTCATTTGATAACCATCCTGGTGGGCCAAAATTAACTGCTTGAAATCTTTCATGGGTGACCTTGAAGGTTTCTTGAAATATAGGTGAGTTTGGTGATAAGGGTGTTCCATACGGATCTCTTGACAAAGGTGGTTTTTCCAAAGGTGGGTTAAGGTCTTGAGGCATTGGATCATTTACTTGTCTCACCTTCTTCAGTACTGATTTATATTTTGCTGCTAAGATTTGGTGATTCACCTTCAATTACAAATTTTCCCTTTTGAATGCTTGCTAAGAATTTTCAGTGGCCTTAAATATTGAGGTCTTCACAATTCTTCTTCTTTCTTCCAAAATATATGTAGTTTAAGGTCATACAGGATCTACAACTAGGTGTGTAACCCCTGTATATTAGGTATACAAGTCCTGCAGTTTAACTCATGAAAGGCCCTCCTGGCCTAACCCAAGGGCCTATCTTGATTCTGGATTCCACTTGACTCTTCTTTTATTCTTAAATATTCATGATTCCCATTTGATGCAGATTCTTCTGGTAGTTTTATTTCTTGATGAGAAATTTTCTTTTCTTAATGGATGGCTTGGGACTTAACTTTGTTCATTGTGGCCAATTTGATAATGATAAAAACCTGTGAAACCCCTTGTTCCAGTTACACAAAGGGAGAAGTTTATTGTCATTCTAAGGACAAAAGTGATCCTTCAGCACGTTTCCTGACTAGGAAAATCCCCTCCAGGTCCTTGGATTTTCTTTTTTTATAAGTGTCCTTGCCCAAGTATACAGGGGAAGCAGCTCAGTGCCATGCTGAGGACCTCTTGAGTCTGCAAGCTTCTTGAAAATACCAAGGGAAATTTGAATTGAGTGTTTTACATCATCTTGTTAGTCCTTCATGTTAATTGAGTCCCAAGTCCATAATTAATCCGTCGAGTCATCCTTCAGTCCATAAATCCTCACCAGTGCTTCTTGAATTGCAAATGGGTTTCAATTCAGAATAAAATCAATGGCCAAGGTCTTGTGTTGTCTAAAGGTCAATCCATAAGGAACTCTTTATTATTTTTTTTATGAGTGATCTTCATTTTCAGTGTTCTTAATAAATTATTGTTCAATATATATTTTTTCCAATTCTCTTGATATTATTGAAGATAAGTTCTTTTTGTTCTTCTGTACTCCTAAATTATACCTGTTATAAAAAAATGAAAAATGAAAAAATTACAATAATAAGATCATTTAAAATTCATTTGAATATTAAGTAATTGATTTTTTTACTAATATTTGTTTGGATTAGGGGCCCCCTCTCCATTTAGAAGTCTTGAGTTGGTTTTGAAAGTTGGAAAAGGATATACCCTCATTCCACCAAAACTTCCACCATAAGGGATAGTGTAAGAAATAGCTTTACCCACCCCTTATTTGTTATAGTAATTTTGATAATAATAAATAATAATACATTAAAGTCACATAATTGCTTTTTCAAATTGTACTGAATAGTAGTTTTTTTATTTTAAGTATAAAATAACCTAAAAGTTTCTATATCTGAGGAAAAATCACACTTCCAAGGAAATAATTCTAAATCAACATCAAGATCATGGAACTGTTTGGTTAAAGGTGGTAATTTGTGCCCATAAGTACAAATTGGTGCTCTTGGGAGTATTTATAAGTGATATGACATAATTGAATGATCATAATTTGAGTCCCTTATGATGTGACAAACTTCCTTGTGGAATCATCATTGTGACTCAGACTTTATTTCAAGTCATTCCCCTTTATGGTTCAGATTTTCTGTTACCCATAAATGCATTTGAGCTATTAAGAAGATATAAACAGTTAAATTTGAAATCTGTACAATTAAAAAGAGAAAAACTCTTTTTTTGCTTTTGGAGGCATCTTAAATTCCATTTGGAATAAAATAGCACATTGAGGTGTTATTAACATGTAAATTCCCAAATTATGTCATCCATTTATGAGGTTTTAATATAAATAACTCCTTCAGAGTTCAATCAATTCCTTCATGGCACAAATACTTCTTCTTCTCAAACAAATTCTAATCACTTTATTGTTTCTCAAGAAATATTTCAAATAAATTGATAATTTTAAACAATTACTTGATTTAGATTTTGTTTAATTAATTCTTTTTTAATTATTTTTGAGTTGGAAATTTAAGCCAATCTAATGGCTCTTGGTGTAATAGTAGGAAAAATATAATAAATATAATAAAGAAATAGAATACTATTGCAACTTTGAATGGGATATGCCCCTAATTCTTAGGACAAAACATCATTGAATTTGAAGTAAAAAGAATTAGAAAATATGCTCAAAAGGTATAAATCAGTACATATTCTTAATTCTTGTTTATAATGACATAAAATTAGAAGGTAAAAATAAAAAATAAAACCTCAAATAGTTTATAGTATTTCATAGGACGTATCCTGTTTTGATAATCCTTGTTTAATCTTTTTGAATAATTTAAATAGGCAGTTTATGGTCTTTCCAAAGAACCTTTGTTGAGTGTTTTTTATTGAGTCCTTGTTGAGAATTTTTACTGGGAAGTTTATGGTATTTCCATGAGCTATTGCTTAATTTCTTTGTTGGTAGTTTGGGTAGGTATTTTATGGTCTTGCCAAGGACCACAGGTTTGTTTTGTTGATCTTTGCTTGATTTCTGGTTGATATTTAGAGGGGTAGTTTAGGGTCTTTCCCAGGACCTTTGGTTGCTTGGTTTTTTGTTGATACTTTCGGTTTTCATGACATTTGATTTATCTTCAAAGACAATTTGTAAATAAAATTAAACAGGTTATAGTAATATGAAGGAATTATTTCCATTTTAAAAGCATTTTCTTAACCTTATAAAATTATGAAAGTGTTTTTTAATTTTGAATACCTGTAGAAGCCAAATAAAATATGTTAGTATAGTTATTATTAAACATGAAACAAGCATAAAAGATAAAATAGCAGTTTAGAGCCTTGCTTAGGGCTTTTTTCTTTTCCTTTGTAGTTTTTTACTTTTCTTTTTCTTTTTTTGTTTTCTTTCTAAGGCCCTGTAGTAATCAAAGATAAGAAAATAAAGATAAATTCTTAATTTATAAAACAAGAAGAGAAAAACATCAGTTTTAAGCCTTTATGAGAGCTTTTATTTATTTATTGATTTATTTTGAAGCCATTGAGGTCATTCTCCTTGAATTTATGCCCTAAAAAACCAAATCAGCAGTTCATTGTCTTGCTAAGGACATATTATTCAACCTTTGGAACCCTTTTAAATCTAAATCAACATTTTGTCAGTAATTTAAATAAGTTAATGAATGATAATAAAATTAAAACAAAGAAGAAAATAAGCATTCAAAGACATTCTGGGGTTTTTCTCATGCTTCCTTCCATTATCTCATTGAACTCAGGGAATTTTTATTTAATTTGTTGTGAAGCCCTCTAAAAATTAAAAAGAATACTTTCAGGTAATTAAAATAAACAGCCACAAGATAGAAATAAAAGCAGAAACAAGAATTTCAAGGTCTTGCTCAGGACACTTTATGTTATTTGTATCCCTGTAGCATAAAAAAATTAAAATAAAAAAGAATAGTTTAATGTAATATCAAAGATAACATAATGATAAAAAAAAATCAAAACTATCATTTTAAATCCTTGCCAAGGGCTTTTATTTTGTTCTAATTTATAGCCCCCCTTCTTTTTTTTTCAATCCTACTAAATAGAAAAAATTTCAAATTAAAAGTTGTGAGGTAATAAAATATAATATTTAAAAGGAAGGTTGAGGATTTATATTCTTCATAACTCCTAAAAAAATCAGCACAGGAAAATATAGAAAAATTGAAACCAGAAGTTTATAGCCATACTGAGGGCTCCTGTCTTTTTACAGCCATATTTTGTTATATATATACATATATATTATTATTTTCCAGGGCGTTTTTGCCTATTGAATACCTGTAGGAATTAAAATGAAGTATTGAAGTATTACTTAATTGTCAAACATTAACTTAAATGAAAAATTCAACATTTTAATGTCTTGCTGAGGACATCTTTTCTGTTATTATTCTTTTCCTGCGAAATGCATATATATTATGTTGTACACTTCTACTGTAATCTTCTTATCTTTCTATGAATCCTACTACAAAAATAAAATAAAGTAAGTTAGAAAAAGAAAACCAGCAGTTTATAGCCATGCTGAGGGTTTTTGTTTATATATTGAAGCCTTGTAAAATATGAGAATCATTTTGTCAGCTAGTTAAATTAAATATCCAACAGATTAAATAGAAGCAAAAAAAAGAAGTTTAAGGTCTTGATCAGGACCCTTTCTGTTATTGGTATCCTTGTAGCATAAAAGAAGCAATGAACTACATTAAGTAAATTAAACAAGCAAACACAGCAGTTTAAAGCCATGCTGAGGGCTTTTTTTGTTAATTTATTATCATTTCCCAAAATATAAATAAAAGAAAAATTCAACAGTTCAAAGTCATGTTGAGGACTTCTTGTTAATTCTTTAGTCTTTTTTTGCTTTGTTGTCAGAAGGTAAGGTAGCCATCTTGACAGGATGATCTAGAGGGCCCTAGAACATCCAGAATGCATCGGGTGTGAGATCTCTTAGTATATTGAGTCTCAAAAATACTTTTATTGGGGGTTTTTATATCTGTAACACCCCTTTTAACAACATAAAATTAAATCGGGTGATTTTTTATTTATTTTATCTTATTCTTTTTCCTTTTTAATTTAATTTAAGTTGATTTATTTTTATCTTTTCTTTCTTTCTAATGCTTTTAAAAGCACTTTTATTGTGCTCCAAACTTCCTCGCGTAGTTTGTTATCTTATATGTAGCTGTTTTTTTAAACTCCTTGCGTTATTAAAAATTGGGTCAGTTGGGCTGTATGGTGCTCTAAATGGGGTCGATAATCCCTTCCTTATGCTCAAAACATCTTCGGGAAGTTTGCTCTTTGGGCTATTGGTCTTGAAGGCAATTTATTGTGGCTAAAAATTCCCTTGCAGTACTTGCAATACAGTCGGATTGGGTTGTTGTAATGCATTTATGGGTGCTATTAAACCTTCAAAGTGGTTAGAAGGATGTCGGATGGCTTTGTTTAGGTTTATTGAGGGTTATGGTGTTAGATAATCCTCCGTATGTTTATTGTTGAATCAGAATCGTCAACAAAGAACTGTTTGTGTTGTTTTACAGTTCTAAGTTCCTTATCGCGTTTTTCTAATGATAAGTCCTTCCTTCGTCAGGCCTTTTTGTCCTTGGGTGGCGTGTTCAATACACCTCTGTTGATGATTGTATGTTTTGGAAATGGTTGATACATCTCTCACTGAGGTTTTAGTCTCCTTATGACCTTCAAGAGGTCCCTAATGTGATCATAAATAACTTCAGTGGTCGTAGTAGCTGTAAAATACATCCTCCGAGCTAAATCCACTGTTGGAACGAGATCTGACACTTCCTGTCTCTAGAGAGTTAGTGAGAAAGCTCCACTGTTATGATCGTACAGTAAAGCTATCCCACAGTCCATTGCGACATGGTGTTTTCTTTTCTATGTTCTTTTACCAAGCCAAGGTAGTAGAGCTACCTAAAACATCAGACATGGTACAGTACTGTAAATGCTTGTTTTAGGTGATAAAGTTAAGCCTACTCCCAGCTGTCATATACCACCTGCTTTTGTCAAAATGATTCTTGCTTAAACTTCTGAATTCATTGCACTGGAATGGTATTAAGTTTGCAAACTGATGTTAAAAGCTGACAAGTTGAGGGCTTTGGTAGTCTGAAGGTGACTAATCCAGATTTTTAGGCTTGAAATTGTAATTGCTAGCAAAAAAGAATCTCTCTAAATCTGTTTTGTTGATATTTGGAGTGCCAAGGTACAACTGTATTGTGCAGGTGCAGTACACTGGTCCCCATTGTGTTTCCTTTTATTCCCTCCAATATGTTAGCCTTGCCTATGCTTGATATCTTGATGCTACTGTGATCTCTGAGATCCATTACCTATGTATGATTGCATATAAGCGCAATATTACGCCTCTAATAGGTTTTGCGGGAATGCCTTCTCCCCTGACAAGTTGCATGCACATAATTCTATATTGATTTCTGAACTGATTATATGGTGGTGAATTGATGTGATACAGGTAAATATGCTTGCATAACTATATTTTGAATTCTTGGAGATTCTAGTGGTTGTCATTGGAAATCCATTTTTTGAATGACTGCACATGGTGTGGTGTGCATTGTTGTCACTATGCTAGCGTAGTATTAAGGTGTTTGCGGCAGTCAGAAATTAAGACAGAATAGAACCTTCTTTCTGGGCAGTTTGCTCTGATACAAGATTGCATTTTCATATCTTTCTTGAATCTTGTATTGACAAACTTATTGTCACAGCCATGGAGACAGGCAGGGAATTACCATTCATTACTAATAGAAAATCCTCCAACACCTAATCAGCAAGGGGTTTCATGGAAGATTCACCAAATAAAGTTCCAAAACTCAATACAGCTCAATATATGCAAAACCCAAAGAAAGGATTCACCAAATACAGGCCTGCCTTCAATATAGGTGCAAACACCTGTATTGATTCAAATATCTGTATTGGATACACCAATACAGTTTCAAATCTCAAATACAGGTTTCTCAATCATACAATCATGGTTTCTCAACATTCAAACTTCAGGCTGGCACTTTTTCACATATACCAGCTCCCTTTCACCCACCTGGGGGGTTTTCCCCCAGTTAATTATAATATTGGATTTATTTTTAAATATTATTTCTCATTAAAGGTAAATATTATTTTATTAATTATTAAGTTAGTCTTTGCCTTCCCTCACCTGTTCAGTATAGTCCTGGTGGCCATATCCTGTATTAATCCTTTTCTCTTTTCTGAACAGGTTGAAACAGTGATACAGGATTATTTGGGGTTGGCTCTTTATTATTGCTTTTGTTTTTTTCATATCTTTTAATGCTTATTATTTTATGACTAGGAATTGATTCTCTTATTTAATTACTCTTATCCTTTGAGTACTTCCTTTGAGCACTCCATAAGTAAGTCTGTTCACTGAGTGCCTGGCCCTCTTAATTTAAAAGAGCCCCTGTGACATTATTTTAATTAACTCATAATTTATTCTTTTTCTTCATTAATTATTATTCATTTCTCTCAATATCAATTATGATTTTTATGATCTTATGATTTTTTATAATTTTATTATCTCTCATCAAGTTTCATCTCATTCATTTTATTCAAATGAAAATTGATTCTCTTTCTCATGTCTTGAATTTTGCTAACCATTTCACTTTCTTCTTAATTCTCAATCAAATTTTATTTTCATTTTCTGTCTGAATTCAGGTTCTGCTATCAGGTTTAATTTCTTGGAATTTGGGATTAATTGATTCATCATTTCAAGAGTTTATTGAATTGGGGTTATCACTGTCAATTTCAAATTCTCAAGAATTATTGATTGATTGATCTGATTATTCAATAAATTGACTTTACCTCAAGACTCTGATTTGATTTAATTGATTGATCTGATTTGATACGCCAAGATAGCTGATTTATCCTCAAGATTTGATTTCAGCGATTGATTTGAATTTGATTCCTCAAGAAAATCAAATTGATTTTTGAAGATATTGATTGAACTCCTCAAGACATAATTGATTTGATTTTTAATTGACTTGATTGATTTGATTTGATTTATTGATTGACTTGATT
Source organism: Austropuccinia psidii (assembly GCA_023105745.1). Classification (NCBI taxonomy): domain Eukaryota; kingdom Fungi; phylum Basidiomycota; class Pucciniomycetes; order Pucciniales; family Sphaerophragmiaceae; genus Austropuccinia; species Austropuccinia psidii. The sequence continues at coordinate 24,918,053 of JALGQZ010000004.1, read as the reverse complement.
TGAATTATTGATTGAAATTGATTATTCATAAGAATTTGACTTTGTCATCTTCACTCTGCAATATTTATTCACATTGATTCACTTCCAGACTATTGATTGATTTCTCAAGCTCATCAAGATTCTCATTTGATTGTTTTGGTCAAGCCTTCTTCATTCTCAAGTATCATCAAATTTTATTTTCTTTCTTTAGCAATGCCAGTTCAGCATAGCCCCCAGCCAAGAATACAAGATCTCAAAGACATCAAGCTGTTCTCACTCCTACAGCAAGGGCTCCTCCTGACCGCACACCATCAGTTAATCAACTGAGTGCAAATTTGGACAGAGGACCACCAATGGAAGGAGCATCACCCTCCAGAAGAGGAGGTGTGAAGTCAAGAAGATCAATATCATTCTCTGGCTTGTTGGGTGGATATCCAAGCATTTCTCAAGGGCCTAGAAGCAGATCAGGGGAAGCTGGAGATGAAGAGGGGGTGGAGTCTGTGGGAGAGGAGGAGTTGGAAGAAAGTGAAGTAGCAGCTGCCTTGGCAGGTGCCCCTGAGGCTTCTGAAGCTCCAAATCTAGCCCATTCTAATGAACCTCTTGTCTCTCAAGCTGAACCAAATTTTCTCAAAATGATGGAGCAGATTACTCAATTCATGCAACAACTAGCTCAAGCAGTTGCCCAAAGGAACACTTCAAAAGCCCCAGCATTCAAGACTCCATCAATGAAGGCACCTGATTCCTTTGATGGTACTGAAGCTTATAAATTGAGAGGCTTTTTTCAATCTTGTCAATGAATTTTCCATAATGACCCAGAAAACTTTTTCTCTGACAGGAAGAATGTCTTGTACTGAACTTCTTCCTTACTGGTAGAGCTGGCAAATGGATTGAACCTTGCCTCTCAAATATCTCCAATGAATACCATTCTTATCTCCTCAATAACTGGAAGTTGTTTGAAGCGCAGTTATTCACTCTGTTTGGTGATCCTAATGAATTCATGAAAGCTGAACAAGAGTTAGACAATCTCAGGATGAAAGAAAGTGGTCAAGTTTCCTTGTACATAGCAGATTTCAGAAGCCTAATGTCAAGAATTGGAGACTGGGGGGAAAGGGCCCATATTCATGTGTATAGGAGAGGCTTGGAATCAAGATTGTTGGACCAATTGGCTTCTCACCCTGGAAACTATGATAGCCTTCAAGAACAGATGGGCATCACTTTGTAATGATATACCAGATACAATGGGAGGCAGAAGGAAAAGGGTAGTCATCAAGAGAAGAATCCTCCAACCAGTGGATCCAACTCCTCCAAGCTCCCTCAAATTTCATCATCAAAGAAGCCTTATCACAGGAGGAATAAGAAGGGAAAGAATTTTCAAGTGTCCAAAGACAAGCCTCATTCTGCTCTCCTCAATAAGGACAACAAATCAATTAGTTCTGAAGAGGAGAGGAGGATTAAAGAAGGCTTGTGCAACTATTGTGGTGGAAAGCACCCATTTGAAAAATGCTTCAAGAGGCCTGAAAATAGGAAGGGGTCATAAAAAGCCTTCCCTAGCAAGCAGGGAAAAGCCTGAGTGGGAATCATGATGTGCTCAATGGTTCTCACTTATTTCCTTCAAGAGCACAATTGTGCACTCTGAATACTAGTGTCAAGAAATCTTTAAAATTTCTTATTTTCTCTTCTCTCTCTGATATTTTTTATAGTATTCTCATTGATTCTGGTGCTAAAAACTCTTTTATTGCAAAGAATTTTGTTCTCAAGTACTCATTGACCATTTCAGAGCTCCCTGAAAAGATTTCTCTTTTAATTTTGGTTTCCAATGAATCCACTTCCCTGTTCATCACCCATTATACCAAGTGGGTTGTTGGCTTGCCTTCATTCCCAAGCTTTGTATGGGATTTCTTTATCATACATTCACCCAAGGGAGAAGACCTAATATTGGGCTATAATTTTCTTTACAATTTTATTCCAACTATTGATTGGAAAAATGGATTGATCACTTATGATTCTAGTGGTATTATTTCTTCTTCTGGTAATGCCTTTGCCACTCCTGTCAACAGTGTTGCTATGGTTGGTGAACTTAAGACACCTTCCCTTCCCCCTTCTGTCCATATCCCTTCCATTATTCCCTCTAAGTCATTACTTTCATCAAGAGATGAAGTCTTCAAAGAGATAAAAGATGTTGGAGTAGATATTGCTATATCTTCACTGCATCTCTTTCAAGGGGATATGGACCTTCCTCCTTTATCTCTTCATGCCTCCCTGGAGGAGCAGTGGGATGAGGATGAAAAGCCAAAAGAGATTGAAGCTGTTCTTAAGGTAGTCCCTCCTGCTTATCACCAATATTTGGATGTATTCTCAATGGTGAAAGCAGAGAAACTTCCTCCACACCGCCATTGTGATCATCATATTGAACTGGAGGGTCTTCTACCTCCAGTTGGTGTTATATACTCTTTATCAAAAAATGAGTCAGAAACACTGTGGGACTACATGTAAGGTGTGGATATTAAACTTTCATTAAAAATCAAGTACTTTTCTTGTCCTCCAAATTTGTATAAGGTAAAAATCAATTAAAAATAGTATGAAATATTGTTTTGAAGAGAAAAAAAGCCAATTTTACTGTTTATAACTTTATTAGTATAAAAAAATAATATTATAAAAATTTATTGTTTTACCAACAATAAAAATTTATCCCAAAAATACTCTACAAGAGATATTTTAAGGCTACAAAAGAAATCTCTTCAAGAGCAATTTCTATTGGAATTAATTGAGCAAAGAGCTGCAAGCAATTAATTAAAGAACAAAGTCTTTAAAAAGAATATTAAAGAGAAAACATGCCCAAAAGTGACCAGAGTGAATTTGGAAACAAAGTGACAAAGTTTACAGTGATGAAAGATGCTTTAATTCACTTTTGGGGTGGTTCAGGGGTAAAAATGATTATAAGAGTTACAAACAATGATTATAATGATTTTTTCACGTGGTTAAAAGGATTAAAATGATGCAAAAATGGAGGTTGGAATCTTTTATTGATTGGTTTAACAGTGTTTAAACTAATTAATAAAAGGAAAAGATTCTAACATGAAGAGAAAAGTGGGGCAAAGAAGACATTCTTTTATAGCCACCAATTTTCTTACTCCAAGAGTAAAATTTACGCTTTTCAGTCGTGAAAAACAGTATGAAAACAGAAAAGCCAATTATGGCATCATTGAACCCTGGTTTGGACCAAAAAAGGGCTGGTTTAAGCCATTTTTAGCCATTTTTAGCCATTTTACACCCTTAAATCAGCCATTACTATAGCAATACCTGGTCTAGAGCATTCAAAACACGTCAGAATGTGTGTAAGAGGCGTAGACACCAGTTAATACTGTTTTTGCTAAGTTTGTTTTATCTTAAGGGTAGTTTTACCCTCTTGGCAACAGCTAAAACTACCCCAGTTGGTATCAAAACCTCATCATCAATTGAGTTCACAGACCCTGTAGCTCAATTCCAGGCCAAAATTGATGAACTTTTGCGTGAATTTTGACATCCCGCGCCTGTCAGCAAGGATTTTGGGGGTCTGGCTCCCCCTTAGAGCTGGAGTTCCTTTTCCCCCCCAATTTTGATATTTCCAATTTATTTTTTCCTTTAATTACTCATCATGTATTATACTTATAATTTACATATGTAACTCAATTGAATTGTACAGTACAATACAGTAATAATTGACACCTCATATGTAAATCAAAGTTCAATTATGTAATACATGCACACATTTTGACATTTCAATTGAATTCAATCGAAAATACTTCAATTCCTCATAACCTCTAAACTAAACACAACACCTCAATTTGAACACAAAAATTGATGGGTAACACCACATGTGGTGTGAATTAAATTAGAGTTTTGAGGATTTTTGACTTTTGTATTGAAAATACTAAAAACTTAATTTAAGCTTATTTAGAGTTGAGTTACAAAAATTTCACTCAAAGGTGACCCCACCTGATTTTTTATGAGGAATCAAATGTGGAAATAATTTTTATATGTTTATTTATTGGATAAAAAGTTATCATAATTTTTATTTAACTTTTTTCCAAATTTATTTAATTTTTTACAATTTTATTAAAAATTCATTTTTACTTAGTTTTTTCAAGTATAAATGTAATTGTAAAATTTCAAAATTTAATGTAATTTGATTTTTGAATTGTAATTAAATTTTTAATTTTATATTTATATTTTGATTTTTATTTTAATAATATAAATAAATTTATTTTATTTATATTTATATGTTAATTTTGTATTTTGCGGTCTTTTGGGTATATGACATTACCTCTAAGGCTCACATTCCCTCCCCCTAAAAAGACTTTTACTTTGTAATATTGGTATTTCTAGTGTGCTAAATCTCCTGAGGAGTTTGGTAGCCTCTGGTATATCTTTTTCTTCTAACCATTCATCTTCACAAGCTGGGTCAGTGTACCTAACAAGGTATTCCCTCACTTTCTTGGTTCTTAATTTTCTTTCTTTAAGAACTTTGGTAATTTTCTTAGTACTAGATGTCTCAATAGGAGGTATAACTTGGGGAACTTTATTCCTCAAGGGAAATTTCTCAGCATCACTAGATTTATATGGCTTTATTAAGCTTACTGGAAATGTAGGATGCTTATTGCTAAGTTCTTCAGATAACTCTACTTCAACAGCATTTTCTCCATGGAGGGCCCTAATAACAAAAGGTGCTGCAAAGGAGTCTTTGAGCTTTTTACATCCTTTGATGTTATTGAAGTTAGTGGTGGATACAAGAACTAGGTCCCCCACTTTGAAATCTGGAGTTGCATGTGATTTATCCCATTTGTCTTTAGCATATGAAAAAGAGCCCTCCATGCACCTTATTGCATGCTTTCTAGCTTTGTCTAGCATTCCTTTGAAGCTAGCAGCTGTGGGATGTATTTCAATTAAATCTTTCCTCAAGGAATCTTGGGGTAACTTGGGGTTCCATCCTTTTCCTAGAACAGCAGGAGTTTGATTGGTACTGGCATGGATTGATGTTTTATATGCCAATTCCAGTGCTGGCAACAGAGTACACCAGTCATGGGTAAATCCATCACAATCTTTGAATTCAAGGCCATATGCACAAACTCTTCTCACCATATCTTCTGAGGTTTGAATCATTCTTTCAGCCAGGCCATCAGTTTGTGGGTGGTAGGCTGTGGAGAAGGATAATTTTGTCCCAAATAGCTGATGAAGATTTGTCCACAGTGCTGAGGTGAATTTAGGATCTCTGTCACTAATGATATTTGTAAATATTCCAGTCGATGATAATAATCTATTCCATATTAGAAGAGCTGTATCCATGGCTGTATCATCTTTGTGACATGGCAAAAAGATTGGAGTTTTACTAAATCTGTCCACAATTACTAGGCAAGCATTTTAACTCCTGTCACCTCCTGGTGGTAGGCCAGTTACCCAATTCACATGGACAATTTCCCAAGGTCTGCTGGGTTCTTGGATTTTGATTATATTTCCAAGTCTTTTTCCAGTGGATTTATTTGCTTTTTGACATCTGTCACAGGTTTTGCAATATTCTGCAACATCTTTTTGCCACATTGGCCACCATATGCAGGTATTTACCTTCTATCTTGTTCTGTATTCAGACAGATGTCCTGAAAAGGGGCTATAATGGCATTCTTTTAGTACAAGATTGATTAATGACCTGTCTACAACTGTCATGACACATGTGTGCTTGGTTCTGTGGTAAATTATACCATCCAGTAGGTGAAATCTTCCTTCATCATAAGGTTTTTTCCATACTTCATCCAAGGCACGTATTAGAGAGTTGTCTCTACAGTCTTTGTTGAGTAATTGGCATAAGATGCTACAATTCGGATATTGAGTGTAACTATTCCTGACCTCTTCAAAGAAGGTGGTGTTCAAGTCTGTAACACTTATTCCTTCTATTGGGATTTGTGGTGAAGCTTCTTCTGGCACATAAGCAGGATTATCAATATTATTTGGTAATGGCCATCTGCTGAGGTCATTTGCATTCTTATGAATATTCCCATACTTATGAACAATAGTCATATTGCCTCTGTATTCTTGTATGGCTATTTGCCATCTGAGCATATGTATGTTGGGTGTTTTCATGTTTAAAAGTGACTTGACAGCTGTAAAATCTGTCATTACCTCAAAATCACATCCCTCCAAGAAGTAGTTCAATTTTTCCAAGGCCCAGACAAGGCATAGACATTCCATTTGCCTTGCTTCATATCTGGCTTCAGTTGGTATGATTTGCCTGGATATGAAACATATGGGTACTTCTACAGGTTTGTCATTCATGATCTGAGCTTGGTGAAGTGCTGCACCTAGCCCATCCCCTGATGCATCAATATACAATTTAAAAGGCAATTCAAAGTCTGGCATCAGTAAGAGTGGAGCAGTGATCAAGGCTTCTCTTAGAGACTCAAAAGCTTTCACTCTGTCAACAGTCACTTCAAATACTGTGTCTTTGTTACACAATTTATAAAGTGGTCTTGCTATGGATGCAAAATTTTTAATGTGTTGCCTGTAATATCCTGCAAAACCTAAGAATGACTGAATTTCCTTCTTATTCTGAGGCATGGGTTTTAGCAATACTGCTGCAACTTTGTTTTTGTCAATTCCAAGGGACAAACCAGATACAACATGTCCTAGTGCTTTAAGTTCTTTAAATCCAAAATGACATTTCTTCAAGGAGATTTTCATGTTTACTGATTGAATTTTTGTCAAAACTCTGGACAATCTGTACATGTGCTCCTCCCAAGTTTTGGAACAGACAATAATGTCATCAATGTAAATGATTAATAATCACTCTGAGAGTTCTTCAGGGAAGATTTCATTCATCATTCTTTGGAAGTGTGAAGGTGCATTTTTGATACCAAAGGGCATCCTTAAGTATTAATACACTCCACAATGAACAATAATTCTCAAGTATTTTCTTGGCCTTGGTGTGACCACATTTTGGTGGAAACCTTTAAGGGTATCAATAGTGGTTATATACACTGCTTGAGATATTTGAGTAAGGGCAATTTGGATTTTTGGTATTGGGTATCTGTCAGGCACAGTGTAAGTGTTCAGAGCTCTAAAGTCCCCAACCATTCTAGATTTTCCATTATGCCATGCCACTATGACTGGTGTAGTTATTTCTACTTCTTTGTTGTGGCCTATTTTCCTTATTAAACCAAGGTCCAGAAGTTCTTTTATATGAATTTCTAGAGCTTCTCTTGATTTTGGACTTGCTGGATATGCAGGTCTTCTTAAGAGTGGTGGATAAGGTCTCTCAATGTTAAGAATGATGTCAACTGAATGACCAATAATTGCTCCTAGAGGTTCTTTGTCTGAAGCAAATGCTCCTCTGTGGTCATACAAAAGGGAAGAAAGTTCATTCTGTTGTTTATCAGTCAGATGAAGGCTTATTTCATCCTCATTTAACTGTTCAGACTTTAATTTCTCTAACTCTAAGTTGACTGGTGATACTTTGTTTACTGTAATGTCTCTTTTAAATGGTAAAAAGGCAAATTTTTGGCGCTTATTGTCTCCAATAGTAAAGTATCTGTCTTTGTTGTTATGCAAATCTATCCCATACATGATTAAATAGTCATTTCCCAATATAAAATGGGTACTAGAGCAATTTTCCATAACAACAAATTCAACTGTAATTCTTAAATTCCCATTTATGCGTGGGAATATGACATTGGTCTCAAAAATTCCTAACTCTTTCATTGGATTACTTGCACTATTGGATTTTATACCATCAATTGGTAACAATTGGTCTTCAAAATTTGGTACACAAGTCTTAAGAAAAGATTTTCCAACACAAGAGAAGAAGGCTCCTGGGTCAAGTAAAAGTTTGGTGGGCTTGTTGTCAATCACCATTCCTGTTATACAGGAGTTACCAGCTGTATAAACTTTCCCCCTGTTTGGTTTTGTTTTCATAAGTTGTGCATCTTGAACTGTTGATAAATCAAGTTCACCATTGCTCAATTGTGGCAAGTGGGAATAAGATTCCATGATGTCAAAAGTGGAACTGATATTTTCTATATCTTTCAAAGATTCAGAAAATTTGGATGACTTATGTGAGCCTTAGACGTAATTTCATATACCCAAAAGACCACAAATATAAAAATAACATATTAATATAAATAAAATAAATTTATTTATATTATTAAAAAAAAAAAATCAAAATATAAATATAAAATTATATCAAAAATAAAAAATTAATTACAATTTAAAAATAAAAAAATACATTAAAATTTTGTAAGTATAAAATTACATTTATACTTGAAAAAATTAAGTAAAAATGAAATTTTAACAAAATTGTGAAAAAATAAATAAATTTGGAAAAAAGCTAAATAAAAATTATTATATCTTTTTATCCAATAAATAAACCCATAAAAATTATTTCACCATTGGATTCCTCATAAAAAATCAGGTGGGGTCACCTTTGAGTGTAATTCTTGTAACTCAACTGTAAATAAGCTTAAATTAAGTTTTTAGTATTTTCAATACAAAGTTGAAAATCCTCAAAACTTTAATTTAATTCACACCACATGTGGTGTTAACCATCAAATTTTGTGTTAAAATTGAGGTGTTGTGTTTAGTTTAGAAGTTATGAGGAATTGAAGTATTTTCAATTGAATTCAATTGAAATGTCAAAATGTGCGCGTGTATTACATAAGTGAGCTTTGATTTACATATGAGGTGTCAATTATTACTGTGTTGTACTGTACAATTGAATTGAATTACATATGTAAATTATAAGTAAAATACATGATGAGGAATTAAAGGAAAAATAAATTGGAAAGATTAAATTTGGGGGGGGGAAGGAACTCCAGCTCTAAGGGGGAGCTAGACCCCCAAAATCCTTGCTGACAGGCCTGGGATGTCAAAATTCACACAAAAGTTCATCACTTTTGGCCTGGAACTGAGTTACAGGGTCTGTGAACTCAATTGATGATGAGGTTTTGATACCAACTGGGGTAGTTTTAGCTGTTGCCAAGAGGGTAAAACTACCCTTAAGATAAAACAATCATAGTAAAAACAGTTTTTACTGGTTTCTACGCCTCTGACACACATTCTGACGTGTTTTGAAGGCTCTAGGCCTGGTATTGCTATAGTAATGGCTGATTTAAGGGTCTAAAATGGCTAAAAATGGCTAAAACTGGCTTAAACCAGCCCTTTTTGGTCTGAACCAGGGTTCAATGATGCCATAATTGGATTTTCTGTTGTCAGACTGTTTTTCATGACTGAAAAGAGTAAATTTTACTTTTGGAGTAAGAGAATTGGTGGCTATAAAAGAATGTCTTCTTTGCCCCACTTTTCTCTTCATGTTAGAATCTTTTCCTTTTATTGATTAGTTTAAACACTGTTAAACCAATCAATAAAAGATTCCAACCACCATTTTTTAAATCATTTTAATCCTTTTAACCACGTGAAAAAATCATTCTAATCATTGTTTGTAACTCTTATAATCATTTTTACCCCTGAACCACCCCAAAAGTGAATTAAAGCATCTTTCATCACTGTAAACTTTGTCACTTTGTTTCCAAATTCACTCTGGTCACTTTTGGGCATGTTTTCTCTTTAATATTCCTTTTAAAGACTCTGTTCTTGAATTAATTGCTTGCAGTTCTTTTCTCAATTAATTCCAATTGAAATTGCTCTTGAAGAAATTTCTTTTGTAGCCTTAAAATATCTCTTGTAGAGTATTTTTTGGATAAATTTTTATTGTTGGTAAAACAATAAATTTTTATAATATTATTGTTTTATACTAATAAAGTTCTAAACAATAAAATTGGCGTGTTTTCCCTTAAAAATAATATTTCATACTATTCTTAATTGATTTTTACCTTATACAAATTTTGAGGACAGGAAAAGTACTTGATTTTTAATCAAAGTTTCATATCCACACCTTACAACTTATCATCTGAATTGTCTTCAATTATGTCTTCTTTTTCAACATTAGGTTCTTTTTCAATGTCAATTTCATTGATTTTCCCTCTTTTTGGACATGTATTGGCTAAATGGGCGGTAATTTGGCAAATATGGCACTTTCTGACTGTATCTGCAGATTTATACTTAATATTACTAGAATTTTCTTTGGAGTTTTTGTCCACAGAATCTTTTCAAGGTGTATTAAACCTTGTTTTGAGATTCACCTTACTAGAACCAATTTTGGCTCTGGTGGTTACTTCTCCAAATATATTGATAATATCTTCTGCTGAAGACTGTTCAGTAGTCCTGCTTTTGACAGCATGCTCTAAGTCTCCTCCACATTGTCTCAGAATTTTTCTATGGATCATAAATTCTGACATGTCTGGATATAATGCTGTTAATCTTTGTTTTTGTTGGCAAAACCATGGTAAAGCTTTGTCTTTATCAGAATTAAATTTGGCAGATTCAAAGGCTGTTTCAACTTTAAACCTCCAAGCATCATTTGCCCATTTGTTAATGATTTGGGTTTTCCACCAAGTCCAACTCTGGTGTCCATGTGCTTGTCTTATTTTGATGTACCATCTGCGAGCTGATTTAGTAAACATGGTGTTAAATCTTGCTGTTACCAATCTGTCTGGTAATTCAAAATCTTCTTTGATCATGTCAATACCTCTAATGAGTTCCATATGGTCATACTTTCCTTCACCACTGAAGTGAGGCCATTCTTTAAGTTTTGGAACTTCTTCCGAGAGTGCTTGGCCCATTGATGGTTCCAAGTTATGGAAAGAAGTAGAAAATTCCTCTTTTAAGTGTGAATTTTCAATATCCAATAGTTGTGGATTAGGAATTCTTGCTCCCTCATTTTGGTTCAGAGGTGTAGACATTCTTGGCATGGTGTTTAGCAGTTGTTCAATATCATTCATTTTACTGTTGTTACACCTTTGTGAATTTCTTAATTCATGTTGTAAGCTTTTTATAGAGTCTCTGACATTCTTTTTATGATCATCCTCTTTATATGTAAGCTCATTACATAATTCTGTTTGTTTAGTATTATCAGATATGACTTCATTTAACTTTATTTTTAAGTTTGATATTTCCTCTTTTGAGGTATCAAAATACTTTTTCAAGGAAATTGTATTTGTCTTTACTTCAGCAAATGATTATGAAATATCATCAAGAGCTTTTTTATTATCTTCTATGATAGTGTTTATGGCTTGTTTCATTCTTGTTTCAATTATGTCATCAATATTGAATTTAGAATATTTATCTGTTAATTCTTTAATAATTGCAGATTGTTCATTTATTTTAATTCCAAAAGAATTATCATTATTGGAAGTTTTTATTGTTCTTAAAGCTCTTTCAAAGCATTTAAGTGTATCATTTATTTGGCTCAGACTCAAGTTATTTGTTTTAAGATTGTCACAAGTTGATGTATTTTTATCAGAAAGATGACTTTTTATGTCAGAAATAGCTTTATACAACTCTGGAATACAATTAAAAGTATCAGAAATCATTTTTGATATTTTAATCTGGCTTTCTCCTTCTTCCGTAATTCCATCATGGTTCTGGCCATCTGAAATACATTTTCCATGGCATCCTGTTGAATCTTTGGGATTCTGTAGCCCTGGCTGTAGGGTTTTGGGGCTGGTGCCTTCCCTTTGGCCTTGCTTGGAGCTTGTGGCTTCTTTTTCACATTGGAATTGCTGCTGCTGGCCACTGGGGCTGTTTTTGGCACTGGTTTGGGTGGTGGAGGGTTGTTTTTCCTCCATTCTAGTGTCAACAGAATCATGTTTTTCTTCTCCATCAATGGATGCCATCCATTGAGCAATTTGCAAGTATTGGGATGACCCAGGAACTTTCTCACAGTCAGGTAAGAATTCATGCAGTTCTTCCACAGGTGTGCAAGGATCTGGTACTCCTTGAACTGAAGTGCATTGTTCTATGCACTGTGGCTGGCTTTGTATATGTCCACAGAGGCTTGTTGTGGCAGTTTCAGCTCTTTTTGAAGGTAAAATGGTATTATCAGCTTCAGAATGACCCATTTTAGTTGTTTGGAAGTCATCAACTGACCCTTTTCCTTCTGTACCTGATTGGCCTCCGCCATAATCACGTCTATTACCTTTCTGGGAGCTACTTGAGGGGTTATAGCTGGCTCCTGACCTGGTTTAAGGCATAATTATGGTCAAAAAAGGCTTAAAATAGTAATTTTACGTCAAAAAACTTACTATTGGCCAAATCTTTGGCTTTCTGAAGAGTATTATCTATTTCTAAGATGACTAATTCAGAAGAAATTGGCTCTGGTTGAATATTCTGAGTCACAATAATAGTACTATTATGATCAGAATTAACAGTACTGGCAGGAATAAAGCTGGTTCCTGTTGAGGCTGTTTCAATGTTTTCTTGTCTTACCACGTTGTCAGACACTAAAATTAATGAAAAAACCAATTAATTAAGTAAAAAAAAATATTTTCAAAAAGAAATGAAAATATAAGCCCCACTTATAATATGAATTTTTTTGTATTTTTTATGGATTTTTTGATTATAAGTATTTTATATATGTGTTTAAATTTTTCAATATAAGAAAAAATATTTAAAAAGAGGAAAAAAAAAATATGTCACAAGTAAAATATCGCGGCTGGGCCCCCAAATGTAGGGTGTGGATATGAAACTTTGATTAAAAATCAAGTACTTTTCCTGTCCTCAAAATTTGTATAAGGTAAAAATCAATTAAAAATAGTATGAAATATTATTTTTAAGGGAAAACACACCAATTTTATTGTTTATAAATTTATTAGTATAAAACAATAATATTTTAAAAATTTATTGTTTTACCAATAATAAAAATTTATCCAAAAAATACTCTACAAGAGATATTTTAAGGCTACAAAAGAAATTTCTTCAAGAGCAATTTCTATTGGAATTAATTGAGCAAAGAGCTGCAAGCAATTAATTAAAGAACAAAGTCTTTCAAAAGAATATTAAAGAGAAAACATGCCCAAAAGTGACCAGAGTGAATTTGGAAACAAAGTGACAAAGTTTACAGTGATGAAAGATGCTTTCATTCACTTTTGGGGTGGTTCAGGGGTAAAAATGATTATAAGAGTTACAAACAATGATTATAATGATTTTTTCACGTGGTTAAAAGGATTAAAATGATGCAAAAATGGAGGTTGGAATCCTTTATTGATTGGTTTAACAGTGTTTAAACTAATTAATAAAAGGAAAAGATTCTAACATGAAGAGAAAAGTGGGGCAAAGAAGACATTCTTTTATAGCCACCAATTTTCTTACTCCAAAAGTGAAATTTACTCTTGTCAGTCGTGAAAAACAGTATGAAAACAGAAAAGCCAATTATGGCATCATTGAACCCTGGTTTGGACCAAAAAAGGGCCGGTTTAAGCCATTTTTAGCCATTTTAGCCATTTTAGACCCTTAAATCAGCCATTACTATAGCAATACCTGGTCTAGAGCGTTAAAAACACGTCAGAATGTGTGTAAGAGGCGCAGAAACCAGTTAAAACTGTTCTTTCTAAGTTTGTTTTATCTTAAGGGTAGTTTCACCCTCTTGGCAGCAGCTAAAACTACCCCAGTTGGTATCAAAACCTCATCATCAATTGAGTTAAGAGACCCTGTAACTCAATTCCAGGCCAAAAGTGATGAACTTGTGCATGAATTTTGACATCCCACGCCTGTCAGCAAGGATTTTGAGGGTCTGGCTCCCCCTTAGAGCTAGAGTTCCTTTTCCCCCCAATTTTAATCTTTCTGATTTATTTTTTCCTTTAATTCCTCATCATGTATTATACTTATAATTTACATATGTAATTTAATTGAATTGTACAGTACAATACAGTAATAATTGAAACCTCATATGCAAATCAAAGTTCACTTATGTAATACACGCGCACATTTTGACATTTCAATTGAATTCAATTGAAAATACTTCAATTTCTCATAACTTCTAAACTAAACACAACACCTCAATTTTAACATAAAAATTGATGGTTAACACCACATGTGGTGCGAATTAAATTAGAGTTTTGAGGATTTTCAACTACTTAATTTAAGCTTATTTAGAGTTGAGTTACAAAAGTTTCACTCAGAGGTGACCCCACCTCATTTTTTATGAGGAATCAAATGGTGAAATAATTTTTATATTTTTATTTATTGGATAAAAAGTTATAGTAATTTTTATTTAACTTTTTTCCAAATTTATTTAATTTTTTACAATTTTATAAAAAATTAATTTTTGCTTAATTTTTTCAAGTATAAATGTAATTTTACAATTTCAAAATTTAATGGAATTTTATTTTGAAATTGTAATTAAATTTTTAATTTTATGTTTATATTTTGATTTTTATTTTAATAATATAAATAAATCTATTTATTTATATTTATATGTTAATTTTGTATTTTGTGGTCTTTTGGGCATATGAAATTACCTCTAAGGCTCACACTACATTTCAGATAATGTAGAGAAAGGTTTCATCAGGCCAAGCTCCTCTTCAACAGGAGAACAAGTCCCTTTTGCAAAGAAAAAGGATGGTGGCCTTCGTTTGTTTGTTGACTACTTCAAACTTAATGCTGTCACTAGGAAGAACAGGTATCCTGTTCCTCCAATGAATCAGCTTCTTACCATCTTTAACAGTGCTACATCTTCTCCAAGATAGATTTTGCATGCTGCTTATAACCTCTTGAGAATCAAAGAGGGGGATGAGCACTTAACTGCCTTTAGAGCTAAAGATGTTAGCTATGAATATTTGGTTATGCCATTTGGCTTGACAAATGCTCATGCTTCATTCCAGAATCTTGTGAATGATATCTTTGCAGATTTCTTGGATATTTTTGTTGTAGTATACTTAGATGATATTATGGTCTTCTCTAGTTCTCAGGAGGAAAATGTCAAACATGTGGCCTCTGTTCTTCAAAGACTGAAGGACAATAATTAGTTTGCCAAAGCCTCAAAGTGTGTATCCCATGCCTCAAGCGTGGAATACTTGGGCTATGTTGTTTGAAGTGAAGGCCTCAAGATGAATTCTTCCAAAGTTCAGAAAATTCTCAATTGTCCTCAGCCAAAGAACATCAAAGCACTCCAATCTTTCCTTGGCTTTTCCAACTTTTATCATTGTTTCATTCAAAATTATTCCAAAAAAATCTCTTCTCTCACTTCCCTGCTGAGAAAAGATTCTCCTTTCATCTTTAATGAGGAGGCTCTTAGTCAATTTCAAATACTCAAAGAAGCTTTCACCACTTCCCCTATCCTATCCCATTTAAATCCTTCTCTACCAACTATTGTAAAGAATGATGCTTCTGATTATGCCTTGGGTGCTGTACTGAGTCAGGTGAATGACTCAGGAAATAATCTCATTGCATTTGATAGTTGCAAGCTCCTCCCAGATGAGCTCAACTATGAAATTCATGACAAGGAACTCCTTGGAATAGTTTGGGCTCTCAAGTGCTGGTGAGCCTTTCTTCTTTCTCTTTCTGATTCCTTTGAAGTCTTGACAGACCACTCTTCCCTTCAATATTTTATGTCTTCCAAAGTCCTTACTTGCTGTCAAGCCCTTTGGTCAGAGTTTCTCTCTGAATTTCACTTCTCTATCACTTACTGCCCAGGAAGACTGGCCACTTTACCAGATGCCTTGTCATGTTGGGACAACATGTACCCACAGGGGGGGGGGTGGACTTCATCAGAAATAATCCTCAGAACTTTCATCAAGTTCTCAAGAAAAATGAAATTAAAAAGTCAAGATTTTACTCAATCAAAGCTGAAGTTTTCTCAGATTTAGTTGATCAAATTCAGAATGCAGTATGGCAAGGAAACGATTATAAGGAAATTTTCAGGCAATTAGCAAGAGGCAAATCAGTCTCAGATTATAATCTTGAACCTCAAGCCAAATTTTTATTATTCAAAGATAGAGTAGTCATCCCAAGCAATCATGAACTTCAATTGGATATCCTTCAACAGCATCATGACTTACCATTGGCTGGCCACCCTGGCTGTCAGGCTGAGTCTATATTGAAGTAGTAACAAGAGTATTTACAACTAGAATTATGACTGTGACACGTAGAAAATTGATTTATAATAAGAGTTTTTGATTTAAAAGATGATTTATAATGTAATTAAGGGGTTCTACTATTGGAAAATAGTGGTGGTGAGCGCTATTGAGAACCCAGGGTGCAATCTTAGCAGTTGGGTTACTATAATAAGAGTTACAATAATTAAATATATAATTATACCTGTTTATTACCCAAGAGTAAAACTGTTTTTGACAGTTTACTACGTAGGGTATTCAAGAGCAGGATGAGGAAAGGGTTTTGGCAGTGAAAGGCCCTCCTTTTATCCTGAAATTGAGGTGAAAAGGTTGTTAGACCTTTTCACGTAGAGGAAGTGAAGATTTTTCACTCCTCATGACAGGCTTGTGGTTTGCAAACAGCCTGTATACCCTGTATTGGGCTCAGATGTGGTTTTGAAACCACATCTGGGCAGTTTTCACCAATACAGGGTGAAAATTTTCATCTGGGGACCTCACAGCCTGATTCTGACGTGTATGACGCGTAGAATGCTGTACAGAAACTGTATGGGACCCCAGTATTGACTGAAATATGAGGTATTGAAGTAAAAACATGCTTCTTCGTCTATTTGACACCTCATATTCATGGTTATAGGGTATTATCCCATGGTAAGGCTGTATATGACAGCAGGTGGGATTTTTACCTTAAAATTGTCATAACTCTGTCAGTTTTTGAGATATCAAGCTCAAAGTTGGTTCATTGAATAGCCCTGTATGAGCTCTATACAATGGTACCCAACTTGACAAGGTTATCCTTAAATATGGCAAAGTTATCCCATGTACAAGTGTTTTTATACATTGGCGTGTTTTGGGCAAAAGCTGTATTAAGCTTGTTTGGCCAATAACTTCTGTTCTAGTTGAGATATGAGGAAATGGATGAAACCATCAGATAGCCCTTATTGTGATCTTTCCAAAAAGATCCCACTTTAAGTATCTCACACTAAAACTGTAAAAGTTAGATGAGAGGTGAATGTTTTGTTCACCCTTATTTGGTCTGAATTTGACCATAACTCAAGTAATACTGGTGCTAGCTCAATTTGGCTAGTACCATTGGATAGCCCTGGCTTAGAGCTTCATTTTGAATACCCATTTGATGGGGTTAAGCCTCTCCTTCTAGCTTTTAGATGAGAGGTGAAAATTAAGGTTTATGCTCAGCAATAATTTTGAGTAGGAATAACTTTGTTATTTCTTGTCCTATGGTGATGGGACTTATATTTTCAGGAAGAGGTGAGTTTCCTCTTTCTTTTGATACCTTTTGGGCTAATTTGGCTCAGCTCCATGTTTTGGTGGTATTTTGGCTATACCATTGGTTTATGGTATTTTGGCTGTCATGCTTGTGCTCTGGTTTGGAGTCACAGGCTGACATACCCTCCCTCTAAAAAAGGCTCATCATTGATGAGACTGTTCAGTCCTCCTAGAGGCTCTGAATCTCCTTAAATGAAGGTTCCCATCTGGTATGGCATCCTCTGCCAACCATTTGTCTTTGTCAGCTGTCTGGTTCTTGAATCTGACTAGATATTGTCTCTGATCCTTCCCATTAAGTCTGATTTTTCTGGCCCTGATGATTTTACTCACAGGTCCAGGAGAGTCTTCTACTTCCACTATTTCTGGTGGAGTAATGTTTTTCTTCCTGGAGGGGAATTTATCCTCCTCTGTTTGGAAGTATGGTTTGACCAGGCTCACTGGAAAGACTGGGTGTTTCCTAGAAAACTCCTCAGTGAGCTTGACCTCTACTGCATTCCTCCCTATCAACTTAATGATAGTGAAGGGCCCTACAAATGAGTCTCTCATTTTCTTAGGTCCTTTGAGGTTGTTAAAGTTCAGTGTAGACACTAACACCTGGTCCCCTTCCTTGAAGTCAGGTTCCATATGTGACTTGTCCCACCTTTGCTTGTTGTACTCTTTGGCCTCAGCTATGCATTTGGCAGCAGTATCACAGGCTTTCTTCCACATATCATGGAAGTCTTTGGCTGTGGGGTGGATGGTCAGAAGATTTTTCTTCAAGTGATCCACAGGTAACAGGGGATTCCACCCTTTCTCTACCAGTGCAGGTGTTTTTCCTGTGGTAGAGTGCTGGCTTGTATTATAAGCCAGTTGGACTGCTGGTAAGAGGGTGACCCAATCATGGGTATATCCCTCATGGTCCTTGTATTCCATGCCATAGGCACAGAACCTCCTGAGGATGTCCTCCATTGTTTGGATCATCCTCTCAGCTAGGCCATCTGTTTGTGGATGGTAAGCTGTGGAAAAAGCAAGCTTGGTGCCAAGCATGTCATATAAATTGGTCCAAAATTCAGATGTAAATTTTGGGTCCCTGTCACTAATTATGATCTTAGGGACTCCACAGGTGGATATGATGTTATTCCAAAATAACAGAGCAGTGTCCATGGCTGTGTCCTCTTTATGGCATGGTAGACATCTCATGCTCTTGCTGAACCTATCAACTATGATTAAGCAGGCATTGTAGTTTTCTTTGCCTCCTGGGACAAGTCCTGTGACCCAGTCCATGTTGATGGTTTCCCATGGGTGTTTGGGTTCTTCTATGTGTTGAAGCAACCCATATTTCTTCCCATGTTTTCTATTTGCCTTTTGGCATCTTTCACAAGTGTTGATATATTCACTCAACTCTTGCTCCCACTTGGGCCACCAAGCTGTGCTTGCTACCCTCTCCTTAGTCCTGTCCTCACTCATGTGTCCCAAGTAGGGGTAGTCATGGCATTCCTGCAGGATTAAAGAGATGTGGTCTCTGTCTATCACTGTGAGTGCACTGGTGTGCTTGTCTCTGTGATAAATCAGGCCATCTATAAGGAAGAATTTATTGTCCTTATAGGCCCTCAACCAGGGTTCCTCCAGCTGGGTTTCCAGTTCTGGGCTCCTGTATTTTTGCTGAAGGAGTTGCATTAGTATGCTACACTGTTTGTGTTTAGCATAAGATTTCAGTACTGCATTGAAGAATTCATTGTGCAGTTCTGAGGAACTTATCCCCAGTATGGGGGTTTCTGTCCCTTCTGAATCAGTGTTTCCACTGTCAAGGGTACCACTCCCTGGTGCCCATTCAGAGAATCTGAAGTTCTTCTTCCTATCTATTTCCATAAAATGGATAGGAATTTTTGCAGCAACTTCAGGGTCATAAGCTGGATTGCTTTTGACATTGTCCAGTGGCCATCTGCTAAGGCCATCTGCATTGGTATGGCTTTTACCTTCCTTGTATATGATGGTCATGTTCCCTCTATACTCCTGGATGGCTATTTGCCATCTCAGCATGTGTCTATTAGTAGTCTTCATGTTTAGTAAAGACTTCAAGGCTGTGCAGTCTGTCTAGACTTCAAAGACTGCACCCTCCAAATAGTAATGGAGTTTTTCTAGAGCCCAGACTAGACATAAACATTCTGTCTGGGTGGCCCCATACCTGGCTTCTGAATCTTTCAGCTGCCTGGAGATGTAACATATTACACCTTCTCTTGGTTCACCATCCACAATTTGTCTTTGGTGAAGGGCTGCTCCCAAGCCTTGGCTGCATGCTGCATCTATATATAACTTGAATGGTAGTTCAAAGTCAGGCAAGATGAGCACAGGTGCATTAGTGAGTTCATATTTGATCCTCTCATATGCATCCCTCCTTTCCTTAGTTATTTCAAAAACTACATCCTTTGAGCATAACTTGTATAAACTACTGGTTATGTGTGCAAAGTTCTTAATGTGGTTTCTATAGTAGCTAGCAAACCCAAGGAAAGATTGCATCTCTTTGATGTTCTTTGGTACTGGCTTTTGCAGTACTGCTGCTACTTTGTTCTGGTCAATTGCCAGACTAAGGCCTGAGACTTTGTGTCCTAGAGCTAGCAGCTCTTGTTGGCCAAAACTACACTTTTTAAGTGAAATTTTCAGATTGATGGGTGTACATTTACTTAGCACTCTGTCTATGTATTGTACATGGTCTTCCCATGTCTCTGAGTATATAATGATATCATCAATGTATACTACCATCCAGCCTTCCATTATTTCTTCTTGAAATATGGTGTCCATCATCCTTTGGAAGTGAGCTGGTTCATTCTTGATGCCAAATGGCATCCTGGTGTACTCATATATGCCCATATGGCATATAATTCTGAGTAATTTCATGGAGTTTGGTTTAACTCCATTTTGGTGGAAGCCCTTCATACAATCCATCTTAGTTATATATTTGGCTTTGGCCAATTTATCCAAGGCATGAGGTATCCTTGGTATAGGATACCTGTCTGCTTTTGTGTAGTTGTTCAGGGCTCTGAAGTCTCCACACAGTCTAGACTTGCCATCATGCCAGGTGATTAGGACAGGAGTGGTGATTTCCACTATTTCATTATGTCCAATCTTCCTAATGACATCCATGTCCAAGAGTTCATGGATATGTTTCTCAATCTCTTTCCTGGTCTCCAGACTTGCTGGGTAAGGAGGTCTCCTTAAAATGGGTGGATAAGGCCTTTCTACATCCAGATATAGTTCTATATCATGGCCTTTGATCTTGCCTAATGGTTCTTCACCAATGGCAAATGCTGGTCTATTCTTCCTCAGCATCTTCAGTAAACTTAGCTTTTGTTTACTGGTGAGGGTAGTGCTAAACTGTCCCTCTCTGAATTCTTTCAGAAGTTCTTCCAGTGGGTCCTGAGAAGATATCTGGTATATATCAAGAGAAAATTTCTTTTCCTTGTTAGTACCAATGGTAATATGCCTATTTTTACTATTGTAAATATCTATGCCATACATCCTCTGGTAATCTGTTCCCAGTAAAAACCCTTGGATATGGGCATCTTCAAGCACTACAAACTCTGGGTTGAGTCTGATATTACCTTTTCTGTGGGGTATAATTATCTCTTTGATAATTGTCCCAATAGAGGTCATCTTTCCAGATGCACTCTTAAAGTTTTTTGCCCTGGTGGGCAAGAGTTCTTTTTCCCAGTTTGGGAAGTGGTTATCCAGATAATTTCTGGCCACTATGGAGCAGTGTGCTCCACTGTCAATGATCAGTGGGTGTTGAGCATTGTTAATACATACAGTCATTTTTGTGGCTGTTCCATGTATATATGCCATTCCTTTGGTTGGTGTAACCAGGAATGTTTGTGCATCTTGTGTGTGTTTACACAAGTTCTTGTTGGCAGTGTCTTGTGGCATGCCTGCTTCCAACTGTATATCCTGGATTTCTAGTGGGGTTTCCTCTTGGTATTCCACTAGAAATTCCTCTCTTGGGTCTTGATCCTCATCAGATGGTTCTCTGATGGCATCACCCATAGAGTCTGATTCAGAATCCTCTGTTGGGGGTTCTTCTTCAGGGACTTTTTCTATAGCATAGACTTTTTTCTTTGCTTTTGGACAGTTGTTGGCATAGTGGTCTGTTGAACCACAATTGTGACAAGAATTCTTCTTCTTTGCCACTTCTGCCACTCTTTCTCTGGGTTTGTCTTTAAAATCTACCCTGAAAGGTTGTTTCTCTTTGAAATTATTGCTCCTATATGGGGTGAATTTCCCTATATTAGTCCTTTTCCTTATGTCTTGTAAGGTATTGGCTATATCATCTAGAGTGCAATTTTGGTTGCATCTGCACTTTACTGCATGCTCTAGTTCTCCTGGCAGTTGTGTCAGAAGTTTATGATTCCTCATTTGAATGTTCATTTGAGGATCAATGGCTCTAAGTCTTTTAGACTGTCTAAGACACCACTCATATGGATCTTTGTCCACAGAGTATTTGTCATTTTCAAATGACATGGTCTTTTGCCATATCCAAGTTCCATTACTGTACTTTTGGATTATTTGACTCTTCCACCATGGCCAGTTCCTTCTGCCATGGATTTCTTTCATTTCAGTGTACCATATACTTGCATGACCTTTAAATGCAGTATTTAGTCTAGCCGTAATCCAGTAATCTGGTATGCTTGGTACATCAATGAAGAGTCCATCAATATAATCTATGAGTTCCATATGATCATATTCTCCTGATCCAGAGAATTTGGGCCAGCTTGAGGCCTCAGGAAGCTGTTTCAAGGCTTCCTTCTCTGAATAAGACATGCCATCTCCATCCTGGTATTGTGATGGAGATCTTGCCTTATTCAACAACATGGCATCTGGTTTGATGTCATCTGGTTGATATGGATTCTCTATAGCTTGGCCTTGTGGTTGGGGCTTCAAGCTATGGTAGGCATCAAACAATTTGTTGATGTCTTGGTTCAGACACTCCCTGTCCCTGCTACTATGGTGTTGTTCTTCAGAGACTTGATTCAGTCTCTTGTTGGTTTCTTCAGAGGCTTTGCTCAGTTGAGCATATCCTTCCTGAAGGTTTTTAACTATCTGCTCCAATGAGGCTTGAGTTTTTCTCATCCTCTCTCGGGCAGCTGCAAATTCTGTAGCCTGCTTTGCAGATTGCTCAGCATATTGGGACATTTGTAACCACAGTGTGTCACTGTTGATGTTACTCTCAGATGTGATAATGTTATTTTCAGTCTGAGTGGGGGTAATGTTTCTATTACTAGGACTACTGATTCTAGAGTGGTTTACAACTACTTCTGGTTGTTGTGTACTTCTTTTACCAAATCTAACAGCTTCTGGATAATGGGGTCTGACTCTTTCCTCCTCTGGTTGAAGGAGGTTTTGTTCTTGCCCTTGTTGCCTTGTCTTCTCCTGGAAACTTCCTGGAATTGTGAAGAATGGTGACTCTTGGCCACTGATCTGCTGGTTTCTGAATGGTGTGAAGCCACTGGAGAGCTGATTTGGCTTGCTCCTTGTGAACCTGAAGGAATCTGAGTAGGCCCTGTCTGGGTTAACTGTTCTTCTATAGCTTGGATAGTGGCTTGATTCTCCCTTATCCTCTGTGCCCTTGCCTCCAGGAGTCTGTGCTGCCTGGTAGGATTCCAACCCTTGGTGATTACCATAAGGTCTTTGAAGTCTATCTCTTTGAGACAGATCTTCTGGCAACTTGATCCCAGTTCTGCCCAGTGAGTTGCTAGGTTGAACCTCTTGTTGTCCATGCTCCATTGAAACAAATCTTTGAGGAGTTGGTGGTTTTGAAGAACTTGATCCATATCCTTCCAGTCCTCTGGTTTGAGGTTTCTGTTGAATTGGAGTGTGAATGGCAAGGTTGATATTATCTCCCTCATTGTTTTGCCATCCACCACTGTGTCCAATGTGTCTTCTTTCAGGTCTTCTGGTTCTAGACATTCCTGCTCTGTCCTCTGGCTGGTTCCTTTGGAAGCCAAGGTCTCTGAGGTATGCAGGGGACATATCAGTGTTTGCAAGCAGTCAAAAACTTTATGTTCTTAGGGTATTTACCTTTGACTGTGCCTTGTACAAATTTGTTATCTGCTGATTTGGGCAGTTTGCCTTTGGAAGTTACAACTGGGTTAATAATTGTAATCTTCCCTGTACAAGTGGTTAAGGTTGGTTTACCTTGTATTGATGCAGAGTTTCGTGGTTTTCTACTTCTCTGAGTGGCTATTGGTGTCCACTTCTTGGCTGTAATCAGGCCTTCACTAAGCCTTTTTCCTTTGCCCTTGCTGCCCTCTGGTTCAGAGGGTGTCACTGGTATGTTGGCCTGTGACTGGGTCTCAAGTGGTATGAAGTTTTCTTCCACTGAATCAAACAGGAAAAAGAGGGCTTATGTCAGTTAAGACTTCTTAAAAGGCTGATTTTGCACGTCTAAGAATGGCCTCTGGGCTTGTATTTTACTACAATATGCCCTTGTATAGTGACAGTGTAATTGAATTAACAATTCCACGTCAAAAATACAGCTTATTGATAAGTGGTATACTGTTTTGTATACCAATATCTTACAGAATACTTGTTATCAGCAAGTATAATCTGTCAAAAGATGGTGTATTACAGGGTAATTGAGTTAAAAATGTGCCCAAACACGCCTCAACTGTTGGTTTATCAGTATGAGTTGTCTCAATTCAATTAAGAATCAGGACTGTATTAGTGGCTCAATGTGTTTTAATATGCAAAAACACGCCAAAAATACTGGTCTTATGGTTATTAACCACTAGACAAATACTCTTAAATATATGAGTATTATTAGATTTTCAAAAATAAATATATATAAAATATATTTTATAAAAGAAAATGACGCCTAAAAAGATAAAACATGTGTCAATAAATCATAAAAAGAGAAAAAACTTACTTGTAAAGGTCCAAAATAAGTTAAAAACATGGCCAGGCCCCCAAAATGTCAGGCTGAGTCTATATTGAAGTAGTAATAAGAGTATTTACAACTAGAATTATGACTGTGACACGTAGAAAATTGATTTATAATAAGAGTTTTTGATTTAAAAGATGATTTATAATGTAATTAAGGGGTTCTACTATTGGAAAATAGTGGTGGTGAGCGCTATTGAGAACCCAGGGTGCAATCTTAGCAGTTGGGTTACTATAATAAGAGTTACAATAATTAAATATATAATTATACCTGTTTATTACCCAAGAGTAAAACTGTTTTTGACAGTTTACTACGTAGGGTATTCAAGAGCAGGATGAGGAAAGGGTTTTGGCAGTGAAAGGCCCTCCTTTTATCCTGAAATTGAGGTGAAAAGGTTGTTAGACCTTTTCACGTAGAGGAAGTGAAGATTTTTCACTCCTCATGACAGGCTTGTGGTTTGCAAACAGCCTGTATACCCTGTATTGGGCTCAGATGTGGTTTTGAAACCACATCTGGGCAGTTTTCACCAATACAGGGTGAAAATTTTCATCTGGGGACCTCACAGCCTGATTCTGACGTGTATGACGCGTAGAATGCTGTACAGAAACTGTATGGGACCCCAGTATTGACTGAAATATGAGGTATTGAAGTAAAAACATGCTTCTTCGTCTATTTGACACCTCATATTCATGGTTATAGGGTATTATCCCATGGTAAGGCTGTATATGACAGCAGGTGGGATTTTTACCTTAAAATTGTCATAACTCTGTCAGTTTTTGAGATATCAAGCTCAAAGTTGGTTCATTGAATAGCCCTGTATGAGCTCTATACAATGGTACCCAACTTGACAAGGTTATCCTTAAATATGGCAAAGTTATCCCATGTACAAGTGTTTTTATACATTGGCGTGTTTTGGGCAAAAGCTGTATTAAGCTTGTTTGGCCAATAACTTCTGTTCTAGTTGAGATATGAGGAAATGGATGAAACCATCAGATAGCCCTTATTGTGATCTTTCCAAAAAGATCCCACTTTAAGTATCTCACACTAAAACTGTAAAAGTTAGATGAGAGGTGAATGTTTTGTTCACCCTTATTTGGTCTGAATTTGACCATAACTCAAGTAATACTGGTGCTAGCTCAGTTTGGCTAGTACCATTGGATAGCCCTGGCTTAGAGCTTCATTTTGAATACCCATTTGATGGGGTTAAGCCTCTCCTTCTAGCTTTTAGATGAGAGGTGAAAATTAAGGTTTATGCTCAGCAATAATTTTGAGTAGGAATAACTTTGTTATTTCTTGTCCTATGGTGATGGGACTTATATTTTCAGGAAGAGGTGAGTTTCCTCTTTCTTTTGATACCTTTTGGGCTAATTTGGCTCAGCTCCATGTTTTGGTGGTATTTTGGCTATACCATTGGTTTATGGTATTTTGGCTGTCATGCTTGTGCTCTGGTTTTGAGTCACAGGCTGACACTGGCCAGGAGAAGACCCTCAAGCTCATAATTTTTTATTGGGCTGTCATGAATCAAATTTTAAAGGACTACGTGTCTTCATGTCAGCAATGTTCAAGAAACAAGAACATTCATCATAAGTAATTTGGATTACTCAAGCCTCTTCAAATTCCATCTGGTCCTTTGAATTCACTATCAATGGACTTGATCACTCAATTGCCTCTGTCAAGCAACTCTGATTCAATCTTAGTAGTTGTAGACAGATTCTCAAAAATTGAAATATTTATTCCAACTTATTCAACAATCACTGCTTTGGACTTAGCTCAAATCTTTATTAGTCATGTCTTTTCCAAACATGGTCTTCCAATGAGTATTTTTAGTGATAGAGGTTCATAGCTCAATTGTGTCAGAAGCTCCAGATATCAAGAGATCTTTCAACTGCCTTTCACCATGAAACAGATGGGCAGACAGAGGGGGTAAATGAGATTTTAGAACAGTATCTTTGGATGTATGTCAGGTACCATAAAGATGACTGGCACACCTGGCTCCCTCTGGCTGAATTTGCCTATAATAATGCAGAACATTCATCAACAAAATAGTCACCATTTCTCACCATTTATGGAAGAAATCCCAGCTTTTACTCAATTCACATTTCTCAAGATACACTTGGTGGAAAGGTACCAAAAAAACTCCAATCAGTACAGAAATTTGTCAAAGAAGAATTATAGTCAGCAATAAATTATTTTAAGAAGTATGCAGATAGAAATGGAGCAATTCCACCTGATTTCCAACCCGGGGACAAAGTATGGCTAGCTTCCCAGAGAATCAAGACAACAAGACCCACCAAGAAACTTTCAGAAAGATGGTTGGGACCCTTTGAAGTTCTCAAGCAGATTGGCAGCCATGCATATCACCTCAAGTTGCCTCAACAATGGAAGTCAGTTCACCCTGTGTTCCATGTGTCCTTGTTAGAACCAGTGAAGCAATCAACTATTCCAAATCAACATCAATTGCCACCACCACAAGTAATAGTGGAAGAGAAAGAAGAATAGGAAGTGGCTCAGGTTCTGAACTCAAAACTCAAGAGAGGTACATTATGGTATATAGTGGAGTGGAAAGGATTCAATGAAGACCCAGAAAGAACAACTTGGGAACCACCTTCCAACCTTACCAACTCCCAAGACCTTGTCAAGGATTTTCACACTTTGTATCAAGAAAAGCCTGGCCCAAATGCCTCAAGAGTTTGACTTATGGTGCTTGGTGGGGATTAGAGTTTATGAAAGTAAGTTCCTCTCCTGGCATGCACCTTTAAATGGGTACTCTACCAAACATGTTGTAAGCATCACCTTGGCCATTTTGTGAGCACTTGTAAATTTCTTTTGACAGGTTTAGAAGGCCTTTCAACATCAATACCCTCAAATTTGGACCTTTCATCAAGATATGGCCAAATTCCCTCTTTCCTTTTTATTCTTTTTCTTTCTTTCACAGTTATTTTTCCAAATTATGCCATTCAATATTATTCAAGACATTCTTTAGCTCAAATTCATTTATGGCAAAGTTTTCTATTCTTTTATGATGCTTGGTGGGGAGTGGAAGTTATGAAAGTAAGTTCCATCTCCTGGCATTCATCTCTGAGGGTTGTACTTCTTGTAAAACAACACCTTGGCTACTCCCTGAGCATCAAATGTTTGGTTTTATCTTTTTCAGGAAAATTATGGCCAAAATAAAGCAGCTCACCACAAGAAGATCAATCCTCAGAAGTTTTTCTTTATTCTATTTTCTTTACTCTCTTTTTCTCTCAACTCTTTCTTATTTTTATTACATTTTATTTTCTTTTTAATTTTATAATGTTATTTTTTATTTCTTGTTTTCAAAAACAGCAGTCATCTCCCATATCTTGTTTGGGGAGTCAGTTTATTTAATAATCAGAAAGCAAACACTAGTAATGATAAAGGCCAACTACAGATAATCCTCATCAAAATTTCTTCAATGCTTCTCTAAGCTTAACAACTATGGCATCTTCATAAGCAACTGCCTCCTTCGCCAAAGCAATAGTGGGTTCCCCTGGAGTAGCACTCTTCATAGCCTTGAACTCATCTTCAAGTCAAATTTCAAAGTCAGGACCAAGAAAGTTATGGACAATTGCAAGTCAGAAAGTCAATAACGGCAATTTGAACTGCAAGAATGGGTTGAAGCACAAGAAAAATAGAAGAAAAATCATGAAAAAAACTGTTCATAGGCCAAATTGGCCATTTTTATGCATTTTCGCACTTTTGCGCATTTTGTGCATAATACCAGCAAATAAACTTCAAAACATGTGAAAGGCCTTCAAAAACTCAAAAACAAAAGAAGTTGGTCTAATTGGGCATTTTGTGCACTTTGACGCATTTTGCACATTTTGGCCTCATTCTCCTTCAAAAACTTGGTTTTATTCAATTCTTGACCAAAATATGCCCTTTTAATCATATTGGCATGTTTCCGCACTTTTGCGCACTTCTGGCTATTACTTCTTCAAAGCATTAGAAAACCTCAAATACAGTGATTTAATCAATGATTCACCTAAATCTTCAATATCTTGCATTCTGCACACTTTTGCGCATTTTCCGCATTTTGGCTCTTTTGGGTAAAAAAAACCCATAAAACAACAAATTTGGGGAAAAATTCAAGGAAATCTGAAATATCTCAAAGCAAGAAAAAGGCCAATTTCAGCCCAATCTGAAAATGAAGACAAATTTGATGAAACAGCAGTGGGTTATTAGGACATAGACCTGAAATCACTATTCATCATGAGCCATGAGGACTCAAGACAAATTGAGTGAAGAACTCTGCAAGGAGAAGAAGATCAAAATAGAAGAAAAGGAGGAAGTGAAGAAAGTTCAAAGAAGGGGAGAAGGATCAGAATCAAGTCAAAGAAGAAGGACCTACAAGTTGGGAAGATGAAAGGGTTGGAAATTATGATTTATGAAGGGGAATTATGAGGGATTAAAATTGGGCAATTGGGGGGAAAAAACTTCAGTTGATCTTATCAAGAGTCACTACTCTTATGGTGCTCAGAGCTCGACACTTTCAAGAGGGGGGTAATGTCACAGCCATGGAGACAGGCAGGGCATTACCATTCATTACTAATGGAAAATTCTCCAACACCTAATCAGCAAGGGGTTTCATGAAAGATTCACAAAATACAGTTCCAAACCTCAATACAGCTCAATATAGGCAAAACCCAAATACGGGATTCACCAAATACAGGCCTGCCTTCAATACAGGTGCAAACACCTGTATTGATTCAAATATCTGTATTGGATACACCAATACAATTTCACATCTCAAATACAGGTTTCTACATCATACAATCATGGTTTCTCAACACTCAAACTTCAGGCTGGCACTTTTTACATATACCAGCCCCCTTTCACCCACCTGGGGGTTTTTCCCCCAGTTAATTATAATATTGGATTTATTATTTAATATTATTTTATTTCTCATTAAAGAAATATTATTTTATTAATTATTAAGTTAGTCTTTGCCTTCCCTCACCTGTTCAGTAGAGTCCTGGTGACCATATCCTTTATTAATTCTGTTCTCTTTTCTGAACAGGTTGAAACAGTGATACAGGATTATTTGTGGTTGGCTCTTTATTATTGCTTTTGTTTTTCTCTCATATCTTTTAATGCTTATTATTTGATGACTAGGAATTTATTCTCTTATTTCATTACTCTTATCATTTGAGTATTTATTCTGAGCCCTCCATAATTAAGTCTGTTCACTGAGTGCCAGGCCCCCTTCATTTAGAAGAGCCCCTGTGACACTTATTTTTGTTGATTATTACTTCAGTGCAGTGGCAGTACTTGTTGAAGAGAAATACTGGATCATTCCAGTTCATTCATTTGGAGCTGGCTATGGGGTTAGTAAGAGTTGACAAGACTTCTTGGTTTTTAATTTGGAGTTATAATCTTCTTAGTTAAGCAAATTGTGTTGACAAGTGCACACAAGGTGGATTTTGAGAGAGAACCACATTTAGTGACATCCAATTATGCTCTTGCTGTCCACCATGAATGATCTAGCTTCATTTTCATGTTGAGGCCTATCAATCTCTGTTTGAAGCTACCTCCAGGGTGTAATCAGTGGGGAACTATAGATCCCCCCTTTTTGGTTTGAATTGTCCCTCTTTTTCCCTTTTTTGTAATCAACACAATAGATAAAATAAGATAGAGTTAATATAAGCTTAATCATCTTTTTTTTTAAAAAAACCTTTATTTCAAGCTGGCTTTTATGAAACATCTCGAGCCCCTGGTTTTTTTTGTATAGTGTAGGTCAAGTTTCTATCAGAGTTGGTCCATGAACTTATATAACCCCTTCTTTAGGCCTCGGAATTATATCTAGTGGGATATCTTTTCTAGTATTATTCTTACACACTGCATGCTACCTTGCAATATTTTGAGTCGTGTAAAGTGATTTTGAATGATAGTGCTCTTTCTGTTTTAAGATGTGTTATGCACCTTTTGTTTATGTCTGCATGAATTATTTGAGTGATTATTCCTATTCTTCAGAGAAAAGAAATTATAATAACAAAATTCTATTTAGAATTTTGAAACTGTAGAGAGAAGTAGGATTTAATTGTTTAATTGAATGGAGCTGTTCCAATTAGAAATTATTTTTGCATGGTTTCATTCATTCTTCATCATAGTTTTTTTCTCTTTTATTTATAGCCGTCTAGTCCGTGATCGCTATAAGAAAGGAATCAGTTCAAATTAGCTAAAATTAAGAAATAGATTGTATATTTTTTTTAATTTATTCTGGAAATTAAAAATTAAAAGAAAAAGAAGAAGAGGAGGAATGCTATCTATATTAAGATTTAATTCAATGAATAATTAAATTTAATTGGATGTGAGATAAGAGAAACTATGAAATAGGATAATAAACAAAGACAACGAGGATAAATAAATAATAGTCATATGAACTTAATTCTTAATGAAAATTATTTTTGACTATATTTCATCATAATAGAATATGAAGAGGATGTTTTTTTCTCTTTTTTTCTTTTTTTAAAGAAAGATCAGAGTTCATCAGAAAGATATTTCAGTAATAAAAACTTTTTTCAATATCTTTTTGATCACTTTATGTTTGGAGGGAAATGTAAGTTTTTCCTTAAATTTATCATCTAACAATATAAATTAAATTAATACTCATTTTTTTGTGTTTTTTATTTAGTTATTCATATTTTTCAGAATTAATTATTATTATTATTTATTGATTTATTCTTTTATCTTGAGAAAAAGAGAAATATGATTATAAAAATAATCTTCAATTTAAAATAAGTTTATATTTTTTTCTTCATTTTTGTATTGTATAAACTGAAATCAGTTTTTATTTTCTGTATTTACCTTCATTTCTTTATGAAAGGAAAAACAAATAAAAAAGAAATAAAAAAAGTGATGGATAAAATAATGAATTGAATACTTAGCAGGTGAGATTTATGTTTATTAGCTCCTTTGACAAAGTATTTTCTTTACTAATTAATTCTTGATAAAATTTCCTCCCCTCCATTTTTCTCTTTTTAGACTTTGTAACAAGTAATCTAGACAGAAAGAATTATATTCTTGTGTATTTAATTGATTTGCACTGCCCTAAGGCTGGATATTTCTGATATAAGTGTTTCCTCCCAGTGACAATCCCATATTGTATTCTTTATAGTATATCCTCCTGATATCTTGCTTATCTTTCCATTTTCAATTTCAGAATCCTCAAGGTTGAACCAGTCTTGTAATTCCCAGGTCCTCAAAAATAGTTATTTCCCAAGGTGTTCATACTTGATAGATATTTCATTCCAGTATGGGTTTCTAAGGTTTCCATCAATTCCATCCCAGGTCAGTAACTCCAGGAATTCATATTTTGTAAGGTTGAATCCAGGTAATTCTTTCAATGAATGTGGAATTACAGTTTTGTATGGTGATTTTTCTTTTTCAAAGATGCCCCCAGACTCAATATTTTGAAGGACTATGGTTGAAATATCTGTACAGGGTTCTGGTTTTGTGGGTAGGAATGATTCAGGATTTTCATTTGATTCTTGTGGATTATTGTAGTTGGACCAGGCTGTCTCTTCTTCGATCCAGCTCATATCTGTGTCCATTGACTAGGGATTTTCTTCAAGTAATGGCCATAATTCCATTTTGAAGGATTTAGTGGATTCTGAAGTGGTAGGGTAAGATGA
Organism: Austropuccinia psidii; assembly: GCA_023105745.1. Classification (NCBI taxonomy): domain Eukaryota; kingdom Fungi; phylum Basidiomycota; class Pucciniomycetes; order Pucciniales; family Sphaerophragmiaceae; genus Austropuccinia; species Austropuccinia psidii. The sequence goes on along the minus strand of JALGQZ010000004.1, from coordinate 24,886,257 downwards.
ATTGAAAATAATATCAAATATTTTTTAGAAGAATATTTATTTGATGTTTTTTGTTTGTTTGATTATTGAGGATTGATTCAATGGTAACCTTCTTTGTTAAAACATGAATTTGTCAGTATTTCTTGTTTTTTGGGGAAAAAAAATGATAATTTTGGTTGATAAGAAATTATTTTACTCTTTGATAAGGCAGGAAGTCACTGTCTAGTGATTTTATGGTCTGGGTGAGTGAAATTAGTGATTGAAGTTGATAAGAATTAATTCCCCTCTTTGATAAGGAAGGAACTCACTGCCTTGTGTTTTTTTTTGAGAAAAATAAAAAGAAACTAATGATAAAATTTATGAAGGATACTGATACATTATTAGAGAAAAAATCTTGATGATATTGGTTTTATGTAGAGTTGGACTCCCCCAAGTGGGAAACTGGGAAAAATCCGGTCTTTGAGGGCTTCCACAAAGGCATTTCTTTCTTCAATTTCTGGTTCTGATGGAAACTCTGACCACCATGAGACTTCATCAATGAATATTTATCCATATCCAACCCATTTCAGTCTTCCTGTCTGATATGTTGATCCATTCATTCCAAGCTACCATTGAGCCCAAACTTGATTGAAGTTGAGTCCTCTTCTTGGTAATGTTCCCCTTGCAAATGTCTTATCCCAGAGTTGATTTGAGAGGTTTCCTTTAATTCCCTCTTCAGTTAATAGCTATAAAAATTGAATTTTGTTCAAGTTTGCTCCTGGAAGGTGACATAAATATATGTCTTCACATAAAATGTCTTGAGCTTAATCCCCATAAATAATTTCAAAAGTAACATATGGGAAGTAAAGGTAGTTGTATTCATTTTCTAAGATTGATTCTGTTTCAGAATCTTCATTGGGAGGTTGTTGGATGAATTACAGGTTTTCCAGTTGCCATTGATAAGGTCCTTCTTGGTTTTTCAATGGTCTGCCCAAGAAGTTGAGATGGTATGTTTGTTTTAAATATTTATCTCTTTCTTCCATAATTTAAAGGTATTTTTCAATTTTATTTATAATTTCTTCATCTGAAAGCTCATTATGTTCACTAAAGCTCAATTTCTTCCTTTTGAGTTTAGGTTTGAGAGGATTTCCATTTATTTTCTCATTTCCATGCACCAAAATCTCATTGGTGTCACAGGGGCTCTAGTGGAAAACAAGAGTGGCCTGGCACTAAGCAATCAGGGACCTCACTTGGAAGACTCCAAAGGATAAAGAGAATAAAAATAAAGAATTAAATTTCTCTAAGAAAAATGCAAGTACAATGATGAAATGCAACAAGAGAAATGAGAAGCCAAATGGCCAAAGAGCCAACCAGGTAACTCCTTAATCACTGTTTCAACTGCCAAAATGAACAATGGAATTAGTAAGGATATGAACACCAAATGTCCATTGACAGGCAAAGAAAGGAAAAGAAAGAGGCCCTAAATTACTGAATTGATAATATCAGCATTGACTTAACAGAATGAAAAGAAAATGAATAAAGAAAATCAAAATACATTAATTAACTTGTGAAAATCCCCCCATGGTCAAATGAGGCTGGTATATGTGAAAGGTTGAGAGCTTGACTCCTTCAGGCTGACAGCTGGTCTGTATGGAATCCTTGAAGCTGTATTGACTGCTTGATGAATTGAATACCTTTCCAAATTGGGACATGAACTGGGTTGAATGAAATTCCCATGGTGTATGATTGAAAATACAGGTCTTAATGAATCCAAAGTGTATTGAATTAGTAAGGTTTGACTATGGAAAAATAAGTAAGAATTACTAATATTTTACTTATTGTACTCTGAATGTCCTTATAAATAAAATAAACAATATAAAAATAATTATAATAATAAGTAATTATTATAATTATGGCGTACAAATAATTATATTATTAAATAAATATAATTATATAATCTGTATTATGAAAGAATGATATAATAAATAAATTTATTAATATTTGATAATTAATATATTTGAAAGCACTTTATTATTGCTACCAAAAAATAATAAATGTGTGAAAGATTGTTTTTTATTAATAAAAAAAATAATAACTATAAACTTACTAATATTAAAGTTATAAATTAATATAAATACTACTGATATTAATTGAAGAAGTATTGATAGTAATAATAGAGAGAAATTATCATAATAAGAGAAAATGCCCTACTTTTGATGCTTAATATAATAATTTTGGATTAATTTATGCCAAATAATGTAAATAAAACTTATTTAAATTGTATTCACAAATGAAAATATAAGAAATTACAAATTTTCTTGATTTTACTTGGAAATAATATTTTTAAGAGAATTATAACAAAACAACTGAAAAATTGAAATAATGACGTCAAGAATGATGATCATAATAGAAATTACCTTTGGTCTTTGATAATTTAAAATACTTATATATATAGAATAAAGAATTTACCTTTTGATTTAATTGTTTTATTGTTTTGATGCATCTGAGGGTGGAATAGAGTAAAAGGAGCTCTATTCAGAGTAAATACCTCCCTTCTAGTGGACGTGTATTGACGATATCCACTGGAAATGATCAGTAGCTTAAGGCTTAGTGATGATTAGGTCATGATCAAACCATCTTATCTCATTATTACGCCATTATCTAGAGTTAAGACTATAACTCTAAGCTCAATGACATCATAGGCTTGAAGGAAGCCTAAACTTCAAGGATTTTACTAGTATTCATCATGATCTAATAGTATTCACCAGCTTTATCACTTATATAACTGGTAAACGTAAAATAAGATTACATTGAGTGATCATCAATGATCCAATTTAAGCTTAAATATTGATCATTAATAAGTTTGAAATTATAAATGCTAAAGCTATTCTGGGAGTGAATTATGATAGCTTGACATGTCCTCATTAAAATTCCACAAGCATTCCATTACATAATCAAAACTCTATTTTTTATGATTTTTCTCGTATATCATTGCTGTCAATATTTAATATTTCAAACTTCAAACCTTGATTTCAAGGTGTTTTAACTTGAATAATATGATAGGAAAAACATCATTATTCACGTATGAGCTAGTAGAATCTGAATATGAACTTTGTTTTAAGATTGGACCACCTTCAAAATAAAGTGGTCAACAGCTCTATTAATTTTGTTCAATAAACCCTTACAGGTTATAAGCTTTTTTATAGCTTGTTTGATAAAGCTCATATCTGTGTTTGTACAGTATTTTTGTGGTAAATTTGCCTTTGGTTTCACTCTCTATCATGCATATTTTAAGAGATGTTAGCTAAAAACCATGAATTTATGCATTGACCAAAAATGTGAGCCTTAGAGGTAATTTCATATACCCAAAAGACCACAAATATAAAAAATAACATATTAATATAAATAAAATAAATTTATTTATATTATTAAAATAAAAATAAAAAATATAAATATAAAATTATATTAAAAATAAAAAATTAATTATAATTTAAAAATAAAATTACTTTAAATTTTGTAAATATAAAATTACATTTATACTTGAAAAATTTAAGTAAAAATGAAATTTTAACAAAATTGTGAAAAAATAAATAAATTTGGAAAAAAGTTAAATAAAATTTATTATAACTTTTTATCCAATAAATAAACATATAAATTTTATTTCACCATTGGATTCCTCATAAAAAATCAGGTGGGGTCACCTCTGAGTGAAATTTTTGTAACTCAACTCTAAATAAGCTTAAATTAAGTTTTTAGTATTTTCAATACAAAAGTTGAAAATCCTCAAAACCTTAATTTAATTCACACCACATGTGGTGTTAACCATCAATTTTTGTGTTAAAATTGAGGTGTTGTGTTTAGTTTAGAAGTTATGAGGAATTAAAGTATTTTCAATTGAATTCAATTGAAATGTCAAAATGTGCGCGTGTATTACATAAGTGAACTTTGATTTACATATGAGATGTCAATTATTACTGTATTGTACTGTACAATTGAATTGAACTACATTTGTAAATTATAAGTATAATACATGATGAGGAATTAAAGGAAAAAATAAATTGGAAAGATTAAATTTGGGGGGGAAAAGGAACTCCAGCTCTAAGGGGGAGCTAGACCCCCAAAATCCTTGCTGACAGGCGTGGGATGTCAAAATTCACGCAAAAGTTCATCACTTTTGGCCTGGAATTGAGTCACAGGGTCTGTGGACTCAATTGATGATGAGGTTTTGATACCAACTGGGGTAGTTTTAGCTGTTGCCAAGAAGGTAAAACTACCCTTAAGATAAAACAATCATAATAAAAACAGTTTTAACTGGTTTCTACGCCTCTGACACACATTCTGACGTGTTTTGAAGGCTCTAGGCCTGGTATTGCTATAGTAATGGCTGATTTAAGGGTCTAAAATGGCTAAAATTGGCTGAAAATGGCTTAAACCAGCCCTTTTTGGTCTAAACCAGGGTTCAATGATGCCATAATTGGCTTTTCTGTTGTCAGACTGTTTTTCACGACTGACAAGAGTAAATTTTTCTTTTGGAGTAAGAGAATTGATGGCTATAAAAGAATGTCTTCTTTGCCCCACTTTTCTCTTCATGTTAGAATCTTTTCCTTTTATTAATTAGTTTAAAACTGTTAAACCAATCAATCAAAGATTCCAACCACCACTTTTAAATCATTTTAATCCTTTTAACCACGTGAAAAAATCATTATAATCATTGTTTGTAACTCTTATAATCATTTTTACCCCTGAACCACCCCAAAAGTGAATTAAAGCATCTTTCATCACTGTAAACTTTGTCACTTTGTTTCCAAATTCACTCTGGTCACTTTTGGGTGTGTTTTCTCTTTAATATTCTTTTTTAAAGACTTTGTTCTTTAATTAATTGCTTGCAGTTCTTTGCTCAATTAATTCCAATTGAAATTGCTCTTGAAGAAATTTCTTTTGTAGCCTTAAAATATCTCTTGTAGAGTATTTTTTGGATAAATTTTTATTGTTGGTAAAACAATAAATTTTTATAATATTATTGTTTTATACTAATAAAGTTATAAACAATAAAATTGGCGTGTTTTCTCTTAAAAATAATATTTCATACTATTTTTAATTGAATTTTACCTTATACAAATTTTGAGGACAGGAAAAGTACTTGATTTTTAATCAAAGTTTCATATCCACACCTTACAAAAAAAGTGCATATATTCTACTTAATTCCTTAAGTATTGATTTTACAGAATTGACATAAAATTGTTTTATGTGTAGCTTCTCATGAGTAATCCAACGAGGCAGTTTATTTCACATGTTTTTTCATTGTTTTCTGAGTTAAATAAGAGTTTATGTCTTTTTAGGGTATTATTACTTATTATCCAGTAATTATTGACTTTACAGATATGCAATAAAAATGATATATGTGTATTTTACGATGAGGAACCTAATGGTGTAGTTTATTTCACATGTTTACTAATTATATTCTGAGTTAATTCAAAGTTTATACCTATTTATGGTATTTTCATTGGTTTTAAGATAATTATTAAGAGTTTAATTATTGAAAAGTTTTTCTTTTAACCTTTGTGGATATGTGGTCATATCTCAAAGGCTCACATTCCCTACCACCAAAAAATATTTTAACACAATATGATATAGTTGATTAGGGTATCATTCATGGTACTACCTCTTCAATAGACTTTATTAGTCTTGAAGCTCAATGATGCTTAATTTTGTATTCTTTAGGTTTTCTTCCATTTCTGAACCTTCTTAATAGTTTTTCAGCATTTTTTATATCTTTCTCAAGTAGCCATTTATCTTCTTGAGTTTTGTTTCTATACCTTACAAGCTAATCCCTTCCTTTTTTGTTTCTTGTCCTTCTTTATTCAAGGACTTTTACAATTTTCTTTTCTTCTCCTTCTTCTAAAGGGGGTATTTCAAGCCGGGTTTTATTTCTTAATGGAAATAGTTCCTTGTAACTTGAGCTGTAAGGTTTTATCAGACTTACAGGGAAAGTTGGGTGTTTGCTCTTAAAGTCACTTGTGAGATCTAGTTGCACAGCATTAGGTCCATGAAGTGCTTTTATCATAAATTTTCCTGCAAAGGAATCTTTCAGTTTCTTTGGGCTTTTTATATTATAGAAATCTAGAGTTGACACTAAGACCAAGTCTCCTATTTTAAGGTCAGGTGATTTATGGCTTTCATCCCATCTTTCTTTTGGATACTTGAAAGAATCTTGCATACATCTGTTTGCATGGTGTCTTGCTTTGTCAAGAATTAATTTGAAACTACTTTCTGTTGGGTGTATATCCACTAAGTCCTTTTTGAGGGTGTCATAAGGAAGTCTGTGATTCCAGCCTTTTTATAGCATTGGTGGTTTTTTGTCAGTTGAATAATGGATTGATGTTTTATATGCTAGCTCAAGGGCTGGTATTAATGTACACCAATCATGGGTAAAACCAACAGAATCTTTGAATTCTAGTCCATAAGCATAGAATCTCCTGATTGTGTCTTCTAAGGTATGTATCATTCTTTCTGCTAGACAATCAGTTCTGGGGTGGTAAGCATTTGAGAATGATAGTTTTGTTCCAAACATGTTATGGAGGTTAGTCTAAAATGCTGAAATGAATTTCGGGGCTCTATCACTTATGATATTTTGTAATACGCCTGTGTGGCTAATAACTTCATTCCATATCATTATGGCTGTGTCCATAGCTTTATCATCCTTGTAAAATGGTAAGAACATTGGATTTCTGCCATATCTGTCAACTAATACTAAGCATGCATTGTAACTTCTGTCTCCTCCTGGAGGTAAGGCTGTTACCCAATCCATGTGAGCTATTCCCCAGGGGTATTTTGTTTCCTGGATTTGGATCATCATTCCAAATTTCATTCCTGTGGCTATGTTTGCTTTCTGGAATCTTTCACCGGTTTGGCAGTATTCTGAAACATCTTTCTTCCAATTTGGCCACCAAGAGCAGATTTTTACCCTCTGTAGTGTTCTGTCTGCTGAGAGATTTCCAGCTGAAAAACTATCATGACATTAATGTAGTTTAGTGTTTATCAGAGTTCTATCTTTTAAAGCCATAACACATGTATGTTTAGTTCAATGATAGAGGATTACATAAAGGAGCTGGAATCTTCCTTCATCATATGCTTTCTTCCATATTTCATCTAGTTTTGATGAAAGTGATGGGTATTTACAGTCTTTAATTAGAAGTTGGCCTAGGATATGGCATTTTTTGTCCATTTTATAGCTTTCTTTAACTTGGTTAAAGAATTCTGTGCCAATATCTGTGACACATATTCCTTTTATATGGTGCTCTTCCTGTGGTACCCATGCTGGATTTTCAGGTGTATTTGCCAGAGCCCATCTGCTAAGACCATCTGCATTTTTATGAATATTACCAGATTTATGATATATAGTCATATTTACTCTATATTCTTGGATGGCAATTTGCCATCTTAGCATATTTCTATTTGGATTTTTCATGTTTAATAAGGATTTTACAGCATTGCAATCTGTAATTACATCAAACACTGTCCAATCCAAATAATAGTGTAATTTCTCTAAAGCCCACACTAAGCAGAGGAATTCCATTTTTCCTTCACCATAACTTCCTTTTTTCAGATTAATTTGTCTTGAAATGAAGAAAATTGGTCCTTCAACAGGCTTTTCATTGATGATTTGTGTCTGGTAAAGTGCAGGACCTAGTCCTTCTGCACAAGCATTAATGTATAGTTCTAAGGGTAGTTTCCAATATGGAATTAGAAGAAACAGGGCATTTGTTAAATAATTTTTAAGTTCTTCATATGCCTTGACTCTTTCTTCAGTCATTTCATAGACTGTCTGTTGGTCACAGAGCTTATACAAGGACTTAGCAATTCTTGCAAGTGTCACAGGGGCTCTTATGGAAGCAAGAGGGCCTGGCACTCAGGAATCAAGAACTCACTCGCAGGGCTCCAAAGATAAAGGAATAATAAAGATTGATTTCTTTACAGAAGAAGAAAGGGGAAAGACAAGTATTCCAAAGATAAAAGAAAGGATAAGAAGCCAAGGGCCAAAGATAATAAAGAAGCCAACCAAGTGAATCCTCAATTCACTGTTTCAACCTGCCAGAAAAGGGAATGGAATTAGTAAAGGGTATGACCACCAATATCCACTGACAGGCAAGGAAGAAAAGAGAGAAGGTGCTGAATGACTGAATTAATATTATCAGTATTAACTCTAAAAAAAAAGGAAAAATAAAGATAATAATAAATCCAATATATTAATTAACTGGGGAAAAAGTCCCCAGGTGCTGAAAGGTGAATCACCCGCCCTATTGTCTGGATTGGGCCAATAAAGTTCTGGTAACCTTTAAATTGAACTGTGTGATTGAATTGGCCCAATTGGGCCAAGGACATACAGGTTGATTGATTGATGCCTGTATGGACCAATTGAGTTGTCCAAGGAGTATTGAAATACTTCATGCCTTGAAAACTGATTGAAAGACTGTACAACATCTGAGAATACCCCTGGAATAATCCTGAATGAAAATGCCAACCCAAATCCTGCAGGGCCAGGTGATTGGGTTCCTTGAATGGTCTTCTGATTGCTGCCATGGATTGCCAGACTGATGAGTTAAAGAATCCTCCTTCAAAATGGGCATTGGATTTTGGGACCTTGATTTGGAATTGTGGAATTTGGCCCTGAAAGTGTCATCATTGAATTGCTGCGCAAAAACGGTGCATAATTGTATATAATACCATATATGCACCACTCCTGCAACCTTGAGTACAGGGTGAATGGAGGAATGAAAGAATTCCCCTTAAGTTGAGGGAAAGGCTTTCTGAGCTGGTCTGAAGGTTGCCAGAGGCCATGGCTGGTAATATGGTCCATGGTGGTCTATGGCCAAAAATGGGTCCTACGGGTTCTATGGCCATTTTGGTGTCCAAAGGGTTTTTGGCCAAAATTGGGTCCAAGGGATTGGTGGCAAAAATTGGTTAAGGTGGGCCCAATTGTGGTTTGGGACCCACCTGGCCTTGGGGGCTAGATGGTTGCCCCCTTTGGCCTCATTGGATTAGGCCAAAAGGGGCCAAATTGGCCTACGGACCATGAATTATGGCCCACAGCCCGTAGAAGCTGTGGGGCGCCTAAATGGCCCAAAAAGGCCATTTAGGCGTAAAACCCCTAATGAAAGAGGTAGGCCCAGAATGGAAGATGATGGATAAGGGGCCTGGAGGCCCCTAGAAGACAAAAAGACCCCCCAGGCGCAAAATCAAAGATAAAAGCCTGGGGGTTGGTGTTATGGAAATTGGCCAAGAAGACCAATGATGGCAGGATATGGCCCAAGGCCATAAATGGGCAAGAAGAGGTGTTATGGCCAAATTGCCATAGAGCACCAGAGGGGATCACTTTGCCATAAAAGATATGGTGTGGCCAATTGGCCCCAACCTGGTTCCAGGTTAGAATTGCCGCAACACCCATGGAGGAGGGTCAATATTTGTGGTTGTGACAGTACCCCCCTACCTTGAATGGTCAGCTCCTGAGCACCAAGATAAGGTAGGAGCCTGTTGAGGCTGTTGAGACGAATTTTACATAGGGATTCAAGAGGTATTTGAATATTGAAAAGGAAATTTTGAACTGATAAAAGTGTTGGCATACGAATTGAGGTTGACTTGGTCTTCTCTTGACATTTGGATTTGAAAATGTTGAAGATATGATTTGGCGTAAGGATTTTGGCATTAAGAGCTATAAGAAAATATGAGAATAAAAAAGTAAAACAAACAAATATAAAAAGAGAAAAAGAAGATAAAAAGAAAAATGAATTTTGAGGGGGAGTCCAACCTTCATCACGGATTTTGACAGGTGATTTTGAAAGTGTCCAAGGACCTGGATAACAGAATTTGATGCCAGGTGATCACAGAGTGGCCAAGGTGATGTTTTGAAAGATTGTAGACCCCTCAGGGAAGTGCACACCAGGAGAGGAACTTACTTTTGGTAGTTACCACTCCCGCCAGTGCCATAAAAAATAAAAAATCTTGATAAATGAATGTGTTGAACAGATAGTAACTTGGGAATGAAAATAAGAAAGGAATGGTTCATTTGCCCCACGTGGAATTGGCCATAAATTGGAATTGATGTTGAAAGCCAGGCCAGAAGATCTGTGTCCAAATTGCAAAGTGCTGACAGAGTGGGAAAGTTGATTCTTACAACAAAGAAGAGTAGAATACCCCTAAAGGTGCATACCAGGAGTGGGACTTACTTTTGGTAATTCCTCTCCCCACCAAGCACCATAAAAATTCAAGCTTCTGAACAATTGGGTCCTGGCTTGTCAGGATTAAAAGAATGGAAATATTTGACAAGATAAGGACAATTCTTGAGGTTCTCAGCTGGTTCCCAAGTGGATCTTTCTGGGTCTTGACTGAAACCTTTCCATTCCACCAGATACCATAATTTTCTCCTCTTGAGCTTTGAATCCAGTACTTGAAAGACTTCCCATTCCTCTTCTTCTTCAATGGTGATTGGAGGAGGAGGCTCTTGATGCTGATTTGGGATTGTTGATGTCTTTACTGGTTCCAGAAGGGAAATATGAAAGACTGGGTGGATGGATTTCCATTGAGATGGAAGTTTGAGGTGGTAAGAATGAGTACTGATTTTCTTCAAGATTGGAAAAAGACCCGACCATCATCCAGATAGTTTTTTTGGTGGGTCTGGTTGATTTGATGTTCTTGGAGGAAATCCATACCATGTCACCAGGATTGAAAACAGGTGGAATTGCTTTACTTCTATCTGCATACCTCTTAAACCGATTTATGGCAACTTCAAGTTCTCTCTTGACATCTTTCTGTACTGGTGGGACTTTTGTTGATAACTTTCCAGCAGGAGTATCTTGAGTGATGTGAATTGAGTAAAATTGTGGATCTCTTCCATAAACAGTGAAAAACGGGGATTGCTTGGTTGAAGAGTGGTCAGAATTATTGTAGGCAAATTCAGCCAGAGGGAGCCAGGTGTTCCAATCATCTTGACAATAACTGACATACATTCAAAGGTACTGTTCTAGTATATGATTTACCCTCTCTGTCTGTCCATCAGTTTCTGGATGGTAAGCAGTTGACAAATCTCTTGAAATCTTGAGCTGCTGACAAAGATTGGTCCAAAAGGAAGAAACAAAAAGGGAACCTCTATCACTGACAATGCTTGAAGGAAGGCCATGCCTCAAAAAGATATTCTTGATAAATAAATGGGCCAAATCTAGTGAATCACAACCCTCATTTTTGAGAATCTGTGTACTATGACAAGGATTGAGTCAAATGAGTTGGACAGTGGCAGTTGAGTGATGAAGTCCATTGAAAGACAAATCCAAGGGCCATTTGGAACTGGAAGAGGTTTGAGGAGTCCAAACTTCTTATGATGGATATTCTTGTTTCTTGAACACTGTTGACAGGATGAGACATAATCCTTGATGAATTGAGTCATGCCGGACCAGTGGAAATCCCGCTTGACAAGTTTGGGAGTCTTCTCTTGGCCAGGGTGTCCAGCTAGAGGAGAATCATGACGCTTTTGAAGAATGCTGAGTTGGATTGTGGGGTAATTTGGGACCACCACCCAATCTTTGAAGAGAAGAAGCTGGGAAGAGGAATCAAGAGAATAATCCTTAATGGATTTACCTGTGCCCAATTCTTCAAGGATACTTCTGTACTGAGAATATTGCCATAATTTCTTCTGAATTGAGTCAATCAAATTTGAATAGGATTCCACATTCACTGCAAAATACCTTGAGGGTTGAACTTCATCCTTCTTGATGAGCTGTTGAAAGTTCATTGGATTCTTGCTGATGAAATCCTCCCAACTCTCCGTATAGACGTTGTCCCAACGTGATAAGGCATCCAAAAGAGTAGCTAGGCTGCCAGGGCGGTAAGTGATTGAAAAATGGAATTCAGCCCAGCGGGATTGACAGCAAGTAAGGACTTTTGATGACATGAAGTATTGAAGGGAAGAGTGATTGGTGAGAACTTCAAAAGGGGAAGAAAGAGACAGGAGAAAAGCCCTCCAGCGCTTGAGCCCCCAGACTATGCCAAGGAGTTCCTTGTCATGAATCTCATAGTTGAGCTCTGCTGGGATAAGCTTGCGGCTGTTGAATGCAATGAGATGTTTTCCTGAGTCAGAGACCTGACTCAGTATAGCACCCAAGGCATAATTGGATGCATTGGTCTCTACAATGGTGGGTAGAGAAGGATTGAATTGGGATAGGATTGGAGAAGTGGTGAAACTGACTAAGAGCTTCCTCATTGAGGGGGAAACAGGAATCTTTCTTGAGGAAACTGGTGAGTGAACTTATCTTCTTTGAATAATTCTTGATGAAACAACGGTAGAAGTTGGCAAAGCCAAGGAAAGATTGAAGAGCCTTGAGGTTCCTTGGAGGCGGCCAATTGAGAATCTGCTGGACTTTTTCTTGGTCCATCTTGAGGCCTTCAGAAAAAACAACATAACCAAGATACTCTACACTAGAAACGTGAAATAGGCACTTGGAAGCCTTAGCAAAAAGATTTTTGGCTCTAAGTCTGGAAAGAACAGTGGACACATGAGTGACATGTTCTTCCTCAGATTTGGAAAAGACCATTATGTCATCCAAATAGACCACAACATAAACATCAAGAGGATCTTGAAAGATAATATTGACAAGATTCTGAAAGGAGGCAGGAGCATTGGTGAGGCCAAATGGCATAACCAAGTACTCAAAACTGCCATATTTAGTTCTGAAGAAGGTCAAATGTTCATCACCCTCCTTGATTCTGAGCAGGTTATATGCACCACACAAATCAATCTTGGGGAAGATGGAAGAACCATGAAAAAATTGAGAGGCTGATTCATAGGAGGAACAGGATACTTGTTCTTCCTAGTGACAGCATTGAGTTTGCAGTAATCAACACCCAAACGGAGGCCACAATCTTTCTTTTTGACAAAGAGGACAGCTGCTCCTGTTGAAGAGGAGCTTGGCTGGATAAAACCTTTCTCTACATTCTCATGAAATGTAGGCCCTGAGGGTATCTGACTCTTGTTTGGATAAAGACTAGATCACCCAAACTAGAGGTAGAGGCCCCTCCAGCTCAATATGATGTTCACAGGCATGGTGAGGAGGAAGTTTCTCTGCTTTCACCTTGGAGAATACATCCAAATATTGGTGATAAGTAGAAGGAACAACCCTCATCATGTTTTCTACTTGTTCTGGCTCTTACTCTTCATTCCACAACTCCTCCAGGGAGTCATGATAAGATGAAGGAGGAAGGTCCATATTCCCAAAGAAGAAATGAAGTGAAGATACAGAATTATCTTCCCTAACATCTTGAATCTCTTTGAAGACTTCATCTCCAGATAATGCTAATTACTGAAGGGAATTTATGGAAGGAATATGGACAGAAGATGGAAATGATGGTGTTCTAGAATCACCAACCAGAGCTGCACATGATTTGGCAGAAGAAAAGTCATTATGGAAAGAATTAGAAGGATCACAATAGTCCTTATGATCAGTATTAAAGGTGATCAGCCCTTGCCTCCAATCAATAGAAGGATTAAAGTGATTTATAAAGTCAAAGCCCAATATGAGGTCTTCTCCCTTGGGAGTATCAATGACTAAAAAGTCCCATTCAAAGCTTGGGAAGGAAGGGAGCTCAACCATATATTTAGTATGGTGAGTCACAAATAAGGATGGGGACTCAGAGGAGTCCAAAATGATAAGAGGAATCTTCTCTGGAAGTTCTGACATAGTCAATGAGTACTTGTGAACAAACTACCTTGCAATAAATGTGTGTAGCACCAGAATCAATGAGAATACTGTAAAAAACATCAGAAAGAGAGGAAAAGAAAAAAAATTAAGATAATTCTTGACACCAGTATTCAGAATGCACAATTGTGCTCTGGATGGAAAACTGTGAAGACCATTGAACACAACATGATCTTCCCTCAGGCTTTTCCCTGGCTGGGAAATTGGCCTGACAGTTGGGTAAGCTTGTTTTGAGGCCTTTTGAGACAAGACTCAATACTATGCTTCCCACCACAATAGGTACAAATACCCTCTTTGATTCTTCTTTCTTTTTCAGAGTTCATGAGCTTGAAGTCCTTATTCAACAAAGAAGAATGGGGCTTGTCCCTCTTCTGAAAATTCCTCTTCTCCTTTTGACTTGAATTTGAAGAATTTTGAGGATGAGAAGTACTCGATATTGGGGCTTCAGGTTTCTTCTCTTGATAGTGATTCTTCTCCTTTTTCCTTTCATTGTACCTGTTATTAAGTTCCAGGGTAACATCCATTACGTCTTGAAGAGAATCAATTCTTGGAGGATGGGAGGCCAATTGATCCAATATCCTGGATGGCAATCCCTTCCTGAAATCATGAATTAGAGCCCTTTCACCCCAAACTCCTGAAATCAGCTATGTATAGTGAGACATGGCCACCTTCTTTCATTCTTAGTGAATCCAATTCTGCTTCAGCCTTTCTGACTTCATGTGAGTCACCAAATAGAGTGAAGAGTTGAGATTAAAATAAAGGCCAAGAATTGAGAAGGTCATTGGATTCTTGATTGGTGAGATTGGAAAGATAAGGCTAAATCCATTTTGCAGCCCTGCCAATGAGAAATGAAGTGGCATAAAGGACCTTATTTCTGTCTTGAGAGAAGTTTGCCAGATCATTATGAAAGATTAATTGGCATGACTGAACAAAGCTTCTGACTTTGAAGGGCTGAGTCCCATGCAAGCACTCTGGTGCCTTCATAGGTGGAGTCTTGAAGGTGGGCGGTATTGATGATCCAGAAGAAGAAGCTGCTTGAAGATTGGCAATAATTTGAGTCATCTGATGCATAGTGGCCAATAAAGATGGTTCAGATTGATGATAGACAGGCTGATCAGACTGGGCTAGAGTTGGAACTCCAGTACTTTGGGATTCCCCCACAGGAGAAGGAACACCTTCAGTACCATCAGACTCTTCCTCTTCCACATAATCCCCCTCCTCCTCATCATCAGCTTCATCTTGAACCCTGAGACTAGTTCTTGAAACTCCTGGAAAGCTGCCAACCACTCCTGATAATGAAATTGATCTTCTTGGCCCTCTTCCTTCCTTCCTGGATGGTGCTGCTCCTTCCATGCGGGGTCCTCCATCCAATTGGGCCCCCAGTTGAGGAACTGCTGGGGTGCCATCAAGAGGAACTCTTGGCGTTGGAGTAAGAGCAGCTTGAGCTCTGGCCTGAGATCTGGTTTGTCTTGCAGGAGGTGAATGTTTGACGGGCATGACTTCAGGAATAAAAAATTGAAATAAATGAATAAAATCAAAGTCTTCTTGAAATACCGAATCAACAATCAAATCTTTAGGAAATCAATGAATCAAACAAAGTTTTCATGTACATAAATCAACCAAAATCAAATGAGTCTTGAAGTCAAAATCAATATCATTGAAAATTATGAAGTCAATAAAATCAATCAATGAAAATCAAATGAGTCTTGAAGTAAAATAAATATCAATGAAAATCTTGAATTCAATAAAATCAATCAATCAAAATCAATAAAAATCAAATCTTGCAGATAAAATCAATCAGTAAAATGAATTCTTGAGTCAAAATCAATTTATGTCAATTATTCATGTGAAATTCAGCAAAATCAATGAAAATCTTCATGTCAGTCAATTTTCTTGAAGGCAATGTCAATTATATCAAATCAGTCAATAAAATCAATGATCAAGTGAGTTCTTCCTGAAAATCAAAATTCTTGAGGAATAAGTCAAATTGAATCCTGATATGAAGAATGTGTTTGAATAATCTGATGAGTAATTTGAAAATCAAAATAAAAAAACAACTGAATTATGGATAAAAATTAGATTGATTATTGAGATTAAAATTGAAAAAGATAAACAAAGTAAGAATTGGGTCAGCTTTCAACTTTCAGAATGAAGAATGAATGAGAGAGAATTGAGAGGTGACAAAGAATCATAAAATTCATAAAATGTTAAACAGTCATAATTTTGATGAATGAATAAATGAAATTTATGAAGAATGAATGAATAAAATGATGAATAATGAATGAATAGAATTAAAGAGATTATGAGTTAATTAATATAATTTCACATG
The DNA here is from genome assembly GCA_023105745.1 of Austropuccinia psidii. Taxonomy (NCBI): domain Eukaryota; kingdom Fungi; phylum Basidiomycota; class Pucciniomycetes; order Pucciniales; family Sphaerophragmiaceae; genus Austropuccinia; species Austropuccinia psidii. Next base: position 24,870,228 of record JALGQZ010000004.1, on the reverse strand, counting down.
CGCTCTTATGGAAGCAAGAGGGCCTGGCACTCAGGAATCAAGAACTCACTTGGAGGGCTCCAAAGATAAAGGAATAATAAAGATTGATTTCTTTAAAGAAGAAGAAAGGGGAAAGACAAGTATGCCAAAGATAAAAGAAAAGATAAGAAGCCAAGGGCCAAAGATAAGAAAGAAGCCAACCAAGTGAATCCTCAATTCACTGTTTCAACCTGCCAGAAAAGGGAATGGAATTAGTAAAGGATATGACTACAGATATCCACTGACAGGCAAGGAAGAAAAGAGAGAAGGTGCTGAATGACTGACTTGAGATTATCATATTTAACTTGAATAAAGTAAAAGAAAAAAAAAGGTAATAATAAATCCAATATATTGATTAACTGGGGAAAAAGTCCCCAGGTGCTGAAAGGTGGCCAGTATATGTGAAAAACTGAAAGACTGATGCTGGAAGGTGAATCACCGGCTCTATTGTCCATATTGGGCCAATACAGTTCTGGCAATCTTTAAATGGAACTGTGTGATTGAATTGGCCCAATTGGGCCAAGGACATACAGGTTGATTGATTGACGCCTGTATGGACCAATTGAGTTGTCCAAGGAGTATTGAAATACTTCATGCCTTGAAAACTGATTGAAAGACTGTATAACCTGTGAGAATACCCTTGGAATAATCCTGAATGAAAATGCCAACCCAACTCCTGCAGGGCCAGGTGATTGGGATCCTTGAATGGTCTTCTGATTGCCGCCATGGATTGCCAGACTGATGAGTTAAAGAATCCTCCTTCAAAATGCGCATTGGATTTTGGGACCTTGATTTGAAATTGTGGAATTTGGTCCTGAAAACGTCACAATTGAATTTCTGAGCAAAAATGGTGCATAATGGTATATAATACCATATATGCACCGCTCCCGCAACCTTGACTACGGGGTGCATGGAGGAATGAAATAATTCCCCTTAAGTTGGTGGAAAGGATTGCTGAGCTGTTCTGATGGCCTCTGGTGGTTGCCAGAGTCCGTGGCTGGTAATATGGTCCATGGTGGTCCATGGCCAAAAATGGTCCTACGGGTTCTATGGCCATTTTGGTGTCCAAAGGGTTTTTGGCCAACATTGGGTCCTAGGGATTGGTGGCCAAAATTGGTTCAGGTGGGCCCAATTTTGGTTTGGGACTCACCTGGCCTTGGGGGCTAGATGGTTGCCCCCTTTGGCCCCTTTTGGCCTCATTGGATTAGGCCAAAAGGGGCCTAATTGGCATATGGACCGTGGACCGTGAATTATGGCCCCAGGCCATAGAAGCTGTGGGGGGCCTAAATGGCCCAAGAAGGCCATTTAGGCCTAAAACCCCCTAATGAAAGGGGTAGGCCCAAAATGGAAGATGATGGCTAGGGGGCCTGGAGGCCCCAGAAGACAAAAGGACCCCCAGGCCCAAAATCAAAGATAAAAGCCTGGGGGTTGGTGGTATGGAAATTGGCCAAGGAGGCCAATGATGGCAGGATATGGCCTGAGGCCATAAATGGCCAAGAAGAGGTATTATGGAAAAATGGCCATAGAGAAACAGAGGGGAACAATTGTCCATAAAAGATATGGTGTGGCCAATTGGCCCCAGCTTGGTTCCAGGTTAGAATTGCAGCAACACCCATGGAGGAGGGTCAATCTTTGTGGTTGTGACAGCAAGGTCTTTTATATGCTGTCTGGATTAACCAGAAAATCCTACAAATGATTTCATCTCTCTTGTGGCTTGAAGCATTGGCTTCAATAGTACTTCTGCCACTTGGTTCTTATCTATGCCCAAACGTAGTCCAGATACAACATGTCCTAGTGCTTTCAGTTCACTGTATGCAAAGTGACAATTTTTCAACATGTTTACGTTTACTATCTTTTGCAAGAATCATTCTAGTCTTGTTAAGTGGCTATCCCGAGTTTCTGAGCAAGCTATTATGTCATCAATATGCATAATCAACAATCCTTCTGACAATTATTCAGGAAATATGGTATTCATCATCCTTTGATAATGGGAAGGTGCATTTTTTATATCAAATGGCATTCTCAGATATTCAAAAATTCCACAGTGGACTATTATCCTCAGTAGTCTTTTGGAATTGTCTGTTAAGAAAATTTGATGAAAACCCTTTAGAGCATGCATGGCTGTGATGAACTTAGCCTGAGATAATTATGTTAATGTCTCATGAATTGTGGGTATTGGATATCTGTCAGGGATAGTATAGGTTTTTAGAGCTCTAAGGTCCCCTACCATGCTTGATTTTCCATCATGCCAGGCTATAATGACGGGTGTAGTGACCTTTACCTGTTCATTATGCCCTACTTTCCTTCATAATCCAAGGTATATTAATTCTTTAATGTGTACTTCTAAAGATTCTCTAGCTCTTGGGCTAGCTGGATAAGCTTTTCTTCTTAATAGAGGTGGATAAGGTTTTTCCAGCTTAAGGATTATGTCTACTACATGTTCAATTATGTCACCTAGTAGTTATTTGTCAGTTGCAAAGGCATTCCTATATTTATATAAGAGGTCAATCAGTTTTCCTTTGATTTTTTCTGTTAATTAATGATTAAATTCTGCCTCTTTAAGTTGTTAAGCTATGAAAAAAAACTTTTCTGGGCTTTTTTCTTCATTCTCAATAAATGTAATTTGTTTTTTTTGCTATTTAAGAAGCGAAATGTTTGTCTTTTATTGTCTTCTACGGTAAAATATCTATCTTTTTGGTTAGATATATCCATGCCATAAATTGACAATTAGTCATTTTGAAGTATAAAATGGTTACTATTGTAGCTGTCCATTACTACAAAATCTACTTTCAATGTGGTAAATTGTGAAGGATGAGGAAAAATGAGTGTTAAGTTGATTATTCCAAGGGGCGTCATGCTTTTGCTTGCACTACTAAATTTGACTCCTTTTATTGGTATAGGTTTTTCTTCCCAATCTGGTACAATTGTTTTCAAATACCTCTTACCAACACAGGTACAATATGCTCCTGTATCCAAGTTCACTTTTGTCTCTTTGTAAGATGTGACTATGAAACTGATGATAATATTACTATTAATCAACAGTACTATGTCTGTTCTTATGAAATATAATAATAAAAATTATTATAACCACAATTAAATAATTATAAAATTATTTCTTTCACGTGTTATACACTACTAGTGATTATAACAGTGAGCAGTAATTGTCTACAAGAATCAATTACAAGAAGAATTTAATAATAAAAACTTCTTTTATTAAAATAATAAAATTATTTTAATATATAATTATCTTTTACAAGAATAATTATAAAGATAATTCTTGAAGAAAACTATTACTAGAGAAAAACTTTAAGAATTAAAGATAAAAGACTCACTAATACTCCAAAGAACTTATTGATAATAAAAGTAGAGAAATTTGACGTGGAATTGTGGATTTAAGGGATCAAAAGGATTTATAACAATATTACAACAATATATAGTTGGATTCTATGATTTCACGTCTTTCTGATTGATTCTGAAAGATTTAAAACACTTAAGAATAGCTGTAACTAATACTTACTTGTTGGTAATAATGATTTAATAAATTGATAAGATGATTCTTGGAAAAAACAGCAAGAGGAGGCCTCTTTTAAGTCAACAACAGCTCACAGAGGCGTGCCATGGAGCAAACTGAAAAAACAGTGAGTGAGAAAACAGTAAACCTTTTTGGATTATTGATTGCATCATCAGTTGTCACGTAAGATTATCATAATTACTTAATTGATGCTTTTACGTGACTACCAACCCCAATATGGTTAAGAATAAAAGGAGTAACACTTGTAAATTTTCTTTTATTCTGAAATAATCATTGATTTCTCAAAGTTATCAATGTTATTGCCAATTTCATCACAGGTTGTAATTACTGTGAATTTTTGAAGATTCAGTGTTTCACGTAGAATAACCAAAAATGGACTGTAAGTAAAACTTTCAATTTTACTAGTAAAACTGTAATTCTTTTTGGTTGTACCATAGATAATACAGTCTTCCTTTAGTCCTGAAAGTTTCAGAAGGATTCATTAAGAATTGTCTTTTTAATGAATTTTTGAAGTTTTTACCTTATTTCTACGTAGAATTGCAAATAGCAGTGTTTTGCTGGTTGCTATGAGGTAAATCAATGAATATGGGTCCCAAAAGGGTTTTAATTACTCTTTTGGGGTTTATCCATGGAAAGTCATTAGTAATTGACATGGTTACAGGAGTGTCAGTAGCTCATTACCTCCTTGGCACGTCAAAATAGCAGGTTATTTGCTATTTTCTGGTGTTTTACAGTAGTTGTAACTTGGTAACCAAGTTCCCAAAGAGTTTTAGTTTACCAATTAGGCCAAGATGAGCCATGGATCCATGCTCTGGAGCTATCCACCCCTCTGAGGCCTCAGAAGTTGGGTACCCTGGCTCTCTTTGATGTCTTTTGTCCCCCTTGCCTATTTTTTACGTCAAAATAGTAATTTAAGCTTAAAGTGAGATATCCACTATGGGTGTACCAAAGGTCCATGTAAGAATACCATGATATTAAGTGCTCAAAACATGCATAACACTATTCTTAGTGTATATGTAACATGGGATTTCTCACTTTCCCATTATTTTGGCTAAAAATCAAGAAAAACAAAAATTTTCACGGATCTTTTATGTGGTATTAATGATGTGGTATTGAAGTATTTTCCATTTTACCACCTCAAATACTTAAATTGAGCTTATTCACTCTATGGAGCTACCCTAGGTGAGTTTTTGTGTAGAATCCAAATCTGGTCTTAAATCCATGGATTTACTTACTCAATAAAAAGTTATTCATCTTTTCTGAAATTGAAAATGATGAATTTTGGATATATGCATGACTTATGAGTTGTGCATAATTCAAAATTTCTTTTTAAGATAATTGTGGCCTATTTGGGTATGTAAAATATACCTCAAGGCTCACACTCTTGGTTTCCACCATGACAATACTTATACTTGATTTGCCAGCTGTATATCCCATCCCTTTTGCTGGTTTGGTTCCATACAATTTAGCATCTTGTATGTTTGTTAGGCTTGTTTCAGATGTTTCAACTTGTGGCAAGTTTGAATTGAAATCCAGTACTTCACATATTAAATCAATATGGATAATTTTTTTAATTAATTATATTAATTTCATCACTTTCAGAAGTTTCTGATTCTTCAGTGTCCTTTTAAGAGTCAGCTTCTTCTTACTTATCACTTTGGTCCTTGTTTTCCACAATTTCATTTATTTTTGCTTTTTTAAGGCAATTTTTGGCTAAGTGTCCAATACCTCCACATTTGTGGCATTTTCTTTGCCCATTACTCTTGGATGTATTGGGCTTGAAAGTTTCTCTTGGTTTAGCTTTCTTCATAAGTGGGTTATTTGAGCTTTTAATGTCCAATTTTTTCCAAGTTCTGCCAAGTTTTGTCCTTGTCACTATGTATTCTAGTAAATTGATATACTCTTCTGTGGAGCATGGTTCTATACACCTGCTTTTCAGGGCATGTTCCAATTCTCCTCCACATTTCTTAAGTATCTTAATGTGTACCATTTTTTATGACATTTCTGGGTACATTGCATTTAATCTTTCAACTTGTTTTAAGAACAAAGTCAAAGGTTTATTCTTGTCTGGGTCAAAGAAGGAATTTTCAAATGCATTCTCTATTTTTTAACTCCAGGAATCATTAGCCCACTTGGTGATTATTTATTCTTTCCACCAAGACCAGGTATTTTTGCCATTTGTTTTCCTTATGCCATAATACCATCTTTTTGAACATTTCTGAGATAGTTAGTGTACTCTGGAAGTAATCAACTCATCTGGTATGGCATGATCTTCTTGTAACATGTCAATTGTTTTAATAAATCACATATGGTCAGATTCACCTCCTGTGAATATTTTCCATTCTTTTAATTGAGGTGCTTCTTTCATCAAGACTTGGTTATTTTCTTGATGACTCAAGTCTGTTATGAATGGACTTTTTATTTCCTCTTTTGGTTTAACAGGACTTCCTATGTGAGAAAATGGAGTTGATAACTTTGGCATGTTTAAGTTAGCCTCATTTATCTTATCCATTTTCTCAGTAATAAGTCTTATTTCACTTTAAATTTCATCTTTCAGATTCATTCTTGCTTCATCACTTTTTTCCATATGGTCTAGAAATAATTTTTGGTGTGATGAAGTCTTTTCGTCAAATCTTTCTACAGAAATACTTCATTTGTTTAATTTTTCTGTAAGATTATCAATACTCATGTCATAATTGATTGTCAAATTTTTATCTTTGATATATTTTATATCTTTATACAATTCCTGTTGTCCTTCTATTAATTTTTTGAGTATTTCCAATTAAAACCTTTGGTCTATTATTTTTAATAATTAATTTAATGTTGGCAATTTCTTTTTTATTTTGTACAACAATTTTTGTTAAAGATGATGAATTATTATTTATTTATTGTAAAGATAATAAACTGTTTTTAATTTCTAAGAGGTAAAATACTGTTTTTAATTTCTATTAATGTATTTAAAACATCTGGAGACAAAGTTATTTCTTTGGGAAATGAGGTTGTCTCTTGCTTGTTCCTCCTTGTCCAAGAATTCCATCAAGGTTCTGGCCATGTTGAAGACATTGTCCATGGGATCTTTTTGGATTTTGGAATGCTGTAACTTGGGGAATGTTTTTTTATCCAGTTCTTTTTCTTTTTCTTATTCCCTTCTTGGGGGAGTGGGTTGGCTTGGGACTTGCTGGTAGAAGCTACTAGGGCTTCTTCCTTCGTTGCCTCCCTCTTTTTGGCATGGTATTCCTTGATCTTTTTGATTTGAGGTTTGGATGATAGTGGATTCCATCCATTGGAGTAACTCACCATTTCCTCCTCTTGGAGGAATTGTTTGAGGATGCGCCAGGAGTTCATCACTCCTTGGTGTATTTATGGCAACATTTCCCAATCTTTGTCCTTATACACTGTGTAGTACTGCTTGTACTGGCTCATTTAAATGTCTATTTGAGCTCTTTAAATGTGATTTGTACCTATTTGAGTCACTAATACTTAGTTCTAACTCTGGTTCAGATATTATGGGCATTTCTGGCACTTGCCTATGGGATAAGGCACTTCCTTGTGTGGATTCTGTTCCACTGGGGATTTTGCCCTTTCTTTTCCCTTTTGAGGGATCAATTCTACCTCTGAGTTCAGCCCCATCTGATTGGATGGAGTATTGAGAACCTCTTCTGGTAGTCATAATTCAAGAAATAAAAAATTAAAAGATTTCAGGACAAGAGTTTCGTTTTATGGAAATTTATAAAGGAGGTACTAACCTTCAAAGTCCTGAATAGTGGGTCCTGGAAACTCTAATTTCTTAGCTTTATTTTTCTTAATGACAATTGGTGTTGGGGAACTTGAGAAAATGTCTTCCACCAATCTTTCAACAATGGTCTGATTGTCCTCTGTTGGATCGTCTTCAAACACTGAAAAGACAAATAAATATAAGTCTTTTATATAAAAAGTGTGATTTTTGGCAAAATATGGCAATTTTCTACATAAAAATTGCTTTTATATCTTAGAGTGAATGGAATGCATGGATAAACGAATAAAATGAATAAAAATAACTGTTTCTATTTGGTTTAATTTTTTTTAATATTTCTTATATTTCTATTTTCAAAGAATAAAATAAAAATAAAGATGATTATTTTATGAAATTAATTTATAATATAAAATTATTTTTAACTTATAAAATATCTTCTTTAATAACTAGAGCTCCTTCAATAAATTTCTTGCAAGTCTAAGGATGTGAAAAACCACATGTAAGATAGTACAATTGCTTTCCAAATGCCTGAATAGCTTTTAAAATCAATAAATATGAAATTATTATATAATTTTATGATTATAATTATAATTTATTATTGGATAGACCCAATTTCAATCTTTTCAAAGGCCTTTCTAAGTAAATATCACGGCAAGGCCACCAAATGTAAGGTTTGACTATGAAACAATAAGTAAGAATTACTAATATTTTACTTATTGTACTCTGAATGTCCTTATAAAGAAAAGAAACAAGATAAAATACTTACAATAATAAAGTGTTATTCTAATTAAGGCGTAAAAATAATTATAATAAAAAGGATTTATTATAATTATGGCGTACAAATAACTATATTGTTAAATAAATATAAAAATATAATAAGTAGATATATCAATATTTGATAATTAATATATTTAAAAGCACTTTATTATTGTCACCAACAAATAATAAAGGTGTGAAAAATTGTTTTTTATTATTAAAAAACAATTGATAAAAATAATATCACTAATATTAAAGCTATATATTAATATAAATACTATTTATATTAATTAAAGAATTATTAAGAGTAATAATAGAGAATAACCTACTTATGATGCTTAATAAAATAATTTTGGAAGATTTTACACGAAATAATGTAATGAAAATGTATTTAAATTGAATTTAAAAATAAAAATAAAAGAAATTACAAATATTCTTGATTTTACATGGAAATAAGATTTTTAAGAGTATTATAACAAAAGAAAGGAACAATTTGGAGGAATAACGTCAAAATTGATGATTATAATGAAGATTATCTTTTTTATTTGATAATATCATATATCTATATATAAATCATGAAGATTTTACCTTTTGATTTAACTGTTCCATTGTTTTGATGCATCTGAGGGGAAAATAGAGTAAAGAGAGCTCTATTTAATGTAAATTCCTCCCTTCTAGAGTCCATTATGCTTCTAGTAGATGTGTACTGATGGTATCCACAGGAAATGATCAGTATGTTAAGGTTTAGTGATGATTACATCATGATCAAACCATCTTATGTTCTTATTATGCACTTATTTAGAGTTATCACTATAACTCTAACTTTGATGACATCATAGGCTTGGCAGAAGCCTAAAATTTGTTTATTTTATTAGTATGAATCATAATCTAAAAAATTCACCAGCTATATCACTTATATAACTGTTAAGCTTAAACTAAGATTACAGTGAGTGATCATAAATGATCAATTGTAAGCTTAAACTTTGATCATTAAAAAATTTTACATTATACATGCTACAGCTATGCTGAGAGCGAATTCTTCTAGCTTTGCATGTACTTATTGAAATATCAATATCATTTCATTACATATTCAAAACATCACTTTTGATGATTTTTCTTGTATCGCATCTTTTCTGTTGAAATTCAATATTTTAAACTTCAAAACTTGATTTGAAGGGGTTTTACCTTGAATATTATGATAAAAAATAAATCATGATTCACATATGACCTAGTAGAATATGAATATCCACTTCTTTTTAATTCAGGCTGAGTCTATGATCCAGATGTAATAAGGCTATTTACAACTTTAACTATGACTGTGACACAGATAAGAGTATTTGAAAGGGCTTTACTAATGTGAATTAGTGGTGGTGAGCACTATTGAATGCCATGGGTGCAGATTTACCTGTTGGGTTACAATAATAAAGAGTACAATTCTAAGATATATAGTATAACCTGTTTATTCTCCAAGAGTATAACTTTTTTGACACTTGTACTATGCAGGAATTCAAGGGCAGGATCTGGATTCCTTTTCTGGCAGTGAAAAGGCCTCCTTTTATCTGAAATGGGGTGAAGAGGCTGCTAGACCTTTTCATATAGATGAAGTGAAGATTTTTGACTCTCAAAGACAGGCTTGTTGTTTTCAAAAGGTCTTTATAGCCTGTATTGGGCTCAGATGTGGCTTTGAAACCACATCCGGGCAGTTTTCACAAATACAGGGTGAAAACTTTCATCTGGGGACTGCACTGCCTGATTTTGAAATGTATGATGTGGAGAATGATGTACAGAACCTTTATGGGACCCCAGTATTGAATGAACTATGAGGTATTGAATTAAAAACAAGCTTTTTGTCAGTTTCAAACCTCATAATCATGGTTATGGGATATTATCACATGGTAAGGCTGTATTGGTCAAACTGTGGGATTTTGAACTTGAAACAGCCATAACTTTGTCAGTTTTTTAGATATCAACCTCAAAATTGGTTGGGTGTGTAGCCGTGTATGTGCTCTACACAATGGTAACTCATTCCAAATGGTTATAATTAAATATGGCAAAGTTATGCCATGGGCTTTTAGGCAAAAAGCTGTATCGGGCTAGTGTCAGCTGGAGTCTATGTTGAAGCAGTAATTAGGCTATTTACAACTAGAACTATGACTGTGACACGTGAAAATAATTTTGAAATAAGAGTTTTTCAATAATATAATAGTTTATAATATAATAAAGGGTTCTACTATTGAGAAATAGTGGTGGTGAGCGCTATTGAGAACCCTGGATGCAGTCTTACCAGTTGGATTACTATAATAAGAACTACAATAATTAAAATTATAATTATACCCTGATTATTACCCAAGAGTAAAACTGTTTTGGACAGTTTACTACATAGGATATTCAAGAGCAGGATGAGGAAACAATTCTGGCTGTGAAAACCTTCCTTTTCATCTTGAAGTGGGGTGGAAAGGGTGCTAGACCTTTCCATGTAGAGGAACTGAAGATTTTTTCACTCTCTAGTAATGGCTTGTGGTTTTCAAACAGCCTGTATAACCTTTATTGGGCTCAGATGTGGTTTTGAAACCACATCTGGGCAGTTTTCACCAATACAGGGTGAAAACATTCATCTGGGGACCTCACAGCCTGATTCTGATGTGTATGACGTGTAGAATGCTGTACAGAAACTGTGAGCCTTGAGGTATATTTTACATACCCAAATAGGCCACAATTATCTTAAAAAGAGATTTTGAATTATGCACAACTCATAAGTCATGCATATATCCAAAATTCATCATTTTCAATTTCAGAAAAGATGAATAACTTTTTATTGAGTAAGTAAATCCATGGATTTAAGACCAGATTTGGATTTTACACAAAAATTCACCTAGGGTAGCTCCATAGAGTGAATAAGCTCAATTTAAGTATTTGAGGTGGTAAAATGGAAAATACTTCAATACCACATCATTAATACCACATAAAAGATCCGTGAAAATTTTTGTTTTTCTTGATTTTTAGCCAAAATAATGGGAAAGTGAGAAATCCCATGTTACATATACACTAAGAATAGTGTTATGCATGTTTTGAGCACTTAATATCATGGTATTCTTACATGGACTTTTGGTACACCCATAGTGGATATCTCACTTTAAGCTTAAATTACTATTTTGACGTAAAAAATAGGCAAGGGGGACAAAAGACATCAAAGAGAGCCAGGGTACCCAACTTCTGAGGCCTCAGAGGGGTGGATAGCTCCAGAGCATGGATCCATGGCTCATCTTGGCCCAATTGGTAAACTAAAACTCTTTGGGAACTTGGTTACCAAGTTACAACTACTGTAAAACATCAGAAAATAGCAAATAACCTGCTATTTTGACGTGCCAAGGAGGTAATGAGCTACTTATACTTCTGTAACCATGTCAATTACTAATGACTTTCCATGGATAAACCCCAAAAGAGTAATTAAAACCCTTTTGGGACCCATATTCATTGATTTACCTCATAGCAACCAGCAAAACACTGCTATTTGCAATTCTACGTAGAAATGAGGTAAAACCTTCAAAAATTCATTAAAAATACAATTCTTAATGAATCTTTCTGAAACTTTCAGGACTAAAGGAGAACTGTATTATCTATGGTACAACCAAAAGGAATTACAGTTTTACTAGTAAAATTAAAAGTTTTACTTACAGTCCATTTTTGGATATTCTACGTGAAACACTGAATCTTCAAAAATTCACAGTAATTACAACCTGTGATGAAATTGGCAATAACATTGATAACTTTGAGAAATCAATGATTATTTTAGAATAAAAGAAGATTTACAAGTGTTACTCCTTTTATTCTTAACCATATTGGGGTTGGTAGTCACGTAAAAGCATCAATTAAGTAATTATGATAATCTTACATGACAACAGATGATGCAATCAATAATCCAAAAAGGTTTATTGTTTTCTCACTCACTGGTTTTTCAGTTTGCTCCATGGCACGCCTCTGTGAGCTGTTATTGACTTAAAAGAAGCCTCTTCTTGCTGTTTTTTCCGTATGATCATCTTATAAATTTATTAAACCATTATTACCAACAAGTAAGTATTAGTTCAAGCTATTCTTAAGTGTTTTAAATCTTTCAGAATCAATCAGAAAGACGTGAAATCATAGAATCCAACTATATATTGTTTAAATACTGTTATAAATCATCTTGATCCCTTAAATCCACAATTCTACGTCAAATTTCTCTACTCTTATCTTTCAAAAAGTTCTTTGGAGTATTAGTGAGTCATTTATCTTTAATTCTTAAAGTTTTTCTCTAGTAATAGTTTTCTTCAAGAATTATCTTTATAATTATTCTTGTAAAAGATAATTATATATTAAAATAATTTTATTATTTTAATAAAAGAAGTTTTTTATTATTAAATTCTTCTTGTAATTGATTCTTGTAGACAATTACTGCTCACTGTTATAATCACTAGTAGTGTATAACACGTGAAAGAAATAATTTTATAATTATTTAATTGTGGTTATAATAATTTTTATTATTATATTTCATAAGAACAGACATAGTACTGTTGATTAATAGTAATATTATCATCAGTTTCATAGTCACATCTTACATTTGGGGGCCTGGCCGTGTTTTTTGAACCTTGTACCCTTAATATATTTTTAAGCTCTAAAATATATTAATTTAATTAATTTTTTTCTTTCAATTTGGAGTTAAAATATTTTTATTTTTGAAATTGTTTTAAAATCTTTTTCATTGAGGAATTTGGTTTAATTTTATATTGTTTTTACACGTGGCTTTTTCACATCCAAAAACTTATAAAATTATTCTTTGAGTTACTCTGAATTAATTTTCATTCAAAATCTTAAATTTTAATTTTTTTTCTTTAAAAAGAATAATTTTTTTAATATTAAAAAATATAAAACTTATAAAAAATCTTTAAAAAATATTTTAAAAAGTATAAAAAATAATTTTTTCTCTTTTATAATTTCTTTTAGTGTCTTTAATCAAATACTGTGCAGCTGGCAACAGACTCAGTAAAAGATATATCACTAGTCCAGAATCTTCAGAAGCAGAATCTGAAGACAGTATTGAGGTGCAGATTGCTAAAAGAGGCACCTTATTCAACTCAGAAAAAGCTAAATTACCACCAAAAGGTGTGTATTTTATCTTATATTTTCACCTTTTATCTTTAAATTGACGTGAAAATGGTGCATACCAGAAATGGAAGCAACTATTCAGTCCAACCAGATGCATGTGGACAAGGAAGAGGCAAGACCAAATCCAGAAGTGCCAAATCTTCCACAAGAAAGGCACATCTGGAGGATGCCAGAGTTGCCCCCCATTCCCCAAGGTCTGTACCAACAGATTTTGACGTGAATTCTGAGCCTGAACTAATTTATGATAATATTTCCAGGGCTGAACCATTTTCAAGTGGCAGCAATAGAAATATATCAGAGCCAGTACAAAAATTGGTTCAGAGCAGCCAAAGAAGAGGAGTGGGAAATCTGCCCAAGCCTTTGGCAGGGGGCCATGAACTCCTACTTACACATCAAGAGCTTTCTGGGTCAGGAGAAGACCATAGAACTCTTAGGAGGTTGGAGCCCCCTGTCTTGCAAAGACAAGGTCAAAAAGATAAAGAATTGGTTGAAGAACCAGAGTCTTTTATCCATAGACCAGAAGAAAGAATTGGAAATGACTCCAACTTTGGAGACAGAGGCACCAGTGGCATCTACCAGCTCCAAACCAGCTCCAGAAGCATCCAAGGACAAGCCCAAAGGACCTCAAAAGAAACAGAGAGGTCCCAAGAACCATCAAGGCAAGGGCAAAGGCAAAGCCAATTGGCACAGACCTTACCCACAAGGGTACAGGATCCCCAGATTGGAGCCTTCAGCCGTGGACAGTGTCTTCAATATGGCCAGAACTCTTATGGAATTCACAGCCAAAGAGCAGGAAAGGATGAACAGGACTTTTCCACGCAAATAAATGATGTACATAGAAGTATTAGTGTAGAAATTGGCAAACTTGAGTCAAAGTTGAAGCAAATTACATTAGACATCAATGATTTAAAGAAAAATGACAAGCAACATTCTGATTGGCATAAATTGACAACTGTCACCCTTGAGTCAATTAGCAATGCTTGTGAAAGAATTGAGAACCAATGTCAAAATAATGACACAGAGGATCTTTCCATCTTTAAAGTAAATGATAGACTTAAAACTCTTGAAGACCATGTCTTACAAATAGTTAAGAACACCAATCAATTTGCTATACATTTAGCAAAAAGTGACAGTGAAAGGCAGAAATTGAAGAATTAAATAATTGCAAGTGTGGAGCAAATTCATAAGAATCATGAACCACATATGCCAAGACATTCTACACCTTTGACTGAAGAAAAACTTTCTGTCAAAGAAAGTTTGACTCCATTCTTAGGAGAAAATGTTATTTCTGCAAAGGATATTCCCAAATTAGAAGAATGGCCAACATTCTCTGGTGAAGGAGAATACAACCATATTGAATTCATCAGGACTATTGATATGTTGCAAGAAGACTTTAATATACCTGATGAAATAATAGTAGGAAAATTACATTGTTTGTTTACCAAGACTGCAAAGAAATGGTATTACAAGATGAGAATGGATCATGGAAGACATGACTGGTCTTGGTGGAAATCTGAAGTGATTACCAAATGGGCCAATAATTCTTGGAGGTTTAAAATGGAGAATGCTTTTGAAAGTGCCATTTTTAACTCAGAAAAAGACAAACCACTTACTTGGTTCTTCAAACAAAAAGACAGATTATCTGCTTTACACCCAGATATGTCTGACACTATGATTAATATGAAAATATTAAGAAAGTGTGGAGGAGAACTGGAACATGCTATCAAAAGCAGATGTGTGGAACCCTGTTCAACAGAGGACTACATTAATGCTATGGAAGATATCATTACCAGAACAAGAATTGGTAAAACTTGGGTTAGAAACCCAATAGAGTCCAAAATAGTCTCAAAGATTCCTAGAGAGGAAAGAAGACCAGAAAGACCTGTCTTGAAGTGTCATAAATGTGGAAGTACTTCACATTTAGCCAACACTTGCCCTAAGAAGACAAAGATCAATGAAGTTCAAATCATTGAAGACATTCAGTGTACTGAAGAGAAAGAAGAGTCTGATCAAGATTCTGCAGTCTCTGAAGATACACCAGTAGAGGACTATCCCATTGAAAACATTTCAGCTTTCTTTGAGGTCACAGAAGTCCATACCCACTTGCCACAGTACAGTGAGGATTGCTACAACCTGATCAATATCCAAGATGCCAGAATGTGTAAAACAAAACCTGCTAGAGGAAAGGGTTATACTGCTGGAGCATCCTGTATCACATCAGTTCTAATGGGTGATATTGAAGCCAAAGTAAATCTGGATACAGGGGCATTTTTCACTTGTATTGGCAAGGATTATCTCCAAATTATACTTCCTGAATGGAAAAACCATCTATTACCAATAGAAGGTGTACAGTTCAGTAGTGCCAGTAACAATATGTACCCCTTGGGCATATTGGATACTAATATTGTATTCCCACATCCAGCAGGAAGTGTAAGAATGAAAACTGAGATTGTAGTAATGGATAATTGTACATCTCAGCATATCATTCTTGGAAATGATTACTTGAATATTTATGGTATTGATATAAATAACCATAAAGACAGATATTTCACAATTGGAGATAACAAAAGGCAAAAATTTGCTTTCTCCAATATGCCAAAACAGATATCTGTAGTATCTTCTGTCAAAGATACTTACAAAGATGAATTTGTGTCTAAACAACTTGTTGAAGCACAAATTAATCCATCATTGTCACCAAAGATGAGGAATGAACTTATTGATGTATTATATACATACAATAATGCATTTGCATCTGATAATGAACCATTAGGCGCTATAAGGGGACATGAAATTGATATTACTCTTAATATTGATAGACCATATCCTCCAGTACTTAGAAGACCAGCTTATCCAGCCAGTCCCAGAGCTAGAGAGGCCTTGGAAAAACATATCCAAGAGTTGATCCAACTTGGTGTGCTAAGGAAAGTAGGCCATAATGAGGAAGTTGAAGTGACAACACCTGTTATTATTGCATGGCATAATGATAAGTCAAGAATGGTTGGAGATTTTAGAGCTTTGAATACCTACACAGTTCCAGATAGGTATCCAATCCCTAGGATCCAAGAAACCTTGACTCAATTGTCTAAAGCCAAGTATATAACATCAATGGATGCATTAAAAGGCTTCCATCAAAATGTTTTGACGCCTAAAGCTAGGAAATTACTTAGAATTATCACTCACTGTGGTATTTATGAGTATCTTAGAATGCCATTTGGCATTAAAAATGCTCCATCTCATTATCAAAGAATGATGAATACCATCTTCCCCACAGAATTGTCTGAAGGATGGCTTATCATTTATATTGATGATATTATTATATGTTCTGACTCATGGTCTTTGCACCTTGAAAGACTTGCAAGAGTACTTCATAAAGTTGCAGAAGTGAACATGAAAATTTCACTTAAGAAATGCAATTTTGGTTTTGAAGAACTCAAAGCATTAGGACATGTTGTTTCTGGTTTGAGCTTGGGTATTGACAAGAATAAAGTAGCAGCAGTGTTACTTAAGCCAATACCCCAGAATAAAAAAGAAATGATGTCTTTTCTTGGATTTGCTAGTTACTATAGGCAACACTTGAAAGATTTTGCAATTCTAGCCAAGTCACTTTATAGAATCTGTGATCAACAGACTGTATTTGAAATGACACAGGAAAGAATTAAAGCTTATGAGAAGATAAAGAAAGCCCTTACAGAAGCACCTTTACTCCTCATGCCTGACTGGAATATTCCTTTTAAATTGTACATTGATGCATGTGGGGATGGATTAGGGGCAGCCCTACACCAAGTCCAAATTATTGATGACAAACCTACAGAAGGACCAGTTTGTTATATCTCAAGACAAATCAAACCAACAGAAGCCAGATATGGTGCAAGCCAAATGGAGTGCTTATGTTTGGTATGGGCACTTGAGAAATTACACTATTACCTTGATGGCAGTGTTTTTGAAGTGATAACTGACTGTAATGCCGTGAAATCACTTCTTAACATGAAAACTCCCAACAGACATATGTTGAGATGGCAAATAGCCATTCAAGAATATAGAGGAAACATGACTATAGTTCATAAAGCAGGAAACATTCACAAAAATGCTGATGGACTTAGTAGATGGGCTTTAGCCAACACTCCTGATAACCCAGCTTATGTACCTTTGGAAGCTGAACCACAGATTCCAATTGAAGGGATTAACATAACTGATATTGGGACTGAATTCTTTGAAGAGGTCAGAGAGTCTTATAAACAAGACAAGAATTGCCATATCTTGACTTCTTTATTGGATAAAGACTGCAAAGACACATCTTTGGTTAATACACTAGATGAATTTTGGAAAAATTCCTATTCTGAAGGAAGATTTCACTTGTTTGATGGGATTATTTACCATAGAACAAAACATTCTTGTGTGATGACATTGTGTAGTAGATTGCTCATCAATACCATTCTTCATGAATGCCATGATAGCATTTACTCTGGACACCTATCAGAAGACAGAACACTTGAAAAGGTGAAGAACTGTGCATGGTGGCCATCTTGGAGAAAAGAAACCATTGAATATTGCCATACCTGTGATAGATGCCAAAAAGCAAACAGGAGTACAGGCAAGAAATTTGGATTAATGATCCATATTCAAGAACCAAAATCCCCTTGGGAAGTTGTTCACATGGATTGGGTCACAGCACTTCCTCCAAGTGGTGACAAAAGTTATAATGCTTGTTTAGTCATTGTAGACAGATATAGCAAAACTCCCATATTCTTACCATGTCATAAAGATGACACTGCTATGGATACAGCTCTTCTTTTATGGAGTAGAGTTATTTCTCATACAGGGTTATTTAAGAATATCATAAGTGACAGAGACCCCAAGTTCACATCTGCACTTTGGACCAATCTTCATAGATTGTTTGGGACTAAGTTATCATTCTCTACAGCATATCACCCTCAAACAGATGGGCTAGCAGAGAGGATGATTCAAACTTTAGAAGACATGATCAGGAGATTTTGTGCTTATGGATTAGAATTCAGAGACTCAGATGGCTTTACCCATGACTGGTGTACTTTGATACCTGCATTAGAATTGGCATACAAGACATCAGTCCATTCTTCCACAGGACAAACTCCTGCTATGTTAGAAAAAGGATGGAATCCAAGACTCCCAGCAGACACACTGAGGAAAGACTTGATTGACATTCATCCTACAGCTTCCAGCTTCAAATTAATGCTTGATAAAGTAAAACACCATGCAAAACAAAGTATGGATAATGCTTTTGATTATGCAAAACAGAAGTGGGACAAGAGTCATAAAGTGCCAGACTTCAAAGTAGGGGACTTAGTTCTAGTTTCAACCTTGAATTTTAATAATATCAAAGGCCCAAAGAAACTTAAAGATTCTTATGTAGGACCTTTTGTTATTGTTGCTTTAAGTGGAACCAATGCAGTTCAAGTGGAATTGAGTGGTGAATTGGAAAATAAACACCCCACATTTCCAGTCAGCTTGATAAAACCTTATCAACCAGCTGATAAAGAATTGTTTCCTTTAAGAAACCCAACTCCTTTAACTGTACCACCTGTGGAACAGAATGAAGACAAAAAGATTAAGAAACTCATCAAAGAAAGGAGACTTAGGGGTAAAAATCAAAGAGAATATCTTGTCAGATATAGAAACCCAGTACATGAAGATGAATGGATGGCAGAATCAGAAATACCTGACTCAGATAAACTCTTAAGAAGATTTAGACATGAAAGAAGGCCACAAGCCTGAATATGTCTATAAATGTGCTTTAAATTACTTGATCTGAGTAATAAAAAGAGGTTGGACAGTGGACATTACCCCTTTTTTGGGGCCTTATTCTTTTATCACTAATAAAATTGTAATACAATTTTATTTTTTGGTGGGAGGGAATGTGAGCCTTGAGGTATATTTTACATACCCAAATAGGCCACAATTATCTTAAAAAGAGATTTTGAATTATGCACAACTCATAAGTCATGCATATATCCAAAATTCATCATTTTCAATTTCAGAAAAGATGAATAACTTTTTATTGAGTAAGTAAATCCATGGATTTAAGACCAGATTTGGATTTTACACAAAAATTCACCTAGGGTAGCTCCATAGAGTGAATAAGCTCAATTTAAGTATTTGAGGTGGTAAAATGGAAAATACTTCAATACCACATCATTAATACCACATAAAAGATCCGTGAAAATTTTTGTTTTTCTTGATTTTTAGCCAAAATAATGGGAAAGTGAGAAATCCCATGTTACATATACACTAAGAATAGTGTTATGCATGTTTTGAGCACTTAATATCATGGTATTCTTACATGGACTTTTGGTACACCCATAGTGGATATCTCACTTTAAGCTTAAATTACTATTTTGACGTAAAAAATAGGCAAGGGGGACAAAAGACATCAAAGAGAGCCAGGGTACCCAACTTCTGAGGCCTCAGAGGGGTGGATAGCTCCAGAGCATGGATCCATGGCTCATCTTGGCCCAATTGGTAAACTAAAACTCTTTGGGAACTTGGTTACCAAGTTACAACTACTGTAAAACATCAGAAAATAGCAAATAACCTGCTATTTTGACGTGCCAAGGAGGTAATGAGCTACTTACACTCCTGTAACCATGTCAATTACTAATGACTTTCCATGGATAAACCCCAAAAGAGTAATTAAAACCCTTTTTGGACCCATATTCATTGATTTACCTCATAGCAACCAGCAAAACACTGCTATTTGCAATTCTACGTAGAAATAAGGTAAAAACTTCAAAAATTCATTAAAAAGACAATTCTTAATGAATCCTTCTGAAACTTTCAGGACTAAAGGAAGACTGTATTATCTATGGTACAACCAGAAAGAATTACAGTTTTAATAGTAAAATTGAAAGTTTTACTTACAGTCCATTTTTGGTTATTCTACGTGAAACACTGAATCTTCAAAAATTCACAGTAATTACAACCTGTGATGAAATTGGCAATAACATTGATAACTTTGAGAAATCAATGATTATTTTAGAATAAAAGAAGACTTACAAGTGTTACTCCTTTTATTCTTAACCATATTGGGGTTGGTAGTCACGTAAAAGCATCAATTAAGTAATTATGATAATCTTACATGACAACAGATGATGCAATCAATAATCCAAAAAGGTTTATTGTTTTCTCACTCACTGGTTTTTCAGTTTGCTCCATGGCACGCCTCTGTGAGCTGTTATCGACTTAAAAGAAGCCTCTTCTTGCTGTTTTTTCCGTATGATCATCTTATAAATTTATTAAACCATTATTACCAACAAGTAAGTATTAGTTCAAGCTATTCTTAAGTGTTTTAAATCTTTCAGAATCAATCAGAAAGACGTGAAATCATAGAATCCAACTATATATTGTTGAAATACTGTTATAAATCATCTTGATCCCTTAAATCCACAATTCTACGTCAAATTTCTCTACTCTTATCTTTCAATAAGTTCTTTGGAGTATTAGTGAGTCATTTATCTTTAATTCTTAAAGTTTTTCTCTAGTAATAGTTTTCTTCAAGAATTATCTTTATAATTATTCTTGTAAAAGATAATTATATATTAAAATAATTTTATTATTTTAATAAAAGAAGTTTTTTATTATTAAATTCTTCTTGTAATTGATTCTTGTAGACAATTACTGCTCACTGTTATAATCACTAGTAGTGTATAACACGTGAAAGAAATAATTTTATAATTATTTAATTGTGGTTATAATAATTTTTATTATTATATTTCATAAGAACAGACATAGTACTGTTGATTAATAGTAATATTATCATCAGTTTCATAGTCACATCTTACAGAAACTGTATGGGACCCCAGTATTGACTGACATATGAGGTATTGAAGTAAAAACATGCTTCTTTGTCTATTTGACACCTCATATTCATGATTATGGGATATTATCCAATGGTAAGGCTGTTTATGACAGCAGGTGGGAATCTGACCTTAAAACAGTCATAAGTTTTTCAATTCTTGAGATATCAACCTCAAAATTGGTTCCGTGTGTAGCCCTGTATGTGCTCTACATAATAATACCTCATTTGATATGGGTATAATTGAATATGGCAAAGCTATCCCATGTAAAAGACTTTTTTACATTTGCATGTTTTAGGCAAAAAGCTGTATTGAGCTTGTTTTACCCATAACTTCTGCTGTAGTTGAGATATAGGGAAGTGGATGACGCCATCAGATAGCCCTGAATGTGCTCTTTCCATGAGGACCCCACCTCAAGTATCCAACACTAAAACTGTAGACGTTAGATGAGAGGTGAATGTTTTGTTTGCCTTTATTTGGCCTGAAATTGACCATAACTCCAGTAATCTTGGTGCTAGCTCAGTTTGGATGGTACCTTTGGATAGCCCTGGCTTAGAGCTTCATTTTGAATACCCATTTGATAGGGGTTAAGCCTCTCCTTCTAGATTTTAGATGAGAGGTGAAAATTAAGGTTTATGCTCACAATAACTTTGAGCAGGAATAACTTTGTTATTTCTTGCCCTATGGTGATGGGACTTATATTTTCAGAAAGAGGTGAGTTTCCTCTTTCTTTTGATATCTTTTGCGCTTATTTTTCTCAGCTCCATGTCTTGGTGGTATGTTGGCTATACCATTGGTTGATGGTATTTTGGCTGTCATGCTTGCGCTCTGGTTTTGAGTCACAGGCTGACATACCCTCCCTCTAAAAAAGGCTCATCATTGATGAGACTGTTCAGTTCTCCTAGAGGCCCTGAATCTCCTAAGATGAAGGTTCCCATCTGGTATGGCATCTTCTGCCAAACATTTTTCTTTATCAGCTGTTTGGTGCGTGAATCTGACTAAGTATTGTCTTTGATCCTTTCCATTAAGTCTGATCTTCCTGGCCATGATGATTTTACTCACGGCACCTGGGGAGTCCTCCCCTTCCACTATATCAGGTGGTATGGGGTTCTCCTTCCTTGAGGGGAATTTATCCTCCTCTGTTTGGAAGTATGGTTTGACCAGACTTACTGGGAAGACTGGGTCCTTCCTGGAAAATTCCTCTGTAAGTTTGACTTCAACTGCATTCTTTCCTATCAGCTTAATGATAGTGAAAGGCCCTACAAATGAGTCCCTCATCTTCTTGGGTCGTTTAAGATTATTAAAGCTCAGTGTAGACACTAGTACCTGGTCCCCTTCCTTAAAGTCAGGTTCCATGTGTGTCTTGTCCCACCTTGGCTTATTATAATCTTTTGCTCCAGCTATACATTTAGCAGCTGTGTCACAAGCCCTCTTCCACATATCATGGAAGTCTTTGGCTGTGGGATGGATTTTTAGAAGATTCTTCTTCAAGTGATCCACAGGCAACAAGGGATTCCACCCTTTCTCGACCAGTGCAGGTTATTTTCCTGTGGTAGAGTGCTGACTTGTATTATAAGCCAGTTGGACAGCTGGTAGAAGGGTAATCCAGTCATGGGTATATCCCTCATGGTCCTTATACTCCATGCCATAGGCACAGAACCTTCTAAGGATGTCTTCCATAGTCTTGATCATCCTCTCAGCTAGGCCATCTGTTTGGGGATGGTAAGCTGTGGAAAAAGCAATCTTGGTGCAAAGCATGTCATACAAGTTGGTCCAAAATTCAGATGTGAATTTTGGGTCCCTATCACTAATGATCATTTTAGGGACTCCACAGGCAGATATGATGTTATTCCAAAATAACAGGGCAGTATCCATGACTATGTCCTCTTTGTGGCATGGTAGACACCTCATGCTCTTGCTGAACCTATCAACTATGATCAAGCAGGCATTGTAGTTTCTTTGCCTCCTGGGACAAGTCCTGTAGCCCAGTCCATGTTGATGGTTTCCCATGGGTGTTTAGGTTCTTCTATATGTTGAAGTAACCCATACTTCTTCCCATGTTTCTTATTTGCCTTTTGGTATCTTTCACAAGTGTTAATGTATTCACTCAATTCTTGTTCCCACTTCGGCCACCAAGCTGTGCTTGCTACCCTCTCCTTGGTGCTGTCTTCACTCATGTGTCCCATATAGCGGCAGTCATGGCATTCCTGCAGGATCAGAGAGATGTGGTCCCTGTCTACCACTGTGAGTGCACTTGTGTGTTTTTCTTTGTGGTAGAGCAGGCCATTTATAAGCAAGAAATTGTTGTCCTTATAGGCCCTCAACCAGGGTTCTTCCAGCTGGGATTCCAGTTCTGGCCTCCTGTACTTTTGTTGAAAGACTTGTAGAAGTATGCCACACTGTTTGTGTTTGGCATAAGACTTCAGTAGTGCACTAAAAAATTCATTGTGCAGTTCAGAGGAACTTATTCCCAATATGGGAGTTTCTGTCCCCTCTGAATTGGTGTTCCCACCATCAAGGGTATCACTTTCTGGTGCCCATTCAGAAAATCTGAAGTTCTTCCTCCTCTTTATTTTCATGAAACGGATAGGGATTTTGGCTGCAACTTCAGGGTCATAGGATGGATTGTTCTTGACATTATCCAGTGGCCATCTGCTGAGTCCATCTGCATTGGTATGACTTTTACCTTTTTTGTATATGATGGTCATGTTCCCTCTATACTCCTGGATTGGTATTTGCCATCTCATTATGTGTCTATTTGTATTCTTCATGTTTAGTAAAGACTTCAAGGCTGTGCAGTCTGTGTAGACTTCAAAGACTGCACCCTCCAGATAATAATGGAGTTTTTCTAGATCCCAGACTAGACATAGACACTCAGTCTTGGTGGCCCCATACCTGGCTTCTGAATCCTTCAGCTTCCTTGAGATGTAGCAATTTACTCCTTCTCTTGGTTCACCATCTACAATTTGTCTTTGGTGAAGGGCTGCTCTTAGGCCTTGACTGCATGCTGCACCTATATATAACTTGAATGGTAGGTCAAAGTCAGGTAAGATGAGCGCAGGTGCATTTGTGAGTTCATATTTGATCCTCTCATATGCATCCCTCCTTTCCTTGGTTATTTCAAAAACTACATCTTTTGAACATAACTTGTATAAACTACTAGTTATGTCTGCAAAGTTTTTAATGTGGTTTCTATAGTAGCTTTGATGTTTTTTGGTACTGGCTTTTGCAGTACTGCTGCTACTTTATTCTGGTCAATTGCCAGACTAAGACCTGAGACTTTATGTCCTAGAGCCAGTAACTCTTGTTGGCCAAAATTGCACTTTTTAAGTGAAATTTTGAGATTAATGGGTGTGCATTTACTTAGTACTCTGTCTATGTATTGCGCACGGTCTTCCCATGTCTCTGAGTATATAATCATATCATCAATATATACTACCATCAACCCTTCCAGTATTTCTTCTTGAAATATTGTGTCCATCATCCTTTGGAAATGGGCTGGTGCATTTTTGATGCCAAATGGCATCCTGGTATACTCATATATGCCCAAATGGCATATTATCCTGAGTAATTTCATGGAGTTTGGTTTAACTTGATTTTGGTGGAAGCCTTGCATACAATCCATTTTAGTTATGTATTTTGCTTTTGCCAGTTTGTCCAAGGCATGGGGTATCCTGGGTATAGGGTACCTGTCTGCTTTAGTGTAATTATTCAGAGCTCTGAAATCTCCACAAAGTCTAGACTTGCCATCATGCCAGGTGTGGTGATTTTCACTATTTCATTATGTCCAATCTTCCTGATGACATCCATGTCCAGGAATTCATTTATATGTTTCTTGATTTCTTTCCTGGTTTCCTGGCTTGCTGGATAAGGAGGTCTCATAAGCATGGGTGGATAAGGCCTTTCCACATACAGATATAGTTCTATATCATGGCTTTTGATCCTGCCTAATGGTTCTTCACCAATGGCAAATGCTGGTCTGTTCTTTCTCAGCATCTTCAGTAAACTTATTTTTTGTTTACTGGTGAGGGTACTGCTAAACTGTCCCTCTCTGAATTCCTTCTGAAGTTCTTCTAATGGATCTTGAGAAGATATTTGGTATATATCAAGTGAAAATTGCTTTTCCTTGTTAGTACCAATGGTGATGTGCCTATTTTTACTGCTGTAAATGTCTATGCCATACATCCTCTGGTAATCTGTTCCCAGTAAAAACCCTTGGATGTGCGCATCATCAAGCACTACAAAGTCTCGGTTGAGTCTGATATTAGCCTTCCTATGGGGTATAATTATCTCTTTAATAATTGTCCCAATGGAAGTAATCTTCCCTGATGCACTTTTAAAGTTCTTTGCCTTAGTGGGCAAGAGCTGTTTTTCCCAGTTTGGGAATTGGGTATCCAGATAGTTTCTGGTCACTATGGAGCAGTGTGCTCCACTATTAATGATCAGTGGATGCTGAGCATTGTCAATGAAAACAGTCATTTTTGTGGCTGTCCCATGTATATATGCCATTCCTTTGGTTGGTGTAACCAGGAATGTTTGTGCATCTTGTGTGTGTTTGCAAAAGCTTTTGTTAGAAGTGTCCTGTGGCATGCCTGCTTCCAAATGTATGTCCTGAATTTCTAGTGGGGTTTCCTCCTGGTATTCCACTAGAAATTTCTCTCTTGGGTCTTGATCATCATTGGATGGTTCTCTGATGGCATCACGCATGGAGTCTGATTCAGAATCCTCTGTTGGGGATTCTTCCTCTGCAGCTTTCTCAATGGCATAGACTTTTTTCTTTGGCTTTTGACCGTTGTTGGCATAGTGGTCTGTTGAACCACAGTTATTACAAGAATTCCTCTTCTTTGCTACTTCTGCCACTCTTTCTTTGGGTTTGTCTTTGAACTCTACCCTGAAAGGTTGTTTCTGTTTGAAACTACTGCTCTTATATGGGGTGAACTTCCCTATATCAGTCCTTTTCCTTATGTCTTGTAAGGTGTTGGCAATGTCATCTAGTGTGAGCCTTAGAGGTAATTTCATATGCCCAAAAGACCACAAATAAAAAATTAACATATAAATATGAATAAAGTAAATTTATTTATATTATTAAAATAAAAATTAAGATAAGAATATAAAACTATATTCACAATTAATAATTTAATTAAAATTTGAAAATAAAATTACATTTAAATTTTGAAATTGTAAAATTACATTTATACTTGAAAAATTAAAGTAAAAATGAATTTTTAATAAAATTGTAAAAAATTAAATAAATTTGCAAAAAATTTAAATAAAAATAATTATAACATTTATCCAATAAATAAACATATAAAAATTATTTCACCATTTGATTCCTCATAAAAAATTAGGTGGGGTCACCTCTGAGTGAAATTTTTGTAACTCAACTCTAAATAAGTTTAAATTAACTCTTTAGTATTTTCAATACATAAGTTGAAAATCCTCAAAACTCTAATTTAATTCACACCACATGTGGTGTTAACCATCAATTTTTGTGTTAAAAATTCAGGTGTTGTGTTTAGTTTAGAAGTTATGAGAAATTGAAGTATTTTCAATTGAGTTCAATTGAAATGTTAAAATGTGCACATGTATTACATAAGTGAACTTTGATTGAAATATAAGGTGTCAATTATTAATGAATGGTACTGTACAATTCAATTGAATTACATATGTAAATTATAATTATAATACATGATGAGGAATTAAAGGAAAAAATAAATTGGAAAGATTAAAATTGGGGGGGAAAAGGAACTCTAGCTCTAAGGGGGAGCCAGACCCCCAAAATCCTTTCTGACAGGTGTGGGATGTCAAAATTCACGCAAAGGTTCATCACTTTTGGCCTGGAATCGAGTTACAGGGTCTGTGAACTCAATTGATGATGAGGTTTTGATACCAACTGGGGTAGTTTTAGCTGTTGCCAAGAGGGTAAAACTACCCTTAAGATAAAACAATCATAGTAAAAATAGTTTTAACTGGCTTCTACGCCTCTTACACACATTCTGACGTGTTTTGAAGGCTCTAGACCAGGTATTGCTATAGTAATGGCTGATTTAAGGGTCTAAAATGGCTAAAAATGGCTAAAAATGGCTTAAACCAGCCCTTTTTTTGGTCCAAACCAGGGTTCAATGATGCCATAATTAGCTTTTCTGTTGTCAGACTGTTTTTCACGACTGACAAGAGTAAATATTACTTTTGCAGTGAGAAAATTGATGGCTATAAAAGAATGTCTTCTTTGCCCCACTTTTCTCTTCATGTTAGAATTTTTTCCTTTTATTAATTAGTTTAAACACTGTTAAACCAATCAATAAAAGATTCCAACCTCCATTTTTGCATCATTTTAATCCTTTTAACCACGTGAAAAAATCATTATAATCATTGTTTGTAACTCTTATAATCATTTTTACCCCTGAACTACCCCAAAAGTGAATTAAAGCATCTTTCATCACTGTAAACTTTGTCAATTTGTTGCCAAATTCACTCTGGTCACTTTTGGGCGTGTTTTCTCTTTAAAATTCTTTTCAAAGACTTTTTTGTCCAATTAATTGCTTGCAGCTCTTTGCTCAATTAATTCCAATTGAAATTGCTCTTGAAGAAATTTCTTTTGTAGCCTTTAAATATCTCTAGTAGATTATTTTTTGGATAAATTTTTATTGTTGGTAAAACAATAAATTTTTATAATATTATTGTTTTATACTAATAAAGCTATAAACAATATAATTGGAATGTTTTCTCTTAAAAATAATATTTCTTACTATTTTTAAGTGATTTTTACCTCATACAAATTTTGAGGACAGGAAAAGTACTTGATTTTTAATCAAAGTTTCATATCCACACCTTACATCTAGAGTGCAATTTTGGTTTCATATGCATTTTACTGCATGCTCTAGTTCTCCTGGCAGTTGTGTCAGAAGTTTGTGATTCCTCATTTGGATGCTCATCTGAGGATCAATGGCTTTAAGTCTTTTAGACTGTCTAAGACACCATGTCACAGGGGCTCTTCGAAGTGAAGAGGGCCTGGCACTCAGTAAATTGGGACTCACTTATGGAGGGCTCAAAGATATGGTAAGAAAGGATACACTTAAAAGTGTTAAAGATTAATTACTAAAAGAATGAATATAAGAAGCAGAAACAAAAAGAATAAGAATAAAGAATAGAAGAGCCAACACAAACAAGTCCAAGTCCACTGTTTCAACCTGTAAGAATGGAAAGAGAAGGGTCAATAAGGATATGGCCACCCAACTCATACTGTACAGGCAAAGAGAGAACTGCAAAGACTAACTTAAAATAAAATAATTATAATACCCATAATAAGGATAAGAATAATTATAAAATAATAAATAAACTAAATTAATTAAATGGGGAAAAGTCCCCAGGGGGGAGAAAGAGGGCCTGGCATATGTGAGAAACACCAGCCCTGATCCAGAGGAAGAATTTTCATGAGAGGATTGAATTATTGAGTTGAGTCTGGCCAATACAGGTCCTGTACAGCTGTACAGAACCTGTACAAGAGGTGTGGTGTATTTGAGTGATCATACAGTTTCATACTGGTGTATTGAAACTGTATTGGGTGAAATCAACCTGTACAGGTATTGACAGGCTGTATTGATGTACCAAGCTGTATGCATGTTTCAGAATGAAGATTGCTGAAACTGAATGCTGATGCAGATACTGGATTTGCTGATTTGAGGTGTTTGAGTGGGTGTATTGATGAATACCCTTACCCCTGGTGAGTGGTTGTTACACACCACTCATATGGATCTTTGTTCACAGAGTATTTGTCATTTTCAAATAACATGGTCTTCTGCCATATCCAAGTACCTTTACTGTACTTTTGGATGATTTGACTCTTCCACCATGGCCAGTTTCTTCTGCCATGGATTTCTTTCATTTCTGTGTACCATATACCAGCATGACCTTTAAATGCAGTACTCAATCTAGCAGTGATCCAGTAGTCTGGTATGCTTGGTACATCAATGAAGAGTTCATCAATATAATCTATGAGTTCCATATGATCATATTCTCCCGATGCAGGGAATTTGGGCCAGCTTGAGGCCTCAGGAAGCTGTTTCAAGGCTTCCTTCTCTGAATAAGACATTCCATCTCCATCCTGGTATTGTGATGGAGATCTTGCCTTATTCATCAACATGGCATCTGGTTTGATGTCATCTGGTTGGTATGGATTCTCCATAACTTGGCCTTGTGGTTGTTTTGCTGTTATCAAGCCTTCACTGTGCCTCTTCTCTTTGCCTTTGCTGCCCTCTGGTTCTGAGGGTGTCACTGTTGTGTTGGCCTGTGACTGGCTTTCAAGTGGTATAAACCTATCTTGCACTGAATCAAAACAGGAAAAAGAGGGCTTATGTCAGTTAAGACTTCTCAACAAATGCTGGTTTTGCACGTCTAAGAATGGCCTCTGGGCTTGTATATTATTACAATGTGCCCTTGTATAATGACAGTGTAATTGAATTAACAATTTCATGTCAGAAATACAGCTTACTGATATTTGGTATACTGTTTGTATACCAATATCTCACAGAATAACCTGTAATTAGCAAGTGTAAACTGTCAAAAAGTGGTGTATAACAGGGCAATTGAGTTAACAATATGTCCAACCACGCCTCAACTGTTGGTTTATCAGTATGAGGTGTCTTATTTTAATTAAAAAATGAGACTGTATTAATGGCTTAAGTTTTTTTATATGTAAAACATGCCAAAAATAAGGGTCTTGTGGGTATTAGGCACGTGACAGGTACTCTTAAAATATGAGTATAATGTGGTATATATACCAAAAAGAGGAAATATATATATATAATATATATTTTTAAGAGATATTATGCCTAAAAAGAATAAAACAATTGCCAGAAAGTGAGAAATAAGAGAAAAAACTCACTTATAAGGGTCCAAAAAGGTTAAAGAGACGGCCAGGCCCCCAAAATGTCAGCTGGAGTCTATGTTGCAGCAGTAATTAGGCTATTTACAACTAGAACTATGACTGGGACACGTGAAAATAATTTTAAAATAACATTTTTTTAATAATATAATAGTTTATAATATTATAAAGGTTTCTACTATTGAGAAATTGTGGTGGTGAGCGCTATTGAGAACCCTGGATGCAGTCTTACCAGTTGGATAACTATAATAAGAACTACAATAATTAAAATTATAATTATACCCTGATTATTACCCAAGAGTAAAACTGTTTTGGACAGTTTACTACATAGGATATTCAAGAGCAGGATGAGGAAACAATTCTGGCTGTGAAAAGGCTCCTTTATATCCTGAAGTGGGGTGGAAAGGGTGCTAGACCTTTCCACGTAGAGGAAGTGAAGATTTTTTCACTCTCTAGTACTGGCTTGTGGTTTGCAAACAGCCTGTATAACCTGTATTAGGCTCAGATGTGGTTTTGAAACCCCATTTGGGCAGTTTTCACCAATACAGGGTGAAAATTTCCATCTGGGGACCGCACAGCCTGATTCTGACGTGTATGACGCGTAGAATGCTGTACAGTAACTGTATGGGACCCCAGTATTGACTGACATATGAGGTATTGAAGTAAAAACATGCTTCTTTGTCTATTTGACACCTCATATTCATGATTATGGGATATTATCCCATGGTAAGGCTGTATATGACAGCAGCTGGGAATCTGACCTTAAAACAGTCATAAGTTTGTCAATTCTTGAGATATCAACCTTAAAATTGGTTCAGTGTGTAGCCCTGTATGTGCTCTACACAATGGTACCTCATTTTATATGGGTATCATTGAATATGGCAAAGCTATCCCATGTACAAGATTTTTGTACATTTGCATGTTTTAGGCAAAAAGCTGTATTGAGCTTGTTTGCCCCATAACTTCTGCTGTAGTTGAGATATGGGGAAGTGGATGACACCATCAGATAGCCCTGATTGTGCTTTTTCCATGAAGACCCCACTTCAAGTGTCCAACACTAAAACTGTAGACGTTAGATGAGAGGTGAATGTTTTGTTTGCCTTTATTTGGCCTAAAATTGACCATAACTCCAGAAATATTGGTGCTAGCTCAGTTTGGCTGGTACCATTGGATAGCACTGGCTTAGAGCTTCATTTTGAATACCCATTTGATGGGGTTAAGCCTCTCCTTCTAGATTTTAGATGAGAGGTGAAAATTAAGGTTTATGCTCAGCAATAACTTTGAGCAGGAATAACTTTGTTATTTCTTGTCTTATGGTGATGAAACTTATATTTTCAGAAAGGGGTGATTTTCCTCTTTTGTATGATACGTTTTGAGATGATTTGGCTCAGGTCCATGTTTTGGTGGTATCTTGGCTATACCATTGGTTGATGGTATTTTGGCTGTCATGCTTGTGCTCTGGTTTTGAGTCACAGGCTGACAGCTAGTTTGCATTATAACCTTTGTTCTAGATGCAATATGGGGAAATCAATGGCACATTCAGATGGCCCTGATTGTGATTTTTCCAAAAAAATACCCCAATTTAGGTATCTCACACTAAAACTTTAGAAGTTAGATGAGAGGTGAATATTTTATTCAACCTTATTTGGCCTGAATTTGGTCATAACCTCTGTAGTACTGGTGATAGCTCAGTTTGGCTGGTACCATTGAATAGACCTGACTTAGAGATTCATTTTTCATACCCATTTGATGGGGTTAAGCCTCTTACTCTGTATTTCAGATGAGAGGTTAAAATCAGGGTTTATGCTCAGCAACAACTTTGAGAAGGAATAACTTTGTTATTATTTGTCCTTTGATGATGGGACTTTTATATTTTGAAAGAAGTGAGTTTCCAATTTCTTTTGATACCTTTTGAGCTAATTTGGCTCAGAACCATGTTTTGGTGGTATTTTGGCTTTACCATTGGTTTATGGTATTTGGCTGTCATGCTTGTGCTCTGGTTTTGAGTCGCAGGCTGACATACCCTCCCTCTAAAAAGGCTCATCATTGATGAGACTATTAAGTCCTCCTAGAGGCTATGAAGCTCCTTAAATGAAGGTTCCCATCAGGTATGGCATCTTTTGCCAACCACTTGTCTTTATCAGCTGTCTGGTTCTTGAATCTGACTAAGTACTGTCTCTGATCCTTACCATTAAGTCTTATCTTCCTGGCCTTGATGATTTTCTTCACTGGTCCAGGGGAATCCTCTACTTCCACTATTTGTGGTTGTTTGGGGTTCTTCTTCCTGGAGGGGAATTTATCCTCCTCTGTCTGGAAGTATGGCTTGACTAAACTCACTGGAAAGACAGGGTGTTTCCTGGAATATTCCTCTGTGAGTTTGACTTCCACTGCATTTGTATTTATCAATTTAATGATAGTGAAGGGTCCTACAAATGAGTCTCTCATTTTCTTTAGTCCTTTGAGATTATTAAAGTTCAGTGTAGACACCAACACTTGGTTCCCTTCTTCAAAGTCATGTTTCATGTGTGATTTGTCCCACCTCTGCTTGTTATATTCTTGTTCCTCAGCTATGCATTTGGCTGCTGTGTCAAAAGCTCTCTTCCAAATTTCATGGAAATCTTTGGCTGTGGGGTAGATGGTCTAAAGGTTTTTCTTCAAGTTGTTCACAGGAAATAGGGGATTCAACACTTTTTCTACCAGTGCAGGTGTTTTTCCTGTGGTAGAGTGCTTATCTGTGTTATAAGCCAGTTGGACCGCTGGTAGAAGGGTAACCCAGTCATGGGTGAAACCTTCATGGTCCTTATATTCCATGCCATAGGCACAGAATTGTCTAAGGATTTCCTCAAATTTCTCGATAATCCTTTCAGATAATCCATCTGTTTGTGGATTGTAAGCTGTGTAAAATGCAAGCTTGGTGCCAAGCATGTCATACATACTTGTCCAAAGTTGAGATGTGAACTGTAGGTGCCTATCACTGATGATGATCTTAGGGACTCCAAAGGTAGATATGATGTTGTTCCAGAATAACGGAGCAGTATCCATGGCTGTGTCCTCCTTGTGACATGGTAGGCACCTCATATTCTTGCTGAACCTATCAACTATGATTAAGCAGGAGTTGAAGTTTCCATTTCCTCCTGGGACAACTCATGTAAACCAGTCCATGTCAATGGTTTCTAATGCGTGTTGGGGTTCTTCTATGTGTTGAAGTAACCAATACTTCTTCCCATGTTTTCTATTCACCTTTTGTAATCTTTCACAAGTTTTTATGTATTCACTCAACTCTTGTTCCCATTTTGGCCACCAAGAAGTGCTTGCTACCCTTTCTTTGGTCCTGTCTTAACTCATGTGTCCCATATAGGGACAGTTATGGCATTCCTGCAGGATCAAAGAGATATGGTGTCTGTCTATAATTGTGAGTTCACTAGTGTGCTTCTCTCTATGGTAGAGCACACCATCTATAAGGAGAAAGTTATTGTCCTTATAGTCCCTCAACCAGGGTTCCTCTAACTGGGATTCCATTTCTGGGCTCCTGTACTTTAGTTGAAGGAGCTGCAACAATATGCCACATTTTATGTGTTTGGCATATGTCTTCATCACTGCATTGAAGAATTTATTATGCAGTTCGAAGGAGCTTATTCCCAATATGGGAGTTTCTGTTCCTTCTGACTCAGTGTTTCCACTTTCTGGTGCGCACTCAGAAACTCTGAAGTCTTTATTCCCCTCTATTTCCATGAAATGGATAGGAATTTTAGCTGCTACTTCAGGGTCATAAGCTGGGTTTCTTTTAACATTATCCAGTGGCCATCTGCTGAGGCCATCTGCATTGGTATGACCTTTACCCTCTTTGTATATTATGGTCATATTCCCTCTATACTCCTGGATGGCTATTTTCCACCTCAGCATGTGTCTACTGGTAGTCTTCATGCTTAGTAAATACTTCAAGGCTGTGAAGTCTGTGTAGACTTCAAATACTGCACCCTCGAAATAGTAATGGAGTTTCTCGAGAGCCCAGACTAAGATCAGATATTCAGTCTGGGTGGCCCCATACCCCGCTTCTAAATCTCCCAGCTGCCTAGAGATGTGACATATTACTCCCTCTATTGGTTCACCATGTACAATTTGTATCTGGTGAAGGGCTGCTCCTAAGCCTTGGCTACATGCTGCATCTATGTATAACTTGAATGTTAGTTCAAAGTCAGGCAAGATGAGCACAGGTGCATTTGTGAGTTAATATTTGATCTTCTCATATGTATCCCTTCTTTCCTTGGTAATTTAGAAAACTACATCATTTGAAAATAACTTGTATAAAATACTAGTTATGTGGGAAAACGTTTTGATGTGGCTTCTATAGTAATTAACAAGCTCAAGGAAGGATTGCATCTCTTTGATCCTTTTTGGTACTGGTTTTTGCAGTACTTCTGATACTTTGTTCTTGTGAATTGCCAGACTAAGACTTGAGACTTTGTGTCCTAGACCTAGTAGCTCTTGTTGGCCAAAATTGCACTTTTTGAGTGAAATTTTCAGATTGATGGGTGTGTATTTACTTAGTACTCTGTCTATGTACTGCACATGGTCTTCCCATGTCTCCAAGTATAGAATGATGTCATCAATGTATACTACCATCCTTCCTTCCAATATTCCTTCTTGAAATATGGTGTCCATCATTCTTTGGAAGTGGGCTGGTGTATTCTTGATGCCAAATGGCATCCTTGTGTACTCATATATTCCCATATTAAATATTATTATGAGTAACTTCATGGAGTTTGTTTTAACTCCATTCTGGTGGAAGCCTTTCATACAATCAATTTGGGTTATTTATTTGGTATTTTCCAGTTTGTCTAATGCATGAGGTATCATGGGTATAGGGTACCTGTCAGCTTTGGTGTAGTTATTCAGAGCTCTGAAATCTCCACACAGCCTAGACTTTACATCATTCCAGGTGATCAGGACAGGTGTGGTAATTACCACTATTTCACTGTGTTCAATTTTTCTGATGACATCCATTCCCAGGAGTTCATTGATATGTTTTTCAATTTCTTTCCTGGTTTCCAGAATTTCTGGGTAAGGAGGTCTACTGAGAATGGGTGGATAAGGTCTTTCCACATCCTGATATAGTTCTATATCATGGCCTCTAATCTTGCCTAATGACTCTTCACCAATGGCAAATTCTGGTCTATTTTTTCATAGAAATTTCAGTAAACTTAGTTTCTGTTTACTGGTGAGGGTAGTGCTAACCTGTCCCTCTCTGAATTCATTCAGTGGTTCTTCAAGAGTATCTTGGGCAGATATTTGGTATATATCCAGTGAAAGTTTTGTTTCCTTTTTGCACCAATGGTAATGTTCCTTTTCTTACTATTGTAAATATCTATGCCATACATCCTCTGGTAATCTGTTCCCAGAAAAAACCTTAGATGTGGGCATCATCAATAACAACACACTCTGGGTTAAGTCTGATGTTAGCTTTCCTATGGGGTATAATTATCTCTTTGAGAATTTTCCCAATGGAAGCCATCTTCCCTGATGCACTCTTGAAGTTCTTTGCCTTGGTTGGCAAGAGATGGCTTTCCCAGTTTGGGAAGTGTTTTTCCAGATAGTTTCTGGCCATTATGGAGCAGTGTACTCCACTGTCAATGATCAATAGATGTTGAGCATTGTCAATACAAAAAGTCATCTTTATGGCTGTTCCATGTATGTATGCCATTCCTTTGATTTGTGTGACCAGGAATGTTTGTGCATCTTGTGCGTGTTTGCACAAGTTTTTGTTGGAAGTGTCTTGTGGAATGCCTGCTTCCAACTTTATGTCCTGAATTTCTAGTGGGGTTTCCTCTTGCTATTCCACTAGAAATTCTTTTCTTGGGTCTTTCGCTTCATCAGATTGTTCTCTGATGGCATCTCCCATAGAGTCTGAGTCAGAATCCTCTGTTGGGGATTCCTCCTCTGGGAATTTCCCAATAGCATAGAATTTTTTCTTTGCCTTTGGACAGTTGTTGGAATAGTGGTCTGTTGAACCATAGTTGTGACAAGAAGTTTTCTTCTTTGCCACTTCTGCCACCCTTTCTCTGGGTTTTTCTTTAAACTCCACCCTGAAAGATTGTTTCTCTTTGAAACCACTGCTTTTATATGGGGTGTGTTTTCCTATATTAGTTATTTTCCTTACATCTTGTAAGGTATTGGCAACGTCATCTATAGTGCAATTGTGGTGGCATCCGCATTTGACTGCATGCTCTAGTTCTCCTGGAATTTGTGTCAGCAGTTTGTGATTTCTTATCTGAATGTTCATTTGAAGATCAATGGCTTTAATTCTTCTAGACTGTCTGAGTGTCACAGGGGCTCTTGTGGAAATACAAGAGTGGCCTGGCACTCAGGAATCAAGAACTCACTTGGAGGGCTCCAAAAGATGATAAGAAATATTATGGAATATATTTCTTCAGCAGGAATAGAAGAAAGGACAAGTATGCCAAAGAACAAAGAATAATAAGAAGGAAGCCAAAGGCCAAAGATAAAAGAAAGCCAAGGCCAAGAAGCCAACCAAGTGAATCCTCAATTCACTGTTTCAACCTGCCAGAAAGAACAATGGAATTAGTAAAAGGATATGACCACCAATATCCACTGACAGGCGAGGAAAGATAAGAGAAAAAAGGTGCTAATGACTGACTTAAGATTATCAGTATTAACTTTTATGAAGTAAAAGAAAATAAGGATACAAATAAATGCAATATATTAATTAACTGGGGAAAAAGTCCCCAGGTGATGAAAGGTGGCCGGTATATGTGAAAAGCTGAAAGATTGATCCTGGAAGGTGGATCAATGACTTTATTGTCCAAATCGGGAAATACAGTTCTGGCCATATTGAAATTTGAACTGTGTGATGGAATTCACACAGTGGAATAAGAAATGGCCCAATTGGGCCAAGGCCATACAGGTTGATTGAATAAGGCCTGTACGCATGAATTGGGGTGTCCAAGGAGTATTGAATACTTGATGTGTTGACCACTGATTTAAATGATGTAATACCTCTTGAGAATTGACCTTAGAATAATCCTGAAGGAATTGTACCAACCCAACTCCTGCAGATACAGGTGGTTGGGATCCTTGAATGATCTTCTGAATTGCCGCCATGGATTGCCAGACTGATGAGCTGAAAAGTCCTCCTTCAAAATGGGCGTTGAAATTATGGACCTTGAAATGGAAAGGTGGAATTTGGTCCTGAAAACGTCACCATTGGATTGCTGAGTAAAAATGGTGCATAATGGTATATAATACCATATATGAACCACACCTGCAATCTTGAGTACGGAGTGCATGAAGGAAAGGAAAGAATTCCCCTTAAGTTGAGGGGAAGGCTTGCTGAGCTGATCTGGTGGCCTCTGGTGGTTGCCAGAGGCCATGGTGGTCCATGGCCAAAATTGGGTCTTACAGGATTTATGGCCAAAAGGGTGTCCAAGAGGGATTTGGTCATTTTTTGGGTCCAAGGAAATCATGGCCAAAATTGGCTCAGGTGGGCCCAATTGTGGTTTGGGACCCACCTGGCCTTGGGGCCTAGGTGGCTGGCCCCTTTTGGCCTCATTGGCCTACGGACCGCGGACCGCGGCCCACGGTCCGTACGGACCGTAAGAGCCGTAGGGGGCCTAAATGGCCCAAAAAGGCCATTTAGGCCAAAACCCCCATAATGAAAGGGGTTGGCCAGGGGCCAGTGATGATGGCTAGGGGGTCCAGAACCCCCTGGAAGATAAAAGGACCCCCCAGGCCCAAAATTAAAGATGAAGGCCTGGGGGTTGGTGAGACGGAAATTGGCCAAGAAGACCAATGATGGCAGGATATGGCCTGAGGCCATAAATGATGGTTGAGAGGGGCTATGGCGTAAAAACCAGAAAACACCCAAGGGGGCCAAGTGGCCATAAAGGACATGACGTGACCAATTGGCCCCATCTTGGCTCCAGGTTGGATTGCCGCAGCCATCAAGGAGGAGGGCCAAAACTCGTGGTTGTGACACTGAGACACCACTCATATGGATCTTTGTCCACAGAGTATTTGTCATTTTCAAATGACATGGTTGTTTTCTGTATCCAAGTACCATTGCTATACCTTTGCATGATCTCACTCTTCCACCATGGATTTCTTTCATTTCTGTGTACCATACACTAGCATGTCCTTTAAATGATGTATTGAGTCTGGCAGTAATCCAGTAGTCTGGTATGCTTGGTACGTCAATCAAGAGTCCATCAATATAGTCAATGAGTTCCATATGATCATATCCTCCAGTTCCAGAGAATTTGGGCCAGCTGGAGGCCTCAGGAAACTGTTCCAAGCCTTCCTTCTCTGAATAAGACATATTATCTCCATCCTTGTATTGTGATGGAGATCTTGCCTTATTCATCAAAATGGAATCTGGTTTGATGTCATCTTGGTGATATGGATTATCAATAACATGGCCTTGTAGTTGGGGCTTCATGCTATGGTAGACATTGAAAAGTTTTTTTATGTCTTGATCAAGGTAATCCCTGTACCTTTTGCTGTTTTTTTGTTCTTCAAATACTAGATACATTCTTTTGTTGGTTTTCTCAGAGGCTTTGCTCCATTGAGCATGTCCTTTTTGAAGGTTTTTGACAATTTTGTCCATGGAGGCTGTTAATATTTTCATCCTCTCATGGCTTTCTTCAAGTTCTGAAAACTGCTTTTGAGTTTGCTCAGCATATTGGGACACTTGTAACCACAGTGCATCACTGTTCAGGTTATTCTAAGGTGCGACAACATTATGTTCAATCTGAGTGGGGTTAATATTCCTATTAGTAGGACTACTTATTCTAGAGTTATGTACAGCTACGTCTGGTTATTGTGCATTTCTTTCACCAAATCCAACAGCTTATGGATCATTGGGTCTCACTCTCTCTTACTCTCGCTGAAGGTGGTCTTGTTTTTGCCCCTGTATCCTTGTCTTCTCCTGGAACCTTCCTGGAATTGTGAAGAATGGTGACTCTTGGCCACTGATCGGCTGGTTTTTGAATGGTGTGAAGCCACTGCAGAGCTGATTTGGCCTTCTTCTTGTGAGCATGAAGTAATATGAGTATGACCTGTCTGGGTCAGCTGTTCTTCTATAGCTTGGATATTGGCTTGATGCTCCCTTATCCTGTTTGCCCTCACCTCCAGGAGTCTGAACTTCCAGGTGGGATTCCAACCTTTGGTAATTACCATAAGGTTTTTGAGACAAATCTTCTGGCAACTTGCTCCAAGTTCTGCACAATGGGATGCCAGGTTGAACCTCTTGTTGTCCATTCTCCATTGAAATAAATCTTTGAGGAGTTGGTGGAGCTGAAGAACTTGATCCATATATTTCCACTCCTCTGGTTTCAGGTTCCTGTTGAATTGGAAAGTGAATGGCAGGGTGGGTATGATTTCCCTCAGTGTCTTGCCATCCACCCCTGTGTCCAAGGTGTCCTTGTCCAGGTGTTCTGGTTTTGGAAAAGCCTTCTCTGTCCTCTGGTTGATTCCTTTGCAATCCAAGTAATCTGAGGTGTACAGGTGACATATCAGTGTTTGCAAGAAGTCAAAAACTTTATGTTCTTAGGTTATTTACCTTTGACTGTGCCCTGTACAAATTTGTTGTCTGCTGATTTTGGCAATTTACCTTGAGAGGTTACAACTGAGTTAATTATGGTAATATGCCCTGCACAAGTGGTTAAGGTTGGTTTACCTTGTATTGAAGCATAATTGTGTGGTTATCTATTCCACTTAGTGGCAATGGGTGTCCACCTTTTTGCTGCAATTAGGCCTTCACTGTGCCTCTTTCCCTTGCCTTTTCTGCCCTCTGGTTCTGGGGGTGTCACTGGTGTGTTGGCCTGTCACTCAGTCTCAAGTGATATGTAGTTTTCTTCCACTGAATCAAACAGGTAAAGAGGGCTTAATGTCAGTCAAGACTTCTTGAAATGCTGTTTTCACGTCTAAAAATGGCCTCTGGGCTTTTATCTCACTACAATATGCCCTTTTATAATTACAGTGTAATTGAATTTACAATTTCACGTCAGAAATACAGCTTACAGATATCTGGTACACTGTTTGTATGCCAGTATCTCACGGATTAACTTGTCATTAGCAAGTATAATCTGATAAAAGTGGTATGTAAGAGGGTAATTGAATTGAAAATACACCCAACCACGCCTCAACTGTTGGTTTTACAGTTAGAGGTTTCCTTATTTTAATAAAAAAGGAATATATTAACTGAGTCAAATGTTTTAATACGTAAAAAAAGCCAAAAATAAGGGTGTTTGTGGTGATTAAATTATAATCAACCATGCCATAATTTGATTAAAGAAGATGAATAATAGTGGTATATGACATATACCACCGTAAAAATATATATACAATATATATTATATATATTTTTATTAAAGAGTTACGCCTAAAAAGATAAAACAATTTGTCAGAATAGCGAAAATAAGAGAAAAAACTCAGTTATAAGGTCCAAAAAGTTGAAAAAACACGGCCAGGCCCCTAAAATGTCAGGCTGAGTCTATGATAAAGGTGTAATAAGGCTATTTACAAATTTAACTATTACTGTGACACAGATAAGAGTATTTAAAAAGGTTTTAATTAAAGATAAAAAGGGCTTTACTAATGTGAATTAGTGGTGGTGAGCACTGTTGAAAGCCCTGGGTGCAGCTTTACCTGTTGGGTTACAATAATAAAAGCTGAAATACTTATATTCATAGTATAACCAGTTTATTTTCCAAAAGTTTAACTGTTTTTGACAGTTGTACTATGCAGGAACTCAAGAGAAGGATATGGATTCCTTTTCTGGCAGTGAAAAGGCCTCCTTTTATCCTGAAATGGGGTGAAAAGCCTGCCAGACCTTTTCACATATAAGAAGTGAAGACTTTCCACTCTCAAGGACAGCATTGTGGCTTGAAAAAGGCCTGTATAGCCTGTATTGGGCTCAGATGTGGTTTTGAAACCACATCTGGGAAGTTTTCACCAATACAGTGTGAAACTTCATCTGGGGACCACACAGCCTGATTCTGACGTGTATGACATGTAGAATGCTGTACAGAACCTGTATTGGACCCCAGTATTGAATTACCTATGAGTGATTGAAGTAAAAATAAGCTTCTTTGTCAGTTTGACACCTCATAATCATGGTTATGGGATATTATCCCATGGTAAGGCTGTATTAGTCAAACTGTGGGATTTTGACCTTGAAACAGCCATACCTTTGTCAGTTTTTTGGATATCAACCTCAAAATTGGTTCTGTGTGTAGCACCATATGTATTCTACACAATTCTACCTCACTGGATATGGTTATCATTAATTATGGTGAAGTTATTCCATGTACAAGATTTTTGTACATATGCATGTTTTAGTCAAAAATATGTATTGGGCTTGTTTGCCTTATACCATTTGTTCTAGATGAGATATGG
Organism: Austropuccinia psidii; assembly: GCA_023105745.1. NCBI lineage: Eukaryota > Fungi > Basidiomycota > Pucciniomycetes > Pucciniales > Sphaerophragmiaceae > Austropuccinia > Austropuccinia psidii. Next base: position 24,828,922 of record JALGQZ010000004.1, on the reverse strand, counting down.
GGAAATTAATGGAACCATCAGATAGTCCTGATTGTACTATTTTGAGCAAACACTTATCTTAGGTATTGCACACTCAAACGGTAGACGTTAGATGGGAGGTGAATATTTTATTCACCCTTATTTGGCCTGAATTTGGCCATAGCTTCTGTAATACTGGTGCTAGCACAGTTCGGCCGGTACCATTGGATAGCCCTAGCCTAGAGCTTCATTTTCAATACCCATTTGATGGGGTTAATCCTCTTATTCTATATTTCAGATGAGAGCTGAAAATTAAGGTTTATGCTCAGCAGCAACTTTGAGCAGGAATAACTTTGCTATTCTTTGTCCTATGATGATGGGACTTGTATATTTCGAAAGAAGTGATTTTTCTCTTTCTTTTGATACCTTTTGAGATAATTTGGCTCAGCTCCATGTCTTGGTGGTATCTTGGCTTTACCATTGATCTATGGTATTTGGCTGTCATGCTTGTGCTCTGGGTTTGAGTCACAGGCTTACATTTTGAGTTTGGACCACTTTCACAGCAAAGTGGTCAACAGGCCTAGTAATTTTGTTCAATAAATCCTTACAACTTATAACATTGTTTATAACTTGTCAAATAAAGTTCATATCTTTGTTCCTGCAGTAATTTTGTGGTGACTCTATGTTTTTTTTAACTCTCTATCATGTATATTTCAAGAGATATTAGCTAAAAACCATGAATGTATGCATTGACCCAAAAAGTGCATATGGTCAGCTCAATTCCTTAAGTATTGATTTTAGAGAATTGACATAAAAACATTTTATGTGTAGTTTTACATGTGAAATCCCATGGTGCAATTTATCTCACATGTTGTTTAATTGGCCTTTGATTTAACCAAGATTTTATGTCTTTTTTAGGGTATTATTACTTATTATCCAGTAATTATTGACTTTACAGATATTCCATAAAAATGATATATGTGTATTTTACCATGAAAAATCTAATGGTGTAATTTATTTCACATGTTTGCTCATTAGATTCTGCGTTAATTCCAATTTTATACCTATTTATTGTATTTTAATTGGTTTTAAGATAATTATGAAGAGTATGATTATTATAAATTTTTTCTTGTGACCCTCTTGGATATGTGGTCCTATATCAAAGGCTCACAGCCTCAATTTATCACATGATGATCTTTAGTGAACTAATTATGATATGATATTCTTGGATTTTCCTTGCATGCACGAGGTGATTGCATTTTGGCTGAGGGTTTTTCTTGTGCACAGCATTTTTTCTTTCACATGATATGCTGTTGGTGGGTGCAGTATCACATGATGACCTTGTATTTCCTTTGAATATGTCACTTTTAGGCTTGGTAGAAGTGGCTGTGGAATTTATGCAGGTGTCATGGTTGTTTTTCTTCCTTTTGAGCTTTAAAATGAGCTCAGGTGATTAATTCTTGCTCTGATGACTGTACTGTTGTGTATGATATTATGTGATTTTTTATAGCTTTACACATGCTGTGTATAGCCATGTGGTTTTAATTACAAGTGTGTACTTCATGCAGCCAGTTGTGACTAGCTTTGGTTTGCATGAGGTGATGAGTGTTGTAAATAATTCTGATTCTGTTTTAAGGTTTCAAGTGGGGTTACTGTGGATATAAGATAAGGTACTTGTGTGGCTGTGTTGTAAATGACTTGCAAGAATCCCATGGGGTTGCGATTTGCATTATGTGACTTTGAAAAAAATGTGGCTGTGTAACAAATGGATGTGTCATTTTCATGCTGCAGGAGTCCTGTGACTATAAGGGGGTGTAAATCTGGGTGGGGTGTGTAATTTAAAGGGTGGTACTTTGTTTGTTGTAACTAGTTTTCTATATGTAACTTGATTTTTACATAAGCATAATAAAACTCAATAATTTATTTAAAAGCATACAATTCCCTTTGGTGTCTGTGCCATGGTATTATGAATACCTTTACCTTCCTGCTGTTAAATTGAGCTTTTGATGTAAAGTTTGAGTGTAATTCTGCCTGTAGGCTGGATTCACTGCTGTTATGGGGTACTATGAGCTTGAGCCTGGTGAATGAAAATGGTATGGAATACAACAGTGAGTGTGAGGAATTGGAAGTAAGGATTGGCCTGTGAAGCATTAGGAACCTGGCCCAGAATAAGGAATCACATGTGATGCATTGGGAAGCTGGAAAGGCTTAAGGAATTGCATGTGAAGCTTTGGGAATAAGGATTGGCTTGTGCAGAATTGGGAGCCTGGACCATCATAAGGAATTGCATGTGAAGCATTGGACATAAGGATTGGTGTGTGAAGCACGTGTGAGGCATTGGGCATAAGGATTGGCCTGTGAAGAGTTGGGAACCTGTTCGAGTGTAAAGAACCGCATTTGAAGCATTGAGAACCTGGACAAGCATAAGGAATCATGTGTGAAGTGTTGGGCATAAGGATTTCAGTGTGAAGTGTCAGGACCCTGGACCAGTGTAAGGAATCATGTGTGAAGTGTTGGGAACCTGGACAGGCGTAAAGATTTTCCTGTGAAGAATTGGGAGCCTGTAAAGTGGAATGCCATTGTACATGATACATTGCAACCCCTGGTCATTGGAGCCAGAATATCCCCCCAACTCCAAAAAATCCAATCCTAGTGTATATTGTCCTAGGCCTTACCCCACCATTATTGTCCAATCACCCTCCAAATCCCCTCATTCTTTGAATTGGGATGAGATTGTATCACTATCCCTGATCTGATAGCCCTCTTCCTTGCCAATCTCATAATATCCATGGCTTTTCAGCCACATTGGGTTTGCTAACCTCCTTGATCATTGAGCAGAAAGACCCACTAGTATTGTGTTGTTTTGTCCTGTGCTGGATCAGTATAGTGAAGGAATATACTACTTTCCCACACCACCTGAATGGGCCCATGAAAATCAGATAGATCACTCCAAAAATTCTCATTTGGTAAAATCAATTTTCCCCCTGTACACCACTTTGACACATCTCTTTGAGCTTTCATGGTCCACTTATCAGCTTGAAACCACCATCACAAAGCCCACAACAATGCATCCTTATCAACATGAGGCAAATTTTTCAATCTGTTCATGGTGAAAGTGAGTGAAGAAGCAAACTCAAACACCCCCTGATTTGTGGCTTTATAGTTGACCTGATCAAAGGAAGGGACTCCCAATGACATGATGCAAGTTTGTATCTTTTGAAACTATTTATCCCCAACATATCATAAGGATTGACCTAGAATGAAACCCACCGAGCCAATATTTGTGCCTTGGTTCCACCATTCATCTTTTGTGTCTTCAATTCTCCCAGAACTTCTGTAAATCCCAAATTGTTTGCTCTTCATGCTTCATTTGCACCACCCAATAGCAAACATAAATCCCTCCAGTAATGCTCTATTTGTTGAAATTGGGTATGTTAATTTTCTTTTTCAAAATAGGAATTGTGATAATTCATCCAATTGATTGACCTCTTCCTCACTCATTGTAGTGAATGGTCTGAATTTGACAAGGGCAATGAGAAAACAGGTTGAAGAGAAAATTGCCATGCAGCCAAAGTGAATGCGCTTTATCTGAGTGACATCCGCAACCATCTGAAGTTTATTTGGGGTCATATTTGCCAATACTGGCATTTATATTTGTGCTGTTGTTTTAGTGGAGGAAAAAAACTTATTCCTTTGCATTGTTTTGGCCTCATTTGTCTTTTGGGATGACCCACTGTTCCCAAGTGTTTGAGGGATAACTTTGTGTTTAAGAACACAAGATATCAGATACTTCTGACTCCCATTTGAATCCAGAATGGTGCCCCATGCCAATGTCCATTATTTGGCACGCATCCATGACTTCCCTGTTGGAGCCCACATGGCATTTTGTAAGGTGTGGATATGAAACTTTGATTAAAAATCAAGTACTTTTCCTGTCCTCAGAATTTGTATAAGGTAAAAATAAATTAAAAAATAGTAAGAAATATTATTTTTAAGAGAAAACACGCCAATTTTATTGTTTGTAACTTTATTAGTATAAAACAATAATATTATAAAGATCTATTGTTTTACGAACAATAAAAATATATCCAAAAATACTCTACAAGAGATATTTAAGGCTACAAAAGAAATTTCTTCAAGAGCAATTTCAATTGGAATTAATTGAGCAAAGAACTGCAAGCAATTAATTAAAGAACAAAGTCTTTTAAAAAGAATATTAAAGAGAAAACACGCCCAAAAGTGACCAGAGTGAGTTTGGAAACGAAGTGGCAAAGTTAACAGTGATGGAAGATTCTTTAATTCACTTTTGGGGTGGTTCAGGGGTAAAAATTATTATAAGAGTTAAAAACAATGATTATAATGATTTTTTCACGTGGTTAAAGGGTTTAAAAATGACTTAAAAAGGGTGGTTAGAATCTTTTATTGATTGGTTTAACAGTTTTTAAACTATTTATAAAAGGAACAGATTCTAACATGAGGAGGAAAGTGGGTCACAGAAGACATTCTTTTATAGCCATCAATTTTCTTACTCCAAAAGTAAAATTTACTCCGGTGAGTCGTGGAAAACAGTATGACAACAGAAAAGCTAATTATGGCAACATTGAACCCTGGTTTAGACCAAAAAAGGGCTGGGTTAAACCATTTTTAGCCATTTTAGACCCTGAAATCAGCCATCACTATAGCAATACCTGGTCTAGAGCCTTCAAAACATGTCAGAATGTGTGTAAGAGGCATAGAAACCAGTTAAAACTGTTTTTACTAACATTGTTTTAACTTAAGGGTCGTTTTACCCTCTTGGAAGCAGTTAAACCCACCCTGGTTGGTATCAAAACCTCATCATCAATTGAGTCACAGATCCTGTGACTCAATTCCAGGCCAAAAGTAATGAACTTTTGCATGGATTTTGACATCCCATGCCAGTCAGAAACGATTTTGGGGGTCTGGCTCCCCCTTAGAGCTAGAGTTCCTTTTCCCCCCCAATTTTAATCTTTCAAATTTATTTTTTCCTTTAATTCCTCATCATGTATTATACTTGTAATTGACATATGTAATTAAATTGAATAATATAATAATAATTGATACCTCATATGTAAATCAAAGTTCACTTATGTAATACACGCGCACATTTTGACATTTCAATTGAATTCAATTGAAAATACTTCAATTTCTCATAACTTCTAAACTAAACACAACACCTCAGTTTTAACACAAAAATTGATGGTTAACACCACATGTGGTGTGAATTAAATTAAAGTTTTGAGGATTTTCAATTTTTGTATTGAAAATACTAAAAACTTAATTTAAGCTTATTGAGAGTTGAGTTACAAACATTTCACTCAGAGGTGTCCCCACCTAATTTTTCATGAGGAATCAAATGGTCAAATAATTTTTATATGTTTATTTATTGGATAAACATTTAAAATATATTGTATATAAATTTTTACCAAAAATATTTTGATTTCATAATTTTTATTAAAAATCCATTTTTACTTAATTTTTACAAGTAAAAATGAATTTTCATAATTTTAAATTTTATTGTAATTTTATTTTTAAATTATAATTAAATTTTGATCTTTAATTATAAATTTGTATTTATGTTTCAATTTTTATTTTTACAATATAAATAAATTTATTTTATTTATATTTATATTTTAATTTATCATTTTGGTCTTTTGGGTATATAGAAAATACCTCTAAGGCTCACATTCCCTCCCCCAAAAAAAGAATATTACTTTGTAATATTGTTATTTCTAGTGTGCCTGAACCTTCTGAGAAGTTTAGTAGCTTCAGGTATGTCTTTTTCTGGCAACCATTCATCCTCACAAGTTGGGTTACTTTACCTAACAAGGTATTCCCTTACTTTGTTGGTTCTCATTTTTCTTTCTTTGAGAACTTTGTTAATTTTCTTACTACCAGATGGCTCAACAGGAGGTATAGCTTGGGGAATTCTATTCCTCAAGGGAAATTTTTCAGTATCGCTAGATTTATATGGCTTTATCAAGTTCACTGGAAATGTAGGATGTTTATTGCTAAGTTCTTCAGATACCTCTACTTCAACAGCATTTTCTCCATGGAGGGCCTTAATAACAAAAGGTCCTGCAAAGGAGTCTTTCAGCTTTTTACATCCTTTGATTTTATTGAAGTTAGTGGTGGATACAAGAACTAAGTCCCCCACTTTGGAATCTGGTGTTGCATGTGATTTATCCCATTTGTCCTTAGCATATGCAAAAGAGTCCTCCATGCAACTTACTGCATTCTTTCTAGCTTTGTCTAGCATTCCTTTGAATCTAGCAGCTGTGGGATGTATTTCAATCAAATCTATCCTCAAGGAATCTTGGGGTAATTTGGGGTTCCATCCCTTTTATAGGATAGCAGGAGTTTGATTGGTACTGGCATGGATTGATATTTTATATGCTTATTCCAGTGCTGGAAACAGAGTACACCAATAATGGGTAAATCCATCACAATCTTTGAATTCAAGGCCATATGTACAAAATCATCTTACCATGTCCTCTAAGGTTTGGATCATCCTTTCAGCCAGGCCATCAGTTTGTGGGTGGTAGGCTGTAGAGAAAGACAGTTGAGTGCCAAATAATTGGTGAAGATTTGTCCATAGTGCTGAAGTGAATTTGGGATCCCTATCACTAACGATATCTGTAAATATCCCAGTCCATGAAACTACTCTATTCCATATCAGAAGAGCTGTATCCCTGGCTGTGTCATCCTTGTGGCATGGTAAAAAGATTGGAGTTTTACTGAATCTGTCCACAATCACTAGGCAAGAATTATAACTTCTGTCACCTCCTGGTTGTAGGCCAGTTACCCAATCCATATGGACAATTTCCCAAGGTCTACTTGGTTCATGGATTTTTATCATATTTCCAAATCTCTTGCCAGTGAATTTATTTGCCTTTTGGCACCTGTAACAGGTTTTGCAATACTCTGCAACATCTTTCTGCCACATTGGCCACCATATGCAGGTCTTTACTTTCTCTCTTGATCTGTCTTCAGACACAACTCCTGAAAAGGGGCTATCATGGCATTCTTTTATTAAAAGATTGATTAATGACCTGTCCACAACTGTCATGACACATGTGTGCATGGTCCTGTGGTAAATTATACCATTGAGTAGGTGAAATCTTCCTTCATCATAAGATTTTTTCCATACTTCATCCAAGGCATGTATTAGAGAGTTGTCTTTACAGTATATGTTAAGTAATTGGCATAAGATGCTACAATTCTTTTCTTTAGTGTAACTATTTCTGACTTCTTCAAAGAAGGTGGTGTTCAAGTCTGTAACATTTATTTCTTCTGTTGGGATCTGTGGTGAGGCTTCTTCTGGCATATAAGCAGGATTATCAATATTATTTGGTAATGGCCATTTGCTTAGTCCATCTGAATTCTTATGAATATTCCCATCCTTATGAACAATAGTCATATTTCCTCTGTATTCTTGTATGGCTATTTGCCATCTGAGCATATGTCTGTTGGGTGTTTTCATGTTTAAAAGTGATTTGACAGCTGTACAATCAGTTATCACCTCAAAATCACATCCCTCTAAGAAGTAGTTCAATTTTTCCAAGGCCCAGACAAGGCATAGACATTACATTTGCCTTGCTTCATATCTGGCTTCAGTTGGTATGATTTGCCTGGATATGAAACATATGGGTACTTCTACAGGTTTGTCATTTATGATCCGAGCTTGGTGAAGTGCTGCACCTAGCCCATCCCCTGATGCATCAATATACAATTTGAAAGGCAATTTAAAGTCTGGCATCAGTAAGAGTGGAGCAGTGATCAAGGCTTCTCTTAGAGACTCAAAAGCTTTGACTCTGTCAACAGTCACTTCAAATACTGTGTCTTTGTTACACAATTTATAAAGTGGTCTTGCTATGGTTGCAAAATATTTAATGTGTTGCCTTTAATATCCTGCAAAACCTAAGAATGACTGAATTTCCTTCTTATTCTGAGGCATGGGTTTTAGCAATACTGCTGCAACTTTGTTTTTGTCAATTCCAAGGGACAAACCAGATACAACATGTCCTAGTGCTTTAAGTTCTTTGAATCCAAAATGACATTTCTTCAAGGAGATTTTCATGTTTACTGATTGAATTTTTGTCAAAACTCTGGACAATCTGTACATGTGCTCTTCCCAAGTCTTGGAACAGACTATAATGTCATCAATGTAAATGATTGACCATTCCTCTGAAAGTTCTTCTGGGAAGAGTTCATTAATTATTCTTTGGAAGTGTGAAGGTGCATTTTTGATACCAAATGGCATTCTTAAATACTGATACACTCCACAATGAACAATAATTCTCAAATATTTTCTTGCTCTTGGTGTCACCACATTTTCATGGAATCGTTTAAGGGCATCCATAGTGGTTATATACACTTCTTGAGATATTTGAGTAGGGAAATTTGGATTTTTGGTATTGGGTATCTTTCTGGAACAGTGTAAGTGTTCAGAGCTCTAAAGTCCCCAACCATTCTGGATATTCCATTATGCCATCCCACTATGATTGGTGTAGTTCTTTATACTTCTTCATTATGGACAACTTTTCTTATTACACCAAGGTCTAGAAGTTCTTTGATATGAGTTTCCAGAGCTTCTCTTGATTTAGGACTTGCTGGGTATGCAGGTCTTCTCAAGAGTTGTGGATAAGGTATTTCAATATTAAGAATGATATCAACTTCATGATCAACAATTGCTCCTAGAGGTTCTTTGTCTGAAGCAAATGCTCCTCTGTGGTCTTAAAAAAGGGAAGAAAGTTCATTTTCTTGTTTATCAGTCAGATGAAGGCTTATTTCAGCCTCATATAGCTGTTCAGATTTGAATTTTGACAATTGTAAGTTGACTGATGATACTTTAATTACTGTAATTTGTCTTTTAAATGGTAAAAAGGAAAATTTCTGACTCCCATTGTCTCCAATAGTAAAGTATCTGTCTTTGTTGTTATGTAAATCTATTCCATACATTATTAAATAGTCATTTCCCAATATAAAATGGGTACTAGAGCAAATTTTCATAACAACAAATTCAACTGTGATTCTTAAATTCCCATTGATGTGTGGGAATATGACATTGGTCTCAAAGATTCCTAATGCTTTCATTGGGTTACTTGCACTGTTGAATTTTATACCATCAATTGGTAACAACTGGTCTTCAAAATTTGGTACACAACGTTTAAGAAAAGATTTGCCAACACAAGAGCAGAAGGCTCCTGTGTCAAGCAAAGGTTTGGTGGTCTTGTTGTCAATCACCACTTCTGTTATACAGGAGTTACCAGCTGTATAACCTTTCCTGCTGTTTGGTTTGGTTTTCATAAGTTGTGTATCTTGAATTTTTGATAAATTGAGTTGACCATTGCTCAATTGTGGCAAGTGGGAATAAGATTGCATGATGTCAAAAGTGGCATTGATATTTTATATATCTTTTGAATATTCAGAAAATGTGGATGACTTATCATCTGAATTGTCTTCAATTATGTCATCTTTTTCAACATCAGGTTCCTTTCAATATCAATTTCATTGATTTTCCCCCTTTTTGGACATGTATTGGCTAAATGGGTGGTGCTTTTGCAAAAATGGCACTTTATGACTGTATCTAAAGATTTATACTTAACATTATTAGAATTTTCTTTGGGGTTTTTGTCCACAGAATCTTTCCAAGGTGTATTAAACCTTGTTTTGAGATTCACCCTACTAGAACCAATTTTGGTTCTGGTGGTTACTTATTCTAATATATTGATAATATCCTCTGCTGAAGATTGCTCAGTAGTCCTGCTTTTGACAGAATTCTCTAAGTCACCTCCACATTTTCTCAGAATCATTCTATGGATCATAAATTCTGACATGTCAGGATATAATGCTGTTAATCTGTCTTTTTGTTGGCAAAACCATGGTAAATCTTTGTCTTTATCAGCATTAAATTTGGCAGATTCAAAGGCTGTTTCCACTTTAAACCTCCAAGCCTCATTGGACTATTTGTTGATAATTTGGGTTTTCCACCAAGTCCAACTTATGTGTCCATGTGCTTGTCTCAATTTGATATACCATCTGTGAGCTGATTTGGTAAATAAGGTGTTAAAACTGGCTTTTACCAATCTCTTTGATCATGTTAATACCTCTGATGAATTCCATATTGTCATATTCTCTTTCACCACTGAACTGAGGCCATTCCTTAAGTTTTGGAACTTCTTTCAAGAGTGCTTGGCCCATTGATGGTTCCAAGCTATCAAAAGAATTAGAAAATTCATTTTTTAATTGAGAATTTTCAATATCCAATACTTGGGGATTGGGAATCCCTTTACCCTCATTTTGATTCAGATGTGTAGACATTCTTGGTAAGGTGTTTAGTAGTTGTTCAATATCATTCATTTTACTATTGTTACACCTTTGTGAATTTCTGAATTCATGTTGTAAGCTTTATATAGAGGTTATTACATTATTTTTATGATCATCCTCTCTATATGTCAGCTCATTCCATAATTCTTTTTGTTTAGTATTATCAGATATAACTTCATTCAACTTTATTGTTAATTTTGATATTTCCTCTTTTGAGGTATCAAAACACTTTTTCAAGGCAATTATATGTGTCTTTACTTCAGTAAATGATTTTGAAATATCATCAAGAGCTTTCTTATTATTCACTCTGATATTATTTATGGCTTTATTTATTTTTGTTTCAATTATTTCATCGATACTGAATTTAGAATATTTGTCTGTCAGTTCCTTCATAATGGCAGATTGTTCATTTATATTATTGCCAAAATAATTGCCATAATTGGAAGCCTTAATTGTTATTAAAAACTTTTCAAAACACATCAGTTTTTCATTAAGTTGGCACAGACTTGAGTTGTTTGTTTTAATTTTGTTACAAATGGTTTAATTTTTATCAGAAACATGTTTTTTCACATCATTTATAGCTTCATACAACTCTGGGATGGAATCAAATATGTCAGAAATCAATTCTGGAATTTTAATCTGGCTTCCTCCTTCTTCTGTAATTCCATCATGGTTCTGGCCATCTGAAATACATTTTCCATGGCATCCTGCTGGATCTTTGGAATCCTGTATCATTGGCTGTAAGGCTTTGGGGCTGGTGCCTTCCCTTTGCCCTTGTTTGGAGCTTGTGGTTGCTTTTTCACGTTGGAATTTCTGCTGCTGGCCACTGGGGCTGTTTTTGGCACTTGTTTGGGTGGTGGTGGATTGTTTTTCCTCCATTCTAGTGTCAAGAGCATCATGTTTTTCTTTTCCATCAATGGATGCCATCCATTGAGCAATTTTCAAGTATTGGGATGGCCCAGGAACTTTCTCATAGTCAGGTAAGAATTCATGCAGTTTTTCCATGGATCTGCCAGAATCTGGTACTCCTTGTACTGCAGTGCATTGTTGTAAGCTTTGTGGCTGGCTTTGTATATGTCCACTGAGGCTTCTTGTGGTGGTGTTAGGTCTTTTTGAAGGTAAAATGGTATCATCAGCATCAGAATGACCTATTTTAGTTGTTTGGAAGTCATTAACTGACCCTTTTCCTTCTGTACCTGGTTGTCTTCTGCCATAATCACGTCTAGTACCTTTATGGGAGCTTCTTGAGGGATTATAGCTGGCTCCTGATCTAGTTGAAGGCCTATTTAATGATTCAAAAGGCTTAAAAAAGTATTTTTATGTCAAAAACTTACTATTGGCCAAATTCTTAGCTTTCTGAAGGGTATTACTCATATCCAAGTTAATCAATTCAGAAGATATTGGTTCAGGTTGGTTATTTTGAGTCACAATAACAGTACTATTGTGGTCTGAATTAACAGTACTGGCAGGGATAATGCTGGTGACTGTTGAGACTGTTTCAATGTTTTCTTGTCTTACCACGTTTTCAGACACTAAAATTAATGAAAAAGCCATTTAATTAAGTAAAAAAAGGTTATTTCAAAAAAGGAATAAAAATATAAGCCTCACCTATAATATGAAAAAAAAATTATTTTTTATAGAGTTTTTTAGATTATAAGTATTTTTAAATGTTTTTAAATTTTTTCAATATAAGAAAGAGGTATAAAAAGAGTAAAAAAATACGTCACAGGTAAAATATCACGGCTGGGCCCCCAAATGTAAGGTGTGGATATGAAACTTTGATTAAAAATCAAGTACTTTTCCTGTCCTCAGAATTTGTATAAGGTAAAAATCATTTAAAAAATAGTAATAAATATTATTTTTAAGAGAAAACATGCCAATTTTATTGTTTATAACTTTACTAGTATAAAACAATAATACTATAAAGATTTATTGTTTTATGAACAATAAAAATATATCCAAAAATACTCTACAAGAGATATTTAAGGCTACAAAAGAAATTTCTTCAAGAGCAATTTCAAGTGGAATTAATTGAGCAAAGAACTGCAAGCAACTAATTAAAGAACAACGTATCTAAAAAGAATATTAAAGAGAAAACATGCCCAAAATTTACCAGAGTGAATTTGGAAACAAAGTGACAAAGTTAACAGTGATGAAAGATGCTTTAATTCACTTTTGGGGTGGTTCAGGGGTAAAAATGATTATAAGAGTTACAAACAATGATTATAATGATTTTTTCACGTGGCTAAAAGGTTTATAATTATTTAAAAAAGGTGGTTGGAATCTTTTATTTATTGGTTTAGCAGTGTTTAAACTAATTATAAAAGGAAAAGCTTCTACCATGAAGAGAAAAGTGGGGCAAAGAAGACATTCTTTCATAGCCATCAATTTTCTTACTCCAAGAATAAAATTTACTCTTGTAAGTCGTGAAAAACAGTCCGACAACAGAAAAGCCAATTATGGCAGCCATTACTATAGCAATACCTGGTCTAGAGCCTTCAAAACATGTCAGAATGTGTGTAAGAGGCATAGAAACCAGTTAAAACTGTTTTTACTAACATTGTTTTAACTTAAGGGTCGTTTTACCCTCTTGGAAGCAGTTAAACCCACCCTGGTTGGTATCAAAACCTCATCATCAATTGAGTCACTGTCCCTGTAACTCAATTCCAGGCCAAAAGTAATGAACTTTTGCGTGGATTTTGACATCCCATGCCAGTGAGCAAGGATTTTGGGGGTCTGGCTCCCCCTTAGAGCTAGAGTTCCTTTTCCCCCCAATTTTAATCTTTCCAATTTGATTTTTCCTTTAATTCCTCATCATGTATTATAATTGTAATTGACATATGTAATTCAATTGAATAATACAATAATGATTGATACCTCATATGTAAATCAAAGTTCACTTATGTAATACACACGCACATTTTGACATTTCAATTGAATTCAATTGAAAATACTTCAATTTCTCATAACTTCTAAACTAAACACAACACCTCAATTTCAACACAAAAATTGATGGTTAACACCACATGTGGTGTGAATTAAATTAAAATTTTGAGGATTTTCAATTTTTGTATTGAAAATACTAAAAACATAATTTAAGCTTATTTGGAGTTGAGTTACAAACATTTCACTCAGAGGTGACCCCACCTAATTTTTTATGAGGAATCAAATGGTGAAATAATTTTTATATGTTTATTTATTGGATAAAAAGTTATAATATTTTCTATATAAATTTTTACCAAAAATATTTTGATTTCATAATTTTTATTAAAAATTCATTTTTACTTAATTCTTACAAGTAAAAATGAATTTTCATAATTTTAAATTTTATTGTAATTTTATTTTTAAATTAGAATTAAAATTTTATTTTTAAATATAAATTTATATTTATGTTTCAATTTTTATTTTTACAATATAAACAAATTTGTTTTATTTATATTTATATTTCACTTTATCATTTGTGGTCTTTTGGGTATATAGAAAATACCTCCAAGGCTCACACATTGGCTCAATCTAAATTTCCTTCCTCACCCCTCCATTTTCCTGAAATTTTCCTTTTTTGTGGATCACATGCTTGCACATGAAAATGAAATGAAAATACACAATTAGTGATTGTTGTGTGGATTATTAATTTTACCTATATTTGATTTTGGTCGATGAATGTTTTTTATTTTCTGCTGAAAACAAAATATTACATCTGACTTTTGCAAATTGACAATCTCAAGTGCCTGAACCTAAAACAATAAATTGGATACTGCATTATTCAATTTGATATTGTGAGCCTTAGAGGTAATTTCATATACCCAAAAGACCACAAATATAAAAAATAACATATTAATATAAATAAAATAAATTTATTTATATTATTAAAATAAAAATAAAAAATATAAATATAAAATTATATTAAAAATAAAAAATTAATTATAATTTAAAAATAAAATTACTTTAAATTTTGTAAATATAAAATTACATTTATACTTGAAAAATTTAAGTAAAAATGAAATTTTAACAAAATTGTGAAAAAATAAATAAATTTGGAAAAAAGTTAAATAAAATTTATTATAACTTTTTATCCAATAAATAAACATATAAATTTTATTTCACCATTGGATTCCTCATAAAAAATCAGGTGGGGTCACCTCTGAGTGAAATTTTTGTAACTCAACTCTAAATAAGCTTCAATTAAGTTTTTAGTATTTTCAATACAAAAGTTGAAAATCCTCAAAACCTTAATTTAATTCACACCACATGTGGTGTTAACCATCAATTTTTGTGTTAAAATTGAGGTGTTGTGTTTAGTTTAGAAGTTATGAGGAATTAAAGTATTTTCAATTGAATTCAATTGAAATGTCAAAATGTGCGCGTGTATTACATAAGTGAACTTTGATTTACATATGAGATGTCAATTATTACTGTATTGTACTGTACAATTGAATTGAATTACATGTGTAAATTATAAGTATAATACATGATGAGGAATTAAAGGAAAAAATAAATTGGAAAGATTAAATTTGGGGGGGAAAAGGAACTCCAGCTCTAAGGGGGAGCTAGACCCCCAAAGTCCTTGCTGACAGGCGTGGGATGTCAAAATTCACACAAAAGTTCATCACTTTTGGCCTGGAATTGAGTTACAGGGTCTGTGGACTCAATTGATGATGAGGTTTTGATACCAACTGGGGTAGTTTTAGCTGTTGCCAAGAAGGTAAAACTACCCTTAAGATAAAACAATCATAATAAAAACAGTTTTAACTGGTTTCTACGCCTCTGACACACATTCTGACGTGTTTTGAAGGCTCTAGGCCTGGTATTGCTATAGTAATGGCTGATTTAAGGGTCTAAAATGGCTAAAAATGGCTAAAAATGGCTTAAACCAGCCCTTTTTGGTCTAAACCAGGGTTCAATGATGCCATAATTGGCTTTTCTGTTGTCAGACTGTTTTTCACGACTGACAAGAGTAAATTTTTCTTTTGGAGTAAGAGAATTGATGGCTATAAAAGAATGTCTTCTTTGCCCCACTTTTCTCTTCATGTTAGAATCTTTTCCTTTTATTAATTAGTTTAAAACTGTTAAACCAATCAATCAAAGATTCCAACCACCACTTTTAAATCATTTTAATCCTTTTAACCACGTGAAAAAATCATTATAATCATTGTTTGTAACTCTTATAATCATTTTTACCCCTGAACCACCCCAAAAGTGAATTAAAGCATCTTTCATCACTGTAAACTTTGTCACTTTGTTTCCAAATTCACTCTGGTCACTTTTGGGCGTGTTTTCTCTTTAATATTCTTTTTTAAAGACTTTGTTCTTTAATTAATTGCTTGCAGTTCTTTGCTCAATTAATTCCAATTGAAATTGCTCTTGAAGAAATTTCTTTTGTAGCCTTAAAATATCTCTTGTAGAGTATTTTTTGGATAAATTTTTATTGTTGGTAAAACAATAAATTTTTATAATATTATTGTTTTATACTAATAAAGTTATAAACAATAAAATTGGCGTGTTTTCTCCTAAAAATAATATTTCATACTATTTTTAATTGAATTTTACCTTATACAAATTTTGAGGACAGGAAAAGTACTTGATTTTTAATCAAAGTTTCATATCCACACCTTACAGATATATTGTCACAGGGGCTCTAGTGGAAATACAAGAGTGGCCTGACACTCAGCAATCACGGAACTCACTTGGAAAACTCCAAAGAATAAAGAAATAAAATAATAAGAATGGATTCCTCTAAAAGATATGCAGGTACAAGATGAGATGCAAAGAGGAAAGGGAAGCCAAATGGCCAAAGAGCCAACCAAGTAAGTCCTTAATCACTGTTTCAACCTGCCAAAAATGAATAATGGAATTAGTAAGGATATGACCACCAAATATCCATTGACAGGCAAAGAAAGAGAAAGAGAAAGGTGCTAAATGACTGACTTAATAATATCAGTATTTGCTTAACTAAAATGAAAAGAAAATAAAGATAAAATAAAATAAAAGTATATTAATTAACTGGGGAAAAACCCCCCAGGGTGGAAAGGGTAGCCGGTATATGTGAAAAGTTGTGAGCTTGAGCTCTTCAGGCTGAAAACTGATCTGTATTGATCCTTGAGGCTGTATTGATTGTTTTGGAAATTGATACAGCTGGCTAATATTGAAATTGAATTGGGTTGAATGAACTTCCCATGCTTGGAAATGAAATACAGTTCTTGGTGGATCCAGACTGTATTGAAATGAATATGGTTGCCAAGATGGATTGAGTGGAGCTTTGACACTTGACAGCTTCTTTTGGCACTGCCCCTTGAATACACTTTGAGAATGAATTGACAGTATTCCATTGGAAGGAATACTTGGAGTGAGAATAACCAATGACTGTGTCACAGGGGCTCTTGGAAGAAGAGGGCCTGGCACTCAGGAATCAAGAACTCACTTGGAGGGCTCCAAAGATAAAAGAATAATAAGAACGAATTTCTTTAAGAAAGAATAAAGGGAAAACAAGTATGCCAAAAGATGAGATAAGAAAAAGATGAAGCCAATGACCAAAGATAATAAAGAAGCCAAAAGCCAAGAAGCCAACCAAGTGAATCCTTAATTCACTGTTTCAACCTGCCAGAAAAGGAAATGGAATTAGTATAAGGATATGACCACCAATATCCACTGGACAGGCGAGGAAATAAAAGAAAAGGGTGCTGAATGACTGACTTAAGATTATCAGTATTAACTTTAATAATGTAAAAGAAAATAAGGATAAAAATAAATCCACTATATTAATTAACTGGGGAAAAAGTCCCCAGATGCTGAAAGGTGGCCAGTATATGTGAAAAGCTGGAAGGTTGATCCTGGAAGGTGGATCAATGACTGTATTGTCCGAATCGGGAAATACAGTTCTGGCCATCTTGAAATTTGAACTGTGTGATGGAATTCACACAGTGGAATAAGAAATGGCCCAATTGGGCCAAGGCCATACAGGTTGATTGAATAAGGCCTGTACGGATGAATTGGGTTGTCCAAGGAGTATTGAATACTTGATGTCTTGACAACTGATTGAATTATGTAATACCTCTTGCGAATTGACCTTAGAATAATCCTGAATGAATTGTACCAACCCAACTCCTGCAGATACAGGTGGTTGGGATCCTTGAATGATCTTCTGAATTACCGCCATGGATTGCCAGACTGATAAGCTGAAAAGTCCTCCTTTGAAAATGGGCGTTGGAATTATGGACCTTGAAATGGAAAGGTGGAATTGGGTCCTGAAAACGTCACCATTGGATTGATGAGTAAAAATGGTGCATAATGGTATATAATACCATATATGCACCACACCTGCAATCTTGAGTACGGAGTGCATGAAGGAAAGGAAAGAATTCCCCTTAAGTTGAGGGAAATGCTTGTTGAGATGATTTGGTGGCCTCTGGTGGTTTCCAGAGGCCATGACGGTGAAGTTGGTCCATGGTGGTCCAGGGCCAAAAATGGGTCCTACGGGATTTATGGCCAAAAATGGATCCAAGGTGTTTTTGGTCCAATTTGGGTCCAAGGGATTGGTGGCCAAAAATGGCTCAGGTGGGCCCAATTGTGGTTTGGGACCCACCTGGCCTTGGGGGCTAGGTGGCTGCCCCTTTTGGCCTCATTGGATTAGGCCAAAAGGGCCTAACCCGCCTACGGACCGCGGACCGCGGACCGCGTATTACGGCCCGCGGACCGTAGAAGCCGTGGGGGGCCTAAATGGCCCAAAAAGGCCATTTAGGCCAAAACCCCCATAATGAAAGGGGTGGCCATGGGGCCTGGAAGCCCCTGGAAGACAAAGGGACCCCCCCAGGCCCAAAAACAGTGATGGAGGCCTGGGGGTTGGTGAGGTGGAAATTGGCCAAGAGGGCCAATGACGCAGGATATGGCCTGAGGCCATAAAAGATGATGGAGGCCATAAGTGGCCAATGGAATGGGTTATGGCATAAGAGCCATGGAACACCAAAAAGGGGTCAATTGGCCATAAATGATATGACATGGCCAATTGGCCCCAACTTGGCTCCAGGTTGGATTGCCGCCGCCATCAAGGAGGAGGGTCAAAATACGTGGTTGTGACAGTACCCCCCCTACCTTGAATGGTGAGCTCCTGAGCACCAAGATAAGGTAGAGGCCTGTTGAGGCTAATGAGACGGATTTGACGTAAGGATTCCAGAGGCATTGAATCTTGAAAAGAAGAATTGAACTGATAAGCTTGTTGGCATATGAATTGAGGTTGACTTGGTCTTCTCTTGACATTTGGCTTTGACAAAGTTGAAGACATGATTTGACGTAAAGATTTTGGCGTTAAAGAGTTATAAGAAAAGAAATTTTAAAAGAATATAAAGAGTAAAAGAGAAAAGGAAACAGATATAAAGAGAGAAACAGAAAAAATAAAGAAAATGAAATTTGAGGAGGAATCCAATCTTCATCACGGGTTACGACAATTGATTTTGAAAGTGGCCAAGGACCTGGATAAAAGAATTTGATGCCAGGTGCTCACAGAGTGGCCAAGGTGATGTTTTGACAGATTGTAGACCCCTCAGGGAAGTGCACACCAGGAGAGGAACTTACTTTTAGTAGTTGCCACTCCCGCCAGTGCCATAAATAAGGAAGCTCTTGATAAATGAATGTGTTGAAAGAATAAAGTCTTGGGAAGGAGAATAAAAAAAAAGGAATGGTCCATTTGCCCAAGTGTAAATGGCCATAAATTTGGAATTTGGATGTTGAAAGCCGGGCCAAAAGGTCTGTGTCCAAATTGAAAAGTGCTCACAGAGTGGCCAAGGTGATGCTTACAACAAAGAAGAGTAGAATACCCCTAAAGGTGCATACCAGGAGTGGGACTTACTTTTGGTAATTCCTCTCCCCACCAAGCACCATAAAAATTCAAGCCATTGAAGAATTGGGTCCTGGCTTGTCAGGATATAACGAATGAAAATCTTTGACAAGTTCAGGACAATTCTTGAGGTTTTCAGCTGGTTCCCATGTGGATCTTTCTGAATCTTGACTGAAACCTTTCCATTCCACCAGATACCATAATTTTCTTCTCTTGAGCTTTGAATCCAGTACTTGAGAGACTTCCCATTCCTCTTCTTCTTCAATAATGATTGGAGGAGGAGGCTCTTGATGCCGATTTGGGATTGTTGATGTCTTGACTGGTTCCAAGAGTGAGATATGGAAGACTGGGTGGATGGATTTCCATTGAGATGGAAGCTTGAGGTGGTAAGCATGAGTACTGACTTTCTTCAAGATTGGAAAGGGACCCAACCATCTTTCAGACAGTTTCTTGGTGGGTCTAGTTGATTTGATATTCTTGGAAGAAAGCCATACCATGTCACCAGGATTGAAAACAGGTGGACTTGCTCTACTTTTATCTGCATACCTCTTAAACCGGTTTATGGCGATTTCAAGTTCTCTCTTGACATCTTGCTGTACTGATTGGATTTTTGTTGATAACTTTCCAGCAGGAGTATCTTGAGTGATGTGAACTGAATCAAATTGTGGATCTCTTCCATAAACGGTAAAAAACGGTGATTGCTTGGTTGAAGAGTGATCAGAATTATTGTAGGCAAATTCAGCCAGAGGGAGCCAGGTGTTCCAATCATCTTGATGATAACTGACATACATCCGAAGATACTGTTCTAGTATCTGATTTACCCTCTCTGTCTGTCCATCAGTTTCTGGGTGATAAGCAGTTGACAAGTCTCTTGAAATCTTGAGCTGCTGACAAAGATTGGTCCAGAAGGAAGAAACAAAGAGTGAACCTCTATCACTGACAATGCTTGATGGAAAGCCATGCTTTGAGAAGATATTCTTGATGAATAAACGGGCCAAATCCAAAGAAGTTATTGAAGACATTGTTGGAATAAAAACCGCCATTTTTGAGAATCTGTCCACTATGACAAGAATTGAGTCAAAAGAATTGGACAGGGGCAGTTGAGTGATGAAATCCATTGAGAGACAAATCCAAGGACCATTTGGAATTGGAAGAGGTTTGAGGAGTCCAAACTTCTTATGGTGGATATTCTTGTTTCTTGAACACTGTTGACAGGATGATACATAATCCTTAATGAATTGAGTCATGCCGGACCAGTGGAAATCCCGCTTGACAAGTTTGAGAGTCTTCTCTTGGCCAGGGTGTCCAGCTAGAGGAGAGTCATGACGCTTTTGAAGAATGCTGAGTTGAATTGTGGAGTCATTTGGGACTACCACCCGATCTTTGAAGAGAAGAAGTTGGGAGGAGGAATCAAGAGAATAATCTTGGACAGATTTACCTTTACCCAAATTTTGAAGGATACTTCTGTACTGAGGATCTTGCCATAATTTCTTCTGAATTGACTCAATCAAATTTGAAAAAGAATCCACCTTGACTGCGAAAAACTTTGAGGGTTGAACTTCATCTTGCTTAATGAGTTGTTGAAAGTTCATTGGATTCTTGCTGATGAAATCCTCCCCCCTCTCCGGATAGACGTTGTCCCGACGTGATAAGGCATCTGGAAGAGTTGCTAGGCGGCCAGGGCGGTAAGTGATTGAAAAATGAAATTCAGATAAGAATTCAGCCCAACGGGCTTGACGCGAGTAAGGATCTTTGATGACATAAAGTACTGAAGAGAAGAATGATCGGTGAGAACTTCAAAAGGAGAGGACAGAGAAAGAAGAAAAGCCCTCCAGCGCTTGAGAGCCCAGACTATACCAAGGAGTTCCTTGTCATGAATTTCATAGTTGAGTTCTGCTGGAATAAGCTTGCGGCTGTCAAAGGCAATGGGATTTTTTCCTGAGTCAGAGACCTGACTCAGTACAGCACCCAAAGCATAATCGGATGCATCGGTCTCTACAATGGTCGGTAGAGAAGGATTGAAGTGGGAAAGGATTGGAGCGGTAGTGAAGGCCTCTTTGAGTTGATGAAACTGGCTAAGAGCTTCCTCATTGAGGGGGAAACAGGAATCTTTCTTGAGGAAACTGGTGAGTGAACTGATTTTCTTTGAATAATTCTTGATGAAACGGCGGTAGAAGCTGGCAAAGCCAAGGAAGGATTTAAGAGCCTTGAGGTTTCTTGGAGGAGGCCAATTAAGGATCTGCTGGACTTTTGCTTGGTCCATCTTGAGGCCTTCAGAAGAAACAACATAACCAAGGTATTCTACACTAGAGACATGAAAAAGGCATTTAGAAGCCTTGGCGAAAAGGTTATTGGCTCTGAGTCTGGAAAGAACAGTGGACACATGGGTGACATGTTCTTCCTCAGATTTGGAAAAGACCATAATGTCATCCAAATAAACCACAACAAAAACATCAAGAAGATCTTGGAATATATCATTGACAAGATTCTGAAAAGAGGCAGGAGCATTGGTGAGCCCAAATGGCATAACCAAGTACTCAAAACTGCCATATTTAGTTCTGAAGCATGTCAAATGTTCATCACCCTCCTTGATTCTGAGCAGGTTATATGCACCACGCAAATCAATCTTGGAGAAGATAGAAGAACCATTAAAGACATTAAGAAGCTGGTTCATAGGAGGAACAGGATATTTGTTCTTCCTAGTGACAGCATTGAGTTTGCGGTAATCAACACACAAACGGAGGCCACCATCTTTCTTTTTAACAAAGAGGACAGGTGCTCCTGTTGAGGAGGAGCTTGGCCGGATGAAACCTTTCTCTACATTCTCTGAAATGTAGGCCCTGAGTGTATCTGACTCTTGTTTGGATAAAGAGTAGATCACCCCAACTGGAGGTAGAGACCCCTCCAGTTCGATATGATGATCACAGGCACGGTGAGGAGGAAGTTTCTCTGCTTTCACCTTGGAGAATACATCCAAGTATTGGTGATAAACAGAGGGAACAACCTTCATCACGGTTTCTACTTCTTCTGGCTCTTCCTCTTCATCCCACAACTCCTCCAGGGAGTCATGATAAGATGAAGGAGGAAGGTCCATATTCCCAAAGAAGAGATGAAGTGAAGATACAGAATTATCTTCCCCAACATCTTGAATCTCTTTGAAGACTTCATCTCCAGATGATGGTAATGACAGATGGGAATTAAGGGAAGGAATATGGACAGAAGATGGAACTGATGGTGTTCTAGAATCACCAACCAGAGCTGCACATGATTTGGCAGAGGAAGAGTCATTACGGAAGGAATTGGAAGGATCAGAATAGTCCTTTTGATCAGTATTAAAGGTGATCAGCCCTTGCCTCCAATCAATAGAAGGATTAAAATGATTGAGAAAGTCAAAGCCCAATATGAGGTCTTCTCCCTTGGGAGTATCAATGACTAAAAAATCCCATGCAAAGCTTGGGAAGGAAGGGAGCTCAACCATATATTTAGTATGGTGAGTCACAAATAAGGAAGGGGACTCAGAGGAGTCCAAAATGATAAGAGGAATCTTCTCTGGAAGTTCTGACGTAGTCAATGAGTACTTGTTAACAAACTGCTTTGCAATGAATGAGTGTGTAGCACCAGAATTAATGAGAATACTGTAAAAAACATCAGAAAGAGAAGAGAAAACAAAAAATTTAAGAGAATTCTTGACACCAGTATTCAGAATGCACAATTGTGCTCTGGAAGGAAAACTGTGAAGACCATTGAACACAACATGGTCTTCACTCAGGCTTTTCCCTGGCTGGGAAAGCTGCCTGACGGTTGGGTAAGCTTGTTTTGAGGCCTTTTGACACAGGACTCAAGACTATGCTTCCCACCACAATAGGTACACAACCCCTCCTTGATTCTTCTTTCCTTTTCAGAACCTTTCAACTTGAAGTCCTGATTCAACAATGAAGAATGGGGCTTGTCCCGCTTTTGAGAATGAAATTTCTTCTTTGGTCTTGAACTTGAAGAAACTTGATGATGAGAAGAGTGAGACTTTGAGGCTTCAGGCTTCTTCTCTTGATGATGATTCTTTTCCTTCTGCCTCTCATGGTACCTGGTATCAAGTTCCAGGCTGACGTCCATTAAGTCTTGAAGAGAATCAATGTTTGAAGGATGGGAGGCCAATTGATCCAGAATCCTGGAGGCCAAACCCTTCCTGAAATGATGAATAAGAGCCCTTTCACCCCAATCCCCAATTCTTGAAACCAAACTCCTGAAATCGGCAATATACAAAGCAACATGCCCACCTTCTTTCATCCTAAGGCCATCCAATTCAGCTTCTGCTTTTCTTACTTCATTTGGGTCTCCAAATAAAGTGAACAATTGGGATTCGAATAATGGCCAGGAATTGAGGAGATAATTTGAGTCTTGATTATTGAGATTGGAAAGATAAGGCTCAATCCATTTTGCAGCCCTGCCAACTAAGAATGAAGTGGCATAAAGAACCTTCTTTCTGTCTTGAGAGAAGTTTGCCGGGTCATTATGAAAGATGAGTTGGCAAGACTGAATAAAGCTTCTGACTTTGAAGGGCTGAGTCCCATCAAAGCATTCTGGGGCCTTCATAGAGGGAGTCTTGAAGGCTGGTGGTCTTGATGATTCAGAAGAAGAAGCTGCTTGCAGATTGGCCATAATCTGAGTCATTTGTTGCATAATGGCCAATAAAGACGGTTCAGACTGATGAGAGGCAGGCTGATCAGACTGGGCTAGAGTTGGTCCTCTGGTGCCCTCAGATGCTCCCACAGGAGCAGGAGCAGCCTCAGTGCCATTAGACTCTTCCTCTTCCACAGAATTCTCCTCCTCCTCTTCACCATCTTCACCTTGAACCTTGGGACTGGTTCTTGAAAAACCTGGGAATCCGCCAACCACTCCTGATAAAGACATTGACCTTCTTGGCCCTCTTCCTTCCTTCCTGGATGGTGCTGCTCCTTCCATAATGGGTCCTCTGTCCAATCTGGCCCTCAGTTGAGAAACTGCTGGGGTACCGTCAAGAGGAGCCCTTGGAGTTGGAGTCAGAACAGCTTGAGTTCTGGCCTGAGATCTGGTCTGTCTTGCTGGAGGTGAATGTTGAACTGGCATGATTTCAGGGATAATCAACCAAAATAAATGAAATAAAATCAAAATTTTCTTGAAGTAAAAAAGCAACAATCAAATCTTGAGGAAATTGGATAATTGTGAGCCGTAGAGGTAATTTCATATACCCAAAAGACCACAAATATAAAAAATAACATATTAATATAAATAAAATAAATTTATTTATATTATTAAAATTAAAAATAAAAAATTAATTATAATTTAAAAATAAAATTACTTTAAATTTTGTAAATATAAAATTACATTTATACTTGAAAAATTTAAGTAAAAATGAAATTTTAACAAAATTGTGAAAAAATAAATAAATTTGGAAAAAAGTTAAATAAAATTTATTATAACTTTTTATCCAATAAATAAACATATAAATTTTATTTCACCATTGGATTCCTCATAAAAAATCAGGTGGGGTCACCTCTGGGTGAAATATTTGTAACTCAACTCTAAATAAGCTTAAATTAAGTTTTTAGTATTTTCAATACAAAAGTTGAAAATCCTCAAAACCTTAATTTAATTCACACCACATGTGGTGTTAACCATCAATTTTTGTGTTAAAATTGAGGTGTTGTGTTTAGTTTAGAAGTTATGAGGAATTGAAGTATTTTCAATTGAATTCAATTGAAATGTCAAAATGTGCGCGTGTATTACATAAGTGAACTTTGATTTACATATGAGGTGTCAATTATTACTGTATTGTACTGTACAATTGAATTGAATTACATATGTAAATTATAAGTATAATACATGATGAGGAATTAAAGGAAAAATAAATTGGAAAGATTAAATTTGGGGGGGAAAAGGAACTCCAGCTCTAAGGGGGAGCTAGACCCCCAAAATCCTTGCTGACAGGCCTGGGATGTCAAAATTCACGCAAAAGTTCATCACTTTTGGCCTGGAATTGAGTTACAGGGTCTGTGAACTCAATTGATGATGAGGTTTTGATACCAACTGGGGTAGTTTTAGCTGTTGCCAAGAGGGTAAAACTACCCTTAAGATAAAACAATCATAGTAAAAACAGTTTTAACTGGTTTCTACGCCTCTGACACACATTCTGACGTGTTTTGAAGGCTCTAGGCCTGGTATTGCTATAGTAATGGCTGATTTAAGGGTCTAAAATGGCTAAAAATGGCTAAAAATGGCTTAAACCAGCCCTTTTTTGGTCTAAACCAGGGTTCAATGATGCCATAATTGGCTTTTCTGTTGTCAGACTGTTTTTCACGACTGACAAGAGTAAATTTTACTTTTGGAGTAAGAGAATTGATGGCTATAAAAGAATGTCTTCTTTGTCCCACTTTTCTCTTCATGTTAGAATCTTTTTCCTTTTATTAATTAGTTTAAACACTGTTAAACCAATCAATAAAAGATTCCAACCACCACTTTTAAATCATTTTAATCCTTTTAACCACGTGAAAAAATCATTATAATCATAGTTTGTAACTCTTATAATCATTTTTACCCCTGAACCACCCCAAAAGTGAATTAAAGCATCTTTCATCACTGTTAACTTTGTCACTTTGTTTCCAAATTCACTCTGGTCACTTTTGGGCGTGTTTTCTCTTTAATATTCTTTTTAAAAGACTTTGTTCTTTAATTAATTGCTTGCAGTTCTTTGCTCAATTAATTCCAATTGAAATTGCTCTTGAAGAAATTTCTTTTGTAGCCTTAAAATATCTCTTGTAGAGTATTTTTTGGATAAATTTTTATTGTTGGTAAAACAATAAATTTTTATAATATTATTGTTTTATACTAATAAAGTTATAAACAATAAATTTGGCGTGTTTTCTCTTAAAAATAATATTTCATATCATTTTTAATTGAATTTTACCTTATACAAATTTTGAGGACAGGAAAAGTACTTGATTTTTAATCAAAGTTTCATATCCACACCTTACATTTGGGGGCCCAGCCGTGATATTTTACCTGTGACATATTTTTTTTACTCTTTTTAAATCTTTTTCTTATATTGAAAAATTTAAAAACATATAAAAAATACTTATAATCCAAAAAAATCCTTAAAAAATAATTTTTTTCATATTATAAGTGAGGCTTATATTTTTATTTCTTTTTTGAAATAACCTTTTTTTTACTTAATTAATTGGCTTTTTCATTAATTTTAGTGTCTGACAACGTGGTAAGACAAGAAAACATTGAAACAGCCTCAACAGTAACCAGCATTATCCCTGCCAGTACTGTTAATTCTGATCATAATAGTACTGTTATTGTGACTCAAAATAATCAACCTGAACCAATATCTTCTGAATTAATTAACTTGGATATAAGTAATACTCTTCAGAAAGCTAAGAATTTGGCCAATAGTAAGTTTTTGACGTAAAAATACTATTTTAAGCCTTTTTTAACCATAATTATGCCTTCAACCAGGTCAGGAGCCAGCTACAACCCCTCAAGCAGCTCCCAAAAAGGTAATAGACGTAATTATGGCAGAGGCCAACCAGGTACAGAAGGAAAAGGGTCAGTTGATGACTTCCAAACAACTAAAATGGGTCATTCTGAAGCTGATAATACCATTTTACCTTCAAAAAGAGCTGACACCGCCACAACAAGCCTCTGTGGACATATACAAAGCCAGCCACAGTGCATACAACAATGCACTCCAATTCAAGGAGTACCAGATCCTTGCAGACCTGTGGAAGAATTGCATGAATTCTTACCTGACAGTAAGAAAATTCTTGGGCCATCCCAACACTTGCAAATTGCTCAATGGATGGCATCCATTGATGGAGAAGAAAAACATGATGCTTTTGACACTAGAATGGAGGAAAAACAACCCTCCACCGGCCAAACCAGTGCCAAAAACAGCCCCAGTGGCCAGCAGCAGCAATTCCAACGTGAAAAAGCAGCCACAAACTCCAAACAAGGGCAAAGGGAAGGCACCAGCCCCAAAACCTTACAGCCAGGGCTACAGAATCCCAAAGATTCAGCAGGATGCCATGGAAAATGTATTTCAGATGGCCAGAACCATGATGGAATTACAGAAGAAGGAGGAAGCCAGATTAAGGTTCCAGAAATGATTTCTGACATATTTGATTCCATCCCAGAGTTGTATAATGCTATAAATGACGTGAAAAAACATCTTTCTGATAAAAATGACACCATTTGTAACAACATTAAAACAAACAACCTGAGTCTGTGCCAAATTAATGAAACACTTATGTGTTTTGAAAAAGTTTTAAGAACAATTAAACATTCTAATAATGACAATTCTTCTAACATTAAGATAAATGAACAATCTGCCATTATTAAAGAATTAACAGATAAATATTCTAAACTCAATATTGATGACATGATTGAAACAAGAATTAAACAAGCCATAAATATTATCAAAACAGATAACAAGAAAGTCCTTGATGACATTTCAAATTCATTTACTGAAGTAAAGACATATACCATTGCCTTGAAAAAGTGTTTTGATGCTTCACAAGAAGAAGTATCAAAATTATCAATGAAATTGAATCAAGTCACTGCTGATAATACAAGACAGACAGAGTTATGGCAAGAACTGACACATAAGAAAGACATGTATAAAATTGAAGTAATAAATTTAATACAAAGCTTCCAACATGAATACAGAAATTCCCAAAGGTGTAGCAACAGTAAAATGAATGACATTGAACAAATACTGAACACCTTACCAAGAATGTCTACACCTCTAAATCAAAATGAGGGCACAAGAATTCCAAATCCACAAGTATTGGATCCTGATAATTCACAATTAAAAAATGAATTATCCACTTCTTTTCATAACTTGGAACCATCAATGGGCCAAGCACTCTTGAAAGAAGTTCCAAAACTTAAAGAATGGCCTCACTTCAGTGGTGAAGGAGAGTATGACCATATGGAATTCATTAGAGGTATTGACATGATCAAAGAAGATTTTGAATTACCAGACAGATTGGTAACAGCCAGGTTTAACACCTTGTTTACCAGATCAGCTCACAGATGGTACATCAAAATAAGACAAGCACATGGGCACCAGAGTTGGACTTGGTGGAAAACCCAAATCATCAACAAATGGGCAAATGATGCTTGGAGGTTTAAAGTTGAAACAGCCTTTGAATCTGCCAAATTTAATGCTGATAAAGACAAAGCTTTACCATGGTTTTGCCAACAAAAGGACAGATTAACAGCATTATATCCTGACATGTCAGAATTTATGATCCATAGAAAAATTCTGAGACAATGTGGAGGTGACTTAGAGCATGCTGTCAAAAGCAGGACTACTGAACAATCTTCAGCAGAGGATATTATCAATATACTAGAAGAAGTAACCACCAGAACCAAAATTGGTTCTAGTAGGGTGAATCCTAAAACAAGGTTTAATACACCTTGGAAAGATTCTGTGGACAAAAACCCCAAAGAAAATTCTGGTAATATTAAATATAAATCTGCAGATACAGTCAGAAAATGCCATATTTGCCAAAGCACCACCCATTTAGCCAATACATGTCCAAATAGGGGGAAAATCAATGAAATTGACATTGAAAAGGAACCAGATGTTGAAAAAGAAGACATAATTGAAGACAATTCAGATGATAAGTCATCCATATTTTCTGAATCTTCAAAAGATATAGAAAATATCAATGCCACTTTTGACATCATGGAATCTTATTCCCACTTACCACAATTGAGCAATGGTCAAGTTGATTTATCAAAAGTTCAAGATGCACAACTTGTGAAGACAAAACCAAACAGAGGAAAAGGTTATACAGCTGGTAACTCCTGTATAACAGAAGTGGTGATTGACAACAAACCCACCAAACTTTTGCTTGACCCAGGAGCCTTCTGCTCTTGGGTTGGAAAATCTTTTCTTAAGACTTGTGTACCAAATTTTGAAGACCAATTGTTACCAATTGATGGTATAAAATTCAACAGTGCAAGTAACCCAATGAAAGCATTAGGAATCTTTGAGACAAATGTCATATTCCCACACATAAATGGGAATTTAAGGATCACAGTTGAATTTGTTGTTATGGAAAATTGCTCTAGTACCCATTTTATATTGGGAAATGACTATTTAATCATGTATGGAATAGATTTACATAATAACAAAGACAGATACTTTACAATTGGAGACAATAAGCGCCAGAAATTTGCCTTTTTACCCTTTAAAAGACAAATTACAGTAAACAAAGTATCACCAGTCAACTTAGAGTTAGAGAAATTCAAGTCTGAACAGTTAAGTGAGGCTGAAATAAGCCTTCATCTGACTGATAAGCAAGAAAATGAACTTTCTTCCCTTTTGTATGACCACAGAGTAGCATTTGCTACAGACAAAGAACCCCTGGGAGCAATTATTGGTCATGAAGTTGACATCATTCTTAACATTGAGAGACCTTATCCACCACTCTTAAGAAGACCTGCTTATCCAGCAAGTCCAAAATCAAGAGAAGCTCTAGAAATTCATATCAAAGAACTTCTAGACCTTGGTGTAATAAGAAAAGTAGGCCACAATGAGGAAGTAGAAATAACTACACCAGTCATAGTGGCGTGGCATAATGGAAAATCCAGAATGGTTGGGGACTTTAGAGCTCTGAACACTTACACTGTTCCAGACAGATACCCAATACCAAAAATCCAAATTGCCCTTACTCAAATATCTCAAGCAGTGTATATAACCACTATGGATGCCCTTAAAGGATTCCATCAAAATGTAGTAACACCAAGAGCAAGAAAATATTTGAGAATTATTGTTCATTGTGGAGTGTATGAATACTTAAGGATGCCCTTTGGTATCAAAAATGCACCTTCACACTTCCAAAGAATGATGAATGAAATCTTCCCTGAAGAACTCTCAGAGGGATGGTTAATCATTTACATTGATGACATTATTATCTGTTCAAAGACTTGGGAGGAGCACATGTACAGATTATCAAGAGTTTTGACAAAAATCCAATCAGTAAACATGAAAATCTCCTTGAAGAAATGTCATTTTGGATTTAAAGAACTTAAGGCACTAGGACATGTTGTATCTGGTTTGTCCCTTGGAATTGATAAAAACAAAGTTGCAGCAGTATTGTTAAAACCCATGCCTCAGAATAAGAAGGAAATTCAGTCATTCTTAGGTTTTGCAGGATATTACAGGCAGCACATTAAAGACTTTGCATCCATAGCAAGACCACTTTATAAGTTGTGTGACAAAGACACAGTATTTGAGATGACTGTTGACAGAGTCAAAGCTTTTGAGTCTCTAAGAGAAGCATTGACCACTGCTCCACTCTTACTGATGCCAGACTTTAAATTGCCTTTCAAACTGTATATTGATGCATCAGGGGATGGACTAGGTGCTGCACTTCACCAAGTTCAGATCATAAATGACAAACCTGTAGAAGGACCAATATGTTTCATATCCAGGCAAATCAAACCAACTGAAGCCAGATATGGAGCAAGTCAAATGGAATGTCTATGCCTTGTCTGAGCCTTAGAGAAATTGAACTATTTCTTAGAGGGATGTGTTTTTGAAGTAATAACAGATTGTACAGCTGTGAAATCACTTTTGAACATGAAAACACCTAACAGACACATGCTCAGATGGCAAATAGCCATACAAGAATACAGAGGCAATATGACTATTGTTCATAAGGATGGGAATATTCATAAGAATGCAGATGGACTCAGCAGATGGCCATTACCAAATAACATTGATAATCCTGCTTATGTTCCAGAAGAAGCTTCACCACAAATTCCAATAGAAGGAATAAGTGTTACAGACTTGAACACCACCTTCTTTGAAGAAGTCAGAAATAGTTACACTCAAGATAAGAATTGTAGCATCTTATGCCAATTACTTAACAAAGACTGTAAAGACAACTCTCTAATACATGCCTTGGATGAAGTATGGAGAAAATCTTATAATGAAGGGAGATTTCACCTACTGGATGGTATAATTTACCACAGAACCAAGCACACATGTGTCATGACAGTTGTAGACAGGTCATTAATCAATCTTGTACTGAAAGAATGCCATGATAGTCCCTTTTCAGGACATCTTTCTGAGGACAGAACAAGAGAGAAAGTAAAGACCTGCATATGGTGGCCAATGTGGCAAAAAGATGTTGCAGAATATTGCAAAACCTGTGACAGATGCCAAAAGGCAAATAAATCCACTGGCAAAAGACTTGGAAATATGATGAAAATCCAAGAACCAAACAGACCTTGGGAAATTGTCCATATGGATTGGGTAACTGGCCTACCACCAGGAGGTGACAGGAGCTATAATGCTTGCCTAGTAATTGTGGACAGATTCAGTAAAACTCCAATCTTTTTACCATGTCACAAAGATGATACAGCCATGGATACAGCTCTTCTGATATGGAATAGAGTAGTGTCATGGACTGGGATATTTACAAATATCATCAGTGATAGAGATCCTAAATTCACTTCAGCTCTATGGACAAATCTTCACCAATTATTTGGCACAAAACTGTCTTTCTCTACAGCCTACCACCCACAAACTGATGGTCTGGCTGAAAGAATGATCCAAACCTTAGAGGACATGGTGAGAAGATTTTGTGCATATGGCCTTGAATTCAAAGATTGTGATGGATTTACCCATGATTGGTGTACTCTGTTACCAGCACTGGAATTAGCATATAAAACATCAATCCATGCTAGTACCAATCAGACTCCTGCTGTTCTAGAAAAAGGATGGAACCCCAAGTTACCCCAAGACTCCTTGAGGAAAGACTTAATTGAAATACATCCCACAGCTGCTAGCTTCAAAGGAATGCTAGACAAAGCTAGAAAGCATGCAGTAAGGTGCATGGAGGACTCTTTTGCATATGCTAAAGACAAATGGGATAAATCTCATGCAACTCCAGATTTCAAAGTGGGGGACCTAGTTCTTGTATCCACCACTAACTTCAATAACATCAAAGGATGTAAAAAGTTAAAAGACTCCTTTGCAGGACCTTTTGTGATTAAGGCCCTCCATGGAGAAAATGCTGTTGAAGTAGAGTTATCTGAAGAACTTAGCAATAAGCACCCTACATTTCTAGTAAGCTTGATAAAGCCATACAAATCTAGTGATGCTGAGAAATTTCCCTTGAGGAATAAGATTCCCCAAGTTATACCTCCTATTGAGACATCTGGTACTAAGAAAATAACCAAAGTTCTTAAAGAAAGGAAATTAAGAACCAAGAAAGTAAGGGAATACCTTGTTAGGTACAGTGACCCAACTTGTGAAAATGAATGGTTAGAAGAGAAAGATATACCAGAAGCCACCAAACTCCTGAGGAGATTCAGACACACTAGAAACACCAATATTACAAAGTAATATTCTTTTTTAGGGGGAGGGAATGTGAGCCTTAGAGGTAATTTCATATACCCAAAAGACCACAAATATAAAAAATAACATATTAATATAAATAAAATAAATTTATTTATATTATTAAAATTAAAAATAAAAAATTAATTATAATTTAAAAATAAAATTACTTTAAATTTTGTAAATATAAAATTACATTTATACTTGAAAAATTTAAGTAAAAATGAAATTTTAACAAAATTGTGAAAAAATAAATAAATTTGGAAAAAAGTTAAATAAAATTTATTATAACTTTTTATCCAATAAATAAACATATAAATTTTATTTCACCATTGGATTCCTCATAAAAAATCAGGTGGGGTCACCTCTGGGTGAAATTTTTGTAACTCAACTCTAAATAAGCTTAAATTAAGTTTTTAGTATTTTCAATACAAAAGTTGAAAATCCTCAAAACCTTAATTTAATTCACACCACATGTGGTGTTAACCATCAATTTTTGTGTTAAAATTGAGGTGTTGTGTTTAGCTTAGAAGTTATGAGGAATTGAAGTATTTTCAATTGAATTCAATTGAAATGTCAAAATGTGCGCGTGTATTACATAAGTGAACTTTGATTTACATATGAGGTGTCAATTATTACTGTATTGTACTGTACAATTGAATTGAATTACATATGTAAATTATAAGTATAATACATGATGAGGAATTAAAGGAAAAATAAATTGGAAAGATTAAATTTGGGGGGGAAAAGGAACTCCAGCTCTAAGGGGGAGCTAGACCCCCAAAATCCTTGCTGACAGGCGTGGGATGTCAAAATTCACGCAAAAGTTCATCACTTTTGGCCTGGAATTGAGTTACAGGGTCTGTGAACTCAATTGATGATGAGGTTTTGATACCAACTGGGGTAGTTTTAGCTGTTGCCAAGAGGGTAAAACTACCCTTAAGATAAAACAATCATAGTAAAAACAGTTTTAACTGGTTTCTACGCCTCTGACACACATTCTGACGTGTTTTGAAGGCTCTAGGCCTGGTATTGCTATAGTAATGGCTGATTTAAGGGTCTAAAATGGCTAAAAATGGCTAAAAATGGCTTAAACCAGCCCTTTTTTGGTCTAAACCAGGGTTCAATGATGCCATAATTGGCTTTTCTGTTGTCAGACTGTTTTTCACGACTGACAAGAGTAAATTTTACTTTTGGAGTAAGAGAATTGATGGCTATAAAAGAATGTCTTCTTTGTCCCACTTTTCTCTTCATGTTAGAATCTTTTTCCTTTTATTAATTAGTTTAAACACTGTTAAACCAATCAATAAAAGATTCCAACCACCACTTTTAAATCATTTTAATCCTTTTAACCACGTGAAAAAATCATTATAATCATTGTTTGTAACTCTTATAATCATTTTTACCCCTGAACCACCCCAAAAGTGAATTAAAGCATCTTTCATCACTGTTAACTTTGTCACTTTGTTTCCAAATTCACTCTGGTCACTTTTGGGCGTGTTTTCTCTTTAATATTCTTTTTAAAAGACTTTGTTCTTTAATTAATTGCTTGCAGTTCTTTGCTCAATTAATTCCAATTGAAATTGCTCTTGAAGAAATTTCTTTTGTAGCCTTAAAATATCTCTTGTAGAGTATTTTTTGGATAAATTTTTATTGTTGGTAAAACAATAAATTTTTATAATATTATTGTTTTATACTAATAAAGTTATAAACAATAAATTTGGCGTGTTTTCTCTTAAAAATAATATTTCATATCATTTTTAATTGAATTTTACCTTATACAAATTTTGAGGACAGGAAAAGTACTTGATTTTTAATCAAAGTTTCATATCCACACCTTACAATAATCAATGAATCAAAATTCTTCAAATACGTCAATCAATCACAATCAAATGAGTCTTGAAGTAAAAATCAATATCAATGAGAATCTTGAAGTCAATAAAAACAATCAATCAAACAATCAAAATAAAATCAAATCAAAATCTTGCAGAAAAATCAATCAATCAAAATGAATTCTTGAGTCAAAATCAATTTATGTCAAAAATCTTGATGTGAATAATCAGCAAAATCAATAAAGTCTTCAGGTCAATCAATTATCTTGAGGTCAATTTCAATTATGTCAAATTAGTCAATCAAATCAATTTTCAAGTGAATTCTTCCAAAAAATCAAAAATTCTTGAGGAATAAATCAAAGTGAATCCTGATATGAAGAACGTGTCTGAATAACCTGATGAATAACTTGAGAACCAAAGATAAAAATGCCTGAATTATGGATAAAAATAGATTGATTAAGATTGAGAATGAGATTGAAAAGATAACAAAAAATAAAAAATGGGTCAGCTTTCAATTTTCAGAATGAAGAATGAATGAGAGAAAATTGGGAGGTGACGAAGAATCATAAGATCATAAAACGTCAAAGAATCATAATTTTGATGAAATGAATGAATGAATTTAAAATATAAGAATAAAAGAATGAATGAATGAAGAAGAATTATGAGTTAATTAATATAATGTCACAGGGGCTCTTGGAAGAAGAGGGCCTGGCACTCAGGAATCAAGAACTCACTTGGAGGGCTCCAAAGATAAAAGAATAATAAGAACGAATTTCTTTAAGAAAGAATAAAGGGAAAACAAGTATGCCAAAAGATGAGATAAGAAAAAGATGAAGCCAATGACCAAAGATAATAAAGAAGCCAAAAGCCAAGAAGCCAACCAAGTGAATCCTTAATTCACTGTTTCAACCTGCCAGAAAAGGAAATGGAATTAGTATAAGGATATGACCACCAATATCCACTGGACAGGCGAGGAAATAAAAGAAAAGGGTGCTGAATGACTGACTTAAGATTATCAGTATTAACTTTAATAATGTAAAAGAAAATAAGGATAAAAATAAATCCACTATATTAATTAACTGGGGAAAAAGTCCCCAGATGCTGAAAGGTGGCCAGTATATGTGAAAAGCTGGAAGGTTGATCCTGGAAGGTGGATCAATGACTGTATTGTCCGAATCGGGAAATACAGTTCTGGCCATCTTGAAATTTGAACTGTGTGATGGAATTCACACAGTGGAATAAGAAATGGCCCAATTGGGCCAAGGCCATACAGGTTGATTGAATAAGGCCTGTACGGATGAATTGGGTTGTCCAAGGAGTATTGAATACTTGATGTCTTGACAACTGATTGAATTATGTAATACCTCTTGCGAATTGACCTTAGAATAATCCTGAATGAATTGTACCAACCCAACTCCTGCAGATACAGGTGGTTGGGATCCTTGAATGATCTTCTGAATTACCGCCATGGATTGCCAGACTCATAAGCTGAAAAGTCCTCCTTCGAAAATGGGCGTTGGAATTATGGACCTTGAAATGGAAAGGTGGAATTGGGTCCTGAAAACGTCACCATTGGATTGCTGAGTAAAAATGGTGCATAATGGTATATAATACCATATATGCACCACACCTGCAATCTTGAGTACGGAGTGCATGAAGGAAAGGAAAGAATTCCCCTTAAGTTGAGGGAAATGCTTGTTGAGATGATTTGGTGGCCTCTGGTGGTTTCCAGAGGCCATGACGGTGAAGTTGGTCCATGGTGGTCCAGGGCCAAAAATGGGTCCTACGGGATTTATGGCCAAAAATGGATCCAAGGTGTTTTTGGTCCAATTTGGGTCCAAGGGATTGGTGGCCAAAAATGGCTCAGGTGGGCCCAATTGTGGTTTGGGACCCACCTGGCTGCCCCCTTTGGCCCCTTTTGGCCTCATTGGATTAGGCCAAAAGGGGCCTAAGCCGCCTACGGACCGCGGACCGCGGACCGTAGAAGCCGTGGGGGGCCTAAATGGCCCAAAAAGGCCATTTAGGCCAAAACCCCCATAATGAAAGGGGTGGCCAGGAAACCAAGTAAGGTGGCCATGGGGCCTGGAAGCCCCTGGAAGACAAAGGGACCCCCCCAGGCCCAAAAACAGTGATGGAGGCCTGGGGGTTGGTGAGGTGGAAATTGGCCAAGAGGGCCAATGACGCAGGATATGGCCTGAGGCCATAAAAGATGATGGAGGCCATAAGTGGCCAATGGAATGGGTTATGGCATAAGAGCCATGGAACACCAAAAAGGGGTCAATTGGCCATAAATGATATGACATGGCCAATTGGCCCCAACTTGGCTCCAGGTTGGATTGCCGCCGCCATCAAGGAGGAGGGTCAAAATACGTGGTTGTGACAGACTGCTTGATGGCGTCATTGGTCTTTGACGCTGAAACACTTGCTCTTGAGCCTTGATGATTCCTCTGACGGATTGGGTGCCTTGATGACGTGATGAGATGATGGAATGTTGAAATGACCATTTGATATTGCGACCATTGAATTGCTGTTGAAAAATGATGTACAATGATATATAAAATCATTTATGGCATATTGGTTCATTGGCAAGAAGATTACGTCCAAAGGTCTTGAGATGGAAAGGCAGAGGGGAAAATGATGGGTGTGATGGCTTCAGAGCTTGGAAAGGTGTTTCTGGGCCCTTTGGGGTTTTTGGCCACTTTTGGGTTCTGAGCCAAAAACTGGCCCAAAAGGTGGGAAAGTGTCTTTTGGACACTTTGCGTCAAAGTGCGCAAAAAAGCGCAAAATGCGCAAATGTGTGCAAATATGCGCAAATGCGCAAAGTGTGCAAAAAGTGCGCAAATGCGCAAAAGTGCGCAAAATGCGCAAAAATGCGCAAATGCGAATTATGAGCCCACATGGCCAAAAACAGCCATTTGGGCCATTTCCCCTGGTTTTGAGGGAAATGACCAGAAATACCCATTTGGGCATAAATTGTGGCTATGGGTTCTGGATTGAGGTGAAGGGCCATGAAGGCCCCAAAACACAAATGGCCATAAATGGTCAATAAGATGATGACATGGCCATATTGGCCACTGGTGATGGATATGGCCAATTGGCCATAAAAGAACTGTGGATTGATATGCCATATGGGGATCCAAGGAGGTGAATTGCCATGGTTGTGACAGTACCCCCCACCTTGGAATGGTGAGCTCCTGAGCACCAATACAAGGTGAAGCCTGTTGAGTCTATTGGTAAGATTTTGAGAGAGTGATTCAAGAGGACTGATTAAGATAAAAAATTCGAAAACTGATATTAAAAATTTGACATTTGACGCAGGACTTGCTTGATCTTCTTTTGACATTGGCTTCATGATTTGAGTTGAATTTTAAAATGAATGAAAAATTTTGACGTGATAATTGACGTGATGAAAGAAAATTTCAAATGAAAATAAAGAATGAAAATGAAAATAAAAGAAAGAGAAAAGAAGAAAAGAAAATTCAATTGAATCTTGAGGAGGTTCCAGTCTTTATCACAGAGGTTGATAACTGATTTTGGACTTGGCCAAGGACCTGGAAAGAGAAATTTGATGCCAGGTGCTCACAAAGTGGCCAAGGTGATGTTTTGACAAGATTGTAGACCCCTCAGGGAAGTGCACACCAGGCACCAGGGCAAATCTTGTGTCAATTGTCGGCGATTGACTTCATGTCAAGCAAATGCCAAGCAGGATACAAGTCGAGCTCACGTCAAGCGAAGATCAAGCGAACGTCGAGCACACGTCCTACTCTTGTCTTACACCAAATCCTGTGACATCCACCAATATTGGTTCCCCTGTGCCTTCAACTCAGATTCCTCACCACCTGATCATCCCGCAACCGTCCGATGGTTGGTGAAAATTACACAAGACCCGCCTGTTTGCAAAAACACACATCAAAGAGGCCCTTCAGCCAGTCTTGATATAGGTGGGGGGTTTGACTTCACCAGGTCATCCATAAAAGGACTCCGCCTGAGCGGGATTGTTGTTTTGCAGGTGACACTGGTAGAGCCCGCCGCACAATACCGCGTGTGCGGGTGCGCTGTGGTATTCCATACCATTAGTACCAGTTTTAAGCTTACCAATAAAACAAAAAAAAAATGATAATACGCAAAACATATTTACACATTACAACTACAAATCTCAAAAAGAAATATACAATACACAGCCTCAAGATCTTATCAAAACAGTATAGTATCAAAGGATATATCCACCTTATCGCATCATCAATAACAAGTTACGTCATTAAAGGCAGTTAATCTAAATAAAGGTATATGAAGATGGACCAAAGCATCAGAATATGTATTTTACCCACCTTGATTCAATTTAAAGAAGAAATACCTCAAGGCTATGCATAAAATTTCAATATATTTTCCAAGAACAAATGTTTGCTTAGTAATAATGACACGCATCAAACTTGATAGAAATGATGCAATCTCCATATTAAATGATACAATACTAAAATAAAACCACCAGCGTAATTCTCTCATAACATACACAAAAAATAGAAACAAAAAATACTTTCCCCACCTTCAAGAAAACATTACCAGCCATATTATCTCAATGACCTCACATGACTCTGATAAAAAGAAAATACCACCAGCCAAATTATCTCAAATACATCACATGATTTTGATAAGGAAAAGAACCACCAGCATAATTCTCTCATAACATACGTAAAAATAGAAACAAAAAAATACTTTCCCCGCCTTCAAGAAAACATTACCAGCCATATTATCTCAATGACCTCACATGACTCTGATAAAAAAAAATCTCACCAGCTATATTATCTCAAATACATCACATGATCTTGATAAGAAAAAGCACCACCAGCATAATTCTCTCAGAAAATACGTAACAAAGTCACCAAAAATGAAAATGTCACCAGAAAAATTATCTCAATGACATCACATGATTTATATAAGAAACAGAAACACCAGCATAATTTTCTCATATATATCATATGACTAGAAGACAGTTCAATTGTCAGGAGCTGTATTTTCTCCACTTTCTTGGCAAAAAGAAAAACTCACCAGCCAAATTATCTCAAATACATCACATGATTTTGATAAGGAAAAGAACCACCAGCATAATTCTCTCAGAACATACGTAAAAAATAGAAACAAAAGCAATTTCCCCACCTTCAAGAAAACATCACCAGCCAAATTATCTCAAACACATCACATGATTTTGATAAGAAAAAGCACCACCAGCATAATTCTCTCAGAAAATACGTAACAAAGTCACCAAAAATGAAAGTGTCACCAGCAAAATTATCTCAAAGACATCACATGATTTTGATAAGAAACAGAAACACCAGCATACTTTTCTCATATATATCATATGACTAGAAGAAATTTCAATTTTCAGGAGCTGTATTTTCTCCACTTTCTTGGCAAAAAGAAAATCTCACCAGCCAAATTATCTCGAATACATCACATGATTTTGATAAGAAAAAGCACCACCAGCATAATTCTCTCAGCAAACACGTTGCTACACCAAAACTACACGTCTCACTAGCTAAAACCTCTCAACTATAATTTTTTCTAAGTACCCTATTTTGAGAAGCTCTATGGAGGCCCAAAAGCTATAAATAGAGGTTCTCTCTCCCTCATTTTTCCTATCATCATGGAACAAGTTCCCACTATCCAGGATCACAACCATCCCTGAACTAGCAGGATATCTGGAATAGTAGTAGTGTTTTAGTAGTGAAAAGCTCAGTAGCCTTGCTCAGTAG
This sequence comes from Austropuccinia psidii, assembly GCA_023105745.1. Taxonomy (NCBI): domain Eukaryota; kingdom Fungi; phylum Basidiomycota; class Pucciniomycetes; order Pucciniales; family Sphaerophragmiaceae; genus Austropuccinia; species Austropuccinia psidii. Next base: position 24,788,812 of record JALGQZ010000004.1, on the reverse strand, counting down.
CTTCGTATTAGTGAAGAATAGTAGTATAACCGTAGTAAAAGCTTAGTAGCCTTGCTCAAAAGCTTAGTGTCATTAAAAGAAAAGGAGTAGTGATATAAACTCAACATTGAAAATATAAAAAGAAGAATATCAAGTAGTCTTATTATTAGTATTAATATAAAAAAAATCATTATAATCATCATAAAACCCAAAAAAAAAATATTCCTATTACTTTTATTAAAATAACAGAAAAGAAAAATATATATATATATATTATAATTACTTTTATTAAAATAATAACAAAAAATCTTAGTCTTTATTTTATCAGAAATTTTAGTTTTAAATAAAAATTTTACTGTAGTGTTATTGATAGGTCTGATTGAGAGACTGCTGATAAGTCTTCTCTATCTGTTAAAGCCACAAATCTTATTTTATTTTGTGATTCTCTGTAGGCTGACTATTCAGTATTATTTAGAGGGGCAGCTAATACACCTTAGCACCCATGGTTATTGGACAATTCTGAAATTCAAAACAGACTTACCAATAATTTCCCCCTCAAGGTACTGCCTTATTTCATCCCACACCAAAAGGAGTTCCCACAGCGCAAGGGCCGCTTCCCCTTCCTACATGATGATGGCGCATTTAGAAATTTTGGCGAGGGGTTTGACTTCACCAGGTTGTCCATGAAAGGACTCCGCCTGAGCGGGATTGTCATTTTGCAGGTGACACTGGTAGAGCCCGCCACACAATACCACGTGTGCGTGTGTGGGTGCGTGTGCATTGGCGTGTGCGGGTGCTCTTGCTTGTGCATTGGTGTGTGCGGGTGCGGGTGTGGTTGCGTGTGCATTGGCGTGTGCGGGTGCGGGTGCGCAAGGGCCGCTTCCCCTTCCTACATGATGATGGCGCATTTAGAAATTTTGGCGGGGGGTTTGACTTCACCAGGTTGTCCATGAAAGGACTCCGCCTGAGCGGGATTGTCGTTTTGCAGGTGACACTGGTAGAGCCCACCGCACAATACCGCGTGTGCATGTGCGGGTGCGCTTGCGTGTGCATTGGCGTGTGTGGGTGCGGGTGCGCTTGCGTGTGCATTGGCGTGTGCGGGTGTGGGTGCGCTTGCGTGTGCGCAAGGGCCGCTTCCCCTTCCAACATGATGATGGCGCAGTTAGAAATTTTGGATGCTGTGAAAGGTGAGTGTGTGGGTCATTTGATCATTGAACTTGGCTTATTCACACTGTACCCAATGTCAAAATAGTAAGTTCTTTGTGGCTGTTGAGAAGTAGGGCACCAAAAATTCCACCCTACACCGTTGCACCATTGCAACGGCCCTAGTCAGTCACACCCTGACCTTGGGACTTTACACCCCACCCTTTGATTTTTCGGGGATAGTCATTATTGAGGGGTTACTACATTACACCCCACCCTAAGATCATAACCTTCAGGTTATTATCTTATCAAACCAGGTAGTGACAGACTACTGCAAGTTGTTACTCCCCGACAGACTTGTTAACTGTCAGCTTTCACAGCACAGGTTCAGTTTTTTGCCTTGTTATGACAGACTATACAGAGAAATTTGAGATATTTGAGTGAGGGGGTCTTGCTTCTTTTTGTCTTAACTCAGGAGATGGAGGCTGATTTGAGAGTGATGAGAATTGGGAACATCGGACTTCTTCGGCTGCTGCTGCTGGTAGTTTAACTAGTAATGCCAGACTAATGCTTCTGCTAGTTTAACTAGTCGTTCCGGACTACTGCTGCTGGTAGTTTACCTAGTCATGCCAGACTAACGCTTCTGGTAGTTTAACTAGTCGTGCCGGACTACTGCTGCTATACACATTGAGAGATGTCTCTTGAGACTCAAACACCGGGTGGAACCCAGGCGGAGAGACGGCTTTTAACCTGTTGAGAAGTAGGGCACAAAAAATTCCACCCTACACCGTTGCACCATTGCAACGGCCCTAGTCATTCACACACTGACTGTCACACCCTGACCTTGGGACTTTACACCCCACCCTTTGATTTTTCGGGGATAGTCATTATTGAGGGGTTACTAAATTACACAGTAGGGCACCAAAAATTCCACCCTACACCGTTGCACCATTGCAACGGCCCTAGTCAGTCACACCCTGACCTTGGGACTTTACACCCCACCCTTTGATTTTTTGGGGATAGTCATTTTTGAGGGGTTACTACATTACAGTGGCAATGTGAAATAATGGGCTTTGCTTGTCACAATGGCATGTCTCTGTCACTAAATTTTCAGGCAGTTATTTCACTAGCAAAATTGCTAATGAATCTGAGAGATTTGCATTTCTGTAGACTAAATTTCATGAAATAATGGCTTTATCATTACAAGCAGTCCACATGATAGAACTTTGTTATCATACAATCCACAGTTACCTTCTATTTCTTCTTCAGATATAATCAAGTGTCCATCATCAAAACCAACAGCTTTATAAATATTCAGATGCCGCCAATCTGGTAAGAAATTCACATCAATCTTCAAAGTTTTTAAGATCAGAAATATATTGTTCAGTATGCTAGATGGCTCAGAGACTTTAAAAATGCTATTAATAATACCAAAGCGTCGTGAGTTGCCCCTCAGAAAACATATCACACTGTTGCTGACATTTTTGGATTCAGTTGAAAATATATTGTTCCCAATATTAATGTTTGAAACTGGAAAATACCAAGGTGAGACAATCCTTGAAGTGAGATGACTTGTGGATTGCACGGTAGTGTCTAAGCTGATCCAATCAACTATTTCCCTTGTTGCATGAAAATTCTGTAAGTACTCAACCAGGCAATCATAATTTTCTTGGTCATGGCGGGATGGTTTGTTAGATTTATGGTCATTGAACAGGGCAGGTGGCTGTGATTCGAAAAGCTGTTTTATTTCACATGGCACAGATGGGGATTTCAGGAGAACGGAAAGGTTGGAACATTGACAGATATGTTGAAGTAAGGTTTTATCTATATCATCTATTTAGAGTTGCAAGAAGTTAATCTTATTCAGTTCAGGTGTTTAATCAATGTGAATATATTGATCTTATTAATTGACGTACATATTTTGTTATTTCTTGGCATTTTTGCAGTACTCCAATCAAGCGCTCATAACCCCATGTGGCTGAGGCTTGTGCTGGGCCCCAACGTTGGAAAAGTTCAGGAATATGGTCAGCAAAATGATGATTTGGTTTGCTTTTCTGTTTTGGGAACAGGAGTTGATTGGAAAGGCGGAATTTTTTCCAATGTTCAGCGAATGCAGTCGCATCTCCTATTGAAACAATCCAACTTGTGGCAATGTTGATAGTACTAATCAAATGGAATGTATTCTTGGTTAGTTCATTTCCAAGTTCTTCTGACTGACCCATTTTCCTTTGAATGTTGGCGGATTGGTGTACATCTAATGACATCTGTTGACTGAGCATTAAAAATGGAATATAGACCTTATATAAGAGAGCCCATTCAGCGGCTTTTAAGCTACCATGAGAGGGGGAACCCATGTTGCGAGGTACTCTTGTCCATGATGAGGGAATTATCGTCTCAGATGTGATTTGTCAGAGATGCTCCAGAGCCTCACCCTTGATCTGGTGATCACTCAGTGCAGTGATATCCAATTCAGAGGGGATTTCAGAAGTGGGGATGTAATTGGCATCAAATGAAGGAATCTCCGCAGAGCCACTAGATGGATGTTCTGTGTTAGTGGTGGGCATTGGGAAGTAGTTTTTTTGGGTGGAAGTAGTGGGGAGTGGCTCATTTATTATTTTTGCTGCGTCTCTTCTCAGGGAGCGGGCCTCTCTCAATGTGATTTTATCAAGAGAGCTGTTGGAGGTCATGGAATCTGAGTCTGAACTTTTGGTGTCATTGGATTTCCTGCGGGACCTGAGGTAAATTTTTGAATTGGACTCTGGAATGCACAATTTGAAAGTTGCATGATCCTTCAAAATTCCAAGTATTAAATTATGCATTGTGTCAAGATTAACCATTCTGGTTGCATCCCAATACGGAAGGTCTTTTAAAAATGAATATCGCACTCCATACTCAGAGAAAATTGCTTGTCTTTGTTGTGGGGTTGCCCAAAGCCATTTGGCAATGGTTGATTTATGATTTTGATATGAGCGTGTGTAGTAAAATTGAGGACCAATTTCATCAATTTGAGCTTTGTGAATTGTGCAAAAATTACAAAAGTGGTTTCCTGAATGGGAAATAAATCCAGTAAGCTTGCGCATGGCAACCACATCCGCAATGGCTGTGAGGATGGCAACACGGATAAAGGATCCTGAAGGACCTGTTGAGGTGGGTGAAAAATGGTAACCTTGCCATAGCTCTTTGAGCTCCTTGATGAGTGGCATTAATAAATAATTCAATTGAAGGGAAGTTGGCTCCTTTGGACCAGGGATGATTCCTGCAACATAGACATTCTCTGGCTTCAATCTTTCACTTGGGGGGAGATTAAGACAAATAAGCATGATAGGTCCAATGCTGGCCAACCGGGTGGACTTTCCATGTGCATTAAACCAGTCCACATAAATGGAGAAGGCCAATTCAGCAGGAATGGACATGAATGGGGGGTCATGGATATTTCTAGTGCCAGTGAAGTGTCTCCAGACCAATCCATCCCAGACGTCACGTTTTGGGGAATCTTCGGGAGTTTGGGATTGTTGATGTTGATGCAGAATGTCCATAATTCCAGCCCGCTGGAGAAATCTGGCAAGCCAATTTTTGAATGGTTGATAAATAAAATGTTTTGTTGGTATGAATTTTTTCTTCATGTTGGTGGTGTTTTGGTTGTGGGCTTAAAATGAATAGATGAATTTGCCTAATGATTGTGTGCAAGGGGGATCATGATCATTTGGGTCATTATGGCATTGACAGTGGGGTTGGTCAGTTGTGACTGATTCAGTAAGGCCATTAAGAGAGAAACATTGAGGACAACATATATAGTTTTGAATCACTGGCTCCAATTGGAGATGTTCAAATATGGTACTCAGATCTTGAGGTATATGGAATGCAGGAATGGGGGGCCCACCGGAGCTTGAGATGCTGGACTTGATCAGCAGGTTTAGGGCAGGGTGGAGAATGCATGAAGCCCTGCGGGGTATATTATACCTTAATGATAGAATGGCAGATATTATCATTCCAAGGTCTTGTGGAGGAAGGGTTTGACTGCTGCTGTATGGTTTCTGTGGAATTGAATTGAGCCCCAGTGCTGTGGAGAAGGTGCTTTGGGCCCATGGTGGTGAATAATCAGCTGGGAATGTTTGATCCAATAGAAGTTGTGGGCACTCAGATCCTGATGCAGAAGTAGGGATGTTTGGAAGAGATTTGGGTGCAATGGTTGATTTGAGCTTTTAAATGTGCTGTTTATATTGGAAAGGTGTGAAGGCAACTCCAGGCCTATCACCCTCAGGGGAAGAGTGTGTTTGAGTTGAGCAGTGTTGACACATGCATATACGCATTGAGGAATAGCGGCGGGTTGTCATTGTTGCAGGAATTGGGAGTACGGTTGGTTTGTGTATAAATATCTATGGCTGATGTGAAAGTGTTTAGGAGTGTTATTAATTGGCAAAAAAATTGAGTGATTATTTATGAAGGGGGAGATGATTTGAGCCATCTGAGAATTTTATCCCATTTGAAATGGTGCATGAGCTGCAGCTGATGGAGTGTAATATGTCTCATCTGGATGGCGGAATTGGTTAGGAGTTTAATTGGGTAAAATGCCATGCTGCTCAATGCTCATACATATTCTATTTTATTTACACATGGCGATACTGCTGTTTTGACCCTTGAGGGGTGTTCCAATAGGGATGTGTCAACATTGATTTGAGGGGATTGACATTCAAACCATGTATGCTGGCACGCCATTGTACATGGCTTAAACCTTATTACAGACATAACAATATAACTCTATTACATAAGGGGTTGGAGTGCAGCTAAAGTCTTGGTATTTGGTTTGAGTGCAGCAGGCTTTTAATCGGTTGGAGTCTGATTTGGATTGTCTTGCCTTTCTTGAAAAGGTGATGTCTCTTTTGTGGGTAAATCCTTCATGAATATACCCCTTTACAGATGTACAATGCTGTGGAATTTCAATGCATATATTGGCAGTTTGGATAATTCACAAAATGTGACAATGGGGAGGCAGAAATGTTACCAAATATGACTACTTATGGATGATGGGTTCCCTTTGAGATCAAGGAAATATTACATTATATGGTGGTAGGCCGTGCCGGGTGGTTTCAGATAAAAGCGGAGGAGCTCAAGAGGAGGCAGGGAGGATTCTCCTAAAAAGAGGCTTATTGGACTTTCACGCAACACTTAGTTCCAACTATTCATAGAATTTCTCTATTCTAAATTTGAAAAGATTTCATCTCATATCACTCTATTTTATCATAATACTGAGGTGTTTTATCTAGTTAAAAATATTAGTGTACTTTTTCAGCCCTTATGTCATCTTTCAAGTCACATAAATCCCGTTCAGGTTCTGTTCATGACTCAAATAGTGAATCTAGCATAGAATATGTTCAAACACAGTCACCATTGAGCCCCAACATTCCTCTCACAACCCCTATCGCATCCTCAATGAATGTATCAGGTCTTAACATTGATGTGGGCAATCCAAAGGCTCCAACTTCAAGCACTTGGTCGATCCCAAATATTTCTGTCACTCCAATTCCCCCAAATCCCACTAATACACAAATTCATGTGTCTCAGGGGCCAGAAGGCACACCTCAAATCTCATCACACGCTAATCCCCAATCAAAATTTCCATGTGAGTTCCTCCTTAATCCCGGTCGGAATCCAGTCGCATCCCAGGATCCCTTTGGCCAAAGTAAACAGCCAACCCTCAATATTCCATCTGGATCTCAGGTTCATGTGGGTGATGAAAGGCGCGTGGATGGGGGGCGACGAAAAAGACCATTGGAGAATGTAACTTGGAGTGGTCTGTCAGAGGGAAATCCAGGATTGACGCTTCATCAAAGTAAGTCATTTTAATTTCGGAGTATAACCTTTTTCACAATTTGATATGTTTGTTTCATGGGTTAGATATGGCACCTAAAGGCAAGTCAGTCCGATTTCAGGAGCCAATTGAAGATTGTGAGTTTGACCAGTCTTCATTAATTTTTTGATGTGTTAACTGATGATGTGCATGGCAGGTGATGAACTTTATGCATCTTCACCTCTGGTCCATAAAGAGAAAGTCCCTGAACGTCATCATCCATATGCCTCCAAACCAAGAACAGCTCATGCCAGTTCATCAAGAGAAAAAATGGTGGATGATGAGGATGAGATCATGTCTCCGACTCAAATGGAAACAAATGATGAACCAATGAGTGACAATTTCACGGCGCATGAGCATGGCACTCAGTCAAATAATGAGTTCACCCATCCTCAAATGCCCCTTGCCCAGAGTATGCTTGAACAATCCAAGGTCAGACAGCAAAGGAACCAGGCTCGTAAAGCTCACAATGTGGCGAAACGTGCAAGCCAGAAGGAGCAACAAAAATGGCTGAAAGCAGAACTTCCAGAGAATGTCCATGGAATGAGATCAGCAGTACATGCCCATTGCCTGTTCCTACTCAAAGTTAGGGATAAGGATTTTTCCTCACTACCAGCACCACCCAGCACAGAAGAGCGTGAAATTGCAATTCAAGTGGTTGGTCATCTTGGATATGTCCCCGAGGATGTTTTAAATGAGCCATGAACACAGGTTCAGTTTCAGGGTTTCCAAAGCTACTGCGAAAATGAGCTCCACAAGCTAGGACTAAAGCGATTCACTTGGGACTGGGAGAGCTCATGGCAACATCCGTTCAATTAGCTGATGTCTATGGTGTTTTACCGCACATTCCATCTTGCACTGGTCAGCACCGAGTATCATCATTACTGTTGGAACAAGGATCATAATAACTATGGGGTCGTGGCGGCTTTAATGGAGCAATATTTCACGTATTTGAAAAGAGAATGGAAGTCTATTCAAAAGGTTGCCGAGTATTTGGTTAAAAAGAAGGAGAATCAAAAGCTCGCGAAGATTCGTCAAAGGGTCAGTTAATGTATCTCTTTTTCATTGGGAGCAAAGACTGATGATGATATACTTCATTATGTGCAGACCTGTGAGCGCTGTCGTGAATGGTGTGATACGGCTAAATTTCCCATTCTAGCATCACAATTCAATGACCCTCAAGTATGTTCAGATACTGAGGAGGTACTGGAAAATGGAAGTCAAGTTTACCGCAAAGTGGGATTACGCTGGCGCTCCCAGTTATTTAATGAATTGGTATTAAAAATGGATCGAGACATAGAGTTTTGTAATCACATTAAAAAAAAGGGTAAAAAAACTATTGATAGATTGCCAGAATTACGATTGACAGATGATGGTGATATTCCGGAAGGCTTATCATTTCAGGTATTTGATCAAGATTGGCTCAAAGGCTGTAGTAAGATGCAGACTAGCGCCCTCAAGATACTTGACATGCCAGTTATTAGGCCGAATGGTGACGCTCTGCAATAACTTGGTAATATAAATGTATAGCACCGTTACAAATTAACATTTTGTGAATTATTTGTGCAGGTGTAATACAATCTGAGTATTATTTCTTAAAGATTCAACAACTTGCTAAATATGTCAGAATATAGACAATATGAGTTGGACTGTATCACCGTCTCCCTTAGAAATAATACTCTATTGCTCATTTTCATTCAGGAAATATTGAAGGAGTTCAATCCAGCTCATGGTGTTGATAATTGTGGACCTGTGCCAGGGTGCGCAGGTGTGATCAACTTGGTCAAACGCAAATTATATAATATCAGTAAGGCTCACGCAGTTAATGATTTTTTCTTTTCTTGGACCTATTGGTGTTTGGAAAATGGCATTTCCATAAGAAAGGATTTTAGAATAGCAATACAATTAGGGTCAAAGATGAGCTTGAAAGGTACCTTCCGCATGTTGACCTCAATTGAATGAGGAGTGATATAGTGGATGACCTTTACAGGTTGTTGTTGGACAATACGATGGAGTCGATCAACAGCCTGAGCCTCAATGGCTGGGTTCCAATTGGGCTCCTGGAAATGTGGATGTCAGGGGCCGCAAATCAGGGCAGAATTTTGGGGGTCCCCTCACCATTAAATAGACCGTATTAGCACAAGTTATATTGAGGCCAGTTCCAGCTGCGGCAATGGATGCAATCAGTACTTCACATTCAGGATTATTGAAGAAATTGTCCAGTGCCTTCTCCTGTGCTCGTGCTGTAATTTTTCCATCAATTCGTGCTGAAAGGATAGAGTGATGGGCAAGGGCAATACCAATTCTACAATATGAAAAAGTCAGATGGATTCAATTGGTAATGGATGCATATTAGAATTAACGCACAAATCTAGAAATTGGGTCCATTGGGAGTAAACCACCAATTTGGTTGGACCACACCTTGTTTGTTTGTTCTTCATTAAGCTTTGTAGGAGGTGTGCAATTTTACTACTCATCATGCATGTTTCCACATCCACAATAGTTCATGTGATTGTTGGCGAGTTATCCTGAGTGCTCCTGCCCTTGGGGTCTTCCAAATCCGCCTCCGCAATTGTGTTAAGCATGTTGTGATGGTTACAACATATTTGCAGCTTATTAATATTTCTGAAAAATTCTCCTGGTTCTTTGCTTTTGGATGATAGGAATTCTTCATATAATATGGAATATTCTTGCTGCATGGTTGGGTTGAGTGGGAGCAGCTCATAATGATGGCTAATAGTGGGGAGGGATTCGAGATGTGTGGTTTTGGTGCGGCGCAAACTTAAATGACGCAATGCCAAATGCAAGATATCATTGCAACCTATGGAAAGACTACTCAGGATGAATGGTGACCAGTTATCTTGATCGGCGCTCTGGGGTTGAGTGATGAATGATATTATGCCCAAAAGGTCATAAATGGTGTTGTGAATAGGTGTGCCCGTTAAACATATTTGGCGGGATGAAAGGAGGCTATTAATGGCACGGTGAGTGGCAGTTTATTGAGAGCGAATATAGCTATAAGATGGGGCAAGGGTTATTGGATATAAAAGGTAATTTGAGTCATTTAAGATCAGACACTCACTGTGCTTCATCCAAAATTATACGATGCCAATCAATTTGAAAAATGAATGATGTAGAGGTATTGGTTTGCTTAAATTGTTGGGTGATAGTATTGTAAGAAGTGATGATGATATCATATTTTAAGATGTCGTCTTTGGATAATGAGTGACAAGTGGAACCATGGTAGATTTTGGAATGCAGCGCTCCAGCCTGAGCATGCTTGGATATTTCTGATTGCCAGTTGGTAATGAAGCAAGGGGGGCAGATGATCATGGTGGGTGTGGAGCGATGGGGGTTTGCAATCATCCGCTCCTTGGAGGTACCAATCAGAGCAATGGCCTGAATGGTTTTACCCAATCCCATATCATCTGCTGTGGTATTCCATACCTTATTGGCCCAGTTTCAAGTGGAATTTCATTTATAGGACTATAAAATTGAAGAAATAACAAAGAAAAATCAATAATTAATCAATTATAACAGAGGAATTCAGCAATAAAATGGATTTAAATTCATCAATATGTATAATTCCATAAGCAAATACTGGAAGAATGGTCCATTTGATTACAAGAATGACAGTAAAATAAGCAAGAGAAAAATACAGCCTAGCAAGAATGTTAAATTTACCAGTGAGAGGGGTAGTGTAACACTAAAGTTACCCTAGCTCTGCTCAACTTTTGGATTACTCAGAAATACAGTTATTAAACTGAGGCCAATTCAATAAGGAATAAATTAAAAATGTATTAATCAACAGTCACAAGACAGAAAGAAAGAGAAAGCAATCAATTTATGCAAGGAAAATCCATCAAAAACCTTAAATTACACAGCATATCTGTGGAAACACAAGCACAGCCACCTGATAAGCCAGTAAATATAAACTAAAAGCAGAATTAAGTTAGATAAAAAAAAGAAGAAACTCATACAGGACAAATAGAATCCCCACAATACACAGCATTCTCCACCTACAGTTCAAACAATGCACAGACCTATGGTGCAATAACTGTACAAAATCATCTCATACCACAAAAAAGTGTGCAAAAAACCAAACAAATGGTGCAATACCTGGAAGAAATGACACCATCTCAAAATTACTCACCAGCTAAATACCCTCAAGGCTGTGCATAATAATATTAAAGTTTGAGTAAAATATAAATAATGCTTCAGAAATGGTGCAATATACCAAACATATGGTGCAATATCTTGATCAAATGACACCATTTCAAAATTCCACACCAGCAAAAACATCTCATATTACATAATCATACATAAAAATGGTGCAATCAACCAAACAAATGGTATCTCACCACTATAAAGAAATTATCCCAGCCAAAAGAAGTGAAAAAATTCTAAGTCCCTTGTTTTTGAGTGCCTCTATGGAGAGCCCAAAGAATATAAATAAAGGTCCTCTCTCCCTCATTTCTTTCCTCTTTTCCCCATGAATCCGATTAGCTATATACCAAGAAGGAGAATAACTATTCATCCCTTACTAGTAGGTTAATCTAGTTATTTTATTAAAGTATTATAGACTTATAATTTTAATTCATAGTGATTTCTAATTAATAGTAGTTAACAAAAGGTCTACTTAATATTATTAATCCACCCTATGTTTAAATTATTAGTCTTATAATTATAACACTATCAATAATACTCATAATATTGAGCTTATCACCATAGCCTTTACATTATAAAGGAAAAATAGTCTTATTATATCTTTATATTAAAAAACCAACCTTACAACTATATATTATTATATATAAAAAAAAACCTACCCTTATATTATATTATATCTTTTATATATTTAACAAACATCCACTCTATATTGAACAATATCTTACCAATAAATTATTAAAGGTCTTATTATTATATTATATCAACAATTAACCTCTCGAACCATTAAGTACTATAACATATATAACATCAAACTGAACTTACCCCCCTTAAAATATATATTATTACTATTATATTAAATCAACCTCTTATACTATTAAGGTCTTACCCTTAAACTCATCTTATATTATTATTTGAAAACTATATTTTATATTTTTTTAACTTATAAGTTACTTATCTGATTATTGAATAGGTCTGATAGAGACTGCTAAAAAGTCTTCTCTAGTTGTAAAGCCACAATATTAAATATTGATTTGTGAGCTCTGTAGGGAGATTGTTTAGTATATTCAGAGGGGCAGCTAAAACAACATTAGCACCCTTGGTTACAGGCTTATTTCAGCAATTCAAAACTGTTTACCTGTGATTTCCCCCTCAAGGACTGCCTTATCCAATCCCACACCAAAAGGAGTTCCACATCTGGTGTCCCAACAGTGGCAATTTCAACTTCAACATTCAATAATCAGTCAATCATCAATAAAAGAAGAAACCCAAATCAACATAACTCACAAAACATAATTATCATTATCAAGAATTAACCATCAACATTCTCATACAATCTGGAATCTGCAAACAAATCCCATTCCAAATCATCATCACCATCACAATCCTCAAATCAATCATACCATTTTTATTATCCAGTAAAAGAAGGCACACCAGAAAATCAAACACCCAAGGATATTGATTTACTCATTGCAACACCAAGAACAGAACAGAAGGAAAAGGAAGAATTAAGGAGATTTTTCTTCAAGTTAATTCAAGAAGCAAGAAGAAACAAGAGAAGTAAAAAAGAATTTAAAGGATCAGTTTATCAAATAGAAATGAATCAACAATCAACATCTGACTTACCACCATTACCTGAAGATACTGTAGAAGGACAGTATGCAGAAGAAAGTGAAGAAGAGGATCAAACAGTACAAATCCAAAGTCTTATGAAGCAGATGCAAGATTTATTATTAACACAAAGTAAAAAGAAAGGAAAAAGAAGGGAACAAACATCTTACACACCTGGAGCCAGTCCAAGTGAGCAGACATTACCAAGGCATGTTAGACCTGAAGACTCACCAATCTCACCTACACCTGGTCCAAGAGCAACCTCTACTCCAGTCACAGAACCAAGAACTCAAAATATTCCCAGGAGAGTGTTTTTCACTACACCAAATAATCCAAGTCCATTACAGCAGAAAGTCATAAGACAAGAAAGACCTGTGGTTAAAATTAAAGCAAAAGATTACAATCTAAATTTTGATGGAGAAGAAGTAGAGAAATTTATCAAGAAAGTGGAAAGAATAGCTCAAATTGAAGGAGCAACAGTTGAAGATCTAGCAATGCAAATGGCATTTTGGACAACAAACCAAAAGGTGAGTGATTCAATTGAAGCTATGCCAGGTTATGAAGAAGGAAATTGGACTCAACTTAAGAAAGATCTTATAACAAAATGGGGAAGAGTTGAACTTGAAAGAAGATACAGAAAAGACTCACTGATGAAGCTTTTTTCTGAAACTCAAGAAGATGGAGGAATTGGTAGTATATCACAATATAAAAAGTTTATGGGAGAATATGAAACTATTGTTACTTACTTATTAAGAGACAGGTATATTTCTCAAGATAACATGTTCCATGAAGATTTATTTGACTGTCTTTCAGCTGATATTAAAGGGGCCATAAGCAAGGAAATGATCAAAGATAATGTCATGGTTAGAGCTGAAGATGGAGGATACCTTATACCACCTATGAATATTCTCAAGAAGTACATTGAACAAGAATTGGAAGCCAGAATATTAGTAACCAAAAGATTTTCATCATCAAGAGATACAGGAAGGAATGTTACTGAAAATAAAAAGAAAGTTCACTTCAAGGAAGAAGCTTTTCCAGGAATGAATGAAGCTTTTAATAAGATGAAGGAAATTACTGAATCCCTCAAAGAACAAAAAATGGAAACTAGAAAGCAGGCACAAGGGGAAAATGAAGAATTCAAGAAATTTATGACTCAACTGGAAGAATTGAAAAGTCTATCTAAACCTCAAATTTGTGGGGTTACCAATAATCAACTTAATAATCAACAGTTCAAGCCAAGAAATGATATACCTACATTCTCACAAAGGCATGTTCCCTATGCACCAGCACAAAGCATACCAAAACCCTATGTCAAATGTTATTACTGTCTTGAGGAAGGACATTCAGTGAATAGATGCAGCTACCTCTTTGAAGATCAAAATAAGAAATGGGTTAGCAGACAAGGAGGTGGATTTTTATTTCCCAATTGGCAAAGAGTTCCAACTGATGGTAAAATAGCTCCAAAGAAGTTAGTTGAAGACTTTGCAAAAGACCTAGAAGAACTTACAAAGAAAATGAGAGAAGATGAAGCTAAAGAAGCACTACCCAAACCTAATCCAATGAACATAATACAATTAAAGAAAGATGATAGTGCAACTGCTATAGCCAAAGTTGAATACTGGGGAAGCTGGCAACCACCAACTATTTCATCAGCCAATGAGCCTCTTTTAAATAATTATGGATTAAGAAATACTAAAGAAAGAAACTCAAGAGCAGAAAATACCAATCAAGATGCTTTAAGATCACATTCAAAAGTGAAAACACCAATAAATAAAAGACCAAATATACCTGGAGCTTATATTGAAGATGAGCAAAAAGAAGAAGAGAAAACAATTATTCCAACTAAATATAAGAAACCTCAACAGGTGCAAAATGAAAAGGAAATACCTCTACAGGAACCTAAAGGTGATCAAACTGAAAATATTCAAGAACCCATCAAGAAAGTCAATGAAAGGAAAATCATAAAAGAGGAGAAATTAGATATTCAAGAAATTATGGCACAAATTATCAAAAAGGTATTGGATCAGAAAATAAATCTTACCTTGGAACAAATTTTAGTCATGTCACCAAAGGTTTTTAATCAATTAAAGAATCTGACAGAAGAAGAGAAAAAATCTATCAACTCAATTGATACAAAGGAAATTCAAACCAAACTCATAAATCATCATTTGGGTAATTATGAACAGCCAAAATTACATTATGCCTGTCCATTAGGATTTATGCAAGTATATTTAGGAGAAGAAGGACATGAAATAATGGCATTAGTTGACACAGGATCAGAATTAAATATAATACCAGAAGATTCAGCAATAAAAGCAGGACTTACCACAAGATGCCTCAACATGAATTTAAGGGGAATTGGTGGGCATTGTACCTCAATAGTTGGATTAGCAGAATTTACTCCAATCACTTTAGTCACTGGGGAAGAAAGAAATATACATCTTTTTGTAGCAAGAGGAGCAGTTCACACAGTATTGGGAAGGCCTTTCCTTGCAGATAATAACATAAGATTAGACTTTTCTCAACAGAAAGGGGAAATATTCAGTTATATAGAGCCAGATGGAAGAAGACTTTGCTTACCAATTTGTTCACCACAGAAAGTAGGATGGAGAGAAGACCCACCAGCAGGAATGGAAACATGTGCAGTTTCTAAATTGGAAGATTGGAAAGAAATACCAATAGAAAAAGAGTCAAGATCCAAAAATCAAGCACATTCAGAGAAAAGTCCTCATCAAAGTTTTGATAGTGAAGAAATGAAAAAATCCAAATCCAAAGTGGAAAGAAAGGAGGAATTTCCCATAGAAAATGAACAAATTATTCAAGATAGAACACATTCACAAGAGATAAATCCTCAGGAGTACCACAAGGAAATGAGAAAAACTGACAAGACCATAAATGAAGAAAAATTAAGATCACATAGTTTATCTGACAAACCTGAATTGAAAGTAGTTGATATGCCTTATACAGAAGAAAATTTACTTATTTCTGACATCAATGAGACCAAGAAAATGGAAGTTCATAGTGAAATTTTTAGGGAATCAAAACAGACTTCCAAGGAAGAAACTCATACTGAAAGTAACAACTGTAGTTTTAATCCCAAGGAAAATGGTTTTTATGAGAAGTCCTCAAAGAAATTCACACCCTTAAGATCATTGAACTCAATTTCAAAAGGAATCAAGAGTATGAAAAAATCATTCACACAAAAATCAAAATCATTGGAGAATTTATTGGAACCTAAAAAGAAAGAAAGTTTAATTTCAGGATCAAATTCTGAGATTGCAAATGAAGAAAAAGGCTCATTAAAGAAGGATACTTACAAGAGTGAAAAGGCCAAACACTTTGAAGTAAAATTTTTAATTAACAATATGATCATCAATCCAATTAAGAAGATTAAGGTGAATCACTCCAATTCAAAAAACCATAATAAACTTAAAGAAAAGAATACAGAATCTTTAGTAATACCTAGTATATTCAGTAAACCCAATTCAAGTGATCACATAAAGAAGGTTGTAATCCCACCCTCAATCTTAGAAGATAGAAGTATCATACATATTTCCAATATCAACTCTCAGATCACTTCAGCAAAGAGTAACTTCCCAGAAGAAGAGAATAACTCAGAGAATAACAGATCATTCAAAGAAGAGGTTGCACATGAAGAAAGAAATGACCAAAATCAAGTAAAAGATATAAGTTCTTGTATAGAAGAGGAAAATTTAAGAATGGAATTCCCTTGTTATACCTCAACAAGAAAAGATATAGAATGCAGTTTCAGTACAGTTCAGAATATAAATGAAGCTAAAATTGATGATTCAATGAATGAAAATTCAATTAATTCACTGTCACAAATTGACATACAACAGGAATTAAATCAACAAAAAGCCTTACCCCCTGAAGACAAATGCTCTGTGGAAGCTTATAATAACTTTAATATTGAAAAGAAAATTAATTCAAGATTCAAGAAACTTAAATCCTCCAGGAACAATGCCACAAATGAATACATAAAAAAGAAGATACACTCACCAATTATCTTAGAAAAACATCTTTCTGAATCAGAATATGAGAATGAAGCAGGATTATTCTGTCAAATGGAAATACAAGAAGAAGCTGAAGATGAACAGAAATTTATACTTACTGAAGAAGAATTCCCTTTGGAAGGTTATACAAATTGGCAACCTCTTAGAAATTCCAACCTTGTTGAGCAAAATAATGATAATCCTAGGAACAACTGTGAAGTTTCAAACCAACATGTCAAGTGGTTGGAAGATATTAGTACCCCAAAGAAGAATCAATCAAATAAAATCAAAGATAAAAGTAGCAAAAAGAAGAAGAAGACCAAGGAAGAAAAGGAATATTTTTGGATTGCTCAGAATAAAAAGATATGCCCAAGCTTGCAGGCCCATTTGGCAAAGCAATATAAGACCTCAGCACAAAAAGAGGATTGGACAGAAAATAATGGTAGAAATGAAATATTATTCAGGATTACAGTGAGAGTAATGAAGAAAAGTTGCAAGATCAATATCTCAATGAAGAAAGAAGAAATGAGCTTACAGCTAAGAAGGCCAAATTCAAGAAAGGTCTTGACAACAAATTTTCACATTATCAATAACTTTTTTATCATAATAAGAAATTTTCTTTTTCTTATATCATGAATTTTAGTTTTATTTTAGTATAAAAAAACTATAAAAAATATAAAAAAAATATCAAACATCAAAATAAATAAAAAAGTGTTTCAAGTGTATCAGTATCATTATTCCATGTTATCTTATGTATTAGTATAAAAAAAAATACTCAACTAAAAAATTAGGGTGGGTGTCTATTTCTTAAATCCATCCTTTATGATTTAAGTTTTTGGGATGAAATTCTGGGGAATTTCAATTTTTTACTCTAGAAATAACTCTCATCAATATTAATTATCATAGTCAATAATATCACCACATTCAAGAATTTAACTCAAAGTGAAGAATCACACAAACAAGTCAAGAATATATATGTGAAGATCTTAATGCAGTCAAATAATCAATACATAATCAAGGGTATAACTGGCCAGGTTAAACCCAGATGAAAATATTTTTTTTATGAAATTATTTTTCTTTTAATTAATTTACTTTGAATATTCAAAATATTCTATAAAAGAAACACAAATTATTTTAATTTTTTCAGGGGATAAGGGAGAAAAACACCTCCTTTTATATTGAATATGGAGCAAATTTCTTCCACCCACAGATTAGCCCTCAAATTTTTCATATATTGAAGGCTATGCAAAATTCAAAAGATATATCTTACCAGCTCTTTAATTCCTTTTAAAATTTAGGGCATAAAAGATCAATGGCATAGATTAAATTAACCTCATATTGATTAATTTTCAAGATTAAATTAAACCTCAACTGCAATTTCTAAAAAAAAATTTATATATATAAATAAATCTTAATTAATTTAAATCTTAAATTATTTGGTTAAATTAATCCTTAACTCCACACAACTAAAACAAATATTAAATTAAAATAAAACATTAATTTTAATTTCAAAAAAAAAAAATCTTAATTAATTTTATTTTATATTGTTTGGTCAAATTAAATCTTAACCCCACTCTAAATTTAATTAAAATAATAATAATTGTACATAAAATAAATCAATCTTATAGTGATTTATTTTACATGATTACATTAAACTTCAATTTTAATTTCAACACAAAAATTTAATTAATTTAATCCCATATTATTTGGCTAAGTTAATTATTAACTTCACTCAACTAAAACAAAAACTAAATTTAAATAATAATAAATTTAATTTAATTTAAAAATAAAATAAAAATAAAAAATAAAAAAAATATTAATTAATTTAATCTTAGATTATTTGATTAAATTAATTCTTAATTCACTTAAATTAAAAAAAAAAACACTAAATTAGAATCAATTGAACTTTGATTTAATTTTAAAATCTTAATTAATTTAATCTCACTTTATTTGGTCAAATTAATGTTTCAGTAAACTAAATTAAAAAAAAAACATTAAATAAAGATCAATTCAACTTAATTAATTGATACCTAATCTTAAATTTAATTTCAAAAAAAAAATATGAAAAGAACTTTTATTTAAAGCTGCTTAGTATTGACTATGCTTATTTTTAGTTCTACACGTCACACCGGGGCGAATCTCGTGTCAATTGTCGGCGATTGACTTCACGTCAAGCAAACGTCAAGCAGGATAAAAGTCGAGCTCACGTCAAGCAAAAATCAAGCGAACGTCAAGCACACGTCACACTCTGGTCTTACACCAAATCCTGTGACATCCAATAATATTGGTTCCCCTGTGCCTTCAACTCAGATTCCTCACCACCTGATCATCCCACAACCGTCCGATGATTGGTAAAAATTACACCAGACCCGCCTGTTTGCACACACACACATCAAAGATGTCCTTCAGCCAGTTTTGATGTAGGCGGGGGGTTTGACTTCACCAGGTCATCCATGAAGTGTGCGTGTGCATTGGCATGTGCGGGCGCGTTTGCGTGTGCATTGGCGTGTGCGGGCGCGTTTGCGTGTGCATTGGCGTGTGCGGGTGGGTTTGCGTGTGCATTGGCGTGTGCGGGTGCGGGTGGGTGGGCGTGTGCATTGGCGTGTGCGGGTGGGTGTGCGTGTGCATTGGCGTGTGCGGGTGCGTGGGCGTGTGCATTGGCGCGTGCGGGTGCACATGCGGGTGTGGGTACGCAAAAGCCAATTCCGCTTCCAACATGATGATGGCGCAGTTAGAAATTTTGGATGCTATGAAAGGTGAGTGTGTGGGTCATTTGATCATTGGACTTGGCTTATTCACACTGTACCCAATGTCAAAATAGTAAGTTCTTTGTGGCAATGTGAAATAATGGGCTTTGCTTGTCACAATGGCATGTCTCTGTCACTAAATTTTGAGGCAATGATTTCACTAGCAAAATTGCTAATGAATCTGAGAGATTTGCATTTTTGTAGACTAAATATCATGAAATAACGGCTTTATCATTACAAGCAGTCCAAATGACAGAGCTTTGTTATCATACAATCCACAGTTACCTTCTATTTCTTCTTCTGATATAATCAAGTGTCCATCATCAAAACCAACAGCTTTATAAATATTGAGATACGGCCAATCTGGTAGGAAATTCACATCAATCTTCAAAGTTTTTAAAATCAGAAAGTTATTATTCAGTATGCTAGATGGCTCAGAGACTTTGAAAATGCTATCAATAATACCAAATTGTCGTGAGTTGCCCCTCAGAAAACATATCACACTGTTGCTGATATTTTTGGATTCAGTTGAAAATATATTGTTCCCAATATTAATGTTTGAAACTGGAAAATACCAAGGTGAGACAATCCTTGAAGTGGGAGGACTTGTGGATTGCATGGTAGTGTCTAAGCTGATCCAATCAACTACTTCCCTTGTGGAATGAAAATTCTGTAAGTACTCAACCAGGCAAGCATAATTTTGTTGGTCATGGCGGGATGGCTTGTTATATTTATGGTGATTGAACACGGCAGGTGGCTGTGATTCGAAAAGCTGTTTTCTTTCACATGGCACAGATGGGGATTTCAGGAGAACGGAAAGGTTGGAACATCGACAGATATGTTGAAGTAAGGTTTTATCTATATCATCTATTCAGAGTTACAAAAAGTTAGTCTTATTCAGTTCAGGTGTTTCATCAATGTGAATATATTGATCTTATTAATTGACGTACATATCTTGTTATTTATTGGCATCTTTGCAAATACTCCAATCAAGCGCTCATAACCCCATGTGGCTGAGGCTTGTGCTGGGCCCCAACGTTGGAAGAGTTCGGGAATATGATCAGCAGAATGATGATTTGGTTTACTTTTCTGTTTTGGGAACAGGTGTTGATTGGAAAGGCGGAATTTTTTCCAATGTTCAGCAAATGCAGTCGCATCATCTATTGAAACAGTCCAGCTTGTGGCAATGTTGATAGCACTAATCAAATGGAATGTATTCTTGGCTAGTTCATTTGCAAGTTCTTCTGACTGACCCATTTTTCTTTGTGTGTTGGCGGATTGGTGTGCATCTAATGACATCTGTTGACTGAGCATTAGAAATGGAATATAGACCTTATATAAGAGAGCCCATTCAGCGGCTTTTAAGCTACCATGAGAGGGGGAACCCATTTTGCGGGGAACTCTTGTCCATGATGAGGGAATTATGGTCTCAGATATGATTTGTCGGAGATGCTCAAGAGCCTCACCCTTGATCTGGTGATCGCTCAGTGCAGTGATATCCAATTCAGAGGGTATTTCAGAAGTGGGGATGTAATTGGCATCAAATGAAGGAATCTCCGCAGAACCACTAGATGGATGTTCTGTGTGAAGGGTGGGCATTGGGAAGTAGTTTTTCCGGGTGGAAGTAGTGGGGAGTGGCTCATTTATTATTTTTGCTGCGTCTCTTCTCAGGGAGCGGGCCTCTCTCAATGTGATTTTATCAAGAGAGCTGTTGGAGGTCATGGAATCTGAGTCTGAACTGTTGGTGTCATTGGATTTCCTGCGGGACCTGAAGTAAATTTTTGATTTCGCCTCTGGAATGCACAATTTGAAAGTTGCATGATCCTTCAAAATTTCAAGTATTAAATTATGCATTATGTCAAGATTAACCATTCTGGTTGCATCCCAATACGGAAGGTCTTCCAAAATTGAATATCGCACTCCATACTCAGAGAAAATTGCTTGTCTTTGTTGTGGGGTTGCCCGAAGCCATTTGGCAATGGTTGATTTATGACTTTGGTATGAGCGCGTGTAGTGAAATTGAGGACCAATTTCTTCAATTTGAGCTTTGTGAATGGTGCAAAAATTACAAAAGTGGTTTCCTGAATGGGAAATAAATCCAGTAAGCTTGCGCATGGCAACCACATCCGCAATGGCTGTGAGGATGGCAACACGGATAAAGGATCCTGATGGACCTGTTGAGGTGGGTGCAAAATGGTAACCTTGCCATAGCTCTTTGAGCTCGTTGATGAGTGGCATTAATAGATAATTCAATTGAAGCGCAGTTGGCTCCTTCGGACCAGGGATGATTCCTGCAACATAGACATTCTCGGGCTTCAATCTTTCACTTGGGGGGAGATTAAGACAAATAAGCATGATAGGTCCAATGCTAGCCAACCGGGTTGACTTTCCATGTGCATTAAACCAGTCCACATATATGGAGAAGGCCAATGCACCAGGAATGGACATGAATGGGGGGTCATGGATATTTCTAGTGCCAGTGAAGCGTCTCCAGACCAATCCATCCCAGACGTCACGTTTTGGGGAATCTTCGGGAGTTTGGGATTGTTGATGTTGATGCAGAATGTCCATAATTCCAGCCCGCTGGAGAAATCTGGCAAGCCAATTTTTGAATGGTTGATAAATGAAATGTTTTGTTGGTATAAATTTTTGCTTCATGTTGGTTGTGTTTTGGGTGTGGGGTTCAGATGAATAGATGAATTTGCCTAATGATTGTGTGCAAGGGGGATCATGATCATTTGGGTCATTATGGCGTTGACAGTGGGGTTGGTCAGTTGTGACTGATTCAGTAAGGCCATTAAGAGAGAAACATTGAGGACAACATATATAGTTTTGAATCACTGGCTCCAATTGGAGATGTTCAAATATGGTACTCAGATCTTGAGGTATATGGAATGCAGGAGCGGGGGGACCAGCTGAGCTTGAGATACTGGACTTGATCAGCAGGTTCAGGGCGGGGTTGAGTATGCGTGAAGCCCTGCGGGGTAAATTATACCTTAATGATAGAATGGCAGATATTATCATTCCTAGGTCTTGTGGGGGAAGGGTTTGACTGCCACTATATGGTTTCTGTGCAGTTGAATTGAGACCCGCTGGAGTTGGGAAAGTGCTTTGGGTCAAACATGAATAATCAGCTGGGAAGATTTGATCCAATAGAATTTGTGGGCACCCAGATCCTGATGCAGAAGTAGGGATGTTTGGAAGAGATTTGGGTGCAATGGTTGATTTGAGCTTTTTAATGTGCTGTTTATATTGGAAAGGTGTGAAGGCAACTCCTTGCCTATCACCCTCAGGGGAAGAGTGTGTTTGAGTTGAGCAGTGTTGACACATGCATATACGCATTGAGGAATATGGCCGGGTTGTCATTGCTGCAGGAATTGGGAGTACGGTTGGTTTGTGTATAAATATCTATGGTTGATGTGAAAGTGTTTAGGAGTGTTATTAATTGGAAATAAAATTCAGGGATTATTTATGAAGGGGGAGATGATTTGAGCCAGCTGAGGATTTTATCCCATTTGTAATGGAGCATGAGCTGCAGTGGATAAAGTTTAACATGTCTCATCTGGATGGCGGAATTGGTTAGGCGTTTAATTGGGTAAAATGCCATGCTGCTCAATGCTCATACATATTCTAGTTTATTTACACATTGTGATAGTGCGGGTTTGACCATTGAGGGGGTTCCATTAGTGAAGTGTTACCATTGAATTGAGGGGATTAACATTTAATCCATGTACGCTGGCACGCCATTGTACATGGTTTAAACCTTATTACAGACATAACTATATAACTCTATTACATAAGGGGTTGGAGTGCAGCTAAAGTCTTGGTATTTGGTTTGAGTGCGGCGGGCTTTGAATCAGTTGGAATGTGATTTGGATTGTCTTGCCTTTCGGGAAAAGGTGATGTCTCTTTTGTGGGTAAATCCTTCATGAATATACCCCTTTACAGATGTACAATGTTGTGGAATTTCAATGCATATATGGGCAGTTTGGATAATTCACAAAATGTGACAATGGGGAGGCATAAATGGTACTGAATATGATTACTTATGAATGATGGGTCCCCTTTGAGATCAAGGAAATACCACATTATATGCTGGTAGGCCGTGCAGGGTGGTTTCCGACAAAAGCGGAGGAGCTCAAGAGGAGGCAGGGAGGATTCTCCTCAAAAGAGTCTTATCTGACTTCCACACAACACTTAGTTCCAACTATTCATAGAATTTCTCTATTCTAAATTTGAAAAGATTTCATCTCATATCACTCTATTTTATCATAATACTGAGGTGTTTTATCTAGTTAAAAATATTAGTGTACTTTTTCAGCCCTTATGTCATCTTTCAAGTCACATAAATCCCGTTCAGGTTCTGTTCATGACTCAAATAGTGAATCTAGCATAGAATATGTTCAAACACAGTCACCATTGAGTCCCAACATTCCTCTCACAACCCCTATCGCATCCTCAATGAATGTATCAGGTCTTAACATTGATGTGGGCAATCCAAAGGCTCCAACTTCAAGCACTTGGTCGATCCCAAATATTTCTGTCACTCCAATTCCCCCGAATCCCACTAATACACAAATTCATGTGTCTCAGGGGCCAGAAGGCACACCTCAAATCTCCTCACACGCTAATCCCCAATCAAAATTTCCACGTGAGTTCCTCCTTAATCCCGGTCGGAGTCCAGTCGCATCCCAGGATCCCTTTGGCCAAAGTAAACAGCCAACCCTCAATATTCCATCAGGATCGCAGGTTCATGTGGGTGATGAAAGGCGCGTGGATGGGGGGCAAGGAAAAAGACCTTTGGAAAATGTATCTTGGAGCGGTCTGTCGGAGGGAAATCCAGTATTGACACTTCATCAAAGTAAGTCATTTGAATTTTGGAGTAGAAACTTATTCACAATTTGATATGTTTGTTTCATGGGTTAGATATGGCACCTAAAGGCAAGTCAGTCCGATCTCAGGAGCCAATTGAAGATCGTGAGGATGACCAGTCTTCATTAATGTTTTGATGTGTTAACTGATGATTTGCATAGCAGGGGATGAACTTTATGCGTCTTCACCTCTGGTCCATAAAGAGAAAGTCACTGGACGTCATCATCCATATGCCTCCAAACCAAGAACGGGTCATGCCAGTACATCAAGAGCAACAATGGTGGATGATGAGGATGAGAACATGTCTCCGACTCAAAGTGAAAGAAATGATGAACCAAGGAGGGACAATTTCACAGCGCATGAGCAAGGCACTCAATCAAATAGTGAGTTCACCCATCCTCAGCTGGGCCTCGCCCAGAGTATGCTTGAACAATCCGAGGTCAGACAGCAAAGGAACCAGGCCCGCAAAGCTCACAATGTGGAGAAACGTGCAAGCCAGAAGGAGCAACAAAAATGGCTGAAGGCAGAACTTCCAGAGAATGTCCATGGAATGAGATCAGCAGTACACGCACATTGCCTGTTCCTACTCAAAGTTAGGGATAAGGATTTTTCCTCACTACCAGCACCACCCAGCACAGAAGAGCGTGAAATTTCAATTCAAGTGGCTGGTCATCTCGGATATGTCCCCGAGGATGTGTTCAATGAGCCATCAACACAGGTTCAGTCTCAGGGTTTCCAAAGCTACTGCGAAAATGAGCTCCACAAGCTAGGACTAAAGCGATTCACTTGGGACTGGGAGAGCTCATGGCAACATCTGTTCAACGAGCTGATGTCTATGGTGTTTTACCGTACATTCCGTCTCGCACTTGTCAGCACTGAGTATCATCACTACTGTTGGAACAAGGATCATAACAACTATGGGGTCGTGGCGGCTTTAATGGAGCGATATTTCACTCATTTGAAAAGAGAATGGAAGTCTATTCAAAAGGATGCGGAGTATTTGGTAAAAAAGAAGGAGAATCAAAAGCTCGCAAAGATTCGTCAAAGAGTTAGTTACTGTATCTCTTCTTCATTGTGGACCAAGTCTGATGATGATCTACTTGATTATGTGCAGACCTGTGAGCGCCGTTGTGAATGGTGTGATACGGCTAAATTTCCCATTCTAGCATCACAATTCAATGACCCTCGAGTATGCTCAGATACTGAGGAGGTACTGGAAAATGGCCGTCATGTTTACCGCAAAGTGGGATTACGCTGGCGCTCCCAGTTATTTAATGATTTGGTATTGAAAATGGATAGAGACATAGAGTTTTGTAATTGGATTAAAAAAAGGGTAAAAAAACTATTGATAGATTGCCAGAATTACGATCGACAGATGATGGTGATATTCCGGAAGGCCTATCATTTCAGGTATTTGATCAAGATTGGCTCAAAGGCTGTAGTAAGATGCAGACTAGCGCCCTCAAGATACTTGACATGCCAGTTATTAGGCCTAATGGTGATGCTCTGCAATAACTTAGTAATTTGTCACGGTATAGCACTGTGACAAATTAAAATTTTGTGAATTATTTGTGCAGGTGTAATAAAATCTGATTATTATCTCTTAAGGATGCAACAACTTGCTAAATATGTTAGAATATAGACAATATGAATTGAAATGTATCACCGTCTCCCTTAGAAATAATACTCTATTGCTCATTTTCATTGAGGAAATATTGAAGAAGTTCGATCCAGCTCATGGTGTTCATAATTGTGGACCTGTGCCAGAGTCAACAGGAGTTATCAACTTTGTCAATCACAAATTATATAATATCAGTAAGGCTCACGCAGTTAATGATTTTTTCTTTTCTTGGACCTATTGGTGATTGGAATATGGCATTCCCATAAGGAAGGATTTCAGAATAGTAATACAATCAAGTGAAAGATGAGGTTGAAAGGTACCTTCCGCATGTTGACCTCAACTGAATGAGGAGTGATATAGTGGATGACCTGTACAGGTCGTTGTTGGCCAATACGATGTAGACGATCAACAGCCTGAGCCTCAATGGCTGGGTTCCAATTAGGCTCCTGGAAATGTGGATGTCAGGGTCCGAAAATCAGGGGAGAATTTTGGGGGGCCCCTCACCATTAAATAGACTATATTAGCACAAGTTATATTGAGGCCAGTTCCAGCCGCGGCAATGGATGCAATCAGTACTTCACATTCAGGATTATTGAAGAAAATCTCAAGCGCCTTGTCCTGCGCTCGTGGTGTAATTGTTCCATCAATTCGTGCTGAAAGGATAGAGTGATGGGCAAGAGCAATACCAATCCTACAATATAAAAAAGTCAGATGGAGTCAATTGGTAATGGATGCATATTAGAATTAACGCACAAATCTAGAAATTGGGTCCATTGGGTATAAACCACCGATTTCGTTGGACCACACCTTGTTTGTTTGTTCTTCATTAAGCTTTGTAGGAGGTGTGCAATTTTACTACTCATCATGCATGTTTCCACATCCACAATAGTTCGTGTGATTCTTGGGGAGTTATCCTGAGTGCTCCTGCCCTCGGGGTCTTCCAGCTCCGCCTCCGCAATTGTGTTAAGCATGATGTGATGGTTACAACATATTCGCAGCTTATTAATATTTCTGAAAAACTCTCCTGGTCCTTTGCTTTTGGATGATAGAAATTCTTCATATAATGTGGAATATTCTTGCTGCATGGTCGGTTTGAGTGGGAGCAGCTCATAATGATGGCTAATAGTGGGGAGAGATTCGAGATGTGTGGTTTTGGTGCGGCGCAAACTTAAATGCCGCAATGCCAAATGCAAAATATCATTGCAACCTTTTGAAAGACTACTCAGGATGAATGGTGACCAATTATCTTGATCGGCGCTCTGGGGTTGAGTGATGAAGGATATTATGCCCAAAAGGTCATAAATGGTGTTGTGAATAGGTGTGCCCGTTAAACATATTCGACGGGATGAAAGGAGGCTATTAATGGCATGGTGAGTGGCAGTGTATTGAGAGCGAATATAGCTATAAGAGGGGGCAAGGGTTATTGGATATAAAAGGTAATTTGAATCATTTAAGCTCAGCCACTCACTGTGCTTCATCCAAGATTATACGATGCCAATTGATTTGAAAAATGAATGATGTAGAGGGATTGGTTTGCTTAAATTGTTGGGTGATAGTATTGTAAGAAGTGATGATGATATCATATTTTAAGATGTAGGCTTGGGATAATGAGTGACGAGTGGGACCATGGTAGATTTTGGCATGCAGTGCTCCAGCCTGAGCATGCTTGGATATTTCTGATTGCCAGTTGGTAATTAAGCGAGGGGGGCAGATGATCATGGTGGGCGTGGAGCGATGGGGGTTTGCAATCATCCGCTCCTTGGAGGTACCAATTAGAGCAATGGCCTGAATGGTTTTACCTAATCCCATATCATCCGCAAGCAGTCCTCCAAGAGGGGTATTGGTCGAAAGGGATTCAAATGAGCTAACGACCTTGTTTGTAATGATGTGCCTGGCATTAAAAGTGGATCCTGGGGGTGAGGTTGCCCAAAGGTTACGGGCTGATTGGCCATTGGGGATTTCTCGATCCCAGAGAAAAGCTAGTCCGGTCTTTTGATGAGGGAGGAGGGGGGTTTGAATAATGGAATGGGGCGGGGTCATCATGGGGAGGTCTGATCCACTGGGTAATTGTATCAGTTTTTGCTTGGAAATCAATGATGAAACAGCAAGATATGAAGCAGGCGTCGAGTTTGAAGCGGGAAATGTCGGAGTAAAGAGTTGACATTGACAATGAGTAGTACAGTCATATTCTTTGGGCATTTTAAGCTTGAAATCTTGTGTTCGAAAGCTTTCCATTATGAATAGAATGTTTGGATACCATGTGAAGAACATCAATGCTAGATTGGGTTTCTGAGATGAGGAGGGATCATTGGCATCAGTCATAAATACTCCCTCAATGAATAATATTTGAGTAGGATTGGATTGGCAATTTTCAATCGATGCCCCACCAGGACCACAGTGCATGAACGTTTTGGGTGCCCCAAGGAATGGTATCAACGTTTGGGAAAGGGTTCCCGGGAGAGAGCCAATAGCATGCTGGTGATTGGGGAGATATACGAATATGTTGTGTTGATTGTGCCATAGGATAATCCAAGAACCTAAGTGGAAATTCTCAGGCTTTAAGGTTATATCACTATTTATTTGAATACGAATATTAATCATCCCAATGCAAAGTTGTTGTGAAGGGGTTGACATGATGGCTATTTTAAATTATTTGGGGACAGTTGCAAATTATATGATCGGGAAGGGTTAGCTAAAGGGAATGAAGAGGAATAAGCGCAGGTGGGGAACTTATATGAGTGGCAGCAACAGGCCAAAAGGGGGATGGCCTGTGGTTACGTGCATGGTCTTGATGGAGGTGGGCCTCTTGGGCTCATAATTTTCATATCCGATTTGGGGCATATATCAAGGCAAGGTGGCCAAAATGTGGGTGCACCGACATGACTGCTGGATCTGCAACAAGTTACGAAACCTTTGGTGGAACCAAGTTGACATTAGCAAATCCAAAATTGGGTGGGCTGTAGCAACTTATTGTGGAGGGCATATTAGAGGCATGCAGTCATGTTCGCTGGTGTGACAGCGAACAATGAGCGTATCCTCCCCAGGTTAATTATTCACAGGGACCTACTGGGAAATGTTCGCAGTTTCAAAGGGCAATCTCACTGTGGGGATGTTTGTGTGTGGGCGGGTGAGATATGTTCGGTGGCATGCCACCGAACATGACTTTGGTTTGGCCTGAAGTTTTTTGCTGACTGATGCATACTGGGCTTTCAGGGGGAATGTGTGGGATGATCAAAGGGGGCGCCAGCCGTGAGCCGTGATCCACATATACATTCACCCCTATGGCGTTTGAGGCGAGTACTAATCCACCGAGATTGGCATCCGGGTCTTTGCCTCACGCGCGTACAGAACTCCGGAGAAAGAGGCCACATGCCCAAGGGATTTTTTGGCTGCAAGCCAGGTGCCACAACTTGCGCGGGGCGTGTGAGAACGTAAAGAAAATGACCCGCGGTGGGAGATAACCACGCCAACATGACCAGCCTCAGCAATCATAGGCTGGGATTGTTAATCTAATGTGGATGAGGCTGAAGCAAATCCACACTGATTGGCCTCAGGTTTCCACGCGCAAGCGGGTGAGCGTCTGCAGTCAAGCTGACAACCCGAGCAAGAAAATACGCAGCTGGAAGACTGGCAGTAAAATGTGTTCCAGGCGTGTGAAAGTTGCCTGCGTATGACCCATCGGGGGTGCATATGAAAGCGTGTGGCTGCCCGACAATGAACAAGCGGGCTAGTCATTGTTTGCCCCAACCATGGCACCGGAGTGAATCAACTCTTTGTGTATGACCCAAATATTAAGTCATCCCATTATGACCCACTTACATTAACTTGGATTACATGCGCATCTGTGCCGTAGTTAGGCAGAGCTGTCCAACAAGGTGCATCAAAGGGATGCAGGTGAGAGATATGACTCGATGGCTTGACGTGATTGCATGTTACATTGTTGAACAGCTTTTTGCTCTGCCCCGCAGTACACATTTACAAAGTTGTACTGCGTACTACAGTGTCGACTGTACTGTACAGATCAGGAAGGTGTAATACTACTTGAGCCTGCATGCATATAGCAAATGTGCATGCACCTTCCGATCGTTTGCATTTACGTAGCTCATGTGCCACATGCTCAGCATTGCGTTTCACCCGATTTGCACACGCAAGCTGACCATGTCATGGTCAAAAGCACCGTGTGAAAGTGCTCAGTAAAGCCATGGAATGAACTAATTCTGCAATAGCTCACTGGAAGGCTCAGTTTGGAGCACTTCACCAAAGCGTGTGAAATGCTGCACCTTGCTGAAATGTCATCCGATGCTGTGCCAAATGCTCAGAGTGCGCGCATACAAAAACGACTGAGCAATGGCTCAGCATGGTGCATTTGATATTGTTATATCTATAGCTCAATCACTGTGCAATTCCAATGTTCAGCCACTGAGCATTTCAATTATGACCCGAAAGCAAACCTGAGCAATGGGTCGAGGCAAGCTCACGCTGTATTCACTTGTCTTACAGCCCCCCCCTTTGTTCACATACTATTACCAGGCCATATGGCCGGTAATCTCGCCGCGGTCACTTGTGACCAAATGCACCGGGTGCTTTTCTGCATGGGTCACTTGTGGATTGCACCCACAATGCACATTCAACATGGGCCTCACGACCACCCTCCTGGGTGATCGGGTGGCTATTTAAGGAAACAAAGGGGATTTGACTCAGCTTGACAATTCAATAAATTGCAATACTCAGCGGTGCATTTGATATTGTTATATCAATTGTTCAATTACTGTGCAATTAAAATGTTCAGCCACTGAGCATTTCAATTATGACCCGAAAGCAAACCTGAGCAATGGGTCGAGGCAAGCTCACGCTGTATTCACTTGTCTTACAGCCCCCCCCTTTGTTCAAAGACTATCACCAGGCCATAAGGCCGGTGATCTTGCCGCGGTCACTTGTGCATTGCACCCACAATGCACAATCAATAAGGGCCTCACGACCACCCTCCTGGGTGATCGGGTGGCAATTTAAGGAAACAAAGGGGATTTGACTCAGCATGACAATTCAATAAATTGCAATACTCAGCTTGACAATTCAATAAATTGAAATACTCAGCCAGACCCCCATTGTTCTTCTGCCTCACGCGAGCATTTCACTTCTCAGTTGCAGCATTCGCTGAGACTCAGCTTCAATTTTGCCCACACGCCTTGAAGCTGAGACTTTTGCGGGTGCTGCAACTGCTGAGATCGTCTCAGCTTCACCTTGGTATAAAAGACCATCTTCACACGACACGCACTTCACTTTCTTTCTCACCCGCTCCACTTCGCTCAACCTCACCCGCGTTTGTCCTTCTTGTGCATATTCCCCCTCGTCTTCCTGCCTTTCCAGTCTTTTCTTTCGCACTCGACTAACCCCACTCCCCTTCCTGCTCGCTTTTTGTTTTTCCTGCTAATACTTTCAGAACCCCACTTCTATCTACTTTGTACGTTTTCTCCAATTAAACTTTAGTCAACATTATGTACCAATATTAATATTTTTCTTTCTTCACGACTTCCTTCCAGACTTTTAAAAACTTCCGACTAGAGCGTCTTTAATTTGATTCCGTTTTATATTTATATAAATCATCGTATGTCTTCCTTTTCTTTCTTGATTGCTTACTTTCTATTCAGTTACTAACCTGTTTTGTTTTGTTTTTAGATGTCGTGCACGTTATGCACCAAGCGGGGTATCCCCTGCATTCGTTCCTCGACGACGAACGACGCTTGTGATGCTTGCCGACAAGCACACAAGAAATGTTCGTTCGTTGTCCGCCCCTTCCGACCACGAGGCCAAACGAGTTCTCGCCCAAGACGCCCTCGCGAGGACTCCTTTGTGGTCGACGATGATGAAACCATTTCCGAGCGTGAATGGACGCCGGGCCCCCAAACAGGGCAACGGGAACGATTCCGGACGATTAGCCCTGTCCCCTCCAGTATCGATTTGTCCACTCCCCCTCCTAGGCCACCATCCGATGGTCACTTCACTCCTCGACCGGAGCGAAGTGATTATCCGGCCGATGAAGGATGGCGATGGCGAGAGGACATTCGAGCTTGGGCTGATCGTCACCCTGTCTTATCACCGATGGGATTCAAACGCCAAAGTAAGTTTTATTTCTCCTCTTTATCTCATTTCTCTTCACGCAATAATACTGACTTTTTTCCATTACTCATAGAACCAAACCCCCCAAATCCCCCCCGACACGACTCTCCCATTCCCAGTTTGCCTCGCGAGCAAACCCCCCGGCAACCCACTCCAGGCCCGAGTGGCACCCGATGGTCTGAGGAATTATTCCGTGGTAAGCAGCCAAAGTTTCATTTCATTTTCACTTTCACTTTCGAGTCGAGTGAACTGACACTTACTCCTTTTTTAGAACCCTCCCGAACCGAAGAGCCACCTATTCCTGGCCCGAGTCCATCGTCCCAACCACCTGAGGACGATACGACTCGTGAGCCAGAACCTGAGGTGGCTCCTACGCAATCCACGGAGGAACCTTTTGGTAAGTCACCACTTCTCCTTCTTCACTCTTCTCAACTTTTCCTCACCATTTTTTCAACCGTCTCCAGATCGTCCCGCCACTCCTCGCTTGATAATCATCATCGACGATACGCCCGTGGGATCCCCAGTTCCCCATCCCCCTCCCCCTCCCCCTTCTTCTTACCCGACTCGCCCACCTTCCCCTTCCATTCCCCCCCCCTCCACTCCAACCCCGGTTCCCTCCCCAGAGATCCCTTCCAGTGCCCCCGAGAACCCCAACGCCTCCTCCCCCCCGGTGCCAAGCTCGTCTCATTCCCACGATGACGCTTGCCAGGAATTCACCGACCTGCGACCGACCCTAATGATTCCTCGAGCAATCGTCCACGATTCGATCAACCGAATCTTGTTGGAGCATCGTCGCTTGCTCCACATGATTCCTTTCGTGGATGCAACTCATCGAAATGAGATGCACCGGGACTTCCGGGACGAACTAAACCGCCTCCTTGCCCAGGCACTTGAGGCTTATCCAAAGGAGGACATAACCGGGATAGTCTCCAAATTCCTCGAAAAATAAAAAATTAAAAAAAAAAATCCCATTATTTCCTCTTTTTATTTTTTGTAATACTTTCTTTTGAATAAAATATTTGTCTTCAATTCTTGTTATGTTCAAATTCTATTACATTCTTTGTTCACGTAAAAATTACTTATTTCCTCCTTAGAGAAAAACCCTGATTGCATGAGAATTATTTTTGTAAGTGCCCCACCAAGAGTTTGAGTGAGTATTTGTTTTCGTGAACCTCTTTTTCTCAAAATGCGCCAATAGTTGCCGTTATCCTCTCGTATATTTTCTTCTTCCATGGTTTAGAGCCATACCCATTCCTAACTGTAAAAAAGCGGGAGGTTCCCGTATGTGAGCAATCGAGTCCAGATTCGTGAAACATGGCCTTTCCCATGGTCACACGCTATTAGTCTTACTCATGTATTGAATTGTTTAAATTGTCTAGAACCTTCACAAGCGTAAGGATTGGCGTGTGACTTGTCGGGAGGCTGCACAGGCGTAAGGATTGGCGTGTGAATTGTTGGGAGCCTGCACAGGCATAAGGATTGGCGTGTGAATTGTTGGGAGCCTGCACAGGCGTAAGAATTTGTCAGCATTGTTGGCAACCTTCCCAAGCGTAAGGATTGGCGTGTGAATCGTCGGAAGCCTGTACAGGCGTAAGGAATTTTAGCACTTTTGGGACCCTCCCCAAGCATAAGGATGGGCGTGTGAATTGTTGGGAGCCTGCACAGGCGTAAGAATTGGCGTGTGAATTCTTGGGATCCTGCATAGGCTAAAGAAAATTTCAGCATTGTGGGGAAGCTTCACAAGCGTAAGAATTGGCGTGTGAATCGTCGAAAGCCTGTAAAGGCGTAAGGATTGGCGTGTAAATTTTCGGGAGCCTGCACAGGCCCAAGGATTGGCGTGTGTAGCGTTGGCACCCCGCATAGGCGTAAGGAACTTTCAGCATTGTCAGAACCTGCACAAGCATGAGGATTCGCGTGTGAAGCATTGGCATCCTGGACAATAGCAACAAACCAGGACAGATGTACGATGGCATGCCACCGTACATAATCCACTTCACCCCTTTTTCATGTGAGACACCCCATCTCCCGCACTCGAATCCATCCAATCCTGGTGTATATTGTCCTCTGCCTTACCTCACCATTACTTACCCAACCCACTTGCAAATCTCCTCATTCTTTGAATTGGCATGAGATTGTATTACCATCCCTGATTTGATAGCCCGCTCTCTCGCCAATCTCATAATAGCCATTGCTTTTTTGCCGCATTGTTTTTGCTAACCTGCTTGAGCATTGTGCGGACATACCCAATAGTGTCGTGCTTTCGTTGTCCTGTGCTGGATCAGTATAATGAACAAATGTACTACTGGCCCACACTACCTGAATGAGCCCATGACATGCGGATAGATCAATCCAAAAATGCTCATCTGGGAAAATCAATTTTCCCCCTGTACACCGCTTTGACGCATCTCTTTGAATTTGGCCGGTCCGCTTATCAGCTTGAAACCACCATCCCGAAGCATACAGCGATGCATCCTTATCAACATGAGGTGCGTTTTTGAATCCATTCATGGTGAAAGTGAGTGCGGAAGCGAACTCGAATGCACCCTGATTTGCCGGAATATTGCCTTCATAGTTGACTTGATCAAAAGACGGAACCCCCAATGAGTTGTAGCAATTTTGAATCTTCTGAAATAAATTATCCCCAACATATCGTAAGGATTGACCTAGAATGCAACCCACCGAGCTAAGATTGGCACCTCGGTCCCGCCATTCATCTTTTGCATTTTCAATTTTTCCAGCACTACCATACAGACCAAATTGTTCATTCTTCGTGGTGCATTTGCGCCACCCAATCGCGAACATAAATCCCTCCAGTAATGCTCCATTTGTTGCAATAGGGTCAGTGAACCTCTTTTCGCGAAATAGGAATTGTGATAATTCATCCCATTGATTGACCTCGACTTCACTCATTGTTGTGAATGGTCGGAATTCGACAAGGGCAATGAGTAATCCGGTTGAAGAGAAAATTGCCACACGCCCAAAGTGAATGCGTTTGATCTGATTGACATCCACAACCCTCCGAATTTCACTTGGGGTGATATTTGCTGATACTGGCATTGATATTTGTGCTGTTGGGCGAGAGGAGGAAAACAACCTATTCATTCGGGTCGTTTTGCGCTCATTTGTCTTTTGGGATCTGCTACTATTCCCAAGTGGTTGAGGGATCACTACGTGTTGAAGCACACAAGATATCAGATACTGCCAAGGAGCTTTCTTCGGCACACATCCTTTGACTTCCCTGTTGGAGCCCACATGACATTGGCACAATCTGAACCGACTAAAGCCCATGTTCTTCAGTGGGGCCCAATGAGGGTGCCACATAAATGTGGAAGAATATATATATATCTATATATATACACTGAGATTAAGCAAGCAACTCACACTTTCCTTCCTCAGCCCGACACTTTCTCGCGAGTTCCCTTTTACGCTGTTTTGCTTTTTTTGTGAATGGCATGCTTTCAGAAGAAAATGAAATGAAACCGAATGATTACTGATTTATTAATATCACCTAAATTGAATTGCGGTTGATGAACCTTTTTCAATTGCGGCTAAAACGAAAGATCACACCTGACCTTTGCGAATTCGCAATCTCAAATACCTGAACCTGAAAATTGCAGTGGATAGTGCATTATTCAATTTGACATATTGATGTTCCCATGCACTCACTTTCCAATCCAACCACTCGGAATATTGCAAGCACACGCAAATGCAATCTGCATCCTGCTGCGGATCCCTAGCTATCCTAGTCCTCTTGAAAGACACAGGAACATTTGGCCTATTATGGGCTGGCGGGAAGTGATAAACGCGACTTCCCGCAATGCACCCGGGTGTGCTACTCGCGGGCACATCGCCTGACTCAGCTTGCGTCTTGTCGGAGTCTTTGCAATGATGTACGGAGGCATGCCACCGTACAATTACTATTGGTACTCAGACTGTGGCATCCGGGCAGTAGTAGGATAGGAAGTCATGATTATTAAATTCATAAATAACTTTGCAAAATTCAATTACAATCTATCTAGTACAAAGCTAATCTAAAACGGGTCAATCCTGGTTGTGAGTTTAGCTGACCTGGGTACCGTCAAGGTGACCTCATCACTTGAGCCAAGCCCGCGATTCGCCACCCAGGCATCACCAAAGTCTAATACTAAGCATCGTGCAAAATCAAATCTAAGAGGTACAGTGGGGTTAAAAGACTCTGATGAGAAGAAACTTTTATTCAGTAAATTACATATATACTTATTAGTACGTAGCCACACTGGCTCCACTAGATTTTTACCCTCTGAAAGCTTTGCG
The DNA here is from genome assembly GCA_023105745.1 of Austropuccinia psidii. Lineage (NCBI taxonomy): Eukaryota > Fungi > Basidiomycota > Pucciniomycetes > Pucciniales > Sphaerophragmiaceae > Austropuccinia > Austropuccinia psidii. The sequence goes on along the minus strand of JALGQZ010000004.1, from coordinate 24,752,401 downwards.
GAAATGTCAATTAGTGCTAAAGCCCCTTTAACTAAGCTTGTTCTCCAGTCATCTGAGCATACCATCAAACCACGAACCCCCGCCGCACAGAATGCCGCTAATATACCATAGCAAATTCGATTGATTCCAAGATTCTTGTGACACGCCAAAAGATCTTTGATGGCCTCATTTTTTTTTGAGTTCGTGAGTTTGCCTTTGATGCCATTAACTTCGACCTTTGTATGTGCACGTACCATGTTGTATGCAATCATCAAATGGATAACTGTATCCATTAGATCCTCCAGGTTCTTGTGCGGCTTTGTGGATATCTCATTGTCAGCCCCGCCACCTTCAATGCTGAGTTGGGTTGCACGTTGCTTCGATTTACTCAAGCAGGAGGCAAGGTATTCAACTGCTCCCCGTTCGAGTCCAAGAGGATCGGTCGAATTTGATGTTGGTGAAACATATGGTTTGGGTGCAATCACATCGTATGAGACTAAACTAATGGATTCAAACATAACATTTGCCCAAAAATGTTTAACTGGATTGGCGGGGTAAAGAAGGCTCTGAACCATTTTGAAGAAGGAGTGTTCAGATTTTGCGAGATTATCTGGAGGTTTAGCTGATTCCTTCATCAATTTGAGATTCCAAATGTTGTGATCAAAAAATGCTTCTGTTTCGGTTGGCTTAAAAAAATCTAACCCTGTATATTGCAATTTATATCACCAGTCAACAGCCAATAATCAAGTATCATGCACAAAGATAAAAAAAAACTCACCTGCCATCTCAAGGTCCTGCAGCCAAGCCGACATTTTAAGATCTCGGTTACTGATCACCTTAATACCAACGGGCAGGAATGTATGAGCATCCTTTGTTGGTAAATTGTCCCATCTATTTTTGTAAATCCTATTGATATTATCAAGCCCCCTTTTCCATGATTGTTGAGTAATATTGGAATGATAATTCAAAACGCCTGCAAACTCTTCCATGCGGGATAAAAATATTCCTTGAAAATTCGCAGCGGATGACACTTCGGGCTCAGCGTCGGGAATTATATCAGTCATATCTCGTCCCATTGTATCATGTTTAATTGTTTCCCTTTCTTGAAAGGCTTGAATATTCCGAGGAGAGGCGGGAGGGGTTGCATCATGCATTGTTTCATTGGGTATCGGGGGACTTTCAGTATGTGGAGCTTCATCATGGATTGTTTCATTGAGTATTGGGGGGGGTTCAGTATGCGGAGGTTCATTATCAATATGGTCCCCTTCAACATTGATAATTTCATGACCTTGATCGCGAGAATCGTTTGCGGCTTCAAAGGTACGGCGTTTTTTGTTTGTTTTTTTGGTTGCATGTATATTTGGTCTTTTTCCTAATCCTTTGCCTGGAAATCCAATTACGACTCGAGATCCTTCAGGTAGAGATTCTCCCACCTCCACACCTGCCCATATATTGTAAGCAGCTATTTTTATCAATTTTGTTTTGAATTAGTAATGGACTTACGGTTCAAATCCATTTTGAGCAGACTCATGGCTTCAGCAATCTTTTGACGCACATAATCAGGAATTTTACTATCATTTTGGATTTTTTCGAGCCTTGGGATTGTTTGAGCAATGTTGGAGACAAATCCCGACATTCTCCCGACACTGCTTACCATCCTTACGCTCATGTAGTGCCCTCCCGACATGCCTCCGACAACAGTTACCCTCCCTCCCGACATTCTCCCGACACTGCTTACCATCCTTACGCTCATGTAGTGCCCTCCCGACATGCCTCCGACAACGCTTACCCTCCCTCCCGACATTCTCCCGACACTGCTTACCATCCTTACGCTCATGTAGTGCCCTCCCGACATGCCTCTGACAACGCTTACCCTCCTCACGCTTCCGTATTACATCCATAGTGTACAGTAAGGTGGCTTGTTGGCGTACACGATGAACGCAATTGCCGAAATATGCTGAGTGGCCTTCTCTGCCAACAGGACCTAAGGGGATATTGGTCAGTATATTCACCATGTTGTGGCTAGGGTTTAAATCATGAGACTCACAAATTAAAACCTAATAAGTGGACTATTTAAGACAAGAATTGTGTCTCCAGTTTCGCCGACAAAACCATTTTATTTCATATCAATCAAATGAACACTTTGCTTAGTCCTTACCTCATGAGCATTGAATAGTTCAAAAGTTGACTTTAGTAGGTTTCTCACTAGTCAACTTTATTCAATGTCTCACAGGGAAGTGATTTCATTTGCATGATATGAAATAATTTGCAAAACATCGCCTCCTTCAATTTCCCGACAAATCGCATTTGCACCTTTTTTCTTGAATTTGGATCTTTTATCAAAAAATTTTCAAACAAGTTAGCAATCAACTCGTCACCATCTATTTGCTTAATAAACTACCTCCGCTATGGCCCGAACCCCGGGAAATTCAACAGAATTCAATGAACGACCAACTTCAGCCCCAGAGAGTGGAAGTGAAATCTCTGATATCGCCAGTAGTCGTGAATTAGGCATTGAAGTAGAGAGCCAGTCACATGAAGATAATCAAGATCCACCAGTTCTTCCGGAATGTGAGTATGCATCCATCTTTAATATTTCAAATCTCTCAAAACCTGATATTGTGTCATAGCCTTTATTTCAGGGCAGCCTCCAAGCTCTCAGAAACCGAATTTTAAAAGTTATGAGAAGGAAAAGACTGTTGAACCTTGTGCACCGACAGAAGATGATGGGCAAGATGATGTAATTTTCAGTGGGGAGGTGGAAATTATATCCAAGGAACAATTTGTCTCCAACATTGCTCAAACAATCCCAAGGCTCGAAAAAATCCAAAATGATAGTAAAATTCCTGATTATGTGCGTCAAAAGATTGCTGAAGCCATGAGTCTGCTCAAAATGGATTTGAACCGTAAGTCCATTACTAATTCAAAACAAAATTGATAAAAATAGCTGCTTACAATATATGGGCAGGTGTGGAGGTGGGAGAATCTCTACCTGAAGGATCTCGAGTCGTAATTGGATTTCCAGGCAAAGGATTAGGAAAAAGACCAAATATACATGCAACCAAAAAAACAAACAAAAAACGCCGTACCTTTGAAGCCGCAAACGATTCTCGCGATCAAGGTCATGAAATTATCAATGTTGAAGGGGACCATATTGATAATGAACCTCCGCATACTGAACCCCCCCCAATACTCAATGAAACAATCCATGATGAAGCTCCACATACTGAAAGTCCCCCGATACCCAATGAAACAATGCATGATGCAACCCCTCCCGCCTCTCCTCGGAATATTCAAGCCTTTCAAGAAAGGGAAACAATTAAACATGATACAATGGGACGAGATATGACTGATATAATTCCCGACGCTGAGCCCGAAGTGTCATCCGCTGCGAATTTTCAAGGAATATTTTTATCCCGCATGGAAGAGTTTGCAGGCGTTTTGAATTATCATTCCAATATTACTCAACAATCATGGAAAAGGGGGCTTGATAATATCAATAGGATTTACAAAAATAGATGGGACAATTTACCAACAAAGGATGCTCATACATTCCTGCCCGTTGGTATTAAGGTGATCAGTAACCGAGATCTTAAAATGTCGGCTTGGCTGCAGGACCTTGAGATGGCAGGTGAGTTTTTTTTTATCTTTGTGCATGATACTTGATTATTGGCTGTTGACTGGTGATATAAATTGCAATATACAGGGTTAGATTTTTTTAAGCCAACCGAAACAGAAGCATTTTTTGATCACAACATTTGGAATCTCAAATTGATGAAGGAATCAGCTAAACCTCCAGATAATCTCGCAAAATCTGAACACTCCTTCTTCAAAATGGTTCAGAGCCTTCTTTACCCCGCCAATCCAGTTAAACATTTTTGGGCAAATGTTATGTTTGAATCCATTAGTTTAGTCTCATACGATGTGATTGCACCCAAACCATATGTTTCACCAACATCAAATTCGACCGATCCTCTTGGACTCGAACGGGGAGCAGTTGAATACCTTGCCTCCTGCTTGAGTAAATCGAAGCAACGTGCAACCCAACTCAGCATTGAAGGTGGCGGGGCTGACAATGAGATATCCACAAAGCCGCACAAGAACCTGGAGGATCTAATGGATACAGTTATCCATTTGATGATTGCATACAACATGGTACGTGCACATACAAAGGTCGAAGTTAATGGCATCAAAGGCAAACTCACGAACTCAAAAAAAAATGAGGCCATCAAAGATCTTTTGGCGTGTCACAAGAATCTTGGAATCAATCGAATTTGCTATGGTATATTAGCGGCATTCTGTGCGGCGGGGGTTCGTGGTTTGATGGTATGCTCAGATGACTGGAGAACAAGCTCAGTTAAAGGGGCTTTAGCACTAATTGACATTTCCGCAAAACTTTCAGAGGGTAAAAATCTAGTGGAGCCAGTGTGGCTACGTACTAATAAGTATATATGTAATTTACTGAATAAAAGTTTCTTCTCATCAGAGTCTTTTAACCCCACTGTACCTCTTAGATTTGATTTTGCACGATGCTTAGTATTAGACTTTGGTGATGCCTGGGTGGCGAATCGCGGGCTTGGTTCAAGTGATGAGGTCACCTTGACGGTACCCAGGTCAGCTAAACTCACAACCAGGATTGACCCGTTTTAGATTAGCTTTGTACTAGATAGATTGTAATTGAATTTTGCAAAGTTATTTATGAATTTAATAATCATGACTTCCTATCCTACTACTGCCCGGATGCCACAGTCTGAGTACCAATAGTAATTGTACGGCGGCATGCCTCCGTACATCATTGCAAAGACTCCGACAAGACGCAAGCTGAGTCAGGCGATGTGCCCGCGAGTAGCACACCCGGGTGCATTGCGGGAAGTCGCGTTTATCACTTCCCGCCAGCTCATAATAGGCCAAATGTTCCTGTGTCTTTCAAGAGGAGTGGGATAACTAGGGATCCGCAGCAGGATGCATATTGCATTTGCGTGTGCTTGCAATATTCCAAATTGCTGGATTGGAAAGTGATTGCATGGGAACATCAATGTGTAAAATTGAATAATGCACTATCCACTGCAATTTTCAGGTTCAGGTATTTGAGATCGTGAATTTGCCAAGGTCAGGCGTGAGCTTTCTTTTTAGCCGCAATTAAAAAAGATTCATCCATCGCAATCCAATTTAGGTGATATTAAGAAATCAGTAATCATTCGGTTTCATTTCATTTTCTGCTGAAAGCATGCCATTCACGAAAAAAGGAAAAGAGCGTAAAAGGGAACTCGCGAGAAAGCGTCGGGCTGAGGAAGGAAAGTGTGAGTTACTCGCTTAATCTCAGTGTATATATATAGATATATATATATGCTTCCACATTTATGTGGCACCCTCATTGGGCCCCACTGAAGAACATGGGCTTTAGTCGGTTCAGATTGTGCCAATGTCATGTGGGCTCCAACAGGGAAGTCAAAGGATGTGTGCCGAAGAAAGCTCCTTGGCAGTATCTGATATCTTGTGTGCTTCAACACATAGTGATCCCGCAACCACTCGGGAATAGTAGCAGATCCCAAAAGACAAATGAGCGCAAAACGACCCGAATGAATAGGTTTTTTTCCTCCTCTCGCCCAACAGCACAAATATCAATGCCAGTATCAGCAAATATCACCCCAAGTGAAATTCGGAGGGTTGTGGATGTCAATCAGATCAAACGCATTCACTTTGGCCGTGTGGCAATTTTCTCTTCAACCGGATTACTCATTGCCCTTGTTGAATTCCGACCATTCACAACAATGAGTGAAGTCGAGGTCAATCAATGGGATGAATTATCACAATTCTTATTTCGCGAAAAGAGGTTCACTGACCCTATTGCAACAAATGGAGCATTACTGGAGGGATTTATGTTCGCGATTGGGTGGCGCAAATGCACCACGAAGAATGAACAATTTGGTCTGTATGGTAGTGCTGGAAAAATTGAAAATGCAAAAGATGAATGGCGGGACCGAGGTGCCAATCTTAGCTCGGTGGGTCGCATTCTAGGTCAATCCTTACGATATGTTGGGGATAATTTATTTCAGAAGATTCAAAATTGCTACAACTCATTGGGGGTTCCGTCTTTTGATCAAGTCAACTATGAAGGCAATATTCCGGCAAATCAGGGTGCATTCGAGTTCGCTTCCGCACTCACTTTCACCATGAATGGATTCAAAAACGCACCTCATGTTGATAAGGATGCATCGCTGTATGCTTCGGGATGGTGGTTTCAAGCTGATAAGCGGACCGGCCAAATTCAAAGAGATGCGTAAAAGCGGTGTACAGGGGGAAAATTGATTTTCCCAAATGAGCATTTTTGGATTGATCTATCCACATGTCATGGGCTCATTCAGGTAGTGTGGGCCAGTAGTACATTTGTTCATTATACTGATCCAGCACAGGACAACGAAAGCACGACACTAGTGGGTATGTCCGCACAATGCTCAAGCAGGTTAGCAAAAACAATGCGGCAAAAAAGCAATGGCTATTATGAGATTGGCGAGAGAGCGGGCTATCAAATCAGGGATGGTAATACAATCTCATGCCGATTCAAAGAATGAGGAGATTTGCAAGTGGGTTGGGTAAGTAATGGTGAGGTAAGGCAGAGGACAATATACACCAGGATTGGATGGATTCGAGTGCGGGAGATGGGGTGTCTCACATGAAAAAGGGGTGAAGTGGATTATGTACGGTGGCATGCCATCGTACATCGGTCCTGGTTTGTTGCTATTGTCCAGGATGCCAATGCTTCACACGCGAATCCTCATGCTTGTGCAGGTTCTGACAATGCTAAAAGTTCCTTACGCCTATGCGGGGGGCCATCGCTACACACGCCAATCCTTATGCCTGTGCAGGCTCCCAAAAGTTTACACGCCAATCCTTACGCCTTTACAGGCTTTCGACGATTCACACGCCAATTCTTACGCTTGTGAAGCTTCCCCACAATGCTGAAATTTTCTTTAGCCTGTGCAGGATCCCAAGAATTCACACGCCAATTCTTACGCCTGTGCAGGCTCCCAACAATTCACACGCTAATCCTTATGCTTGGGGAGGGTCCCAAAAGTGCTAAAATTCCTTACGCCTGTACAGGCTTCCAACAATTCACACGCCAATCCTTACGCATGGGAGGGTTGCCAACAATGCTGACAAATTCTTACGCCTGTGCAGGCTCCCAACAATTCACACGCCAATCCTTATGCCTGTGCGGGCTCCCAACAATTCACACGCCAATCCTTATGCCTGTGCAGGCTCCCAACAATTCACACGCCAATCCTTACGCCTGTGCAGCCTCCCGACAAGTCACACGCCAATCCTTACGCTTGTGAAGGTTCTAGCCAATTTAAACAATTCAATACATGAGTAAGACTAATAGCGTGTGACCATAGGAAAGGCCATGTTTCACGAATCTGGACTCGATTGCTCACATACGGGAACCTCCCGCTTTTTTACAGTTAAGAATGGGTATGGCTCTAAACCATGGGAGAAGAAAATATAGGAGAGGATAACGGCAACTATTGGCGCATTTTGAGAAAAAGAGGTTCACAAAAACAAATACTCACTCAAACTCTTGGTGGGGCACTTACAAAAATAATTCTCACGCAATCAGGGTTTTTCTCTAAGGAGGAAATAAGTAATTTTTACGTGAACAAAGAATGTAATAGAATTTGAACATAACAATAATTTAAGACAAATATTTTATTCAAAAGAAAGTATTACAAAGAATAAAAAGAGGAAATAATGACATTTTTTTTAAATTTTTATTTTTCGAGGAATTTGGAGACCATCCCGGTTATGTCCTCCTTTGGATAAGCCTCCAGTGCCTGGGCAAGGAGGGAGTTTAGTTCCTCCCGGAATTCCCGGTGCATCTCATCTCGATGAGTTGCATCCACGAAAGGAATCATGTGGAGCAAGCGACGATGCTCCAACAAGATTCGGTTGATCGAATCGTGGACGATGGCTCGAGGAATCATTAGGGTCGGTCGCAGGTCGGTGAATTCCTGGCGAGCGTCATCGTGAGAATGAGACGAGCTTGGCACCGGGGGGGAGGAGGCGTTGGGGTTCTCGGGGGCACTGGAAGGGATCTCTGGGGAGGGAACCGGGGTTGGAGTGGAAGGGGAAGATGGTGGAGTCGGTGAAGAAGAAGGGGGATGGGGTGATCCCACGGGCGTATCGTCGATGATGATGATCGAGCGAGGAGTGGCGGGACGATCTGGAGACGGTCGAAGAAAAAATGAGGAAAGGTGAATATGGATCGAAGAGAAAGAAGGGGTGACTTACCATAAGGTTCCTCCGTGGATTGCGTAGGAGCCACCTCAGGTTCTGGCTCACGAGTCGTATCGTCCTCAGGTGGTTGGGACGATGGACTCGGGCCAGGAATAGGTGGCTCTTCGGTTCGGGAGGGTTCTAAAAAAGGAGTAAGAGTCAGTTCACTCGACTCGAAAGTGAAAGTGAAAATGAAATGAAACTTTGGCTGCTTACCACGGAATAATTCCTCAGACCATCAGGTGCCACTTGGGCCTGGAGTGGGTTGCCGGGGGGTTTGCTCGCGAGGCAAACTGGGAACGGGAGAGTCGTGTCGGGGGGGATTCGGGGGGTTTGGTTCTATGAGTAATGGAAAAAAGTCAGTATTATTGCGTGAAGAGAAATGAGATAAAGAGGAGAAATAAAACTTACTTTGGCGTTTGAATCCCATCGGTGACAAGACATGGTGACGATCAGCCCAAGCTCGAATGTCCTCTTGCCATCGCCATCCTTCATCGGCCGGATAATCACTTCGCTCCGGTCGAGGAGTGAAGTGACCATCGGATGGTGGCCTAGGAGGGGGAGTGGACAAATCGATACTGGAGGGGACAGGGCTAATCGTCCGGAATCGTTCCCGTTGGCCTGTTTGGGGGCCCGGCGTCCATTCACGCTCGGAAATGGTTTCATCATCGTCGACCACAAAGGAGTCCTCGCAAGGGCGTCTTGGGCGAGAACTCGTCTGGCCTTGTGGTCGGAAGGGGCGGACAACGAACGAACATTTCTTGTGTGCTTGTCGGCAAGCATCACAAGCGTCATTCGTCGTCGAGGAGCGAATGCAGGGGATACCCCGCTTGGTGCATAACGTGCACGACATCTAAAAACAAAACAAAACAGGTTAGTAACTGAATAGAAAGTAAGCAATCAAGAAAGAAAAGGAAGACATACGATGATTTATATAAATTTAAAACGGAATCAATATAAAAACGCTCTAGTCGGAAGTTTTTAAAAGTCTGGAAGGAAGTCGTGAAGAAAGAAAAATATTAATATCGGTACATAATGTTGACGAAAGTTTAATTGGAGAAAACGTACAAAGTAGATAGAAGTGGGGTTCTGAAAGTATTAGCAGGAAAAACAAAAAGCGAGCAGGAAGGGGAGTGGGGTTAGTCGAGTGCGAAAGAAAAGACTGGAAAGGCAGGAAGACGAGGGGGAATATGCACAAGAAGGACAAACGCGGGTGAGGTTGAGCGAAGTGGAGCGGGTGAGAAAGAAAGTGAAGTGCGTGTCGTGTGAAGATGGTCTTTTATACCAAGGTGAAGCTGAGACGATCTCAGCAGTTGCAGCACCCGCAAAAGTCTCAGCTTCAAGGCGTGTGGGCAAAATTGAAGCTGAGTCTCAGCGAATGCTGCAACTGAGAAGTGAAATGCTCGCGTGAGGCAGAAGAACAATGGGGGTCTGGCTGAGTATTTCAATTTATTGAATTGTCAAGCTGAGTATTGCAATTTATTGAATTGTCATGCTGAGTCAAATCCCCTTTGTTTCCTTAAATTGCCACCCGATCACCCAGGAGGGTGGTCGTGAGGCCCTTATTGATTGTGCATTGTGGGTGCAATGCACAAGTGACCGCGGCAAGATCACCGGCCTTATGGCCTGGTGATAGTCTTTGAACAAAGGGGGGGGCTGTAAGACAAGTGAATACAGCGTGAGCTTGCCTCGACCCATTGCTCAGGTTTGCTTTCGGGTCATAATTGAAATGCTCAGTGGCTGAACATTTTAATTGCACAGTAATTGAACAATTGATATAACAATATCAAATGCACCGCTGAGTATTGCAATTTATTGAATTGTCAAGCTGAGTCAAATCCCCTTTGTTTCCTTAAATAGCCACCCGATCACCCAGGAGGGTGGTCGTGAGGCCCATGTTGAATGTGCATTGTGGGTGCAATCCACAAGTGACCCATGCAGAAAAGCACCCGGTGCATTTGGTCACAAGTGACCGCGGCGAGATTACCGGCCATATGGCCTGGTAATAGTATGTGAACAAAGGGGGGGGCTGCAAGACAAGTGAATACAGCGTGAGCTTGCCTCGACCCATTGCTCAGGTTTGCTTTCGGGTCATAATTGAAATGCTCAGTGGCTGAACATTGGAATTGCACAGTGATTGAACTATAGATATAACAATATCAAATGCACCATGCTGAGCCATTGCTCAGTCGTTTTTGTATGCGCGCACTCTGAGCATTTGGCACAGCATCGGATGACATTTCAGCCAGGTGCAGCATTTCACACGCTTTGGTGAAGTGCTCCAAACTGAGCCTTCAAATGAACTATTGCAAAAAAGTTCATTCCATGGCTTTACTGAGCACTTTCTCACGGTGCTTTTGACCATGACATGCTGAGCTTGCGTGTGCAAATCGGGTGAAACGCAATGCTGAGCATGTGGCACATGAGCTACGTAAATGCAAACGATCAGAAGGTGCATGCACATTTGCTAGATGGATGCAGGCTCAAGTAGTATTACACCTTCCTGATCTGTACAGGACAGTCGACACTGTAGTACGCAGTACACCTTTGTAAATGTACTGCGGGGCAGAGCAAAAAGCTGTTCAACAATGTAACATGCAATAACATCAAGCCATCGAGTCATATCTCTCACCTGCATCCCTTTGATGCACCTTGTTGGACAGCTCTGCCTAACTACGGCACAGATGCGCATGTAATCCAAATTAATGTAAGTGGGTCTTAATGGGATGACTTAATATTTGGGTCTAACACAAAGAGTTGATTCACTCCGGTGCCATTGTTGGGGCAAACAATGACTGGCCCGCTTGTTCATTGTCGGGCAGCCACACGCTTTCATACGCACCCCCGATGGGTCATACACAGGCAACTTTCACACGCCTGGAAGACATTTTACTGCCAGTCTTCCAGCTGCCTATTTTCTTGGTCGGGTTGTCAGCTTGACTGCAGACGCTCACCCGCTTGCGCGTGGAAACCTGAGGCCAATCAGTGTGGATTCGCTTCAGCCTCATCCACATTAGAATAACAATCCCAGCCTATGATTGCTGAGGCTGGTCATGTTCGCGTGGGTATCTCCCACCGCGGGTCATTTTCTTCACGTTCTCACACACCCCGCGCAAGTTGTGGCACCTGGCTTGCAGCCAAAAAATTCCTTGGGCGTGTGGCCTCTTTCTCCGGAGTTCTGTACGCGCGTGAGGCAAAGAGGCCAATGCCAATCTCGGTGGATTAGTACTCGCCTCAAACGCCATAGGGGTGAATGTATATGTGGATCACGGCTCACGGCTGGCGCCCCCTTTGATCATCCCAGACATTCCCCCCTGAAAGCCCAGTATGCATCAGTCAGCAAAAAACTTCAGGCCAAACCAAAGTCATGTTCGGTGGCATGCCACCGAACATATCTCACCCGCCCACACACAAACATCCCCACAGTGAGATTGCCCTTTGAAACTGCCAACATTGCCCAGTAGGTCCCTGTGAACAATTAACCTGGGGAGGATACGCTCATTGTTCGCTGTCACACCAGCGAACATGACTGCATGCCTCTAATATGCCCTCCACAATAAGCTGCTACAACCCACCCAATTTTGGATGTGCTAATGTCAGCCTTGTTCCACCAAAGGTTTCGTAACTCGCTGCAGATCCAGCAGTCAAATGGTGCACCCACATTTTGGCCACCTTGCCTTGATATATGCCCCAAATCGGATATGAAAATTATGAGCCCAAGAGGCCCACCTCCATCAAGACCATGCACGTAACCACAGGCCATCCCCCTTTTGGCCTGTTGCTGCCACTCATATAAGTTCCCCACCTGCGCTTATTCCTCTTCATTCCCTTTAGCTAACCCTTCCCGATCATATAATTCCCAACTGTCCCCAAATAATTCAAAATAGCCATCATGTCAACCCCTTCACAACCACTTTGCATTGGGATGATTAATATTCGTATTCAAATAAATAGTGATATAACCTTAAAGCCTGAGAATTCCCACTTAGGTTCTTGGATTATCCTATGGCACAATCAACACAACATATTCGTATATCTCCCCAATCACCAGCATGCTATTGGCTCTCTCCCGGGAACCCTTTCCCAAACGTTGATACCATTCCTTGGGGCACCCAAAACGTTCATGCACTGTGGTCCTGGTGGGGCATGGATTGAAAATTGCCAATCCAATCCTACTCAAATATTATTCGTTGAGGGAGTATTTATGACTGATGCCAATGATCCCTCCTCATCTCAGAAACCCAATCTAGCATTGATGTTCTTCACATGGTATCCAAACGTTCTATTCATAATGGAAAGCTTTCAAACACAAGATTTCAAGCTTAAAATGCCCAAAGAATATGACTGTACTACTCATTGTCAATGTCAACTCTTTACTCCGACATTTCCCGCTTCAAACTCAACGCCTGCTTCATATCCTGCTGTTTCATCATTGATTTCCAAGCAAAAACTGATACAATTACCCAGTGGATCAGACCTCCCCATGATGACCCCGCCCCATGCCATTATTCAAACCCCCCTCCTCCCTCATCAAAAGACCGGACTAGCTTTTCTCTGGGATCGAGAAATCCCCAATGGCCAATCAGCCCGTAACCTTTGGGCAACCTCACCCCCAGGATCCACTTTTAATGACAGGCACATCATTACAAACAAGGTCGTTAGCTCATTTGAATCCCTTTCGACCAATACCCCTCTTGGAGGACTGCTTGCGGATGATATGGGATTAGGTAAAACCATTCAGGCCATTGCTCTAATTGGTACCTCCAAGGAGCGGATGATTGCAAACCCCCATCGCTCCACGCCCACCATGATCATCTGCCCCCCTCGCTTAATTACCAACTGGCAATCAGAAATATCCAAGCATGCTCAGGCTGGAGCACTGCATGCCAAAATCTACCATGGTCCCACTTGTCACTCATTATCCCAAGCCGACATCTTAAAATATGATATCATCATCACTTCTTACAATACTATCACCCAAGAATTTAAGCAAACCAATCCCTCTACATCATTCATTTTTCAAATCAATTGGCATTGTATAATCTTGGATGAAGCACAGTGAGTGGCTGAGCTTAAATGATTCAAATTACCTTTTATATCCAATAACCCTTGCCCCCTCTTATAGCTATATTCGCTCTCAATACACTGCCACTCACCGTGCCATTAATAGCCTCCTTTCATCCCGTCGAATATGTTTAACGGGCACACCTATTCACAACACCATTTATGACCTTTTGGGCATAATATCCTTCATCACTCAACCCCAGAGCGCCGATCAAGATAACTGGTCACCATTCATCCTGAGTAGTCTTTCAAAAGGTTGCAATGATATTTTGCATTTGGCATTGCGGCATTTAAGTTTGCGCCGCACCAAAACCACACATCTCGAATCTCTCCCCACTATTAGCCATCATTATGAGCTGCTCCCACTCAACCCGACCATGCAGCAAGAATATTCCACATTATATGAAGAATTCCTATCATCCAAAAGCAAAGGACCAGGAGAGTTTTTCAGAAATATTAATAAGCTGCGAATATGTTGTAACCATCACATCATGCTTAACACAATTGCGGAGGCGGAGCTGGAAGACCCCGAGGGCAGGAGCACTCAGGATAACTCCCCAAGAATCACACGAACTATTGTGGATGTGGAAACATGCATGATGAGTAGTAAAATTGCACACCTCCTACAAAGCTTAATGAAGAACAAACAAACAAGGTGTGGTCCAACGAAATCGGTGGTTTATACCCAATGGACCCAATTTCTAGATTTGTGCGTTAATTCTAATATGCATCCATTACCAATTGACTCCATCTGACTTTTTTATATTGTAGAATTGGTATTGCTCTTGCCCATCACTCTATCCTTTCAGCACGAATTGATGGAACAATTACACCACGAGCGCAGGACAAGGCGCTTGAGAATTTCTTCAATAATCCTGAATGTGAAGTACTCATTGCATCCATTGCCGCGGCTGGAACTGGCCTCAATATAACTTGTGCTAATGTAGTCTATTTAATGGTGAGGGGCCCCCCAAAATTCTCCCCTGATTTTCGGACCCTGACATCCACATTTCCAGGAGCCCAATTGGAACCCAGCCATTGAGGCTCAGGCTGTTGATCGTCTACATCGTATTGGCCAACAACGACCTGTACAGGTCATCCACTATATCACTCCTCATTCAGTTGAGGTCAACATGCGGAAGGTACCTTTCAAGCTCATCTTTCACTTGATTGTATTACTATTCTGAAATCATTCCTTATGGGAATGCCATATTCCAATTACCAATAGGTCCAAGAAAAGAAAAAATCATTAACTGCGTGAGCCTTACTGATATTATATAATTTGTGATTGACAAAGTTGATAACTCCTGTTGACTCTGGCACAGGTCCACAATTATGAACACCATGAGCTGGATCGAACTTCTTCAATATTTCCTCAATGAAAATGAGCAATAGAGTATTATTGCAAGGGAGACGGTGATACATTTCAATTCATATTGTCTATATTCTAACATATTTAGCAAGTTGTTGCATCCTTAAGAGATAATAATCAGATTTTATTACACCTGCACAAATCATTCACAAAATTTTAATTTGTCACAGTGCTATACCGTGACCAATTACTAAGTTATTGCAGAGCATCACCATTAGGCCTAATAACTGGCATGTCAAGTATCTTGAGGGCGCTAGTCTGCATCTTACTACAGCCTTTGAGCCAATCTTGATCAAATACCTGAAATGATAGGCCTTCCGGAATATCACCATCATCTGTCGATTGTAATTCTGGCAATCTATCAATAGTTTTTTTACCCTTTTTTTTAATCCGATTACAAAACTCTATGTCTCTATCCATTTTCAATACCAAATCATTAAATAACTGGGAGCGCCAGCGTAATCCCACTTTGCGGTAAACTTGACGGCCATTTTCCAGTACCTCCTCAGTATCTGAGCATACTCAAGGGTCATTGAATTGTGATGCTAGGATGGGAAATTTAGCCGTATCACACCATTCACGACGGCGCTCACAGGTCTGCACATAATCAAGTAGATCATCATCAGACTTGGTCCACAATGAAGAAGAGATACAGTAACTAACTCTTTGACGAATCTTTGCGAGCTTTTGATTCTCTTCCTTTTTTACCAAATACTCGGCATCCTTTTGAATAGACTTCCATTCTTTTTTCAAATAAGTGAAATATCGCTCCATTAAAGCCGCCACGACCCCATAGTTGTTATGATCCTTGTTCCAACAGTAGTGATGATACTCAGTGCTGACAAGTGCGAGACGGAATGTACGGTAAAACACCATAGACATCAGCTCGTTGAACGGATGTTGCCATGAGCTCTCCCAGTCCCAAGTGAATCGCTTTAGTCCTAGCTTGTGGAGCTCATTTTCGCAGTAGCTTTGGAAACCCTGAGACTGAACCTGTGTTGATGGCTCATTGAACACATCCTCGGGGACATAACCGAGATGACCAGCCACTTGAATTGCAATTTCACGCTCTTCTGTGCTGGGTGGTGTTGGTAGTGAGGAAAAATCCTTATCCCTAACTTTGAGTAGGAACAGGCAATGTGCGTGTACTGCTGATCTCATTCCATGGACATTCTCTGGAAGTTCTGCCTTCAGCCATTTTTGTTGCTCCTTCTGGCTTGCACGTTTCGCCACATTGTGAGCTTTGCGGGCCTGGTTCCTTTGCTGTCTGACCTCGGATTGTTCAAGCATACTCTGGGCGAGGCCCAGCTGAGGATGGGTGAACTCACTATTTGATTGAGAGCCTTGCTCATGCGCTGTGAAATTGTCGCTCCTTGGTTCATCATTTCTTTCACTTTGAGTCGGAGAAATGTTCTCATCCTCATCATCCACCATTGTTTCTCTTGATGTACTGGCATGACCCGTTCTTGGTTTGGAGGCATATGGATGATGACGTCCACTGACTTTCTCTTTATGGACCAGAGGTGAAGACGCATAAAGTTCATCCCCTGCTATGCAAATCATCAGTTAACACATTAAAACATTAATGAAGACTGATCATCCTCACGATCTTCAATTGGCTCCTGAGATCGGACTGACTTGCCTTTAGGTGCCATATCTAACCCATGAAACAAACATATCAAATCATGAATAAGTTTCTACTCCAAAATTCAAATGACTTACTTTGATGAAGCGTCAATACTGGATTTCCCTCCGACAGACCGCTCCAAGTTACATTTTCCAAAGGTCTTTTTCGTCGCCCCCCATCCACGCGCCTTTCATCACCCACATGAACCTGCGATCCTGATGGAATATTGAGGGTTGGCTGTTTACTTTGGCCAAAGGGATCCTGGGATGCGACTGGACTCCGACCGGGATTAAGGAGGAACTCACGTGGAAATTTTGATTGGGGATTAGCGTGTGAGGAGATTTGAGGTGTGCCTTCTGGCCCCTGAGACACATGAATTTGTGTATTAGTGGGATTCGGGGGAATTGGAGTGACAGAAATATTTGGGATCGACCAAGTGCTTGAAGTTGGAGCCTTTGGATTGCCCACATCAATGTTAAGACCTGATACATTCATTGAGGATGCGATAGGGGTTGTGAGAGGAATGTTGGGACTCAATGGTGACTGTGTTTGAACATATTCTATGCTAGATTCACTATTTGAGTCATGAACAGAACCTGAACGGGATTTATGTGACTTGAAAGATGACATAAGGGCCGAAAAAGTACAGTAATACTTTTAACTAGATAAAACACCTCAGTATTATGATAAAATAGAGTGATATGAGATGAAATCTTTTCAAATTTAGAATAGAGAAATTCTATGAATAGTTGGAACTAAGTGTTGTGTGGAAGTCGGATAAGACTCTTTTGAGGAGAATCCTCCCTGCCTCCTCTTGAGCTCCTCCGCTTTTGTCGGAAACCACCCTGCACGGCCTACCAGCATATAATGTGATATTTCCTTGATCTGAAAGGGGACCCATCATCCATAGGTAATCATATTTGGTAACATTTCCGCCTCCCCATTGTCACATTTTGTGAATTATCCAAACTGCCAATATATGCATTGAAATTCCCCAACATTGTACATCTGTAAAGGGGTATATTCATGAAGGATTTACCCACAAAAGAGACATCACCTTTTCACGAAAGGCAAGACAATCCCAATCACATTCCAACTGATTCAAAGCCCGCCGTACTCAAACCAAATACCAAGACTTTAGCTGCACTCCAACCCCTTATGTAATAGAGTTATATAGTTATGTCTGTAATAAGGTTTAAACCATGTACGATGGCGTGCCAGCGTACATGGATTAAATGTTAATCCCCTCAATTCAATGGTAACACTTCACTAATGGAACCCCCTCAATGGTCAAACCCGCACTATCACAATGTGTAAATAAACTAGAATATGTATGAGCATTGAGCAGCATGGCATTTTACCCAATTAAACGCCTAACCAATTCCGCCATCCAGATGAGACATGTTAAACTTTATCCACTGCAGCTCATGCTCCATTACAAATGGGATAAAATCCTCAGCTGGCTCAAATCATCTCCCCCTTCATAAATAATCACTGAATTTTATTTCCAATTAATAACACTCCTAAACACTTTCACATCAACCATAGATATTTATACACAAACCAACCGTACTCCCAATTCCTGCAACAATGACAACCCGGCCATATTCCTCAATGCGTATATGCATGTGTCAACACTGCTCAACTCAAACACATTCTTCCCCTGAGGGTGATAGGCAAGGAGTTGCCTTCACACCTTTCCAATATAAACAGCACATTAAAAAGCTCAAATCAACCATTGCACCCAAATCTCTTCCAAACATCCCTACTTCTGCATCAGGATCTGGGTGCCCACAAATTCTATTGGATCAAATCTTCCCAGCTGATTATTCACGTTTGACCCAAAGCACTTTCCCAACTCCAGCGGGTCTCAATTCAACTGCACAGAAACCATATAGTGGCAGTCAAACCCTTCCCCCACAAGACCTAGGAATGATAATATCTGCCATTCTATCATTAAGGTATAATTTACCCCGCAGGGCTTTACGCATACTCAACCCCGCCCTGAACCTGCTGATCAAGTCCAGTATCTCAAGCTCAGCTGGTCCCCCCGCTCCTGCATTCCATATACCTCAAGATCTGAGTACCATATTTGAACATCTCCAATTGGAGCCAGTGATTCAAAACTATATATGTTGTCCTCAATGTTTCTCTCTTAATGGCCTTACTGAATCAGTCACAACTGACCAACCCCACTGTCAACGCCATAATGACCCAAATGATCATGATCCCCCTTGCACACAATCATTAGGCAAATTCATCTATTCATCTGAACCCCACACCCAAAACACAACCAACATGAAGCAAAAATTTATACCAACAAAACATTTCATTTATCAACCATTCAAAAATTGGCTTGCCAGATTCCTCCAGCGGGCTGGAATTATGGACATTCTGCATCAACATCAACAATCCCAAACTCCCGAAGATTCCCCAAAACGTGACGTCTGGGATGGATTGGTCTGGAGACGCTTCACTGGCACTAGAAATATCCATGACCCCCCATTCATGTCCATTCCTGGTGCATTGGCCTTCTCCATATATGTGGACTGGTTTAATGCACATGGAAAGTCAACCCGGTTGGCTAGCATTGGACCTATCATGCTTATTTGTCTTAATCTCCCCCCAAGTGAAAGATTGAAGCCCGAGAATGTCTATGTTGCAGGAATCATCCCTGGTCCGAAGGAGCCAACTGCGCTTCAATTGAATTATCTATTAATGCCACTCATCAACGAGCTCAAAGAGCTATGGCAAGGTTACCATTTTGCACCCACCTCAACAGGTCCATCAGGATCCTTTATCCGTGTTGCCATCCTCACAGCCATTGCGGATGTGGTTGCCATGCGCAAGCTTACTGGATTTATTTCCCATTCAGGAAACCACTTTTGTAATTTTTGCACCATTCACAAAGCTCAAATTGAAGAAATTGGTCCTCAATTTCACTACACGCGCTCATACCAAAGTCATAAATCAACCATTGCCAAATGGCTTCGGGCAACCCCACAACAAAGACAAGCAATTTTCTCTGAGTATGGAGTGCGATATTCAATTTTGGAAGACCTTCCGTATTGGGATGCAACCAGAATGGTTAATCTTGACATAATGCATAATTTAATACTTGGAATTTTGAAGGATCATGCAACTTTCAAATTGTGCATTCCAGAGGCGAAATCAAAAATTTACTTCAGGTCCCGCAGGAAATCCAATGACACCAACAGTTCAGACTCAGATTCCATGACCTCCAACAGCTCTCTTGATAAAATCACATTGAGAGAGGCCCGCTCCCTGAGAAGAGACACAGCAAAAATAATAAATGAGCCACTCCCCACTACTTCCACCCGAAAAAACTACTTCCCAATGCCCACCCCTAACACAGAACATCCATCTAGTGGTTCTGCGGAGATTCCTTCATTTGATGCCGATTACATCCCCACTTCTGAAATACCCTCTGAATTGGATATCACTGCACTGAGTGATCACCAGATCGAGGGTGAGGCTCTTGAGCATCTCCGACAAATCATATCTGAGACCATAATTCCCTCATCATGGACAAGAGTTCCCCGCAAAATGGGTTCCCCCTCTCATGGTAGCTTAAAAGCCGCTGAATGGGCTCTCTTATATAAGGTCTATATTCCATTTCTAATGCTCAGTCAACAGATGTCATTAGATGCACACCAATCTGCCAACACTCAAAGAAAAATGGGTCAGTCAGAAGAACTTGCAAATGAACTAGCCAAGAATACATTCCATTTGATTAGTGCTATCAACATTGCCACAAGCTGGACTGTTTCAATAGATGATGCGACTGCATTTGCTGAACATTAGAAAAAATTCCGCCTTTCCAATCAACACCTGTTCCCAAAACAGAAAAGTAAACCAAATCATCATTTTGCTGATCATATTCCCGAACTCTTCCAACGTTGGGGCCCAGCACAAGCCTCAGCCACATGGGGTTATGAGCGCTTGATTGGAGTATTTGCAAAGATGCCAACAAATAACAAGATATGTAAGTCAATTAATAAGATCAATATATTCACATTGATTAAACACCTGAACTGAATAAGACTAACTTTTTGCAACTCTGAATAGATGATATAGATAAAACCTTACTTCAACATATCTGTCGATGTTCCAACCTTTCCGTTCTCCTGAAATCCCCATCTGTGCCATGTGAAATAAAACAGCTTTTCGAATCACAGCCACCTGCCGTGTTCAATCACCATAAATATAACAAGCCATCCCGCCATGACCAACAAAATTATGATTGCCTGGTTGAGTACTTACAGACTTTTCATGCAACAAGGGAAATAGTTGATTGGATCAGCTTAGACACTACCGTGCAATCCACAAGTCCTCCCACTTCAAGGATTGTCTCACCTTGGTATTTTCCAGTTTCAAACATTAATATTGGGAACAATATATTTTCAACTGAATCCAAAAATATCAGCAACAGTGTGATATGTTTTCTGAGGGGCAACTCACGACAATTTGGTATTATTGATAGCATTTTCAAAGTCTCTGAGCCATCTAGCATACTGAACAATAACTTTCTGATTTTAAAACCTTTGAAGATTGATGTGAATTTCCTACCAGATTGGCCGCATCTGAATATTTATAAAGCTGTTGGTTTTGATGATGGACACTTGATTATATCTGAAGAAGAAATAGAAGGTAACTGTGGATTGTATGATAACAAAGCTCTGTCATGTGGACTGCTTGTAATGATAAAGACGTTATTTCATGATATTTAGTCTACTAAAATGCAAATCTCTCAGATTCATTAGCAATTTTGCTAGTGAAATAATTGCCTCAAAATTTAGTGACAGAGACATTCCATTGTGACAAGCAAAGCCCATTATTTCACATTGCCACAAAGAAGTTACTATTTTGACATTGGGTACAGTGTGAATAATCCAAGTCCAATGATCAAATGACCCACACACTCACCTTTCACAGCATCCAAAATTTCTAACTGCGCCATCATCATGTTGGAAGCGGAATCGGCTTTTGCGTACCCACACCCGCATGTGCACCCGCACGCGCCAATGCACACGCACACGCACACCCACCGGCACGCGCCAATGCACACGCCCACGCACCCGCACATGCTCCCGCACACGCCAATGCACACGCAAACCCACCCGCACACGCCAATGCACACGCAAACGCACCCGCCCCCACGCATGCACACGCACACTTCATGGATGACCTGGTGAAGTCAAACCCCCCGCCTACATCAAGACTGGCTGAAGGACATCTTTGATGTGTGTGTGTGCAAACAGGCGGGTCTGGTGTAATTTTTACCAATCATCGGACGGTTGTGGGATGATCAGGCGGTGAGGAATCTGAGTTGAAGGCACAGGGGAACCAATATTATTGGATGTCACAGGATTTGGTGTAAGACCAGAGTGTGACGTGTGCTCGACGTTCGCTTGATTTTCGCTTGACGTGAGCTCGACTTTTATCCTGCTTGACGTTTGCTTGACGTGAAGTCAATCGCCGACGATTGACACGAGATTCGCCCCGGTGTAAAATAATAATAATAATAATAATACAATAATTAACTATTTTTTTTTCTTTTTTTTTAAAAAAAACAAAACAAAACATAAAATTTGAATGTTAAATAAAAAATACATATATCATTTTTTTTATTTTTTCTTTCTAAAAAAAAAACAAAAAACAATTGATTGTGACTAAAAACAAAGAGTACAGTACTGTACATTAAAGAACCAACAACAACAAAAAAAAAGATTAATTTTTTAAATTTATTTTTATTTTTTTTTCTAAAAATAATAATAGTATAAAAAAAAAAAAAGCATCGGAACGATGCAAAAACAGCAAAAAAAAAAAATTTAAATCATTATTTTTTCTTATAAATATGTAAAAAAAATATAAATTACTCTTTTTATTTTTTTATTTTATTTTTCCTAAAAAAAAAAATTTAAAAAAAAAAAAACAAAAATGATAAAAAAATAAAACAAAAGAATTGAAAAGAAAAGAAAAGGATCGATCACGATTGAAGAAGAGGAGTACAGTACAATACTGTACTGCACTGTACAGTGCCCTGCCATAAGTATGCAAACAAAAAAAATACAGGCAGCCAACTGTATTTTTTTTTTTTTTTTTTGCTGCGCAGTTGGCATCTCACACGCATGGGGCATTTTTTCGCAAAGTCAATCGCAAACCATTTTTTTTTTATATTTCATCTTTTTGTAACTACAAGTAATCAAGCCTCTAAGACTTTGTAATAAAAAACATGGCCAGTATGAGCAATAGATAACAATTTTTTTTTTTAAAAACACAATGTAACAAAAAACGAACTGGACAAGACATGAGAAAAGAAATAGGAGATGGAGTCAGCAATCGGCAATTGATTGTTGACCATGAGCAAGGGAAAATCTCACCATTTATGAATGGAGGTCCTAGTAAGAAGTTGGACCTCCATTCATCTCAATGACCATCGCCATCCGTTGTGGCATTGAATCAAGGAGGTCGTTCAGGAGATTAAGGTGGAAATCGGTCCAGGCTGCGTTAATCGCCTGTCGTAGCTCATCGACCGTCTGTGGTTGGTAGAGTTTACTGATTTGGCTTTTCATTGCCTTCCAGACATTCTCGATTGGGTTCAAGTCAGGAGAATGTGCTGGCCAATCGAGTTTGATAATATCGTTCCGATTTTGCCAATCGGTGCTTGCTCGGGCAGTGTGGATCGGGGCGTTGTCCTCCATTAGTAAGAGGCGGTGGCGACCACGAATCCAGGGGGCCTGCTCCATCCAGGCTATGAATGGAAGCAGGCCCGGCCGATAGACTTGCTGCACCATCTCGGTCGAGGTCATTCGACCGTTGAGGAAAACTAAGGGGGCTCGCATGGCTGCACAAAAAGCCCCCCAGACCATGACCGATTGACGTCCCGATCAATGATTGACTGCGAGGTTCTCAAGCTTCCACTTCTCTTGAGGCGTCCTCCAGACTCGCACCCGATCAACCTTCTTCCCGAGCTCAAACGCAGACTCGTCCGTCCAAATCACCCGCGCCCAATCGTTAATCGTCCAGTGGCGGTGGGCTTGGGCAAAGGCAAGGCGACGTTGGAAATCTTGAGGCCGGAGGTAGGGTTTTTTGGGAGCGATGCGTGAGCGTTTACCTAATTTGTGGATCTCGCGCTGGACTGTGCGAGTCATCAGGTCGGTGACCTGTGCGACTGTTAATCAATGACCTCGAGTTATGATACGGTCGAGTTCGGTCATGATCGGTGGTCGGCCAGTTTTTTTTTGGGTCCTCACAGTCCCAATCATCTGGAATTTGGCGACCGTATCGTAGACAGTCGAGAGCGGTATCCCAACGAAATCGGAAATTGCTCGAAAAGGGAGGCCTGCTTGGCGCATCCCAACTATACGTCCCCTGGTTTCTATATCGAGGTAAGGCATGAAAATCTGTTATTATTAAAAAAAAACCATATTAGCTTTTCGCCTTTTGCAATGCAGACAAAGACGACGGCTTACATCGCAATCGTCCTCCTCAGTGTCGGTAGTTTCGAAGCAGGTGAGGTCGTCGATGGCCAGCACTGGTGAGTGCTGGCCATCTTTTATGTTGTCAGATGAAGGAGCCGTAGTTGTTGTTGTCATCGTTAAGATGACAAATAAGCGAAATATTAAAAAAAAAAAATAAAAGAAAACAAATAAGTAAAAAGTAAAAAAAAAAAGAGAGTTGAAGTCCGGAGCCGGAGCGCGACCTCTGACAAATGAGAGTTGGCCACGGCGACTCGCGTCCGCAGCAGCAGCGAGCGTACAGCTTCCCTGCCCGCGTTCGCATACTTTGGGCAGGGCACTGTACTATAAACGGAAACAAAAAAAACATAAAAAATATAATTTAATGTACAGTATTTTATTTAAATGCAGGTGGGAAGAGGGTTAAAATTAAAGTTGGAAGAAATCAATCACCCGCGGCAAGATAAGAGGTACATCTGTTTAATTCCGAAGTATCCACGCCCAGCTACTTCAAAAAAAAAAAAAAAAAAAAAAAAAAAAAAAAAATTTATTTATTTAAAATAAAAATTATTATTATTTATATTAAATTCATTTTATTATTATTATTATAAAATAAATAAATAAATAAATAAAATAAATACCATAGTTATTTATATTAAATCTAATTTATTATTTAAAACAAACAAAATACATAAATTTATTATAATTATTTACAATAAACCAAAAAAATATTATTATTCATTCTATATTAAATTTATTATCATTGGTTAAATTAAATTAAAAAAAATTATTATTATTTAAATGAAATTAAACATATTATTATTATTTAAATTATATTAAATTTATTATTATCATTTTTAGTAAATTAAAATTTATTATTAGCATTTATATTGAATTAAAACTTATTATTATAATTTATAATAAATTAAAATTTATTATTATTATTTATATTAAATTAAACATATTATTATAAAAATAATAGTATTCTTATTTATATTGAATTCAATTTATTATTATAAAAAAAAAAAAAAAAAAAAAAATATATATATATATTTATATATTTTTATTATTAAATTAAATTTATTATTAAAAAAATAAATAAAAAAAAAGAATTATTATTTATATTAAATTAAATTTTTATTATTATTTAAATTAATTTTAAAATATCATTATTATTAATATTAAAAGTAATATATTCTTATTATTTACATTGAATTAAATATATTACTATTATTACTTATATTAAATTAAATTTATTATTAAATATATATATATATATCTATTATTATTATTTATATTATATTGAAAGCATTATTATTATCTATATTAAATTTTTAATTATTATTTATATTAAATTCAATTTATTATTATAAAAAATAGGATAAATAAATTAAAATTAGGTTATAATTCTTAAATGGAGAGGGGGGGTCAATCAGCAATGACAATAACCATATAAAAGGCGACTCACCATTAATAATAATTAATATAATTACATAATATACCTTATTATTATTTTTTATCATCTATATGACTTGATATCAATTTTGTTATTAGCTTTTATTATTTACTTATATTATCATCATTATTATTTATTATTATTTTACTATTATTATATTAATATTTCTTTAATAAATTATAATACAAAAAAAAAAAAAAAAAAAAAAAACAAAAAAACCATATCATATATTGATATAAAATTATATTTATTTTAATTATTATATAAGGTACATATGATGGTACAATTATTAAATGGAGAGGGAATGGCCCCACCATTTAAGGTCAATTTCAGCAAAAAACAAAAAACAAGAAGAAAGAACAACCCAATCAGGAAAACCAAATAAAAAGAAGAGAGGTCCTAGACAAGACCTTAAACTGTCCAAATATTTCATTTTTTATATTTTACCAACAAAATTACTTCAAGAATAGGTCCTTGATAAGACCTTAAACTGTCTGAATAAATTATTTATTATTTTTTATCAATTATTACTTCAAATAACTCAAGCAATGGTCCTGAGTATGACTTTAAACTGCATTATTATTCATCAAAATAAAATAAAATGAAATAATTTTCTCTTATTATCATAATCCTCTTTAACAAAAAAAATAATAATAAAAAAAAATGAATGATGAAGATCAACCAATAAAACAAAATCAACTATATCAATATGGAAATGATCAAAAAGAGTTATATTTCAAGACAAAGCCAAGAAGACAACACAAAATAAGAAGCTATGGAGATTCAAAATCAATATAAAGAGCTACAAACAGAAAGCATCAAGTGAAGTTATTAGAATAGAGATTTAAATAAATGAAGTTTTGATGAATGAACCCACAATATTCCTCTTGAAACTGGAATGCTGGGGACAGCATTGAATGGAGAGGGGGATGTGGTATTCCATACCTTATTGGCCAAGTTTCAAGTGGAATTTCATTTACAGGACTATAAAATTGAAGAAATAACAAAGAAAAATCAATAATTAATCAATTATAACAGAGGAATTCAGCAATAAAATGGATTTAAATTCATCAATATGTATAATTCCATAAGCAAATACTGGAAGAATGGTCCATTTGATTACAAGAATGACAGTAAAATATGCAAGAGAAAAATACAGCCTAGCAAGAATGTTAAATTTACCAGTGAGAGGGGTAGTGTAACACTAAAGTTACCCTAGCTCTGCTCAACTTTTGGATTACTCAGCAATACAGTTATTAAACTGAGGCCAATTCAATAAGGAATAAATTAACAATGTATTAATCAACAGTCACAAGACAGAAAGAAAGAGAAAGCAATCAATTTATGCAAGGAAAATCCATCAAAAACCTTAAATTACACAGCATATCTTTGGAAACACAAGCACCGCCACCTGATAAGCCAGTAAATATAAACTAAAAGCAGAATTAAGTTAGATAAAAAAAAGAAGAAACTCATACAGGACAAATAGAATCCCCACAATACACAGCATTCTCCACCTACAGTTCAAACAATGCACAGACCTATGGTGCAATAACTGTACAAAATCATCTCATACCACCAAAAATTGTGCAACAAACCAAACAAATGGTGCAATACCTTGAAGAAATGACACCATCTCAAAATTCCTCACCAGCTAAAATTCCTCAAGGCTGTGCAAAATAGTATTAAATTTTAATCAAAATATAAATAAAGCTTCAGAAAAGGTGCAATATACCAAACATATGGTGCAATATCTTGATCAAATGACACCATTTCAAAATTCCACACCAGCAAAAACATCTCAGATTACATAATCATATATAAAAATGGTGCAATCAACCAAACAAATGGTATCTCACCACTATAAAGAAATTATCCCAGCCAAAAGAAGTGAAAAAATTCTAAGTCCCTTGTTTTTGAGTGCCTCTATGGAGAGCCCAAAGAATATAAATAAAGGTCCTCTCTCCCTCATTTCTTTCCTCTTTTCCCCATGAATCCAATTAGTTATATACCAAGAAGGAGAATAACTATTCATCCCTTACTAGTAGGTTAATCTAGTTATTTTATTAAAGTATTATGGACTTATGAGTTTAATTCATAGTGATTTCTAATTAATAGTAGTTAACAGAAGGTCTACTTAATATTATTAATCCACCCTATGTTTAAATTATTAGTCTTATAATTATAATACTATCAATAATACTCATAATATTGAGTATATCCCCATAACCTTTACATTATAAAGGAAAAATAGTCTTATTATATCTTCATATTAAAAAACCAACCTTACAACTATATATTATTATATATAAAATAAAAACCTACCCTTATATTATATTATATCTTTTATATATTTAACAAACATCCACTCTATACTGAACAAAATATTACCAATAAATTATTAAAGGTCTTATTATTATATTATATTAACAATTACCCTCTCAAACCATTAAGTATTATAACATATATAACATCAAATTGAACTTAACCCTTAAAATATATATTATTACTATTATATTAAATCAACCTCTTATACTATTAAGGTCTTAACCTTAAAACTATCTTATATTATTATTTAAAAATTATATTTTATACTGTTTTAACTTATAAGTTACTTATCTGATTATTGAATAGGTCTGATAGAGACTGCTAAAAAGTCTTCTCTAGTTGTAAAGCCACAATCTTAAATATTTATTTGTGAGCTCTGTAGGGAGATTGTTTAGTATATTCAGAGGGGTAGCTAAAACATCATTAGCACCCTTGGTTACAGGATTATTTCAGCAATTCAAAACTGTTTACCTGTGATTTCCCCCTCAAGGACTGCCTTATCCAATCCCACACCAAAAGGACTTCCACACCGCGAGCAGTCCTCCAAGAGGGGTATTGGTCAAAAGGGATTCAAATGAGCTAACGACCTTGTTTGTAATGATGTGCCTGGCATTGAAAGTGGATCCTGGGGGTGAGGTGGCCCAAAGGTTACGGGCTGATTGGCCATTGGGGATTTCTCGATCCCAGAGAAAAGCTAGTCCGGTCTTTTGATGAGGGAGGAGGGGGGTTTGAATAATGGCATGGGGCAGGGTCATCATGGGGAGGTCTGATCCACTGGGTAATTGTATCAGTTTTTGCTTGGAAATCAATGATGAAACAGCAGGATATGAAGCTTGTGTTGAGTTTGAAGCAGGAAATGATGGAGTAAAAAGTTGACACCTGTATTTTTACAGTCATATTTTTTGGGCATTTTAAGCTTGAAATCTTGTGTTCGAAAGCTTTCCATTATGAATAAAAGGTTTGGATACCATGTGAAGAACATCAATGCTGGATTGGGTTTCTGAGATGAGGAGGGATCATTTCCATCAGTCATAAATACTCCCTCAACGAATAAGATTTGAGTAGGATTGGATTGGCAATTTTCAATCCATGCTCCACCAGGACCACAGTGCATGAACGTTTTTGGTGCCTCAAGGAATGGTATCAACGTTTTGCAAAGGGTTGCATGTAGAGAGCCAATAGCACGCTGGTGATTGGGGAGATAAACGAATATGTTGTGTTGATTGTGCCATATGATAATCCAAGAAGCTAAGTGAGAATGCTCAGGATTTAAGGTTATATCACTATTTATTTCAATACAAATATTAATCATCCCAATGCCGAGTGGTTGTGAAGGGGTTGACATGATGGCTATTTTAAATTATTTGGGGATAGTCGGAAATTATATGATTGGGAAGGATTAGCTAAACGGAATGAAGATGGATAAGCGCAGGTGGGGAGCTTATATGAGAGGCAGCAATGGGGTCAAGGGGGGATGGCCTGTGGTTACATGCATGGACTTGATGGGGGTGGGCCTCTTGGGGTCATAATTTTCATATCCAATTTGGGGCATATATCAAGGCAAGGTGGCCAAAATGTGGGTGCACCAATATGAATGCTGGATCTGCAGCAAGTTACAAAACCTTTGGTGGAACAAGGTTGACATTAGCATATCCGAGATTGGGTGCGTTGTAGCAACTTATTGTGGAGGAGCATATTAGAGGCATGCGGCCATGTTCGCTGGTGTGACAGCGAACAATGAGCGTATCATCCCCAGGTTAATTGTTGCACAGGGACCTACTGGGCAATGTTGGCGGTTTCAAAGGGCAATCTCACTGTGGGGATGTTTATGTGTGGGCGGGTGAGCTTTGTTCGGTGGCGTGCCACCAAACATGAGTTTGATTTTGCGTGAACTTTTTTTTGATGACTGATGCCAACTAGGCTTCAGGGGGGGAAGTGTGGCATGATCAAACGGGGCACCCACCGTGAGGGGTGATCCACATCTACATTCACCCCTATTGCATTTGAGGCGGCTACTAATCCCCCAAGATTGGGATCATGGTCTTTGCCTCACGCGTGTACGAAACTCCGGAGAAAGAGGCCACACGCCCAAGCAAATTTTTGGCTGCAAGCCAGGTGGCACAACTTGCGCGGGGCGTGTGAGAATGTGCAGAAAATGACCCGCGGTGGCAGATTCCCACCCAAACATAACCAGCCTCAGAGATCATAGGCCGGGATTATGTTAATGCAGATGAGGCTGAAGCAAATCCACACTGATTGGCCTCAGGTTTCCACGCGCAAGCGGGTGAGCGTCTTCAGTCAAGCTGACAACCCGACCAAGAAAATAGGCAGTTGGAAGACTGGCAGTAAAATGTCTTCCAGGCGTGTGAAAGTTACCTGTGTATGACCTGTTGGGGGAGCTTATGAAAGCGTGTGGCTGCGCGACAATGAGCACGCTCACTGAACAAGCAGGGCCAGTCATTGCCTGCCCCAACAATGGCACCGGATGGAATCCAATGTTTGCGTATGACCCAAATAAACAGTCATCCCACTATGACCCACTTACATTAACTTGGATTACATGCGCATCTGTGCCGTAGTTAGGCAGAGCTGTCCAACAAGGTGCATAAAAGGGATGCAGTTGAGATATATGACTTAATGGCCTGACGTGATTGCATGTTACATTGTTGAACAGATTTTGCTCTCCCCCACAGCATACATTTACACAGGGGTACTGCATACTACAGTGTTGGCTGTACAGATCAGGAAGGTGTAATACTACTTGAGCCTGCATGCATATAGCGAATGTGCATGCACCTTCCGATCGTTTGCATATACGTAGCTCATGTGCCACATGCTCAGCATTGCGTTTCACCCAATTTGCACACCCAAGCTGAGCATATCATGGTCAAAAGCACCGTGTGAAAGTGCTCAGTAAAACCATGGACTGAACTATTTTTGCAATAGTTCATTGGAAGGCTCAGTTTGGAGCACTTCACCAAAGCGTGTGAAATGCTGCAGCTGGCTGAAATGTCACCCGATGCTGTGCCAAATGCTCAGATTGTGGGCATACAAAAACGACTGAGCAATGGCTCAGCATGGTGCATTTGATATTGTTATATCAATAGTTCAATCACTGTGCCATTAAAATGTTCAGCCACTAAGAATTTCAATTATGACCCAAAAGCAAACCTGAGCAATGGGTCGAGGCAAGCTTACGCTGTATTCACTTGTCTTACAGCCCCCCCTTTGTTCAAACACTATTACCAGGCCATACGGCCGGTAATCTGGCCGCGGTCACTTGTGACCAAATGCACCGGGTGCATTTCTGCATGGGTCACTTGTGCATTGCACCCACAATGCACATTCAACAAGGGCCTCACGACCACCCTCCTGGGTGATCGGGTGGCTATTTAAGGAAACAAAGGGGATTTGACTCAGCTTGACAATTCAATAAAACGCAATACTCAGCCAGACCCCCATTGTTCTTCTGCCTCACGTGAGCATTTCACTTCTCAGTTGCAGCATTCGCTGAGACTAAGCTTCAATTTTGCCCACATGCCTTGAAGCTGAGCCTTTTGCGGGTGCTGCAACTGCTGAGATCGTCTCAGCTTCACCATGGTATAAAAGACCATCTTCACACGACACGCCCTTCACTTTCTTTCTCACCCGCGTTTGTCCTTCTTGTGCGTATTCCCCTTGTTCTTCCTGCCTTTCTACTTTTGTCTTTCGCACTCCACTAAACCCACTCCCCTTACTTTTGCCTGTTTGTTTCTTCTGCTGATCCTTTCAGAACCTCCCTTCTATCCACCTCGTGCGTTACCTCTTTTTTTAAATTTTGTCAACATTATTTACCGATATTAATACTTATTTTTCTTCACGACTATTTTCCAGACTTTTAAAAACTTTGGACTAGAGCGTTGTTATTGTGTTTCCGTTTTAAATTTATAATTCATCATACGTCTTCATTTTTTCTCTTGATTGTTTACTTTGTATGCAGTTACTAACCTCAATTGTTTTGTTTTTAGATGTTGTGCACTTTATGCACCAAGCGGGGTATCCCCTGCATTTGTTCCTCAAGGACGAACGACGCTTGTGATGCTTGCCAACAAGCACACAAGAAATGTTCGTTCGTTGTCCGCCCCTTCCGACCACGAGGCCAGAGGAGTTCCCGCCCAAGACGCCCTTGCAAGGACTCCTTTGTGGTCGACAATGATGAAACCATTTCCGAGCGTGAATGGACGCCGGGCCCCCAAACAGGCCAACGGGAACGATTCCGGACGATTAGCCCTGTCCCCTCCAGTATCGATTTGTCCACTCCCCCTCCTAGGCCACCATCCGATGGTCACTTCACTCCTTGACCGGAGCAAAGTGATTATCCAGCCGATGAAGGATGGCAATGGCGAGAGGACATTCAAGCATGGGCTGATTGTCACCATGTCTTGTCACCAATGGGATTCAAACGCCAAAGTAAGTTTTCTTTCTCCTCCTTATCTCATTTCTCTTCACGCAATAATACTGACTTTTTTCCATTTCTCATAGAACAAAACCCCCCAAATCCCCCCCGACAAGACTCTCCCGTTCCTAGTTTGCCTCGCGAGCAAACCCCCTGGCAACCCACTCCAGGCCCGAGTGGCACCCGGTGGTCTGAGGAATTATTCCGCGGTAAGCAGCCAAAGTTTCATTTCATTTTCACTTTCACTTTTGAGTCAAGTGAACTGACTCTTACTCCTTTTTTAGAACCCTCCCGAAACGAAGAGCCACCTATTCCTGGCCCAAGTCCAACGTCCCAACAACCTGAGGACAATACGACTTGTGAGCCAGAACCTGAGGTGGCTCCTACGCAATCCACGGAGGAACCTTATGGTAAGTCACCCCTTCTTTCTCTTCAATCCATATCCACTTTTCCTCATTTTTTCTTTGACCGTCTCCAGATTGTCCCGCCACTCCTCGCTCGATAATCATCATCGACGATATGCCCATCAGATCCCCCCATCCCCCTCCCCTCCCCCTTCTTCTTCACCGACTCCACCATCTTCCCCTCGTGTTCCCCCCCCCCCTCCACTCCTACCCCGGTTCCTTCCCAGGATATCCCTCCCATTGCCCCCGAGAACCCAACCTTCTTCTTCCCCCCCGGTGCCAAGCTCCTCTCATTCCCACGATGACGCTCGCCAGGAATTCACCGACCTGCGACCGACCCTAATGATTCCTCGAGCCATCGTTCACGATTTGATCAACCAAATCTTGTTGGAGCATCGTTGCTTGCTCCACATGATTCCTTTTGTGGATGCAACTCATCGAAATGAGAGGCACCGGGAATTCCGGGAGGAACTAAACTCCCTCCTTGCCCAGGCACTGGAGGCTTATCCAAAGGAGGACATCACCGCGATAGTCTCGAAATTCTTAGAAAAATAAAAATTTAAAAAAAATCTCATTATTTCCTCTATTTATTATTTGTAATACTTTCTTTTAAATAGATTATTTGTATTGAATGATTGTTATTTTCCATTTCTATTACATTCTTTGCGCACGTGAAATTATATTTTCCTCAATGGTTCAAATAACCTATTGCGTGAGAAAAATTTTTATAAGTTCCCCACCAAAATGTTGAGTGAGTATTTGTTTTCGTGAACCTCTTTTTCCCAAAATGCGCCAATAGTTGCCGTTACCGTCTCCTATATTTTCTTTTATCCATGGTTTAGAGCCATATCCATTATTAACTGTAAAGAAGCGGGAGCTTCCGGCATGTGAACAATCCACTCCAGATTTGTGAAACATGGCCTTTCCTATGGTCACACGCTATTAATCTTACTCATGTATTGAATTGTTTAAATTGTCTGGAACCTTCACAAGCGTAAGGATTGGCGTGTGACTTGTCGGGAGGCTGCACAGGCGTAAGGATTGGCATGTGAATTGTTGGGAGCCTGCACAGGCATAAGGATTGGCGTGTGAATTGTCGGGAGCCTGCACAGGCGTAAGAATTTGTCAGCATTGTTGGCAACCTTCCCAAGCGTAAGGATTGGCGTGTGAATCGTCGGAAGCCTGTACAGGCGTAAGGAATTTTTAGCATTTTTGGGACCCTTCACAAGCATAAGGATTGGCGTGTGAATTGTTGGGAGCCTGCAAAGGCGTAATAATTGGCGTGTGAATTCTTGGGATCCTGCACAGGCCAAGAAATTTTCAGCATTGTGGGGAACCTTCACGAGTGTAGGGATTTGCGTGTGAATTGCCGGAAGCCTGTACAGGCGTAAGGAATTTTTACCATTTTTGGGAACCTTCACCAGCGTCAGGATTGGCGTGTGAATTTTCGGGAGCGTGCACAGGCGTAAGGATTGGCCTGTGTAGCGTCGGCACCCCGCATAGGCGTAAGGAACTTCTAGCATTGTCGGAACCTGCACAAGCATAAGGTTTTGCGTGTGAAGCATTGGCATCCTGGACAATAGCAACAAACCAGGACAGATGTACGATGGCATGCCACCGTACATAATCCACTTCACCCCTTTTTCATGTGAGACACCCCATCTCCCGCACTCAAATCCATCCAATCCTGGTGTATATTGTCCTCTGCCTTACCCCACCATCACTTACCCAACACACATGCAAAACTCCTCATTCTTTGAATCGGCATGAGATTGTATTACCATCCCTGATTTGATAGCCCGCTCTCTCGCCAATCTCATAATAGCCATTGCTTTTTTGCCGCATTGTTTTTGCTAACCTGCTTGAGCATTGTGCAGACATACCCACTAGTGTCGTGCTTTCGTTGTCCTGTGCTGGATCAGTATAATGAAAAAATGTACTACTGGCCCACACTACCTGAATGAGCCCATGACATGCGGATAGATCAATCCAAAAATGCTCATTTGGGAAAATCAAGTTTCCCCCTGTACACCGCTTTGACGCATCTCTTTGAAGTTGGCCGGTCCGCTTATCAGCTTGAAACCACCATCCCGAAGCATACAGCGAAGCATCCTTATCAACATGTAGTGTGTTTTTGAATCCATTCATGGTGAAAGTGAGTGCGGAAGCAAACTCGAATGCACCCTGATTTGCCGGAATATTGCGTTCATAGTTGACTTGATCAAAAGATGGAACCCCCAATGAATTGTAGCAATTTTGAATCCTCTCAAATAAATTATCCCCAACATATCGTAAGGATTGACCTAGAATGCAACCCACCGAGCTAAGATTGGGACCGTGGTTCTGCCATTCATCTTTTGCAATTTCAATTTTCCCGACACTTCCATACAGACCAAATTGTTCATTCTTGGTGCTGCATTTGCGCCACCCAATCGCGAACATAAATCCCTCCAGTAATGCTCCATTGGTTGCAATCGGGTTGGTGAATCTCTTTTCGCGAAATAGGAATTGTGATAATTCATCCCATTGATCAACCTCGACTTCACTCATTGTTGTGAATGGTCGGAATTCGACAAGGGAAATGAGTAATCCGGTTGAAGAGAAAATTGCCACACGGCCAAAGTGAATGCGTTTGATCTGATTGACATCCACAACCCTCCGAATTTCACTTGGGGTGATATTTGATGATACTGGCATTGATATTTGTGCTGTTGGGCGAGAGGAGGAAAACAACCCATTCATTTGGGTCGTTTTGCGCTCATTTGTCTTTTGGGATCTGCTACTATTCCCGAGTGGTTGAGGGATCACTATGTGTTGAAGCACACAAGACATCAGATACTTCCAAGGAGCTTTCTTCGGCACACATCCTTTGACTTCCCTTTTGGAGCCCACATGACATTGGCACAATCTGAACTGACTAAAGCCAATGTTCTTCCGTGGGGCCCAATGAGGGTGCCACATAAATGTGGAAGCATATATACACTGAGATTAAGCAAGTAACTCACACTTTCCTTCCTCAGCCCGGACGCTTTCTCACGAGTTCCCTTTTACGCTCTTTTCCTTTTTTTGTGAATGGCATGCTTTCAGCAGAAAATGAAATGAAACCAAATGATTACTGATTTCTTAATATCACCTAAATTGGATTGCGGTGGATGAATCTTTTTTAATTGCGGCTAAAAAAAAAGCTCACACCTGACCTTGGCAAATTCAAGATCTCAAATACCTGAACCTGAAAATTGCAGTGGATAGTGCATTATTCAATTTTACACATTGATGTTCCCATGCAATCACTTTCCAATCCAACCATTTGGAATCTTGCAAGCACACGCAAATGCAATTTGAATCCTGCTGCAGATCCCTAGCTATCCTAGTCCTCTTGAAAGACACAGGAACCTTTGGCCTATTATGGGCTGGCGGGAAGTGATAAACGCGACTTCCCGCAATGCCCCCGCGTGTGCTACTCATGGGCACAACGCCTGACTCAGCTTGCTTCTTGTTGGAGTCTTTGCAATGATGTACGGAGGCATGCCGCCGTACAATTACTATTGGTACTCAGACTGTGGCATCCGGGCAGTAGTAGGATAGGAAGTCATGATTATTAAATTCATAAATAACTTTGCAAAATTCAATTACAATCTATCTAGTACAAAGCTAATCTAAAACGGGTCAATCCTGGTTGTGAGTTTAGCTGACCTGGGTACCGTCAAGGTGACCTCATCACTTGAACCAAGCCCGCGTTTCACCACCCAGGCATCACCAAAGTCTAATACTAAGCATCGTGCAAATTCAAATCTAAGAGGTACAGCGGGGTTAAAAGACTCTGATGAGAAGAAACTTTTATTCAGTAAATCACATATATACTTATTAGTACGTAGCCACACTGGCTCCACTAGATTTTTACCCTCTGAAAGTTTTGCGGAAATTTCAATTAGTGATAAAGCCCCTTTAACTGAGCTTGTTCTCCAGTCATCTGAGCATACCATCAAACCACGAACCCCCGCCGCACAGAATGCCACTAATATACCATAGCAAATTCGATTTATTCCAAGATTCTTGTGACACGTCAAAAGATCTTTGATGGCCTCATTTTTTTTTGAGTTTGTGAGTTCGCCTTTGATTCCATTAACTTCAACCTTTGTATGTGCATGTACCATGTTGTACGCAATCATCAAATGGATAACTGTATCCATTAGATCCTCCAGGTTCTTGTGCGGCTTTGTGGATATCTCATTGTCAGCCCCGCCACCTTCAATGCTGAGTTGGGTTGCATGTTGCTTTGATTTACTCCAGCAGGAGGCAAGGTATTCAACTGCTCGCCGTTTGAGTCCAATAGGATCGGTCGAATTTGATGTTGATGCAACATATGGTTTGGGTGCAACCACATTGTATGAGACTAAACTAATGGATTCAAACATAACATTTTCCCAAAAATGTTTAACTGGATTGGCGGGGTAAAGAAGGCTCTGAACCATTTTGAAGAAGGAGTGTTCTGATTTTGGGAGATTATCTGGAGGTTTAGCTGATTCCTTCATCAATTTGAGATTCCAAATGTTGTGATCAAAAAACGCTTCTGTTTCGGTTGGCTTAAAAAAATCTAACCCTGTATATTGCAATTTATATCACCAGTCAACAGCCAATAATCATGTATCATGCACAAAGATAAAACTGACCTGCCATCTCAAGGTCCTCCAGCCAGGCCAACAATTTAAGCTCTTGGTTACTGATCACCTTAATACCAACAGGCAATAATGTATGAGCATCCTTTGTTGAGAAATTGTCCCATCTATTTTTGTAAATGTTATTGATATTATCAAGCCCCCTTTTCCATGATTGTTGAGTAATATTGGAATGATAATTCAAAACGCCTGCAAACTCTTCCATGCGGGATAAAAATATTCCTTGAAAATTAGCAGATGATGACACTTCGGGCTCAGGGTCAGGAACTATATCAGTCATATCTTGTGCCATTGTATCATGTTTAATTGTTTCCCTTTCTTGAAAGGCTTGAATATTCCGAGGAGAGGCGGGAGGGGTTGCATCATGCATTGTTTCATTGGGTATCGGGGGGCTTTCAGTATGTGGAGCTTCATCATGGATTGTTTCATTGAGTATTGGGGGGGTTCAGTATGTGGAGGTTGATTATCAATATGTTCCCCTTCAACATTGATAATTTCATGACCTTGATCGCGAGAATCGTTTGCGGCTTCAAAGGTATGGCATTTTTTGTTTGTTTTTTTGGTCGCATGTATATTTGGTATTTTTCCTAATCCTTTGCCTGGAAATCCAATTACGACTCGAGATCCTTCAGGTAGAGATTCTCCCACCTCCACACCTGTGCCTATATTGTAAGCAGCCATTTTGATGTTTTTGTATTGAATTAGGAATGGACTTCCGGTTCAAATCCATTTTGAGCAGGCTCATGGCTTCAGCAATCTTTTGACGCACATAATCAGGAATTTTACTATCATTTTGGATTTTTTCGAGCCTTGGGATTGTTTGAGCAATGTTGGAGACAAATTGTTCCTTGGATATAATTTCCACCTCCCCACTGAAAATTACATCATCTTGCCCATCATCTTCTGTCGGTGCACAAGGTTCAACAGTCTTTTCCTTCTCATAACTTTTAAAATTCGGTTTCTGAGAGCTTGGAGGCTGACCTGAAATAAAGGCTATGACACAATATCAGGTTTTGGGAGATTAGAAATATTCAAGATGGATGCATACTCACTTTCTGGAAGAACTGGTGGATCTTGATTATCTTCATGTGACTGGCTCTCTACTTCAATGCCTAATTCACGACTACTGGCGATATCAGAGATTTCACTTCCACTCTCTGGGGCTGAAGTTGGTCGTTCATTTAATTCAGTTGAATCTCCCAGGGTTTGGGCCATAGCGGAGGTAGTTTATTAATCAAATAGATGGTGACGAGTTTATTGATAACTTGTTTGAAAATTTTTGAATAAAAAGATCCACATTCAAGAAAAAAGGTGCAAGTAAAATAATCGCATTTGCAAAATGCGATTTGTCGGGAAATTGAAGGAGGCGATGTTTTGCAAATTATTTTATATCATGCAAATTAAATCACTTCCCTGTGAGACATTGAATAAAGTTGACTA
The DNA here is from genome assembly GCA_023105745.1 of Austropuccinia psidii. Taxonomy (NCBI): domain Eukaryota; kingdom Fungi; phylum Basidiomycota; class Pucciniomycetes; order Pucciniales; family Sphaerophragmiaceae; genus Austropuccinia; species Austropuccinia psidii. The sequence continues at coordinate 24,713,865 of JALGQZ010000004.1, read as the reverse complement.
GTGAGAAACCTACTAAAGTCAACTTTTGAACTATTCAACGCTCATGAGGTAAGGACTAAGCAAAGTGTTCATTTGATTGATATGAAATAAAATGGTTTTGTCGGGGAAACAGGAGACACAATTCTTGTCATAAATAGTCCACTTATTAGGTTTTAATTTGTGAGTCTCATGATTTAAACCCTAACCACAACATGGTGAATATACTGACCAATATCCCCTTAGGTCCTGTTGGCAGAGAAGGCCACTCAGCATATTTCGGCAATTGCGTTCATCGTGTATGCCAACAAGCCACCGTATTGTACACTATGGATGTAATATGGAAGCGTGAGGAGGGTAAGCGTTGTCGGAGGCATGTCGGGAGGGCACTACATGAGCGTAAGGATGGTAAGCGTTGTCGGAGGCATGTCGGGAGGGCACTACATGAGCGTAAGGATGGGAAGCTGTGTTGGAGGCATGTCGGGAGGGTACTACACAAGCGTAAGGATGGTAAGGGCGGGGGTGTGAAAGCGTAAGGAGTGGTGAGGACGTAGAGGGGCAGGCAGTGTCGGAGTCTCATCTGGATGGAGGGCGGTGCGGGTGCGTAAGCATGCTAAGCGTCGGGGAGGCAGAAGCCAATGAGGTGAAATTACACAAACGTTGCGCATAGTGTTGAAATGGGTTTGGGCTTTGAGTGACATTCTCATGTGACACATGTGACGATTGACGTTGTCTTGACGCTGACGTGACGTGACCCACTAAATCCAGTGACTATAAAGTGACACTAACGCGACTGAAGCAAGATTTTATACTGACCGCGGTGCGACGTGAAGTCAATCGCCGTCGATTGATGCGAGATTTGCCCTGGTGAGGAGAGGAACTTACTTTCAGTAGTTACCACTCTCGCCAGTGCCATAAAAATAAAAACAAAAATGCTGAAGGAATGAATTTGAATTTGGAATCTTGGAAATGAATTGGAAAGTGAATGGCCCATTTTCCCAAGTGAAATGGCCATAAAATAGGAAATGAATGTTGAAAAGCCCGGCCAAATATCTGTGTCCAAAATTTGCAAAGTGCTCACAGAGTGGCCAAGGTGATGCTTACAACAAAAGAGTAGAATACCCCTAAAGGTGCATACCAGGAGTGGGACTTACTTTTGGTAATTCCTCTCCCCACCAAGCACCATAAAAATCAAGCTCTTGAAGAATTGGGTCCTGGCTTGTCAGGATATAATGAGTGAAAATCTTTGACGAGTTCAGGACAATTCTTGAGGTTTTCAGTTGGTTCCCAAGTGGATCTTTCCGGGTCTTGACTGAAACCTTTCCATTCCACCAGATACAATAATTTTCCTCTCTTGAGCTTTGAGTCCAGTATTTGAGAGACTTCCCATTCTTCTTCTTCTTCAATGATTATTGGAGGAGGAGGCTCTTGATGCCTATTTGGGATTGTTGACGTCTTGAATGGTTCCAAAAGGGAAATATGGAAAACTGGGTGGATGGACTTCCATTGAGATGGGAGCTTGAGGTGGTAGGCATGAGTACTGACTTTCTTCAGGATTGGAAAAGGACCCAGCCATATTTCAGACAACTTTTTGGTGGGTCTGGTTGATTTGATGTTCTTAGAAGAAAGCCATACCATGTCACCGGGATTGAAAACAGGTGGACTTGCTCTACTTTTATCTGCATTCCTCTTAAACCTGTTTATGGCAACTTCAAGTTCTCTCTTGACATCTTGCTGTACTGATTGGATTTTTGTTGATAACTTTCCAGCTGGAGTATCTTGAGTGATGTGAACTGAGTCAAAATGAGGATCTCTTCCATAAACAGTGAAAAACGGTGATTGTTTTGTTGAAGAGTGGTCAGAGTTATTGTAGGCAAATTCAGCCAGAGGGAGCCAGGTGTTCCAATCATCTTGATGATAACTGACATACATCCAAAGGTACTTTTCTAGTATCTGATTTACCCTCTCTGTCTGTCCATCAGTTTCTGGGTGATAAGCAGTTCACAGATCTCTTGAAATCTTGAGCTGCTGACAAAGATTGGTCCAAAAGGAAGAAACAAAAAGAGAACCTTGATCACTAACAATGCTTGAAGGAAGGCCATGCTTTGAAGAAATATTCTTGATGAATAAATGGGCCAAATCTAATGAAGTGATAGAAGCTATTGTTGGAATAAAAACCACCATTTTTGAGAATCTGTCCACTATGACAAGAATTGAGTCAAAGGAATTGGACAGTGGCAATTGAGTGATGAAATCCATTGAAAGACAAATCCAAGGACCACTTGGAATTGGAAGAGGTTTGAGGAGTCCAAACTTCTTGTGATGAATATTTTTGTTTCTTGAACACTGTTGACAGGATGAGACATAATCCTTGATGAATGGAGTCATGCCGGACCAGTGGAAATCCCGCTTGACAAGTTTGAGAGTCTTCTCTTGGCCAGGGTGTCCAGCTAGAGGAGAGTCATGCCGCTTTTGAAGTATATTGAGTTGAATTGTGGGGTCATTTGGGACCACCACCCGATCTTTGAAAAGGAGAAGTTTGGAAGAGGAATCAAGAGAATAATCTTGGACAGATTTACGTTTACCCAAATCTACAAGAACACTTCTATATTGAGGGTCTTGCCACACCGCCTTCTGAATTGAATCAATCAAATTTGAAAATGAATCCACCTTGACTGCAAAAAATTTTGAGGCTTGAATTTCATCTTGCTTGATTATCTTCTGATAGTTCATTGGATTCTTGCTGATGAAATCCTCCCCCCTCTCTGGGTAAACCTCGCCCCGACGTGACAAAGCATCTGAAAGGTGGCCAATCGGCCAGGGCGGTAAGTGATTGAGAAATGAAATTCAGATAGAAGTTCAGCGCAGCGGGCTTGACGGCGAGTGAGAATCTTGGAAGACATAAAATACTGAACAGATGAATGATCGGTGAGAACTTCAAAAGGGGAAGAAATGGAAAGAAGAAAAGCTCTCCAGCGCTTGAGAGCCCAGACTATGCCAAGGAGTTCCTTGTCATGAATCTCAGAATCAAGGTCAGCGGGGAGAAGCTTGCGGCTATCAAATGCAATGGGATGTTTTCCTGAGTCAGAGACCTGACTCAGTATAGCACCCAAGGCATAATCTGATGCATCGGTCTCTACAATGGTGGGTAGAGAAGGATTGAAGTGAGAAAGGATTGGAGCAGTGGTGAATGCCTCTTTGAGTTGATGAAACTGTCTAAGAGCTTCCTCATTGAGGGGAAAACGGGAATCTTTCTTGAGGAAACTTGTGAGTGAACTAATTTTCTTTGAATAATTCTTGATGAAACGGCGGTAAAAATTGGCAAAGCCAAGGAATGATTGAAGAGCCTTGAGGTTTCTTGGAGGTGGCCAATTGAGAATTTGATGGACTTTTGCTTGGTCCATCTTGAGGCCTTTAGAAGAAACAACATAACCTAAATACTCTACACTAGAAACATGGAATAGGCATTTGGACGCCTTAGCAAAGAGGTTATTGGCTCTGAGTCTGGAAAGAACAGTGGACACGTGAGTGACATGTTCTTCCTCAGATTTGGAAAAGACCATAATGTCATCCAAATAAACCACAACATAAACATCAAGAAGATCATAAAAAATATCATTGACAAGATTTTGAAAAGAAGCAGGGGCATTGGTAAGCCCAAAAGGCATAACCAAGTACTCATAACTACCATATTTGGTTCTAAAACAATTCAAATGTTCATCACCTTCCTTGATTCTGAGCAGGTTATATGCACCACGCAAATCAATCTTGGAGAAGATAGAAGAACCATTGAAAACAGTGAGAAGCTGGTTCATAGGGGGAACAGGATACTTGTTCTTCCTAGTAACAGCATTGAGTTTGCGGTAATCAACACACAAACGGAGGCCACCATCTTTCTTTTTGACAAAAAGAACAGGTGCTCCTGTAGAAGAGGAGCTTGGCGGGATGAAACCTTTCTCTACATTCTCTGAAATGTAGGCCCTGAGTGTATCTGACTCTTGGTTTGACAAAGAGTAGATCACCCCAACTGGAGGTAGAGACCCCTCCAGCTCAATATGATGATCACAGGCGCGGTGAGGAGGAAGTTTCTCTGCTTTCACCTTGGAGAATACATCCAAGTATTGGTGATAAACAGGAGGAACAACCTTCATCATGGTTTCTATTTCTTCTGGCTCTTCCTCTTCATCCCACAACTCCTCCAGGAAGTCATGATAAGATGAAGCAGGAAGGTCCATATTCCCAAAGAAGAGATTAAGTGAAGATACAGAATTATCTTCTCCAACATCTTGAATCTCTTTGAAGACTTCATCTCTAGATGATAGTAATGACTGATGGGAATTAAGGGAAGGAATATGGACAGAAGACGGAAATGATGGTGTTCTAGAATCACCAACCAGAGCTGCACATGATTTGGCAGAAGAAAAGTCATTACTGAAAGAAATTAAAGGATCATTATAGTCCTTATGATCAGAATTAAAGGTGATCAATCCTTGCCTCCAATCAATAAACGGATTAAAATGATTAAGAAAGTCAAAGCCCAATATGAGGTCTTCTCCCTTGGGAGTATCAATGACTAAAAAATCCCATTCAACGCTTGGGAAGGAAGGGAGCTCAACCATATATTTAGTATGGCGAGTCACAAATAAAGAAGGAGACTCAGAGGAGTCTAAAATTATGAGGGAAATCTTCTCTGGAAGCTCTGACGTAGTCAATGAATACTTGTGAACAAACTGCTTTGAAATAAATGAGTTGGTAGCACCAGAATCAATGAGAACACTGTAAAAAACATCAGAAAGAGAAGAGAAAACAAAAAATTTAAGAGAATTGTTGACACCAGTATTCAGAATGCACAATTGTGCTCTGGATGGAAAACTGTGAAGACCATTGAACACAACACGATCTTCACTCAGGCTTTTCCCTGGCTGGGAAATTTGCCTGACTGTAAGGTTTGACTATGAAACAATAAGTAAAAATTACTAATTTATCACTTATTGTACTCTGAATGTCCTTATAAAATGAATAAATAAGATTAAAATAATAATAATAATAAAGAAATATTATTATTATGGCGTAAAATTATTATATTATTAAATAAATATAATAATATAATTAATATTATATAAAAATATAATATTATAAATAATATATTAATATAAAATAATTAATATATTATAAAGCTCTTTATTATTGTTACCAACAAATAATAAAGGCGTAAAAAATTGTTTTTTATAAATAAAAAACAATTAATAACAATAATATTACTAATATTAAAGTTATAAATTAATATAAATACTATTTATATTAAATAAGAATTATTATGAGTAATAATAAGAGAGAAATTATTATAATAAGATGAAATAACCTACTTTTAACACTTAAGATAATAATTTTGAGTTATTTTACGCCAAAAGAATATAATACAACCTTTTCAAATTGTATTTACAATAAAAATAAAGAGAATTTACTAAATTTCTTGATTTTACGTGGAAATGAGCTTTTTAGAGAGATTTATAGCAAAAACAATTAAAGAATTGATTTAATCACGTAAAAATGGTGATTAATGACAAGATGGTCTTTGGTCTTTAAGAATATAAGAGTTTTATATTTAAAGAATAAAGAAATTACCTTTTATTTAATTGATTTAATGTTTTTGATGCGTCTGAGGGGAAAACAGAGTAAAAAGAGCTCTATTTATAGTAAATACCTCCCTCCTAGAGTCCAACAGGCTTCTAGTAGACGTGTACTGATCATATCCACTGGAATTGATCAATATTTTAAGGTTTGAGGGTGATTACATCATGATCAAACCATATTACATCATTATTACACCATTATTTAGAGTTATCACTATAACTCTAAGTGTGATGACATCAGAGGCTTGGAAGAACCCCAAATTTCGTGGATTTTATTAGTTTTAATCATAAACTAATAGTATTCACCAATTTTATCACTATTAAGACTGTTAAACTTAATTTAAGGTTACAGTATGTGATCATAACAGCTCAATTTAAGCTCAAACTTTGATTCTCAATAACTTTTAAGGTTTTCACGCTACAGCAATTCACAGAGTGAATTCTGATAGCCTGACATAACCCTATTATGCTGCCAAGAGCTTTTCATTACATCATCAAAACTCTAATTTTGATGATTTTTCTTGTAACTCATCTTTTCTGTCGAAATTCAATATTTTAAACTTCAAACCTTGATTTCAGGGGGTTATACCCTGAATTTAATAATAAAAATTACATCATTCTTCACGAATGAACTAGGAGAATCCAACTGTGTACTTTTTTTTAAGTTTGGACTACTTTCACAACAAAGTGGTCAACAGCTCTGTTGATTTTTATCAATATTTCCTCATAAGTCTTAACCTTGTTTATAATTTGCAAAATAAAGTTCATATCTGTGTTCTTACAGTAATTACGTGGTAACTTTATTTTTGGTTCATCATTCTAGCATGTATAGTTTAGAAGATATTAGCTATGATCACTGAATATATGCGTTGACCAAAAAAGTGCATATATTCAGGATAATTCCTTAAGTATTGATTTTGAGAATTAGCTTATTAATTGTTTTATGTGTGGATTTTTATGGGGAATCCACTGGTACAATTTATTTTACATGTTGTTTCATTGGTTTCTGAGATAAATAGGATTTTATGGTTTTTATAAGGTATTATACCTTATAATTCATTAAATATTGACTTTACAGATATGCCATAAAAATGGTATATGTGTATTTTTCCATGAAGAATCCAATGGTATAATTTATTAATGTTCATTCATTGGTTTTTAAGTTAAACCAATTTTAGTACCAATTTATGGTATTTTTTGTATATTTGAGTAATTATTTTTAGTGTATAATTATTCTAATTAATTTTAATATAATTATATTAAAGATATAATTATTCTGAGTATTTTTTGTGACCTTATTGGGTATGTGGTCATATCTCAAAGGCTCACACTGACGGCTGGGTAAGCTTGTTTTGAGGCCTTTTGAAACAGGTCTCAAGACTATGCTTCCCACCACAATAGGTACAAAGACCCTCTTTGATTCTTCTTTCTTTTTCAGAATTCATGAGCTTGAAATCTTTATTCAATAAAGAAGAATGGGGCTTGTCCCTCTTCTGAAAATTCTTCTTCTTCTTTTGACTTGAGCTTGAAGAATTTTGAGGATGAGAAGAACTTGACTTTGAGGCTTCTGGCTTCTTCTCTTGATGATGACTCTCTTCATTTTGCCTCTCATGGTACCTGGTATCAAGTTCCAGGGTAACGTCCATTAAGTCTTGAAGAGAGTCAATTCTTGAAGGATGGGAGGCCAATTGATCCAAAATCCTGGATGCCAATCCCTTCCTGAAATGATGGATAAGAGCTCTTTGACCCCAATCCCCGATTCTTGAGACTAAACTTCTGAAATCAGCAATGTATAAGGATACATGCCCACCTTCTTTCATTCTTAAAGAATCCAACTCAGCTTCTGCTTTTCTGACTTCATTCGGGTCACCAAATAGAGTGAAGAGTTGAGATTCAAAAAGAGGCCAAGAATTGAGAAGATAATTTGAGTCTTGATTGGTGAGATTGGAAAGATAAGGCTCAATGCATTTTGCAGCCCTGCCAATAAGAAATGATGTGGCATAGAGAAGTTTCTTTCTGTCTTGAGAGAAATTTGCCGGATCATTATGGAATATCAATTGACAAGACTGAATGAAACTTCTAACTTTGAAGGGCTGAGTCCCATCAAAGCATTCCGGTGCCTTCATAGATGTAGTCTTGAAGGCTGGTGGTCTTGATGCTTCAGAAGATGAAGCTGCTTGAAGATTGGCCATAATCTGAGTCATTTGCTGCATGATGGCCAATAGAGATGGTTCAGACTGATGAGAGACAGGCTGATTAGACTGGGCGAGAGTTGGCCTTCCAGTACCTTGGGATGCTTCCACCGGAGCAGGAACACCTTCAGTACCATCAGACTCTTCCTCTTCCACAGAATTCTCCTCCTCCTCTTCACCATCTTCACCTGGACCTTTGAAAATAGTCCTTGAAGTTCCTGGGAATTGGCGAACTACTCCTGAAAATGAACTTGATCTTCTGGGCCCTCTTCCTTCCTTCCTGGACGGTGCTGCTCCTTCCATGCGGGGTCCTCTATCTAATTGGGCCCTCAGTTGAGGAACTGCTGGGGTGCCATCTAGAGGAGCTCTTGGAGTTGGAGTGAGAACAGCTTGAGCTCTGGCCTGAGATATTGTCTGTCTTGCTGGAGGTGAATGTTGAACAGGCATGATAACAGGAATAAAATCAAATTAAATGAATAAGAATCAAGATTTGCTTGAAGTGAAAAGAGTCAACAATCAAATCTTGAGGAAAATTAATGAATCAAAATGAAAATCTTCAAGTACGTCAATAAATCAAAATCAAATGAAGTCTTGAAGTCAAAAAATCAATGAATCAAATCAATCAAAATCAAAATCTTGCAGAAAATCAATCAATCAAAATGAATTCTTGAGGCAAAATCAGTTTATGTCAAAATTCTTGATGTGAAAAATCAGCAAAATCAATGAAATCTTCAGGTCAATCAATTTTCTTGAGGTCAATATCAAATATGTCAAATCAATCAATCAATCAAAATCAAGTGAATTATTCTTTAAAAACCCAAATTCTTGAAGAATGAATCAATTATGAATCTTGATGTGAATAACGTGTCTGAATATCTTGATGAAAAATTTGAGAATCAAAGAAAATCAAGATGAAGCCTGAATTATGAATGAAATGAAAATTCGATTATTTGAAAAGATTCTTAAAACAATAACAAAAATAAAATTGGGTCAGCTTTCAATTTTCAAAATGAAGAATTAATGAAAGAAAATTGAGAGATGACAATGAATCATTAAGTTCATAAGCGTAAAAGAATCATAATTTTGATGAAATGAGTGAATGAAATTATAAAGGAAGAATGAACAGAATGAAAAAGAAATTATGAGTTAGTTAATATAATGTCACAGGGGCTCTACTGGAAATACAAGAGTGGCCTGGCACTCAGCAATCAGGGAACTCACTTGGAAAACTCCAAAGAATAAAGAAATAAAATAATAAGAATGGATTCCTCTAAAAGATATGCAGCTACAAGATGAGATGCAAAGAGGAAAGGGAAGCCAATTGGCCAAAGAGCCAACCAAGTAAGTCCTTAATCACTGTTTCAACCTGCCAAAAATGAATAATGGAATTAGTAAGGATATGACCACCAAACATCCATTGACAGGCAAAGAAAGAGAAAGAGAAAGGTGCTAAATGACTGACTTAATAATATCAGTATTTGCTTAACTAAAATGAAAAGAAAATAAAGATAAAATAAAATCAAAGTATATTAATTAACTGGGGAAAAACCCCCCAGGGTGGAAAGGGTAGCCGGTATATGTGAAAAGTTGGGAGCTTGAGCTCTTCAGGCTGAAAACTGATCTGTATTGATCCTTGAGGCTGTATTGATTGTTTTGGGAATTGATACAGCTGGCTAATATTGAAATTGAATTGGGTTGAATGAACTTCCCATGCTTGGAAATGAAATACAGTTCTTGGTGGATCCAGACTGTATTGAAATGAATATGGTTGCCAAGATGGATTGAGTGGAGCTTTGACACTTGACAGCTTCTTTTGGCACTGCCTTTTGAATACACTTTGAGAATGAATTGACAGTATTCCATTGGAAGGAATACTTGGAGTGAGAATAACCAATGACTGCTTGATTTGATTCCTCTGACGGATTGGGTGCCTTGATGACGTGATGAGATGATGGAATGTTGAAATGACCATTTGATATTGCCACCATTGAATTGCTGTTGAAAAATGATTTACAATGATATATAAAATCATTTATGGCATATTGGTTCATTGGCAAGAAGATTACGTCCAAAGGTCTTGAGATGGAAAGGCAGAGGGGAAAATGATGGGTGTGATGGCTTCAGAGCTTGGAAAGGTGTTTCTGGGCCCTTTGGGGTTTTTGGCCACTTTTGGGTTCTGAGCCAAAAACTGGCCCAAAAGGCGGGAAAGTGTCTTTTGGACACTTTGCGTCAAAGTGCGCAAAAATGAGCAAAAATGCGCAAAATGCGCAAATGCGCAAAGTGCGCAAAATGCACAAAAAGTGTGCAAATGCGCAAAAATGTGCAAATGCGCATTATGAGCCCAAATGGCCAAAAACAGCCATTTGGGCCATTTCCCCTGGTTTTGAGGGAAATGACTAGAAATACCCATTTGGGCATAAATTGCCGCTATGGGTTCTGGATTGAGGTGAAGGGCCATGAAGGCTCCAAAACACAAATGGCCATGAAAGGTCCATAAGATGATGACGTGGCCAGATTGGCCACTGGTGATAGATATGGCCAATTGGCCATAAGAGAACTATGGCTTGATATGCCATATGGGGATCCAAGGAGGTGAATTGCCATGGTTGTGACATATATTTATGTTCCCATTCAATGAGTTTCAAATCCAACCTTCTGGAATATCATGAGCATCCACAAATTCAATATGCACTCCACTGAAAATCCCTAACTATCCTAGTCCTCTTGAAAGAACCAGTGCAATTTGGCCTATTATGACCTTGCAGGAAGTGAAAATACCAATTTCCTGCAATGCCCCTGCATTTTCTATTCATGGGCACAACACACCTGCGTGTGGTCAATGCAGGCAAAACTGCCTGACTGAGTTTCCCTCATGTTGAAGTATTTAAAATGGCGTATGGAGGCATGCCTCTGTACAAAAGGTAGTTATTATTTTCATTCATACTGAGGCATACGGGTAGTAGGATAGGTAGTCAGAATTATCCAATTGATAAATCACTTTCTAAAATTTAATGAAAATCTATTTGATACAAAGCTACTCTAAAATGGGTCAATACTGGTTGTAAGTTTAGCTGACCTGGGTACATTCAATGTGACCTCTTCATTTGAACCAAGTCCGCCCTTCTCCACCCAAGCATCACCAAAATCTAAAACCAAGAATCGTGAAAATTCAAATCTAAGAGGTACAGTGATGGTAAAAGACTCCAATGAGAAGAAACTCTGATTCAGTAAGCTACGTATATACTTATTTGTATGTAGCCACACTGGCTCTACTAGAATTTTACCCTCTGAAAGTCTTTTAGAAATGTCAATGAGTGATAAAGCCCCTTTCACTGAGCTTGTTCTCCAGTCATTTGAGCATGCCATCAAACCAAAACCCCTGCCCCACAGAATGCAGCTAATATACCATAGCATATTTGACTTATTCCAAGATTCTTGTGACATGCCAAAAGATCTTTGATGGCCTCTTTTTTTTGAACTTGTGAGTTTGCCTTTCATGCTGTAGACTTTGACCTTTCTATGTGGAGGTACCATGTTGTATGCAATCATCAAGTGCATAAATGTATCCATTAGATCTTTAAGTTCTTGTGCGGCTTTGTTGATATCTCATTTTCAGCCCCGCCACCTTCAATGATAAGTTGTGTTTCACGTTGCTTTGATTTACCCAAGCAGGAGGTAAGGTATTCAACTGCACCCTGTTTGAGTAAAAGAGGATTGGCGGAATGTGTTGTTGGTGCCACATATGGTTTGAGTGCAAGGACATCATATGAGACTAAACTAATGAATTCAAACATAAAATTTGCCCAAAAATGTTCAATTGGATGGGAGGGGTAAAGAAGACTATGAACCATTTTGAAGAAGGAGTTTTCAGATGTTGGGAGATTATCTGGAATTCTTGCTGATTTCTTCATTAATTTGAGATTCCAAATGTTATTTTTAAGAAATTCTTTGGTTTATGTTGCCTTAAAAAAATTTTACCCTATATATTACAATGTATATCACTTGAGTCATCAGCCAAATCATAATGTATAATTCACAAAGATAAAAATTACCTGAAATCTCAAGCTCCACAAGCCAGGCCAACATTTGAAGCTCTTGCTTACTGATTACCTTAATACCAACAGGCAGGAATGTATCAGCATCATTTTTTGGTAGATTGACCCATCCATTTTTGTAAATATTATTGATATTCTCAAGCCCTCTTTTCCATTAATCTTGAGTAACATTGGAATGATAATTCAAAATCACTTGAAACTCTTCAATGTGGGCCAAAAATGTACCTGGATCATTAGCAGAGGATGACACCGCAGGCTCAGGGTCAGGCATTATATCATTCATATCTGAAACAATGGTATCATCTTGAATTTTCTCCCTTTCTTCAAATGCTTGAATATTTTGACAAGAGGAGGGAGGGGTTTGATCATAGATTGTTTCATTGAGAATGGGGGGCTTTCAGTATGCAGAGGTTCATTATCAATATGGTCCACTTCAACATTGATCATGTCATCACCTTGATCCAGGTAATCTTTTGCGGCTTCAAAAGTACAGTGTTTTTTGTGGGTTTTGTTGGTCACATTTATATGTGGTCTTTTTCCTAAACCTTTGCCTGGAACTCCAATTACCACTTGAGATCCTTCAGGTGGAGATTCTCCCACCTCCATACCTGTCCACATATTGTAGGAAGCAACTTTTATCAGTTTTTTTTTGAATTAGTAATGGACTTGTGGTTCAAATCCATCTTGAGGAGGCTCATTGCTTCATCAATCTTTTGATTTACATAATCAGGAATTTAACTATATTTTTTAATTTTTTTCCAGCCATGGGATTGTTTGAGCAATGTTTGAGAAAAATTGCTCCTTGGATACAATTTCAACCTCCCCACTGCAGATTATGTCATCTTGCCCAGCATCCCCTGTTGGTGCACAAGTTTTAACATCCTTTTCCTTCTCATAGCTTTTCAAATTAGGCTTTTGAGAGCTTTGGAGCTGAGCTGAAATAAAGGTTATGACACAATATCAGATTTTGATAGAGTCCAAATATTGAATATTGATTCATGCTCACATTCTGGAAGAGCTGGTGAATCTTGATTATTTTCATGTGACTGGCTCTCTACTTCAATGCCTAATTCATGACTACTGACAATATCAAAGATTTTACTTCCACTGTCTGGGGCTGAAGTTCTTTGTTCATTGAATTCAGTTTAATTCCCCGGGGTTTGCCACATTGCTTGGGGCATAGTGGAGGTAGTTTATTAAGTAAATAGATGGTGATGGGTTGATTGAAAATTCAAGAATAAAAAGCTCAAAACTGAAGAAAAAAAGCAAGAGTTCTGAAAATGGTGGAAGTAAAATAAGTTTAAGATAATTGATTATTTTTTAGGTAATATCAATATTGGAGAATTTTGGAAAGCTTTCAAGAAGTTAAATATCAATTCAAATCAGTTCAATAGTTAGTGAAATTTCTAGAAAAAAGACATTTTAGAACCACAAACTGACCAATGAAAACCTGTCCATCAACAGCATTGGAACATTCCATCAATATCAATTTAAGTTGTATTTCATGGTCACAGCCATGGAGACAGGCAGGGCATTACAATTTGTTACTAATGGAAAATCTACCAACACCTAATTAGCAAGGAATTTCATGGAAGATTCACCAAATACAGTTTCAAACCTCAATACAGCTCAATACAGGATTTACCATATACAGGCCTTCCCTCCATACAGGTGCAAACACCTGTATTGCTTCAAATAACTGTATTGGATACACCAATACAGTTTAAAATCTCAAACACCGGTTCTTCAATCATACAGTCATGGTTTCTCAACACTCAAACTCCAGGATGGAATTTTTTCACATATACTAGCCCCCTTTCACCCACCTGGGGGTTTCCCCCAGTTAATTAAGATATTTGATTTATTTATTTAATATTATATTATTCCTTATTCAAAAGTATTATTTAAACAATTATTAAGCTATTATTTGCCTTTCCACACCTGTTCAGTAGAGTCCTGGTGGTCATATCCGTATTAATCCTTTTCTATTTTCTGAAGAGGTTGAAACAGTGATTCAGGATTATTTGTGGTTGGCTCTTTGTTATTTCTTTTGGTTTTATTTCATATCTTTGAATACTAATTCTTTATCAGTAGGAATTTTATATCTTATCTTATTTCTCTTATCCTTTGAGTACTTCCTTTGAGCCCTCCATAAGTAAGTCTGTTCACTGAGTGCCAGGCCCTTTTCATTTAGAAGAGCCCCTGTGACATTATCTTAATTAACTCATAGTTTCTTCTTTTTCTTCATTTATTATTATTCATTTCTCTCAATATCAATTATGATTTTTATGTTCTTATGATTTTTTATAATTTTATTATCTCTCATCAAGCTTCATCTCTTTCATTTTATTCAAATGAAATTGATTCTCTTTCTCATTTCTTAAATTTTGCTAACCATTTCACTTTCTTATTAATTCTCAATCAAATTTTGTTTTCATTTTCTGTCTGAATTCAGGTTCTTCTATCAGGTTTAATTGATTGGGATTTGGGATTAATTGATTAATCATTTCAGGAGTTTTATGGAATTGGGGCTATCATTGTTAATTTGAAATTCTCAAGAATTATTCATTGATTCATCTGATTATTCAAGAAGTTGACTTTACCTCAATATTCTGATTTGATTTAATTGATTGATCTGATTTGATTCCTTAAGATACCTAATTTCTCCTCAAGATTTGATTTAATTTATTGATTTGAAGTTTATTCCTCAAGAAATTGAATTGATTCTGCAAGATATTGATTGAATTCCTCAAGACATAATCAATTTTATTTTGAATTGAAGTGATTGACTTTATTTGATTTATAGATTGACTTTATTTAACTTATTGATTGAAATTGATTATTCATAAGAATTTGACTTTGTCACATTCATCCTTCAAGATTTATTCATATTAATTCACTTCAAGACTTTTGATTTATTTCTCAAGTTCATCAATATTCTCATTTGATTGATTTGTTAAAGCCTTGTTTATTCTGAAGTATCATCAAATTTTATTTTGTTTCTTCAATAATGCCAGTTCAGCATAGCCCTCCAGCCAAGAATACAAGATCTCAAAGACATCAAGCTGTTCTCACTCCAACAGCAAGGGCTCCTCTTGACCGCACACCATCAGTTCATCAACTGAGTGCAAATTTGGACAGAGGACCACCAATGGAAGGAGCAGCGTCCTCCAGAAGAGGAGGTTTGAAGTCAAGAAGATCAAGATAATTCTCCGGCTTGTTGGATGGCTATCCAAGCATTTCTCAAGGGCCTAGAAGCAGATCAGGGGAAGCTGAAGATGAAGAGGGGGTGGAGTCTGTGAAAGATGAGGAGTCGGAAGAAAGTGAATTAGCAGCTGACTTGGCAGGTGCCCCTGAGGCTTCTGAAGCTCCAAATCTAGCCCTTCTAATCAACCTCTTTTCTCTCAAGATAAAAAAAACTTTCTCAAAATGATGGAGCAGATGACTCACTTCATGGGACAAATAACTCAAGCAGTTGCCCCAAGGGACACTTCAAAAGCCCCAGCATTCAATAATTCATCAATGAAAGCACCTGATTCCTTTGATGGTACTAAAGCTTATGAATTGAGAGGAATTATTCAATCTTGTCAATTAATTTTTCATAATTACCCAGAAAACATCTTCTCTGACAGGAAGAAGTTTTTGTACGCAGCTTATTTTCTCACTGGTAGAGCTTCAAAATGGATTGAACCTTACCTCTCAAATGTCTCCAATTAAGACCCTTCTTATCTACTCAATAACTGGAAGTTATTTGATACCCAGTTATTCACTCTGTTTGGTGACCCTAATGAAGTCAGGAAGGCTGAACAAGAGTTAGAAAATCTCAGGATGAAATGAATGGTCAAGTTTCCTAGCACATAGCAGATTTCAGAAGCTGAATGTCAAGAATGGGAGACTGAGGGGAAAGGGCCTATATTCATGTGTATAGAAGAGGCTTGGCATCAAGATTGCTGGACCAATTGGCTTCTTGCCATGTAAACTTTGATAGCCTTCAAGAACTCATGGACATCACTTTGGAATGCAATACCAGGTACCATGAGAGGCAGAACAAAAAGGGTGGTCATCAAGAGAAGAACCCTCCAATCAGTGGATCCAACTCCTCTAAGCCTCTCCAAAGTTCATCATCAAAAAAGCCTTATCACAGGAAGAATAAGAAGGAGAAGAATTTTCAAGTGTCCAAAAAGAAGCCTCATGCTGCTCTCCTCACTAAGGACAACAAAGTGATTGGTTCTGAAAAGGAGAGGAGGATTAAAGAGGGCTTATGGACTTATTGTCTTGGCAAGTACCCAATTGAAAAATGCTTCAAGAGGCCTGAAAATAGGCAGGGTTCATCAAGAGGCTTCCCTAGCAATAAGGGAAAAGCCTTAGTGGGGATCATCATGTGTTCAATGGTTCTCATATATTTCCTTCAAGAGTACAATTGTGCACTTTGAATACTAGTGTCAAGAAATCTTTGAAATCTCTTATTTTCTCCTCTCTCTCTGATATTTTTGATAGTATTATCATTGATTCTTGTGCTACAAAATCTTTTATTGGAAAGAATTCTGTTCTAAAGTACTCATTGACCATGTCAGAACTCCTTGAAAAGATTCCTGTTTTCATTTTGGATTCAAATTAATCCACTTCCCTGTTCATCACACATTATACCAAGTGGGTTGTTGACTTGCCTTCATTCCCAACCTTTGAATGGGATTTCTTGATCATAGATTCACCCAAGGGAGAAGACCTAATATTGGGCTATGATTTTCTTTACCATTTTCATCCCATTATTGATTGGAAAAATGAATTGATCACCTATTATTCTAGCCGTAAGGATTCTAGTGGTATTACTCCTTCTAGTAGTAATGACTTTTACACTCCTTTCAACAGTGTTACTCTGGTTGGTGAACTTAAGACACCTTCCCTTCCTCCTTCTGTCCATATCCCTTCCATCATTCCCACTCAGTCATTACCTTCATCAAGAGATGAAGTCATCAAAGAGATAAAAGATGTTGGAGAAGATGTTGCTATATCTTCACCTCATCTCTTTCAAGGTGATATGGACCTTCCCACTTTATCTTTTCATGCCACCATGGAGGAGCATTGGGATGAGGAGGAAGATCCAGAAGAGATCAAAATTGTGCTGAAGGTAGTCCATCCTTCTTATCACCAATATTTTGATGTATTCTTCAAGGTGAAAGCAGAGAAACTTCCTCCACACAGCGCCTGTGATCATCATATTGAGCTGGAGGTCCTTCTACCTCCAGTTGGTTTTATCTACTCTTTATCAAAGAATGTGTCAGAATCACTACAGGCCCACATTTCAGAGAATTTAGAGAAGGTTTTCATCAGGACAAGCTGCTCTTCAACAGGAGCACCTCTCTTTTTTGTTAAGAAAAGGGATGGTGGCCTTTGTTTGTGTGTTGACTACTGCAAATTTAATGCTCCAACTAGGAAGAACAGGTATCCTGTTCCTCCAATGAATCAGCTCCTTACCATCTTTAACAGTTCTATTATCTTCTCCAAAATATATTTGCATGGTGCTTATAATCTCTCAAAAATCAAAGAGGGGGATGAGCACTTAACTGCTTTTAGAACTAAATATGGTAGTTAAAAATATTTTGTTATGCCGTTTGGCTTGACCAATGCCCCTGCTTCATTCCAGAATCTTGTGAATGATATCTTTGCAGATTTCTTGGATATTTTATATTTTAGTCTACTTATATGATATGAGGGTCTTCTCTAGTTCTGAGGAGGAACATGTCAAACATGTGGCCTCTGTCCTCCAAAGACTGGGGGACAATAGTTTGTTTGCTAAACCTCAAAGTGTGTATTCCATGCCTCAAGTGTGGAATACTTGGGCTATGTTGTTTCAGGTGAAGGCCTTAATATGGATTCTTCCAAAGTTCAGAAAATCCTAAATTGGCCTCAGCAAAAGAACATCAAGGCACTTCATTCTTTTCTTGGCTTTGCCAGCTTCTATCGTTGATTCATTAAAAATTACACCAAAACCTCTCTGCTCTCACTTCCCTCCTTGAGAAAGATTCTCCCTTCATCTTCAATGAGGAAGCTCTTACGCAGTTTCAAATACTCAAAGAAGCTTTCACTACTGCTCCTATCCTATCCCATTTCAATCCTTCTCTGCCAGCTATTGTAGAGACTGATGCTTCTGATTATTCCTTGGGTGCTGTACTGAGTCAGGTGAATGACTCAGGAAAGCATCCCATTGCATTTGATAGTCACAAACCCCTCCCAGCTGAGCTCAACTATGAAATTCATGACAAGGAACTCCTTGGCATTGTTTGGGTCCTCAAGCGCTGGAGAGCCTTTATTCTTTCTCTTTCTGATTCCTTTGCTTTCTTGAAAGACCATTCTTCCCCTCAATATTTTATGTCTTCCAAAGTCCTTACTTGTCTTCAATCCTGTTGGGCAGAGTTTCTCTCTAAATATCACTTTTCTATCACTTACTACCCAGGCAAAGTGACTACTTTACCAGAGGGCTTATCATGTTGGGACAACATGTACCCAGAGAGGGGGGTGGAATTAATCAGCAATCATCCTTCAAACTTTCATCAAGTTCTCAAGGAAAATGAAATTAATGAGTCAAGGTTCTTCTCAATTAGAGTTGAATTGTTCTCAGATTTAGTTGATCAAATTCAGAAGGTAGTATGGCAAGAAAAAGATTATAAGGAAATTCTCAAGAAATCAGAAAGAGGTGAATCAGTCTCAGATTATTATCTTGTACCTAAAGCCAAATTGTTATTATTCAAAGATACTGTAGTCATCCCAAGCAATCATGAACTTCAATTGGATATTCTTCAAAAGCATTGTGGGAACTCCTTTTGGTGTGGGCTGAAATAAGGCAGTACCCTGAGGGGTAAATTATTGGTAAGGCTGTTTTCAATCTCAGAATTGTCCAAAGGTGTATTATCTCCCCCTCTAAATAATACTGAATAGTCAGCCTTCAGAGAATCACAAAATAGAATAAAATGTTTGGCTTTAACAGATAGAGAATACTAATCAGCAGTCTCTAAATCAGACCTATCAATAACACTCCAGTAAAAACTCTGATTTAAAACTAAAAGTTTCTAATTAAATAGAGACTAAGATTGCTTGTTTTTTTAATAAAGGTAATTATAATATATATTTTTTTCTGTTTTTCTGTTTTAATAATATTTTATTTTATTTTTTTTCTTGTATGTTTATTATAATGATTTTTATATTAATACTAATAATAAGACCACTGGATTTGATTTTTTAATAATTACTTTTAATACTGAGTTTATATCACTTCTAGTTTTCTTTTAATAATCCTAAGCTTCTGAGCAAGGCTACTAAGCTTTCACTACAGCTATAATACTATTGTTCAACAATACTAAGCTACTGAGAAAGGCTACTAAGCTTTTCCCTATGGTTATACTACTATTCTTCAACAATACTAAGCTACTGGGCAAGGCTACTGAGCATTTTACAGCTAAAAATACTACTACTAGGCTAGATATCCTGCTAGTTCAGGGATGGTTGTGATCCTGGATAGTGGGAACTTTTTCCATGATGATTGGAAAAATGGGGGAGACAAGACCTTCATTTATACCTTTTGGGCCTCCATAGAGCTTCTCAAAACAGGGTACTTAGAAAAAATCATATTTGAGAGGTTTTAGCTAGTGAGATGTGTAGTTTTGGTGTAGCAATGTGATATGCGCTTTAAGTTCTGACCCATGAGATTTTGTTGTCAAATCAATTGGTGATTATATGTATGCACCTGGAATCAATTTGATCAATTTGAATTCTGATCAATCAGATGTTGTTATTATTCTGATGTAATTTGGATGTTAATTCAATCAAATTATTTTCTCATAAGTTTTGAATGATTTGTGGTTTGTATTTCAAAGTATTAGTCAGCTTCTGTGCAGTTGATTTCCAACTTATGGGTTAGGTTAAAAACAATTTGTTGAAGAAAATTTTCTGTTTTTTTAAAAAAAATAATCTCCTTGAAACTTCCACGACCAATAATCTTGAAATTGCCTTTAATGTGGCTTGAACTAGCCACATGACCAATCCAGAGGTGAACAGATCCTCTTTGTCAATCGAGACGGAAGAGTTTTCTTTTTCTTTTTTAAGTCCAGAATTGTAGCTTTTTCTGTAGTAATAACTTCTTTCCCTTTTCTATTTATCTTCAAAAATATTGTATATATTGAATTCTATTTTCTAT
Organism: Austropuccinia psidii; assembly: GCA_023105745.1. Taxonomy (NCBI): domain Eukaryota; kingdom Fungi; phylum Basidiomycota; class Pucciniomycetes; order Pucciniales; family Sphaerophragmiaceae; genus Austropuccinia; species Austropuccinia psidii. The sequence goes on along the minus strand of JALGQZ010000004.1, from coordinate 24,693,818 downwards.
TTATTTATTTATTTATTATTATTATTTTTTTGGTAAGCTTGGAACTGATACTAATGGTATGGAATACCACATCCTCCTCTCTATTTAATGCTGTCCCCGGCATTTCAGCTGAAAAGCTTGCCAGTATGAATCATATTCATTTTGTTCAATTTTTTTCCCTCCAATATTGACTCTTCATCTTTTATTTCTTCACCGCTTTAATTTTCTGACTCTGAACTTGATTTAAATTTCTTTCCTCTGGGATAAAGCCTCTTGATGTGACTTGCTGAAAGTTCTCTTGTAAGCTTAGTGCCATCCAATTCTTCAAGCTCATAAGGTCCATTATTAATTTGATTGATAACTCTATAAGGTCCACTCCAACAGTTCTTTAACAGTAAACCCCACTGTGAATCAAGTGGCATATTCTAAACTAATACCCAGTCCCCTGGTTCAAGTGGATTTCTCAGTCTATGTGCCATCTTTTTGTCCAAATGTTGAACTGATTTTTTGTCTTGAATCTCTTAATTCCTCTACTGCTGCTAATTTTTTTTCCTCTTTTGCTGCAATCTGCATGGTTCTTTCTCCCAATAGGTCTTCTGTTCTTGATATCTTATTCCATTCAATGGCTAGATATGTATTTGTTTCAATATCAATTGGCAAAACAGCTTTCTTACCAAATGGAAGCTCAAATTGTGAGTATCCTGTTGTTGTTTATGTTGAAACTATATCTGTCAAAGTTACAATTGTTGAGTATTCTTTCCATTTGGATCCATTTTCACCATACATTTTTACAAAGGCATCTTTCAATTTCTTATGTCCTCTTTCAACCATTCCTTGTGATTCTGGGTAGTAAGGTGTAGTTATTATTATTATTGATCCTGCTCTTTTGACTTCTTCTTTTAGTTCTTTTTCAAATTCTGCTTCTCCATCAACTGTCACTTCTTTTGAAGCTCCATACCTACAAATCCATTCTGAGACTGATTTTGCAGTTAGCCTTGTTAATGCACAGTTTCTGGCCATCCTGAAAAGTCATCTCTTGCTACCAATAAATATTTCCATCTTCCTGCCTTAATATGGACTGCATCCATGCTGACTCTTTCAAATAAAGTTTATGTTTCAGATATCTTTTCTTCTCCTTTTTGTTGCAAATGACTCCTTTTTTTGACATTCTTGACATGATTTGACCCACTCCTTGACTATCTTTTTCATTCCTTCCCACAAATATCTTTTCTTGATTCTCCTGTATGTTTCATTTTCCCCTCTATGCCCCAATTCTTCATGCATTTTCTCTAGTATCTGTTTCTGACCTTTTTCATTGTATCAAACTATTTTTAGATGTTCTTGATTTCTTCTTTTCAGCTGCCCTCCTTATTAATAGAAATTCACTTATCTTCTTTTCATTTTTTTGAAGTATTCTTCTCCAATAATTTGTGGCTTTTGAAAAGTATTCAAATATTCCTGAATATCTTTTCCAAATCATTCCTATTTTATTGAAGTTTCAATATTACTTTTATTTCCTGATAATTTTCCCACTTTGCTTGTATTTACTTCTTTTAGGCCAAATCCTTGATGAAGTTTGATCCAATTTTCCTCTTGGTCAAAATCATTCCTTTCACTTTCTTCTTTGTCTTCTCCCTTTGGTCTTCTGGATAACCCATCTGACATAGTAAATGTTTTCCTTGTTTGTGTACAAGATCAAATTAGAAAAGTTGAATCAATGCCACCCATCTTGTCATTGGTGCATTTGGTAGGCAAAGTGTTTTGATCATTTCTATTAAAGCATTAGCATCTACTTGAAGCTCAAAGTGTTATCCAAATAATATTGTTTGAATTTTCTTGAGTATTCTTGCTACACCACACAGTTCCAATTTTGGTTTAAAATATTTGGATTCTAGCCTGGAAAATGTCACTGATTAATATAGTACTGGTCTATCCTTTCCATTCTCATCCTCCTGCACAAGAACTTCACCAGCTGCAATATAACTTGAATCTATGGCTAATTTTATTTTCCCCTACTCTTTATCAAAATTTAATTTCCACAAAGTAATTTCTTCTCCTACTATCTTCAAGAGTTTTATAAAAGCTTTTTCACATTTTTCATCCCATTTCCACAATACATCCTCCCTTGTCAATCTTCTCAATGGTTCTGCCAATTGTGAAAAGTACTTGATAAATATTCTGCCATATGCACATAGTCCTAAGAATCCGCTAAGTTCCTTCTTTGTTGTTGGTCTAGGCCAGTTTTGTATCTTGTTTATATTCTGTTTTGAAATATTTCTTCCTCCCAAAGACACAACACGCCCCACAATATCAAGTGCTGGAACACAACATGCAAATTGTCATCCTGAAGCTGTGAGTCCTTCCTCTTCTATCCTGAAAAGTATTCTTTCTAATGTTACTTCATATTCCCAAACAAATCTTCTTATGAGTGGATTCTCCTTCAATGTTTTGTGCTGATATTTTGATCTGTGTCTTTTAATTCATCCATCATTTATAAATATTCCAAGGTGCTCTGGTATATTCTCCTGAAGTATCCAAGTCATTTGTGCTTTCTGAACTGCCACAGAGGTTGTTTCTCCTTGAGGTAGTCCTGTAATCTGAAGTCTTCCAAGTGGTGTTTCAAATGTTTTCAGTGTTCTTGTGGTAATATCCAGTTCTCTTTCATAATATCCTCACATAATATCTCCTAAGCCATAACATGCTCTTCCTGAAAGTGATCCTACAAACTCATCAACATTTGGTGGTGATCCTGCATCTTTTATTATTGCTTTATTGAGGTCTTGAAGGTCATGAACTATTCTAAGTTTTCCATTGGGCTTTTCCACACAAAATACTGGTCTTTTATAGCTTGTTGTTGATTCTTCATAGATTCCTGTACATATTATTTCTCTGACTAGTTCAATAAACTGAGGTGAAGTTGATTTTTGTATTGGTATTGGTTTGTTTTGCCATGGTTCATGTGGTATAACTGGTATTTTATAAGGTTTTCCATAAGAATGTTTTAGTACACCTCTTTCCTATTCACAAAATTCTATAGCCTTTTGCCTTAGTAATGGAACTTTTTTCAATAAATCAATTGCTTCTTATGATAACTATCCAGATGGTCCAAAGTGTATTATAGAAATTCTTTCTTCTGTAACTTTTGATGTTTCAAAAAATAGAGGTGCGTTAGGTGATAGGTCTGTTTCATATGGATTGCTTGATAATTGAGGTCTTTCCAAAGGTGGATTCAGATTATGAGGCTCAGCTTCATTGACTGGTCTAACCTTCTTGAGTACTGACTTATACCTTACAGCATTGGCTTGAGCTTCCATGATTATTAGTCTGGCTTAAGGTATCAATTGATAATAATATGATTATTTTTATTCTTTATAATTTTTTTAGTTGAAATGAAAACAGGCTCTTCAGTGTCTTCTTTTCTGTTTTCTCATAATTAAATTTGAGCTTTAGTTTTAAGTCATGCAAGGACTTTACCTCTAGGTGGATAAAACCCAGTATATATTAGGTGTACCAAATCCTGCAGTCTAATTTCATACAAGGACATTTGTGAACCCTAGTGCTTATTTTACTGTCTTACTTGAAGCTTTCATTATTCTATTATTCACTTTTGCTTTACTCTTGATATCTTCTTTTTTTTATTTACTTGGTTCCTGGATTTTACTTGCATATTCAGCCCTCTGGTGCGCTACCTGTGGAGTTTGAGTCATACAAGGACTAACTTTAGCCTTCTATTTGATCTGTTCTTTTATCCTTTATGTTAATAAAGACCCCTTTTCTTTATTTTTTAATGGAAAAAATAAAAGAAATTTTTTTGTATTTTTTATGTTTGGAAAACATTTTATATTGAAAATGTTTTTTTTAAAGGAGGAATTAAATTGGTGAGTAATTTTGAATGCAGTTTCAATTTAATTAGTGATGTTATATTTTGAAATGGTGTACACCCCTGACAATTGAGTGATGTGGGGCACTCTGCATCACACTGTTGTCCTCCTCAATTATCACATCAAATTCCTTTGTTTTCTTCCAGCTCAATTAAATGATGGTGAGTCCTTTCACCATCTTTTCTAATACTTTCTTCTGTTCAACTCATTGAAAATGAAGATTATCACTCAATATATTTTTCCCATTAGCTCTTTCAGATTATTAGCTCTATTTTATTTTCCTAAAACTTACCATTAATTTGAATCGCTTTTCAACTCATTATTATGTTGATCCAGATGCCCCTCTCACCAAATCTCATCCTGGTGTTGTTATTGAGCAGCAAAATTGTCAAATTTCTATCTTGCAGCAGCAACTTCAACAATCACAAACTGCATATCAAGATATTCTAGAAAAAATCAAATCCCTTGAAGTAGATAAACAAAAGAAAGCTCCAAAAAGTCAACTTCCACCTTTGAATCTATATAAGAGCTCAAAATTACCTGTAAAAAAATCAGACAATTGTTTGCACAAGTCAAACCCACATAAATTAAATAGAGTCAAAACACGTCCAGATTTTCAGTATATGAATGTCAGTATGAATCTTGCGTAAAATAAACAAATAAAGAGGACATATGACTGACCTATTTAAGCATCCATATTTAGGAGTACTTTTATATCCATATCACAGCTCTTTGGGATATGGTTCATTAACATTCGATTCCCATTGTTCCAAGAATTTCTACGCTCAAGGAGTTCAGAAATTGCTGCAGAAGTGCTGAGGAAATCAAAAAAATGGCTGAAAGTGATACAAGTGTATTACTCATTCCTCAAAGCAAAATTTTAACACTGAAAGGAGTTCATCCTGGATCAAGGAAGGTCGGGAGAGGTATAGTGAAAATCAATGAATTTTTTTATTTTATATATTCAGGTGTTGCTTTATAAATTGGGGATTAGTCAGTGGGCCCCAAATATCAAAGAAGAAAGTGACATGTTATACAATGAAGCCTGTTAAATAAGTGCTATTCAAAGATTTCGTAAAGTTTCTATTGGTGGTGCCTATGAGAACATGAATATCAATCTGCGCTACCTTAATGAGATTAAGTTGCTTCACGACACATATAATCCCTATTTTCATTACTCTATGGCTCAGGATTTCAAGAAAGAGATGAAAGAATGCAGAAAGCACAGAAAAGATCAAGAAAAACGTGCAATACAACTATCAAGGAAACATGTAAGATATTACACTGAATCTCTCCCTTTTTCTGTTTACTGATAAAAACATATGACAGCTTTGTGATATTCATTACAGATTTAGGGTGGCAAACAATTTTCCAAAGAGATACTTAGAAATATTATCCAAACAAGATGCTCATAGCAATGATAAGTACATATCAAACAATACCTATAAAACCAAGAAACTTGTCTTTTGTTCAGATAATGCAAACAAATTTATGAGACAAGTTGATGAGGTAATCAAGAGAGCAGAAAGGATTAAAGGCAAGGGATCAAGAAGACAAATCTGGATTGAAGTTGATCTACCTGAGGTTTCATCATTTTCTCAACCTCCCAAATGCCTTCCAATAGACGTCTACGATTCAAAATGGTTCAATGATTGCCCCATCGGTGGAAAAATGGTGTTGGCTGATTCCTTCAAAGTTGCCTTCTTACCCAATGCCTCTCAATCTATTTGTGGTATACAGCATTCAGATGAAAGTCTTAGTGACCACGAATTCACAGAGAAGTATTGGAAAAAGTGCACTGCTTCTTATGACCTTTCACACAAAATTTCAAAGGAAGATGATGAATCTAAAAGAATTGAAGATTATTCGGAACGTGATGAGGAGATTGCAGCAGATGACAATGAAGAGGAATAAAGTCAAGAAGAATTCAATCATGTTTTGGATTTTGATACACCTATGGCTCATGGAGAAGATCCCAGTAAATTTGTTGTTGGAGGGTCAAGTTTCTTATCACGGCATGAGTGGAATAGGGATTGGTAATATTAATTGCTCATTTAGTAGAAAGTGTGTTTTTTGAAACAAATTCATCCTCTTTCATAGTATTTTGTGTATCTTATGTGTTTTATTTCTTGAAATCTGTATATCGTTTCTTATTTTGAGAGTTTTATTGATTGGTAATACATCCACAGTTACAGTTCTTTCAACGTTAACTTTTGTCTGATCATTTTAGCCTATTTTAAAGTCACTTTGTCAATAAATCTGTTTTTTGGGGAGTTTGAAAACCAAACAAAATGGATTTGAAAATTGTATACTGAGCATAAATATTCTACAATCTACGTAGAATTGCTCAAATAGGCTGTATTCATTAATTAAGAAAATAAAAAAATCACATAGTATCTCTTCCTGAAAGGGTTTCAGAATTCAAAGGGAAAAGAAACTCAAAAAATATCTAACCACATAAAAGTCACCCAAAATAACTTAACTGAAAAAGATCAACATAAGAAATCCATTTGAAAAATCCTAGACACGTTTTGACATATATAAAAAGTATTAAATACAGCTCATATACTCAAACACTTGATAATTCCTCTTACTAGATTTGTTAACCTCTCAGCTGAAACTTGCTTCTTCAAAAAGGTCATATATTGTGATTGCAACAAGCCAACACTTGCTGCAATTAGTATAAATCAAAGACACAGAATTTATTTTAATTTCCCTTGAAAAGATGCAAAAAATCGCTGTTCAAAAGATGGCTGTAAATTCTTTGGTAAGCTGATTTAAAAAAAGTATTTATTTTTTACTTCCAATACTAATCATTTTGTTTTTTAAGCATGGATGGACAATTATGTTTGGAAACATACATTGTTCAAGGTTACAGTGTTGGTTAAAGTACAGCCTATTCTATGGGGAAAAGAAAAGAGGGGAACATTGACAGCTTTTGGAAATTTGAAATCAAGTACATTTTCTCACATTGCAAATGAAAATTAAAGAAGATTTGTCTAAGAAATGTTTTTTCAATAGACAAAAGAAGCACCTCCATATATCATGGAGCAAAAAGAAACCAAACACGTGATCTGCGTGCATTAATTGAATTCATAGATAGTACTATAGTTACAAAAAAACAAGGGTGTGGCATATAAACTGCAATTGGAAGAATGTAGGTGATCAGAAGGGTCTTCCACACTTTGGTAGAAGATGCCAACTTGTTCATCTAAACAAATCTGTCATGCTTCATTTGTGGCCCTGATCTTATTGTTGGTTTTTAGTCTTGGTGAAATTTGTTTGGCATCTGATCTCACAAAAAATATCTGTTGAAAGCGCTGTTTTTTTATTTTTGGTCTTGTGAATATCTGCTTGACAAAGAACAAGATGCCCCTCCTTTTTGTACTTTTGCAAGTAAAACTTTTTATTAGACTCATAAGTTCATTTTTATTAATCAGAAAAAGTGTACAAAAAATTCATTTCCAAAATCCTTTTGCATCAAGCAAGAATGCACAATAGTTATGACCTACATCCTCCAAAGCAAGTGGTTTCAATACCAACAAGCTTATTTAAAAATCGCAAAAGAAAGCTGATATTCCTGCTACCTAAAGACCAAGCTGGGAGTTTAAGGTATGCAGCCAATCCCAAACCATCACTCACTGGAACAAAGACCAGTTGTTGAGTTGGTACCACATGTGCTAGCTCCAATCCATTCAGAAGCATTTCAACCTGTTTGAAATCTTGTTCTTGGTTGTTTATTAGCTCATATGAAAGGACCTGAATTCATTTTTGGAACGCTCAGATCCAAAATGCTTTTAATTCTTCCAAATTGTTCGTTGAGTCTACTCTTGAACTTGACAAAGTCGTTGGGAGCTTCCATTGATAGTTTCAAGCCTGTTGGCCGGTTGATTGATTTCAAATTTCTTGCAAACTTTCTAAGTACTAATGAATTATCAGGATGAGGTAGCATACTATAGTCACGCAAGTCTGGGTGACTTTGTTTTAAGTATTTCAATAATGCAAAATACGTTTTGTCATTAAATTAGAGATTTTTATGTAATGATTTTTCTTTGTTATCAGTTTTCTGGTCTTTGAAGACTTCTAGCCTTTGCCTTTGACAGAATTTTGACATAAAAGTCTCCTCCATTGAGCCTGTGCTTCAAAATAGAATAATCAAAGAAAATAAGAGAAAACTTTGCTGTGATAAAGAAATACAAACCTGGAAAAAAGTTGCATTTCAGGTTTTGAAGTTCACCAATAAGACGCTCTCCTGGGAATTCCGAAATTCCCATAGGTGGGCCCCAATATCGTAGCTTCTCTGGTATATGCATGGCATAATGGTGGTTGGAAACATTGCGGCATTGTGGAAAGAGGTTTAATGATATTTTCTGATATGTATTGTAGTTTTTGGAAAATCTTAGATGATCTTCTTTCTTGAAAACTTTTGAACCAATGATATTTGTACATTGCACAAGCTCCCCAAAATTCAAAAGAAGTTCCAATGACTTTCCTGTATAATAATTGACTGCAATTTCCCAGATGTCTTCAAGAAATACCAATGGAAGATAAACTGAAAACAAGGAGTGCCACTCACTTGCTTTTAGTTTTCCAATCTGGGATTTACCAACCAATTGTTGTATAGGTGTGACTCCTTTTGGGACAACAACTTCACAAATTTGCTCTTGAATCCTTTTCTTGAGATCTTCTGAAAGATAACCAGAGTTTTTGTCATTGCTTTCAAACTTCTATTTATTTTTTTTCTGGTAAAAATCTTGCTATCTTCACTTTGTGACTTCTGAGAGATTTTGATAACTTTAGGTTTTTTATTTGTTTCTCTTTGTTTGAAATCAAATCCCCATTTGCTTATGAAATGATGCTGTAGAACCCCCTCAAACCAATTGTGCATCACCCCCAAGCTAACATTGAGAACAGGGTCCCAGTAAGGAAGCCAATTAAGCTCTGACCAATGAACTCCTGTTCTCATTGCTACCTTCTCTTGGCTGACTTTGGACAGGGTGTCCTTTCAGTGGTGGGTGGCCTCCAAAACCTTCTTCCCTATGCGAGGACATCCTAACTTCATTTTTTGTTGATTAGATGCATTGACTCCACACCATGAACAAAGCTTTCTATCTGAATGTGATTTGAAACCTTCAGCTTTGTGAGCTTCAAAAATATCACCAACCAGGGTAACTACTTTCACAACTACCTTCTGTCCATGAGGATACTCTGGTGTCCGTATCGTGATTCTGTTATTAAGCTCAAAAATCTCATCTATCATTGGTCTTAACATATTGTTGATTGTAATCATAGTTGGCTGATTGGGTGAAGGAATAATTCCTGCAAGGAAGGTATATTTGTTTTGAGATTGGAGACACGGAGGGAGATTGAGGCAATTAAGAGAGATAATACCCATTGATAATTGATTTCCAGAAAGTTTGTTTTTGAGTGGGTTGAACCATGTAAGGTGTGGATATGAAACTTTGATTAAAAATCAAGTACTTTTCCTGTCCTTAAAATTTGTATAAGGTAAAAATCAATTAAAAATAGTAAGAAATATTATTTTTAAGAGAAAACACGCCAATTTTATTGTTTAGAACTTTATTAGTATAAAACAATAATATTATAAAGATTTACTGTTTTACCAACAATAAAAATTTATCCAAAAAATACTCTACAAGAGATATTTTAAGGCTACAAAGGAAATTTCTTCAAGAGCAATTTCAATTGGAATTAATTGAGCAAAGAACTGCAAGCAATCAATTAAAGAACAAAGTCTTTAAAAATAATGTTAAAGAGAAAACACGCCCAAAAGTGACCAGAGTGAATTTGGAAACAAAGTGACAAAGCTTACAGTGATGAAAGATGCTTTAAATCACTTTCGGGGTGGTTCAGGGGTAAAAATGATGATAAGAGTTACAAAAAATGATTATAATAATTTTTTCACATGGTTAAAAGGTTCAAAATGATTTTAAAAAGGTTTTTGGAATCTTTTATTGATTGGTTTAACAGTGTTTAAACTAATTAATTAAAGGAAAAGATTCTAACATGAAGAGAAAAGTGGGGCAAAGAAGACATTCTTTTATAGCCACCAATTCTCTTACTCCAAAAGTAAAGTTTACTCTTATCAGTCGTGAAAAACAGTCTGACAACAGAAAAGCCAATTATGGCATCATTGAACCCTGGTTCAGACCCAAAAGGGCTGGTTTAAGCCATTTTTAGCAATTTTTAGCCATTTTAGACCCTTGAATAAGCCATTACTATAGCAATAACAGGCCTAGAGCCTTCAAAACACGTCAGAATTTGTGACAGAGGCTTAGAAACCAGTTAAAACTGTTTCTACCATGATTGTTTTATCTTAAGGGTAGTTTTACCCTCTTGGCAACAGCTAAAACTACCCCAGTTGGTATCAAAACCTCATCATCAATTGAGCTCACAGACCCTGTAACTCAATTCCAGGCCAAAAGTGATGAACTTTTGCGTGAATTTTGACATCCCACACCTGTCAGCAAGGAGTTTGGGGGTCTATCTCCCCCTTAGAGCTGGAGTTCCTTTTCCCCCCCAAATTTAATCTTTCCAATTTATTTTTCCTTTAATTCCTCATCATGTATTATACTTATAATTTACATATGTAATTCAATTCAATTGTACAGTACAATACAGTAATAATTGACACCTCATATTTAAATCAAAGTTCACTTATGTAATACACACGCACATTTTGACATTTCAAATGAATTCAATTGAAAATACTTCAATTCCTCATAACTTCTAAACTAAACACAACACTTCAATTTTAACACAAAATTTGATCGTTAACAGCACATGTGGTGTGAATTAAATTAAAGTTTTGAGGATTTTCAACTTTTGTATTGAAAATACTAAAAACTTAATTTAAGCTTATTTAGAGTTGAGTTACAAGAATTTCACTCAGAGGTGACCCCACCTGATTTTTTATGAGGAATCCAATGATGAAATAATTTTTATTTGTTTATTTATTGGATAAAACGTTATAATAATTCTTATTCAACTTCTTTCCAAATTTATTTATTTTTTCACAATTTTGTTAAAATTTCATTTTTACTTAAATTTTTCAAATATAAATGTAATTTTATACTTACAAAATTTAACATATTTTTTATTTTTAAATTGTAATTAATTTTTTTATTTTTAATATCATTTGATATTTATATTTTGATTTTTATTTTAATAATATAAATAAATTTATTTTATTTATATTAATATGTTATTTTTGTATTTGTGGTCTTTTGGGTATATGAAATTACCTCTAAGGCTCACATTCCCTCCCCCTAAAAAAGAATATTACTTTGTAATATTGGTATTTCTAGTGTGTCTGAACATCCTGAGGAGTTTGGTAGCTTCTAGTGTATCTTTTTTTCTTACCATTCATTTTCACAAGTTGGGTCACTGTACCTAACAAGGTATTCCCTTACTTTCTTGGTTCTTTATTTCCTTTCTTTAAAAACTTTGGTAATTTTCTTAGTACCAGAGGTCTCAATAGGAGGTATAACTTGGGGAATCTTATTCCTCATGGGGAATTTCTCAGCATCACTAGATTTATATGGCTTTATCAAGCTCACTGGAAATGTGGGATGCTTATTGCTAAGTTCTTCAGATAATTCTACTTCAACAGCATTTTCCCCATGGAGGGCTTTAATGAAAAAAGGTCCTGCAAAGGAGTGTTTGAGCTTTTTACATCCTTTGATGTTATTGAAGTTTGTAGTGGATACTAGTACTAAATCCCCTACCTTGAGATCTGGAGTGGCATGAGATTTGTCCCATTTATCCTTAGCATATGCAAATGAGTCTTCCATGCACCTTACTGCATGCTTTCTGGCTCTGTCTAGCACTCCTTTGAAGCTGGCAGCTGTAGGATGTATTTCAACCAAATCTTTCCTTAAAGAATCTTGGGGTAATTTGGGATTCCATCCTTTTTCCAAAATAGCAGGAGTCTCATTGGTACTGGCATGGATGGAAGTTTTGTATGCCAGCTCCAGTGCGGGTAGAAGAGTACACCAATAATGGGTGAAACCATCATTATCTTTAAATTCAAGGCCATATGCACAAATTTGTCTCACCATATCTTCTAAGGTTTGAATCATTCTTTCAGCCAGGCCATCAGTTTGTGGGTGGTAGGCTGTGGAGAAGGATAGTTTTGTCCCAAATAGCTGGTGAAGATTTGTCCACAGTGCTGAGGTGAATTTAGGATCTCTGTCACTAATGATATTTGTAAATATTCCAGTCCATGATACTACTCTATTCCATATTAGAAGAGCTGTATCCATGGCTGTATCATCTTTGTGACATGGCAAAAAGATTGGAGTTTTACTAAATCTGTCCACAATTACTAGGAAAGCATTGTAGCTCCTGTCGCCCCCTGGTGGTAGGCCAGTTACCCAATCCATATGGACAATTTCCCAAGGTCTGCTGGGTTATTGGATTTTGATCATATTTCCAAGTCTTTTGCCAGTGGATTTATTTGCTTTTTGACATCTTTCACAGGTTTGCAATACTCTGCAACATCCTTTTTCCTATTGGCCATCATATGCAGGTCTTTACTTTCTCTCTTGTTCTGTCTTCAGACAGATGTCCTGAAAAGGGGCTATCATGGCATTCTTTTAGTACAAGATTGATTAATGACCTGTCTACAACTGTCATGACAAATGTGTGCTTGGTTCTGTGGTAAATTATACCATCCAGTAGGTGAAATCTTCCTTCATCATAAGATTTTTTCCATAATTCATCCAAGGTATGTATTAGAGAGTTGTCTTTGCAGTCTTTGTTAAGTAATTGGCATAAGATGCTACAGTTCTTATATTGAGTGTAACTATTCCTGACATCATCAAAGAAGGTGGTGTTCAAGTCTTTAACACTTATTCCTTCTATTGGGATCTGTGGTGAAGCTTCTTCTGGCACATAAGCAGGATTATCAATATTATTTGGTATTGGCCATCCGCCTAGTCCATCTGCATTTTTATGAATATTCCCATCCTTATGAACAATAGTCATATTGCCTCTGTATTCCTGTATGGCTATTTGCCATCTGAGCATATGTCTGTTGGGTGTTTTCATGTTTAAAAGTGACTTGACAGCTGTACAATCTGTTATCACCTCAAAAACACATCCCTCCAAGAAGTAGTTCAATTTTTCCAAGGCCCAGACAAGGCATAGACATTCCATTTGACTTGCTCCATATCTGGCTTCAGTTGGTTTGATCTTCCTGGATATGAAACATATGGGTCCTTCTACAGGTTTATCATTTATGATCTGAACTTGGTGAAGTGCAGCACCCAGCCCATCCCCTGATGCATCAATATACAATTTAAAAGGCAATTTAAAGTCTGGCATCAGTAAGAGTGGAGCAGTGGTCAAGGCTTCTCTTAGAGACTCAAAAGCTTTGACTCTTTCAACAGTCATTTCAAATACTGTGTCTTTGTCACAAAATTTATAAAGTGGTCTTGCTATGGATGTAAAATTTTTAATGTGTTGCCTGTAATATCCTGCAAAACCTAAGAATTACTGAATTTCCTTCTTATTCTGAGGCATAGGTTTTAGCAATACTGCTGCAACTTTGTTTTTGTCAATTCCAAGGGACAAACCAGATACAACATGTCCTAGTGCTTTAAGTTCTTCAAATCCAAAATGACATTTCTTCAAGGAGATTTTAATGTTTACTGATTGAATTTTTGTCAAAACTCTGGACAATCTGTACATGTGCTCCTCCCAAGTTTTGGAACAGACAATAATGTCATCAATGTAAATGATTAACCATCCCTTTGAGATTTCTTCAGGGAAGATTTCATTCATCATTCTTTGGAAGTGTGATGGTGCATTTTTGATACCAAAGGGAATCCTTAAGTGTTCATACACCCACAATGAACAATAATTCTCAAGTATTTTCTTGCTCTTGGTGTCACCACATTTTGATGGAATCCTTTAAGGGCATCCATAGTGGTTATATACACTGCTTGAGATATTTGAGTAAGGGCCATTTGTATTCTTGGTATTGGGTATCTGTCAGGCACAGTGTAAGTGTTCAGAGCGCTAAAGCCCCCAACCATTCTATATTTTCCATTATGCCATGCCACTATGACTGGTGTAGTTATTTCTACTTCTTCATTCTGGCCTACTTTTCGTATTACACCAAGGTCCAGAAGTTCTTTGATGCGAATTTCTAGAGCTTCTCTTGATTTTGGACTTGTGGATATGCAGGTCCTCTTAAGAGTGGTGGATAAGGTCTCTCAATGTTAAGAATGATGTCAACTTCATGACCAATAATTTCTCCTAGAGGTTCTTTGTCTGAAGCAAATGCTCCTCTGTGGTCATTCAAAAGGGAAGAAAGTTCATTTTCCTGTTTATCAGTCAAATGAAGGCTTATTTCAGCTTCATTTAATTGTTCAGACTTGAATTTCTCTAACTCGAAGTTGACTGGTGATACTTTATTTACTGTAATTTGTCTTTTAAATGGTAAAAAGGCAAATTTTTGGCGCTTTAGTCTCCAATAGTAAAGTATCTGTCTTTATTGTTATGCAAATCTATCCCATACATGATTAAATAGTCATTTCCCAATATAAAATGGGTACTAGAGCAAATTTTCATAACAACAAATTCAACTGTGATTCTTAAATTCCCATTGATGTGTGGGAATATGACATTGGTCTCAAAGATTCCTAATGCTTTCATTGGGTTACTTGCACTGTTGAATTTTATACCATCAATTGGTAACAACTGGTCTTCAAAATTTGGTACACCATTCTTAAGAAAAGATTTTCCAACACAAGAGCAGAAGGCTCCTGGGTCAAGTAAAAGTTTGGTGGGCTTGTTTTCAATCACCAATTCTGTTATACAGGAGTTACGAGCTGTATAACCTTTCCCTCTGTTTGGCTTTGTCCTCATAAGTTGTGCATCTTGAGCTTTTGATAAATCAAGTTGACCATTTCTCAATTGTGGCAAGTGGGAATAATATTCCATGATGTCAAAAGTGGCATTGATATTTTCAATATCTTTTGAAGATTCAGAAAATATGGATGACTTATCATCTGAATTGTCTTCAATTATGTCTTCTTTTTCAACATCAGGTTCTTTTTCAATGTCAATTTCATTGATTTTCCCTCTTTTTGGACATTTATTGGATAAATGGGTGGTGCTTTGGCAAATATGGCACTTTCTGACTGTATCTGCAGATTTATACTTCATATTACTAGAATTTTCTTTGGGGATTTTGTCCACAGAATCTTTCCAAGGTGTATTAAACCTTGTTTTGACATTCACCCTACTAGAACCAATGTTGGTTCTGGTGGTTACTTCTTCTAATATATTGATAATATCTTCTGCTGAAGATTGTTCAGTAGTCCTGCTTTTGACAGCATGCTCTAAGTCACCTCCACATTGTCTCAGAATGTTTCTATGGATCATAAATTCTGACATGTCAGGATATAATGCTGTTAATCTGTCTTCTTGTTGGCAAAACCATGGTAAAGCTTTGTCTTTATCAGCATTAAATCTTGCAGATTCAAAGGCTGTTTCAACTTTAAACCTTCAAGCGTCATTTGCCCATTTGTTGATGATTTGGGTTTTCCACCAAGTCCAACTCTGGTGTCCATGTGCTTGTCTTATTTTGATGTACCATCTGTGAGCTGATCTGGTAAACAAGGTGTTAAACCTGGCTGTTACCAATCTGTCTGGTAATTCAAAATCCTCTTTGATCATGTCAATACCTCTAATGAATTCCATATGGTCATACTCTCCTTCACCACTGAAATGAGGCCATTCTTTAAGTTTTGGAACTTCTTTCAAGAGCGCTTGGCCCATTGATGGTTCCAAGTGATGAAAAGAAGTGGATAATTCATTTTTTAATTGTGAATTATCAGGATCCAATACTTGTGGATTTGAAATCCTTGTTCCCTCATTTTGATTTAGAGGTGTAGACATTCTTGGTAAGGTGTTGTAAGGTTTGACTATGAAACAATAAGTAAAAATTACTAATTTATTACTTATTGTACTCTGAATGTCCTTATGAATTGAATAAATAAGATTAAAAATATAATAATAATAAATAATTATTATTATTATGGCGTAAAATAATTATATTATTAAATAAATATAATAATATAATTTATATTATTAAAATATAATATAATAAATAAATATATTAATATAAAATAATTAATATATTTAAAAAGCTCTTTATTATTGTTACCAACAAATAATAAGGGCGTAAAAAATTGTTTTTTATTAATAAAAACAATTAATAACAATAATATTACTAATATTAAAGTTATGAATTAATATAAATACTATTTATATTAATTAAAGAATTATTAAGAGAGTAATAATAGAGAAATTATTATAATAAGAGAAAAATAACCTACTTTTAACACTTAATATAATAATTTTGAAATATTTTACGTCAAAAAATATAAATACAACTTTTTCAAATTGTATTTACAATAAAAATAAAGAAAATTACAAATTATTCTGGATTTTTACATGGAAATGAGTTTTTAGAGAGATTTTTAACAAAAACAATTAAATAAATGATTTAATCACGTCAAAATAGATGATTATAGCAAGGTGTTCTTTGGTCTTTAATAATATAATACTTTTATATATAAAGAATAAAGAAATTACCTTTGATTTAATTGATTTAATGTTTTTGATGCGTCTGAGGGGAAAATAGAGTAAAAAGAGCTCTATTTATAGTAAGTACCTCCCTCCTAGAGTCCAACAGGCTTCTAGTAGACGTGTACTGATAATATCCACTGGAATTGATCACTATTTTAAGGTTTGAGGGTGATTACATCATGATCAAACCATATTACATCATTATTACACCATTATTTAGAGTTATCACTATAACTCTACGTTTGATGACATCAGAGGCTTGGCAGAACCCCAAATTTCGTGGATTTTATTAGTTTTAATTATCAGCTAATAGTATTCACCAATTTTATCACTCTTATGACTGTTAAACTTAATTTAAGGTTACAGAAGGTGATCATAACTGCTCAATTTAAGCCCAAACTTTGATCTTCAATAACTTTTAAGATTTACACGCTACAGCAATTCAGAGAGTGAATTCTGATAGCCTGGCATAACCTTATTATGCGGCCAAGAACCTTTCATTACATCATCAAAACTCTAATTTTGATGATTTTTCTTGTAACTCATCTTTTCTGTTGAAATTCAATATTTTAAACTTCAAACCTTGATTTCAGGGGGTAATACCCTGAATTTAATAATAAGAATTACATCATTATTCACGAATGAGCTAGTAGAATCCAACTGTATACTTTTTTTTTAAGTTTGGACTACTTTCACAACAAAGTGGTCTACAGCTCTGTTGATTTTTATCAATATTTCATCATAGGTTAAACCTTTTCTATAATTTGTAAAATAAAGTTCATATCTGTGTCCTTACAGTAATTATGTGGTAACTTTTTTTTTGGTTCATCATTCTATCATGTATAGTTTAGGAGATATTAGCTATCATCCTTGAATATATGCGTTGACCAAAAAAGTGCATATATTCAGGTTAATTCCTTAATCATTGACTTTGGAAATTAGCTTATTAATTGTTTTATGTGTGGATGTTCGTGGGGAATCCACTGGTACAATTTATTTCACATGTTGTTTCATTAGTTTCTGAGATAAATAAGGTTTTCTGGTTTTTATAAGGTATTATACCTTATAATTCATTAAATATTGGCTTTAAAGATATGCCATAAAATGGTATATGTGTATTTTTCCATGAGGAATCTAATGTTATAATTTATTTTACATGTTGATTCATTGGTTTTTAAGTTAAACCAATTTTTGTACCAATTTATGGTATTTTTTGTATATTTAAGTAATTATTTTTAATGTATAATTATTCTAAGTGATTTTAATATAATTATATTAAAGGTATAACTATTCTTAGTCTTTTTTGTGACCCTATTGGGTATGTGGTCATATCTCAAAGGCTCACATTCCCTACCACCCAAAAAGATTGTACCACAATCTGATATGTGTGATTAGGGTATCATCCACTGTCCTACCTCTTCATTAGACTTTTATCAGTCTTGAAGCTCAATAATGCTTGATTTTGTTATTCTTTAGGTTTTCTTTCATGTCTAAACCTTCTTAGTAGTTTATCAGCATTTGTTATATCTTTCTCAAGTAGCCATTCATCTTCTTGAGTTGAATTTCTATACCTTACAAGGTATTCCATTTCTTTTTTGTTTCTTGTCCTTCTTTCTTTAAGGACTTTTACTATTTTCTTTTCCTCTCCTTCTTCCAAGGGGGGAATCTCAAGTGGGGGTTTATTTCTTAGTGGAAATAACTCCTTGTCACTTGAACTGTAAGGTTTTATCAGACTTACAGGGAAACTTGGGTGTTTGTTCATTAGTTCACCTGTGGGTTCTAATTGCACAGCATTGGGTCCATGAAGTGCTCTTATCATAAATGGTCCTGCAAAGTAATCTTTCAATTTCTTTGGGCCTTTTATGTTATTGAAATTAAGGGTTGATACTAAAACCAAGTCTCCTATTTTGAAATCAGGTGGCTTATGACTTTTATCCCATCTTTCTTTTGCATATTTAAAAGAGTCTTGCATACATCTGTTTGCATGGTGTCTTGCCTTGTCAAGCATTATCTTAAAGCTGCTTGCTGTTGGATGTATATTCACTAAGTCCTTTTTGAGGGTATCATAAGGAAGTCTTGGATTCCAACCTTTCTCTAGCATTGCTGGTGTTTTGCCAGTAGAACAATGGATTGATGTCTTATATGCCAGTTCAACTGCTGGTATTAGTGTACACCAATCATGGGTAAAACCATCAGAATCTTTGAATTCTAGCCCATAAGCACAGAATCTTCTGCTCATATCCTCCAGGGTTTGTATCATTCTTTCTGCTAAACCATCAGTTTGAGGATGATACGCTGTTTAGAATGATAACTTTGTCCCAAACAAGTTATGGAGATTTGTCCATAATGCTCAAGTGAACTTTGGGTCTCTGTCACTTATAATATTTTGGAATAAGCCTGTGTGGCTAATTACTTTATTCCATATCATTATGGCTGTATCCATAGCTGTGTCATCTTTATGACATGGTAA
Organism: Austropuccinia psidii; assembly: GCA_023105745.1. Classification (NCBI taxonomy): domain Eukaryota; kingdom Fungi; phylum Basidiomycota; class Pucciniomycetes; order Pucciniales; family Sphaerophragmiaceae; genus Austropuccinia; species Austropuccinia psidii. The sequence goes on along the minus strand of JALGQZ010000004.1, from coordinate 24,674,864 downwards.
TAACATGGGAGTTTTGCTGTATCTGTCAACTAACACTAGGCATGCATTATAACTCCTGTCTCCTCCTGGAGGTAAAGCTGTTACCCAATCCATATGAACTATTTCCCATGGGGATTTTGGTTCTTGGATTTGGATCATCATTCCAAATTTCTTTCCTGTTGCTCTTTTGGCTTTTTGACATCTGTCACAGGTTTGGCAGTACTCTGCAACATCTTTCTTCCAATTTGGCCACCAAGAGCAGGTTTTCACCCTCTCTAGTGTCCTATCTTCTGAGAGATGTCCAGATGCAACACTATCATTACACTCATGTATAATAGTGTTTATTAGTGTTCTGTCTGTTAAGATCATAACACATGTGTGTTTTGTTCTATGGTAAAGGATTCCATCAAGGAGGTGGAATCTTCCTTCATCATATGCCTTTTTCCATATTTCATCTAGTTTTGATGAAAGTGATGGATCTTTGCAGTCTTTCATTAGAGGTTGGCTTAGGATATGGCAATTTTTGTCTGTCTTATAGCTTTCTTTAACTTGGTTAAAGAATTCTGTGCCAATGTCTGTAACACATATTCCTTCTATATGGTCCTCTTCTTGTGGTACCCATGCTGGATTGTCAGGGGTATCTGCTAGAGCCCATCTGCTGAGACCATCTGCATTTTTATGAATATTTCCAGATTTATGAACAATAGTCATATTTCCTCTATATTCTTGGATAGCAATTTGCCATCTCAGCATATGTCTATTTGGAGTCTTCATATTTAATAGTGATTTCACAGCATTACAGTCTGTGATTACATCAAATACTGTGCCATCCAAATAATAATGCAGTTTTTCTAAAGCCCACACTAGGCATAAGCATTCCATTTGGCTTGCTCCATACCTTGCTTCTGTTGGCTTTATTTGCCTTGAAATGAAACAAATTGGTCCTTCCACTGGTTTATCATTGATAATTTGTGTTTGGTGAAGTGCAGCACCTAATCCTTCTCCACAAGCATCAATGTACAGTTTGAAGGGTAGTTTCCAATCTGGCATTAGAAGAAATGGGGCATTTTTTAAGGAATTTTTCAATTCTTCATATGCCTTGACTCTTTCTTCTGTCATCTCATAGACTGTTTGTTGGTCACATAGCTTATACAAGGATTTAGCAATCTTTGCAAAGTCCTTTATATGCTGTCTATAGTAACCAGCAAATCCTAGAAATGATTGCATTTATTTTTTGGTTTGAGGCATTGGTTTAAGTAGTACTGCTGCTACTTTATTTTTGTCTATGCCTAGACTAAGTCCAGATACCACATGTCCTAGTGCTTTTAATTCACTATATGCAAAATGACACTTTTTCAAGGAAATTTTCATATTCACTTGGACTATTTTCTGTAGTACCCTTTCTAGTCTTGTAAGGTGACTTTCCCAAGTTTCTGAGCAAACTATAATATCATCAATATAGATAATTAACCATCCTTCTGATAATTCTTCAGGAAATATGGTATTCATCATTCTTTGATAATGGGAAGGTGCATTTTTTATCCCAAATGGCATTCTTAAGTATTCAAAAATTCCACAATGGACTATTATTCTTAGTAGTTTCTTGGAATTGTCTGTTAAGACATTTTGATGAAAGCCCTTAAGAGCATCCATAGCTGTGATGAACTTAGCTTGTGACAATTGGGTCAATGTCTCATGGATTCTGGGTATTGGATATCTGTCTGGAATGGTATAGGTATTCAGGGCTCTGTAGTCTCCTACCATCCTTGATTTTCCATTATGCCAAGTTATAATGACAGGTGTAGTAACTTCTACTTGTTCATTATGTCCAACCTTTCTTAGTACTCCAAGGTCCATTAATTCTTTAATGTGCACCTCTAAGGCTTCTATAGCTCTTGGACTGGCTGGATAAGCAGGTCTTCTTAATAAAGGTGGGTAAGGCTTTTCTACATTAAGAATTATATCCACTTCATGTCCAATTATGGCACCTAGTGGCTCTTTGTCAGTTGCAAAGGCATTTTTGTACTTAAATAAGAGGTCAATCAATTTTTCTTTCATTTTTTCTGTTAATGCTTGATTGAATTCTGCCTATTTAAGTTGCTCAGATATAAAAAGTTCCTTTTCTGGAATTTTTTCTTCCTTCTTAATAACTGTGATTTGTTTTTTGTTATTTAAGAAGCCAAAATTTTGTCTTTTGTTATCTCCTATGGTAAAATATCTATCTTTTTGGTTGGAGATATCTATACCATAGATTGATAAGTAGTCATTCCCAAGTATGAAATGATTACTAGTACAGTTGTCCATTACTACAAACTCTACTTTAATTCTGACACATTGTGAGGGATGAGGAAAAATTAGTGTTAAATCAATTATTCCAAGGGGCTTCATGCTCTCACTTGCACTACTAAATTTGACACCTTGTATTGGCATAAGTTTTTCTTGCCATTTTGGGACAATGGTTTTTAAATAACTTTTGCCAACACAAGTGCAATATGCTCCTGTATCCAAGTTAACTTTTCCTTCTTGGTTATCAACCATAACAATACTTATACTTGATTTTCCAGCTGTATATCCCATTCCTCTTGCAGGTTTGGTTCTATACATTTTGGCATCTTGTATGTTTGTCAGGTTTGTGTCAGATGTTCCAACTTGTGGTAAGTTTGAATTAACATCCAGTACTTCATAAATTATATCAATATTATTAATTTGTGCATTAATTATATTGATTTCATCACTTTCTGAGCTTTCTGACTCTTCTGTCTCTTTTTCAGAGTCAGATTCCTCTTCTTTGTCATTGTGGCTTTCTGTTTCCACAATTTCATTAATCTTTGCTTTTTTATGACAATTATTGGCTAAGTGTACAATACCTCCACATTTATGGCATTTCCTTTGCTCATTATTGTTGGATGTATTGGGCTTAAAGGATTCTTTTGATTTATCTTTTTTGATAAATGGTTTATTTGGGCTTTAAATGTCCAATTTTTTCCAAGTCCTGCCAATTTTTGTTCTTGTCACTATATCTTCTAGTGCATTTATATACTCTTCTGTGGAGCATGGTTCTATACAACTGCTTCTTAGGGCATGTTCTAGTTCCTCTCCACATTTTTTAAGTATTTTCATATGCACCATCTTCTGTGACATTTCTGGGTACAGTGCATTAAGCCTTTCAACTTGTTTTAAGAACCAAGTTAAAGGTTTGTCTTTCTCTGGGTCAAAGAAAGAGTTTTCAAATGCTTTTCCTATCTTATACCTCCAGGCATCATTTGCCCACTTGGTGATTATTTCTTGTTTCCACCAAGACCAGGTATTTTTACCATTTGTTTGTCTTATGCCATAATACCATCTTTTTGCAGATTTCTCAAACAGTGAATGTAATCTTGCAGTGATTAATTCATCTGGTATGGCATAGTCTTCTTGTAACATGTCAATTGTTTTAATAAATGACATGTGGTCATATTCACCTTCTCCTGTGAATGTTGGCCATTCTTTTAATTGAGGTGCTTCTTTCATTATGACTTGGTTATTATCTTGGTGACTCAAGTCTGTTATGAAAGGATTTGACAATTCCTCTTTTGTTTTAACAGGGCTTCTTATATGAGAAAATGGTGTTGATAACTTTGGCATATTTAAATTAGCCTCATTAATTTTATTCATTTTTCCAGTGATAAGCCTTATTTCACTTTTAATATCATCTTTTAGATGCATTCTTGTTTCATCACTTTTTTCCACATGGTCCAAAAGTAATTTTTGGTGTGATGAAGTCTTTTCTTCAAATTTTTCTACAGAAATACTTAATTTATTTAATTTTCCTGTAAGATTGTCAATACTCACATCATAATTGATTGTCAAAGTCTTCTCTTTGATATCTCTTATGTATTTATACAATTCTTGTTGTCCTTGTATTAATTTTTGAGTATTGTCAATTAAATTCTTTGGTTTATTATTTTCAACAATAAACTTAATGTTGTCAATTTCTTTCTTGTTTTGCACAACAATTTTTGTTAAAGAAGATAAATTGTTATTTATTTCTTGTAGTGATAATAAACTATCTTTAATTTCTTTTAGAGGTAATATACTATTTTTAATTTCTGTTAAAGTATTTACAACATCTTTGGACAAGGTTATTTCTTTGGGAAATGAGGTTGTCTCATTCTTTGCTCTTCCTTGTCCTTGAATTCCATCAAGGTTCTGTCCATGTTGAAAAGATTGTCCATGGCATCCTTTTGGATTCTTGGGATTCTGTAGCTTGGGGAATATGGTTTCCTCCAATGCTTTTTCTTGTTCTTCTTCCCTTCTTGGGAAAGTGGGTTGGCTTGGGGCTTGCTGGTAGAAGCTACTGGGGCTTCTTCCTTGGTTGCCTCCCTCTTTTTGGCATGGTAGTCCTTGATTTTTTTGATTTGACGTTTGGATGACAGTGGATTCCATCCATTGGAGTATTTCACTATCTCCTCCTCTTTGAGGAACTTTTTCAGGATGTGCCAGGAGTTCATCACTCCTTGGTGTATTTGAGGCAACATTTCCCAATCTTTGTCCTTGTACACTGTGCAATACTGCGTGTACTGGCTCATGTAGATGTCTATTTGAGCCCTCTGAATGTGATTTGTACCTGTTTGAGTTACTCATACTCAGTTCTAATTCAGGCTCAGATATCATGGGCATTTCTAGGACTTGCCTTTGGGATAAGGCACTTCCTTGTGTGGATTCTGTTCCACTGGGGATATTGCCCTTTCTTTTCCCTTTTGAGGGATCAGTTCTACCTCTGAGTCCAGCTCCATCTGATTGGATGGAGTATTGGGAACCTCTTCTGGTAGTCATAATTAAAGAATAAGAAAAAATAAAAGTATTTTAGAATAAAATTCTTTTTATGGCAATTATAAAAGAGGTGCTCACCTTCAGAGTCTTGAATGGTGGGTCCTGGAAAGTCTAATTTCTTAGCTTTCTTTCTTTTGGTGATAACTGGTGTTGGAGAGCTTTGACAAGTTTCTTCCACCAACCTCTCAACAGTAGCTTGATTGTCTTCCGTTGGGTTATCTTCAAACACTAAAAAAGACAAATAAATATAAGTCTTTTTATAAGAAGTGTTATTTTTGGCAAGATATGGCAATTTTCCACGTAGAAATTGCTTTTATATCTTTGAAAAATTGAAATAAATAAAGAAATGAATAAAAATGAATAAAAATAACTTTTTTATTGGTTTTTAATATTTTTTTATATTTTTTATTTTTAAAGAATAAAATAACAAATGAATATGATTCTTATAAAATTAAATTATAATAAAATTGTTTTTAATTTATAAAATATCTCTTTTAATCACTAGAGTCACTCAAAGAAAGTTCTTGCAAGTCTAAGGATGTGAAAAACCACGTGTAAGACAGTACAATTGCTTTCCAAATGCCTCAATAGCTTTTAAAATCAATAAAATATAAAATTATTATATAATTTTATGATTATAAATATAATTTATTATTGGATAAACCCAATTAGAATCATTTTAAAGTTCTTTTAAGTAAATATCACGGCCAGGCCCCCAAATGTAAGGTTTGACTATGAAACAATAAGTAAAAATTACTAATTTATTACTTATTGTACTCTGAATGTCCTTATGAATTGAATAAATAAGATTAAAAATATAATAATAATAAATAATAATTATTATTATGGCGTAAAATAATTATATTATTAAATAAATATAATAATATAATTTATATTATGACAATATAATATAATAAATAAATATATTAATATAAAATAATTAATATATTTAAAAAGCTCTTTATTATTGTTACCAACAAATAATAAAGGCGTAAAAAATTGTTTTTTATTAATAAAAAACAATTAATAACAATAATATAACTAATATTAAAGTTATGAATTAATATAAATACTATTTATATTAATTAAAGAATTATTAAGAGGGTAATAATAGAGAAATTATTATAATAAGAGAAAAATAACCTACTTTTAACACTTAATATAATAATTTTGAAATATTTTACGCCAAAAAATATAAATACAACTTTTTCAAATTGTATTTACAATAAAAATAAAGAAAATTACAAATTATTCTGGATTTTTACGTGGAAATGAGTTTTTAGAGAGATTTTTAACAAGAACAATTAAATAAATGATTTAATCACGTCAAAATAGATGATTATAGCAAGGTGGTCCTTGGTCTTTAATAATATAATACTTTTATATATAAAGAATAAAGAAATTACCTTTGATTTAATTGATTTAATGTTTTTGATGCGTCTGAGGGGAAAATAGAGTAAAAAGAGCTCTATTTATAGTAAGTACCTCCCTCCTAGAGTCCAACAGGCTTCTAGTAGACGTTTACTGATCATATCCACTGGAATTGATCAATATTTTAAGGTTTGAGGGTGATTACATCATGATCAAACCATATTACATCATTATTACACCATTATTTAGAGTTATCACTATAACTCTAAGTTTGATGACATCAGAGGCTAGGCAGAACCCCAAATTTCGTGGATTTTATTAGTTTTAATCATAAACTAATAGTATTCACCAATTTTATCACTCTTATGACTGTTAAACTTAATTTAAGGTTACAGTAGGTGATCATAACTGCTCAATTTAAGCCCAAACTTTTCATTACATCATCAAAACTCTAATTTTGAAGATTTTTCTTGTAACTCATCTTTTCTGTTGAAATTCAATATTTTAAACTTCAAACCTTGATTTCAGGGGGTTATACCCTGAATTTAATAATAAAAATTACATCATTCTTCACGAATGAACTAGTAGAATCCAACTGTATACTTTTTTTTAAGTTTGGACTACTTTCACAACAAAGTGGTCTACAGCTCTGTTGATTTTTATCAATATTTCATCATAGGTTAAACCTTTTATATAATTTGTAAAATAAAGTTCATATCTGTGTTCTTACAGTAATTAAGTGGTAACTTTATTTTTGGTTCATCATTCTATCATGTATAGTTTAGGAGATATTAGCTATGATCCTTGAATATATGCGTTGACCAAAAAAGTGCCTATATTCAGGTTAATTCCTTAAGTATTGACTTTGGAAATTAGCTTTTAATTGTTTTATGTGTGGATGTTCGTGAAGAATCCACTGGTACAATTTATTTCACATGTTGTTTCATTAGTTTCTGAGATAAATAAGGTTTTCTGGTTTTTATAAGGTATTATACCTTATAATTCATTAAATATTGGCTTTACAGATATGCCATAAAAATGGTATATGTGTATTGTTCCATGAGGAATCCAATGGTATAATTTATTTTACATGTTGATTCATTGGTTTTTAAGTTAAACCAATTTTTGTACCAATTTATGGTATTTTTTGTATATTTAAGTAATTATTTTTAATGTATAATTATTCTAAGTGATTTTAATATAATTATATTAAAGGTATAATCATTCTTAGTCTTTTTTGTGACCTTATTGGGTATGTGGTCATATCTCAAAGGCTCACAGGTGTTCAGTATTTGTTCAATGTCATTTATTTTACTGTTGTTACACCTTTGGGAATTTCTGTATTCATGTTGGAACCTTTGTATTAAATTTATTACTTCAATTTTATACATGTCTTCCTTGTGTGTTAGTTCGTGCCATAACTCTGTCTGTCTTGTGTTATCAGCAGTGACTTGATTCAATTTCATTGATAATTTTGATACTTCTTCTTGTGAAGCATCAAAACACTTTTTCAAGGCAATGGTATATGTCTTTACTTGAGTAAATGAATTTGAAATGTCATCAAGAACTTTCTTGTTATCTTTTTTGATAATATTTATGGCTTGTTTAGTTCTTGTTTCAATTATGTCATCAATATTGAATTTAGAATATTTATCTGTTAATTCTTTAATAATGGCAGATTGTTCATTTATTTTATTGCCAAAAGAATTATCATTATTGGATCTTTTAATTGCTCTTAAAACTTTTTCAAAACACATAAGTGTTTCATTAATTTGGGAAAGACTCAGGTTGTTTCTTTTAATGTTGTTACAAATGGTTTCATTTTCATCAGAAAGATGTTTTTTCACGTCATTTATAGCATCATACAACTCTGGGATGGAATCAAATATATCAGAAATCATTTCTGGAATTTTAATCTGGCTTCCTCTTTCTTCTGTAATTCCATCATGGTTCTGGCTATCTGGAATACATTTTCCATGGCATCCTGTTGAATCTTTGGGATTCTGTAGCCCTGGCTGTAAGGATTTGGCGCTGGTGCCTTCCCTTTGCCTTTGTTTGGAACTTGTGGCTGTTTTTTCACGTTGCAATTGCTGCTGCTGGCCACTGGGGCTGTTTTTGGCACTGGTTTGGGTGGTGGAGGGTTGTTTTTCCTCCATTCTAGTGTCAACAACATCATGTTTTTCTTCTCCATCAATGGATGCCATCCTTTGAGCAATTTGCAAGTTTTGGGATGGCCCAGGAATTTCCTTACTGTCAGGTAAGAATTCATGCAATTCTTCCACTGGTCTGCAAGAATCTGGTACTCTTTGAATTGAAGTGCATTGTTGTATGCACTGTGGCTGGCTTTGTATATGTCCACAGAGGCTTGTTGTAGCTTTGTCAGCTCCTTTTGAAGGTAAAATGGTATTATCAGCTTCAGAATAACCCATTTTAGTTGTTTGGAAGTCATCAACTGACCCTTTTCCTTCTGTACCTGATTGGCCTCTGCCATGTTCACGTCTATTACCTTTCTGGGAGCTACTTGAGGGGTTATAGCTGGCTTCTGACCTGGTTGAAGGCATAATTATGGTTAAAAAGGCTTAAAATAGTAATTTTACGTCAAAAAACTAACTATTGGCCAAATCTTTGGTTTTCTGAAGAGTATTACTTATGTCCAAGTTAATTAATTCAGAAGATATTGGTTCAGGTTGGTTATTATGAGTCACAATAACAGTACTATTATGGTCTTAATTAATAGTACTAGCAGGAATAATGCTGGTGACTGTGGAGGCTGTTTCAATGTTTTCTTGTCTTACCACGTTGTCAGACACTAAAATCAGTGAAAAAACCAATTAATTAAGTAAAAAAAGAATATTTTCAAAAAGAAATGAAAATATAAGCCTCACTAATAATATGAAAAAACAATTATTTTTTATGGATTTTTTGATTATAAGTATTTTTTATATGTTTTTAAATTTTACAATATAAGAAAAAAGATTTAAAAAGAGTAAAAAAGTATGTCACAGGTAAAATATTACGGCTGAGCCCCCAAATGTAAGGTGTGGATATGAAACTTTGATTAAAAATCAAGTACTTTTCCTGTCCTCAAAATTTGTATAAGGTAAAAATCAATCAAAAATAGTAAGAAATATTATTTTTAGGGGAAAAGACGCCAATTTTATTGTTTATAACCTTATTAGTATAAAACAATAATATTATAAAAATTTACTGTTTTACCAACAATAAAAATTTATCCAAAAAATACTCTACAAGAGATATTTTAAGGCTACAAAAGAAATTTCTTCAAGAGCCATTTCAATTAGAATAAATGGAGCAAAGAACTTCAAGCAATTAATTAAAGAACAAAGTCTTTAAAAGAATATTAAAGAGAAAACACACCCAAAAGTGACCAGAGTGAATGTGGAAACAAAGTGACAAAGTTTACAGTGATGAAAGATGCTTTAAATCACTTTTGGGGTGGTTCAGGGGTAAAAATGATTATAAGAGTTACAAACAATGATTATAATGATTTTTTCACGTGGTTAAAAGGTTCAAAATGATTTTAAAAAGGTGGTTGGAATCTTTTATTTATTGGTTTAACAGTGTTTAAACTAATTAATTAAAGGAAAAGATTCTAACATGAAGAGAAAAGTGGGGCATAGAAGACATTCTTTTATAGCCACCAATTCTCTTACTCCAAAAGTAAAATTTACTCTTGTCAGTTGTGAAAAACAGTCTGACAACAGAAAAGCCAATTATGGCATCATTGAACCCTAGTTCAGACCAAAAAGGGCTGGTTTAAGCCATTTTTAGCCATTTTAGACCCTTAAATCAGCCATTACTATAACAATAACAAGCCTAGAGCCTTCAAAACACGTCAGAATGTGTGACAGAGGCGTATAAACCAGTTAAAACTGCTTCTACTATGATTGTTTTATCTTAACAGTAGTTTTACCCTCTTGGCAACAGCTAAAACTACCCCAGTTGGTATCAAAACCTCATCATCAATTGAGTCCACAGACCCTGTAACTCAATTCCAGGCCAAAAGTGATGAACTTTTGCGTGAATTTCGACATCCCACGCCTGTCAGCAAGCATTTTGGGGGTCTAGCTCCACCTTAGAGCTGGAGTTCCTTTTCCCCCCCAAATTTAATCTTTCCAATTTATTTTTCCTTTAATTCCTCATCATGTATTATACTTATAATTTACATATGTGATTCAATTCAATTGTACAGTACAATACAGTAATAATTCACACCTCATATGTAAATCAAAGTTCACTTATGTAATACACGCGCACATTTTGACATTTCAATTGAATTCAATTGAAAATACTTCAGTTCCTCATAACTTCTAAACTAAACACAAAACCTCAATTTTAACACAAAATTTGATGGTTAACACCACATGTGGTGTGAATTAAATTAAAGTTTTGAGTATTTTCAACTTTTTTATTGAAAATACTAAAAACTCAATTTAAGCTTATTTAGAGTTGAGTTACAAGAATTTCACTCAGAGGTGACCCCACCTGATTTTTCATGAGGAATCCAATGGTGAAATAATTTTTATGTGTTTATTTATTGTATAAAAAGTCATAATAATTTTTATTTAACTTTTTTCCAAATTTATTTATTTTTTCACAATTTTGTTAAAATTTCATTTTTACTTAAATTTTTCAAGTATAAATGTAATTTTATACTTACAAAATTTAATGTATTTTTCATTTTTAAAGTATAATTAATGTTTTTATTTTTAATATAATTTTATATTTATATTTAAATTTTTATTTTAATAATATAAATAAATTTATTTTATTTTAATAATATAAATAAATTTATTTTATTTATATTAATATGTTATTTTTGTATTTGTTGTCTTTTGGGTATATGAAATTACCTCTAAGGCTCACAAACCAATTGATAGACAGTGAGAACCCCAAGTAAAGTCCAGAACCAGTACAGTCGGATGAGAAACATTTTTCCCAAACTTGCCCTTGAGCCACATCACAAACACAATCAGAATCTTGAGCTTTCAAGTAACATGCCCATTAATCAATAGATTCTTCAACCATTGGTAAGCTGAAGAACCACTTCAGCCATTCCATTATGCTTTATGTAACAAATGTTGAATGCAGAACTCTTGGTTAACCCTTCCCTGAAAGTTGGTCAAGACCATCATTTTGTATTCAATTTTTCTGTTGTGTTTCACTAAAAAATTGTGTTTTGAGCATTCCTGATACTGGGTTTGATTTGAAAAGCTCTGCACCACATGATTGACTCTTTGATGCAGCTTGATATCTAGTCTTCTGGTGCTGTTTCAATATCATACAATAAGAAACATTTCAAACAGAAAACATATCTTTCAAAGGATGCCTCCAAGCTCAACTACTTATTCATAGTTTGGACATCATGAGGGGTGGAGGAAACAAACTTGCAATTTAACCTGAATCTTCCAGGAACTAATAAAATTATTTCTACAAGATCATACCTTGCTCTTTTGCAATTTAGTTTTCTGAGTCCACAAACTAAATGGAGCCACCTGATAAAGGTCATAGTAAGACCTGTAAATTAAAAATAAAATTAAAGATAAGAAAATTATTGAGGGCTGAGATTAATATTTTTTACACATAAATAATTATTATTCAGTACTTCTTTCTGGTTTGCTTTCATTTTCATGAGTATGGCCTTCAGCATCTGTAATGGTGATCTGTCAAAATTTTGGGCATGTGAAGAGCTCCATAAAAAGGCTTGAAGACCAATTTTTTGGATTCTTCTTGCCAAATACCTGAGAAAGGAAGAAACCAAGTGGAATAATGTCGTAGAGTATTTTGAATTGAGACAAAGAAAAATGGAGAGGTTGATTGAAATTTAGATTGGAGAGAGGTGAGTGATGAAGAAACTTTTACAAGAGATTAGAAAGAGCTAATTCAACAAGAAAGCTGAACTTAAAATATGTGCTATAAGGTTTTTACTAGTTGTGCAACTGTGCAATGTAGGGGGGTTGAAATCAGCTGTTTGCTGGGGGGTATTGGTTAGTGATTCCAGGTTGCTTTCAGCTTTCACCAAAGTCCTGGGTTTGATTCCCTCTTCTGGCCACAGTTTTGTCAAACTACAATCATGCTGGCATTATGTTCATCACTCTGCGGGAGGTGCTCTGTACTGATGGCCTAGTATCTGTTAAGTTATGGTGATCTGTTAGGACTAATTGAATGAGATTTTGGCTATGTTTGGGGAGCCCACACCCTCTTTCATATCTATGATTTCTGTGTTTAATTGGAATTTCTGAGGTGGAAGTATGGGAGGACGTCAAAGAGTGGCTAAACCAAGAAATATTGGGCTAATGTTATCCATTATACGTCTGTGTTTGATGTTTTTTTGATTTTTCCATAAATTGAAATACTTGTTGATTGGATGTGAGCAATAATTTTGATATTACAGTGTCTTTTTTTACCATATCTGAACACCTTCTCTTGTTTGTTTAGTTGTTTTTTCCTATCCCAGTGCTGTTTTCTTTCTTTTTGAATTCACTTGACCAAATTATGACTGGTGGTCATAATTTTGATATGTTGAAGTTCCTGAATATTTCTTGTCTGTAGCTTAACACCTTTTCTTGTTTGGTTGGTTTTTGTATGGAAATAGTGCTTCAATTTAATAATTCATTTCTTTTAGCCATTTTTGTGGCTTTGATATAATGCTTGTAAATTGTGGCTTCTGTATTTATATATCTGATAAAAGGTACTGAATATGGCTGTTTAATATTTTTTCTTCAAAATACACTGTGTTTTGAAAAAGGCGGCCTTTTTTTGGCTTCGTTTATCTTCTATTGTTTTTTTTTTTAGTGTAGATTTCAATTGAAAATTATTAAGGTTTTAGTTGTACTTATTTCAAATCATTTTACCATTTCAATGGTGGCTTTCTTCTTGCATTCATTACCAGTATTGAATTATTATTTTGTTGATTTTTCTTTGATTTTCAATTAAAATTAACTTGGTGGCTGGAAACAAGTTCGTGCCCCTCTGGGTTCATTTTATGTTTTCATGAAAATCTTCATTAATGATTCTTGTTTCTATCTAGATAATCTGAATGAGAGAAAAGGTTGATCACTTCTACAACTCTTCACATCTTCAGTACCAATCCTTTAGTTTCCTTTCTAGCAGAATTATGAATTCATAAGCTTCACCTTATCATACTAATAATTCATCAATTTTAATTGATATTTTTTGCAGAAGGCATCTTGCTGAAATTGAACTTCCAAAATCCCCTCCAGCTTTGAGCTCTAAAACCCCACTGGATGCTCCTCCTGATTGGCATATTTTATTATATTTGGAATTTGATTCTTCAGTATTGGCCCATTTTAAAATAGTGAACCTATTTCAGAATATGTCGAACAAAAATCTTCACCCGCTTTGAAGCCTTTATATTTAGATGATGATTCTATAAATGATCTTAATGAAAATATTTCTCCAACAACCGCAAGAACTGATGAATCTGTCACACTTAATAGCATCTATACCTTCCCTTCAATTAATTCTACATATTTTGAACATCCACATTGTGAACTAACTCTATCACATGATAGTAGCTCTTCTTTTGAATTTATTGAACAGGTGTCACAGGGGCTCTTATGGAAGCAAGAGGGCCTGGCACTCAGGAATCAAGAACTCACTCGGAGGGCTCCAAAGATAAAAGGAATAATAAAGATTGATTTCTTTAAATAAGAAAAAAGGGAAAAGAAAAGTATGCCAAAGATGAAAGAAAAGATAAGAAGCCAAGGGCCAAAGATAATAAAGAAGCCAACCAAGTGACTCCTCAATTTACTGTTTCAACCTGCCAGAAAACGGAATGGAATTAGTAAAGGATATGACCACCAATATCCACTGACAGGCAAGGAAGAAAAAGAGAAAAGGTGCTGAATGACTGACTTAAGATTATCAGTATTAACTTTAATAAGGTAAAAAAAAATGAAGATAATAATAAATCCAATATATTAATTAACTGGGGAAAAAGTCCCCAGGTGCTGAATGGTGGCCAGTATATGTGAAAAACTGAAAGACTGATCCTGGAAGGTGGATCACCGGCTGTATTGTCTGAATTGGGCCAATACAGTTCTGGCCATCTTGAAATTGAACTGTGTGATTGAATTCCCACAGTGGAAGATTGAATTGGCCCAATTGGGCCAAGGACATACAGGTTGATTGAATTGTCACCTGTAAGGACCAATTGAGTTGTCCAAGGAGTATTGAAATACTTGATACCTTGACAACTGATTGAAATGACGTAATACATCTAAGAATAAACCTTGGGAAGAATCCTGAATGAAAGTACCAGCCCAACTCCTTCAGAGTCAGGTGGTTGGGGTCCTTGAATGATCTCCTGATTGCCGCCATGGATTGCCAGACTGATGAGTTTAAAAATCCTCCTTCAAAATGGGCGTTGGATTTTAAGACCTTGAGTTGGAAAGGTGTGATTTGGTCCTGAAACCATCACCATTGAATTGCTGCGCAAAAATGGTGCATAATGGTATATAATACCATATATGCACCACTCCTGCAACCTTGAGTACAAGGTGCCAGGAGGAATGAAAAGAATTCACCTTAAGTTGAGGGGAGTGCTTGCTGAGCTAGTCTGGTGTCCTCTGGTGGTTGCCAGAACCATGGTGAAAACTGGGTCCTATGGGTTCTATGGCCATTTTGGTGTCCAAAGGGTTTTTGGCCAAATTTGGGTCCAAGGGGTTTGTGGCCAAAATTGGCTCAGGTGGGCCCAATTGTGGTTTGGGACCCACCTGGCCTTGGGGGCTAGATGTTTGCCCCCTTTGGCCCCTTTTGGCCTTATTGGATTAGGCCAAAAGGGGCCTAATACGCCTACAAACTGCAGACCGTGGCCCACAGACCGTGAATTACGGCCCATGAGCCGTAGAAGCCCTAGGGGGCCTAAATGGCCCAAAAAGGCCATTTAGGCCAGAACCACCCTAATGAAAGGGGTACGACCAAAAGGGATGGAGATGGCTAGGGGGCCTGGAGGCCCCTAGAAGACAAAAGGACCCCCCAGGCCCAAAAACAGAGATGAAGGCCTGAGGGTCAGTGAGGTGGAAATTGGCCAAGGAGGCCAATTATGGCAGGATATATCCCAAGTCCAGAAATGGACAAATGGCCATAGAGCAGCAGAGGGGACCAATTGGCTGTAAAAGATATGTTTTGGCCAATTGTCCCCAACTTGGTTCCAGGTTAGAATTGCCGCAACACCCATGGAGGAGGGTCAATCTTTGTGGTTGTGACAGTACCCCCCTACCTTGAATGGTGAGCTTCTGAGCACCAAGATAAGGTAGAAGCCTGTTGAGGTTGTTGAGACCAATTGGACGTAGGGATTCCAGAGGTATTTGAATCTTGAAAAGAAAGTTTTTTGACCTGATAAAAGTGTTGGAATATGAATTGAGGTTGACTTGGTCTTCTCTTGCCATTTGGTTTTGAAAATGTTGAAGACATGATTTGGCATAAAGATTTTAGCATTAAGAGTTGTAAGAAAAGAAATATGAGAAAATATAAAGAATCAAAAGTAAAATAAACAAATATAAAGAGAGAAGAAGAAACTAAAAAGAAAAATTGGATTTTGAGAGGGAGTCCAATCTTCATCATGGATTTTGACAGTTGGATTTGAAAGTGGCCAAGGACCTGGATAAAAGAATTTGATGCCCAGTGCTCACAGAGCGGCCAAGGTGATGTTTTGAAATATTGTAGACCCCTCAGGGAAGTTCACACCAGGAGAGGAACTGACTTTTGGTAGTTACCACTCCCGCCAGTGCCATAAATAATAAAAAATCTTGATAAATGAATGTGTCGAAAGGATAATATCTTGGGAAGTGAAATAAGGAAGAATGGTCCATTTGCTTAAGTATAAATGGCCATAAATGGGAATTGATGTTGAAAGCCAGGCCAAGAAATCTGTGTCCAAATTTCAAAGTGCTCACAGAGTGGCCAAGGTGATGCTTACAACAAAGAAGAGTAGAATACCCCTTAAGGTGCATACCACGAGTGGGACTTACCTTTGGTAATTCCTCTCCCCACCAAGCACCATAAAAATTCAAGCCTTTGAAGAATTGGGTCCTGGCTTGTCAGGATACAAAGAATGAAAATCTTTGACAAGTTTGGGACGATTATTGACATTTTCAGCTGGTTCCCATGTGGATTTTTCTGAGTCGTGACTGAAACCTTTCCATTCAACCAGATACCATAACTTCCTTCTCTTGAGCTTTGAATCCAGTATTTGAGAGACTTCCCATTCCTCTTCTTCTTCAATAATGATTGGAGGAGGCTCTCAATCACAATTTGGGATTTTTGATGTCTTGACTGGTTCCAAGAGTGAAATACGGAAGACTGGGTGGATGGATTTCCATTGAGATGGAAGCTTTAGGTGGTAGGCATGAGTACTGACTTTATTCAAGATTGGAAAAGGAGCCAACCATCTTTCAGACAGTTTTTTGGTGGGTCTGGTTGATTTGATCTTCTTGGAAGAGAGCCATACCATGTCACCAGGATTGAACACAGGTGGACTTTCTCTACTTTTATCTGCATACCTCTTAAACCGGTTTATGGCAAGTTATCACAGGGGCTCTAGTGGAAATACAAGAGTGGCCTGGCACTCAGCAATCAGGGAACTCACTTCGAAAACTCCAAAAGAATAAAGAATAAAAATAATATGAATGAATTCCTCTAAAAAATATGCAGGTACAAGATGAGATTCAAAAGAGGAAAGGGAAGCCAAAGGCCAAAGATCCAACCAAGTAGGTCCTTAATCACTGTTTCAACCTGCCAAAAATGAATAATGGAATTAGTAAGGATATGACCACCAAATATCCATTGACAGGCAAAGAAAGAGAAAAAGAAAAAGTGCTAAGTTACTGACTTAATAATATCAGTATTTGCTTAACTAAAATGAAAAGAAAATAAAGATAAAAATAAATCAAAGTATATTAATTAAATGGGGAAAAACCCCCCAGGGTGGAAAGGGTAGCCGGTATATGTGAAAAGTTGGGAGCTTGAGTTCTTCAGGCTGAAAACTGATCTGTATTGATCCTTGAGGCTGTATTGATTGTTTTGGAATTGATACAGCTGGCTAATATTGAAATTGAATTGGGTTGAATGAACTTCCCATGCTTGGAAATGAAATACAGTTCTTGGTGGATCCAGACTGTATTGAAATGAATATGGTTGCCAAGATGGATTGAGTGGCGCTTTGACACTTGACAACTTCTTTTGGCACTGCCTCTTGAATACACTCTGAGAATGAATTGACAGTATTCCCTTGGAAGGAAAACTTGGAGTGAGAATAACCAATGACTGCTTGATGGTGTCATTGGTCTTTGACGCTGAAACACTTGTTCTTGAGCCTTGATGATTCCTCTGAATGATTGGGTGCCTTGATGACGTGATGAGATGTTGGAATGCTGAAATGACCATTTGATATTTCCACCATTGAATTTCTGTTGAAAAATGATGCACAATGATATATAACATCATTTATGGCATATTGGTTCATTGGCAAGAAGATTACGTCCAAAGGTCTAGAGATGGAAAGGCAGAGGAGAAAAGGATGGATGTGATGGCTTCAGAGCTTGGAAGAGTGTTTCTGGGCCCTTTGGGGTTTTTGGTCACTTTTGGGTTCTGAGCCAAAAACTGGCCCAAAAGGCAGGAAAGTGTCTTTTGGACACTTTGCGTCAAAGTGTGCAAAAATGCGCAAATGTGCGCAAATGCCCAAAGTGCGCAAAAAGTGCGCAAATGCGCAAAATGTGCAGAAATTCCCAAAATGTGCAAATGCGCATTATGAGCCCAAATGGCCAAAAACAGCCATTTGGGCCATTTCCCCTGGTTTTGAGGGAAATGACCAGAAATACCCATTTGGGCATAAATTGCCGCTATGCGTTCTGGATTGAGGTGAAGGGCCATGAAGGCCCCAAAACACAAATGGCCATAAATGGTACATAAGATGATGACATGGCTGTATTGGCCACTGGTGATGGGTATGGCCAATTGGCCATAAAAGAACTGTGGCTTGATAGGCCATATGGGGATCCAAGGAGGTGAATTGCCATGGTTGTGACAGTACCCCCCACCTTGGAATGGTGAGCTCTTGAGCACCAATACAAGGTGAAGCCTTTTGAGGCTATTGGAAAGATTTTGAGAAAGTGATTCACGAGGACTGATTAAGATGAAAAATTTGAAAACTGATACTAAGAATTTGACATTTGATGCAGGACTTGCTTGATCTTCTTTTGACATTGTCTTCATGATTTGAATTGAATTTTAAAATAAATGAAAAATTTTGATGTGATAATTGACGTGATAAAAGAAAATTTCAAATGAAAATAAAATAAAATAAAGAATGAAAATGAAAATAAAAGAAAAAGAAAAGAGAAAAGAAAATTGAATTGAATCTTGAGGAGGTTCCAATCTTCATCACGGAGGTTTATGACTGATTTTAGAATTGGCCAAGGACCTGGAAAAAGAAATTTGATGCCAGGTGCTCACAAAGTGGCCAAGGTGATGTTTTGACAAGATTGTAGACCCCTCAGGGATGTGCACACCAGGAGAGGAACTTACTTTTAGTAGTTACCACTCCCGCCAGTGCCATAAAAATAAAAACAAAAATGCTGAAGGAATGAATTTGAATTTGGAATCTTGGAAATGAATTGAAAAGTGAATGCCCCATTGTCCCAAGTGAAATGGCCATAAGATTGGAAATGAAGTTGAAAGCCATGCCAAGATCTGTGTCCAAAGTTGCAAGGTGCTCACAGAGTGGCCAAGGTGATGCTTACAACAAAAGAGTAGAATACCCCTAAAGGTGCATACCAGGAGTGGGACTTACTTTTGGTAATTCCTCTCCCCACCAAGCACCATAAAAAATCAAGCTCTTGAAGAATTGGGTCCTGGCTTGTCAGGATATAATGAGTTAAAATCTTTGACAAGTTCAGGACAATTCTTGAGGTTTTCAGTTGGTTCCAAAGTGGATCTTTCCGGGTCTTGACTGAAACCTTTCCATTCCACCAAATACCATAATTTTCCTCTCTTGATCGTTGAGTGCAGTATTTGAGAGACTTCCCATTCTTCTTCTTCTTCAATGATTATTGGAGGAGGCGGCTCTTGATGCCTATCTGGGATTGTTGACGTCTTGACTGGTTCCAAAAGGGAAATATGGAAAACTGGGTGGATGGACTTCCATTGAGATGGGAGCTTGAGGTGGTAGGCATGAGTACTGACTTTCTTCAAGATTGGAAAAGGACCCAACCATCTTTCAGACAGTTTTTTGGTGGGTCTGGTTGATCTGATGTTCTTGGAAGAAAGCCATACCATGTCACCGGGATTGAAAACAGGTGGACTTGCTCTACTTTTATCTGCATACCTCTTAAACCTGTTTATGGCAACTTCAAGTTCGCTCTTGACATCTTGCTGTACTGATTGGATTTTTTCTGATAACTTTCCAGCTGGAGTATCTTGAGTGATGTGAACTGAGTCAAAATGAGGATCTCTTCCATAAACAGTGAAAAACAGTGATTGTTTTGTTGAAGAGTGGTCAGAGTTATTGTAGGCAAATTCAGCCAGAATGAGCCAGGTCTTCCAATCATCTTGATGATAACTGACATACATCCAAAGGTACTGTTCTAGTATCTGATTTACCCTCTCTGTCTGTCCATCAGTTTCTGGGTGATAAGCAGTTGAAAGATCTCTTGAAATCTTGAGCTGCTGACAAAGGTTGGTCCAGAAAGAAGAAACAAAAAGAGAACCTCGATCACTAACAATGCTTGAGGGAAGGCCATGCTTTGAAAAAATATTCTTGATGAATAGATGGGCCAAATCTAATGAGGTGTTTGAAGCTATTGTTGGAATAAAGACTGCCATTTTTGAGAATCTGTCCACTATGACAAGAATTGAGTCAAAGGAATTTGACAGTGGCAATTGAGTGACGAAATCCATTGAAAGACAAATCCAAGGACCACTTGGAATTGGAAGAGGATTGAGGGGTCCAAACTTCTTGTGATTAATATTTTTGTTTCTTGAACACTGTTGACAGGATGAGACATAATCCTTGATGAATTGAGTCATGCTGGACCAGTGGAAATCCCGCTTGACAAGTTTGAGAGTCTTCTCTTGGCCAGGGTGTCCAGCTAGAGGAGAGTCATGCCGCTTTTGAAGTATATTGAGCTGAATTGTGGGGTCATTTGAGACCACCACCCGATCTTTGAAAAGGAGCAGTTTGGAAGAGGAATCAAGAGAATAATCTTGGACAGATTTACCCTTACCCAAATCTTCAAGGACACTTCTATATTGAGGGTCTTGCCACACCGCCTTCTGAATTGAATCAATCAAATTTGAAAATGAATCCACCTTGACTGCAAAAAACTTTGAGGCTTGAATTTCATCTTGCTTGATTATCTTCTGATAGTTCATTGGAGTCTTGCTGATGAAATCCTCCCCCCTCTCTGGGTAAAAGTTGTCCTGATGTGACAAGGCATCTGGAAGGGTGGCCAAGTGGCCAGGGCGGTAAGTGATTGAGAAATGGAAATAAGATAAAAATTCAGCCCAGCAGGCTTGACAGCGAGTGAGAATCTTGGAAGACATAAAATATTGAAGAGATGAATTATTGGTGAGAACTTTAAAAGGGGAGGAAATGGAAAGAAGAAAAGCTCTCCAGTGCTTGAGAGCCCAGACTATACCAAGGAGTTCCTTGTCATGAATCTCATAATTAAGCTCAGCTGGGAAAAGCTTGCGGCTATCAAATGCAATGGGATGTTTTCCTGAGTCAGAGACCTGACTCAGTACAGCACCTAAGGAATAATCTGATGCATTGGTCTCTACAATGGTGGGTAGAGAAGAATTGAAATGAGAAAGGATTGGGGCAGTGGTGAATTCCTCTTTGAGTTGATGAAACTGTCTAAGAGCTTCCTCATTGAGGGGAAAACGGGAATTTTTCTTGAGGAAACTTGTGAGTGAACTAATCTTCTTTGAATAATTCTTGATGAAACAGCGGTAAAAATTGGAAAAGCCAAGGAATGATTGAAGAGCCTTGAGGTTTCTTGGAGGTGGCCGATTGAGAATTTGATGGACTTTTGCTTGTTCCATCTTGAGGCCTTCAGAAGAAACAACATAACCTAAATACTCTACACTAGTAACATGGAATGGGCATTTGGACGCCTTAGCAAAGAGGTTATTGTCTCTGAGTCTGGAAAGAACAGTGGACACATGAGTGACATGTTCTTCCTCAGATTTGGAAAAGACCATAATTTCATCCAAATAAACCACAACATAGGCATCAAGAAGATCATAAAAAATATTATTGACAAGATTTTGAAAAGAAGCCTAAGCATTGGTGAGCCCAAATGGCATAACCAAGTACTCATAACTACCATATTTGGTTCTAAAACAAGTCAAATGTTCATCACCCTCCTTGATTCTGAGCAGGTTATATGCACCACACAAATCATTCTTTGAGAAGATAGAAGAACCATTGAAAACAGTGAGAAGATGATTCATAGGAAGAACAGGATACTTGTTCTTCCTAGTAACAGCATTGAATTTGCGGTAATCAACACACAAACGGAGGCCACCATCTTTCTTTTTGACAAAAAGAACAGGTGCTCCTGTAGAAGAGGATCTTGGCGGGATGAAACCTTTCTCTACATTCTCTGGAATGTAAGCCCTGAGTGTATCTGACTCTTGTTTGGATAAAGAGTAGATCACCCAAACTGGAGGCAGAGACCCCTCCAGCTCAATATGATGATCACAGGCGTGGTGAGGAGGAAGTTTCTCTGATTTCACCTTGGAGAATACATCCAAATATTGGTGATAAGTAGAAGGAACAACCTTCATCACAGTTTCTATTTCTGCTGGCTCTTCCTCTTCATCCCACAACTCCTCCAGGAAGTCATGATAAGATGAAGCAGGAAGGTCCATATTCCCAAAGAAGAGATGGAGTGAAGATACAGAATTATCTTCTCCAACATCTTGAATCTCTTTGAAGACTTCATCTCTAGATGATAGTAATGACTGATGGGAATTAAGGGAAGAAATATGGACAGAAGACGGAAATGATGGTGTTCTAGAATCACCAACCAGAGCTGCACATGATTTGGCAGAACGAAGTCATTACTAAAAGAAATTGAGAGTTCATTATAGTCCTTATGATCAGAATTAAAGGTGATCAATCCTTGCCTCCAATCAATAAACAGATTGAAATGATTAAGAGAGTCAAAGCCCAATATGAGGTCTTCTCCCTTGGGAGTATGAATGCTCAAAAAGTCCCATTCAAAGCTTGGGAAGGAAGGGAGCTCAACCATATATTTAGTATGGTGGGTCACAAATAAGGAAGGAGACTCAGAGGAGTCAAGAATTATAAGGGGAATCTTCTCTGGGAGGTCTGACATGGTCAAAGAATACTTGTGAACAAACTGCTTTGCAATAAATGAGCTGGTAGCACCAGAATCAATGAGAATACTGTAAAACATATCAGAGAGAGAAGGAAAAACAAAATGTTTAACAGAATTTTTGACACCAGTATTCAGAATGCACAATTGTGCTCTGCAAGGAAAACTGTGAAGACCATTGAACACAACATAGTCTTCACTCAGGCTTTTCCCTTGCTGGGAAATTTACCTGACGGTTGGGTAAGCTTGTTTTGAGGCCTTTTGAAAAAGGACTCAAGACTATGCTTCCCACCACAATAGGTACAAAGACCCTCTTTGATTCTTCTTTCTTTTTCAGAGTTCATGAGCTTGAAATCTTTATTCAATAAAGAAGAATGGGGCTTGTCCCTCTTTTGAAAATTCTTCTTCTTCTTTTGACTTGAGCTTGAAGAATTTTGAGGATGAGAAGAACTTGACTTTGAGGCTTCTGGCTTCTTCTCTTGATGATGACTCTTTTCATTTTGCCTCTCATGGTACCTGGTATCAAGTTCCAGGGTAATGTCCATTAACTCTTGAAGAGAGTCAATTCTTGAAGGATGGGAGGCCAATTGATCCAAAATCCTGGATGGCAATCCCTTCCTGAAATGATGGATGAGAGTTCTTTCAACCCAATCCCCAATTCTTGAGACTAAACTTCTGAAATCAGCAATGTATAAGGATACATGCCCACCTTCTTTCATTCTTGAAGAATCCAACTCACCTTCTGCTTTTCTGACTTCATTTGGATCCCCAAACAAACTGAAGAGTTGAGATTCAAACAGTTTCCAAGAGTTGAGAAGGTAATTTAAATCTTGATTGGTGAGATTGGAAAGATAAGGCTCAATCCATTTTGCAGCCCTTCCAATAAGAAATGATGTGGCATACAGAACTTTCTTTCTGTCTTGAGAGAAATTTGCCTGATCATTATGAAATATCGATTGACAAGACTGAATGAAGCTTCTAACTTTGAAGGGCTGAGTCCCATCAAAGCATTCCAGTACCTTCATGGATGGAGTCTTGAAGGCGGGTGGTCTTGATGCTTCAGAAGATGAAGCTGCTTGAAGATTGGCCATAATCCAAGTCATTTGCTGCATGATGGCCATTAAAGATGGTTCAGACTGATGAGAGACAGGCTGATTAGACTGGGCTAGAGTTGGTCCTCCAGTACTTTAGGATGCTTCCACCGGAGCAGGAGCACCTTCAGTACCATCAGACTCTTCTGCTTCCACAGAATTCTCCTCCTGCTCTTCACCATCTTCACCTGGACCTTTGAAAGTAGTCCTTGAAGTTCCTGGGAATCCGCGAACTACTCCTGAAAATGAACTTCATCTTCTGGGCCCTCTTTCTTCCTTCCTGGATGGTGCTGCTCCTTCCATGCGGGATCCTCTATCTAATTGGGCCCTCAGTTGAGGAACTGCTGGGGTGCCATCTAGAGGAGCTCTTGGAGTTGGAGTGAGAACAGCTTGAGCTCTGGCCTGAGATCTTGTGTGTCTTGCCGGAGGTGAATGTTGAACAGGCATTATTTCAGGAATAAAATTGAAATAAATGAATTAAGATCAAAATTTGCTTGAAGTGAAAAGAGTCAACAATCAAATCTTGAGGAAAGTAAATGAATCAAATGAAAATATTCAAGTATGTCAATAAATCAAAATCAAACGAAGTCTTGAAGTCAAAATCAAATCAATATCTTGAAGAATCAATGAATAAAAATGAAATCTTGAGGTAAATCAATCAATCAAAATCAATTGAAGTATTCAAGTCAATAAATCAATGAATCAAATCAATCACTATCAAAATCTTGCAGAAAATCAATCAATCAAAATGAATTCTTGAGGCAAAATCAGTTTATGTCAAAATTCTTGATGTGAAAATCAGCAAAATCAATGAAATCTTCAGGTCAATCAATTTCCATGAGGTCAATATCAAATATGTCAAATCAATCAATCAATCAAAATCAAGTGAATTCTTCTTTAAAAACCAAAATTCTTGAAGAATGAATCAATTATGAATCTTGATGTGAAGAACATGTCTGAATATCTTGATGAAAAAATTTGAAAATCAAAGAAAATCAAGATGATGCCTGAATTATGAATGAAATGAAAATTTGATGATTTGAAAAGATTTTAAAAAGAATATAAAAAATGAAAATGGGTCAGCTTTCAATTTTCAAAATGAAGAATGGATGAAAGAAAATTGAGAGATGACAATGAATCATTAAGTTCATAAGCATAAAATAATCATAATTTTGATGAAATGAGTGAATGAAATTATAAATAAAGAATGAACAGAATTAAAAAAATCATGATTTAATTAATATAATGTCACAGGGGCTCTAGTGGAAAAACAAGAGTGCCTGGAACTCAGCAATCAGGGAACTCACTTGGAAAACTCCAAAAGGATAAAGAATAAAAATAATAAGAATGAATTACTCTAAAAGATATGCAGGTACAAGATGAGATGCAAAAGAGGAAAGGGAAGCCAAAGGCCAAAGAGCCAACCAAGTAAGTCCTTAATCACTGTTTCAACCTGCCAAAAATGAATAATGGAAGTAGTAAGGATATGACCACCAAATATCCATTGACAGGCAAAGAAAGAGAAAAAGAAAAAGTGCTAAATGACTGACTGAATAATATCAGTATTTGCTTAACTAAGATGAAAAGAAAATAAAGATAAAAATAAATCAAAGTATATTAATTAACTGGGGAAAAACCCCCCAGGGTGGAAAGGGTAGCCGGTATATGTGAAGAGTTGGGAGCTTGAGTTTTTCAGGCTGAAAACTGATCTGTATTGATCCTTGAGGCTGTATTGATTGTTTTGGGAATTGATACATCTGGCTAATATTGAAATTGAATTGGGTTGAATGAACTTCCCATGCTTGTAAATGAAATACAGTTCTTGATGGATCCAGACTGTATTGAAATGAATATGGTTGCCAAGATGGATTGAGTGGAGCTTTGACACTTGACAACTTCTTTTGGCACTGCTTCTTGAATACACTCTGAGAATGAATTGACAGTATTCCCTTGGAAGGAAAACTTGGAGTGAGAATAACCAATGACTGCTTGATGGCGTCATTGGTCTTTGACGCTGAAACACTTGTTCTTGAGCCTTGATGATTCCTCTGAATGATTGGGTGCCTTGATGACGTGATGAGATGATGGAATGTTGAAATGACCATATAATATTGCCACCATTGAATTGCTGTTGAAAAATGATGCACAATGATATATAACATCATTCATGGCATATTGGTTCATTGGCAAGAAGATTACGTCCAAAGGTCTAGAGATGGAAAGGCAGAGGGGAAAAGGATGGATGTGATGGCTTCAGAGCTTGGAAGATTGTTTCTGGGCCCTTTGGGGTTTTTGGCCACTTTTGGGTTCTGAGCCAAAAACTGGCCCAAAAGGCAGGAAAGTGTCTTTTGGACACTTTGCGTCAAAGTGCGCAAAAATGCGCAAAATGCGCAAATGTGCACAAATGCGCAAAGTGCACAAAAAGTGCACAAATGCGCATTGTGAGCCCAAATGGCCAAAAACAGCCACTTGGGCCATTTCCCCTGGTTTTGAGGGAAATGACCAGATATACCCATTTGGGCATAAATTGTGGCTATGGGTTCTGGATTGAGGTGAAGGGCCATGAAGGCCCCAAAACACAAATGGCCATAAATGGTCAATAAGATGATGACATGGCCATATTGGCCACTGGTGATGGATATGGCCAATTGGCCATAAAAGAACTGTGGCTTGATATGCCATATGGGGATCCAAGGAGGTGAATTGCCATGGTTGTGACACAACATCAAGCTCTCTCTTGACATCTTGCTGTACTGATTGGATTTTTGTTGATAACTTTCCAGCAGGAGTATCTTGAGTGATGTGAGCTGAGTCAAAATGAGGATCTCTTCCATAAACAGTGAAAAACGGTGATCGCTTGGTGGAAGAGTGATCAGAGTTATTGTAGGCAAATTCAGCCAGAGGGAGCCAGGTGTTCCAATCATCTTGATGATAACTGACAGACATCCAAAGATAATGTTCTAGTATCTGACTTACCCTCTCTGTCTGTCCATCAGTTTCTGGATAATAAGCAGTTGTCAAATCTCTTGAAATATTGAGCTGCTGACAAAGATTGGTCCAAAAGGAAAAAACAAAAAGGGAACCTCTATCACTGACAATTCTTGAAGGAAGTTCATGCTTTAAAAAGATATTCTTGATGAATAAATGGGCCAAATCTAGTGAAGTGATTGAGGACATTGTTGGAATCAAAACTGCCATTTTTGAGCATTTGTGCACTATCACAAGGATTGAGTCAAATGAGTTGGACAGTGGCAGTTGAGTGATAAAGTCCATTTAAAGACAAATCCAAGGACCATTTGGAATTGGAAGAGGTTTGAGGAGTCCAAACTTCTTGTGGTGGATATTCTTGTTTCTTGAGCACTGTTGACAGGACAAGACATAATCCTTGATGAATTGAGTCATGCTGGACCAGTGAAAATCCCGCTTGACAAGTTTGAGCGTCTTCTCTTGGCCAGGGTGTCCAGCTAGAGGAGAATCATTATTCTTTTGAAGAATGCTGAGTTGAATTGTGGGGTCATTTGCGACCACCACCCAATCTCTGAAGAGAAGGACTTGGGAAGACGAATCAAGAGAATAATCCTGAATGGATTCACCTTTTCCCAGTTCCTGAAGAATACTTCTGTATTGATAATGTTTCCATAATTTCTTCTGAATTGAGTCAATCAAATTTGAAAAAGATTCCACCTTGACTGCAAAATCCATTGAAGGTTGAACTTCATCCTGCTTGATGAGCTGTGAAAGCTCATTGGATTCTTGCTGATGAATTCCTCCCCCCTCTGCGGATAGACGTCGTCCCAATGTGATAAGGCATCTGGAAGAGTAGCTAGGCGGCCAGGCCAGTAAGTGATTTAGAAATCGAATTCAGCCCAGCAGGCTTGACGGCAAGTGAGTACTTTGGAGGACATGAAGTATTGAAGGGAAGAGTGATTGGTGAGATCTTCAAAAGGGGAAAAGCCCTCCAGGGCTTGAGATCCCAGACTATGCCAAGGAGTTTGTTGTCATGAATCTCAAAATTGAGCTCTTCTGGGATAAGCTTGCGGCTGTCAAATGCAATGGGATGTTTTCCTGGGTCAGATACCTGACTCAGTACAGCACCCAAGGCATAATTGGATGCATCGGTCTCTACAATGGTGGGTAGAGAAGGATTGAAGTGGGATAGGATTGGAGCAGTGGTGAAAGCCTCTTTTAGTTGGTGAAACTGACTAAGATCTTCCTCATTGAGGGGGAAACAGGAATCTTTCTTGAGGAAACTGGTGAGTGAACTTATCTTCTTTGAATAATTCTTGATGAAACGGCGGTAGAAGTTGGGAAAGCAAAGGAAAGATTGAAGAGCCTTGAGGTTCCTTGGAGGCGGCCAATTGCGAATCTGCTGGAATTTTGCTTGGTCCATCTTGAGGCCTTCAGAAGAAACAACATAACCAAGATACTCTACACTAGAAACGTGAAACAGGCACTTGGAAACGTTAGCAAAAAGATTATTGGCTCTAAGTCTGGAAAGAACAGTGGATACATTAGTGACATGTTCTTCCTCAGATTAGGAAAAAACCACAACATAAACATCAAGAAGATGTTGAAAGATATAATTGACAAGATTCTGAATGGAGGCAGGAGCATTGGTGAGCCCAAATGGCATACCCAAGTACTCAAAAGTGCCATATTTACTTCTGAAGAAGGTCAAATGTTCATCACCCTCCTTGATTCTGAGCAGGTTATATGCACCACACAAATCAATCTTGGAGAAGATAGAAGAACCATTGAAAAAATTGAGAAGCTGATTAATAGGAGGAACAGGATACTTGTTCTTCCTAGTGCCAGCATTGAGTTTGTGGTAATCAACACACAAACGGAGGCCACCATCTTTCTTTTTGACAAGGAGGACAGGTGCTCCTGTTGAAGAGGAGCTTGGCTGGATAAAACCTTTCTCTACATTCTCTGGAATGTAGGCCCTGAGTGTATCTGACTCTTGTTTGGATAAAGAGTAGATCACCCAAACTGGATGTAAAGACCCCTCCAGCTCAATATGATGATCACAGGCATGGTGAGGAGGAAGTTTCTCTGATTTCACCTTGGAGAATACATCCAAATATTGGTGATAAGTAGAAGGAACAACCCTCATCATGGTTTCTAGTTCTTCTGGCTCTTCCTCTTCATCCCACAACTCCTCCAGGGAGTCATGATAAGATGAAGGAGGAAGGTACATATTCCCAAAGAAGAGATGAAGTGAAGATACAGAATTATCTTCTCCAACATCTTGAATCTCTTTGAAGACTTCATCTTCAGATAATGGTAATGACTGAGGGGAATTTATGGAAGGAATATGGACAGAAGATGGAAATGATGGTGTTCTAGAATCACCAACCAGAGCGGCACATGATTGGGCAGAAGAAAAGTCATTACAGAAAGAATTAAAAGGATCACAATAGTCCTTATGATCAGAATTAAAGGTGATCAGCCCTTGCCTCCAATCAAAGAAGGATTAAAGTGATTTAGAAAGTCAAAGCCCAATATGAGGTCTTCGCCTTTGGGAGTATCAATGACTAAAAAGTCCCATTCAAAGCTTGGGAAGGAAGGAAGCTCAACCATATATTTATAATGGTGAGTCACAAATAGGAAAGGCAACTCAGAGGAGTCCAAAATGATAAAAGGAATCTTTGCTGGAAGCTCTGACATAGTCAATGAGTACTTGTGAACAAACCTCTTTGCAATAAATGAGTGTGTAGCACCAGAATCAATGAGAATACTGTAAAAAACATCAGAAAGAGAAGAAAAAACAAAACATACAAGAGAATTCTTACACCAGTATTCAGAATGCACAATTTTGCTCTGGAAGGAAAATTGTGAAGACCATTGAACACAACATGGTCTTTGCTCAGGCTTTTCCCTGGCTGGGAAATTGGCCTGACGTTTTGGTAAGCTTGTTTTGAGGCCTTTTGAAACAAGACTCAAGACTATGCTTCCCACCACAATAGGTACAAAGACCCTCTTTGATTCTTCTTTCTTTTTCAGAGTTCATGAGCTTGAAGTCCTTATTCAACAAAGAAGAATGGGGCTTGTCCCTCTTCTGAAAATTCTTCTTCTTCTTATGACTTGAGCTTGAAGAATTTTGAGAATGAGAAGTACTTGATCTTGGGGCTTCAGGTTTCTTCTCTTGATAGTGCTTCTTCTCCTTTTGTCTTTCATGGTACCTGGTATCAAGTTCCAGGGTAACGTCCATTATAGCTTGAGGAGAATCAATTCTTGAAGGATGGGAGGCCAATTGATCCAATATCCTGAATGCCAATCCCTTCCTGAAATTATTAATGAGAGCCCTTTCACCCCAATCTCCAATTCTTGAAACCAAACTCCTGAAATTGGCTATGTATAGTGAAACATGGCCACCTTCCTTCATTCTTAGTGAATCCAATTCTGCTTCAGCTTTTCTGACTTCATTTGGGTCATCAAATAGAGTGAAGAGTTGAGATTCAAATAAGGGCCAATAATTGAGAGGGTAATTGGAGTCTTGATTGGTGAGATTGGAAAGATAAGGCTCAATCCATTTTGCAGCCCTGCCAATGAGAAATGAAGTGGCATAAAGGACCTTCTTTCTGTCTTGAGAGAAGTTTGCCGTATCATTATGAAAGATTAATTGGCATGACTGAAGGAAGCTTCTGACTTTGAAGGTCTGAGTCCCATCAAAGCATTCTGGTGCCCTCATAGATAGAGTCTTGAAGGCGGGTAGTCTTGATGATCCAGAAGAAGAAGCTGCTTGAAGATAGGCCATAATTTGAGTCATCTGCTGCATAATGGCCAATAAAGATGGTTCAGATTGATGAGAGACAGGCTGATCAGACTGGGCCAGAGTTGGTCCTCCAGTAATTTGGTATGCCCCCACAGGAGCAGGAACACCTTCAGTACCATCAGACTCTTCCTCTTCCATAGAATTTTCCTCCTCCTCATCATCATCTTCACCTTTAACCTTGATACTGGCTCTTGAAACTCCTGGAAAGCCGCCAACCACTCCGGATAATGAAATTGATCTTCTTTACCCGCTTCCTTCCTTCCTGGATGGTGCTGCTCCTTCCATGCGGGGTCCTCTATCCAATTGGGCCCACAGTGAGGAACTTCTGGGGTGCCATCAAGAGGAACTCTTGGAGTTGGAGTAAGAGCAGCTTGAGCTCTGGCCTGAGATCTGGTTTGTCTTGCAGGAGGTGAATGTTTGACAGGCACGATTTCAGGAATAAAAAATCAAAATAAATGAATAAAATCAAAATTTTCTTGCAGTACGGAATCAACAATCAAATCTTGAGAAAATCAATGAATCAATTAAAATCTTCAGGTACGTCAATCAACCAAAATCAAATGAGTCTTGGAGTCAAAATCAATGTCAATGAAAATCTTGAAGTCAATAAAATCAATCAATCAAAATCAATAAAAATCAAATCTTGCAGAGCAAATGAATCAGTCAAATGAATACTTGAGTCAAAATCAATTTATGTCAATTCTTGATGTGAAATTCAGCAAAATAATGAAAATCTTCAGGTCAGTCAATTTTCTTGAAGTCAATGTCAATTATATGAAATCATTCAATCAAATCAATTATCAAGTGAATCCTTCCTGAAAATCAAAATTCTTGAAGAATAAAATCAAATTGAATCCTGATATGAAGAACATGTCTGAATCATCTGATGAGTAATTTGAAAGTCAAAATGATAAGACGCCTGAATTAAGTATAAAATGAGATTGATGATTGAGATTAAGATTGAAAAAGATAAACAAAAATAAGATTTTCTTCAGCTTTCAATTTTCAGAATGAAGAATGAATGAGAGAAAATTGAGAGATGACAAAGAATTATTAAATTCATAAGCCTTAAAGAGTCACAATTTCAATGAATGAATCAATGAAATTGATGAAGAATGAATGAATAAAATGATGAATAATGAATGAATAGAATGAAAGAAATTATGAGTTAATTAATATAATGTCACAGGGGCTCTTATGAAAGCAAGAGGGCCTGGCACTCAGGAATCAAGAACTCACTCAGAGGGCTCCAAAGATAGAGGAATAATAAAGATTAATTTCTTTGAAGACAAAGAAAGGGAAAAGACAAGTATGCCAAAGATGAAAGAAAAGATAAGAAGCCAAGGGCCAAAGATAATAAATAAGCCAACCAAGTGAATCCTCAATTCACTGTTTCAACCTGCCAGAAAAGGGAATGGAATTAGTAAAGGATATGACCACCAATATCCACTGACAGGCAAGGAAGAAAAATAGAAAAGGTTCTGAATGACTGACTTAAGATTATCAGTATTAACTTTAATAAAGTAAAGGAAAATAAAGATAATAATAAATCCAATATATCAATTAACTGGGGAAAAAGTCCCCAGGTGCTGAAAGGTGGCCGTATATGTGAAAAACTGAAAGACTGATCCTGGAAGGTGGATCACCAGCTGTATTGTCTGAATTGGGCCAATACAGTTCTGGCCATCTTGAAATTGAACTGTGTGATTGAATTCCCACAGTGGAAGATTGAATTGGCCCAATTGGGCCAAGGACATACAGGTTGATTGAATTGTCACCTGTATGGACCAATTGAGTTGTCCAGGGAGTATTGAAATACTTTATTCCTTGACAACTGATATAAATGACGTAATACCTCCAAGAATAACCTTAGGAAGAATCCTGAATGAAAGTACCAACCTAACTCCTGCAGTGTCAGGTGGTTGGGGTCCTTGAATGATCTTCTGATTGCCGCCATGCATTTCCAGACTGATGAGCTGAAAAGTCCTCCTTTGAAATGGGCGTTGGATTTTGGGACCTTAAGTTGAAAAGGTGTTATTTGGTCCCTAAAGCGTCACCATTGAATTTCTGAGAGAAAATGGTGCATAATGGTATATAATACCATATATGCACCACTCCTGCAACCTTGAGTACAGGGTGCATGGAGGAATGAAAAAAATTCCCCTTAAGTTGAGGGGAGTGCTTGCTGAGCTGGTCTGGTGGCCTCTCGTGGTTGCCAGAGGCCATGGCTGGAATAATGCTCCATGGCCAAAACTGGTTGCTAAGGGTTCTATGGCCATTTTGGTGTCCAAAGGGTTTTTGGCCAAATTTGGGTCCAAGGGGTTTGTGGCCAAAATTGCCTCAGGTGGGCCCAATTGTGGTTTGGGGGCTAGATGGCTGCCCCCTTTGTCCCCTTTTGGCCTCATTGTATTATGCCAAAAGAAGCCTAATATGCCTATGGACTGTGGACCCCGGACCGTGAATTACGGCCCATGGGCCGTAGAAGCCGTAGGGGCTCTAAATGGCCCAAAAAGGTCATGTAGGCCAGACCCACCGTGATGAAAGGGGTAGGCCCAAAAGGGATGGAGATGGCTAGGGGGCCTGGAGGCCCCTAGAAGACAAAAGGACCCCCCAGGCCCAAAAACAGAGATGAAGGCCTGAGGGTTGGTGAGGTGGAGCTTGGTCAAGGAGGCCAATGATGGCAGGATATTGCCTGAGGCCATCAAAGGATGATTGGGGCCAGAAATGGCCAAGAAGAGGTGTTATGGCCAAATGGCCATGGAGCACCAGAGGGGACCAATTGGCCATAAAAGATATGGTGTGGCCAATTGGCACCAGCTTGGTTCCAGGTTAGAATCGCCGCAACACCCATGGAGGAGGGTCAATCTTTGTGGTTTTGAAAACAGGAATCTCCCCCGTCCTCCTTCACTAGTCTCAATTAGTCTGCCACACTCAATAGTCTTGATAGCTTCTCTTCTTCCACCTTGTGGGTTTTCAATTCTAAATCTCCTTTTGAAAATCTTCAGCAAACTTCTTCTCCTATTCTTAAATCTAGCATTGATGATCGTGTTGATAGGTCTCCAATCCATATTCCTGATATTATTAAATCAACAATATCCCTAAAAAATGATTCACCAGAATCATTGAAACCTCCATTTCCTGTTCATTGTTCACCTACCCAGAGATTTTCACCATTTTGTTTGCCACTTTCTCCTGTATTTTCATTGGATTCTGATTTCAAATTCTCTGCTTCTGGTGAAAGAATTCTCAAAATAGAAGATACTGGTGCAAAAATATATGAGCTTGATCCTGTTTCTTATTCCATGACTTTACCAGTAGTCCAATCCACATTACAACCAGCTTGTAATTATTCCCCCCATATGAATGATCAGAAGCCAAAGAAGTGAAAGAAAACCCAACCAAGGAAGAAATATTTATTGCAGCCCCAAAAGAAGATTTGTTACAAGTAATCAATTTCTTAATGATTCCTTTAATGTAGGCGCTTCTTTAATATGATTTGTTCTTTTTTAACTAGAACAGAAATATATTAATTCTCTAACATTATAATTTTTTTTATGATTTGGCTACTTATTTTCTGTTATTTTTTTTTAAAAAAAAAAAAAAACCTTGGTACTATGATATCTAAATTATTGTTGAAATTGAGTTTTGAGATGAAATAAAATATCTTCAGTTTATTCTCTGTTTTTTTTCTATGGCTTTGTTTGTTACTTATTCTTCCAATTCTATGGTGTTATTGTTTTTTTTTGAGACTTGATTGAATGGATATGAAAGCTTTGCATTTATTTTAGTGATTTTTTTCTATAAATACCATAAAAAATATGATAGAAATTTCTTGTTTGTTTCCATAATAATAAGTGAAATCTCTTCTTGTGATAAGATAAGCTGCTGAATAAATTCCAGAATTATTTGTTTGGTTTTCCTTATATCTTCTTTCTTCCTGCATCAATGAATAAAATTATGACTGGAAGTCATAATTTTGACATTTTGGTTTATCTGTATCTGAGCATCCTGAGAACAAAATATCAAGAAAGGCCTATGGGCCCACACTTCCCCAAACCTGTGCCATTGTAGTATGAGGTAGCATAACAACAGATAATCACCACTGTTTGTTTTGGTTTTTTTTTGTAGACTTTCAAACTTGAAATATTGTCTTGAATACTGATACATAGCCTGAAAAAATGTTTTTTTATCTTTTCTTCCCTCTTTTTTATAGTTTGTGGAAAATATTCTTCTGAATCCACCATACAAGCTGTTTCTTGAGTTTTGATATGAATCTTCTTTTTTCTTCCTTAATTTCTTTTACAAATAATTCTCCCCAGAAAAAGCTCCAATAATCCTTATTGATATTATAATTATGTGCCTTGAGAGTGATAATTCCAGGTCTAAACACCTCTTCCCACAAAACATCCCAATTGGCCTTTTTGATTACATAATTTCCATGATTCCATAAGATTCCTCCTTCTGGTATGTTCAATAAGTCCAAAAACAGTCCTCTTGAGGCTTCCAAATCCCCAAACAATATTTTTCTTTTCCATTCTCCATCTGTTAATGTATCTTCTTCCCAGTATATGTTTCCTAAATTTTATTTGATACAATCATATGTAAGAAATTCTAAAAATTCCAGTCATGAAAGAGAGAATCCTGGAAGCTCCTTCCAATAATTAGACTCTTTAATGTATTGAAATGGTTCTGGAAAATTGAACAACTCTTCAAATTTTAAGTATGTAATTCATATCTGAAATAAAGCCTATCCTCCTTCAACAAATGGTTCTCCCCAGTAGCTGACTTCTTCTGTATTTTCTATAATTTTGCAATTTACATCTGCCAATCCTTCTTCATTCAAACCAAGATTCCATTCCAATTTATTTCCATGTGTAAGTTTGGCATCCATTACTATCTAGGTCCTTTCTGAGTTTTTGACATAAAAGAATAATTCCTCTTTGATAAGGCAGGGAGTTACTTCCCTGAGTAATGAGAGTGTCTAAAAAGGATTTTTTTTAATTTATCTTAAATGATTTGAAATTTCTCTTTTATAAGGCAGGAGGTCACTGCCTTGAGTAAAAAGAGTGTTGAAAAAGGAGTTTTATAATGTAGTTTGAATAATTTGAAATTCCTCTTTGATAAGTCAGGAGGTCACTTCCCTGATACTAATACAGATATAAAAAGAATTTGTTTTTATTATTTTGCTATATTTATGGTGTTTTTTTTTGCTTTTTAATTGGTTATTGAAGTTGGATTACTTCAGTTTTTATTGTTAAATATTCAACCTTCTGTTGTGAATTACTGAAAGACATATGTCCTTCAATATTTCTCCAAATATCTTGTTGCGTTTTTCTCATTGTGTATTTCCTTTCCATTCTGAAACAGAACCTTTGACCTTATGAATAAACATGTACCCAAAATCACACCAGAAAAGAGCTTCTCCTAAAATTCTTAAACCATCTAGATTCAAGTCTTCTTGAGCCCATAACATTTTGTGGTACAGTCCTTCTATTGTTGATTGATAATATTCATAAGGCTTCTTCCAGTAAGGATTCTGTAAGTTGCCTTTGATTCCAATAGTGGCTAGTAATTCCAAAAAATCAACATTTGTAATATTGGATCCAGGTAGTTCTGAAATATATTTGATTTGAATTATTGCTGAATGTAGCTCATAGTCATACAGCTCTTCAAA
Organism: Austropuccinia psidii; assembly: GCA_023105745.1. Lineage (NCBI taxonomy): Eukaryota > Fungi > Basidiomycota > Pucciniomycetes > Pucciniales > Sphaerophragmiaceae > Austropuccinia > Austropuccinia psidii. The sequence goes on along the minus strand of JALGQZ010000004.1, from coordinate 24,638,771 downwards.
TGTTATCATTGGAAGTATTACATAATCTTCCTCTCCTTCATATTCTGTTATTTCTTCCTGTATTCCATTTTGATTCTATCAGTCATTTGGTAATTCAGATTTAATTCCTTGATTTTGATCAAATAAATCAGTTGAGCTTGAAAAGCAGCATATTTGATCAGAGGAAATTATTAAATTCTTATAGAATGCTAATTCCAGCCAGCCTTTGTGTATTTTCTGATAGCTCTCCTTCTTCAAGGTCTTCAAATCTTCTGCATTGTTTATTTTTATCTTCCCAATTCCCATTATTTTGTTGACATAACTTCAATTCATCTTCTGATTCTACCAACTTTACTTCTAGAACTTTCTCCATTCTCTGTTTAATCCCTTTTTTATTATAACTATCCCAAACTTGATCCATTTTTTTTTCAGTAATTATGCCACTTCCCTTTTTCAATTCTTAAAATTTTGTTTTTTCCAGTGGCTTTATTATGCTATCTTTTGGTTCTTCACTTATTAGATATTTTTCAGTATCACTAATGTACCCGGTTTCCTCCTGAAATAAATGGAAATAGTGTTCTGCAATTCTTGAGTAATTTGCTTCTGGTGGCTTCAGATCCATTTTAAATCTCTTCTGTGGGCTTTCTCTTTCTTCTTCTTTATTCATACCACTTAACTTGAGTGCTAGCCAATTCTCTGGTTCTTCTATGGCCATGTCCAAATTTCTTCTCATCTTCTTTAGTTTCTCTTTTATTTTTCTATTGCTTCACTATCTTCTACCTCCAGTTTATCTTCTGTCTCCTTTCCTTTAGATTTTATATGAGTCACAGCCGGCATACGTTCTTTAGATGAAGATATTATGCTGGAATTTTATTCAACTATTATCTGATTAAAATTGTTTGATACTAAGAAGTCCAAGTAGGTTTTTTCTTCACTATCAAAAGTGAATTCAAGTTTTTTAATTTGACAAATTGGCTTCAAAGAGTTATGTTTTGATTTTGATGTGTAAGGCCTGATGTTTCATTCTGCTTTTAGGGCTCTTTCCTGAGCTATAAAGTTCACGTCATTTTTTGCATCAAAAATAGCTGAGAAGGGTATTTTGTTTGGTCCAAGAAATATTGTCTTCACTCTTGTTGAAGATTGACTTTCTGTTTCCTCTTTTACTTTTATTTTGGATTATTCTGCTTGATTTATTTATCATTTTCCAATCGCTGAAGATGCACAAAGCTCCATACCACTGGGTGGAGAAATTTGCCAACCCATGGCTTGAGGGTTACATATTCATAAACATTATTTGACATCCATCTTGCTCTGGATAACCAAATATTTCCCCTTGCTTGTGTGAAAATTCCAATTTAACATTATTATCTGCTAAAAATGGTCTTCCAAGTGTGGTTTGTACAGCTCCTTTTGCTATGAATAAATGAATTTCTTTTTCTTCTCCTGTCGTCATAGTAATTGGTGTTAATTCTGAGAGTCAAACCAAAGATTTTGTATGTCCACCGATTCCTCTGAGAGTCATATGGAGCTTTCTACTTGCAAGTGAGGCTTTAATTGCAATTTCCTCTGGTATTATGTTAATTTCTGATCCATAATCCACCAATTCCATTGTAGGATATTGTTCCCTTCCAATAAATACTTCCATAAAGCCAAGTGGGCATGCATAATTTAATCTTGGTGTAAAATAGTCCCATAGGTTTAATGAAAGTAGTCTTTCTTGAATATTTGATGTATTGACTGATTTTATCACCTCTTTTTCCTGGGTAGTTGAACTTTGTAATTTTTCAATAAAGGTTGGTGACATTGATAATATTTCTTCAAGAGTAAGATTTATCTTTTGTTCAAGTATCTTCTTCATCACATGTTCAATTATTAACTTTGGGGCATTAGCTGTAGATTTTACCTTGTTCTTTAATTCCATCTTTTGTACCCTGTCTTAGTACCGCGTTATTCTTTTCCTTGGGAATGATTTCAATATCATCATCATCTACTTCCTTTCCTTCTATTTTTTTCTTGTATTTTGTTGGAATTAGAAATCTTATTTCTTCTTTTGCCTCATCTTCCTCATGCTAGGCACCTGGTATCTTGTTTTTAAAGGGTTTGTGTGTTTCATTTTTATTCTCTTGCTGAGTTTGATTTCGATTTTCCTGTCTATAAGCTCTTTGCCTTTTCTTTCTAAGCCCAAAATTTGTTTGAATATTTTCATTTGCTGGTGATATTTGAGGAGGTTTCCAGTTTCTCCATTCTTCTATTTGAGCTATATCTGCTGCCTTCTCACCTTTTCTTTCCTCAATTACTGTTGTTTATTGCTTATTTGGGGGACAATTTGCCTTTTCAATCAGCTTCTTTGTAAACTCCTCCTGTTCTTTAGCAAACTGTTTAACCAATTCCTTTGCATATGTAGGGCCTTCTGTGGGTACTCTTTGAAAACTTGGAAAAATATATGTTCCTCACGCTTCAAAACAATCCTTTTATCAAACTCTTCTGTGAGATGATTAAATCTTATTGGGGAATGTCCTTCTTCTAAGCAGTAATAACACTTCAGTAGCTGTCTTGGAGCCATTTGAGCTGGCATATATGGTTGATAGCTTGAAGATATGGGTGGTAAAGAATATCTTGGCCTGAATGGCTGTGAGTTTTATGTAGCTTTCTGATCTTTATTCTTGCTTTCTGGTGTTTTCTTTGTAGATTTAACTACTTCTCAAATGTGTTAGATCTTATTCAATACTTCCTTTACTGATTCCTTCCAAGTATGTTTTGATTGATGCTCTTGTGGCTGAAGATTTTGAACTTTTTGGGTAAGATCTTTCATTTTCTTCAAGACTTCTTCCCAGCTTTGCTCTTCAAACCTAGCTTTCTTTCTTGTGACTTTTCTTGTGAAAATTCCTTCTGTTTAATTAAGACTTTGGCTTCTAAATCTTGTTCAATATATAACTTTAAGATTTTCAATCTTAGAATGATATAACCACCATCAAAAGTTTGCACCATGGCCTTATCTTTTATCATTTATTTATAAATAGACTCTTGAACACTTGAGGAAAGATTAGCCAAGACTTCTTGATTGTAATTGATATCTCCTTGTATATATTGATACCTTTTGAGATAATTAATAATGGATTCATATTCACTAATGAACTTTTTATATTGGGTCATATTTCTAATTCCTCCTTGTTGGTGAATCTTTTCCAATAATTGAGTAATTGCAGACAGCTTGTATCTTCTTTCAGGTGACACTGTTCCCCATCTCCTCTTCATATCCAATTTTAATTGCTCCCAATCGCCAGTTTCATATCCAGGCATTCCTTCAATATGGTAACTGATATCTTGATCTTTAGTCCAAAAGGACATTTGTCTTGCTATATCCCTTCCACTTTCTCCTTCAATTTCCTCTATACTTTCCACTCTTTTAATAGATATTTCTACCTCCCCTTTCTATCAAACCATCAATTATAATCCTTTGGTCTAATCTTGACAATGGGTGTATTATTTCTTGGGATTTCCTGCTGCAATGGGTGTGAAGCCTGTTCATAAATATTAACCCTCTTTGGTAGATTATTTGGTCTTTGTGAAGTGAATTTTGTTGATGAGGCCATGGGCCTTGAAAATGGTGATGGTGACCCTTCTTGGCATGCTTGTAACCTCTTCCATTCGGCTGTTTTCTGCAGTAAAACTTGACTCTTTTCTTTTGCCTTCTTTTCTAAGGAGTTCAATTAGTTCTTATTGCATTTCCAACATTCTTTGATTAAGTATTTGAGCATCAGAAATATATTCTTTTCCTTGCATGGTTTTGTCATTTATAATTTCTTCTTTTGATTCATCAGGATTATGTGGTATCTTTGATGATGATGCTGAATCCATCTTGATATCTTGTTTGTTTATTCTCTGTTGTTCACTTTTCTTTTTAATTTCAAATAGTTCCTTGAGTAATTTTTCAAAATAATCTGTAACTATCTTTTCATCTTTCTTCTTGGTTCTGGGTGTACCAACTGGTATACTATAATCTATAGGTGATTCTTCTCCAGGTGGTTTTTCTCCTCTTTTTGGATAATAATAATGAAATGATTTTGTTTAAGAGCTTGATGGTGACAATTATTTATAATTTTGTGGTTTTTCTGATTGCAGATTGACTTTATAGGCATTTGAAATATTCTGTTTATTGGATTGATAGAAGGATTTTTTTATGGATTAAATTTGAATTATTATTTTTTTGATAATTGAACAATGATTGATGGTTGAAGCTGTTGGCCACTGTTGGGACAACAGATGTGGTAACTCCTTTGGGTGTGGGATGAAATAAGGCAGTACCTTGAGGGGGAAATTATTGGTAAGTCTGTTTTGAACTTCAGAATTGTCCAATACCATGGGTGGTAACGTGTATTATCTGCCCATCTAAATAATACTGAATAGTCAGCCTACAGAGAATCACAAAATAGACTAAAATTTGTGGCTTTAACAGATAGAGAAGACTTGTCAGAAGTCTCTAGATAAGACTTATCAATACCACTAGAGTAAAAACTCTGATTTAAAACTAAAATTTCTAATAAAATAAAGACTAAGATTTTTTGTTATTTTCATAAAGGTAATTATAATATATGCTTTTTTCTGGTTTTTTGTTATTTTAATAAGACTAATAAGAGTATTTTATTTTATTTTATTTTATTTCTTGTATGTTGATTATAATGATTTTTATATTAATACTAATAATAAGACTACTGGATTTTATTTTTTAATAATTATTTTTAATACTGAGTTTATATCACCAATAGTTTTCTTTTAATAATCCTAAGCTTCTGAGCAAGGCTACTAAGTTTTCACTATGGTTATACTACTATTCTTCAACAATACTAAGATACTGAGAAAGGCTAACAAGCTTTTCACTATGGTTATACTACTATTCTTAAAAAATACTAAGCTACTGAGCAAGGCTACTGAGCTTTTTAAAACTAAAATCACTACTACTACTTTAGATATCCTGCTGGTTTAGGGATGGTTGTGATCCTGGACAGTTGGAACTTGTTCCATGATGATTGGAAAAATGGGGGATAGAACACCTCTATTTATACCTTTTGGGCCTCCATAGAGCTTCTCAAAACAGGGTACTTAGAGAAAATCATAGTTGAGATGTTTGAGCTGGTGAGATGTGTAGTTTTGGTTTAGAAACATGACACAGGCTCTAAGTTCTTACCAATGAGATTGTGTTGTCACATCAATTGGTAATTATAGGTATGCACCTGGAATTCATTTGAATTCTGACCAATCAGATGGTGTTATTATTCTGATTTAATTTGGACGTGAATTCAATCAAATGATGTTCTCATAAGTTTTGAATTATTCGTGGTTTGTATTTGAAAGGATTAGTCAGTTTCTGTGCTATTGCTGCCCATTTTGATGTCCAGCATATGGGCTAGGTTAAAATAATTTGTTGAAGAATATCTTCTGTTTTATTCAAAAACAATTATTCTTCTGGAAAATTCCACAAACAATAATCTTGAAATTGCCTTTAGTGTGGCTTGAACTAGCCACATGACCAATCCAGAGGTGAACAGCTCCTCCTTGTAAATTGGCACAGAAGAGTTTTCTTTTTCTTTTTTTAGTCCAGAATTGTAACTGTGTCTGTAGCAATAACTTCTTTCCCTTTTCTATTTATCTTAAGAAATATTGGATATGTTGAATTCTATTTTCTATTTATTTGGTAAGCTTGAAACTGATACTAATGGTATGGAATACCACTGGATCATTACTCACTGGAGAAGACCCCCAAGCGCATAAAGAGGAATTCTTATTGAGCTGGCATGAATCAAATTATCAAGGACTATGTGTCCTCATGTCAGAAATGCTCAAGAAACAAGAACATTAACAATAATAAGTTTGGATTACTCAAGCTGGTTGAATTCCATTAGGTCCTTGGAGTTAATTATCAATGGACTTTATCACTCAATTGCCTCTTTCAAGAAACTTTGATTCAATTTTAGTAGTTGCAGACAAATTTTCAAAAATGGCAATATTTGTTCCAACTTATTCAACAATAACTGCTTTGGACTCATTTCAAATCTTTATAAGTAATGTCTTTTCCAAACATGTACTTTCAATCAATATTTTTAGTGATAGAGGTTCATTATTTGTTTTATCATTTTGGACTCAATTGTGTTGGAAGCTCAAGATATTAAGAGATCTTTCAACTGCCTTTCACCCTGAAACAGATGGAAAGACAGAGAGGGTAAATCAGATTCTAGAACAGTATCTTCAGATGTATGTCAGTTACCATAAAGATGACTGGCACACCTGGCTCCCTCTGGCTGAATTTCCCTATAATAATGCAGAACATTCATCAACAAAACAGTCACCTTTTTTCACCATTTATCGAAGAAATCCCAGCTTTTACTCATTTCACATTTCTCATGATACACCTGCTGGAAAGTTATCAACAAAACTCCAATCAGTACAGCAAGTTGTCAAAGAAGAATGAGAGTTAGCAATAAAGCGTTTTTAGAAGTATGCAGATAGAAATGGAGCAATTCCACCTGATTTCCAACCTGGGGAAAAAGTATGGCTAGCTTCCAAGAATATCAAGACAACAAGACCCACACAGAAACTTTCAGAAAGATTTTTGGGACTGTTTGAAGTTCTGAAGAAGATTGGCAGCCATGCATATCACCTCAAGTTGCCTCAACAATGGAAATCAGTTCCCCCTGTATTTCATGTGTCCTTATTAGAAATAGTGAAGCAATCAAAGATCCCAAATCAACATCAATTTCCACCACCACCAGTAATAATGGAAGAGCAAGAACAATTGGAAATGGCTCAGGTTCTGGACTCAAAGCTCAAGAGAGGTACATTATGGTATCTAGTGGAGTGGAAAGGATTCTATGAAGACCCAAAAAGAACAGCTTGGGAGCCATATTCCAACCTTACCAACTCCCCAGACCTTGTCAAGGATTTTCACACCTTGGATCCAGACAAGCCTGCCCCGAATTCCTCAAGAGTTTGATTTATGGTGCTTGGTGGGGATTGGAGTTTATGAAAGTAAGCTCCTCTCCTGGCATGCACCTTTAAGGGGGGATTCTACCCAAATATGTTGTAAGCCTCACCTTGGCCAGTTTGTGAGAACTTTTCAATTTCTTTGGAAATGTTTAGAAGGCCTTGAATTTGGACCTTTAATCAAGATATGACCAAATTCTCTCTTTTCTTTATTATTTTCTTTTCTTTCATATTTTATTATTCCAAATTATGCCATTAACTATTGCTCAAGACATTCCTTTACTCAAATTCACTTATTGAAAAGGATTATATTCTTTTATAATGCTTGATGGGGAGTGGAAGTTATGAAAGTAAGCTCCATCTCATGTTATGCATCTCTGGGGGTTATAATTCTTGTAAAACAACACCTTGGCCATGCTGTGAGAATCAAATGTTTGGTTTTATCTTTTCAGGAATATTATGGCCAAAATCAAGAAGCTCACAACAAGAAGATTAATCCCCAGGAGCTTCTTTATTTTCTTTTCTTTACTCTCTTTTTCTGTAAATTATTTATTTTCATTTTATTTCATTTTCTTTTACTTGTATGATTTTATTTTTTATTTCTTGTTTTCAAAAGCAGCAGTAATCACTCCCATATCTTGATTGAGGAGTCAATTTTTTGAATAAGAAAAGAGCAAAAACTAGTAATAATAAATATTAACTACAGATAATCCTCATCACAATTTCTACAAGGCTTCTCTAAATTTAATAACCAATCCATCTTCATAAGCAACTGCCTCCCTGGCCAAAGCCCTAGTGGGTTCACCTGGAATAGCACTCTTCATAGCTTTATCAACTAATAACTCAGTCAAAGCATCCACTTCAGAAAATGGGAGGTGACCACCTTCTTATTCACCTTCTTCTGATCAGTGAAGTTTCCAGTGACATTCCAGCATTGACAGTTGTCAAGGATTGATTCAGGTTCTGGAGACATTGGGTCTCTAGAAGTGCTAGCCACAGGTGGTTGAATATTGGTGGAGGTGGAGGCAAGTGTGGATGGCCTGCTTGGGGATCTAATTGGAGGTTGAGGTGGTTGGGGGGACCTAATCACTTCATGGATGGTGGTACTGACTTGGACTGGGGATAGTGAAGTGGATTGGATTCTTCTTTTTTGGATGGGAGTAGTAATTTCAAGTTCTTCTCCATCAAGCTCATCACTGCGTTCAGAATAAGTATCATTTTCATCTTGAACCCCCAAATTTCTCTTCAATTTTCCAAGTCTTCCATACTTTCTGGTGACCAAAATAGGAACTTCTGGGGCTAATCCAATGGGGTTGCCTTGGGGTTGCCTTGGGGTGAATGGGTCCTCCAGTGTTGGCCCAGAAACTTCTGGTGTTAGTCCATTGTTGAACACCTCTCATTCTGGATCCAGTCACTGAAGCAGAAGAAAAGAAAACCACAGAAGTCAGTAACTCAGCAATTCCTTGATCATTCAACTCACATTTGGAGTGGCCAGAGGTGGCATCAGAAGTTGTAGGTTCATCAACAGGAGCTTCCAATCCAAATCTTCCACCCTTCTTTATGCTGCTCGATAATCTTCTGGGATTGTCAGCCTGAGAACAATTTATTTTCCCAAGGTTGCAGAATTGGAAGCTGGTAGACCTAGCAGTAGCAGATTCAACACAAGGAACCCCCTTCTTCCAACAATTGATGCAGGGTGGTTCAATAACTCTAACAGATTTAAACCCATCATAGGTTTTATTGATGTCATAAATCTCTGTAGGGGCCATACTCTCTTCAGAAAACTCCCTCAAGTTATCAAAGACACAAGCACCATAAAGTACAGAAGGTGGAGAATCAAAGTGGTTGGAGTCACAAATAGAATTCAGCTTTGAACTCATCTTCAAGTCAAGATTCAAAGCCAAGACCAAGCAAATCATGGAAAACAATTCAAGTCAGCAAGTCAAATATGGCAACTTGAACTTCAAGAAGGGAGGGAAGTAAAATAAAATAAAAGACATCGTCATCAAAAGCTGTTTCATTGGCTAAATTGGCCATCTTTAGGCACTTGCGCATTTTGTGCACAATGCCATCAACTCATCTTCAAATTATGTGAAAAGTGTTCAAAACATCAAAAACCAAAAGAAAATAGTCAAATTTCTGCATTTGCGCATTTTGGGCATTTTTGGCTGATTCACTTCCAAAACCTTCATTTCATTGAAAAAATCATCAAAATATGTCATTTCAGTCATATTGGCATATTTGCGCATTTTGCGCAAATTTGCGTATTTCTGGCTATTACTTCTTCCAAATCATACAAACTTCCAATTCAGTCATTTCAATCAAAAAATAATCAAAATCTTCAATATCTTCAATAATGATGCATTTGTGCATTTTTAGCCAGATCAGCCAAAAAACCCAGAAAACAACAAATTGGGGGAAATTTTCAATGGATCTTGCAAAGGCCCAAAAGCAAGAAAGGGAAATTTGGCCCAATCTCAAAATGAAGAAAATTTTATGCCATGGCAGTAAGCTCTTAGGACATAAACCTGAAATCACCATCTATCATGAGCCATGAGGACTCAAGAAAAATTGGGTGAAGAACACTGCAATAAGAAGAAGATCACAAAAATAGAAGAAACAGAACAAAATGAAGAGAAATTTCAAAGAATGGAAGAGGAATCAGAATCAAGTCAAGAAGAAGGACCTACAGGTTGTGAAGATGAAAGAGTTTGAAATTATGATTGATGAGGAAGAATCATGGGGGATGAAAATTGAGTAATTGAGGGGGAGAAAGTTTCATTTGACCTCATCACGATTCACTTACTCTTATGGTGCTCAGAGCTCACCACTTTCAAGAGGGGGATAATGTCACAGCCATGGAGACAGGCAAGGCATTCCCATTCATTACTAATGAAAAATCTTGCAACACCTAATCAGCAAGGGTTTTCATTAAAGATTCACCAAATACAGTTTCAAGCCTCAATACAGGCAAACCCCAAATACAGGATTCACCAAATACAGGTGCAAACACCTGTATTGATTCAAAAAACTGTATTGGATACACCAATACAGTTTCTCATCTCAAATACAGGTTCTTCAATCATACACTCATGGTTTCTCAACACTCAAGCTCCAGGCTGGCATTTTTTCACATATACCAGCCCCCTTTCACCCACCTGGGGGTTTTTGCCCAGTTGATTAGAATATTTGATTTATTTATTTGATATTATTTTATTTCTTATTTAGAATCATTATTTTATTAATTATTAAGTTATTCTTTGCCTTCCCTCACCTGTTCAGTAGAGTTCTGGTGGTCATATCCTTATCAATCCTTTCTCTTTTCTGAACAGGTTGAAACAGTGATTCAGCATTATTTGTGGTGGGCTCTTTTTTATTGCTTTTGGTTTTATCTCATGTCTTTCAATGCTCATTCTTTATCAGTAGGAATTTTATATTTACTTTATTTCTCTTGTCCTTTGAGTACTTCCTTTGAGCCCTCCATAAGTAAGTCTGTTCACTGAGTGCCAGGCCCTCTTCATTTAGAAAATCCCCTTTGACATGCATTTGAAAAATAATATTTTTTCGGAAATTGAAGGAGGTGATGTGTTGCAAATTATTTCATCTCATTCAAATGAAATTACTTCCCTGTGAGAAATTGCCTATAGTTTACTAGTGAGAAACCTACTAAAGTCAGCTTTTCAACTATTCAAGGCTCATGAGGTAAGGACTAAGAAAAGTGTTCCATTTGAATTATATGAAATAAAGTGGTCTTGTCAGAAAAACACAAGACACAATTCTGGTCTTAAATAGCCTAATTATTAGGTTTTAATTTGTAAATATTGTGATTTAGACCCTAACCACAACATTGTGAATATCCCCACCAATTTCCCCCAGAAGATGTTGGCGTAGAAGGCAACTCAGCATATTTCTGTAATGGGGTTCATCATTTATGCCAACAATCCACTGTACCCTATTGATCTAATGCAGTAGCGTAAGCATGGTAAGCTGCAGAGAAGATGTGGTGGCTCCACAGAAAAATACTCGGGACTTGCATACATGTCCTTTACAGTATCTTCAGCTTATGTCTGAGTGTATCTCTGGAAGTATCCCTAGTTTAACTCACATTCATTGTATTCTGACATTTTTACTCCCCCTTTAATTTTTATTAATATTTTCTCAACCCAATATATACACTGGCAACAAACATAGTTAATGAATCTTATTCAATTTTTGGATTGTGAGAACATTGAAAATCCCTCATGATGCTTATAGTTAGTAATATAACCTTGAAATCCTCTCATCAATTGAGTTCCTTACAATTCACTTCATGAATGCTTGTGGAGTTTGAAAGTTCATCCAGCTATATGGGGAGCCTTGAAAAGGAATTCTTTGACACTTGTAGCATTAATTGCTTCTTTGATCTTATTGTCATTCCACTGCCTTGATTCTTGAACTGATTTTATTTTAATTTATCATTCATGTTGGCTTAAAGAATGAGGATAACTTAAGAATTAAGAAATTCTATTTACCAGAATGCTTGTTTTCAGATGAATCAAAAATTAAGCTTTGATTGATTTCACACAATGATAATAATAATTAATGATGAATTTGAAAATTATAATGGTAATTATTTTGAGGGAATCCTGTCCAAATTTAAATCAAAATTGGGTGTTCCTCCTTAAAATTATGAATATTTTGGATAAATAAGATCCAAAAATTTTATAATAAGTAAAATACCTCTCCTTTAGTGATGATTATCATCATAGAAATCGGTTAAAATTATTGGAAAAGATGTTTCCATACAAATTAATCTTAATTCATTAGAATAATGTTTCAACAAAAAATATGGATAAATAATAAACTTGAAGCTCTTCAAATACTGAGCCAATGGCCTTCAACATGATTTAATAAATACTTTTGAAATTAGATTCTTGAGAATTTCTGCAAGGGAAAAATGAACAAAGTATAGGAATAATTTGATGAATTAAAAAAGATTGGAAAGGGGTTGCATGGGCCACAAATGTGAACTTTTGTCCAGTGCTGGATATATCTTGGAGGGAACTCCACATTTGGAAAGGAACTTGTCTCCTCATAGATAATTTCTTTTAAAATCAAAATCCAAGGATTTGGGACAACAGTAATAAGAAATTTAATTGATTTGCAGTTTTGGATTATATTTATGTCCATTAATAAACTAAGTTTCAAAATATAATTCATTTTTTACACTATCAAGAAAAATTTAGGGGCTAAATCTTTAGCTTATCAAAATCACTTACAAAATTCCCGGGGGTCTTTCCACTATATAACCCATGCAATCCTATCATTTAGGTTTCATTTGTCCTAAAAAATCATATCACGCTGATATATCAAATTTTCATTCTAAAAATTTACAGTATGATTTCAATATTTTGTCTTGGGTTTTTTATTATTCAAATTGAAAAAAAATCAATATTGAACAATCCTTTCCAACCTCTCTGAGCTCAGTAATATTCCGAAGAGTATTTAATTCTATTCATATACTATTAGAATCTGACTTAAGTCATCTTGGGAGCCTTAATTCTTTCCAGAGTTTCCATCTGGGTCCACTGCTTGATATTTTTGGAGGAGTGGCTGAAGGCTTGAATCCTGAAACATATAAAAAATACAAGAACAATAATAAAGTTCTTTTTATAAATTCTTTCATAAATTTCAAGAATAAAGATAAAAATATCCTATTACATGGATGTGTTTTTGTGGATAATGGGAATATTTTTCAAACAAGAGAGGCTTTCAAGAATGCAAACATGGCTCTTAGGAATATTGGAAACTATAGCTCACCTTTATTTATTGATATTCCTCAAGATTGTGATCTTTATCAAGCTTCCAACAATACAAGTTTAACTGGTTCTGTTACTTCAATACCTAATTGTCAAACCAATCTTTCATTGCACCAAATCCAGGGTATTTCCTATCTTTTAAATATTGAAAATAATATGGAAAAAATTTGTGAAAATTTATGGAAACATCCAGATAACTTATGAATTAAAAAAGTGTTTTCTAATGCTGTTGAAAATGGGCTGATACCACAAGATATTGTGTGCAAAAGTAGGGGTGGAATATTGGCTGATGATATGGGACTTGGAAAATCATTGACAACTTTATGCTTGATTTAAAAAAACACAAAATGAAGCATTAAAGTACTCAAAAATATCTAAGGACCATGTCCCAGCTACTTTGATCATTATACCACTTTCTACTTTGCATAACTGGGAGAATGAAATAAGGCTACATTTTCATGATGGTAGTTTACCATATCCAATATTCCATGGTTCCAATTGTAATTTTGTTTAATTCCAAATTTTGAAGCAGAATGCAATTATCATCACCACATATGATGCTATTGCTGGTTATAATGTTGATGATGTTAATGGAATGAGAATAAATCCTCTTTTGGTGAATTGGTTCAGAATAGTGTTGGATGAAGCACAGTAACCTTCTCTTTGGGATTCCTAAATAAAAAAGTACTGAAGTTTTTACATCAATTAGCTACATAAAGGAACAATTTACTCATAGAGCATTCACAATATTGAATTTAAAATCTGAAAGAAAGTTATGCCTTACAGGAACATCATTACAAAACAATCTTTGGGATCTTCATCATCTGTTGAGGTTTTTAAAAGTAGAACCATGGAATCTCAAGCCTTTATGGGAAAATTGCATAATCAAAAAAATATCATCTGGGAATCAAATGGCAATCCAATCAGTACAGCTTATAATGCAAACACTCACCTTGAGAAGATTGAAACCAACCTACTAGATCTTCCCAAGAAAGTGCAACATGGAGTTGGATTTGAGATCTATGAGCCATGGAAATCACTTTATTTCAAAAAGCATGAAGATTTTAGTACATTGTATGGAAAATAGAGTTCCAAAGCAGTTCAATGGGATTCATCAGAATTTTTCTGCAGATTATCAGATTTGAGGCAGCTTTGCAATAATCCAGCACTAATAGAAAGGGAAGAAGGGGGAAGGAGATATACCTGGAAAGAAGGATCCAAATTGGTGCATCTTGTTAGCCATCTCAAGGAGTTTTTTCAGAAGCAGCCAGGCTTCAGATATCCCAAAGAAGTTGTTTTTTCAGAATACAAAAGGTTTCTTGATATGTGAGCTCAAATCCTTCTACTACCTGTCATTTGAATGATTTTATTGATCAAATATTGTAAAAAGTATTGAATTTGCACTGGATGAAAGTGGAATATCCAATCTTATGATGCATGGAATTCTCAAAAATGATCAAAAGATACAAATCCTTGAAGAATTCAGAAAAAATCCAAAATCTCATGTTCTTCTTACAACAAAAGGCACAGGTGGTGATGGTATTGATCGAAGATGTGCTCAAAATGTCTACATAATGGTAACACAGTATTTAGATACACTTGAAGCTTAATCTAATATTATTCCAATTACTTAAATTAGGAACCAGGTTGGAACCCTTCAACTGATGAGCAAGCAGTTGATAGGCTTTATCAGCTAGGTCAAAAGAAAGAAGTTCATGTATTTCATTATATAACTGTTGGTAGTATTGAGGTGAATATTCAGCAAGTTAGAAGGAAGAAACAGCAGCTTCAGATGTAAGATAGTTTATACTCAACCAATATCTATCTTTTTAAGTACCTAAAAACTCTCTATTTCATTTCAGGTTGAGCATTTGACATTTAGGTACTGTGGATCATGAATTGGAAAAATTGATTGTGGAAACAATAGAAAAATCATGAATTATTTTTTTAAGGTTTCAGATAGTTTTAGTAAATGATGAATATCTATACATGGCTTTGATTGTAACATTAGCTTCTCATCATTAGTAAGCTTGTAAATATAATCATTTGATTAAAAATTTTCTGGAAGTCTAATTGGAACCTTGGCTTCTTTCTCAAAAATACCACTTTGTACTCTTCTACTTTCCAAGACATTTGAAATTCTATTGAATTTACTTTTTTGAATTTCCTTTTGAATGAATAGAGAATCTAATTGACTTGCTAACTTTGAGAATAAAGCTGACCTCCAAGGGGACTTGAGTTTTATTAATGATCCATTTTCATCTTCAGTATCAGAGCAGCACCGTTGGTCATCAAATATGGAAGCTTCATCTTGATTAACGTTCAATGATAGCAATGTCTCTGAGCGATTTGATGATAACTGAATATTAAATAACATCAATTGGTGTAAAAATCAATCACAAATAAAATAAAAACATAATTTTTTACGCCACCTTTATTTCTGCTTCTGACTGGCTTTTTTTGAAAGTGCTTCAGGAACCAATTTATCTTTCTTAAGATCCTCTTGTTTCCCTCTGAACCAGCGCATTAGTATTAAAGACTTATTATTATGTGTATTATCCTTTGGATTTATCAAGAATATTTTCAATTCTCCTTGTTGGTGTAAATAGTTCCAGTGCTTGAGAACAAATTTTGCAAATATTTGATTCCATTTTAATTCCCAACATTGATTCCAAGCAAAGGCTGAAATTGGGAAGCCTAATTTGAAGAGATCCTCTAGAAAAATAGTTTTGTACATTGGTGAAATTAATATTCTGGGGTTTATAGACGTTCTATCCTCTCCTGAGCTGTGATTATGGGGATTTGTAATTGGATTATAAGTGCAAGAAAAGGGTAAGTTCTCAACAATTTTGAGACTTTCTTCCGATGGAAGAGATTTCCAACTATTTATATCAGATGGAGATTGGAAATAGTTGATTTCCATGATCAACCAGCAGAATTGATGTATGGATCTTGATATTGCACTGGTAGGTAGTGGGATGATAGGATGTAATATCTTGTTGATAGTCCTGTTTGATTGGGGTATAGAGGTCTCAAAAAAGTAATGTGAAGCTTTAGGCATAGTAAAACAGGTTAATCAAAGTCAGATTTCTGGGTATAGGTGGAATAATCAAGAGAAAGGCTCCTATTTATCATAAATGATAGGATTCTGGAGCCCTGTAGTCATTTCTTACAGTTTGAATGAGCCTGAAAAAAGCTATATTGTGTAAAAGGAACTTATTTGGGAAAGTAAGCAATGGGGTATTGGGTGAAGCAAAGTAATCTTAGCAAACTCACACATCATTTGAATAAAAATCACCCTGTTTTGAAAGAATAAAATTGAATTACAGAAAAAACTGATCAAATTAATCAGGTGTTTATATTGGCTTTATCAGGGAGATCTAGTACAAGTTGTCCATCTATGGTATTTTTTCAGGCCATGCCTCACTGAAGTCCAATACTAAACATTTTGCCAATTCCAATTTTTTTGGAGCAGTGGGAACAAATTCATGGGTTTTTGAGAAAAATGCTTTGTTAAAAATATCCAAAATATATGCATTTTTTCTCTTCCAAATAGGCTCATAAGGCCTTTCCTTAGTAATAACACTATCAGTAATTTCAATCATCTGCAATGCTCCCTTAGCTGAGCTTTTTCTCCAATCTCTTGAGCAAACCATTAAGCCTCTTACCCCTGAAGCAAGATGTGAGCCTTAGAGGTAATTTCATATACCCAAAAGACCACAAATATAAAAAATAACATATTAATATAAATAAAATAAATTTATTTATATTATTAAAATAAAAATAAAAAATATAAATATAAAATTATATTAAAAATAAAAAATTAATTATAATTTAAAAATAAAATTACTTTAAATTTTGTAAATATAAAATTACATTTATACTTGAAAAATTTAAGTAAAAATGAAATTTTAACAAAATTGTGAAAAAATAAATAAATTTGGAAAAAAGTTAAATAAAATTTATTATAACTTTTTATCCAATAAATAAAAATATAAATTTTATTTCACCATTGGATTCCTCATAAAAAATCAGGTGGGGTCACCTCTGAGTGAAATTTTTGTAACTCAACTCTAAATAAGCTTAAATTAAGTTTTTAGTATTTTCAATACAAAAGTTGAAAATCCTCAAAACCTTAATTTAATTCACACCACATGTGGTGTTAACCATCAATTTTTGTGTTAAAATTGAGGTGTTGTGTTTAGTTTAGAAGTTATGAGGAATTAAAGTATTTTCAATTGAATTCAATTGAAATGTCAAAATGTGCGCGTGTATTACATAAGTGAACTTTGATTTACATATGAGGTGTCAATTATTACTGTATTGTACTGTACAATTGAATTGAATTACATGTGTAAATTATAAGTATAATACATGATGAGGAATTAAAGGAAAAATAAATTGGAAAGATTAAATTTGGGGGGGAAAAGGAACTCCAGCTCTAAGGGGGAGCTAGACCCCCAAAATCCTTGCTGACAGGCGTGGGATGTCAAAATTCACGCAAAAGTTCATCACTTTTGGCCTGGAATTGAGTTACAGGGTCTGTGGACTCAATTGATGATGAGGTTTTGATACCAACTGGGGTAGTTTTAGCTGTTGCCAAGAAGGTAAAACTACCCTTAAGATAAAACAATCATAATAAAAACAGTTTTAACTGGTTTCTACGCCTCTGACACACATTCTGACGTGTTTTGAAGGCTCTAGGCCTGGTATTGCTATAGTAATGGCTGATTTCAGGGTCTAAAATGGCTAAAAATGGCTAAAAATGGCTTAAACCAGCCCTTTTTGGTCTAAACCAGGGTTCAATGATGCCATAATTGGCTTTTCTGTTGTCAGACTGTTTTTCACGACTGACAAGAGTAAATTTTACTTTTGGAGTAAGAGAATTGATGGCTATAAAAGAATGTCTTCTTTGCCCCACTTTTCTCTTCATGTTAGAATCTTTTCCTTTTATTAATTAGTTTAAAACTGTTAAACCAATCAATCAAAGATTCCAACCACCACTTTTAAATCATTTTAATCCTTTTAACCACGTGAAAAAATCATTATAATCATTGTTTGTAACTCTTATAATCATTTTTACCCCTGAACCACCCCAAAAGTGAATTAAAGCATCTTTCATCACTGTTAACTTTGTCACTTTGTTTCCAAATTCACTCTGGTCACTTTTGGGCGTGTTTTCTCTTTAATATTCTTTTTAAAGACTTTGTTCTTTAATTAATTGCTTGCAGTTCTTTGCTCAATTAATTCCAATTGAAATTGCTCTTGAAGAAATTTCTTTTGTAGCCTTAAAATATCTCTTGTAGAGTATTTTTTGGATAAATCTTTATTGTTGGTAAAACAATAAATTTAATGTGAGCCTTAGAGGTAATTTCATATACCCAAAAGACCACAAATATAAAAAATAACATATTAATATAAATAAAATAAATTTATTTATATTATTAAAATAAAAATAAAAAATATAAATATAAAATTATATTAAAAATAAAAAATTAATTATAATTTAAAAATAAAATTACTTTAAATTTTGTAAATATAAAATTACATTTATACTTGAAAAATTTAAGTAAAAATGAAATTTTAACAAAATTGTGAAAAAATAAATAAATTTGGAAAAAAGTTAAATAAAATTTATTATAACTTTTTATCCAATAAATAAAAATATAAATTTTATTTCACCATTGGATTCCTCATAAAAAATCAGGTGGGGTCACCTCTGAGTGAAATTTTTGTAACTCAACTCTAAATAAGCTTAAATTAAGTTTTTAGTATTTTCAATACAAAAGTTGAAAATCCTCAAAACCTTAATTTAATTCACACCACATGTGGTGTTAACCATCAATTTTTGTGTTAAAATTGAGGTGTTGTGTTTAGTTTAGAAGTTATGAGGAATTAAAGTATTTTCAATTGAATTCAATTGAAATGTCAAAATGTGCGCGTGTATTACATAAGTGAACTTTGATTTACATATGAGGTGTCAATTATTACTGTATTGTACTGTACAATTGAATTGAATTACATGTGTAAATTATAAGTATAATACATGATGAGGAATTAAAGGAAAAATAAATTGGAAAGATTAAATTTGGGGGGGAAAAGGAACTCCAGCTCTAGGGGGAGCTAGACCCCCAAAATCCTTGCTGACAGGCGTGGGATGTCAAAATTCACGCAAAAGTTCATCACTTTTGGCCTGGAATTGAGTTACAGGGTCTGTGGACTCAATTGATGATGAGGTTTTGATACCAACTGGGGTAGTTTTAGCTGTTGCCAAGAAGGTAAAACTACCCTTAAGATAAAACAATCATAATAAAAACAGTTTTAACTGGTTTCTACGCCTCTGACACACATTCTGACGTGTTTTGAAGGCTCTAGGCCTGGTATTGCTATAGTAATGGCTGATTTAAGGGTCTAAAGTGGCTAAAAATGGCTAAAAATGGCTTAAACCAGTCCTTTTGGTCTAAACCAGGGTTCAATGATGCCATAATTGGCTTTTCTGTTGTCAGACTGTTTTTCACGACTGACAAGAGTAAATTTTACTTTTGGAGTAAGAGAATTGATGGCTATAAAAGAATGTCTTCTTTGCCCCACTTTTCTCTTCATGTTAGAATCTTTTCCTTTTATTAATTAGTTTAAAACTGTTAAACCAATCAATCAAAGATTCCAACCACCACTTTTAAATCATTTTAATCCTTTTAACCACGTGAAAAAATCATTATAATCATTGTTTGTAACTCTTATAATCATTTTTACCCCTGAACCACCCCAAAAGTGAATTAAAGCATCTTTCATCACTGTTAACTTTGTCACTTTGTTTCCAAATTCACTCTGGTCACTTTTGGGCGTGTTTTCTCTTTAATATTCTTTTTAAAGACTTTGTTCTTTAATTAATTGCTTGCAGTTCTTTGCTCAATTAATTCCAATTGAAATTGCTCTTGAAGAAATTTCTTTTGTAGCCTTAAAATATCTCTTGTAGAGTATTTTTTGGATAAATCTTTATTGTTGGTAAAACAATAAATTTTTATATTATTGTTTTATACTAATAAAGTTATAAACAATAAAATTGGCGTGTTTTCTCTTAAAAATAATATTTCATACTATTTTTAACTGAATTTTACCTTATACAAATTTTGAGGACAGGAAAAGTACTTGATTTTTAATCAAAGTTTCATATCCACACCTTACATTTGGGGGCCCAGCCGTGATATTTTACCTGTGACATATTTTTTTACTCTTTTTAAATCTTTTTTCTTATATTGAAAAATTTAAAAACATATAAAAAATACTTATAATCCAAAAAAATCCTTAAAAAATAATTTTTTTCATATTATAAGTGAGGCTTATATTTTTATTTCTTTTTTGAAATAACCTTTTTTTTACTTAATTAATTGGCTTTTTCATTAATTTTAGTGTCTGACAACGTGGTAAGACAAGAAAACATTGAAACAGCCTCAACAGTAACCAGCATTATCCCTGCCAGTACTGTTAATTCTGATCATAATAGTACTGTTATTGTGACTCAAAATAATCAACCTGAACCAATATCTTCTGAATTAATTAACTTGGATATAAGTAATACACTTCAGAAAGCCAAAAATTTGGCCAATAGTAAGTTTTTGACGTAAAAATACTATTTTAAGCCTTTTTTAACCATAATTATGCCTTCAACCAGGTCAGGAGCCAGCTACAACCCCTCAAGCAGCTCCCAAAAAGGTAATAGACGTGATTATGGCAGAGGCCAACCAGGTACAGAAGGAAAAGGGTCAGTTGATGACTTCCAAACAACTAAAATGGGTCATTCTGAAGCTGATAATACCATTTTACCTTCAAAAAGAGCTGACACCGCCACAACAAGCCTCTGTGGACATATACAAAGCCAGCCACAGTGCATACAACAATGCACTCCAATTCAAGGAGTACCAGATCCTTGCAGACCTGTGGAAGAATTGCATGAATTCTTACCTGACAGTAAGAAAATTCTTGGGCCATCCCAACACTTGCAAATTGCTCAATGGATGGCATCCATTGATGGAGAAGAAAAACATGATGCTTTTGACACTAGAATGGAGGAAAAACAACCCTCCACCAGCCAAACCAGTGCCAAAAACAGCCCCAGTGGCCAGCAGCAGCAATTCCAACGTGAAAAAGCAGCCACAAACTCCAAACAAGGGCAAAGGGAAGGCACCAGCCCCAAAACCTTACAGCCAGGGCTACAGAATCCCAAAGATTCAGCAGGATGCCATGGAAAATGTATTTCAGATGGCCAGAACCATGATGGAATTACAGAAGAAGGAGGAAGCCAGATTAAGGTTCCAGAAATGATTTCTAACATATTTGATTCCATCCCAGAGTTGTATAATGCTATAAATGACGTGAAAAAATATCTTTCTGATAAAAATGACACCATTTGTAACAACATTAAAACAAACAACCTGAGTCTGTGCCAAATTAATGAAACACTTATGTGTTTTGAAAAAGTTTTGAGAACAATTAAAAATTCCAATAATGATAATTCTTCTAACAATAAAATAAATGAACAATCTGCCATTATTAAAGAATTAACAGATAAATATTCTAAATTCAATATTGATGACATAATTGAAACAAGAATTAAACAAGCCATAAATATTATCAAGACAGATAACAAGAAAGTCCTTGATGACATTTCAAATTCATTTACTGAAGTAAAGACATATACCATTGCCTTGAAAAAGTGTTTTGATGCTTCACAAGAAGAAGTATCAAAATTATCAATGAAATTGAATCAAGTCACTGCTGATAATACAAGACAGACAGAGTTATGGCAAGAACTTACACATAAAGAAGACATGTATAAAATTGAAGTAATAAATTTAATACAAAGCTTCCAACATGAATACAGAAATTCCCAAAGGTGTAGCAACAGTAAAATGAATGACATTGAACAATTACTGAACACCTTACCAAGAATGTCTACACCTCTAAATCAAAATGAGGGCACAAGAATTTCAAATCCACAAGTATTGGATCCTGATAATTCACAATTAAAAAATGAATTATCCACTTCTTTTCATAACTTGGAACCATCAATGGGCCAAGCACTCTTGAAAGAAGTTCCAAAACTTAAAGAATGGCCTCACTTCAGTGGTGAAGGAGAGTATGACCATATGGAATTCATTAGAGGTATTGACATGATCAAAGAGGATTTTGAATTACCAGACAGATTGGTAACAGCCAGGTTTAACACCTTGTTTACCAGATCAGCTCACAGATGGTACATCAAAATAAGACAAGCACATGGACACCAGAGTTGGACTTGGTGGAAAACCCAAATCATCAACAAATGGGCAAATGATGCTTGGAGGTTTAAAGTTGAAACAGCCTTTGAATCTGCCAAATTTAATGCTGATAAAGACAAAGCTTTACCATGGTTTTGCCAACAAAAGGACAGATTAACAGCATTATATCCTGACATGTCAGAATTTATGATCCATAGAAAAATTCTGAGACAATGTGGAGGTGACTTAGAGCATGCTGTCAAAAGCAGGACTACTGAGCAATCTTCAGCAGAGGATATTATCAATATACTAGAAGAAGTAACCACCAGAACCAAAATTGGTTCTAGTAGGGTGAATCTTAAAACAAGGTTTAATACACCTTGGAAAGATTCTGTGGACAAAAACCCCAAAGAAAATTCTAGTAATATTAAATATAAATCTGCAGATACAGTCAGAAAATGCCATATTTGCCAAAGCACCACCCATTTAGCCAATACATGTCCAAAAAGGGGGAAAATCAATGAAATTGACATTGAAAAAGAACCAGATGTTGAAAAAGAAGACATAATTGAAGACAATTCAGATGATAAGTCATCCATATTCTCTGAATCTTCAAAAGATATAGAAAATATCAATGCCACTTTTGACATCATGGAATCTTATTCCCACTTACCACAATTGAGCAATGGTCAAGTTGATTTATCAAAAGTTCAAGATGCACAACTTATGAAGACAAAACCAAACAGAGGAAAAGGTTATACAGCTGGTAACTCCTGTATAACAGAAGTGGTGATTGACAACAAACCCACCAAACTTTTGCTTGACCCAGGAGCCTTCTGCTCTTGTGTTGGAAAATCTTTTCTTAAGACTTGTGTACCAAATTTTGAAGACCAATTGTTACCAATTGATGGTATAAAATTCAACAGTGCAAGTAACCCAATGAAAGAATTAGGAATCTTTGAGACCAATGTCATATTCCCACAAATAAATGGGAATTTAAGGATCACAGTTGAATTTGTTGTTATGGAAAATTGCTCTAGTACCCATTTTATATTGGGAAATGACTATTTAATCATGTATGGGATAGATTTACATAATAACAAAGACAGATACTTTACAATTGGAGACAATAAGCGCCAGAAATTTGCCTTTTTACCCTTTAAAAGACAAATTACAGTAAACAAAGTATCACCAGTCAGCTTAGAGTTAGAGAAATTCAAGTCTGAACAGTTAAATGAGGCTGAAATAAGCCTTCATCTGACTGATAAGCAAGAAAATGAACTTTCTTCCCTTTTGTATGACCACAGAGGAGCATTTGCTACAGACAAAGAACCCCTGGGAGCAATTATTGGTCATGAAGTTGACATCATTCTTAACATTGAGAGACCTTATCCACCACTCTTAAGAAGACCTGCTTATCCAGCAAGTCCAAAATCAAGAGAAGCTCTAGAAATTCATATCAAAGAACTTCTAGACCTTGGTGTAATAAGAAAAGTAGGCCACAATGAGGAAGTAGAAATAACTACACCAGTCATAGTGGCGTGGCATAATGGAAAATCCAGAATGGTTGGGGACTTTAGAGCTCTGAACACTTACACTGTTCCAGACAGATACCCAATACCAAAAATCCAAATTGCCCTTACTCAAATATCTCAAGCAGTGTATATAACCACTATGGATGCCCTTAAAGGATTCCATCAAAATGTAGTAACACCAAGAGCAAGAAAATACTTGAGAATTATTGTTCATTGTGGAGTGTATGAATACTTAAGGATGCCCTTTGGTATCAAAAATGCACCTTCACACTTCCAAAGAATGATGAATGAAATGTTCCCTGAAGAACTCTCAGAGGGATGGTTAATCATTTACATTGATGACATTATTATCTGTTCAAAGACTTGGGAGGAGCACATGTACAGATTATCAAGAGTTTTGACAAAAATCCAATCAGTAAACATGAAAATCTCCTTGAAGAAATGTCATTTTGGATTTAAAGAACTTAAGGCACTAGGACATGTTGTATCTGGTTTGTCCCTTGGAATTGATAAAAACAAAGTTGCAGCAGTATTGTTAAAACCCATGCCTCAGAATAAGAAGGAAATTCAGTCATTCTTAGGTTTTGCAGGATATTACAGGCAACACATTAAAGACTTTGCATCCATAGCAAGACCACTTTATAAGTTGTGTGACAAAGACACAGTATTTGAGATGACTGTTGACAGAGTCAAAGCTTTTGAGTCTCTAAGAGAAGCATTGACCACTGCTCCACTCTTACTGATGCCAGACTTTAAATTGCCTTTCAAACTGTATATTGATGCATCAGGGGATGGACTAGGTGCTGCACTTCACCAAGTTCAGATCATAAATGACAAACCTGTAGAAGGACCAATATGTTTCATATCCAGGCAAATCAAACCAACTGAAGCCACATATGGAGCAAGTCAAATGGAATGTCTATGCCTTGTCTGGGCCTTAGAGAAATTGAACTATTTCTTAGAGGGATGTGTTTTTGAAGTAATAACAGATTGTACAGCTGTGAAATCACTTTTGAACATGAAAACACCTAACAGACACATGCTCAGATGGCAAATAGCCATACAAGAATACAGAGGCAATATGACTATTGTTCATAAGGATGGGAATATTCATAAGAATGCAGATGGACTAAGCAGATGGCCATTACCAAATAACATTGATAATCCTGCTTATGTTCCAGAAGAAGCTTCACCACAAATTCCAATAGAAGGAATAAGTGTTACAGACTTGAACACCACCTTCTTTGAAGAAGTCAGAAATAGTTACACTCAAGATAAGAATTGTAGCATCTTATGCCAATTACTTAACAAAGACTGTAAAGACAACTCTCTAATACATGCCTTGGATGAAGTATGGAGAAAATCTTATAATGAAGGGAGATTTCACCTACTGGATGGTATAATTTACCACAGAACCAAGCACACATGTGTCATGACAGTTGTAGACAGGTCATTAATCAATCTTGTACTGAAAGAATGCCATGATAGTCCCTTTTCAGGACATCTTTCTGAGGACAGAACAAGAGAGAAAGTAAAGACCTGCATATGGTAGCCAATGTGGCAAAAAGATGTTGCAGAATATTGCAAAACCTGTGATAGATGCCAAAAGGCAAATAAATCCACTGGCAAAAGACTTGGAAATATGATGAAAATCCAAGAACCAAACAGACCTTGGGAAATTGTCCATATGGATTGGGTAACTGGCCTACCACCAGGAGGTGACAGGAGCTATAATGCTTGCCTAGTAATTGTGGACAGATTCAGTAAAACTCCAATCTTTTTACCATGTCACAAAGATGATACAGCCATGGATACAGCTCTTCTGATATGGAATAGAGTAGTGTCATGGACTGGGATATTTACAAATATCATCAGTGATAGAGATCCCAAATTCACTTCAGCTCTATGGACAAATCTTCACCAATTATTTGGCACAAAACTGTCTTTCTCTACAGCCTACCACCCACAAACTGATGGTCTGGCTGAAAGAATGATCCAAACCTTAGAGGACATGGTGAGAAGATTTTGTGCATATGGCCTTGAATTCAAAGATTGTGATGGATTTACCCATGATTGGTGTACTCTGTTACCAGCACTGGAATTAGCATATAAAACATCAATCCATTCCAGTACCAATCAGACTCCTGCTATTCTAGAAAAAGGATGGAACCCCAAGTTACCCCAAGATTCCTTGAGGAAAGACTTAATTGAAATACATCCCACAGCTGCTAGCTTCAAAGGAATGCTAGACAAAGCTAGAAAGCATGCAGTGAGATGCATGGAGGACTCTTTTGCATATGCTAAAGACAAATGGGATAAATCTCACGCAACTCCAGATTTCAAAGTGGGGGACCTAGTTCTTGTATCCACCACTAACTTCAATAACATCAAAGGATGTAAAAAGTTAAAAGACTCCTTTGCAGGACCTTTTGTGATTAAGGCCCTCCATGGAGAAAATGCTGTTGAAGTAGAGTTATCTGAAGAACTTAGCAATAAGCACCCTACATTTCCAGTAAGCTTGATAAAGCCATACAAATCTAGTGATGCTGAGAAATTTCCCTTGAGGAATAAGATTCCCCAAGTTATACCTCCTATTGAGACATCTGGTACTAAGAAAATAACCAAAGTTCTTAAAGAAAGGAAATTAAGAACCAAGAAAGTAAGGGAATACCTTGTTAGGTACAGTGACCCAACTTGTGAAGATGAATGGTTAGAAGAGAAAGATATACCAGAAGCCACCAAACTCCTGAGGAGATTCAGACACACTAGAAACACCAATATTACAAAGTAATATTCCTTTTTAGGGGGAGGGAATGTGAGCCTTAGAGGTAATTTCATATACCCAAAAGACCACAAATATAAAAAATAACATATTAATATAAATAAAATAAATTTATTTATATTATTAAAATAAAAATAAAAAATATAAATATAAAATTATATTAAAAATAAAAAATTAATTATAATTTAAAAATAAAATTACTTTAAATTTTGTAAATATAAAATTACATTTATACTTGAAAAATTTAAGTAAAAATGAAATTTTAACAAAATTGTGAAAAAATGAATAAATTTGGAAAAAAGTTAAATAAAATTTATTATAACTTTTTATCCAATAAATAAACATATAAATTTTATTTCACCATTGGATTCCTCATAAAAAATCAGGTGGGGTCACCTCTGAGTGAAATTTTTGTAACTCAACTCTAAATAAGCTTAAATTAAGTTTTTAGTATTTTCAATACAAAAGTTGAAAATCCTCAAAACCTTAATTTAATTCACACCACATGTGGTGTTAACCATCAATTTTTGTGTTAAAATTGAGGTGTTGTGTTTAGTTTAGAAGTTATGAGGAATTAAAGTATTTTCAATTGAATTCAATTGAAATGTCAAAATGTGCGCGTGTATTACATAAGTGAACTTTGATTTACATATGAGGTGTCAATTATTACTGTATTGTACTGTACAATTGAATTGAATTACATGTGTAAATTATAAGTATAATACATGATGAGGAATTAAAGGAAAAATAAATTGGAAAGATTAAATTTGGGGGGGAAAAGGAACTCCAGCTCTAAGGGGGAGCTAGACCCCCAAAATCCTTGCTGACAGGCGTGGGATGTCAAAATTCACGCAAAAGTTCATCACTTTTGGCCTGGAATTGAGTTACAGGGTCTGTGGACTCAATTGATGATGAGGTTTTGATACCAACTGGGGTAGTTTTAGCTGTTGCCAAGAAGGTAAAACTACCCTTAAGATAAAACAATCATAATAAAAACAGTTTTAACTGGTTTCTACGCCTCTGACACACATTCTGACGTGTTTTGAAGGCTCTAGGCCTGGTATTGCTATAGTAATGGCTGATTTAAGGGTCTAAAATGGCTAAAAATGGCTAAAAATGGCTTAAACCAGCCCTTTTGGTCTAAACCAGGGTTCAATGATGCCATAATTGGCTTTTCTGTTGTCAGACTGTTTTTCACGACTGACAAGAGTAAATTTTACTTTTGGAGTAAGAGAATTGATGGCTATAAAAGAATGTCTTCTTTGCCCCACTTTTCTCTTCATGTTAGAATCTTTTCCTTTTATTAATTAGTTTAAAACTGTTAAACCAATCAATCAAAAATTCCAACCACCATTTTTAAATCATTTTAATCCTTTTAACCACGTGAAAAAATCATTATAATCATTGTTTGTAACTCTAATAATCATTTTTACCCCTGAACCACCCCAAAAGTGAATTAAAGCATCTTTCATCACTGTTAACTTTGTCACTTTGTTTCCAAATTCACTCTGGTCACTTTTGGGCGTGTTTTCTCTTTAATATTCTTTTTAAAGACTTTGTTCTTTAATTAATTGCTTGCAGTTCTTTGCTCAATTAATTCCAATTGAAATTGCTCTTGAAGAAATTTCTTTTGTAGCCTTAAAATATCTCTTGTAGAGTATTTTTTGGATAAATCTTTATTGTTGGTAAAACAATAAATTTTTATATTATTGTTTTATACTAATAAAGTTATAAACAATAAAATTGGCGTGTTTTCTCTTAAAAATAATATTTCATACTATTTTTAACTGAATTTTACCTTATACAAATTTTGAGGACAGGAAAAGTACTTGATTTTTAATCAAAGTTTCATATCCACACCTTACACAAGAAATGAAGCTAGAATATGATAGCAGGGCTTAACTAATCCTATTTTTGATTGTAGCTCTGATAAGGTCTTAAGGTGTTCTTTGGAACTTTTATGAGTGAGCATAAATCCATCAGGAATATTGACTGGAAGAACTTTTCAATGTGCTAGTATCAGGACATATGAGATCATAAGATGTAAAATGGAATCATTGAAAGATATTAAGCTATTCATTCCATAATGAATTGGCTGGTTTTCCTCCTTTTCATCAAGGGTATCTTCAATTTGAGCTGAATGGGATGGTCTTGTGCTGAGGCAGGACACTGGAAATTCTAGGCTGAGTCTTTGAACTAACAAGGGATCATCTTCTGTTGATTTTGTGATTTCAAACTTTTCAGGTTGTATGAGATCTTTTTCAGAAACTGATATTGACTCCAGTATTAGATTGGCCGAGGACTGTTTCTTTTGAAGATTAGGGACAAAGAGGGATTGTGCCAATTGAAAGAGTGGTTGATATGATTTGGGAATTTTTTGCATTGAAATTGTAGAATCCAAAGTAAAGATAGGGACATTCCAAGCGTCAGGATCATTGAAAGGATCATACTTCTTTGGTGAAAAGATATCTAATCCTGAAAAAAGCAAGTAAATATCAATGTTCTGGATGAAACATGAATGAATGTCTTTTGTATTTACCAGATTTATCCAAATCCACTAGCCATTTGGTAATGCTAAGAGAGACCCAATACTTTGAAAGTGTATTCCTTTGGGTAGTTTGGTAGAAAATGGCCTTCGGAGAATTTCCTGGAATTGTTCTCTTACTAGATTTTCAACATTAACCTGGCATTTCTTCCATGAGGATACAGAAAGTGGCTGATAATGGCTGATTTTTTCTTCAAAGTGATCTGAGTGAATGGGATTGAATAATCCGGATTGAGGAAGCTTTTTCTTCTTTTGAGATGCTGAAGGTTCTTCATTACTGGTTTGCATTACTTTTGAGGTTGATGGGTTGTTATCTACAACTATGAAATTGGAGTTAGGTTTTTCTTTTGAGTGTTTGGTAGATGTAGGTTGTATCAAGGGCTCCTCTATTTTTGATTTTGCTTTTTTTCTCATTGTGGAAGCTGGAAAACTTTGTATAATTGATTGATAATTTTGAGAAAAACTATTGACTTCAGGGCTGGAGTTTGATGTGGATAGGGCTTTTTCAAAATCATTTTGACGTTGGAATAGTCCTAGTTCTAGATTTTGAGAATCTGACTGGTTTTGTGGGTGTGATTTTTCAGTATCATAATTGCATTCCAATTTCTAAGAAAGAAATGATTCAGGGAATATAGTTTAATCTTTGATTAAAGCCTAAATAAAATATTGAAACATACTTCTTGATTTTTTTCCTTTACACTTTGATAAATTTTGGCCTTTTTATTACTCATACTAGAAGAAGATATGAAATACCTCTTTATTGATGTTTGGGAGGATGCTGAAATAACAACCTTGGCTTCAGGGGGTAATGATCCACCTAGCTGTACACTTAAATTATTATTTGAATTCCAATCAAAAATGGCTCCATATGGGCAAAAGCTGGAAAAACATATGATACAGATCATCTTCAAGTATTTTGGAGACCTCTTGAATTTTTTTCTTGCATATTCAGGAAAGTAGTATCGCAGGTAGCAAGCTTGAGAGAAGGAAGAAATTTGGAGATTTTGGATATGAATTCTGATTTTTCAACTTGCTTTGGCTCTATTTCAAGTAATGGATCCATTTTGGAGCAATGATTATTTGAAATTGACTGAGGGTTAATTATTATAAATAAGTTTTAAATTTATTTTTGAAATGAAATGCAAAAAAATAGAAGGTGGGCGTTCTTTACAGTGTTCAAGACAGATTGTACTATTAAGGAATGTAGGATTTTGGGAAGGCATATATAATGATGACTTTGGATAAATGTCAATATTTTTGTTTGAACATTTCTCAATCTATTATAGCTTGGGGACAAATGAAAACCAAAGAAGGCATAAATAAGAGGCTTATATATCAAATAATGTTGAGAACCTATAGCACAATTCAGCTTTGAAAACATTAAATAAATAACAAATTTATGACTGATGGTCATAATTGTGAAAGCCCACATTGTGGCTAAATTATAAATTCTCACAACGGGTGACTTTTCAAAATATTTTAAATCATGTTTCTTTTGAAGTACATTTATTGATAAACTCTAAGCTTGGCTAATGTATAGGACACTTCAGCTCTCAAATACACTACAAAGATACTAATTTTATGACTGCCAGTCATGATTTTGAAAGGCATCTTTTGAATTCGTTATTAATTCACTCAATTGGTGAATTGTTAAAATAATTTATCTCTTATTATATTTCCAAATACATCTATTACAAAACTCTAAGGTTGGATACAAGAAAGGACTAGGAGATAAACATTATTCAAGATTCATACGATTATGACTACTTGAACCAGCTTCAATTCCACTGAGAGAAGATCTTCCTGGCCTCTGTATGATGTGACGTTTCCTTTTTGTCTTGGACTCAATCTCTGATAAGATATTTTGGAGTCCAATTGGTTCTTTTACCAGTAAGTGGTTTCTTTCAACTTCTGAAATTTTGTTTAAGTATATTGTGGAATAACAATATAAAGGTAAGCAATGTGGAACATTAGTTAAATCAGAACTATAGTCCAATTTCTCTCCATCCCTATGAAGCATACGTTGAACTCTATTCTTTTCAAGCTGGGTTTTGGCACCAAGGGTCATTGCTAGATCCAATTTCCTTTTACACAAGGTCAAAGCTTCACTACACCAAACTCCAACAAGTCTTTTTGGTGCTTTTCCCAAGTCAGAATTATCCTCTACATCTGAAGTTGCTTTTATATCAGTATATATTGCAGAGAAATCATTGTTTTGAGGGAATAATTGACGTTCTATTTTGAAACAGGAAGCTTTAACCTAAATATAAAAGTAATATTAGAGTTTGATGTATGTCTAACAAATGAATAAGCACATACATTCTGCCTCCCTCTAGTGTTTTTGGATTTCTTAGCTTTTTGAACTTTAACCTCCTCTGCAGCCTGGCCAAGTTTTGAAAGCTTTTTCATTTCTTTGCCCCTTCCATTGACTCAACATTCAATTAATATGCTTAGTTGATCAGGATTGTTGATATTGAAGCTGGGTTGAGTCTGGCTCCAATTGAAAAATTGTTTGGATATAATGTTGCCTATGGCTGCATTCCAAGTGGAGTTATTAAATGAGGTTCCCCATTGGAAGGGAATTCTCTTGAGGCCTACTAGCTGGCATTCCTTTTCACAGGCACGCTTTTCAACTATTGAGACCTTGATCTTGTTATTGAGAACATCACAACTTGGTTTAAATTCAGGTGGCTGCAATTATTGAGATATAGAGGTGATTTCTTGTTTGACCAGAATTTTGCGCTCACTAATTGGATGATCTCTCAGTCCATATTCAAAGGTTTCCAAATGGGTCT
This sequence comes from Austropuccinia psidii, assembly GCA_023105745.1. Taxonomy (NCBI): domain Eukaryota; kingdom Fungi; phylum Basidiomycota; class Pucciniomycetes; order Pucciniales; family Sphaerophragmiaceae; genus Austropuccinia; species Austropuccinia psidii. The sequence continues at coordinate 24,607,102 of JALGQZ010000004.1, read as the reverse complement.
TGATGTGTTTAGCTCAAATTTTGACCCAATAAATATGAAATTCCTCTTCATCATTGGTAGGATTTGGTGGGGAGTGATCTACAGAAGGTGGCATACCCATTAAGAAGTAGATAAATTCTTGCAAGTGGACTGATTCAGTGGATGCCTGACTTGGAATATTGTTCTTTGTTACCAATCTTGTAATGTGGTGATTTCTCCCTTGCAAAGCTCTCTTATTATTTTTAGCCCTCTGTTGGTCCTCTTCTTGTTGAATCCTTAATTCTACTCCAACAACTGAAAACCAAATCAGTTAGTAATTTTCAATCAGCTTTAGGAAAGATACTCACCACCGGATGTTATTTCCTCTTGTCCCTCCTGACTGACATTCTGTGCAACAGAATCCTCTATTCCAAGTCTTTCCAGATCTTGCAGAAAGATGGATTTCTTTCCAGTAGAGTCAGTATGGATGCTTTCACAGTTTTCTTCATCTGAGTTAATTATTGAGTCACCCTCTGTTGGTGGGTTTTGTGATGAGGATCCAGAATTTTCTCTGTGGAATGCAGAGGGGGAGCCACCCATTGCATTGGAAGACATTGTAATATCAATTTAAAGAAGTGGAGATAAATTAAGGAAAATGAGGTAATTATATTAAAGAAAGTTTTAGGATGTTAAACAGAGTTGGAGTAAGGATGAAACATATGAGAATGAATTTGGTGGATGAGAGAGCTCAGGAAAGCTTAAGGCAGTTTGGTGAAGTGGAAATACAGACATTTTTGGTGGAGAAGAGATATTTTGTATAAACATTTTTTCAAACCTGTTCTATCCAGTACCAAAAAACCAAATTAGGTCTTTAAATATCTTTGGGAGGCTTAAATATCACAGATTGGCAATTTAAATCTCTTTTAAAAGGGATTTGAGTGAATCTTTCTAAAAAAACTACATTTAATAGCATATAACAATATCAACAAAGGAAAAAGTATTGTTTTTTCTCCAAGGAAATCTTTATTGAGAATTGATAAGGAAACCTAAGGCTGAAATGGGTGTGGTGCTTAAATCACCTATCCATTTCTAGCAAGGTTTGAAAGGAAATGGTAAGAAGCTGTTAAAATATATGAGATAATGAGTGGCAGTCCACTGAATCACTTACTGATTAATGTAGAGATACCAAGCAGAGTGTAGCCTGATCAATTCCAAAGGTTCTAGGGGGATTCTTGAGGCATGCAGCATGACCCAAAACTGATTGGGAGTTGATGATTATGGCATCCTCTGTCTGGTCCAATAGAATAGAACAATTGAGATCTGGTTAAGGATGGAAAGGGTCTTTTTCTATTTCATTATTTTCAAGATTCTTAAAAGGTTTGATTATTATCCACCATATGTCAGGATCACCTCCAACTAATGAGACAATATTATCAATATGGCCCAATGATTTGACATTATTAATGCTATACTCTAAGATACTGTCTTCAACATGTGATTTCACATTACAATACCTTTTTTTTCAAAATTTATTGACTTTTTGCATTCAAAGAGGTTTACAACATCCCTCAAGTCTCTTGTAACTAGTAGTTTCCGCTGTTGAAAAATAGCATCATGCAATTGAATTTTATGACTGGCACTGATATTTTGTGTTTGATGCAGAGCAATGAGGGGATTGTTCCTACCAACGCTTTGTTGAAGATTAGGAAATTTGGAAATCCATTGATATTGTACTTTAGATTTCCATCTTTTCAGTATTGTTTGGGAGATCTCAGCTACGATTGGTTATATGTGGGTTAGTATTGTCTGAGGGTGATTTTTTGACATAAAAGATATGATTCAAACTCAACATGGCTTATTGTTCCATGGTATGTCCCCAAATGTACGGTTCATTCTTTTGTATGCCCACACAGCTAAGCTTCTTGGTGGACCTAGCTCCTTGATAACCTTTGGTAAATGTTGTGTTAGGTGTAGAGTAGGCTTGGAGTTTATCATTGACCAACTCAAACAAAGTGTTTGACAATAGATCTTTGTAGTACTTTCAATCTTATCCAGGTCTTCTTCATGAATGCTTGTTCTGAGTAACATGTTTGTTAATGTAACTAATGAAATTAGTGATTTGAGTAGAAGATCCTTATGGAGGTAGTTTCCTGGGAATTTTACCCTTTCCTCCCTGAGAGGTATTTGTGAACTCCATAGTGGTACAAGTGCCAATGATAAATACAATTTCATCAAGATTTTCCACTCCGCTGCTTTGAGTGTCTGGAAGTTTTTGAAACCAAATTTTCTGGGTAGACAAAAAAACCATGATGGGACTTTTGTTTGATTAATGACTTTTTGAAGTACCTCTAATTCTTCTTTTTTTAATCTTGGAGTTCATCCCCCATTGTATTTAAATACTGATTATCATCAGAAGATAAATAAGAAGGAACCAATGAATCACTACCATGTGTAAAAGGTAATAAGTTGAGTACTGTAGAAGTGGTTGTCTGGGATCTAAGGGAATACCTGTAGTTTGAAGTTCTGCCACTTTTGGCAGTTTGATCACTTTTGGTCCTGGAGGCTTCACTAGAGCCTTTGTGCCTTTGGGATGTACGAGGTCAAATGCGGGCAAGGTTAGCTCTTGTAAGGTTTTGTTTCTTGGGTCTACTTATTTTGTCAGAATCATTGTCATCTTCATTTTTCCTTTTTCTTGGTTGCCCCAATAAACAAAAAGGATATTTGGATGGATTTGAGGGTGCCAAAAACCTTTGCTTTTTCCTTTGAAGCTCTAACTCGTGACCAGCCAACCGCACCTTGAGGAATGATATGCAATAGTCTTTGATATCCCCTAAAATCAAACAATGCATAATATCTATGCGACAAACGTCAATTGGTCTCCAGTAATCTAGCTTATTTAGAATACTCCACCGGACACCATGTGATTTTACAAATTCATCTTGTTCCTTTTTGGTTTGAAGTTGGAGCCATTAATTTGCCTTGGAAATATGTTTTTCATGTGTCCTTGTTTCAAATTTTGAAATATCTATTTCATTTATGTCAACCCTTGTAATATTACAAAAGGAGCAAAATCAATTGGCCAAATGAGAGGTAAATCCAGCCACTTTACCTAGAGTAGGAAGATCTGCTGTTAGAGGTAATAAAGCCACTCTAATAAGTCTACCCTGTGGAAAGTTGTGGGTATTGGAAAACCAAATACCATCCCATAACATTTGAAGCTCAATCACAAGAGGCTCCAAGATTGAATTCATTTGATCAAGAGATGGCTCCTTGGGACCCGGAATTATTGCATACAAATACATGTTCTCCTCTTTGTGATGTTCACTTGGAGGAAGATTCAAACAAGTGAGAAGAATTGACCCAATTGAAATGGATTTTGCAGCCCCTTTGTTACTGAATGGGTGGAACCAATCTACATATAAGCTAAATATCAGATTACCTGGTCTATTTGTAAATGCTTGTTTACTACATGGGGAAGATTTGAATGTGTTCCAAATTTTGCTATGCCAAATATCAGAAAAAGCTTTAGGGTCTGTTTGAGAATTATGGGTATTATGAGAATTTAATAGCTTTTCAAAGCCACAAATCCACATATGGGAGGCCAACCATTTTTGCAAGGATTGATATGTAAAGATACAGATTGGTTTTTGAAGTGAAGTATCATTCTTGTCATCAGTTTTAAATAAAAGAGAACCACATTCTTTTCTTGCAAGACATCCTAATTTGACAATGGAGGAAGGAAAAGGTTGAATAAACTTGGATGTACACTGTTTGTTGATGTGCCCCGTTGCAGTCAGATCATACAAACTGAAGCATTCTGGACAGCAAATCTTTTTTTCAAAGTCCATGGATATGCCCAGCTGAACCAAAATAGCTTCAATTGAAAGTGGAATTTCTTTAGCAATGGATAATCCATCAAAATTGAATTTGTCTTCAAGGCTAGTTATCTTTTCCCTTTCTGATAGAAGAAATTCTTTGACACTATCTCTGGACATTCCATTTTTGTGGTATAGGCTGGAAGCTTGAACCAAACCTTTAAGAGCATGAGATTCAATGAATTTAAAAGTCTTGTTTTGATATTTTTTGGTATCAAAAAGTAAATTTCTTTCATTATTCTGACAACATATCTGTTCAATTTAAGAGCATCCAGGGGTTTTTTGTGTTGGCTGTGCCAATAGATTGTGGAAAATTAGATTTGAGTAATGATGAATAATTGAAATGAATGAGGGAAAGAGTACTTACATTTTCACTATTTTGGGCTAAAAACATCTGATCAAGAAAAGGCTGGGGTGTCCTGAGTTTGAGTAGTTCTAATTGATGTGTCTTCCAAGCTGGGTCAGACATAGGTCTTCCATGCTGAACAATATTGTTCAAATCTTCATAATATTGGCTGTAACAGCCAAGCTTGTGACAAGTGCAAATGTTTTTAGGGCGACCCATTTTTTGCACCATGAAATTTTGTGGGGAATGAGCAAAAAGGGCCCAGAAATTGAAATGGAGTAGCGCCGTTAAGTGGAAAGTTTTGGGGGGCAAAGTGAACTCAAAAGAGCTTTAAAGTGGACACAAGCATAGCTTTATTTATATTTGAGAATCTTTCATTTTGCAAAGATAGAAGCCAATTATGCCCCTATATGGTTTACATGGGGTACAAATTTTATACAGAATTCATAGTGTGGTATTCCATACCTTTTTACCAGTTTCAAGAAATTTTTTGGAAATTTAAAAGCTGGAAAATCAAGATCCCAATGACTAATTTAGCAAGTCACCACTCAAAGGACATGCTTAAATCACAAAAAACCCAGGAATAACATCAATAGTAGGGAGGAATGGAAGATTTAGCATTCAGAATTGAAATAATCAATATATTTCTACAATTAAATAAATAATAGGGGAATCTAATCTTATGGAATTATACAAGAAAACCTACATATAAGCCTTACAGAATCAAAAATAGGCTTAATACATACAGAAACTCAAAATTACATAGTAAAAGTAACATTGTAACATTATATCCACTCTAAATCCATCAAGAAGATTATATTACTAAGAATCACAGTAACCAAATACAGTGCATGTGACACAAGGATCATATGACAGTATCCAATTCAACTCAATACATGAAAATCCACTAAAAACTTAAATAATTACACAACAATACAGGAGCCCAAATAAGACTTATGCAGTCCACATGCATAAGATCTGTACAGTACACAGCCTCAGGATCATCAAATACAACTCAATTCAATTTCAACTAGCTGCATGCAAGGGGAATACACTAAAACTGTAAACCAAACAGCAATTACAGTAATCAAGAATTAAAACTCAAGAAGATATCCCCACATTACACAGCATAATCACCTGGAACTAAATAAATCTTACAAACAAATTATACAGGGGCTTATTCACATAACACCACCTTCATCCTTAACTCACCAGCATTAATTCCTCAAGGCTATGCAAGCTGACTAAAGCAGTGCAAAAGAGAAGTCACCTGATATTTGTATCAAAATCCCCACCAAGAAAAACATCTCAACCTTCATTTTGACCAAACAAATGGAAAAAAAATATCTCAGTCATATGACACCATTCTCAATTTTACACACTAGCATTAATCTCTCAAGGCTGTGCAAGATTACTAATACAGTGTAGCAGATAGCTCATCTTGCTTTTGTTACAAAAAAAATCTACACCAGCAAAATTATTTCAAGGGCAAGAATAACACTTTACATGGAGAGCCATGGGTACTTCTCATAACATAAAAAGAGGCCTCTCTCTCTCATTTTTCTCCTCTTTCTTCATGCAAATAATTATATACCAAGAAGGAGAATAATTATTCATCCCTTACTAGTAGGTTAATGTAGAAATATTTGTTATTAAATTACACTAAATAGTGGTTTATAAATAGCTGTAGTTAACAGTAGGTCTGCCTATATTATAAATTCATCTATTAGTGAAATATTCATATTCAACAAGATATTTATATTATACTCTTCTCACTAGAAGAAAATATCTATCACTATTATTATTATCACAAAATAGATTTACATATTATCAAAATTATTTACCACAACTATTTAAAACTATCAAACAATATTATTATATTATCACTATTACTAAATTTTCTCATATTGAACTATTATCCATTAAAGCAAAATACCTTCAACAAAGAAAACAACTTAAAATCACCACTCAGTACTATTATATCTATTAGTTATCTACTCAATTATTATCTTATTATCTTGAAATCCCCTACAAATTTGTTATTTAAAATTATTATTATTTTATCATTGGTCTGATTATTGAATAGGTCTGATAGAGACTGCTGAAAAGTCTTCTCTAGTTGTAAAGCCAAAATCTTAAATATTGATTTGTGAGCTCTGTAGGGAGATTGTTTAGTATATTCAGAGGGGCAGCTAAAACACCATTAGCACCCTTGGTTACAGGATTATTTCAGCAATTCAAAACTGTTTTACCTGTGATTTCCCCCTCAAGGACTGCCTTATCCAATGCCACACTAAAAGGAGTTCCACAATAGTTTTAACACTTTTAAGATTACAATTAAGACCGGTGGTCAAAAATTGACCACCTGTGTATGATTGTAGCCAAAGCTGTATTGTCTCTGGACCTCATTCAGATACATTGTCTTCTGTATCTGAGTGGGTCTGATTGAATTTCAAGGAGACAAACCAATTACAGCCGTAATTGGTTTGCAAGTGGTACAAATTATGACTAGCGGTCATAATTTGAACACCTGTGTATGATTACATCCAAAGCTGTATTGTGACTGGACCTCATTCATATAAAGGTTTTTTTGTATCTGAGTGGATCTGATGAAATTCCCAAGAGACAAACAAATTACGGCCATAATTGGTTTGCAAGTGGTACAAATTATGACCAGGGGTCACAATTTGACCACCTTTGTGCAATCCCAGCCAAAGCTGTATTGTCTCCAGACCTCATTCAGATACAGAAAAAACTGTATCTGAATGCGTCTGATTGGATTTCAAGAAGACAAATGAATTACGGCCGTAATTGGTTTGCAAGTGGTACAAATTATGACTGGCAGTAATAATTTGACCACCTGTTTGCAGTTACAGCCAAACCTGTATTGTCTCTGGACCTCATTCAGATACAGTTTTTTCTGTATCTGAATGGGTCTGATTGGATTTCAAGGAGACAAACCAATTAAGGCGGTAATTGGTTTGCAAGTGGTACAAATTATGAGCAGCAGTCATAATTTGACCACCTGTGTACAGTTACAGCCAAAGCTCTATGTTCTCTGGGCCTCATTCATATTCACAAAAAACTGTATCTGAAGGGGTCTGATTTGATTTCAAGGAGACAAACTGATTATGGCCGTAATTGGTTTTCAAGTGCTACAAATTATAACCAGCAGTCATAATTTGACCACCTGTGTACAGTTACAGCCAAAGCTGTATTGTCTCTGGACCTCATTCAGAAATTGTTTTTTTTATATCTGAATGGGTCTGAATGGAATTCAAAGAGACAAACCAATTATGGTCGTAATTGTTTGGCAAGTGGTACAAATTATGAGCAGCGGTCATAATTTGACCACCTGTATATGATTACAGCCCAAGATGTATTGTGACCGGACCTCATTCAGATAAAGGTTTTTCTCTATCTGAGTGGGTCTGATGAAATTCCCAAGAGACAAGCCAATTACGGCCGCAATTGGTTGGTAAGTGGGACAAATTATGACTGGCAGTCATAATTTGACCACCTGTGTATTATTACAGCCCAAGATGTATTGTGGCTGGACCTCATTCAGATACAGGTTTTTCTGTATCTGAGTGGGTCTGATGAAATTCCCAAGAGACAAACCAATTACGGCCGTAATTTGTTTGCAACTGGTACAAATTATGACCGCCGGTCATAATTTGACCACCTGGGTACAGTTACAGCCAAAGCTGTATTTTCTCTGGACCTCAATCAGATACAGTTTTTTCTGTATCTGAGTGGGTCTTATTGGATTTCAAGGAGACAAACCAATTATGGCTGTAATTGGTTGGCAAGTGGTACAAATTATGACCAGCGGTCATAATTTGACCACCTGTGTACAATTACAGCCCAAGATGTATTGTGGCTGGACCTCATTCAGATACAGTTTTTTCTGTATATGAGTGGTTCTGATTGGATATCAAGTAGACAAACCAATTATGGCCGTAATTGGTTTGCAAGTGGTGCAAATTATGACCAACAGGCATAATTTGAACATCTGTGTATGATTACAGCCCAAGATTTATTGTGACTGGACTTCATTCAGATACAGGTTTTTCTGTATCTGAGTGGGTCTGATGAAATTCCCAAGAGACAAACCAATTACGGCTGTAATTGGTTGGCAAGTGGTACAAACTATAACCGGCGGTCATAATTTGACCACCTGTGTACACTTACAGCCAAAGCTGTATTGTCTCTGGACCTCATTCAGATACAGTTGTTTCTGTATTTGAGTGGGTCTGATTGGATTTCAAGGAGACAAACCAATTACGGCGGTAATTGGTTTGCAAGTGGTACAAATTATGACTGGCGGTCATAATTTGAACACCTGTGTATGATTACAGCCCAAGCTGTATTGTCTCTGGACCTCATTCAGATACAGTTTTTTCTGTATCTTAATGGGTCTGATTGGAATTCAAGGAGACAAACCAATTATGGCCGTAATTGGTTGGCAAGTGGTACAAACTATGACCGGCAGTCATAATTTGACCACCTGTGTATGATTACAGCCCAAGATGTATTGTGACTGGACCACATTAAGATACAGGTTTTTCTGTATCTGAGTGGGTCTGATTGGATTTCAAGGAGACAAACCAATTACGGCCGTAATTGGTTTGCAAGTGGTACAAATTATGACTGCCATTCATAATTTGACCACCTGTATATGATTACAGCCAAAGCTGTATTGTCTCTGGACCCCATTCAGATACAGGTTTTTCTGTATCTGAATGGGTCTGATGAAAATCCCAACAGACAAACCAATTACGGCCGTAATTGGTTTGCAAGTGGTACAAATTATGACCGGCGCTCATAATTTGACCACCTGTGTAAAATTACAGCCAAAGCTGTATTTTCTCTGGACCTCATTCAGATACAGTTTTTTCTGTATCTGAGTGGACCTGATTGGATTTCAAGGAGACAAACCAATTACGGCCGTAATTGGTTTGCAAGTGGTACAAATTATGACCGGCGCTCATAATTTGACCACCTGTGTACAATTACAGTCAAAGCTGTATTTTCTCTGGACCTCATTTAGATACCGTTTTTTCTGTATCTGAGTGGGTCTGATTGGATTGCCTGGAGCCAAATCTTACGGATTATGACCAGCCATCATTATCTCACTCTGATGACATTCTGATGACACAATTTCATTGCATTCATAATTGATTTACATTTTGACAAAATCATTACTGGTGGGCTAAATCTCTCACCCACCTACAGGTGTGACTGTACCATCCAATCTAATAACCCATGTATTTGAAGGAGGATTATAAAGATACACATTTCCTGACACTTAATCCTTCCCTAAATGTGTAATTGTGTTTTATGTCTAGAGGATCTGCAGCTTTCTTTCCTTTGAGACCACAGAACTCATTTCTGCTCTATTTCTATGGGATACACCCCCACTTCATGTAATTGGGACCTGCAATATAAATAGAGCTGTTTTGCCTGTGCTTTCCCTAAGTTCCTCTGCTTTTAACTTCTGTTGGCCATTTAAATCCCTCTCCTCAAAGTATAATACCCAATACTATGAATCCACCCCAACCACCTTATTCTGATGTCTCATTTGATTAAATGTTTCATAGGGCTTTCTCAAATAACACAGATTTTAATTCATCTTTATCTTATCAAAATGAGGCACCATCTCATTCATCCATCAATTCATTGTCCACCCCAAACCAAAGCACTTAACCCCAGGAATGTTACGATCTTTTTCACTACCTCAATTCTCCCAATCTAGTCCCACTACCTCCCATTAGTCATCCTCACATCTTGCCCTGCCCCCCACCAAACAACATAAATAGAACCCCCTTTCAACTTGGTAAATTTATTCTTCCCCACGTAATCTCATCCTCAACATTTTTGAATATTATATTTTTACCAAAAATATTAGATATCACAAACACACCAAACATTAGTTTGTGTAATCTACACCCAAATACTCCACAAACCCTTCCACCACCCTCATTCATAGAATTTGACATGAATAACCCATCCACTCAAGTACAATCTATGTCACCAATTCTATCTTCTGAGCTAACTTGCCTCTCCCATGAAGAATTTTCTCTCAATCACCACGGTATCAAGAAAATCCTCAATAATGCCCTTTCTGAAGCTGAAAATAAACCAGCCTCTCCCCCCAAAGTTAAATTTTCCATCTTTTCCAATGAATTTTGTCCTCAATTTTATAAAATATTCCAAATGTTTAATTAAGGACGACCAACTCAAGCCAAATATCAAACAACATTTTAAGCAATCAACTCTTTGGTTAAATGGCATCTTCAATCTTTGGGTTGTGAAAAACCTGCACAAGGGAATTTTGACTTCAACCAATGCTCATCTTCTTATACCAAATGGATTGACAAACTAAGGGATCATAGTTAGTTGCCTTATAATAATTATTCATTACAAAATATTAAAGCTTATCCTAATTCTGAATAGGCTCACCATTTTTGAATGCCACTGTCAGGGTGAGTCTATATAGTAGCTATAAAATGTAGCTACAAGCTAGTATTATGACTTTGACACGTCAAAAAACAACTAAGCTTAAATCTTCAGGTCCTACTGCACGTGGTAACAGTGGTGATGAGTCTATTGAGGACCTGGGTTGCAATACTCTAATATCTTTGACTGTAAAGAAGTACTACAATAATTGTATTCTAATTATATCTTTAACATAATTCTAACGACACTACTGATTGATAACAGTTTTGTCACGTAAGAATATGGATAATAAGATAAAGATGATTGGTTTTCAAGGAAAAACCCCTTCTTTTTATATCTTTCAAGACTGTCAAGAGTTATTAGCTCTTCACACGTCAGAGGAGTGAAACCTTTCACTCCAATGATCAATCTGTGGTTCTGGATCATCAATTCTGACGTCAATAGAGGCAGAATTGTGGTTTTGGAACCACAAATGATCATTCTGGATCAATACAGGGTGAAAAAACTTTTCACCTGCCACGTCAGCAGTTGGATGACATTGCTCTTGTGTCTTTATGATCAATAATTATGATTTTAGAGAGGTTATATCTTCATAAGTATATTATTTTAAGTATGAGAGCAATACTGTTTGATACAAGTTTGATACAGTCATGTATTGCTAGAAAAACCTTCCAATCAAGATATCTCAGTCAGTTCTTAAGATATCAAGAAACCAAGAGCACAGAATTGAAGGGCTTAATGAGATCTTCAATTTGGTGTGCTTCATGTTTACCCTTCTTTAAAATAGCAAAACCTATAAGGGTTTTAAGTTTTGGAATGTATTTTTGTACATCAGTATGAGGCTTCAAAAACTTCCATACCAGATATCTTCTTCAATTTGGAAGATATCTGTATTCTGATGATACAGTCTTGTAGGGCTTTATTAGCTCTACAGTTTGGTATATTACACTATACAGTTGTATGAGTGTATGCCAAAGATACAGGGGTTTGTTTACATTGTTGTTTTCAGAATATCTGTATTTTGGTTGTTAAACCTTTGAACCAAGATCCCTCAGTCAATTTAAGAGATACAGAGGTCTAAGGTGTCTTAAATTAAAACTCTTGTTTAGATCTTTAATTTGGGTATACTTTTGTACATTTTTGTACAAGCCCTCTTTGACTTTCAGGGGGGTCTTGGTTTTAAAATAAAGGTCATATGGTATCTCCAGTTGTAGTGGTGTTACAGCAACATGGATTATACCATTGTGTGGCTCTCTATGTGAGCTTTAGTAAGAATATCATTTTGGTATAGAATAATTTAAATATTCATAAGTTAGACGAGAGGTGAAAATAAGGGTTTTGACTCGTTTATTCTCCTCTAGGTTTCCTTATTCTGTTTGGATAAGGTTTGTGTTTAATTTAAGAGGAGTTTTTTCCTCTTATTTATTACCTGTATTGACTATGTTTTTTCAATACTTGTCATACCATTATTTATGGTATGTTGGATGTCATGCTAGTGCTCTGTTTTGAGTCACAGGCTGACATACCCTCCCTCAAAAGAAGGCTCATCATTGATGAGACTCTTCAGCCCTTCTGGAGGCTCTGAATCTTCTGAGGTGTATTTGTCCATCTAGGATTTCTTTCTCAGTTAGCCATTTATCTTTATCTACTGGTTGATTCTTAAATCTAACCAGATATTTCCTGTTGTCTTTCCCATTAATTCTTATTTTCCTGGCTTTAATGATCTTTTTCACTGATCCAAGTGAATCATCTTCCTTTACCAATCTTTCATGGGTGACTGTCTTCTTTCTGTCAGGGAATTTCTCCTCATCTGTTTGGTGATAAGGTTTGACCAGGCTCACAGGGAAAACTGGGTGTTTCCTCAAAAACTCTTTGGTCAGGTTGACTTCTACTGCATTCTTTACTATTAATTTAATAATGGTGAATGGTCCTATGAATGAGTCTCTCATCTTATTGAGTCCTCTTAGATTGTTGAAGTTAAGAGTTGAGATTGGAACTTGGTCTCCTTCTCTGAAATCAGGTTCTTGGTGACTTTTATCATATCTCTGTTTGTTGTATAATTTAGCTTCAGCCACACATCGTTCTGCTTTTTCACAGGCAGTTTTCCACACTGTGTGGAAGTCTTCAGCTGTGGGGTGTACTGAGAGGAGGTTCTTCTTCAAGTAGTCTACTGGAAGTAGTGGGTTCCATCCTTTCTCTAATGTGGCAGGGGTTTTTCCTGTCACTGAGTGTATACTTGTGTTGTATGCCAATTGTACAGCTGGTGGGAGGGTTACCCAGTCATGGGTATATCCCTCATTGTCTTTATATTCCATGCCATATGCACAAATTCTTCTCATGATTTCTTCTAATGTTTGAATCATTCTTTCTGCTAGACCATCTGTTTGTGGATGGTAAGCTGTGGAGAATGCTAGTTTGGTTCCCAGCATCTCATATAGATTAGTCCAAAATTCTGATGTGAATTTAGGGTCCCTGTCACTAATGATAATTCTTGGAACTCCACAGTTTGCTATCATATTGTTCCAGAACATTATGGCTGTGTCCATTGCTGTGTCCTCTTTGTGACAGGGGAGACATCTGACACTCTTGCTGTACCTGTCTACTACTACTAGGCATGCATTAAAGCTGTCTTTCCCTCCAGGGACAAGGCCTGTCACCCAATCCATGTTTATTATTTCCCAGGGGTGTTTGGGCTCCTCTATACTCTGGAGTAATCCATATCTTTTGCCATGACCTTTGTTGGCTTTTTGGCATCTGGTACAAGTGTTTATGTATTCACTCAAGTCTTGTTCCCACTTTGGCCACCAAGCTGTGCTAAAGACTCTTTCTCTAGTTCTTTCTTCACTCATATGTCCCATGTATGGGCAGTCATGGCATTCCTGTAGTATCAGGGAAATATGTTCTCTATTTATTATTACCAGGGCACTTGTGTGTTTTTCCCTATGGTATAGTAGATCATCTATCAGAAAAAATCTATTCTCTTTGAAGTTTTTGAGCCATGGCTCTTCCAATTGGCTTCCTAGTTCAGGACTCCTGTACTTTTGTTTGAATAGTTGTATCAATATACTACACTGTTTGTGTTTATTGTATGATGATTGTACTATACTAAAGAACTCTGTATTTAGATTAGAGGAGCTGATTTCCAATATGGGTATCTCTTTGCTCTCCCCATAGCTCTGTTCTGGGTTTGATGGGTCATTCCCTAAAGCCCAGTTTGATAGTTTGAAGTTCTTTCTCCTATCTATCTCCATGCATTGTATGGGTATTTTGGCCCCATTTTCTGGGTCATGTGCTGGATTCCCTTGGTCATTCTTCAGTGGCCACCTGCTGAGACCATCTGCATTAGTATTACTTTTCCCTTCTTTATAGATAATAGTCATATTCCCTCTGTATTCTTGTATGGCTATTTGCCACCTGAGCATGTGTCTGTTTGTTGTCTTCATGTTCAATAGTGATTTGAGAGCTGTGCAATCAGTAAAAACTTCAAATACTGCTCTTTTTAAGTAGTAATGGAGTTTTTCTAATGCCCATACCAAACAGAGTCATTCTGTCTGAGTAGCTAGATAAGACCTTAAACTGTCTAAATATCCCAATTTACTTCATTTATTTTATCCATCATCAAAAAACATTAAATCAAGAAGAGGTCCTGGATAAGACCTTAAACTGTCTAAAGCCTTTATTTTCAAAAATTAAAGAAGCAAAATTACTTCAAAATGAGGTCCTAGATAAGACCTTAAACTGTCTGGATCATTTTTTCATCATTCATCAAGACAATTCAACAAATTTCAACTCAAGAAAAGGTCCTTGATATGACCTTAAACTGTCTAAATTTCCCAATTTTCTTTATTTATTTCTTCCATCATCAAACAACATTATCTCAAGATGAGGTCCTAGATAAGACCTTAAAATGTCTGAATTATTATTTTATATTTCATCAAGACAATTCAACAAAAAAAAATCAATTTCAGAAAAGGTCCTAGATAAGACCTTAAACTGTCTAAATATCTCAATTTTCTTCATCTATTTTATCCATCATAAAACAACATTATTTCAAGAAAAGGTCCTGGATAAGACCTTAAACTGTCTAAATCATCTTTTTTAATCAAATAAACTTCAAGAATTCAAGCTGTGGTCCTGGATAAGACCTTAAACTGTACCAATTTATTATTATTATTATTTATTTATTTTATTTTATGGCAATATTGGTGGGAATAATTGATTAAAAGGAGTCATATATAGCTGGAAAGATTTTTATTAAATGGAGAGGGAAATTACCCTAAAACAGTATTAATGATACAAGACAACATTAATATAGATAAACAAACAAACAAGAAGAATTAACAGGGTCAAAATCAAATAAGAAGATATGGAGATTCCAAATCAATATATCAAGCCATCAATGGAATTAACAACTAAATTTATTGAAATAAAAGATTTAAAGAAAGAAAATTCCCACTTATGAACCAGGATACTGTACTTGAAACTGGAATGCTGGGGACAGCATTAAATGGAGAGGGGGATGTGGTATTCCA
Organism: Austropuccinia psidii; assembly: GCA_023105745.1. Taxonomy (NCBI): domain Eukaryota; kingdom Fungi; phylum Basidiomycota; class Pucciniomycetes; order Pucciniales; family Sphaerophragmiaceae; genus Austropuccinia; species Austropuccinia psidii. The sequence continues at coordinate 24,591,929 of JALGQZ010000004.1, read as the reverse complement.
TACCTTTTTACCAGTTTCAAGAAATTGTTTGAAAATTAACAGTTGGCAAGTCAAGTTCAAAAATGAATAATTCAGGAAATCACCTCTCAAAGGACATGATTAAAGGTCACACACACTCGGGAATAACCTCAATAGTAGGGAGGAATGGAAGGTTTAGCATTCAGAATTGAAATAATCAATATATTTCTACAATTAAATAAATAATAGGGGAATCTAATCTTATGGAATTATACAAGAAAACCTACATATAAGCCTTACAGAATCAACAATAGGCTTAATACATACAGAAACTCAAAATTACATGGGAAAAGTAACATTGTAACATTATATCCACTCTAAATCCATCAAGAAAACTATATTACCAAGAATTACAGTAACCAAATACAGTGCATGTGACACAAGGATCATATGACAGTATCCAATTCAACTCAATACATGAAAATCCACTAAAAACTTAAATAATTACACAACAATACAGGAGCCCAAATAAGACTTATGCAGTCCACATGCATAAGATCTGTACAGTACACAGCCTCAGGATCATCAAATACAACACAATTCAATTTCAACCAGATGCATGCAAGGGGAATACACTAAACTGTAAACCACACAGCAATTACAGTAATCAAGAATTAAAACCCAAGATATCCCCACATTACACAGCATGACCACCTGGAACTAGATAAATCTTACAAACAAATTATACAGGGGCTTATTCACATGACACCACCTTCATCCTTAACTCACCAGCATTAATTCCTCAAGGCTATGCAAGCTGACTAAAGCAGTGCAAAAGAGAAGTCACTTGATATTTTTGTCAAAATCCCCACCAAGAAAAACATCTCAACCTTCATTTTGACCAAACAAATGGAAACAATATCTCAATCATATGACACCATTCTCAATTTTACACACTAGCATTAATCTCTCAAGGCTGTGCAAGATTACTAATACAGTGTAACAGATAGGTCATCTGACTTTTGTTACAAAAAATCTACACCAGCAAAATTACCTCAAGGGCAAGAATAACACTTTACATGGAGATCCCATGGGTACTTCTCACAACATAAAAGGAGGCCTCTCTCTCTCATTTTTCTCCTCTTTCTTCATGCAAATAACTATATACCAAGGAGGAGAATAATTATTCATCCCTTACTAGTAGGTTAATCTAGAAATGTTTGTTATTAAATTACACTAAATAGTGGTTTATAAATAGCTGTAGTTAACAGTAGGTCTGCCTATATTATAAATTCATCTATTAGTGAAATATTCATATTCAACAAAATATTTATATTATACTCTTCTCACTAGAAGAAAATCTTTATCACTATTATTATTATCACAAAATCTATTTTACATATTATCAAAATTATTTACCAACAACAACTATTTAAAACTATCAAACAATATTATTATATTATCACTATTACTAAATTTTCTCATATTGAACTATTATCCATTAAAGCAAAATACCTTCAACAAAGAAAACAACTTAAAATCACCACTAAGTACTATTATATCTATTAGTTATCTACTCAATTATTATCTTATTATCTTGAAATCCCCTACAAATTTGTTGTTTAAAATTATTATTATTTTATCATTTGTCTTATTATTGAATAGGTCTGATAGAGACTTCTGAAAAGTCTTCTCTAGCTGTAAAGCCACAATCTTAAATATTGATTTGTGAGATCTGTAGGGAGATTGTTTAGTATATTCAGAGGGGCAGCTAAAACACCATTAGCCCCCTTGGTTACAGGATTAATTCAGCAATTCAAAACTGTTTTACCTGTGATTTCCCCCTCAAGGACTGCCTTATCCAATCCCACACCAAAAGGAGTTCCACAGTATTTCTTTTATCTCAGTATACCATATGTTTTCATGGCCTCTGAATGCTGTGTTAAGTCTTGTTGTGATCCAGTAGTCTGGTATCTTTGGGACATCAACAAAGAGTCCATCAATATAGTCAATGATTTCCATATGGTCATATTCCCCAATTCATGAGAACTTTGGCCAGTTTGCTACTTCTGGTAGCTGTTTTAGTGCCTGTTTCTCTGAATAGCTGAGATTTTCCCCATCTTGGTACATTGACTCTGATCTTGACTTTGGAATCTGATATTCAGGTTCCTGGTCATAGTCTTTATCCTCTTCTTTCAATTTTGTAGAGGTAGTGGGTTGACCTTGTGTTGGAGGGTATTGATTGTCTTCTCTGTCATAGAGGTAATCAATTTCTTTATCAAAGCTATCCTGTTGCTGCTGGATACTCCTCAGATCTCTCCTTACAGTTTGTTGTTCTTCTAGAATTGAATTCAACTGTCTCTTAGTTTTTTCAAGTTCTGTCCAAATTTTGGCCAGATTTGTATTCAAGTCTTTTATGACTGTTGCTTGGAAAGCATTTTCTTCTTTCAATTTTTTCACTTCTGTCCTCATTTTTTCTGAGGTTTCATGTTTCCAATCCATGAATTGGGCCAATTTGGTCCATGTGAATTTTTTTTCAAACTCATGAGTGTGGATTGTAGTCTCAGTTATTAATTCTGGATCAATTGAGTCAGAACTATCAAAACTATTTGTAGGTACAACTATTTTTTGCTTTTGTGTACTTCTTGGACTAAGTCCATCAGCTTTTTCATCAATGGGTCTGCTTCCTTCTTCCTCTGGTTGAAAGAAGTTTTGTTTCTCCCTTGGGCTCCTTTTCTCCTGCTGGAAACTACCTGGAATGGTTGGGGAGCTTTGGATGAAGTTTCCTTTGGCTTGTAAGGCCTGGAACTGCTGGATTGTTGTGGGGAAGATGGGACTTCTCCTTCCATTTCTGGGGATACCTGAATCTGACTGGGCTCTTCCTTGTGCCAAGATCTCTCTATGGCTTGTATGGCTGCCTGGTTCTCTTTGATTCTGATTTCTCTTTCTTCTAAGAGTTTGAAATTCTTGTTGGGATTCCAACCTTGCATTTCTGTCATAAGTTCCATCCAAGCCATTGTCTTGAGACATATCTTCTGAGTTGTTATCCCCACTTCTGCCCATGATGCTTCCATAGTGAACATTTTGTTGTCCATGCTCCATGTGAAGAGGTCTTTCAGGAGTTTGTGTATTTGAAGGACCTTTTCTGCATCTGTCCAATCTCCTGGTTGGACTTCTGGGTTTAATTTGATTTTGAATAAGACCTTGGGTAGGAGTTCCCTGATGGTAAGTCCTTTGCTGGTCATTTGATCCAGTAATTGGCTGTCTTCTTCCTCTGTGTCTTCTTGGCCAGTGTTCTGGTTGATTTCTTGGGAATCCAAGATCTCTAAGAAGTGGAGGTGTCATGTTAACAATGTTGAGAAATGACAGACAATGAAAAATGTTGTATGTTTCAAGGTTTATTTACCTTTAGCAGGCCCTTGTACAAATTTATGATCTATACTCTTTGGCAATTTGCCTTTAGAGTTTACAACTGGGTTGATAACAGTGATTTTCTGTTTTTCAATTTGTTTTGGTGATCCAACTGGTTTTGTTGGAGCTTTTCTGGGTTTTTTGGCCCTTGGCACGGCTATTGGTGTCCAATATTTTGAGTTGATTGTCAGTTCACTGTGTCTTTTCTGCTTGCCCTTGGTTTTTGGCAGCACCTCTCTGTCTTCTGAGGCTGTCACAGATGGATTTCCTTGTGACTGGGTTTCTAATGGAATATATTCTTTTTCCACTATTCAGAAAAGATATTTCAAATTGTAATCAGTATTTTCTGATAAAACAAAATAATTTTATTCAATTCTACTGTTATTTTTTGAAATGTTTAAGTATTCTTATTATAATATTTTTTTATATGTTTTTTTATTGAAAAATATCAGTTTTTAAGTTTTTCACTTATGTTTTATAAGTGAAAACTGTAATATCCAAGTTTTTTGTGAATGATTCACTTGGATATTATCATCTTTTTGTATAAACACGTCAAATTTATTAAATTATAAAGAATTTGGTTATAAATATTATTACTAATATTTCTTAATGTGAGTTTTTATGAATTAAAACTTTAATATCCAAGTGTTTTGTGAATGATTCACTTTGATACTATTGTTTTTCTTCTAAAAAAACACGTCAGATTTATTAAATTATAATGAATCTGACTTGTTATTATAAATATTATAAATAATATTTATTTTAACACTTGATTTCTAATTAAAATATCAATCAGTTACAAGCTTTCACGCCAATTTGAGTGATGTCTTGTTTTAAAGGAAATATTTAATTAAAATATTCCTTATAAATAATAAAAAATTATTTTATTATTTAATATTTATTAATTATTTATTAATAAATGTTTCTTTATTAATTTTCACGCACTTTGGTGAAAAATAATAGTAAAAAATAAGTAATATACTGTTTGTATATTATTATTTATATTGAAATTTAAATAATGCTGTTGTATTATTATCAAATTTCGTGAAAATTATTGAAATATAATGAAATAAAGAGGATTTGTACTCTTACTCCCAACAAAAATATTTGTAATATATATTTTTGGAGAAAAAAAAAATTATGTATATAATATATGATGCTATATTATAAAAAAATGATAATAATAGAAAATAAGATAAATTCAAAATTTTACTCACTGTTTAGTAAAATACCTTTTAAATAACTGAATTTTTACGCCTAATTCAGTTCAAAACACGTCTAATAAGGTTGAAAAACCACGGCCAGGCCCCCAAAATGTCAGGGTGAGTCTATATAGTAGCTATAAAATGTAGTTACAAGCTAGTATTATGACTGTGACAAGTCAAAAAACAAATAAATTTAAATCTTCAGGTCCTACTGCTACGTGGTAACAGTGGTGATGAGTCTATTGAGGACCTGGGTTGCAATACTCTAATATCTTTAACTGTAAAGAAGTACTACGATAATTATATTCTAATTATATCTTTAATGATACTTCTAAGGAGACGACTGATTGATAACAGTTTTGTCACGTAAGAATATGGATAATAAGATAAAGATGATTGGTTTTCAAGGAAAAAACCCTTCTTTTTATATCTTTCAAGACTGTCAAGAGTTATTAACTCTTCACACGTCAGAGGAGTGAAACCATTCACTCCGATGATCAATCTGTGGTTCTGGATCATCAATTCTGACGTCAATAGAGGCAGAATTGTGGTTTTTGGACCACAAATGATCATTCTGGATCAATACAGGGTGAAAACACTTTTCACCTGCCACGTCAGCACTTGGATGACGTTGTTCTGGTGTCTGTATGATCAATAATGATGATTTTAGAGAGGTTATATCTTCATAAGTATATTATTTTAAGTATGAGAGCAATACTGTTTGATACAAGTTTGATACAGTCATGTATTGCTAGAAAAACCTTCCAATCAAGATATCTCAGTCAGTTCTTAAGATATCAAGAAACCAAGAGCACAGAATTGAAGGGCTTAATGAGATCTTCAATTTGGTGTGCTTCATGTTTACCCTTCTTTAAAATAGCAAAATTTATAAGGGTTTTAAGTTTTTGAATGTATTTTTGTACAGCGTTATGAGGCTTCAAAAACTTCCATACCAGATATCTTCTTCAATTTGGAAGATATCTGTATTCTGATGATACAGTCTTGTAGGGCTTGATTAGCTCTACAGTTTGGTATATTACACTGTACAGTTGTATGAGTGTATGCCAAAGATACAGGGGTTTGTTTACATTGTTGTTTTCAGAATATCTGTATTTTGGTTGTTAAACCTTTGAACCAAGATCCCTCAGTCAATTTAAGAGATACAGAGGTCTAAGGTGTCTCAAATTAAAACTCTTGTTTAGATCTTCAATTTGGGTATACTTTTGTACAGTTTTGTACAAGCCCTCTTTGACTTTCAGGGGGGTCTTGGTTTTAAAATAAAGGTCATATGGTATCTCCAGTTGTAGTGGTGTTACAGCAACATGGATTATACCATTGTGTGGCTCTCTATGTGAGCTTTAAGGAAAATACCATTTTGGTATAAAATAACTTAAACATGCATAAGTTAGATGAGAGGTGAAAATAAGGGTTTTGACTTGTTTATTCTCTTCTAGGTTTCCTTATTATGTTTGGATAAGGTTGGTGTTTAATTTAAGAGGAGTTTTTTCCTCTTATTTATTACCTGTATTGACTATGTTTGTTCAATACTTTTAATACCATTATTTATGGTATGTTGGATGTCATGCTAGTGCTCTGTTTTGAGTCACAGGCTGACAGCCACCACAGCTGAATTTTATGTCTCCCCTCAAATTTTCAACATGCAAATATATGATGACATTACATCACCTGAACCAAGTATATCTATTCCTTTTTTCTGGATCCCCACGTTCATAATGAAAATCACCCTGAAACAATTTTTGTTTGTCATCTTATTTATATGGCCTAACCATGCCACTTCACCATCATTGCTTGGGCAAAACTCATTGCAGCATCTATATCTGCAACAATGCATGAATGTTGTATCCCTAAACCCCCCATGACAGCTCCAACCACTCCTGGAAAGGTACATGCTTATTTGGATATGCTTACATACTTTGAAGGATTGAAGCGACCTTCTATTTCACCAATGGAGCTTATGTCAACCATCCCCCCCAAATCCAAACCCATCTATTAGCAATATAGACACCAAACAGAATTTGGGTGCTAATTCTTATCAACAACTCAAGTTGTTTCAAGATTTAATTTTGGATGTTATGATTTCATACATCATTTTCAAAGCACAGGCAAACATAGAGGAACTTTCCCCTCCCAACCAATCACAACAATGTAAATGTCCCAAAATTACAAAGGATCAACATCTTGGAAGAGATGAAATTTCCTCATTAATCATTAACCACAGACCTCAAAGAATCACTCTGTTGGACAATCAAGCATCACAATTGGACCAAGCTAAAAAGAAATTGAGTGAATATCGTAGTCGGCATAATTTTCTTCCATTTTTTTATTTCTTAATATTAGGTGTTAAGGGTTTATTCACTGCTCACAAAGATCATTGCCATTTTTCTATCTCCAATGCCATGCTTATATTATGTTCTTTCAACATATCTCATCAGCTTGTTAAGCCATCACCTCCAGAGGAGCCTGTCTGGAAAAATCTATCTTTTCACCTCAACTCGTTTTTTTCTAAAGGCATGAATCAAATTAGTGATGTTCAACTTGTTTGTCCCCCCTCCCGGCATCAACTAGCACAATATATCACCAGCAATTTCTTAAATCAATGGCAAGCTCAAGAAACAGTGACATCACTTCTTCCTCCTAGTCAAAGATCTTGTTTGACTTAGTTTTAAATTCATCATGTTTTTAATAACTCTTTTGCAATTGCCATTTTTCAATCCTTACTCTTATTGGCCATCTCCAAAATTCTCCACCACTTAGAACACATTATGTTTGTGAGTTCTCCTCAGGTCTTGAATTATACTACTTGATCATCATTCTATTATAATAATCTTAAGATAGTAGGAAATTCCCCCTTGTAATCAAGATTTAATACAATATGATAGTTTTCAAATTTAAATATTAAACTTCTTTCACACTATTCATATGAAATGCAAGTTTCAACATTTTTGGACAATAAATTAAACAATCATATCTTACTAGTGAGCACAAATAGCAGAGAATATGATGAATATAATTTGAAACTTGACCTTTCTATATTATATAAACATTTGGGGTCAGATAAAAAGTATTTTTGGCAACTATTAGTCAAACATAATATCATTAGCTTTTATAACTATTCTTCTGATTATATTTTCATAATATAGTATTACTTCTTCATTAAGTGAAATTCATCTCAATTTTCAACCATACCTTTTGTGGACCACCTTGATTTTAAGAGCATTCAACCTCAAAATGAAACTTTGTATTATAGTACAATTTATAAATGACATAAGAGGTTCTTTCCATTAAGAATTCTACTTGAAAGAAATTTGAAAGTTTTATATAATTGAATTTTTCTATCCATATTTCTGAACATGTACAATTAGTTGATATGAAAAGTACACTTTATTACTGAACTAGTAGTTTAATAGTACTTCAACTTGAAAAGATAATTTTTAAATTTGTAAATAAATCCATTGCATATGGACTTTTTAAATTGATGCAAAATCAAACATCCAAGATTATTACCACAAGATATATCAAAAATTTCTCAAACCTCATGATTAATACAAAAATACCAATTTAAATTATGAATATATAATACTACATTCAAAAATGTGTAATAATTGATTTTAACATGAATAATAATCCACAATGTGAGGTTGAGCATTATTTTTTTGTGAAAATATTTCAGATTTCTGTGAGATAAATGACAGTGAAAACAATATCCTATTTTTCAAATACTAATTACAATTTTTTTGATATTTGGCACATTGTTGTGCTCTTCCAATTGTTTTATCTACAAAATCTCCTGTTCCCTCTCTTTCATGTTTCTTCACCCGTTTAATTAATTCATTAGAAATTTGAAATGAGCAACCAAAGTGAGTTGTTGTATTTTTGGTTGATACTTCAAGAGGAGGTTTGGTTGTTTGATGTAAGATCTTCTTTGAAGGCCATATTAATTCTATAATACCATTGTTCAATTCAAATTCAAAATTCAACTTGTAATCTGGAAAAGAAAAACTATGACCTGTACATTTGGTTGGTGGTGATACTGGATTTCCATTTTTGATATCTATGTAACTGAATAAGCCATATTTAGGATTGTTTGAATCATTGTCACAATGAGCATGGTTATGAAAATCATTATAAGTGATTGATACATTTGAGAATAATCTTCTATTTTCAATTTTGTCTTTATCATTCCATTCAGAGTTGTCCCAACTTTGTAATTGCCATTGTTTCATCAAATTTTCACTATTAGTAGAACCATCTTTTGTGAATAAATGAAATCTATGAAAGAGAAAACTATTATAATTTGGTAACTTGTTCCATAATTCTTCATCTTTTACTTTTCTTTCAGACAAATACTTTTGATGTAGTGTATATACTCCTAAAAACAAAGAAAAAAAATTAATTTTTTGTTTTTTTAAATTCAAAATTTGATATTACTTACCTGCACTTTTCCATTTATCATATCAACCTCTAAATCCAAGACATTTCATTTGCCCAGCAATTGAGAATTTGTTAGTTTTTTGATGCAGACAGTTTTATGCCATATAATATAAATCTTGTATTATATTTGATAATTGGAAGGCTACTGAATTTTGATATTTGATTTTTTCAAGTGAATGGAATTTAATCATACAAACTAAATCTTTGGTTTTTTCATCTTGGTAGAATCTATAATTATCATTGTTCAACTGAATATGAAACTTCTTTGGATTCTGTACTTGAATTCTCTCGATTTTTAAGTTATTTGGAGCTTTTTAAATAAATTCACCTTCTTCTGCTTCTTCAACAATTTCACCCTCTTCAGCTTCTTCAGAAATTTCACCTTCTTCTATCTCTTCATGATATTCTTGTTCTTCATAACTTCTTTTTTTTTGGAAAATGAATGGTTTAAGGGTTCATCTTTGTCAGCCCTTTTTCTGAGACTATTTTGATCCATCATAAAGATAGAAGATCTTCTAATACCAAAAAAATATGATATTGTAATACTGGCAATAGTAATATCACAAGAAATCAAGATAATGAATTTGAATATTCCACCCGCTTCATCCCTCTTCTTTCTTATAATCCAAATTTCATTCTTCCTCAAACCTAACTTTATTGTTTCTCAATTATTAAATATCATCACCCCCCAACCTTTTTGATCACCTCAATTGTTTTTTTACTTATTTTATTCTCATCCTTAATTTCACCTGCTCTTTTGCACTCTCCAATGCTATGGAAACAATCAGAGTCATTGACGTTCCAGCATTAGTTCCGTTGATCCTGGTTGTTGGTTAGCAAATCTTTTGCATTTCAAAATCATCATCAAGCCCCTCCTCAACATCAAGATTGAAATCAAACACATCATCATATGCCACCATTAAATCTCATGATCAATCAAACCTGCATCAAGTTTCATCTAATTTCCTTCAGCTCTCTTCATTATTGTTCAATCATCAAATTAAAATGAAAATATTTCATTATCTCCGGAATCATCTCATTCAAGCCAGCTCAAAAAGTCTCACAAGGCATCATGCCCAGAATACATTTCACTTTTGTGATGTATGGAAAACCATTCTACATGCAAGGTCCAAGGTCTGTACCTTCTCATTCCTGCTGCAAAAAAACAAAACAAAATGTTGAGTTAATCTCAGAAAACTGCTGCTTTGATCGCTGCTAAAGATGATGTAATTTAATCATCAATAACTCAATCAATTTATTATCAAAATCTTTTCATTATTCTTACTTTCATCCCCCTCCCTTGTCATCTTCCTTCAGCTCTTATCAGCTCATAAGAATGTTCATCATTCACTCAGTAGACTTATTAATCTTGTTCACGGATCAGATCCAACAGCAATTGCTGATGCTTTGAGTCCTCAATTGGACTTCATTGCTTGATCACCATCTCAAACTCAATATTCCTCTAATCATTCTTGTCAAGCTAGTTGTGCCTCTAAATCATCTTTCTATCCTGATCCATTAAAATCTTATCATCAAAGTCCTTTTTATCCTGCTCCTCCTAAACCTCAAGCTCAATCTACTGCTAATGCTACTCCTACTACTACTACTAGCAATACATCTAATCAAATTAAATCATCTCATGATTCATCTAACTCTAATCCATCTTGTCTTAATCCTATCTCTCATTCTCTTTGAAATCTTACTTATTCTAATAAACTTAGTAAACAAATTGAATATTCCTCTCATCATTCTTTCAATCCTCAAGCCATGGAATCCATTGAAACAGAAGATTAAGATGAAGAACCTGTAAGTGATGATGAAAGAAATCAATAATCTCTTTCATCCTTTCATCCAACTTGTCATTATCCTCCCAATATTGGTCCAACACCCCCTGAATCAACTTCAGGCGTAAAAAAAATGTGAAAGAAAAACTAAATGTGAGCACCATCCTAATGCTCCCAAAAGACCTGCATCTGCTTAGTTGAGTCTTCACCTTATCCTATCTTTTCTTTTCTTCTTAAACTCTTCACAAACTTAATTTTTTTGTGTTTTTCATTGATTAGTATCTTATTTCAAAATGTGTAAGGCAGGAAATGCGCGCTGCCAATCCAACAGCTGATTATAAAGAACTAGCAAGGCAAATTGGCAATAGGTGGAAAAGCCTAAGTGAAGAAGCTCAAAGAGTATATATTTTTTAAGCCTGAAGTACAATTTCTATCTTGTGATGATCATCAATCAAGCTGGCATTTCTTTTGGCCATGAGTTATTTTATTAGAAAAATGTTATTGATTTTAATCAATTTTAAATTTAATTAGATCATCATATGGTAAAACTGTTATTGTATTAGGAAATGAAACATCTCCAGAAAAACCTTGTCAAAGTCATCTTAAACAAAAAGAAATCAATTTAGAGTATCCAAAATTTCCTTGCTCTGTAATGAGTGAAAATCATGCTCAACTATTTTGGAATTCTAATCTAGAAGTAATCTTATATTTTAAAATTAATTTGCTAATTTGATTCATTCTCTTAATCAGACTCTTTCAATTTTAGCCTTTTATTAAAGATTTAGGTTCAACTAACAGTACTTGGATTAAAAGTTATATTGATCAGCCATTTCATCGAATTCAACCATATCAATCTGTTAAGGTCATTCATTCTTTTGTCATCTTCTAATCAGAATTTTCTCAATATTAACTTTAAAATGAATTTATTCTTTAATTAGCTTCTTCATCATATGCACATTTGCTTTGGAAGGGCTATCACTAGCTTAAACAATGGGATCTGTCACACTCCAGTCAAGTTCAAAATAGAAATTGAAATATTTCAGCCCCATAAATTGAACAATTCATATGGTTTAGCAAATCAAGACTTAAATCCTTCATCAGATAAAGAAAATCATAAATAAAATCAAAAAAACAACCCAAAGACAATGAAATTCAGGAAGAAGAAGAAGAAGTGGAAGAAGAAGATTTGGATCATCTTGAGGATGATCTTGAAGAAGTTGATCAAGAAGAAGAGGAGGAAATATATTATCAAAAACAAGATGAGCAAGATGACTATGCAAATCATCAAGATCAAGATGAGAAAGATCCCATAGCTCTGCTCAATCTCACTTCTGTCCCTGGCTTGCATCTCTCGCTGGGCAGCTCATCCATATCTCAATTTGCCAATTTAGCTAGAGTCCTTATTTCCAGCCATGACTCCATCCAATCCATCAGATCTTTCCCATAAGCGCTCCGGCAATCATCCGATGGCTTCTGAAGATTTACTCAAACTCTCATCTTGTCAGGCTCTTCAGGCAGCCAGCACCAATCCTGCTTTGATGACAGTTGATTGATTATTGTTCTACAGAAGGTTCATCATCTTCAGGCCCATCTCTTTTTCACAAAGATTCCCGTATCCTCACAGTGAGCATGCAATCACTTGTTCATGTATCCAGTGCCATCACCCAATTGACACAGTCTGGACCTATTCAAATTAGTGTGAACCCCGACAACGGCCAAGTTCATTGTGCACTAATCAATCCTGACACCGACGCAGTTTCAGCATAGTCTATCAGCTTTGAAAATCAATTGAAAGTAAAGCATGATTTTATGTTGTATTTTAGTATATTTCTTGATTTTTTGGGTCCCTAACAAGCTTGGAATATCGTAGAATCAGCCAAAATTATTAGCGACTTTATTACCTAAAGCAATTTTTGATGGAAATGATTTGCATTCTGAATCCGAGCTTACCATTTTTGGACTGAAGCCATTTCCAAAATCTAGCCAAATCTGCCTTATTACATCAGACGGCAGGATTTCAGTATGTCCAATGGAGGAAATCGGGCAAGAAGAATTTTGTCCTTTTCAGGTAGACCCTTATGAATCAGTGTCTCTTCCACATCCAATCTTAAGAATCTTGATTGGTAGCTGACCTTCTCAATCAGTTTGATACCATTGGGACATTCGATGATGGCATTTGTTTTGGCTCTTGGAGCCCTGACAATGAGCTTTTAGTTATTGTTACTGGCTCAAGTAAATTGGTTCTCCTAACCAAAACCTTTGATGTCTTATCAGAAGTTCCGATAGATTTTGCTTGGCTTGGAGATGGTCAGTCCAGTCGTCTTTTAGCCTGCACCCATTTGTCACTGAAAACATTTGCTTGTTTTCTTTCACAAGACCAGCCTGTCAATTTAGGTTGGGGTACCAAATCAACGCAATTCCATGGCTTGCTGGGTAAATTGGCTTCCCAAGTGTCTGAGGCCAAAACCCTCCCCTTTGCCACAATTCCACCCAAGTCGTTTTCATTGAACGCTTACGAACTGAGCTGGAGAGGTGATGGTGCCTTTTTTGCCCTCACCTGTCCTGTTTGACAAGATCAAAACTTCCAAGGAGCGCAAAGAGTTATCAAGATTTTTTCAAGAGCAGGAAGGTTGCTGCTTTAACTTAACCTCTCAAGAAGCTTGCCCCATTCTTTCTCAACAAGTTTGCCTGATGACCCTAGGTTTTGAAGCTGCTGTGTCTGGTTGCAAACAGGCTCTCATAGTCCTTTTTTCTGAATTGCATGGTGGAAAACTCCACAATGGCGTACTCATACAGAGGTTGGACGTTGGAAATAACCAGGAACACAGAGGAGATAATGAGGTTTATCGGGAAAGAAACCCAGTCTATCTGTATGCTTCTAAAGGCAAATTGTGGTCAAAACTCTCAGGCCTACCCAAAAGAGGCTTGATACTCATTTGGACAAGTACAGGAATCCTTAAAAAAGGTTTGAAGATATGCTTCATGTGTTTTATTCCTCAAATTGAACTAAAATAATGCTCTCACATTATCTTAGTGTGTCATAGATCTAGTGGCTTGGGTAGTTCCTTTGCTACTGAGGACGTTTCAGCTAGATTCCCCGAATTTTGTACTATTTTTAGGCCATTAAATACAAATTCTTTGAATAATCTGTCCGATTTATAAGTAGGATCAAAACTTTCAACACTTTCTTTCTCCACAGGCTCAACCAGTAGCTAAATAAAGTCATGTTTACTTTTGGGGAGCTCCGTCAAATCAATGGACCTAACTTTTTCTCCCCTTCATCTCAGCTTGATATAGCCCCAGCTGTTGTCACTGAACCCACAGTGCTCCAACCCTCCCCAAACATAGAGTCAAAGAAACCTGTTGGTAGCTCGTATTATGTAGCCAAGAAGTGGCCTTCAAACGTTGGCCAGGCCCCCTCACACCAAAGCTCTGCAAAAGTCAGCCACACGTCAACTTTCCCAAAGGAAGTTCTATCCATGGGTGAGCCTAAGCACACGGAAGGGCTTCAATTTCCATCATATCATTATAATTGCAGAAGTTACTATGGGCTGTCCTCTTCTAATGATAGAAGTTTGCCTTCAGCTGCTCTCTATTTGAGAAGTCTCAGTATTGAACAACTTCTTGCGGTCTATCTGTTTAGACTTTTTGGCGGAGGGCCGTTGGGCTGAAGCGTTTATTCAATGCTGAAAACACAAGATTGGCTTTAACCTCTTGGTCAATTTTGACCCACAAAGATTTCTGGGCAAAGGGGTGCGAGAGTTTGTCGAACAAATCAATAGCAATGACCATTTTTGCCTCTTTATAAGTAGTTTGAGGCCAAAAGATGTTACCAAAGAACTTTATCCAATTACCTCAAGCTGGAAACATTTAACCGGAAAGGAAAATTTGATGTGCCCTAGCAATCACTTGGTTATCTGCACCTGCATTAGCTTTTGGGTCATATCAGGCGGGTTGACTCAGCAATGCTTTTTGCTTGGTTCTATTTAGGACAATAGTGGACGTTGTGGTATTCCATACCTTATTGGCCCAGTTTCAAGTGAAATTTCATTTATAAGGCTATAAATTGAAGAAATAACAAAGAAAAATCAATAATTAATCAACTATAAGAGAGGAATTCAGCAATAAAATGGATTTATATTCATCAAAATGTATAATCCCATAATCAAATGCTGGAAGAATGGACCATTTGATTACAAGAATAACAATAAAATAAGTAAAAGAAAAAGACAAACTAGCAAGAATGTTAAAGTTACCAGTGAAAGTGGTAGTGCAACACTCAAGTTACCCAAGCTCTGCTCAACCATTGGATTACTCAGCAATGCAGTTATTAAACTGAGGACAGTTCAATAAGGAATAAAGTAAAACTGTATTAATCAACAGTCACAAGACAGAAAGAAAGAGAAAGAAATCAATTTATCCAAGAAAAATCCATCAAAAACCTTAAATTACACAGCATATCTGTGGAAACACAAGCACAGCCACCTGATAAGGCAGTAAATATAAATTAAAAGCAGAATTAAGTTAGATAAAGAAAAGAAGAAACTCATACAGGACAAATAGAATCCCCACAATACACAGCATTCTCCACCTACAGTTCAAACAATGCACAGACCTATGGTGAAATAACTGTACAAAATCATCTCATACCACCAAAAATTGTGCAACAAACCAAAGAAATGGTGCAATACCTGGAAGAAATGACACCATCTCAAAATTACTCACCAGCTAAATACCCTCAAGGCTGTGCATAATAATATTAAAGTTTGAGTAAAATATAAATAAAGCTTCAGAAATGGTGCAATATACCAAACATATGGTGCAATATCTTGATCAAATGACACCATCTCAAAAATTCCTCACTAGCAAAAACATCTCAGATTACATAATCATACATAAATTGGTGCAAAAAACCAAACAAATGGTATCTCACCACTATAAAGAAATTATCCCAGCCAAGAGAAGTGGAAAAAATTCTAAGTCCCTTGTTTTTGAGTGCCTCAATGGAGGGCCCAAAGAATATAAATAGAGGTCCTCTCTCCCTCATTTTTTCCTCTTTTCCCCATGAATCCAATTAGTTATATACCAAGAGGGAGAATAACTATTCATCCCTTACTAGTAGGATAATCGTGTTATTTTATTAAAGTATTATAGACTTATAAGTTTAATTCATAGTGATTCCTAATTAATAGTAGTTAACAGAAGGTCTAATTAATATTATTAATCCACCCTATGTTTAAATTATTAGTCTTATAATTATAATACTATCAATAATACTCATAATATTGAGTTTATCCCCATAACCTTTACATTTTAAAGGAAAAATAGTCTTCTTACTATCTTCATATTAAAAAAACAACCTTACAACTATATATTATTATATATAAAAAAACCTACCCTTATATTATATTATATCTTTTATATATTTAACAAACATGCTCTATATATTGAACAATATCTTACCAATAAATTATTAAAGCTCTTATTATTATATTATATTAACAATTACCCTCTCAAACCATTAAGTATTATAACATATATAACATCAAATTAAACTTACCCCTTAAAATATATATTATTACTATTATATTAAATCAACCTCTTATACTATCAAGGTCTTACCCTTAAAATTATCTATTATTATTATTTGAAAATTATATTTTATACTGTTTTAACTTATAAGTTACTTATCTGATTATTGAATAGGTCTGATAGAGACTGCTGAAAACTCTTCTCAAGCTGTAAAGCCACAATACTAAATATTGATTTGTGAGCTCTGTAGGGAGATTGTTTAGTATATTCAGAGGGGCAGCTAAAACACCATTAGCACCCTTGGTTACAGGATTATTTCAGCAATTCAAAACTGTTTACCTGTGATTTCCCCCTCAAGGACTGCCTTATTCAATCCCACACTAAAAGGAGTTCCACATCTGGTGTCCCAACAGTGGCATTTCAACTTCAACATTTAATAATCAGTCAATCATCAATAAAAGAAGAAACCCAAATCAACATAACTCGCAAAAATAATTATCATTATCAAGAATTAACAATCAACACTCTCATACAATCTGGAATCTGGAAACAAAATCCATTCCAAATCATCATCACCATCACAATCCTCAAATCAATCATACTATTTTTATTATCCAGTAAAATAAGGAACACCAGAAAATCAAACACCTCAGGAAATTGATTTAATCATTGCAACACCAAGAACAGAACAGAAGGAAAAGGAAGAATTAAGGAGATTTTTCTTCAAGTTAATTTGAGAAGAAAAGAAAAACAAGAAAAGTAAAAAAGAATTTAAAGGATCAGTTTATCAAGTAGAAATGAATCAACAATCAACATCTGACTTACCACCATTACCTGAAGATACTGTAGAGGGACAGTATGCAGAAGAAAGTGAAGATAAAGATCAAACAGTACAGATCCAAAGCCTTATGAAGCAAATGCAAGATTTATTATTAACAAAAAGTAAAAAGAAAGCAAAGAGAAGGGAACAAACATCTTACACACCTGGAGCTAGTCCAAGTGAACCCACATTATCAAGGCATGTTAGCCCTGAAGACTCACCAATATCACCTACACCTGGTCCTAGAGCAACATCCACACCCAAAACAGAACAAAGATCACAGAGTATCCCAAAGAAAGTATTTTTAACTACACCAAACCATCCAAGTCCATTACAAAAGGAAATTGCTAAGGTAACATCTCCTATTGTTAAGATAAGAGCTAGAGATTATAATCTTGTTTTTGATGGTAATGAAGTAGAAAAATTCATAAAGAGAGTGGAAGCAGCAGCTGAAATTGAAGGAGCTAGTGGAGAAGATATAGCAAGACAAGTTATTTTTATGTCAGCATCTGAAGAAGTTAAGGAGAAAATTGAAGCAATGCAAGGTTATGAAGAGAAGAACTGGACAAAACTCAAAGAAGAACTTAATACAGAATGGGGAAGAGTAGAGCCAGACAGAAGATATAGACCAGAATCTTTGGAGAAGCTTTTCAATAATACAAAAAGATCAGGAAGAATTAGAAAATTAGCTGAATATAAGAGATTTATTGGAGAATATGAAAAGATCGCAAATTATCTGTATAAATATGGATACATTAGAAGGGAAGTTGAGAATAATGAAGAGCTCTATGCCAGTCTTTCAACAGAAATTAGGACCTCAATAATTAAGGAGATGAGAAGAGATAAGGTCATGATCCAAGCAAGGGATGGTGGATATATTGTACCAGAAATGAAAGTATTGAAGAGCTATATAGAGCAAGAGCTAGAAACTGTGATCATATCAAGGGACAGAGCTGAAAACACCAACTCCCATTATGAATTAAATCAACCACATATAGATAAGACAAAAGCAAATAAAGTTAAATTTGAAGATGACACCATGGAAAATGCCTTAAATCAACTGAAGGAGCTTAATAATAAAATTAAAGAACAACAAAGACCCAGGAGTCAGGATCCAGAAGAAAAGAAAGAAATAAAGGACTTAATTAAGCAAATTAAGGAATTGAAAGAAGCAGTACTACCTCAAAACAAAACTGGACAGATATTCAAGCAGGAAAATCAAACAAGGTACCCAAAAGATGGCTTACCACCCTTTCCACAAACACATATTCCTTATGCACCAGTACAAAACATACCAAAGCCTTATTTCAAATGCTACTACTGTCTGGAGGAAGGACATTCAATAAATAGATGCAACTATCTCTTTGAACATCAAAATAAGAAATTGGTTAGCAGACAAGGAGGTGGATTTTTATATCCCAATTGGCAAAGAGTTCCAACTGATGGTAAAATAGCTCCAAAGAAGTTAGTTGAAGATTTTGCAAAAGAGCAAGAAGAACTCACAAAGAAAATGAAAGAAGATGAAGCTAAAGAAGCACTACCCAAACCTAATCCAATGAGCATAATACAATTAAAGAAAGATGATAGTGCAACTGCTATAGCCAAAGTTGAAAACTGGGGAAGCTGGCAGCCACCAACTATTTCATCAGCCAATGAGCCTCTTTTAAATAATTATGGATTAAGAAATACTAAAGAAAGAAACTCAAGAGCAGAAAATACCAATCAAGATGCTTTAAGATCACATTCAAAAGTGAAAACACCAATAAATAAAAGATCAAATATACCTGGAGCTTATATTGAAGATGAGCAAAAGGAAGAAGAGAAAACAATTATTACAACCAAATACAAGAAACCTCAACAGGTGCAAAATGAAAAGGAAATACTTCTACAGGAACCTAAAGGTGATCACACTGAAAATACTCAAGAACCAATCAAGAAATTCAAGGAAAGAAAGATTGTTAAGGAAGAAAAAGTAGATATTCAAGAAATTATGGCACAAATTATCAAAAAGGTATCAGATCAGAAAATAAATCTTACCTTGGAACAAATTTTAGTCATGTCACCAAAGTTTTTTAATCAAACAAAGAATCTTTCAGAAGAAGAGAAGAACTCTATTAATTCAATTGATACAAAGGAAATTCAAACCAAACTCATAAATCCTCATTTGGGTAATTATGAACAGCCAAAATTACATTATGCCTGTCCATTAGGATTCATGCAAGTATATTTAGGGGAAGAAGGACATGAAATAATGGCATTAGTAGACACAGGATCATAATTAAATATAATACCAGAAGATTCAGCAATCAAAGCAGGACTTACCACAAGTTGTCTCAACATGAATTTAAGGGGAATTGGTGGGCTTTGTACCTCAATAGTTGGATTAGCAGAATTTACCCCAATCACTTTAGTCACTGGGGAAGAAAGAAATATACATCTTTTTGTAGCAAGAGGAGCAGTTCACACGGTATTGGGAAGGCCTTGCCTTGCAGATAATAACATAAGATTAGACTTTTCTAAACAGAAAGGGGAAATATTCAGTTACATAGAGCCAGATGGAAGAAGACTTTGCTTACCAATTTGTTCACCACAGAAAGTAGGATTGAGAGAAGAACCACCAGCAGGAATGGAAACATGTGCAGTTTCTAAATTGGAAGATTGGAAAGAAATACCAATAGAGAAAGAGTCAAGATTCAAAAATCAAGCACATTCAGAGAAAAGTCCTCATCAAAGTTTTGATAGTGAAGAAATGAAAGAATCCAAAGACAAAGTGGAAATAAAGGAGGAATTTTCAATAAAAAAATGAACGAATTATTGAAGAAAGAACACATTCACAAGAGATAAATCCTTAGGAGTATCAAAAGGAAATGAGAAAATCTGATAAGACCATGAATAAAGAAAAATTAAGATCACATAGTTTATCTGACAAACCTGAATTGAAAGGAGTTGATATTCCTTATACAGAAGAAAATTTACTTATTTCTGAAATCAATGAGACCAAGAAAATGGGAGTTCATAGTGAAAATTTTAGGGAATCAAAACAGACTTCCAAGGAAGAAACTCATACTGAAAGTAACAACTGTAGTTTAAATCCCAAAGAAAATGTTTTTTATGAGAAGTCCTCAAAGAAACTCACAACCTTAAGATCATTGAACTCAATTTCCAAAGGAATCAAAAGCATGAAAAAATCATTCACACAAAAATCAAAATCATTGGAGAATTTATTGGAACCTAAAAGGAAAGAAAATTTTATTTCAGAGTCAAATTCTGAGATTGAAAATGAAGAAAAAGGCTCATTAAAGAAGGATACTTACAAAAGTGAAAAGGCCAAACAATTTGAAGTAAAAGTTTTAATTAACAATATGATCATCAATTCAATTAAGAAGATTAAAGTGAATCACTCCAATTCAAAAATTAATAATAAAATTAAAGAAAAGAACACAGAATCTTTAGTCATACCTAGAATATTCAGTAAAACCAATTCAAGTGATCACATACAGAAGGTTGCAAGCTCACCCTCAATCCTTGAAGATAGAAGTATCGTACATATTTCCAATATCAACTCTCAGATTACTTCAGCAAAGAGTAATTTCCCAGAAGAAGAGGGTAACTCAGAGAATAACATATCATTCAAAGAAGAGGTTTCACATGAAGAAAGAAATGACCAAAATCAAGTAAAAGATATGCCTTTTGGTTTGGAAGAGGAACCTTTAAAAATGGAATTACCTTGTTATACCCCAACAAGAAAAGATATAGAATGCAGTTTCAGTACAGTTCAGAATATAAATGAAGCCAAAATTGATGAGTCAAGATATGAAAATTCAACCAATTCACTTTATCAATTGACAATTAAACAGGAGTTAAATAAACAAGAGACCTTACACCCTCAAGACAAATTCTCTGGGGAGGCTCATAATAACTTTGATATTGAAAGAGAAATTAATTCAAGATTCAAAAAACTTTCATCTATTAGAAACAATTGCAGCAATGAATACATAAAAAATACAATACACTCACCAATTATCTTAGAAAAACATCTTTCTGAATCAGAATATGAGAAGAAAGCAGGATTATTTTGTCAAATGGAAATACAAGAAGAAGCTGAAGATGAACATAAATCTATACTTACTGAAGAAGAATACCCTTGGGAAGGTTATACAAATTGGCAACCTCTTAGAAATGCCAACCTTGAGGATCACAATGAAAATAATTCTAGGGAAAACTTTGAATGTGCAAACCAACACGTCAAGTGGTTGGAGGATATTAGTACCCCAAAGAAGAATGAATCAAAGAGAATCAAAGATAAAAGTAGTAAAAAGAAGAAGAAGACCAAGGAAGAAAAGGAATATTTTTGGATTACTCAGAATAAAAAGATATGCCCAAGCTTGCAAGCCCATTTGGCAAGGCAATATCAAATTTCAACACAAAATGAGGATTGGAAAGAAAATGATGATAAAGATGGAAAAACTAATAGTAAGTATTTGAGTAATTAAGAAAAGTTGCAAGATCAATATCTCAATGAAGAAAGAAGAAATGAGCTTACAGCTAAGAAGGCCAAATTCAAGAATGGGGTTGACAACAAATCTTCACATTATCAATGACTTTTTTTATTATAATAAGAAATTTTCTTTTTCTTATATCATGAATTTTAGTTTTATTTTAGTATAAAAAATATAAAAAAATATATATATATATAATGTCAAACATCAAAAACAAAAAAAAAGTGTTTCAAGTGTATCAGTATCATTATTTTATGTTATCTTATGTATTAATATAAAAAAATTAAAAAATAAAAAAATAAAAAAAACTCAACTGAAAAATTAGGGTGGGTGTCTATTTCTTAAATCCATCCTTTATGATTTAAGTTTTTGGGATGAAATTCTGGGGAATTTCAATTTGATTCTATAAATTTACCTTCATCAATATTAAATATCATAGTCAATAATATCACCACATTCAATAAATCAAGGAAAGGTGAAGAATCAAAGAAACAAATCAAGAAAGTATACATCTGAAAGCTTTGAAGGGGTCTTATAACATAAAATCAATTCAAAAGAAGATACAAATATGGCCAAACAAAACACACAGCCTCACAATAAACATAGAAAGAGGGGTGACCAGTTTTGTTTATGGTTATTTTTTTATTCAAATTATATATTTGATTGGTTCATCTTTTTTACAAATTACTAGTCACCCCCCTGCTTACAAGAGCAATTTTGAAAATAATCAAGATAATAAAGCAAGATTAAAATAACAATAACAATTTATAAGAACAAGCATTGAGAAGATCAAAGTCATCCAGAAAAATCAACAAGAAATATCAATAACCTCATTGGTTTTAGTATCCTCATATAATTATTAAATTAAAATAAATAAATAAAAATAAAAAAAAAAAAAAAAATAATAAAGAGTATATAATCAAAGGTATAACTGGCCAGGTTAACCCAACTAAAAATATTTCTTTATACAATTATTTCTCTTTTAATTAATTTATTTTGGATATTCAAAATGTCTTATTATAAAAGACACAAAATTATCATTTTCTACTGGGATAAGGGAGAAAAGACCTCCTTTTATATTAAAGATGGGGCAATATTCTTCTACCCAAAGATTAGCCCTTAAACCTTTCATATATCAAAGGCTATGCAAAATTCCAATTATACATCTTATCACCCTTTAACCCCACTTAGTATTCAATTAATAAGGAATAAATTGCATGGATTAAATAAACTTCAAATTGAGGTATTTTCAAGATTAAATTAAAACCTCAACTGCAATTTCTTGAAATATAAAAAATTATACACATATAAATAAATTTTAATTAATTTAAACCTTGAATTATTTGGTTAAATTGATTCTTAAATCCACAGAACTAAAAGAAATATTAAATTAAAATAAAACATTAATTTTAATTTTAAAAAAAAAAATCTTAATTAATTTGATCTTATATTGTTTGGTCAAATTAAAGCTTGACCCCACTTCAAACTTAATAATAATAATAATAAAAACACATAAATCAAATCAACCTTATATTGATTTATTTTCAAATATTAATCAAATCTTTAATTTCATTTCAATAATTTTAATTAATTTAATCTTATGTTATTTGGTTAAATTAATTCTTAATCTAACTAAACCAATACTTAAAAAAAAAAAAATAATGAATCAAGGTGACTTAATTCATTGATACATTTGCTTTAAATAACCTATATCATAATCATTTTGTAAAGCAAATAAAATCAAATATTTTGAATTTATAATTTACAAAAAAAAAAAAATTATATAAAATATAACAAATATAAAAAAAAAATAATAAAATGTTCAAATAGTTTTTTTTATTTATTTTATGTTAACCCTTTACCATAGTTCACGCCCAGAGAATTGTAAATAGATCCATAAAGCCCTAAGTTTCGGGCTGTTCTTATTGGCTTTTTTCTTTTTTATATTACTTATTTATTTTGAATTTTTTATTTATTTATTTTTTTCTTTCGTTTACTATTCCCAAAAAAAAGGTTAGAATCAGTTATGAAGAAGAGAATAATAAGTAGAAGTCTCACCAAAAATAGCTTGGTTTGGAGGCTAATATATGGTTACTCTTCATTGTCATCTTCGTCGTCAAAGGTACCGGTGAGGGTATCAAGTCACACATTAATAAATAAATAAAATAAAATAAAAAGAAAACTTACTCCGCTAAATTGTTTAACACTTCCACTAATGCTTGTAAGGAGGCTTGAAGACCAGATAGAGACCCATAATGGCCTGAAATATCGGGATGGTTCTGGACATAATCGTAGAAATCACGGCAATAGCTGCAAAATAAACAGTCAAAAACATCAAAGAGTTGCCGTAACTTGGAGGAACGATTGGAGTCGGTTGTGGCGGAAATGGATATACTATCAGGAGCGGGATTATTGGCAGAATTAGCGACCATTTGAGAAGTGATGCCTTCAGTTAAGGCAGGAGGAGACAGATGTCTGTTGGTCCTGGGTAAAGGGTTGTCGGACCGGGGCCAAGCAAATACGGAGCCGGAAAATGCAGTAATGGTGGTAGGTGGCGAAATACAGGCTGTTTTCACTTTTGGATTGGTGTTTTGAATGCAGTGAATAGTATATCAATAACTGCCATGAAGGACAGCAATACCTTCGCATCCGTGTTCGTCAATATAAATGGACAAAGCAAACGAAGACATTTTTTTTTAAATTAGTTTTGTAAAAAAAAAAAGGAGGGGAAAGATGGTTGAATGTAAAAAAAAAAAAAAAATGACGACGTCACCTATGTAGTAATCTGACCAACCCGCCTATGGATCTCTAAAGACTGCTCACTGCAGTTGCGCAGTTTGATGGGTTTTTTTAAAAAAAAAAAATAAATAAATAAATAAAAATAAAAACAAAAAAACAAAGAATGAATATTAGCTGTAATTAATGCAGTAAACGGAGATATTAAAGCAAGAAAAGAAGTAGGGACTCACCGGAACAAAACCACTTGCCGACAGAAGGATGAAGAAAGACGTAACGTTACAAATCGACGTGGAAGACAGCAAGCAGAAGAAATAATAATGGCAGCAGATTATAATTTGGGTGGCATTGGAGGGAAATTGAGCGATAAAAGCAAAGGGCAAATAAACAGAAAACAGAGACGTGGAACTGGAATAGATGGCTTAATCAAAATTTAAAACAGAATTCAATAATATATATAACTAATAAATATATATTTATTGTAATAATATAAATATAAGATAAATTAAGAATAAATAAATATAATAAAATAAAGAGTAAAGAAGAAAAATAAAACCGCGGAAAGTG
The DNA here is from genome assembly GCA_023105745.1 of Austropuccinia psidii. Classification (NCBI taxonomy): domain Eukaryota; kingdom Fungi; phylum Basidiomycota; class Pucciniomycetes; order Pucciniales; family Sphaerophragmiaceae; genus Austropuccinia; species Austropuccinia psidii. The sequence goes on along the minus strand of JALGQZ010000004.1, from coordinate 24,566,965 downwards.
GAGATAAGAAGTAGAGCTGGTTTATTTTGGAGTATCCACACCCAGCTACTTTAAAAACAAATTATTATTATTATTTAAATTACATTAAATTTATTATTATTATATAAATTAAATTAAATTTACAGTTATATATAAATTTATCATTACTATTTAAATTAAATCAAATTAATTACTTAAAATAAAAAAAATATTATTATTATTTATATTAAATTAAATATATTATTATTATTTATATTAAACTAAACTTATTATTATTTAAATTAAATGAAATCTAGTATCATTATATATAAATTAAATTAAATTTATCATTATTATTCAAATTAATTTCAAAATATCATTATTATTAATATTAAAAGTAATATATTATTATTATTTATATTGAATTAAATATATTACTATTATTACTTATTTTGAATTAAATTTATTATTATAAAAAAAAAATATTATTATTATTTATATTAGATTGAAAGTATTATTATTATCTATATTAAATTAAAAATATTATCATAAAATAAAATAGAATAAATAAAATAAATAAATAGGTTACAATTATTAAATGGAGAGGGGGTGTCAATCCTCAATAACAGTAAAAAGGCCACCCACCATTAATAATAACTAATATACTAAAAATAAAAAGAAAAAGTGATTCAAGAGATTCATCAAGAGCTTAAACTAGTTTTATTCTCAAAAGTAGTTAAATAATCCTCCTTATTATTATTTCTTTAACATTTATATTAATTAGTATCATTTTAGAAAGAATCTATATTATTTTACTTTATTGATTATTATGTTATATTACTTCATATTATTTTATCTTATTTTATTTTATCTTATTTTAGTTTTTTTTTATCTCAAATTCTTATAAAACTCATATTATATTTTGTGATGATTTGATATTATTTTATTATTACTCTTAGAAATTTTTCTTTACACCTATCATATTCATATTATATATAAAAAAAAAATATTATTATATAAAAAAAAATAAAAATAAAAATAAAAATAAAAATAAAAAATAAAAATAAAAAATAAAAATAAAAAATGAAAATAAAAAAAAAATAAAAATAAAAATAAATTACAAATGATGGTACAATTATTAAATGGAGAGGGGATGGCCCTACCATTTAAGGTTAATTTCAGCAAAAAAAAAAAAAAAAAAAAAAAAACAAGAAGAACAAACAACCCAACCAGAAAAACAAAAGAAAAAGAAGAGAGGTCCTAGATAAGACCTTAAACTGTCCAAATATTTCATTTTTTATATTTTACCAAGAAAATTACTTCAAGAATAGGTCCTTGACAAGACCTTAAACTGTCTGAATAAATTCTTTATTTTTTTATCAATTTTTTTCTCAGATAACTCAAGCTGTGGTCCTGAGTATGACCTTAAACTGCATCATTATTCATCAACAAACTTGTTTCAATATTCAAAATCTTCTTTGGAAAAAGAAAGAAGAATCAACCCATAAATCAAAATCACATATCTCAAAATTCAAAAGAATCAATAAATTCAATCAATAGGCTGGAAATATCTTATCAACTCATATCTACATTAGTATACTAAATTGGGAAGAACAAAATTACATAATTTCTAATGAAAAAAAGTTTCAAATAGAAACATCAATAAACAAGAATAATAGAAAATATAACAAAAGAATGAAATTATATCAAGAGAAATGAAACAAAGATAAAATAAGAAACAATGGAGATTCAAAATCAATATAAAGAGCTACAAACAGAAAATATCAAGTGAAGTTATTAGGATAGAAATTTAAATAAATGAAGCATTGATGAATGAACCCAGAATATTCCACTTGAAACTGGAATGCTGGGGACAGCATTAAATGGAGAGGGGGATGTGGTATTCCATACCTTATTGGCCCAGTTTCAAGTGAAATTTCATTTATAAGGCTATAAATTGAAGAAATAACAAAGAAAAATCAATAATTAATCAACTATAATAGAGGAATTCAGCAATAAAATGGATTTAAATTCATCAAAATGTATAATCCCATAATCAAATGCTGGAAGAATGGACCATTTGATTACAAGAATAACAATAAAATAAGGAAAAGGAAAAGACAAACTAGCAAGAATGTTAAAGTTACCAGTGAAAGGGGTAGTGTAACACTCAAGTTACCAAAGCTCTGCTCAACCATTGGATTACTCAGCAATGCAGTTATTAAACTGAGGACAGTTCAATAAGGAATAAAGTAAAACTGTATTAATCAACAGTCACAAGACAGGAAGAAAGAGAAAGAAATCAATTTATGCAAGGAAAATCCATCAAAAACCTTAAATTACACAGCATATCTGTGGAAACACAAGCACAGCCACCTGATAAGGCAGTAAATATAAATTAAAAGCAGAATTAAGTTAGATAAAGAAAAGAAGAAACTCATACAGGACAAATAGAATCCCCACAATACACAGCATTCTCCACCTACAGTTCAAACAATGCACAGACCTATGGTGCAATAACTGTACAAAATCATCTCATACCACCAAAAATTGTGCAAAAAACCAAACAAATGGTGCAATACCTGGAAGAAATGACACCATCTCAAAATTACTCACCAGCTAAATACCCTCAAGGCTGTGCATAATAATATTAAAGTTTGAGTAAAATATAAATAAAGCTTGAGAAATGGTGCAATATCTTGATCAAATGACACCATCTCAAAAATTCCTCACTAGCAAAAACATCTCAGATTACATAATCATACATAAATTGGTGCAAAAAAAAAACAAATGGTATCTCACCACTATAAAGAAATTATCCCAGCCAAAAGAAGTGGAAAAAATTCTAAGTCCCTTGTTTTTGAGTGCCTCTATGAAGGGCCCAAATAATATAAATAGAGGTCCTCTCTCCCTCATTTTTTCCTCTTTTCCCCATGAATCCAATTAGTTATATACCAAGAAGGAGAATAACTATTCATCCCTAACTAGTAGGATAATCTAGTTATTTTATTAAAGTATTATAGACTTATAAGTTTAATTCATAGTGATTTCTAATTAATAGTAGTTAACAGAAGGTCTAATTAATATTATTAATCCACCCTATGTTTAAATTATTAGTCTTATAATTATAATACTATCAATAATACTCATAATATTGAGTTTATCCCCATAACCTTTACATTATAAAGGAAAAATAGTCTTATTATTATCTTCATATTAAAAAAAACCAACATTACAACTATATATTATTATATATAAAAAAACCTACCCTTATATTATATTATATCTTTTATATATTTAACAAACATCCTCTATATATTGAACAATATCTTACCAATAAATTATTAAAGCTCTTATTATTATATTATATTAACAATTACCCTCTCAAACCATTAAGTATTATAACATATATAACATCAAATTAAACTTACCCCTTAAAATATATATTATTACTATTATATTAAATCAACCTCTTATACTATTAAGGTCTTACCCTTAAAATTATCTATTATTATTATTTGAAAATTATATTTTATACTGTTTTAAATTATAAGTTACTTATCTGATTATTGAATAGGTCTGATAGAGACTGCTGAAAAGTCTTCTCTAGTTGTAAAGCCACAATATTAAATATTGATTTGTGAGCTCTGTAGGGAGATTGTTTAGTATATTCAGAGGGGCAGCTAAAACACCATTAGCACCCTTGGTTACAGGATTATTTCAGCAATTCAAAACTGTTTACCTGTGATTTCCCCCTCAAGGACTGCCTTATCCAATCCCACACTAAAAGGAGTTCCACAATGTCAGCAAGATCAATTGAGTTTGCAATCTCATGGTGCTTTAATTGACCCACAAACAAGTGCAGTTGGAGTACATCAACAGTATTCTGACGGCATTTGTTTGTAAAAAATCACCTGATTATAAATCTGTGTTACAGATATTGTCAAAAATGAAGGGTAAGAGGCTTGTTTTGTTGCTCAGAAAACATATGAAGTGAATTATGTGCTTTCTTTCAGCTCAGGATGGCAATGTTTTAGATGATGCGGTGAAATACATAATCTTTTTGAGTGATGTTAATGATATTGGTTTTACGCTGCAAGTTTATTATTTATTTATGATGGTGACCAAGAAGTCCAACAAGAGTATGGAAGCTTTTTTAAAACCCACAATAATAAATTACAAGATGGAATAAATGATGATTAAATTGAAAAATTAATGAAGGATGAAGAAAGTGAATTTGAAACATAAAATTCAAAGCACGACATGACAATGTCTGATTCAGGTAAATTATCTATTCCTGGGACAATTGATGACCAATTCCAATTAAGCAAGAATCATATATATATGGGAGAAATGAACATTAGATTGATTGATTTTGCACATTGCACAACTGGAGATTACTTTGTCTTATAAAATGCTCCCATTGACTTGAATGACCCCAACAGACCAAGAGCAACATTTCCACCCACTCATCCCAATCAACCAGATTGCGGATTTTTGTTGGGCCTGAAGATTTTTTGTGCAGTGTTAAAAGAGATGTGGGAAAGAGAAAAGGAGTACAGGATCTTGAAGGTACAAAATGGGGACTTAAATGTGGAATTATTAGGCAATTTGCATGTCTCAGGTGCAGATGTTTGGGAGGTTAGTGTTTTGTTAAAGGTTTGAAAATCTTTTGTTTGGTGATTTGATGATTTTTTTTAGGTCATATTCGTGCCGGGTGCCAAGGAATGTGGTGTTGGTGGTAAGTAAGACAAAAGTCAAAATTTATGCAATTTTTTCTGAAACTGTTTGAGCTTTTTTGAACTGAATTCAGAGGAATTTGAAATGCACATGTTTGCTTTGTTGTCAACGGCTTAACTCAATTGCTGGATCAACGCTCTCTTATATTAAGCAATGGAATACAGTTCATAACAATTTTAAGATTTTTAATCATATAATTGAATTTTTAAATGTTAAGAAGAGCATGAACAAATTTTTTTGTAAGATTTCTATATTTTTCATTGATTTTGTTTGTGGGGCCAAAAATTTATATCCAGAGATTTTTGTTGACTACAAATGTTTGAGAAATATGTGGTCACATATCTTTAATTGTCACTGCAAAAATTAATGAAACCTCCAAAAATGGAAATAAGATTTCATATAAATTATTATTCATCATTAAGTCTTTAAGGAATTTTCCTACCCCCTCAAGTGCATACTTCTGAGCCATTGTTTCTTCAGTGAAAATGACCATTGAAACCAGTTTTACTGAAACTTCTTTTTGACAATTTCTCTTATTTAAGATGATAAATTAGAAGAAAATATTAATTTCTTTTAAATATTGAGTGTTCCATCCTCGTATCGATTGTGTCCATCACTGAACTACTCATATTACAAGCTCATAATTGTTTTTATACTCTTGAATATTTATAGCAAGAAATTACTCAGAAATTGAGGTACATGGATCTGGAACATATACCAACAGTTTGATAATCAATTTAATGCATATATATGAAGATATTTTACCACTACACATGGGGCCATCCTCAAGAGAAAACTCACCCATATTATTTGTATGAAATATAACTATAAGCTCATATTTAAACCTTTTCATCAGAATTATAAATGAAATTTCATTAAGATGAGCTTTTGAAACCTTATCATTGCTTCCATATTCTTCATTAAAGTTGAATTATCTTCCTAATTTGACATTACTCACCAAATATTATTTTGGGAGGTCTGTCAATAACTAAATGAGAGGATCTCCATGGCAAAAAAGACTGGGTGTGTGGTAGATATAATGTTGTTCTTTTTCTTTTTATTTCTTTTCTTCAATTTAGTTTCTTTAAATATGTAAAGCCATTTAATTAAGTAATAATACTAGTATCTATGTAGTTCCTGCTTTTTTTAAAGTAAGTTGAAATGAAAATAATTTCAAAATGTTCAAGTAATGTGTATTCCTATTGATATTCTAAATGGTTTACAATATGATCAGCATTTTAGAAAAATCCTGAAGATAATAGCTAAATAATTCTTAGTGAATGAAGAAGACTTTTGCTGAAAATTCTCAAGTCTTAGAAAGGAACAGAAAGAGATTTTTAATGCAAAATAATTATGAAAAACCAAAATTTGGACTCTAATGGACAAATTGAATAGATTGTACCATTAGCATGATGAAATCATTTCTTATTCCATAAATTTTCTTTCTAAGCCAATAATTTTGTTAAAATTGATGGGACTTGTAAGCTTCTTTGAATTTATCCTTTTGAAGAAAGCCAAATCATGAAATGTAAGTAATTTGAAGTTCTATTGAGACTCTAGGGCTTACCATTGTGAAAGATAAATTTCAAAGAACCTTCTTCTGAGGTTAATCCAGTTGTACATATGAATCAGAAGCTTACAGTTCATTATTTTATAATCAATTTATTTGTAAAAATTCCTTCATAAAAGAGAACCAGACTTCCTTTTGACATTTAATTCAATTAGTAGGCTAGCTGGTAAAGGAACTTTTAAAGTAATAGAAGAGCTTATATATATGATTGAGCTATGACATAAAAACAAATTACTCAAAGAGAATTCTTATCAGATTCATTGTTAATGGTAAAGATCTCCCATAAATTCAGCTGTAATCTATTTATTACAAGTTCCATTGTCTTATAATAAGCTGAAAAACTCATGAGTCTTATTTATGCCCATTAAATCTATTTCTTAAATACATTATTCAAGTATGTATACTATATATATACAAAACATGTACAGGAAGTAACAATGAAAGTAGATACAGAAATTTTACAGGATCTCTACTGAGCACAACTGAAGAAATAAGGCTCAGAATCCCAATTTACTGAAAGAATGTTTCTTGGGATTCATCTTGGTTTTTATTATCAAGTAATTGGTGATTATCTACTTGATATATATATGTTTCTAATACATATTTTGTATAAAATACTTTTTAAAGGTTTTTTTCATTAGAAGACCTCATTTTGAAGAAATTGAAGACAAGAAAATAAAAAATGGTAATATTTGAAATAATTTGATATGGTCTTAATTTGGGAAAAACTTTGCTGAAGATTGATTGGTTTACATTAAATATTATTATCAAACAATAATATAAGCTTAAATAGTATTATTTAGCTAAATACAAATTCTTGTAGACATTAATAGCTATATCTCAAGAGAGGATTGAAATTCAATTGATTTATGTATTTCCCAACCAATTTTCACTGGGTAATCAATCAAAATAAATATTTATATGCAAACTCTAACTAGAAAAATAAAACCCGCATAGAACCAAAATCCAAATTAAAATTAAATCATCCTATGTGTATTTTATCTGTGTAATATTTTGAGATGATAATGATTAATCACTATATATGATCATTTATTTAAGATATATTAGAAGATATGTGAAGAATTTCATGTAGTGGGTTGAAATAATTTTGACCAATCTTGCATTGAAATTGAGATAAAGGGTGAGAGAAAATGAAAATAAGCCTTGGGACAAGGTGGTAATAAATTTAAAGATCTTATGTACTCAGTTTTAAGCTAAATGTAAAATATCTGAGAGTATTACTTAAAGAATTTGAAAAAGGCAAACCCTAATCAGCCCAGCTCTAAGTAAAGAAAGGACAAAAACTATACTGAGATACAAACTAAGTGAAGAATTAAATAATTTGGAGATACATATGGAGATATGACTGAAGTTAATGATGAGTTAATTGTGAGTTAAATATAGAGGTATGTTATGAGTTAATGCTGAGTTAGCTTGGAGACATCAGACAAAATCCATGTAAGGGACCTGCAGGCAGGTCCAAGTGAAATCCCCCCAGTGTGGGGGTGTCAAAGCGTAAGGATGGGTGAGGGCGGACATGGGGTGGCAGTGTTGGAGGCATATGTTGAGGGTGCTGCGGGAGCGTGAGCATGGGAAGTGGCAGGGGTTCAGAAGTGTAAGGATGGGTGGGGGTGGACATGGGGTGGCAGTGTTGGAGGCATATCTTGAGGGCATGGTAAGTAGTGGGGGTGCAGAAGCATGAGGATGGGTGAGGGTGGACATGGGGTGGCAGCATTGGAGGCATATTGTGACAGCACAGTTGGGGCGTGTGCATGGTAAGATGTGGTGAAGATGAGGTGGGGGTGTGGAAGTGTAAGGAGGGATAAGGCTGGAGATGGGGTGGCAGCATCATGGGAATATCATGAGGGCACAGCAGGGGTGCAGAAGCGTAAGGATGGGTAAGGCTGGACATTCCATGGCAGGGTTGGAGGCATATCATGAGGGCACAGCAAAGAGGATTAGGAAGAGGTTCGGAAGCATAAGGATGGGTTATTGCAGAGGTGCGGAAACATAAGGATGGGTGATTGCAGAGGTGCGTTGGCAGAAGTGGAAGCATTTCTTGGCCTAATGGTAATCATTTGCTGCTGGCAGAGATGATTAGTGGGTGGGGCAGAAGCCAATTCATGTGTGAGAGTAGGAATGGTAAAGGGGTGAGATCATTAGGTAGCAGGGAGGAAGTCATCTCATGCCAAATTGCTGCCTTGCACCATGAGGTGTAATTACCCAAACCTTGCAAATGTTTTTGATATGGGTTTTTGCTTTGAGTGACAAACTGATGTGACACATTTGACAATTGAGGTTGTCTTTATGCAGACGTGACGTGACCCACCAAATCCAGTGACTATAATGTGACACATTTGACAATTGAGGTTGTCTTTATGCAGACGTGACGTGACCCACCAAATCCAGTGACTATAATGTGACACTAATGCAACTGAAGCAAGATTTTATACTGACCGCAGTGCAACGTGAAGTCAATTTCCGGAGATTGATACAACATTCACCCTGGTGAGGAAAGAAAATTAAATTTGAAGATTTTAAATAATTTTGTAGGGAATTGGGGATGACACTCAAGAGTGGAAAAATATTGTGGTATTCAGAAGCCCACCAGTTTAAAAAGGGGGATACTGTCACAACCGCTATCAGGGGTAAGGGTATTCAAACTAATGAAACCACAAAATCCAGTTTGTGTATCAGGAATCAGTTTGAGCAAATCTTCTTGCTGAAACATGCATACAGCTTGGTTCATCAATACAGGCTGGATATTCCAAATACAATTTTGGACTTACAAGACTGAAACTTTATGATCACCCAACTCCACCACACCTCTTGTACAGACCCTGTGCATCAATAAAGGGGCTGCATTATTCAAAACAATTTGAATGAAGATTCCTCTCAAGAAAATTCACTCTTTGGATCAGGGCTGGTTGATTCTCATATATACCAGCCCCTCTTCCTCCCTCTGGGTATTTCTCCCCAGTTAATTAATATATTTGATTTAGTATTTAATAAATATTCTTATTCTTCAGTTTGAGTATTATATTTATTGGTATTAAGTTGGTCTTTGCATTCCCTCACCTGTTCAGTGGAGTTGCGGTGGCCATATCCTTATTAACCCTTCTCTTTCTTTCTGAAAGGTGGAAACAATTGACTTGGACTTGTTTGTGGTTGGATCTTTTATTCTTTAATCTTATTTCTTTTGTTGCTTCTTTCTTATATTTAATTTTTTAGCCATTCTACCTTTATTACACTCTTAAGTGTTCTCAATCTTATTCCATCCTTGAGTTCCCCATAAGTGAGTTCCAGGCCCTCTTCACTTCAAAGAGCCCCTGTGACAAGATGGATTAAGTAGAATCAGCAAACAAGCACTGATTTCTGAAAATAAAATTGTGGGGACATCTTTCTATTTTGATATTCTGATACATATTTGAGTCACTTCAAGAGCCTGTGAAGCCAATATTAATGGCCACAAACTGTCTTTTTACTTCAAACACAAGCTAGAGTGACATGTAGTATCTATTCTAATGTTCAAGTACACGTATTAACGTACATTTCAACTGTTCTCATGAGATTTGTGAATGAAATGCCTTTTTTTATTATAATATGATTCAAAATCTTTTTCTGTTCACTTTGAAAAGGCTATCAAACTACCATATATGAATACAATGCATCCAGGGAACCCTTCTTCTTGAATTACACAATAGGATTTGGCTATTTCATTGGAATCTGGCCACTTGCTGAATATTTGTTTGAGCTTGATTAAGCATGACATGATAAAATTAGTATATATTAAAATAGTGCTTTTATTTATCCCCAAAATAATTCCAATCTTTCTCAATGATGCACCATCACCATTGGAACCTAATCAGAATATATCAATGGCTGACTGAATTGAGATATCATGTTGTTTGTAGTTGGAGGCATTGTGAAATATTGGAGCATCCTGAATTATTTGAGCTGTAACTCCAAAATATATTTGTGTTGTCTGGAATAATTGTTTGAATTTCTCAGGTGTTAATATTTTTATGTCATTCAATGTATATATGTATGGTTCTGGATTGAATTTGTGGGGACTTTTTCTTTAATGAATTGCATGTAGGAAAAGGATGTCTTCTTCAATTTCAGAGTCTATTTCAACCTCAAATTTTTTAATGTGATATAATGCTATCAGGTCTGGAAAGAATTCTTGATGGGTTCTTTTCCTGGGAGTTTTATTTTGATGAAGAGAGGGAAAGGGAAGGAAAAGTGATTTTTGAATTTAATGAGAAATGGACGCATGGGATGATGACTTTGTGAATGTATCAAATAAAGTTCATGTTCTTCAAGAAAATTTGATAGAGAAATTCAAAAAATAAATGTGGGATTATGTACTTAAAAACCTATATCTTTTGTACCTCAAATCCCATAGCTCATTTGCTGTGGAATTAGGGATTTAGAATGTGGGGTTTGGTAGGTTTGAGACCCCCTAATGTAAATTTGTTATGTAAAAAGAAAATGATAAACAGTCATTTGAACTTGATGGGAACTCTTGAAAATATTTTTTACGATTTCAAAATCATCCTATTCATTTAAAAAATTAGTAACAATGTCTTTTAATATCTGAGAAATATTTTTGACTATTTAACCTCTTATAATTTCATGAATATTTGAATTAATTAAATATTGGTTTTGTTATACTTTTTTTGTTTATTCTATTTTCAAAAATTTACTTTTGCCTTTTATTGTTTAGCTATTTATTCCTTTGAAAAAAAATTCTCTTTAAATCCTCATGAGTTTGAGAAATCAATCAAGAGCATACAGATTTTCTATTATTTGCAAATCCCTCTTTTAGACTGAAGAAACCTAAACAAAATTAATAATTCCCTACATGTTCTGGGCATTTTTAGACATTCATATCCTTTCCAAAAGCATATTGAATTCCATGAGTAGAGCAATTTTTACAATTTTTATACTCAAATTGGTCCTTTTGGCAATTTCAGTCAAATTGGCTAACTTTTTATTACTGAAAGAATATTGAAAGACTTATGGTAGGATCTTTAAGCCTCAAGAGTTTTACCCAATGCTTACATGTTTTTACCGTCCGCCAAAAGGTACTCACAACAAAAATACTAAAATTGCTTTGGATGCGAATTTGAATGTTGAAATCGTGGCGGTGATCAAGTGTTTTGACTGAAATCAACAAAATTCTGTGTTCAATGGACACATGACGCATGCCCATAAACATGTGGCTCTGAGGGAAATTTGCAATTAATTAAAAACCATCCAAAATCAACAATTTTGCGAATTAAAACCCAATCAGGAATTCATCTCAGTGCCAAGTAAATTAAACTCGCTGATGCTTTCTTTCACTTTGTTATTTCATAGATTGAGTTATACACGCCACTTGTGTTACGAAGCACCTAGATTGGTTACCTTGTAATGCAGCTGAGATAGGGAAGCTAAAGCTGGCTAACGTTGGAAGTTTAAATTAATTTCATTTCTGCTAAAAAGTCATTTGAAGCAGACAAACTCCCCCACAAAAAATGCCTGATCCAAAACACTAACAGAAATAAGAATATCATAGCAACAACAAAAATCCACCTTTAGCGCAATGACAGAGGAGGCGGTACGTGAGGGATGTGCTCCCAAGAAAATTTTGCACTTTCAAAAGCACTAAGAATCTCGAGCGGAAGTTCCTCTTTCTTAGGTGCATCCCCCCACCAAGGATCTTTGAGCTTAAATTTGTTTTCTGCAACATTTGATGAGGGATGATAACTAGGATTCAGTTCAAGTTCTTGAACCAAGGGTGAGGCTGGTTCAGGTTTGGATGAAGCATTAGATGCCCCACCAGTTGCAGGTTGGCCAAAAGCAGGGACTTTGGAGACAGAAGGCTGGCCAAAGGAAGTGGTTCCTAAAGTTGATGATTGACCAAAAGCGCTGGCTCCTAAAGTTGATGATTGACCAAAAGCGCTGGTTCCTAAAGTTGATGATTGACCAAAAGTACTGGTTCCTGAAGTTGATGATTGACCAAAAGTACTATCTTCTAGGGTTGAGGATTTTCCGAAAGCGCTACTACCGAGGATCGAAGATTGGCCGAAAGCTGATGGTGCGTTGGTACTGCCAAAGCTAGGATTTTTTGAAGATGAAGTCTCAACTTTTCCGAAGTTGGTTAGCGAAGGGTTTGAGTTGGCGGCAAATGCAGCAAAACCTCCGCTCTTGAGTGATTGATTACTGGCTGTATTGGTTGGAGTGGAAGGTTGCCCAAAAGCAGAAACTGTAGACGCACCAAAAGCAGATTGCCCAAACGCTCCGCCAGGTTGTGAGGGTTTGGGTGAAGAGCCCGAGGTGGCCAAGATGGATGGCTTTCCAAATGGAGACTGACCGATGGTTGATGGCTGTCCAAAAGCAGAGGATGTAGACTGACCTAATGTTGATGCTTTTCCAAAAGCGGAGATTTGACTGGAGGGAGCAGGTGGGGCATTGGCTCCAAAGGCGGAAGTGGCACCGAAAGCAGCAGCCGATGGCTGGGTTGATTCAGTGCCGAAAGCTTTGGCGCCAAATTTTGATGGTTGACTAAAGGCCGAAGAGGTTGTAGGAGTTCCGAAGGCTGAAACGACTGGAGTGCCAAAAGCTGAAGGTTTTCCAAATGCTGACACTGTAGTGACCTGAGTAGAGGAAGGGCCAAAGGCTGATGTTGCTTGGCCGAAAGCACTGACCGCCGGTCTAATAGGAGAGCTCTGGCCGAATGCCGAAGCCGTAGAGGGAGTAGTTTGAGAAGAAAAGGCGGCGAAAGCGCCAGTGCTTGAAGCGCCAAATGCAGATGTTGGCTTGCCGAAAGCCGAGACTTGATTCGTTGGTCCAAAGGCACTGCTACCGAAAGCCGCACTAGGTTTGGTATTCTTAAAAGTAGATGTTGGATGGTTGAGAGCTACTGGTGCGTGATTATAAAAATGTTTATATGCTTCAAAGGTATTTTGCAAGATTAAATTGATTACGGAGTCGACCTGCTGCAAGCTCTGGCTTTCATTAGAAATCTAGGATTTAGAACCCATCAGAGTTTTCCTTTTTGATTTCAAGCTTTCGAATCTATTAGCAGAGACCAAAATGCTTTACATATTGCGCCATGGTATTATGAGCTTTGGCCTGGTAAGCTTGATAACGCAGTTCTTCTGGGGATAAGTCGGTACCATCGATTATATTGGGAGTAAGCTTTTGACAAGCATAGACCGACAGGTAATAAGCAGGCCTTTCTTTGGACAGATCATCTTGGATGATTTTGGCGACACTATCTAATTAAAAGAAATAAGGCGTCAAGGAATATCTCCGCAATTGAACCTGACGCAAAAAGATGAGAATGAGACCACGAAGATGAGCAAACTGACGTGCTGAACTCGTCAGGACCTGGAAGAATGGCCCTAGACTTGCTATGGGCTGTATCAGCAAGATGAGAGTTGCGACAATTCTCGCCAAACTAAGGAAGCCACAGGATCAGCAAGCTGGAGGAAAGCGATGGTATGAATTCTTGAATGTTTACTCACTTTGCAAGTCCCTCTGACGAAATATTGACACCTGATATCGATGAAGAAATGAGAATTTCAATGAGGACCTGAACGAATCGTTGATAAGGAAGCTGCTCTTACACGACCATGATCTTGAGGAATAAATTGAGATGATGGAATTCTAGAAGATTTCCAAAATCTCTCAAGCAGGGAAAGATTCTTAAGCTCGATAAATTTTTAGCTTCCTCGATCCATTCCTTGAGCAAACTTCACTCAAATGGCTCAAAGTCATCATTCTCACAAAACAAAATTGGAAGATTTACGCAAAAGATATCAAATTCTTGTGGATTTGATTTCAATTCAAGTTGCTTTTCTCTCAAAATTTGTTAAAAATGGCAATTCTCTTTTGAAACAGAAAAAAAGCTCAAGACAAATTGAATTGTAAAATTATCAAGTCACAAGAATGGATTAATACTACCAAGATTGTTTTCATCAATTAACTCATCTTATAATAAAGCTATCAGTTTGATAGAAAAAATATTCCAATTTTAACTTTTATCAAAAATCAAGACCTTGCCTTTTAAGTTATTTTATTGATAAAGATAAAATAAATCTGATTTTTAAATAAAATTCCATTGTCAGTAGCTGGAATGCATTCTCCAGGCCTGAAAACCTCAGTCATTGTGTATCAATAGAAAAAAAATTATACTAAAATATAAAAATCCAGATTATAAAAAAGCAAGACTAGGGTGTCTCAAAGCTGCTAAATTCCACATTACAAATCCCAACTTTTTTTCCCCAAATCCCACATTTAATTTTTGGAATTTCCAAAGCTCCACACCTAATTAGCCATGATATTTTAGGTACAAAAACCCATGTTTTTTAGTACCTAATCCCTTTTTTTGGTTCGAATCCCACATTTTCCAAGGCCCCTTTGAAAAACTTTTAATCACTTAACTCATAAAAACTCTGATCAAACAACTCCTTCAAAACTAGATGCTCAACTTTGCCCACTATTAATCATGCCAAAAAAATCACTCCAGAAATCTTCAATCCAGGACTTAGAGTCATGAAATTACAAATAAGCTTTGGATCTGTACTCCAATTTGGAAATTGAAGAAGACCTCCTTACCTTACATTCACCTTGTGAAATCTGTTAGCTGAGGCCATGTAGCCTCAACCCTGCACCTTACATATGCACAGCAAATGACTTGAAAAATTAATCACCTAAAAAATTTAGGCAATTATGTTGAGCCACTCATATTTCATTTGATAGCTTAGTGCAGATTATCCAGGATGATTCCATTTTCCAGAATTCCTCAAGCTTCAAGAAAAAGGACCCATTGGTTTTTTTTTCAATTATCTGTGGCTTTATCAAGACTAGGATCAAGTGGAAATGGTGCATCATTTTTGGAAAATTGAGATTCTTTTTGGAGTTAGCCCAGGTACCATTGGGATTTATAAAACCAAATGATTTAATGTTTCCTAGATCTTAAAAGAAAATAAATCTCACTTGTAACTTTAAAACAGAGGACCAAAAACTTCAAGGTCATCCAAAAGGAGGGATTTCCTGGATATACTGGATTCATATATTGTAGCTTGATATCTTTATCACAAAGACCAGGTAAAGATGGTGAGGCTTATTTTGATTGCAAAAGGGTTATTCATGATTTTCAAATAATCATTAAATATAGAGTTAGTGCTGAATTAGTGGGATAAAGCTCCTTGATATCAATACAGCTGATTTTGGATGCAAACCAGAATTTCATTTCATTAAATGTGTGTGGACCCAGCTTTTATCAACATATGATTATTAAAAACTCCCCTGGTGATCACTGCTCAAAAGATCAAGATTTTCTTGCTGATGCAGCTTATGAAATCTCACCATATTTAACCACAGCATATAAAGTTATTGCTTCTCAAAATGAATATAACTCTAAGCTTGCCTTTTTTCCTTCAAGATCATGATTCCATATAGAACGTACAATTAGTATCTTGAAAAAATGGTGGTCTTCACTTAGAGAAATGAGAAATAAGATGCACACCAAACAAGAGGTGGAGCCATTTGTTACATTAATTGTGAGCTGTGTAGTTTTACATAATTTATTGTCTCAGCTAAGAAATCAGTGGGTTGACCTTTTCAAGGAAGAAAAACTCTCAGAGCTACAGAATCATCATTAAATCACTGGGGTTAATGAAAATCCTAATATTCAGGAAAGAATAAAACCTATCACCTTGGAATTTTATCATGCACAGTATATTGATGGAAATTTAATAAGTATTTATTGTTAAATATTTTGTATTTTCCTTTAGAGATTAAGGATCTATAAATTTCCCAAAAAAGTAAGTCAAACTGAAAATATTAGTACATATATTCAAGGTTTTCATGTGTATATTCATGTGCAAAAGAAAAAATTGCAAAAATTCAAACAAAAGAATTTACTGAAAAAATGGCTTCATCAAAATCAAGGAATCTATGTTGGCAAACAAGTCAAAATGACAAAATTCACCCCATATGTGAATGAAAATGGAGAAATTTTCATTTTTTTACATAATTTCATGTTGATATGAGCAATTTTGAGAATATTCAAAAGCAAAGGTTTTTAGGAGGAAAAATCAAAGATTATTTTCTTAGATGATTAGTTTTAAGATATAAAATAATAATTTCTTTTGAAAAGGAAAGACAAAATTTTCATAAAATTTTGTAAGTTCATATTGGAATAAATAATTCTTAAATTTATGCCAAAAACTATTGTTAAAACTAATTACTTTTTTTTCCTCTTATCCATTTTTTCATCTTGTTTGTTCCTACCTTTCTGATCAAAAAAGAAAATTTTTCACTTCAGAAAATGATATTTCCATAAATAACTTACCCACTTTGAATATTTTATGATTAATCTTTTGAGCCTTAGAGGTATTTTTATATACCCAAAAGACCACAAATAACAAGATTATGTTATGATTATAAATAATTTTATTTGTATTATAAGAACAAAACTCAAAATATAAATATAAAATTTATATACAAAATTAAAATTAAAATTACACTGAAATTTAAAATTGTGAAGATACACTTTTACTTAAAAAATTTAGTAAAAATAAATTTTCACCAAAAATATTAATATTGAAATACTTTTGAAAAAAAAATTAATGAAAATTATTAAAGCTGTTTTTCCAACAAATACAGTCATGAAAATTATTTCACTATTGGATTCCTCATAGAAAGTCAGGTGGGGTCACCTCTGAGTGAAAGCTCTGTAACTAAACTCTACATAAGCTTAAATTAATTTTTTAGTATTTTCTGTATAAAAATTTTAAAATCCTCAAAAACTTAATTTTATTGACAACACATGGGGTGTTAACCATCAATTGTTGTGTTAAAATTGACTTGTGGTGTGTAGTTTAGAAGTTATGAGGAATTGAAATATTTTCAATTGAAATGTCAAAGTTTGCACATAAATTACATAATTGAACTTGAATTTAAATATGTGTAATAAATAATTAAAGTTTTGTACTATTATTTTTCAATTGAATTACAAATTTAAATCTATAGTATGGTACATGATGAGGAATTAAAGAAAAAATAAATTGGAAAGATTAATTTTTTGAGGGAAAAGGAATATTGGCTCCAAGGGCGCCAGACTCTCTCAAATTCCTAGCTAACAGGCATGGAGTGTCACAATTCAGCCAAAATTTCATTAATTTTGGCATGGAATTGAGTCACAGGGTCTGTTACTCAATCAATGATGAGGTTTTGATACCAACCAGGACACTTTTTACTGTTGCCAAGAGGGTAAGACCACCCTTGAGTTAAAAAAATCTTATTAAAAACATTTTTAACTGGTTTTTAGCTCTCTTACACACATTATGAGGTGTTTTTAAGGCTTGAAACCAAGTATTACTATAGAAATGGCTGATTTAAGGGACTAAAATGGCTAAAACAGCCCTTTTTTGGTCTAAAAAGGGTTCAATGATGCCATAATTGGCTTTTCTGTTGTCAGAGTCTTTCTCACAACTGCTCAGAGTAAATCCTACTTTTGGAGTAAAAAAATTTGTGGCTATAAAAGAATTTCTTCCTTTGCCCACTTTTCTCTTCATGTTAGAATCTTTTCCTCTTATAATTAGCTTAAACACTGTTGAAACAATCAATAAAGGATTTCAATCCCCTCCATAAGTAATTTTTAACCTTTTAACCACATGAAACAATAATTATAATCACTTTTTGTAACTCTCATAATCATTTTTACCCTTGAACCACCCCAAAAGGGAATTGAAGCATCTTTCATCACTTTTAATTTTGTCACTTTTTTTCCAAATCCACTCTTGTCACTTTTGGTCATTTGATATCTTCAACATTATTTTCAAATGCTCTGTTCTTATATTGATTACCTGCAGTTCTTTGCTCAATTAATTCCAATTGGAATTTCTCTTGAAGAAATTTCTTTTGTAGCCTCAAATATCTCTTGTAGTGTATTTTTGGATAAATTTTATTGTTGGTAAAACAATGATACTCTAAGAAATTTTTGTTTTATACTAAAAAAGTTGAAAAAAATAAATTTGGTGTGTTATCTGCTAAAAACTCTTGAAATTTTCTATTTTCAATTAAATTTCATCTTATACAAATTTTTAGCACAAGAAAAGTACTTGATTATTGCTCAAAGTTTCATATCCCCACCTTAAAAATTTGGAAAGAACATCAAAAAGTGAGTAACTTATTGATTTTAATTAAATCCAGGTTATGCTTTCAAAGTTTGATTAAGTATTTCAGTTTTTCTGAAAAGCACTTCAATGATACCAGGTTGTTTTGAAAAGTCCAATTTGAATTTCAGTTCAGGAAAATGCAACTGATGTTATGATGGCTTCAATGGAGTCAGAATTGGAAGGAAAGAATCTCTTTTAATAAATCAAATAACTCCATAACCTCATTAATTAACATTCTTTAAGTTTTATGTGGTTTATTATGAAATCTATCTATTGTTAAAATTGTTTTTTGAAAATTTTTGAAATATGTTAAGTGCTTTTGAAACTGTGGGCCTTAGAGATATGTTCATATACCTAAAATACCACAAAAAGTACAAAAAATTATACTTCAAAATGATAATTTTTTTTAATATAAAAGTAAAACTAAAATAAAAATATAGCCTTTAAATATAAAAATAAAAACTAAAATAAAAGCTTCATCATAGATTTAGAGAAAATAAAATTTAAAAACGAAAAAATCTAAAAATATATTTTTACTTGAAATCATAATGTAAAAAAAGTCTTTAGCAAAAATATTCAACATAAGATATTTTTTGAAAAGACTGAATAAATCTTTGTTCTGACAGTTAACATATGAGAATTATTTCACCAATTGATTCCTCACAAAATTACAGGTAGGGTGCCTGTAAGATTTGTCTATGAAACTGCTGATAATACTACTATCAATCAAGAGTACTATGACTGTTCTTATGAAATATAATAAATAAATTGATCATAACCAAAATTGAATCATTAACTTTTTCAATTATTTCTTTCACTTGTTATACACTACTAGGGATTATAACAGTAAGAAGTAATTTTCTACTGAAACCAAGTACAAGGAGAATAAATAATAAAACTTCTTAAAAAAATGATGTAAAATAATTTTAATAAATGTTTATGTTTTTCAAAAAGAATTACTGTAAATTCTTGAAGAAAACTAAAAAAATTAGAGAAAAACTTGGACAATTTAATGAATAATTCACTATTACTGAAATAATACCTTGAAAAGATCTGGTAGAGTAATTTGATGGATTATTTGTGGATCTAAAGGATCAAAAAATTGATTCCAAGCAGTAATACAAAAATTCAGAGTCAAAAACTATTTGAAATAGTATTATTATTTGATTTAAAATATTCTCAATTGATTTGGATAGATGAAAATTTTTCAAGAATGACTTTAACTCATGCTTACTGATGGTATTAATCATTAACCTTAATGATAAGAGGATATTTGGAGAAAACAGAAATAGTAGGCTTTTGAGCCTACAAAAGCTCACAGAGGTTTTCCATCAAGAAAACTGAGAGAATAGTGAGTGAGAAGAAAACTATATTAATTGGTGCATTTCTTAGATCAGTTGTAGTCACATAATATTATCATAATTATTTAATTAAGGAATTTTACTTTCACAGGGGCTCTTGGGGTTGACAAGAGTGGCCTGGAACTCAGTAATCAGGGAGCTCACTTGGACTACTCCAAGAGAGACTGAATAAATATAAATGAGAATATATTTTATTAATTTGGAAGTGTTCAATTAAACAAGATATGCAAAAAAAGAAAAGAAGCCAATGGCTAAAGAGTCAACCAAGTAAGTCCCTAATCACAGTTTCAACCTGCCAGAAAGAACAATGGAATTAGTAAAGAATATGATCATCAATATCAACAGACAGGAAAAGGAAATGTGCAAATGACTTACTCAAGAATATCATTATTCAATTTTCAAAATAAGAAAAAATAATAATAATAATAAATCCAGTAGATTAATTGAATGGGGAAAAGTCCCCAGGGAAGAAAGGAGTGGAAAGTATATGTGAAGAGGTGATAGACTGATCCTTGAATGCTGAAAACCCAGCTCTATTAATGGTGGAAATATGTAATGAGTGTTTTGGTATATATACCTTGGGAATATGGAGAAAGAAGCTGGGTGTATTGATAACAACAGTATTTGAACTTAACTTACCCAAAAGGGTCCATTCCATAAAAATTGCTGAAGTTCAGTTTGTATGGATGAATTGAGTTTTCCAGGAATTGCTGGAGCTTTGTTAACTTGACAACTAATGTGTATAGCTGCCTCTTGAGTTTCCCTTGGAGATTCTTGGCCATTATTTCCTTGGGCAAATACTGAATAAGTAAAATTATAAATGCCCAAATGGGCCATGTGAGTGATTTCCTCAAATGTAATTCTCAAAATAGTTCTAATTACCCCCCATTCCTTGTAAAAGTGGTGCTCTTGAGTTCCTACTTTCAAAACTGGGCTTGAGGGCTGGTGAATTATCTTCAGATGACGGAATTGAGTCCTGAACCTGTCAGAATTGACTTTTTGAGTAAAAATTGTGTATAATGGCATGTGAAACCATGTATGGCCTTTATTTATGTTCAGCGGAAATTTTACCAAAGGTCAAATGAGGGTTAGCTTGTTTCAAAGGAATCGGGCCAAGGAAATGACTTGTGACCCTCTGGTGATTTCCAAGGGCCACTGCCTGAATTTGGGTGGTCTATGGTGGTAATTGGCCTTGGGAACATACATGAAAAAACTTGGCACAGGTGGGCCAAATGGCTTGGCCCATTTTACCCCTTTGTTCACATTTATTTTAAGTCAAAAGGGGTCTAGTTATGAGCCTGTGAGGTATGTATGTCATATGCATAAGGCCACAAAGAGCTTTTTATACATTTTATCTAGCCATAAACAGACTTATCAAATTAATTTAAAGCAAAAAAGAACACAAAATAAGCTTAACTTTATACTTGATAAGCAAAGTTATAAATATTATTTCATTTTTTTATTCTACACCAAAAATAACCTAGTGTAGACCCATAGGGCATTATACCCAAAAATGGCTATTCCTAGTGTTATTGGAAGGTTTAAGAACCTCAAATTACAATGACACAATTTAACAATTTTTATACAAAATTTTCAAATTGTTAAATTTAAGCTTAATTTCAAATTTCCATTAGGCTTATGCAAACTTACAAAAATCTTGTTAAATTTAAGGTGTTGTGTATGTTTAATTCATTGGCTTAGTATTTCCAATACAGGTTGTAAATAATTCATGAGCTAAAAGTAATATTTTTAAACCCATTTTATGGCTTTGAATAAATAAAAGAGAAAATTTATTCATAAAGGTGGGAAAAAGGAAAAAAGGCAAAAAGAGCCAGGGTACCCAAATTTTGGGATCTGCTAGAGGAAAAATAAAGTTTTCCTCCTTATTGAAGGATTTTTGACCTTATTCAGACCTTAATATTGAACTTCAATTGAATATTGAAGTTGAAACTGGTTTAATTCTCTTTTGGACAGGAGTTACAAACTGCAAAATGGTAAATCCCTACATGAAGGCTTGTAATCAAGGCTTTATGAGCTTTCAAAGCTCCATTAAGCTGAAGTAGGCTTAAATAAGCTAAAATTAAAATCAAAAGCATTGAAAACTTATTAAAAGCTAAGCTTTAGTGTGTATTGCTATTTTTAAATGAAAAATAGTAATAACTTCAAAACTCATAGAAAATCAAATTTTCAACAGATTTAATTGAAAACTTCACACAGATTACAAATTAATGCTATTTGTGTATAAATTGAATTTTAAGTATCTTGTACCAGTAATATTCTTTGGTATTTAGCCTTTAAAATACCTCTTTGAATTATTCTTAAAGAAAATTAAGGTTTCTTCAAAAATTAATTAAAATTATTACTTGAAAGTTTGTTTAAGTTGTTCCTGTGATTGAATTTGATATTTATAAATATTTTGATTTTATATTAACACTCACAATAATCAACTTGCATGAGTGTTGAAGCTACTTGGAGTTACAAATAGCACTTGTAACTTTAAATTGAGATTAAAATAAGTTACCTTACAGTAAGAACCTTACTTTTAAGTATGGCTTTTCAGTTTTAATCTAAAAACACCCTCTATATCCATTAGTAATCTTGAGAGCTTCTCAGAATGCATAAAAAAGCCTTTAAATTACTGTTTTTATTCATAATTATCATAATCATTGAATAAATCAAACTATACATTTAAACAGGTAAAGTTTTATGAAATATGAAATCTTATTATCAAAGTTACTTTTAAGTTATTTTATTCCTGATTCCTTTCAAATAAAAAATTGAAATAATAGGATTTAGATTATTGTATTGTAATCATCAATAATTGATTTTATCTTATAAAATGTTTGTCTTTATTAGTATCTTTTGAAATCCATAAATTCCTCTAGAAGCTTTTGAATCTGTTTTTTATCATGAAAATTGTTTATTTATTTAAGGATATTCATTATGGTGTGTTTTTGACTCATAAAAGCTATCTAATACTAGAACTATTGCTGTTTGACTTATTGTATTAAATAAATATTATGAATAGGTTTTCACTGAATCTATTTATCTTTTGAGACTAGTATGAGGTTTTCATATAGAATTTCTCTGTAAGATTTATCTCTGCAAAGTGTGTGTCATGATTGCTTTATAAATAATATCTGTATTATATATAAATGGTTAAATAATATCATTTTACACATATAATTCTCCATTAAAAGCTTTAACATGTCTTATTATTATCACTTTCAGTGACTATGATAATGATACTATAATTTTGATTTTCATTATTATTAAGAATTCCTTTTATTGAATTATTTGATAATAGTTGATTTTTCCTTTTTTATATAATTATTTTTGTAATTATATCAATTTGTGGCTATAATATCTAATTATATTATACTTTCTACTGAGGACAGTGATAGGTCTCTTTATTTTTATTAAAATTATCAAGCGTTTCATAGACAAACCTTACACTAGTACTGTAAAATTACAGCCCGCAGGCATTTATGGCCCCAAAAATCCATTTAGGCCAAAATTCCCATAATGAAAGAGGTCAGGCCAAAGAGGCCATAGGCCCCTTAGGGCACAAACACAGATGGCTGGCCTGGGGCCAAAAGAAGGATATGGTATGTGGGGCTGCTATTGGCTAGGTGAATTTGGTGTGGCCCAGGGGGCACAGGCCAGTTGGCCATGAGATGGTCATGACAGAGTTTTGCCATAATCCATCCATGGGAGGTATATCCCATGGCTGTGATAATAGCCCCACTGTTAATGGTGAGCTTCTGAGAATCAATACAAGATAAAGCCTCTTGGGGCTTGCTGCAAGGATTTGGGGTAAGAAACTCAAGAGGAGTTGGTTTTTTCCTAAAGTTGAACTCATATTTATGTTGGAATATGATATGGGATTTACTTGGTCTTCTTTTGATATTGGCTTTGTACTTGAGGAATTACTAAGGATTAATGTAATCTTAAACGAAGAAATAATTTCAAAAGAACATTTTGAAAATAAAGAATTAAAAGTAAAAAAAGAACAAAGTAATAAGAGAAAAATGAATGTTGAGGAGATTCCAATATTGATAAGCAAAGTTCATTGTGGAATTGAATTTGGCCAAGAATGTGGATTGAAAAACTGATACCAAGTGCTCACAAAGTCACCAAGCTGAAGAGTTGACAGATTTTAGGCCCCTTAGGGAAGTGCACACCAGGAGAGGAGCTTTGTTTTGGAAGTTACCAATCCCACCAGTGCAATAAGAAAGAATTAAACTTGACAAAGGAATTAATTGGAATAGTAAAGACTTGGAAATTAGAAAAGAAGGGACTCGTCCATTGTTCTAAGTGGAGATTGCCCTTAAAATTAGAATTGAAGTTGAAAGCTTGGCCAGAGTCCTGTGTAAATAGAATTGAAAAGTGCTCGTGAAGTGGCAAAGGTAATTCTTAGGACAACAAAAAGTAGAATTACTCTAAGTACCAGGGAGAATGTCATGTCAATTTCTGGCAATTGACTTCTCATCAAGTTAACGTCAAACATATGTCACACTCTGGTCTTACACCAGATCCTGTGAAATTCACCAATATTGTTTCCCCTGTCCTTTCAACTGATATTACTCACCCCCTTATCCTCCTGCAACCAGCCAAAGGTTGCTAAAAATATCAAGACCCACCTGTTTCCACATGCATACATCAGATTGGTCCTTCAACCATTCTTGATGTAGAGGAGGGGTTTTTGACTTCCCCAGGCCACCTATGAATATGCTTGGCATGAGTGGGATCAACAACTTGCATGTAAGACAGGTGGAGCCAACCACAAAATGCTGCGGGTGTGGAAGTGTGACAAATGCACACAAAGGCAAAAGCATGTGCAGGCTTAATTGAGAGCGGGATTGACAATTTTCAGGTTCCAAAGGTGGAGCCATCTCAGATCCTGTGATATGTGAGTGTGTGTAATATGATTATTGAAATTGGCTTATTAACACAATACCCAATGTCAACATGCTAATTTATTTGTGGCCATGTGAAATAATGGGCCTTACTTTTCAAAATGACAAGTTACTGTCACAGAATCTTGAGGCAGTTATTTCTCTGGGAAAAATCTTACTGAAGCTGAGAGAATGGCATTACTGTGTTACTATATCTTTAGCAAAAGAAATATACCAAATATCACAAAATAAGGATTTTATCAGCACAAGCATTCCACATGACATCACTTTTTTATCATACAGTCCACGGTGAACTTCTATTTCTTATTCAAATATAATCAAGTGTTCATCATCAAAACCAACAGCTTTATAAATGTTGAGATTTGGCCAATCTAGTAAGAAAGTCAAGTCAATCTTCAAAGTTTTTAAGATCACAAAGTTATTGTTCAGCATGCAAGAGGGATAAGAGACTTTAAAGATACTATTAATAATACCAAATTGTTGTGAGTTGCCCCTCATAAAACATATCACACTGTTTCTGACACTTTTGATTTCAATTAAATAAATATTGTTGCCAATATTAATGTTTGAAACTGGAAAATACCAAGGTGAGACAATTATTGAAGTGGGATGAATTGTGAATTGTACATTAGTGTCTAAGATAATCCATGCAGCTATTTCCCTTGTTTAATGAAAATTCTGTAAGTACTCAACAATGGAATCATAATTATGTTGGTCATGGCGCAGTGGTTTATTATGTTTTTGGTGATTGAACAGGGCAGGAGGCTGTGATTTGAAAGCTCTTTCATTTCACATGGGGCTGATGGGGATTGCAGGAGAGCAGAAAGCTTGGAACATTGAAAGATATGTTGGACTAAGGCTTTATCTATATTATCTATTCAGAGTTACACAAAGTTAGTCTTATTCAGTTTATGTGTATAATCAATGTGAATATATTTCTCTTGTTAGTTAACATAAATATTTTGTTATTTGTTGACATCTTTGCAAATACTCCAAATGCGCTCTCATAACCCCATGTGGATGAGGCTTGTGCTGGGCTGCAACATTGGAAGAGTTCTGGAATATGATAAGAAAAATTATGATTTGGTTTACTTTTCTGTTTTGGGAACACAGGCTGAACCTTTTCCAATGTTCAGCAAATGCAGTCACATCGTCCATTGAAACAGTCTAACTTTTGGCAAGGTTGATATAACTAATCAAATGGAATGTATTCTTGGTTATGTCCTTTTCAAGGTCTTCTGATTTAACAATTTTTCTTTTTATATTGGGGTAATTGTGTTCATCTAATGACATCTGTTGACTAAGCATTGAAAATGGAATATAGACCTTGTATAAGAGAGACCATTCAGTGGCTTTAAAACTACCATGAGTGGGGGAACTTATTTTGTGGGGTACTCTTGTCCATGATTATGGAATTATGGTATCAGATATGATTTTTTGGAGATGCTCCAGAGCCTCACCCTTGATCTGGTGATCACTCAGTGCACTTATATCCAACTAAGAGTGGAATTCAGAATTAGGGATGCAATCAGCTTCAAATGAGGGAATCTTTGCAGAACCATTGGATGGATGTTGCACATGAGGGGTGGGCATTGGGAAGTGATCTTGTCAGATGGAAGTAGTGGGGAGAAACTCATTTAATATTTTTTCTGTGTCTCTTCTCAAAGAGTGTGTCTATCTCAATGTGATTTGATCAGAAGAGCTGTTGGAGTTCATGGAAACTGACTATGAACTGTTGGTGTCATTGGATTTCCTGTGGGACCTGATGTATATTTTTAATTTGGCCTCTGGAATTCACAATTTGAAAAATACATAATCCTTCAAAATTCCAAGTATTAAATTATGCATTATATCAAGATTAACAATTTTTGTTGCATCCCAATACCAAAGGTCTTCCAAAATTGAATATTGCACTCCATACTCAGAGAGAATAGCTTTTTGTTGTTTTGGGGTTTCTCAAAGCCATTTCTCAGTGTTTGATTTATGATTTTGGTATGAGCCTGTGTAGTGAAATTGAGGAGAAAGTTTTCAATTTGAGCCTTGTGAATAGTGAAAAAATTGCAAAAGTGGTTGACTGAATGAGAAATAAATCCAGTAAGCTTGCACATGGCAACCACAACCACAATGACCATGAGAATAGCAACACAGATAAAGGATCCTGAAGGACCTATTGAGGTGGGTGAAAATTGTAACCTTTCCACATTTCTTTGAGCTCCTTAATCAGTGGAACTAATAGGTGATTGAATTGAAGAGCAGTTGGCTCCTTTAGTCCAGTGATGAGTCCTTCAACATAGAAATTCTCTAGCTTCAATCTTTCACTTGGGGGGAGATAAAGAAAAATTAGCATGATAGGTCCAATGCTGGCCAAGCGGCTTTACTTTTCATGTTCATCAAACCAGTCCACATAAATTGAGAAGTCCAATGGACCAGGAATGGACATTAATGGGGGTTTTTTATATTTCCTGTTCCAGTGAAGAGTCTCCAGAACAATCCATCCCAGAGTTCACATTTGGGGGAACCTTTGGTTATTTGGGATTGTTGATGTTGATGCAGAATTTGCATAATTCTACCCCACTGGAGAAATTTGGAAAGCCAATTTTTGAATGGTTTATAAATGAAATGTTATGTTGGTTGTGTTTTTGGTTTGGGGTTCAAATTAATTGATCAATTTTCCCAAGGATTGTGTGCAAGGGGGATGATGATCATTTGGTTCATTATGGCATTGACAGTGGGGTTGGTGAGTTGTGACAGATTCAGTAAGGCCATTAAGAAAGAAACATTGAGAACAACCAATATAGCTTTAAATAAGTGGCTCCAATTGGAGATGTTCAAATATGGTACTGAGATAATGAGGTATATAGAATGCAGGAGTGGGGTGACCACCTGAGCTTGAAATACTTGACTTGATAAGCAGGTTCAAGGTGGGGTTGAGAATACGTGAAGCCCTGTGGGGTATATTATACCTTAAGGATAGAATGACAGATATTATCTTCCCAAGGTCTTGTGGGGGAAGGTTTTGACTCCTGTTGTATGTTTTCTGTGCAGTTAAATTGAGACCTGGTGGAGTGGAGAACATGCTTTGGGTAGATTGAGAATAATCATTTGGGAAAATGTGATCCAAGAAAATTTTCAGGAACTGAGAGCCTGATGCCAAAATAGGGTTGTTTGGAATATATTTGGGTTCAATGGCTGATTTGAGCTTTTTAATGTGCTTTTTATATTGGAAAGGTGTCAAGGCAACTCCTTGCCCATCATCCTCAGGGGAATAGTGTGTTTTATTTGAGAATTTTTGACACATGCATTTACACATTGAGGAATAGCAGAGGGTTGACATTGCTCTGGGAATTGTGAATAAGGTTGGATTTTTTATAAATATCTATGGTTTGTGTGCCATTGTTTAGGAGAGTGGTTAATTGGGAAAAAAGTTGAGTGAATATTTATGAAGGGGGATATTATTTGAGCTGTTGGAGGGTTTCATTGCATTTGTGATGGTGGCTGAGCTTCAGGGGACAAAGCGTAATGTTTCACATCTTGATGGAGGAATTGGTTAGGTGTTTACTTGGGTGAAATTCTTTTCTGCTCAATTCCCATACACATTCTAGTTTATTTATAAATGAAGTTAAAGTGGATTTGGTCATTGAGGGAAGTTCCGTTAGTGATGCATCACCATTGAATTGATGGGAGTAAAATTTGAACCATGTACACTGGCACAGCATCATACATGGCTTAAACCTTATTCCAGAAATATGCATATAGCTCTATTGCATAATGGTTGTAAGGTGAGCTAAGGTCTTTGTATTTGGTCTGAGTGCATGGGAGATTTTAATTATTTAGAATTTCATTTGGAATGTCTTTCCTTTCTTGAGAAGATGATGTATCTTTTGTGGGTAAATCCTCCATAAATATACCATTATACATATATAGAATGCCTGGGAATTTTGAAGCTTCCAATAGCAGTTTGGATAATCCACAGCATGTGAATATGGGGAGGGGGCATGCAAACAGCTTGGAAATGCTTATTGAATCTGATTACCTTTGTACAATGGTCCCCTTTGAGATAAAGAAAATATCACATTGTATGCTGGTGGGCCATGCAGTGTGGTTTGCCACAAAAGTGTAGGAGCTCAAGATCTGGTCATGTTAAAGCTCCTTAAAATAATCCTATGAAACTTCCATGAGAGTTTTGGTTCACACTAGCCATTGAATTTCTCTATTATACATTTGAAATATTTCATCTGAGATCACTCTATTTAATCAAGTTCCGAATATTACTGGGGTTTTTACCCCTTATTTCATCTTCTAACCCATATAAATCCCATTCACCATCTTTTCATAACTCAGATAGTGAATCGCGCATAGAAAATGTTCAAATTCAGTCACCAATGAGTCCCAATCTTCCCCTAACAAACCCTATTGCATCCTCAATGAATATATCAGGTCTCAACATTGATGTGGGAAATGTGATGGCTCAAACCTCACCCACTTTGTCAATACCAAATATTTCTGTCACTCCAATTCCCCCAAATCCCACTAATAAATAAATGCATGTGCCTGAGGGACCAGGAAGCACACCAGAAATTTCCTCAAATGCTAATACACAATCCAAATTTCCATGTAACTTCCTCCTGAATCCTATGGAGTCCCAGGGCCCCTTAGGGAAAAGGAAACAGCCATTCCTCAATATTAAATAAGGATCTTAGGTTCATGTAGGCTATGAGAAACAGGTTGATGGTGAGCAACAAAAAAGACCATTGGAAAATTTTACTCAGAGTGGTCTTTTGGAGGGGAATCCTGGATTGACACTTCATCAAATTAAGTCATTTTAACTTCTTAGTATAAGCTTTTTTCACAATCTAATTTTTTCTGTTTCATTGGTCAGATATGGTACCCAAAGGCAAGACAGTTTGATCTCTGGCGCCAATTGGAAATCATGAGGGTGTTCAGTATTTATGAATTTTTTGATTTTTTAACTGATGATTTGCATGTCAGCTGATGAGCTTTATGCATCTCTGCCTCTGCTCCATAAAGAAAAAGTCACTGGACATCATCATCCATATGCCTCTGAATCAAGTATGGGTTATGGCAGTTCATTGAGAGAAAAAATCATGGATTATGAGGATGAGGACATGTCTTCAACTCAAATTGAAACAAATTGTGAGCCAAGGAGGGATGATTTAATTGCGCATGAGGAGGGAACTTAGTCAAATAGTGAGTTCACCCACCCTAAAATTCCCCTTTCCCAGAGTATGCTTGATAAATCCAAGATGAGACAGCAAAGAAACCAGGCTCACAAATCTCACAATGTGGCAATACGTGCAAGCCAAGAAGAGCTTCTTGGCTTGGCATAGCCTTTTTAAAGAGTCTGGATAGTAGTATTTTGTAAGCTTAACAGTTCTTGTAAACTTAATTTTATTTCATGGAGCTTTTCAAGCTTTTGTTGAGTTTTTTCTGAAAATTGAGACATTTTTAACCACAGTTCATCGCTGTTTATGTTACTATCAGGTGTAACAACACTATGTTCATTATGAGTGGGGATATCATTTCTAATTGTAGGCTTACTGATTCTATCAGATGTATTTACAATTATTTTTTGGTTTTGTGTACTTCCTTCACTAGTTCCAACACCTTCTGGATCATTGGGTCTGACTATTTTTCCTCTGGCTGAAAATAGTCTGTTTCTTGCCCTTCTATCCTTGTCTGCTTCTGGAGACATCCTGTAATTGTGAATAATGGTGTCTCTTGGGCCCCATTTTGCTGAATTCTGAGTGGTGTGAAGCCACTGGAGAGTTGGGTTGGCCTACTCCTTGTGAGCCTGAAGGAGTCATAATATTCTCTTTCTGGCTCTATTGCTCCTATATAGCCTGGATTGTGGCTTGATTCTCCCTTATTTTTGCTTTCCTATCTTCTAGGGGATTGAATTGCCTGTTGGGATTGAAACCCTTGTTAATTTTCATAAGGTCTTTGAAAGAAATATCTCTGAGAAATATATTCTGGAAGTTTTCCCCTAGTTCTGCTCAGTTTGAATCCCAGTTGAACTCTTTGTGCTCCATGCTCCACTAGAATAGGTCTTTGAGAAGTTGGTGGAGCTGAAGTACTTGATCCATGTCTGGCCAGTCCTCTGGTTTGAGCTCTCTGTTGAATTGGAGTGTGGGAATGATTTCCCTCAGTGTCTTGCCATTCACCATGCTGTCCAAACCCTGATCTTCTGGATCTTAAAAGTCCTTTTCTTTCCTCTGACTGGTTGCTGGGGATGCTAAGGTCTCTTTGGTGTACAGGAGACATTTAATCAGTGTCTGAAATCAGTTGAAAACATTCTTTTCTTAAGTTATTTAACTTTAACTGTGCTTTGTACAAACTTGTGTTCTGCAGCTGTTGGAAATTTGCCTTTAGAAGTTTCAACTGGGTTAATCACTGTTATTTTACCACTGCAAGTTATCAATGTTGGTTCACCTTGTATGGAGGCAGAGTTTCATAGTCTTTTTGGGCCCCTGAGTGGCTATGGGTGTCCACTTCTTGGTTTTGATAAGGCTTTTACTGTTCCTATTCACTTTGCTCTTCTGCATGATGTAAGGTGCGGATATGAAACTTTGATTGAAAATCAAGTACTTTTCCTGTCCACAAAATTTGTATAGGGTAAAAATTTGATCAAAAATAGTATGGAATATTATTTTTAAGAGAAAACACACCAATTCTGTTGTTTTTCACTTTATAAGTATAAAAAAATAATATTTTAAAGATTTATCATTTTACCAACCATAAAAATTTATTCAAAAATACTCTGCAAGAGATATTTAAGGGTACAAAAGAAATTTCTTCAAGAGCAATTTCAATTGGAATTAATTGAGAAAATAACTGCAAGCAATTAATGCAAGAACAAATTCTTTAAAAATATTATTAAAGAGAAAACATGCCCAAAGGTGACCAGAGTCAATTTGGAAACAAAGTGACAAAGTTTAAAGTGATGAAAGATGCTTCAATTCACTTATGGGGTGGTTCAGGAGTAAAAATGATTATAAGAGTTACAAACAGTGATTATAATTATTTTTTCATGTGGTTAAAAGGTTTAAAATGATTAAAAAAGGTGGTTGGAATCTTTTATTGATTGGTTTAACAGTGTTTAAACTAATTATAAAAGGAAACAGATTCTAACATGAAGAGAAAAGTGGGGCAAAGAAGACATTCTTATATACCCATCAATTTTCTTACTCCAAATGTAAAGTGTACTCTTTTCAGTCTTGGAAAACAGTCTTACAACAGAAAAGCTAATTATGGCATCATTGAACCCTGGTTTAGACCAAAGAAGGGCTGGTTTTAGCCATTTTAGACCCTTAAATGAGCCATTACTATAGTAATACTTGCTCCAGAGCCTTCAAAACACGTCAGAATGTGTGTAAGAGACAAAAAAACCAGTTATAACTTTTTTTACTAACATATTTTTAGCCAAAGGGTAGCTTTACCCTCTTGGCAACAGTTAAAACTGCCCTGTTTGGTATCAAAACCTCATCATCAATTGAGTTGCAGACCCTGTGACTCAATTTCAGGCCAAAAGTGATGGACTTTTGCATGGATTTTGACATCTCATGCTAGTGAGAAAGGATTTTGGGGGTCTGACTCCCCCTTAGAGCTAGAGTTCCTTCCCCCCCAAATCAATCTTTCCACTTTCCCCTGCCTTTAATTCCTCATCATGTATTATACTTATAATTTAAATATGTAATTCAATTGACTTTTACAATACACTTACTGTGATAATTGACACCTCATATGTAAATCAAATTTCACTTATGTAATACACACACACATTTTGAAATTTGATTTAAAAATACTTCAATTCCTCATAGCTTCTAAACTACACACAACACCTCAATTTTAACACAAAAATTGATGGTTAACACCACATGTGATGTGAATTAAATTAAGGTCTTGAGGATTTTCAATTTTTGTACAGAAAATACTAAAAACTTAATTTAAGCTTGTTTAGAGTTGAGTTACAGAAATTTTACCCAGAGGTGACCCCACCTTATTTTGATGAGGAGTCCAATGGTAAAACAATTTTCATATGTTTATTTGTAGGATAAACATTTATGATAATTTTTATCTAACTGTTTTCCAAAAATATTTTAATTTTGGTATTTTTGTTGAAAATTCATTTTTACTCAATTCTTTCAAGTTAAAATGTGTTTTCACAAATCTAAAATTCAATGTAATTTTATTTTCAAATTATAATTAAATTATTCTTATTTATATATAAATTTATATTTGTATTTTTTTTATTTAGATAATATAAATAAAAAAAATTTCATTTATAGTAATATCTTATTTTATTATTTGTGGTCTTTTGGGTATATGAACATACCTCTAGGGCTCACATATGTGGTCTCTGTCTGAGGGTGTCACTGGTGGGTTTTCCTGTGACTTTGCGTCTAGTGATATGAAGCTTTCTTCCACTAGTAGTCACCATAAGAGGTTGTATGTCAGTTTTGACTCTTAGCAATGCTTCCACATGTAAAAGAATAGCCTCTGGTGTAATATATGGCTGTAGTGCACCTCTGTACAGTGACTGTGTTCTGGTAAGACCACTTTCCATTTCAGAATTACTTCCTGACAGATGTTTGGTTACAGCTGTAACTCAGATATCTCACAGTTGTTATTCTGTAATTAACCGTAATAACTGAATAAAGTGGCTTAATGTGAGCAATAAAAACTTTCAATATGTTCAACCATGCCTTCTGGAGCTGTTATTGACAGTTCAGAGCATTCTTTCAAGACTTTAAAGAAAAAATGGGTATTTCTCAGTTTTTTTATTAAGGGAATAGGCCAAAATAAGACAGTGGTAATTAAATTATAATGAACTAAATCACAAAATGCCTAAAAATAAGAAAACACATTTTTTTATACATATATATACCACTCAAAACAAAAACAAATATTATTTTTTCAATTGAAGGCTTTATGACACCTAAAAGAAGTAATACTAAGATGATAGATAAAAGTAAGAAACAAGGACTCACTTTTATGCCAAAATAGTCCCAAAAAGTTCAAAAAACAGGGCCACACCACCAAATTGTCAGACTGAGTCTATGATAAAGTGATAATAAGCTTATTTACAACCTTTGACTATGACTTTGACATGGTAAAATATAATAAAATAGGTTGGGTAGTGGCTTTAAGTGCTTTACTAAGAAATATAGTGGTGGAAAGCACTACTGAAAGCCTAGGATGCACTAGTTATCAGTTGATTAGCTATAATAAGACAGTAAAATACTATGCATAGAGTATAACCTGATTATTTCCAATAGTATAACTGTTTTTGACAGTTGTATCATGTAGGAATGTGTAAGAAGAATGGGTATTTCTCTTTTGGGCAGAAAAAGGTCCCTTTTTATCCTCAAAAATGGGTCAAAAGGTCCTCTAGACCAGTTCATGTGGAGGAAGTGAAGATTTTCACTTCCAAGCACTGGCTTTTAGTTTTGATAAAGCCTTTATACCCTGTATTGGGCTCAGATGTGGCTTTGAAACTACATCTGGGAAGTTTTCACCAATTCAGGGTGAAAATTTCCATCTAGGGGCCACACAGCCCTCTTCTGATGTGTATCACCTGTAGAATACTGTACAGAACCTGTATGGGACCCCGATATTGAACAGACTATGAGGTGTTTAAGGATAAACAGGCTCCTTCATCTAATTGACACCACATATTCAAGGATATGACAAAAAATCCCACATTAAAGGTATATTGGCCCAACTGTGCAATTTTATCCCTAAAAATGCCATAGTGTTGGCAGTTTTTAGGATATTGAGCTCAGAGTTAGTTCATTGTGATTCCATGGATAAGCTATAGACAAGGGTACCTCATTTGGTATGGGTAGCATTAAATATGGCAAAGCTATGCCATGTCCAATTCCCATTATCTAAATATGGATTTTACTCCAATCCTGTATGGAAATTGTTTGCTCCATAACTTTAGCTCTAGATGTTTTATGGGGGAATGGATGGAACCATCAGATATCCCTGATTAAGCCCTTGCCAAAATGACCCATTGTTAGGTATCCCACACTAAAGCTGTAGAAGCTAGATGAGAGGTGAATATTTCATTTACCTGTCCTTGCCTTTTTTTTGGCAATAACTTCTGTAATTTGGATACTAGCTCAGTTTGGCTAATTACATTGGATAGCCCTGACCAAAAGCTTTAATTTAAATACTCATTTCATGGGGTCAAGCCTCCTTCTCTGGATCTTAGATGAGAGGTGAAAATTAAGGTTTATGCTCAGCAACTGCTTTGAGCCTGAATAACTTTGTTATTCTTTTTCCAATGATTATGGGACTTGTATGCTTCAAAAGAGGTGAGTTTCCTCTTTCTTTTGCTACCTTTTTAGCTGGTTTGGCTCATCTCCATGCTTTGGTGGTATTTTACTGTACTATGGGTTTATGGTATTTTGGCTGTCATTCTTGTTCTCTGGTTTTGAGTCACAGGCTGACAGTATCAGGGAAGTGTAGGGCCTTGATTGTAAGGTGTGGATATGAAAATTTGATTAAGAATAAATTACTCTTCCTGTCTTCAAAATTTGTATAAGGTAAAAAATGATTAAAAAAAGTATGAAATAGTATTTTCAAGAGAAAACGTGCCAATCTTATTGTTTTTAACTTTGTGAGTATAAAACAATAATATTATGAAGATTTGTTGTTTTACCAACAATAAAAATATATCCAAAAATACTCTACAAGAGATATTCAAGGCTACAAAAGAAATTTCTTCAAGAGCAATTTCAATTGAAACTAATTGAGCAAAGAACTGCATGCAATTAATCAAAGAACAAAGTCTTCAAAAAGATATTTAAAAATAAAAAACACCCAAAAGTGACCAGAGTAAATTTGCAAACAAATTGACAAAGTTAAGAGTGATGAAAGATGCTTTAATTCAGTTATGGGGTGGTTCAAGGGGTAAAATGATTATAATGATTTTTTCACGTGTTTAAAAGGTGTAAAGTGATATAAAGAAGATGGTTGGAATCTTTTATTGATTGGTTTAACAGTGTTTAAGCTATTTATAAAGGGAAAAGATTCTAACATGGAAAAAAGTTGGGCAAAGAATACATTCTTTTATAGCCATCAATTTTCTTACTCCAAAAGTAGAATTTACTCTTGTCAGTCGTGGAAAACACTCTGACAATGTTAAGGCCAATTATGGCATCATTGAACCCTGGTTTGGACCAAAAAAGGGCTGGTTTTAGACACTTTAGACCCTTAAATCAGCCATTAATATAGCAATATCTGGTCTAGAGCCTTCAAAACATGTCAGGATATGTTGAAGAGACGTAGAAGCCAGTTAAAACTGTTTTTACTAAGATTTTTGTAGCTGAAGCATAGTTTTACCCTCTTGGAAACAGTTCAAATTGCCCTGGTTGGTATCAAAACCTCATCATCAATTGATTCATGGACCCTGTGACTCAATTCCAGGCCAAAAGTGATGAACATTTGCATCTATTTTGACATCCCACACCTGCCAGCAAGGAGTTTGGGGGTCTGGCTCCCCCTTGGAGCTAGAGTACCTTTTCCCCCCCAGAATCAATCTTTCCAATTTTTTTTTTCTTGAATTCCTCATCATGTAATACACTTTTAATTTACACATATAATTCAATTTAGTTTTTACAGTACACAACTTTAATAATTTATACCTCATATGTAAGTTATAGTTCACTTATGTAATACACGCACACATTTTGACATTTCTATTGAAAATACTTCAATCCCTCATAACTTCTAAACTACACACAACACCTCAATTTTAATACAAAAAATTAATGGTAACCGCCACATGGGGTGTGAATTAAATTGAGGTTTTGAGGATTTTCAACTTTTGTACAGAAAATACTAAAGACTCAATTTAAACTTATCTAGAGTTGAGTTACAGAAATTTTACCCAGAGGTGACCCCACCTTATTTTTTATGAGGAATCCAATGGTGAAGTAATTTTCTTATTTTTATTTATTGGATGAAAAGCTATATTATATTTTATGTAAACTTTTACCAAAAATATATTAATTTCATTAATTTTAGTACAAATTGATTTTTACTTAGTTTTTTCAAGTAAAAATGTCTTTTCATAATTTTAAAATTTTAATGTAATTTTTATTTTAAACTATAATTAAATTTTTAATTTTTTATATACATTTGTATTTATATTTTAATTTTTATTTTGATAATAAAATCAAATTCATTTTATTTATATTTGTATCTTATTTTGTTATTTGTGGTCTTTTGGGTATATGAAAATACCTCTAAGGCTCACATTCCCTCCCCCTAAACAAAAATTACTTTTCAATCTTGTTATATATAGTGTGTCTGAAACTTCTGAGAAGCTTAGTAGCTTCAGGTATGTCTTTTTCTGCTAACCATTTATCTTCACAAGCTGGGTCACTGTACCTAACAATGTATTCCCTTACTTTATTGATTCTCAACTTTCTTTCTTTGAGAACTTTGGTAATTTTCTTAATAGTAGATGATTCAATAGGAGGTATAACTTGGGCAACTTTATTTCTCAAAGGAAATTTTCAGCATCACTAGATTTATATGGCTTTATCAAGCTCACTGGAAATGTAGGATGCTTATTGCTAAGTTCTTCAGATAGTTCTACTTCAACAGAATTTTCTCAATGGAGGGCCTTGATAACAAAATGTCCTGCAAAGGAGTCTTTGAGATTTTTACATCCTTTGATGTTATTGAAGTCAGTGGGGGATACAAGTACTAAATCTGTAAGATGTGACTATGAAACTGATGATAATATTACTATTAATCAACAGTACTATGTCTGTTCTTATAAAATATAAAAATAAAGTATTATTATAACCACAATTAAATAATTAAAGAATTATTTCTTTCATGTGTTAAACACTACTAGTGATTTTAACAGTGAGTAGTAATTGTCTACAAGAATAAATTACAAGAATATTTTAATAATAAAACTTCTTTTATTAAAATAATAAAATTCTTTTAATATATAATTATCTTTTTCAAGAATAATTATAATATAATTCTTGAAGAAAACTAATTTTTTAGAGAAAAACTTTAAGAATTAAAGATAAATCACTCACTAATATTCCAAAGAGCTTATTGAAAGATAAGATGGAGAGATTTGATGTAGAATTGTGGATTTAAAGGATCAAAATGAATTTATAGCAGTATTACAACAATATATAGTTGGATTCTATGATTCCACGTCTTTCTGATTTATTCTGAAAGAATAAAACACTTAAGAATAGCTTTAACTAATACTTACTTGTTGGTAACAATGATATAAATGGATGATAAGATGATGATTCTTGGAAAAAACAGCAAGAAGAGGCCTCCTTTAAGTCAACAACAGCTCACAGAGGCGTGCTATAGACAAAAATGAAAACCCAGTGAGTGATAAAACAATAAACCTTTTTGGTTTATTGATTGCATCATCTGTTGTCAGATAAGATTATCATAATTAATTAATTGATGCTTTTACGTGACTACCAACCCCAATATGGTTAAGAATAAAAGCAGTAACACCTGTAAATCTTCTTTTGTTCTAAAATAATCATTGATTTCTCAAAATTATCAATGTTATTGGCAATTTAATCACAGGTTGTAATTACTGTGAATTTTTGAAGATTCAGTGTTTCACATAGAATAGTCAAAAATGGACTGTAGGTAAAACCTTTAATTTTACTAGTGAAACTATATTTATTTTTGGTTGTACAATAGATAATACAGTTCTCTATTGGTCCTGGGGGCTTTAGAGAGATTCATCAAGAATTGTAATTTTAAGCAATTTTTGAAGTTTTTACCTCATTTCTATGTAGAATTGCAAATATCAGTGTTTAGCTGGTTGCTATGAGGTAAATCAATGGATACAGGTCCCAAAAAGGTCTTAATTACTCTTTTAGGGTCTATCCATGGAAATTCATCAAGAATTGACATGGTTACAGGAGTCTAAGTAGCTCTTTACCTCCTTGGCACATCAAAATAGCAGGTTATTTGCTATTTTCTTATAATTTACTGTAGTTGTAACATGGTAACCAAGTTCCCAAAGTGTTTTAGCTTACCAATTGGTCCAAGATCAGCCATGGATCCAAGCTTTGGAGCTGTCCACGCCTCTGAGGCCTCAGAAGTTGGGTACCCTGGCTCTCTTTGATGTCTTTTGTCCCCCTTGCCTATTTTTCACATCAAAATAGAAATTTAAGCTTCAAGTGAGATATCCACTATGGGTGTACCAAAAGTGCATTCAAGAATAACATGATATTAAGTGCCCAAAACATGCATAACACTATTCTTAGTGTATATGTAACATGGGATTTCTCGCATTCCCATTATTTTGGCGTGAAATTAAGAAAAACAAAAATTTTCATGGATCTTTTATGTGGTATTGAAGTATTTTCCATATTACCACCTCAAAGAGTTAATTTGAGCTTATTAACTCTATGGAGCTACCCTAGGTGAATTTTTATGTAGAATCCAAATCTGGCCTCAAATCCATGGATTTACCTACTCAATGAAAAGTTATTCATCTTTTCTGAAATCAAAAATGATGAATTTTGGATATATCCATGACTTATGAGTTATGCATAATTCAAAATTTATTTTTAAGATAATTGTGGCCTATTTGGGTATGTAAAGTATACCTCAAGGCTCACAAAATCCCCTACTTCAAAATCTGGAGTGGCATGTGATTTGTCTCATTTGTCCTTAGCATATGCAAAAGAGTCTTCCATGCATCTTATTGCATGCTTTCTAGTTCTGTCTAGCATTCCTTTGAAGCTAGAAGCTGTAGGATGTATCTCAGCCAAATATTTACTCAAGGAATCTTGAGTTAATTTGGGATTCCATCCTTTTTCTAGAAAAGCAGGAGTTTGATTGGTACTGGCATAAATGGATGTCTTATATGCCAATTATAGTGCTGGTAAAATAGTACAACAATCATGGTTAAATCCATCACAATATTTGAATTCAAGGCCATATGCACAAAATCTTCTTACCATATCTTCCAAGGTTTGAATCATCCTTTCAGCCAAACCATCAGTTTGTGGGTGGTAGGCTGTAGAGAAGGATAATTTTGTTCCAAATAGTTGGTGAATATTTGTCCATAGTGCTGAGGGGAATTTGGGATCTCTGTCACTAATGATTTTTGTGAATATTCCAGTCCATGATATTACTCTATTCCATATCAGAAAAGCTGTATCCATGGCTTTATCATCCTTGTGACATGGTAGAAAGATTGGAGTCTTACTAAATCTTTCAATAATCACTAGGCAAGAATGATAGCTTCTGTCACCCCCTGGTGGCAGGCCAGTTAACCAATCCGTATGGACAATTTCCCAAGGTGTTCTGAGCTCTTGGATCTTGATCATATTTCCAAGTCTTTTTCCAGTGAATTTATTTGCTTTTTGACATCTGTCACAGGTTTTTCAATACTCTGAAACATCTTTCTGCCACATTGGCCACCATATGCAGGTTTTTACTTTTTCTCTTGTTCTGTCCTCAGACAGATGTCCTGAGAAAGGTCTGTCATGGCCTTCTTCAAGTGCAAGATTGATTAAGGACCTGTCCACAACTGTCATGACACATGTATGCTTAGTGCTGTGGTAAATTATACCATCCAGTAAGTGGAATCTTCCTTCATCATATGATTTCCTCCATATCTCATCTAATAAATGTATGAAATAATTGTCTTTACAGTCCTTAGTAAGTAATTGCGCTAGAATTCTACAATTTTTATCCTGAGTATAACTGTTTCTTACCTCCTCAAATAAAGTGGCTTTCTGGTCTGTAATATTGATTCCTTCTATGGGGATTTGTGAAGAAGCTTCTTATGGCACATAAGCAGGATTATCAATATTATTTGGTAGTGGCCATCTGCGTAGTCCATTTGCATTTTTATGGATATTCCCATCTTTGTAAACAATAGTAATATTGCCCCTATATTCTTGTATTGCTATTTGCCATCTGAGCATATTTCTGCTAGGTTTATTCATGTTTAAAAGTAACTTAACAGCAGTACAATCTGTTATTACTTCAGAAACACATCCTTCCAGGAAGTAATTTAATTTCTCCAAGGCCCAGACAAGGCATAAGAACTCCATTTGACTTTCCCCATATCTGTATTCAGCTGGTTTGAGCTGCCTGGATATGAAACATATGGGTCCCTCCACAGGTTTATCATTTATAATATGGACTTGATGAAGTGCAGCACCCAGCACATCTCCTGGTCCATCAATAAATAGTTTAAAAGGAAGTTTAAAGTCTGGCATTAGTAATAGTGGAGCAGTGGTCAAGGCTTGTCTCAAAGACTAAAAGGCTTTGACTCTGTCAACAGTAATTTAAAATACTGTGTCTTTGTCACACAATTCATAAAGAGGTCTTGCTATGGATGCAGCATCCTTAATATGTTGCCTGTAATATCCTGCAAACCCCAAAAATGACTGATTTTCTTTTTTGTTCTGAGGCATGGGTTTCATTAATACTTCTGCAACATTGTTTTTTTCAATTCCAAGGAATAAACCAGATACTACATCTCCCAGTGCTTTGAGTTATTTAAATCAAAAGTGGCATTTCTTTAAAGAAATTTTCATGTCCACAGATTGGATTTTTGTAGAAACTCTGGATAATCTGTACATATGTTCTTCCCAAGTTTTGGAACAGACAATGATGTCATCAATGTAAATCATTGACCATCCTTCTGAAGGTTTTTCAGGGAAGATTTCATTCATCATTCTTTGGAAGTGTGAAGATGAATTCTTGATACCAAAAGGCATCCTCAAATATGCATATAATCTACAATGAACAATAATTCTCAAGTATTTCCTTGCTCTTGTTGTCACTAAATTCTTATTGAATCCTTTAAGAGCATCCATAGTGCTTATATGCACTGCTTGAGATATCTGGGTAAGGGTAATTTGAATTTGTGGCATTGGGTACCTGTCTGAAACAGTGGAAGTGCTCAAAGCTTCAAAGTCCCCAACCATTCTAGATTTTCCATTATGCCATGCCACTATGACTGGTGTAGTTATTTCTACTTCCTCATTATGGCCAACCTTTCTTATTACACCAAGGTCTAGAAGCTCTTTAATATGAATTTCCAGAGATTCTCTTGATTTGGGACTTGCTGGATATGCAGGTGCCCTTAATAGTGGTGGATAAGGTCTCTCAATATTAAGGATGATGTCAACTTCATGACCAATAATTGCCCCCAAAGGTTCTTTGTCTGATTCAAATGCTTCTTTGTGGTCATATAAATGGGAATAAACTTCATTTTTCTGTTTATCAGTCAGATGAAGGCTTATTTCAGCCTTACTTAACTGCTCAGATTTGAATCTTTTCAGCTCTAACTTGACTGGTGCTACTTTGCTTACTGTAATTTGTCTTTTAAATTGTAAAAAGGCAAATTTCTGACTCTTATTGTATCCAATAGTAAATTATCTGTCCTTGTTGTTATGTAATTCTATGCCATACATGATCAAATAGTCACTTCCCAATATAAAATGGGTACTAGAGCAATTTTCCATAACAACCAATTCAACAGTGATTCTTAAATTTCCATTGGTATGTGAAAATATGACAGTAGTATCAAATATTCCCAAGGATTTCATTGGAATACTTGCACTATTGAATTTTATGCCATCAATTGGTAACAATTGGTCTTCAAAATTCGATTCAAAAGTTTTAAGAAAAGATTTGCCAACACAAGAGCAGAGGGCTTCTGGTCAAGTAGAAGTTTAGTGGGTTTATTGTCAATTACCACTTCTGTTATACAGGAGCTACCAGCTGTATAACCTTTTCCCCTGTTTGGTTTGGTCTTCATAAGTTGTGCATCTTGAATTTTTTACAAATCAAGTTGACCATTGCTTAATTGTGGCAAGTGGGACTAAGATTCCATAATGTGAAAGGTGGAATTGGCATTTTCTATATCTCTTGAAGATTCAGAAAATATTGATGACTTATCATCTGAATTTTCTTCAATTATATTATCATATTTTTCAACATCAGGTTCTTTTTCAATGTCAATTTCATTGATTTTTCCCCTTTTTGGACATGTATTGGCTAAGTGGGTGGTTCTTTGGCAAATATGGCATTTTCTGATTATATCTTCAGATTTATACTTCATATTATTAGAATTTTCCTTGGGATTCTTGTCCATATAATCTTTCCAAGGTGTATTGAAAATTGCTTTGATATTCACCCTACTAGAATCAATTCCGGCTCGGATGGTTACTTCTTATAATATATTAATAATATCTTCTGCTGGAGATTGTTCAGTAGTCCTGTGTTTGACAGCATGCTCTAAGTCACCTGCACATTTTCTCAGAATTTTTCTTTGGATCATAAATTCTGACATGTCAGGATAAAATGCTGTTAAACTGTCCTTTTGTTGGCAAAACCATGGTAAGGCTTTGTCTTTATCAGCATTAAATTTGGCAGATTAAAAGGCTGTTTCCACTTTAAACCTCTAATAATCATTGGCCCATTTGTTGTTAATTTGGGTTTCCACCAAGTCCAACTTTGGTGTCCATGTGCTTGTCTTAATTTGATATACC
The DNA here is from genome assembly GCA_023105745.1 of Austropuccinia psidii. Taxonomy (NCBI): domain Eukaryota; kingdom Fungi; phylum Basidiomycota; class Pucciniomycetes; order Pucciniales; family Sphaerophragmiaceae; genus Austropuccinia; species Austropuccinia psidii. The sequence continues at coordinate 24,523,684 of JALGQZ010000004.1, read as the reverse complement.
ATCTGTGGGCTGATCTCGTAAAGAAGGTGTTAAATCTTGTTGTTACCAATCTGTCTGGTAATTCAAAATTTCCTTTAATTATTTCAATACCTCTGATTAATGCCATATCATCATATTCTCCTTCACCACTGCAGTGAGGCCATTATTTAAGTTTTGGTACTTTCAAAAGTGCTTGGCCCATTGATGGTTCCAAGTTATGAAAAGAAGTAAAAAATTCATTTTTTAACTGTGAATTTTCAGCATCCTATACTTGTGGATTGGGAATTCCTGTACCCTCATTTTATTCGGAGATGTAGACATTCTTGGTAAGGTGTTTAGTATCTGTTCAATTTCATTCATTTTACTGTTGCTACACCTTTGGGAATTGCAGAATTCATGTTGGAAGGCTTGTATTAAATCCATTACTTCAATTTTATACATGTCTTCTTTATGTGTCATTTCTTGCCATAACTCTGTTTGTCTTGTATTATCAGCAGTGAGCTGATTCAATTTCATTGTTAATTTGGATATTTCTTCCTGTGAAGCATCAAAACACTTTTTCAAGGAAATTGTAAATGTCTTTACTTCAGTAAATGAATTTTAAATTTCATCAAGGACTTTTTTTTTATCTGTCTTGATAATATTTATGGCTTGTTTAATTCTTGTTTCAATTATGTCATCAATATTGAATTTAGAATGTTTTTCTGTTAATTCTTTGATAATGGCAGATTGTTCATTTATCTTATTGCCAAAAGAATTATCATTATTAGGAGTTATCATTGTTCTTAAACCTTTCTCAAAACACATAAGTGTTTCATTTATTTGGCTCAGACTTAAGTTGTTTATTATAAGATTGTTACAAATGGATGAGTTTTTATGTCATTTATAGCTTCATACAACTCTGAGATAGCATCAAAAATGTCAGAAATCATTTCTGATATTTTAACATGGCTTCCTCCTTTTTCTGTGATTCCATCATTGTTCTGGCTATCTGAAATTAATTTTCCATGGCATCCTTCTGAATCTTTGGGATTCTGTAACCCTGGCTGTAGGTTTTTGTGGCTGGTGCCTTTCCTTTTCCCTTGTTCTGAGCTTGTGGCTGCTTTTTCATGTTGGAATTGCTGCTGCTGGCTACTGGGGCTGTTTTTGGCACTTGCTTGGGTGGTGGAGGGTTGTTTTTCCTCCATTCTGCTGTTAAAAGAACCATGTTCTTTCTTTCCACCAATGGATGCCATCCATTGAGTAACTTGCAAGTGTTGGGATGGCCCAGGAATTTTCTCACAGTCAGGTAAGAATTCATGCAGTTTTTCCACAGATCTGCAAGGATCTGATACTCTTTGTGCTGCAATGCATTGTTGTAAGCCTCCTGGCTGGCTTTGTATATGTCCACTGAGGCTTCTTGTGGTGGTTTCAGCTCTGTTTGAAGGTAAAACAGTATTATCAGCTTCAGGATGACATAATCTATTAATTTGGAAGTCATCAACTGACCCTTGTTCTTCTGTAACTGATTGGCTTCTGCCATAATCACGTCTTTTACCTTTTTGGGAGCTGCTTGAGGGGTTATAGCTGGCTCCTGATGTGGTTGAAGGCATATTTTATGATTAAAAAGTTTAAAATAGTAATTTTACGTCAAAAAGCTGACTATTGGACAAATTCTTTGCCTTCTGAAGGGTATGACTTATATCCAAGTTAATTCATTTAGAAGAAATTGGTTCAGGTTGATTATTCTAAGTTATAGTAATTGTACTATTATGGTCAGAATTAGCAGTACTTTCAGGAATGACACTTGTTACTGTTAAGGCTGTTTCAATATTTTCTTGTCTTATCACATTGTCAGACACTAAAGTTAATGAAAAAGCCAATTAATTAAGTAAAAAAAAGGATTTTTTCAAGAGAGAAATGAGAAAAATAAAGCTTTACTTATAATAAGAAAAATTATCTTTTTTATGGATTTTTTTGAATTATAAGTATTTTTTATATGTTTTTGAATTTTTCACTATAAGAAAAAAGATTTAAAAAGAGTAAAAAATTATGTCACAGGTAAAATATCATGGCTGTGCCCCCAAATGTAAGGTGTGGATATGAAACTTTCATCAAGAATCAAGTACTCTTCCTGTCCTCAAAATTTGTATAAGGTAAAATATGATTAAGAAATAGTATGAAATAGTAATTTTGAGATAAAACACACCAATTCTATTGTTTTTAAATTTCTAAGTATAAAACAATAATATTATACAGATTTATTGTTTTACCAACAATAAAAATTTATTTAAAAATACTCTATAAGATATATTCAAGGCTACAAAAGAAATTTCTTCAAGAGCGATTTCAATTGGAATTAATTGAGCAAAGAACTGCAAGCAAGTAATCAAATCAAATAGTCTTTAAAAGATAGTTAAAGAGAAAACATGCTCAAAAGTGACCAGAGTGAATTTGGAAACAAAGTGACAAAGGTAACAGTGATGAAAGATGCTTTAATTCACTTATGGGGTGGTTCAAGGGGTAAACATGATGATAAGAGTTACAAAAAATGATTATAATGATTTTTTCAAGTGGTTAAAGGGTTTAAAATTATATGTTGAGGGCTGTTGAAATCTTTTATTGATTGGTTTAACAGTGTTTAAACTAATTATAAAAGGAAAAGATTCTAACATGAAGAGAAAAGTGGGGCAAAGAAGAAATTCTCTTATAGCCATCAATTTTCTTATTCCAAAGTAAAATCTACTCTTTTCAGTCATGGAAAACACTTTGACAACAGAAAAGCCACTCATGGCATCATTGAACCCTGATTTAGACCAAAAAGGGCTGTTTTTAGCCATTTTAGACCCTTAAATCAGCCATTATTATATTAATTCCTGGTCTAGAGCCTTCAAAACACATCAGAATGTGTGTAAGAGACGTAGAAACCAGTTAAAACTGTTTTTACTAAGGTTGTTTTAACTGAAGGGTAGTTTTACCCTCTTGGCAACAGCTCAAATTGCCCTGGTTGGTATCAAAAATTCATCATCAATTGAGTCACAGACCCTGTGACTCAATTCTAGGCCAAAAGTGATGAACTTTTGGATGTATTTTGACATCCCACACCTGTCAGAAAGGATTTTGGGGGTCTGGCTCCCCCTTGGAGCTAGAGTACCTTTCCCCCCCCCCAGAACTAATCTTTCCAATTTATTTTTTCTTTAATTCCTCATCAGGTAATACACTTGTAATTTACACATATAATTAAATTGAGTTTTTACAGTACACAACTGTAATAATTGATACGTAATATGTAAATTAAAGTCCACTTATGTAATACACACGCATATTTTGACATTTCAATTGAAAATACTTCAATTCCTCATAGCTTCTAAACTACACACAACACCTCAATTTTAATACAAAAATTGATGGTTAACACCACATGTGGTGCAAATTAATGTAAGGTTTTGAGGATTTTCAACTTTTGTACACTAAATACTAAAAACTTAAATGAAGCTTATTTAGCATTGAGTTATAGAAATTTTACCCAGAGGTGACCTCACCTACTTTATTGAGGAATCCAATGGTGAAGTAATTCTCTTATGTTTATTTATTGGATGAAAAGTTATAATATATTCTATGTAACATTTTACCAAAAATATTTCAATTTCATTAATTTTATTGAAAATTCATTTTTACTCAATTTTTTCAAGTTAAAATGTATTTTCATAATTTTAAAATTTTAATGTAATTTTTATTTTAAATTATAATCAAATTTTCACTTTTGTATATAAATTTGTCTTTATATTTCAATTTTTATTTTGATAATAAAAATAAATTCATTTTATTTATATTTGTATCTTATTTTGTTATTTGTGGTCTTTTGGGTATATGAACATACCTCTAAGGCTCACATTGATCATTCAAGTTCCTGCAAAGGAATATTTTAATTTCTTTTGCCCTTCAATGTTATTGAATTTAAAGTTGATACCAGGACCAGGTCTTTTATTTTAAAATCTAGTGGTCTGTGACTTTTGTCCCACCTTTCTTTTCCCATTTTTGGTTGCTCATGCCTTGCAAAGACTATGACATCACTGCATCAGCCTCACTTAACCTCCTTCATGAGATTCTGAACTATATATGGTGTTGTATTGATAATCAGGTTGCTTTCTTTAGCCCACATCCCAAAATCAAACCCATAATTTTTTACAGCAAACCACATATTAAGTCATTCCCAAGATGCTAGTTTTGGCCTATGGGATCCTCAGTGATGATCTTAAAAATATTAGTATATTTAAAGCAGTAAATTTCCACATAGACTTTTGATCAGAGATTGCAGCCAAAGCTTGTAGATGCTTCTCAATACTATGCTATGACAGGTAGTTTTGGTCTTTTGATCTCAGTCTTGAAGTAATAAGCAGAGTGCGAATTTCACAACCATCTTCAAATTTGAAGAGTGATCCTCTGAAAATAAAATTAACGCACTTATTACTGTTAGAAAAAGGTCTAACAGAGACATGTAAAGAAAAATGGGAACTTATAATCATCTGTGCTGTTGATGGGTCCTTTCCTTTGTGATTAGATATTATGTTTATGTTAGAATTTTGTTGAATCTAACTCAAATTTACCTATCATCAGCCAGCTCATGGCGACCCATTGACATCAGAAATCATGGCCATGCTGGGTAAAAGTTGGTTCATGGAATCCTCCCGATGAACCCCCTTAATAAGTTCAAGCTGATCAATACAAACTTGCCTAATGCAGTTTAGTTGGCCTGGGAATTAATTGTCGGATAGGAATATTTGGTTTTATTTGGTTGTTGCACATTGATCTCACCGATGATACTCACTGACAAGCCTGCGCTGCCATGTGTGAGCCACATGCAGTCATACCTCAATGCAAGTCCAGCCTGGTGCAATCGCCAATTGTCCCTTGGATGGCTTATCGCCTCAGTCGCCGTACGACTTGGTTATATTTTGGCAGCATACGAAATTGAAAGGCTGAGAGTCGTTAAGTCACTGCTTTTCTTAACCTTGTCTCGCTGAATACATGAAGTACTATCTATGGGAAATAAATAAAATCATTCAACCTTTTCCTTTTGACCAAATGAGCCCAAATGTCTCCGAATGGCTTCAAATTCGAGACTTTTTTTCAAAAAAAAAGAAGGACGATCAGCTTTTTGATTTAATTACTGTACTGTAATGTAAAATTAAGAAATATTTTCAAAATTGAAATTGATGCGAATTTGGTATTGTATGCCAAAGTTAATCATTAATTTGTTGTAAAGGATAACAAAAAGGTAAATTTTAGCTTTGAAATTAAAGGAAGAAAGAATTTAATCAAACTGAGTAAGATAAAAATAAAAATATGTGTGTTATCGTTTAAAATGACGAATTCAACCTTGTTGGACTTTATTTGTTAAGACCAACTCCAAAAAAAAATGAAGATAGAATTTGTAAATTAGTACAGTACACAACCAAAAACTTTTCATTAAAGAGTATTTTGGTAATTATCACAAAGCAGATAGTACAGTTTATGTAGGAAGAAGCCTACTACAGGTCCTTTTTTAGAAGTTCCTACTTTGCTTGATCAGCTAAGACGATCAAGGTGGACATCGCGTCATTAAATCTACGAGAACAACATACCTGAAGACTAAATGAAAACTAATCAACTGAACATTGACAAAGTAATAGAACATAACTCTCAAGTTTGGGCTTATCCTGTAGTTGGATTGATTGATGAGGATATCAGATAATTCATATTCTCAGAATCTTTAGCTTGCAAGAACCTTTAGATTCTATATAGTTGCGTCATGACCCTGTTTATGTCTATCGCGCACCCGAAGATGGCGAGCTTTTTGACGGTGCTTCATCGCCTTTTGCGAGAGCTTTGATATCAAGGAAGGAGAAAGAACCGTCAAATGAAATTCGAGGGTATGCAAATGATGTGGTCCCACTGAAAATTTTGACAATACCCTTGCGAATAGTTAGCTGAAGAGTCGAAATACAGCGGGTATGACACAATTTCCCAAATCTATCTATACCTGTTTGACTTGAAGAATGCCTATATCTAGGCAAATCTAGCCACGTAGCGTTTTAAATCGAGCACGTCTTGTATTTTGTGGGACCTCATGCTTTCTCACCCATTCTCCACCCATTTCTTAACTTAATTGAGACCCCTGGAAAGAATTTTAGTATTTAAGAGCTCATTCGAGTCGTATGCATGTCGTTGTCGTGGGATCGTCTTTTGGATCTCATGCGCTCAGGAAACCTCATGATGAGCTTGTTTGGTCACACTACGAGGTAGCAGTCCAAGATCGACAAGTTCTTTTGATCTCTTTTGTTTTTGGCCAAAAGGGCCGTTCTCTGAGTGATAACTTGAAAAAGCTACTGTAAATCTTCCCAGTTACTTAAAAACTTATTCCTAGCCTCATTTCGATTTAAAAATTATATATACTTTTTGAACTCGACGATTATATATATATATATATATCAATAAAATAACTATTACTTTTCTTGAAAAAAGCACTTTTTTAATTTTTATAAAAATGGCTTTGAGATTTAATTCAATTTCAAATTTAATTATTTTAATCAAAGTTTTATTTTTTTTAAATTTTACTCAATTAACTCCATTAAAAATTTTATCTAACAATAATAATAACAATAATAAGCTTATCGAAAGTAGGAATTTTCAGCAAAATCCAAAATTGAATAAATATGAGTTAGGTACGTTTATTTCATTTTTATTTTTTAAAAAAAATATTTGATAACTTTTTTTAACTGGAATAAAATTTTATCTTCTTTATCATATTCAAATCTTTTTTTTTGTAAATTAATTTAAATTCAAAATTCAAAATCTTCAATATAATATAGACTTTCTTCCATTTCATCCTTGAATTAATAAAACCAATTTCAATTTTTTTGAAAAAAATAAAAACACAAATTAACTAACTCGAAGTAAGTACTTTTTTTGAAAAAGAAATTCAAATCATTGTGAGCTTTATCCTTTCATTAATTAATCTCAATAAATTCCTTCCATTTTTTTCCTCACTTTTTTCTTGATAATAAAGTTCAGTTGGAGGCATTTAATTTGTTTACTTATTCACTTTCAATCGTTGATAAATAAAAGTCAACATTGAACTCCCATTGTCTATTTCATTTCATGTTTGTAAAAGAGAACACTTGTGGTTTGATACGGTAAATAAAGAACGGGTGACCATGCTTCACATAACATTTGACGATCATGCTGCTGAGGGTTTCGTTAAGCCAGAGACTCATGGGCGACCATGGAAGGCAGCCTGAGCGGAGCAGAAGCAGGGGTTTAGTGATGACTACAAGGATTCTGCAGTCGCTGCGGTTGAAGACGCCCAGTTGTCGCGGGCAATTCGGCATTTGCCAGGTGACGCTGCAGACCGCAACGCATGCGAAAAGCTTTCGCTATGAGCTGTGATGATAGCGAGAGTTAGTTTCGATCTAACGACCTCTGGGTCACACGTTGAAATCATATGGGCCCAGCGCGCTACCAGCTGCGCCATCTCGCTTGGAGAGGCGATGCAATCGCGTAATAGGTGTACACAACTACCGTTCATGCAATCAAAGGCAAGTTCCGCCGGTTGGGTACTACGCAAATTGTCTTTTAACGTATTGTTTGAAATGAGGTGTTAGATTAAAAGATAAAAGTAAAAAATAATAATAATAATTGAGATACTGAAATAAATCGCAATTTCCCAAGAATGAATAATATATCATATTACCTGCAACAGTTCAAACTTTTGAAAAAGAATATTATTTTTTGGGGGGGGGGAGTTTAACAAAAAAAACTTATACAAAACCAACCATCAATAAAGTCCATTCTTTGTTTTCTTCTAATAATTGATTCCCTTCTTCATAATCACCATGAAGAAAAATCTATCCCCGCCAGCAGGGGTAGCATGTCCAACCTGCTTTCAATCTGGCTTTAAACCTTGCCTCTAACCTTGAAATATTTTTGCAGATACTTTCAGCCACTGGTTTGGTTATTGAAAATTTTACTCAATTGAAATAGAATACTCTGTATCTTCCATGATATTTTTTTCTTTACTCATACATTACATATAAACCAATGGCCAACATAGACAATTAATGAATGAACCCTACCCTCACCAGGGAAAGACACTTATTTCACAAGATTCTGTGAAGTTACTTCAAGGGGATTCCATTCTTGCTTATGATTAAAATGACACAGCCATTTCCAAAGCTCCAATTATTGCAGAAACTTATCCATACACTTCTTTTGGAGCATAAGCTTTGACTTATCAAAAAAACTTTACAGCAGAAATAATTCACAGCCAAATAATCAGCTCTGCAGTCTCTTCCTTTTCCTTAGAAATAATCCAAATTCCCTTGAAGAGAGATCTCCAAAGGCTTGAATATCTTTTAAAGAATACCAATAATAGTTTTTATTTTCTATTTTTGTACCAGCTTCACTTTCAAATATTCAAAACCAAATTTAGAATTATTTTTTTGGGAATATTTAAAAAAATCATTACATGAACACTTTCATTTATAAATATAATTAAATTAACTTGTTTCTCATGTATTGATTCTAAACCATTTTGGGACTTTGGTAAAAACCCATTGGCCCTTAAGTATTTTTGCCATAAATTATTAAATACACATAAAAACTACTATGGGCCCCTTGTTAATGAGATAAATGGAATTCTTATTCCATAAATGGTTCTGTGAATGCAATTTATGGTATGGTTAATTCCCTTCATGCCATTAATTTTCTTTATGCATTGTTGATTCCATTGATTTCATTTATATCATTGATGATACCATTCATGTGACTTATGGAATTGTTGATGCCATTCATGCCATTTATTGCATTTTTAATGCAATTCATGTGATTTATGGCAACGTAACAATCATTAAATGCAAGAAGTTTCACAAAAATATGGGCTTATTGTTTTTGACTCTTAAGATTGAATCCTTCATTTTTTAAAAATAATGAGGAAATTCAGAATTGGGCAGTTTTTTCAAAGAAATTCTCAGAGAAATTTTCCAAAAAAAATACTAAAAAACACAATGCAATAAATATGGGTAAACAAAATTGACCAATTCCTCAAAACATTTCATTTCCTGAGGATTTTTTTTTAAAAAAAGATGTCACTTACATGTTTTTAAAGAAAATTATGTGTTGTCTTATCTTCTCATTCACAAGCATAAATATTCTATGAAAAAATTTAGATAATCATGTTATATATAGCTCAGATAATAGCAAATGTTTAATATTATCATTCAATGATATTAGACTAGACTAGATTAGAGTATGGTCATTGTCATCAAAAATTCAAAATGAAAAATTTGGCCATACAGCATTGCAAAGAAATACACCTAACCAAAATTCAGGTTGCTACTATGCAAACCAAATTACATAAAAATAAATGTTCTTCCCCATCATAATCTTTCAAAAAGAGGCAATCAATTTGAAATATCTGTGTTAATTATTGATTTCAAAAATATAATTTGAACAGAAAGGATTATTTATTTCAAAAATATAGTTGTGAGTTTTTGACAGCAAATTATTATATCACTTAAACTGTAATTAAAACAATTACTAAATAATAAAGCTCTGATTCATAGAATCAATCTAAAATCACTAATAAAATAAGAAATGATATTTTAATTATCATAAATTTTGGATTGATTAAATTTTTTGTGATATTATTGCAAGAGAAAACAATTTAACAAGTAAAAATAAATAATGGACTTATTGAAGATTATCATACCAAGCATGCATACTTTCATAAATCCCATTATTTAGCCAAGACATATTTTCCTTCACAGAATCATATGAAAGTGATGTGTGTTTGCTTATAATCAAGTTCCCAGCTTCAGAAAGTACATCTTCACTAGGTGCTGAGGTTGTAGGTATTCCAAGGTAATTGTAAGATGTGGCTATGAAACTGATTATAATATTACTATTAATCAACAGTACTATGTCTATTCTTATGAAATATAATAATAAAATATTATTATAACCACAATTAAATAATTAGAGAATTATTTATTTCACGTGTTAAACACTACTAATGATTTTAACAGTGAGCACTAATTGTCTACAAGAATCAATTACAAGAAGATTTTAATAATAAAAATTCTTTTATTAAAATAATAAAATTATTTCAATATATAATTATCTTTTGAAAAAATAATTATACATATGATTATTGAAGAAAACTAATTATTTAAAGAAAAACTTTAAGAATTAAGGATAAATCACTCACTAATATTCCAAAGAGCTTATTATAAGATAAGACAGAGAGATTTGACGTAGAATTGTGGATTTAAGGGATCAAAATGTATTTATAACAGTATTACAACAATATATAGTTGGATTCTATGATTCAACGTCTTTCTGATTGATTCTGAAAGAATTAAAACACTTCAGAGTAGCTTTAACTAATACTTACTTGTTGGTAACAATGATTTAAATGATAATGATCCGGAAAAAACAGCAAGAGGAGGCCTCTTTTAAGTCAACAAAAGCTCACAGAGGCGTGCAATGGAGCAAACCGAAAAGCCAGTGAGTGAGAAAACAATAAACCCTTTTGGATTATTGATTGCATCATCTGTTGTCACGTAAGATTATCATAATTACTTAATTGATGCTTTTACGTGACTACCAACCCCAATATGGTTAAGAATGAAAGGAGTAACTTCTGTAAATCTTCTGTTATTCCAAAATGATCATTGATGTATAAAAGGTATCAATGTTATTGGCAATTTCATCACAGGTTGTAATTACTGTGAATTTTTGAAGATTCAGTGTTTCATGTGGAATAGTCACAAATGGACTGTAAGTAAAGCTTTGAATTTTACTAGTAAAAATGTAATTCTTTTTTGTTGTACCATGGATAATACAGTTCTCCATTGTTCCTGAAAGTTTCAGAGAGATTAATTAAGAATTGTATTTTTAATGAATTTCTGAAGTTTTTACCTCATTTCTACGTAGAATTTCAAATATCAGTGTTTAACTGGTTGCTATGAGGTAAATCAATGGCTACAAGTCCAAAAAGGGTTTTAATCACTCTTTTGGGGTTTATCCATGGAAAATCATTAAGAATTGACATGGTTACAGGAGTCTAAGTAGCTCTTTACCTCCTTGGCACGTCAAAATAGCAGGTTATTTGCTATTTTCTTAAGATTTACTGTAGTTGTAACATGGTAACCAAGTTCCCAAAAGGTTTTAGTTTACCAATTAGGCCAAGATCAGCCATGGATCCAAGCTTTGGAGCTGTCCACACCTCTGAGGCCTCAGAAGTTGGGTACTCTGGCTCTCTTTGATGTATTTTGTCCCCCTTGCCTATTTTTCATGTCAAAATAGAAAATTAAGCTTCAAGATATCCACTATGGGTGTACCAAAAGTCCATGTAAGAATACCATGATATTAAGTTCCCAAAACATGCATAACACTATTCTTAGTGTATATGTAACATGGGATTTCTCAAATTCCCATTATTTTGGTGTGAAATTAAGAAAAACAAAAATTTTCACAGATCTTTTATGTGGTATTGAAGTATTTTCCATATTACCACCTCAAAGAGTTAATTTGAGCTTATTCACTCTATGGAGCTACCCTAGGTGAATTTTTGTGTAGAATCCAAATATGGCCTTAAATCCATGGATTTACGTACTCAATAAAAAGTTATTAATCTTTTCTGAAATCAAAAATGATGAATTTTGGATATATGCCTGACTTATGAGTTATGCATAATTCAAAATTCATTTTTAAGATAATTGTGGCCTATTTGGGTATGTAAAATATAACTCAAGGCTCACAGTAATCTCTTGCAATTTTGGATAATATTGGAAACCTATTTTTGTGGCTCTTCCACCATTCAAGAATGGATATTGAATAGTTTGGTGAATAAGTATGTAAAGAGTCAAGAATCTCATTAGTTTTATTTTTTCATTTGGACATTATTTCTTAAAAAGTATGCAATTGATTTAGATTAGTGGAAGCTGTTTCAGAAACTTGAGCTTCTTGTGAAAGGTTGATTGCATATTCTACTTCTTTGAGATGTTTGAAAGCTTCATCCTTATATCTTATTGAATTGGTATCACTTTTTCTGTAAGGTGTGAATATGAAACTTTGATTGAAAATCAAGTACTTTTCCTGTCCTCAAAATTTGTATAAGGTAAAATTGATTAAAAATAGTTTGAAATAAGATTTTCAAGAAAAAAAAGCCAATTTTATTCTTCCTAACTTTATAAGTATAAAAGAAGAATATTATAAAGATTTATTGTTTTACCAACAATAAAAATTTATCCAAAAATATTCTACAAGAGATATTTAAAGCTACAAAAGAAATTTCTTCAAGAGCAATTTCAATTGGAATTAATCAAGAAAAGAACTGCAGGAAATTAACATAAGAGCAGAGTCTTTAAGTATATTACTAAAGATTAAACATGCCCAAAAGGGACCAGAGTGAATTTGGAAACAAAGTGACAAAGTTAACAGTGATGAAAGATGCTTTAATTCACTTATGGGGTGGTTCAAGGGTAAAAATGATACAAACAATTATTATAATGTTTTTTTTCATGTGGCTAAAAGGTTCAAAATGATATGAAAAGGGCTGTGGGAATCTTTTATTGATTGGTTTAACAGTGTTTAAACTAATTTTAAAAGGAAAAGATTCTAACATGAAGGGAAAAGTGGGGCAAAGAAGACATTCTTTCATAGCCATCAATTCTCTTACTCCAAAAGTAAAATTTTCACTTGTCAGTCGTGGAAAACACTCTGACAACAGAAAACCCAATTATGGCATCATTGAACCCTTGTTTAGACCAAAAAAAGGCTGGTTTTAGCCATTGCTATAGTAATACCTGGTTTGAAGCCTTCACAACATGTCAGAATGTGTGTAAGAGACTTAAAAACAAGTTAAAGCTGTTTTTACAATGTTTTTTTCATGTTGAGGGTAGTTTTACCCTCTTGGAAACAGTTAAAACTACCCTGGTTGGTATCAAAACCTCATCATCAATTGAGACACAGACCCTGTGACTCAATTCCAGGACAAAAGTGATGAGCTTTTGCGCAGATTTTGACATCTCATGCTTTCAGAAAGGAACTTGGGGGTATGGCTCCCCCTTGGAGCCAAGATTCATTCCCCCCCAGAATCAATCTTTCCAATTTATTTTTTCTTTAATTCCCCATCATGTATCATACTAATAATTCACATCTGTCATTCAATTGAGTTTTTGCAGTATGCAAATGTAGTAATTGACACCTCATATTTAAATTTAATTTCACTTATTTAATACACACGCACATTTTGACATTTCAATTGAAAATACTTCAATTCCTAATAACTTCGAAACTACACACAACACCTCCATTTCAACCAAAAAATTGATGGTTAACACCACATGTGATGTGAATTAAATGAAGGTTTTGAGTATTTTAAACTTTTTTACAGAAAGTACTAAAAAATTGATTTAAGCTTATTTAGAGTTGAGTTACAGAAATTTCACCTGGAGGTGACCCCACCTTTTTTTTATGAGGAGTCCAATGGTGAAATAATTTATATATATATTTGTTGGATGAAAAGTCATGATAATTTTGTGTAACTTTTTTCCAAAAATATTTCAATTTTGGTATTTTTGTTGAAGATTGATTTTTACTTAATTGTTTCAAGTAAAAATGTGTTTTCACAACTTTAAATTTCAATGTAATTTTATTTTTGAATTATAATAAAATTTTCATTTTTGTGTAAAAATTTCTATTTATATTTCAATTTTTTGATTTGATAATATAAGTAAATCTATTTTATTTAGAATTGTATCTTGCTTTATTATTTGTGGTCTTTTGGGTATCTGAAAATACCTCTAAGGCTCCCAGTTTCTTTCATCTTCTTGCAACAAATCATGCTGAGTAAACCATGTAAGCTTGAATTGTGGGTCAAGAATCAAGCAAATAGCACAGGAATTTGATCTAATGTTGTAATAACTTTCAAGCTTTGAATATGCTTGATCAGCTGAAACAAATAGTAGGGATTATCTTGAGACTTCCTTTTTGGTTTTGTGGCATCTTTCAAGAAAAAGTTGATACCAAGACATTACTAACCCAAGTGAAGGATGAGAATCACCTTGAACTTCATTGGTTTCAGTGGAGAATACCTTTAGAAATTCTAATATTTGTTGAAAAAAAAGTCCAGTAATCTTCCAAAATTACATCCTGGATAGCTATAAAGGAATGAAATGAGATTTATATTGCAGGAAGATAATCAAGTAGGGAGACGTACAAGGCATAGATCATGATTAATATCAGCTTTTTCAATTGTATGGGAAATGATTTTCTGTTTTTTAATACTAAGAATTTTTTTCTTGAGCTGTTGAAGTGATTTGTTTTTCATTTTGATGTATGAGACTTATTTTACTCATAAATAAAGTCTTAAAAAGAGCTCTTCTGCTTCAATTCTGAACAAAGAATTGAATATGATGATTTTCATCTAGTGGAATTTCCAGCCATTGGCCATATTGGTGGCTCTTTATTTTTTTCACAAATTCATTTGAAGTGTTCCCATGAGGTGTTTTATCAACATATTAAATGAACCACCTTCTTAAGCTTATCAATTGAGCCATCAAGCTCCTTTAAAGCATCCTTTTAAGCTAAATTAAGAATATGTGCAAAAAATCCAATGTTTGAGTCAAAAACTTTCAGAAAATGATTTTGAACAGCAAGTTTCATAAATGTTTTATTTTATGAAGCATTATCTGGTGTTATGGCCATGATTTGATTACCAATTGATGAGATATCCAAACTGTAAAAATCATTTAAAAAATTGGATAAATAAATTTCAGTGTCTGAGGATGAATCAGTTGAGGTATTTATTTTAATTGCATCAAGCTTTGATCCCCTTGGCTCTTGAGAGTGTTCAACATAGAATTCATTAAGCATATCCACAATTTTTGCATATATGTTTTCCCAGTATGACCTTCAGTGAACTTGGAAAATCCAATGGTTGCGGGGAATTGTTTCCAATTGGTTAATATGTAATGAGCTGTTAGAGTAATATATGACATTCCACCTGGACCAGACCAAATTTCGGTAGAAAATGGGAGCCGTGGTGCTTGTGAATTGATAAAGCTAATTATATGTTCTTTATCATTCAGAAAATTTTCCATGATTTGTTTGGAAATGGTTGTTTTGGAAATTAAGTAAATGTCCTTGTTGAGACTACAAATAAGCTTTTGAAATGACTTGGATTCAACTAAAGCATATTATTGTTGATCTTGAATTATGAAGCTGACTAGATGATCAGTGAAATGATTATGTAAGTGGACATTCATATATACTTTTTATTATTCTTCCATGGGTATTCAATAAATTACTTTTTCCTTTAGTGTTCTTTTCTGCAATTGCTTGAGCCCATATTTCCTTATGAAATGCTTTCAGATGAGAGACCATGTTTTGCTTGGTCCCTTCTGAAGCTCAATTTTCTTTGAGAATTCATCAACTAAGCATAAATGGTATCCATTCTTGCCTTGGGAAAAATAACATTGTGTGATTTGACTTTGGTTTAATTTGGAGTTTCAAGAGTGAATTTTTGGGAAAGACAGTGAAATTTGACTGGTGGATTCATTGGGCTTTATTAGGGAGCTGATTTGACTCATATTAAGTATTTTTAAAGATGGTTTTGTTGAAATTAATATTAATTTGAAGACAGGGAATAGAAAAACAGATTGATTGTGTCCAAGCCAAGTAAAATAATTAGGTTTAGAAGGTATTGAATCTGAAAATTTATGAATTATGCACCAATTTGCATGAAATTTAGTATAACTGATTGACAAATCACTATTACAATGGAATATTTTAACAATAACTCATTGATTTTTTATTATTTATTGTTTGATTACTTATTATTTACTTATTCATTGTTAAAAATAAAGCATAAAGTCCAGAAAGAAAGAATGAAGCTTAAATAAAAGAACATAAATATAAAATAATAATAAGCTTAAGTCCAAAATAAGCATAATAATAATAATTGATTTGATTATGGAATTTCCCTCACAATAATAGTGATTTTTATAAGATAATTCTGACATATATATAAAGCTAAATATTAAAATGCAAAAAATATAATATAATAACAAGAAAATAGTAATAAAGGAAACAATGAATTGAGAATTAAATACCAATAAAATCACTGTACAATGGAATTAAATTTAAATCAAAATGAAAGACACAATCAAATCCTAAATAGAAATAAGAAAAAATATCAAAAAATATAATTGAATAAATTTACAATAAAAATATAAGCAAAAGAAAAAGAAAATCAAAAAAAGATGAGATAGATATATCATAAATTTTCAAAATAATATAGAATTAAAATTAAATTAAAAATTATCCCACCAAAAAAATGACTCAAATATCAAGTACTAAAACAATTAATAGATTCAAACAACATAAATCCAATAAATACTCAATTATAAGAAGAAAAATTTTCATAATACAATAATGAATTATTTGTATCATTTCCATTATGTTTATTATGGTTTTTTATTTTTTATTTTTTATTTCTTTATTTATTATTATTGAAGGGTATACAGTTTATTCATATTCCTATGATTACTTATTCATTGCACTTATCAATTCCAAATGATAGATGAATTTGAATACAGCTTATTGATGGAGAACTATTATAATCAAATAATTCAATAATGATTCATCATCAGTTTATTAATTATATTTTATTTATTTAGTGTTCATTTATTATTTACTTATTTAATTATTAGTTCCTCCTTTTTTTGGTTTTTTATTTTTTATTATTCATTTTTATTATTCATTTTTTATTATTTTTGGATTAATTTGTTATCTCATTTTATTATTTATTTATATTTGTATTGGTTGGTTTTCATTTTATAGTAATTTTTTGTGATTTATTTATTATATATTATTTTTGGATTAAATATTTCTTATTCAATTTGATTATTGATTTATATTTTTATAATAACTTATTTTTTGAATCTAATACTTATAAGTAAATCATGAATTTGAATATAGCAAATTTCATTTATTTAGTTACTAATTATTTATAAATTTATTATTATAGTTCATTCAGAATAATTTAAATTACAAAACAAAATTCCAAAATAATTGATATTGAATAAAATTTACTAAGATCTGTGAAAATTAGTTAAACTTAATTAAAAATCGAAATATTCATTAAGCATTTTCTAAAAATCAATCAATCCTAATTAAGATTATACTTAATAAAAAAGCATACAGTTCAATCAAATAAGATAAAAAAATTAAAAAAATCAAAAATCATCAAAATTAATTTGAATTTAATGAAATTAAAACTGATGAAAAGTAATTATAACTAGTTGGAACTGGTTAAACTTAATGACAATGTATTTTTTAGCTTTTATCATTTATTTATTTTTTACTTTTTAGTTTTGTTTATTATTTGTTCATTTTTAATCTTTATTGGTTAATTTTTTGTTTTTGGCTTTCCATATTTATTTATTATCTATAATATATTATTAATTTTTATTTCAAGCTCTTTGTTATTACCCATTACTTTATTATCTCTTCATTCTTAATGTATTATTTATCTATTTTCAATCAATTATCTTTTAATTTATCATATATTATATATTTATATAATTTCAAATGATTATTTTTTATTTAAAAGTTCAAACAAGTAAAATAAAAAAATTCAGAAAAATCAAAAATCATCAAAATTAATTTGAATTTAATGAAATTGAAACTGATGAAAAATAATTATAACTAATTCAAAACTGGTTAAACTTAATGAAAATGTAGTTTTTAGCTTTTATCATTTATTTATTTCTTACTTTTTAGTTTTTTTATTATTTGTTGATTTTTAATCTTTATTGGTTAATTTTCTATTTTTGGTTTTCCATATTTATTTATTTTTTATGATATATGATCTATTTGTATTTCAAAATATTTGTTATTACTAATTAATTTGTTATCTCTCCATTCTAAATGTATTATTTATCCATTTTTAATTAATTATCTCATTAATTTATTATATATTATATATTTATATAATTTCAAATGTTTATTCTTTATTTATTACAGTTTTTAATTTTTTATTGAATATGAGTTATCAATTTAAGATTTGTTTATTGAATTTTTTAATCCTTATTTGTTTATTAGCCAAATTCTCATTATTTGTTGATTCTTTATTTCTTTATGTCTTATAATAAATAAATCAATTTTTAGTGGTGATTCACAAAAATACGGCAGCAATTCCACCAAAGCTAACATTTATAAAGAAATACAAAAATCAGTCATGGTGTAGGCCCCCATCATGACTTGACAAAAATAAAAAGTAATATGTTTATTAAAAGCAAATAAAAAATGTCTTTTTTTAAGATTTTGACTTCATCTAATGCTATAGTGGTGTTTCACTCTTTATTGTGCCAGGAACTTTCAAAAGAGGCACCAGCCCTATTGGACTGGACAGCTCCTCTTTTGTGGATCCATTGACCCAAGCCCTCAATTTATCAGTCACCACCTGGTGTTACAGCCGCAAGCCATCTCTATGCATGTGCACCCACATAGAGAGGAAAAGCATTAAGCAACACCCTGCTTTGACCAAGTCCACTGGGGGCTTCCAGAATTTTTGACCAGCTGATGTTTGAGGACAAGAGTGAAGGCAATCACCTAAAATAAAAATATAAAGAAACAGATTAAGTGAGTTGGCTGTTATAACTTAAAGAAAAAAGGTTCAATGGACATTGAAAAGATAACCATTAATAAATTCACTGGAAAGAAAGATCCACAGTATTTCAGTAAAATCAAAATTATTTGAAAATGTTTATCAACAAAGACTTGCCTTGGTTTTTGCAAATGTGCTTAAGCAAATGCTCACGACAAGCAAAATACCATGCTCTACGACCCATGATACAAGAAGAATTTCTGTGAGTGGAGGGCAAGTCACTTATCCGTCTGGAAGCTCGATAGAAATATTTTTTCAGGTTTTGAGTATCATTAGAGTGATGAGACTTGGGTGCATTATGATGAGAGCAATTGGCACATTCTCTGAACTTGTTGAGTGCGCCGCCAGTTGCTGATTTGAGGCTATGTGAGTCAAATTTCTCTTGACTGAGTTGTGCAGCACAATTTTTTCTATGTTGGTCTGATTATTCTTGAGAAACCAAGGACAGCCCAGGTCCATGAGAGGGAGTGTCATCTGGCCTTTGCCAATGATGGAGATAATGAGAGGCAGGGAAACTAGATTAGTGTTGGACCCAAGAAAAGGAAATATTAAACTTAAACACTATCATTTCTCTATGGAAAATAATATCTTCTTGGGAAATCAGTTGAGGACGATATAGACTACCTTCTTCTTCAACTTCCAAAGCCAAGTCCTCATATATTTGGCATAATTTAGGTTTTCCTACCCTTTTTAACACGAATTTAAAAACAAACTTCAGAAACCCGGGACAAACTAGATATAAAAAAACAAAGCTTATGATACCTTGTAAGTTCCACAATTTAGCTTGGAGGCAAAACCAAAACCTTCGAAGTGAAATTGAGCTTTTATGATAATCAGGAGAACAGATATCTGCAAACCTAAGTAATTTAAAAATCAATGAAAAAAGTATCCTGGTGTGTTCTAGCAGGCCAAATGCGCCGCGTACTCTAGGTAAGTCAATGTTAAGGGATCTATGGTGGCTTGGGCAGAGTGGAGTTGAGTTGGTCTCATTTGATAAGGGGTGAATTCCAGGGAAAGGAGCTTTATAAATTATGATGAGTTCTTTACCACCTCTGTCATGTTTGATTGTACAAAATTCTTTCAAATGCCTTGCCAAGTAGGAAACCTGATTGAACTCAAGAGTGGAAATGCAAAGCCTGCATTGACCAATATATAATCCAAGTGGAGAATCAGGTCGAAACTCATATGTGAAATCAGGATTTAGCTAAGAGCAAACGAATTAAATTTTGATTATTTGTCTACCTGGGACTGTAATTAAAAATTTCAGAATAAAAAGATAATAATAGATAAAGTCAATCTGTTTTAAATTGAAAGGACCTTGACTTGAACCAAAAGAGAATCCTATCATTATATCTTTTGCAAACTGGTTTTGATGATGGAATTTTGATGAATTAGCTTCCTTAAATTTAATGAAGCAAGGAGCAAGGAATGATTAAGATAAGACAGAACATGGATGGAACGGATCAAATAAACAAGATTTCTGGATAAAGGTAATGCATCTTACGATCTACCTCATCTAATAAAATAATTGACTATCTTCTTTGAACTTGGATTCATCATACTCTGACAATGACATGGATAGATAGATGGTCAATGAGGAGATTACAAAAAGGAGGTTGGATATAAAATAAAATTGTAGAATCTGAACCCAATGGACTGGATTGAATAAAATGGATTATTGGTTGAACAAAGAAGTTGATTGGATGGATGAGTTGAATGCGAACATGTGACGATGGCTGAATGAGGGTGATGGTGTGATGAGATATAGGAAAAGAGCCCTACAACTGTAAAAAAATTACATCCCTAAAAACTAAAGTTATTACAAAAAAAATTGAATATTCAAAATTAGAAATAATTTGAAATAGATAATTAATGAGAATAAGTGAATATACTTACCCTAATGCAGTGATAAATAATAATGAATGTGCATAAAAAAGCTACACAATAATGCATAATAAAAAAAAATAAAAAAATAAAGAAAACAATGAAGAATTAAATATTAAATATTAAACGAATGATAAATTTATCATTAAAGAAAGGCAAATATTAAAAGTTAAAGATTATTTAAACTTCAAATGAAGAATAAATTGCTCATGAAAAAGAAATAATAAAAGGAATTATTAAAAATGGAAAATGAAAATAGTAAGAATAATTGATAAGCAATAAATAATGAGTAATACATAAAAAAACCACAAATTCAATGAATAATAAATTGTGATAATAAAATGACACAAAGTAGTAATTAAAAATGAATCCTCATCAATACATGAATAATGGATAAATATTATAATATAAAAAATTAAAAAAGAATACAAATCATAAAAAATGATTTATAAAATCTCAGGGATTCACATATAAATATTTAAAAGTGGCTCATGAACAATAGAAAATAATAAATACATAAATAAATAAAACATAAAAATTGCATCAGAAATAATAAAAATAAAGAATTAAATGAGCAATGAATCAACAATAAATCATCAACATTGAAACATAGAAAATCAGCGCAGAAGCAATAATAAGAATAATAGAAATAATCACCATGACAAAATTACCAATTTCAAGTATAAATTACTTATTTCAGTTAATTAAAATCCATTTTGAGAAATAATATGAATCAAATTAAATAAGATTAATAGAATTTCCATCCATTTCAATTTATATAATGAATCCTCATTATAATTAATTCTTTTTTATTATAATCAATAACTATTGATTTTGATTAATTAAGATTGTATATAATAAATAATTATTGAGTTAAATTAATTAAGTCTGAAAATAATAAATTAAAATTGTTATTTATTAATTAAGCTTGATTCTAATCAATTGCTATTTGTTAATTAGTTAATACTGATTAGAATCAATTATCCTTTATTTGAATTATTTTTTATGAAATTTAATTAATTATCATTGTATATAATGAATTTTAAGAATTGAAAATTGTTTATAATTATTAATGATTAATGTAATATCAATTCAAATTAATTCTTAATAATTTTGATCAATTTCAATATAATTTAATTTAATTTAAGATGAACCAAGTATCTTTTTAATTGATCTGTATTAAATTTGATACTATTTAATTCATTTTACTTTTTATTTAGTTTTTATCAATTTTAATCAAGTTGACAACCTTTCCCTTTTTAATTTAGTTTCTTCAATTTATATAGATTTTCCATAAAAAATCGCCAAGAATAATGATAAATACTCACTTAAGAAATTGCAAATATATCATAATAGGAGTTCCTTCTTTATTCATTAATATCAGTGACATTTCAGCATAATTTGCAATTATTACTTCGATTTTTTACATTTTCACTCCTCAAAAGCTGTAACACATGTGAACAGTAGAAATTGTCCCAGATAATGAGAATAAACCACATAGAATTATGAGTTTGATTTCTAGGTGAAATAATAAGAAGCTCTAGACAAATGAGCTTCAGTCATATCAATTATTACTCTCTCCCAAAAGAACACCTTTATCACTAACATTTTTGAGCTTTCCCAATCCCTGATTATACTTGTTATAAGCCAAAGCTAATTTGTTTGCAATATGGCATGATAATGCAAGCCCATTATTTTTTTCAAATCCCTTTTCCAGAAAGGTCCTCAAGGTTTGGTGTCCATGCTCCCTTGTTTTCCAAACTATCTCATAAAACCCATGTACCTTTGAGAAATCTGTTCCACATTTGTAGCTTGGAAACACAAAAAGACCCTCCTTTAACCCCATGTTCTTCTTTGTTTATTACCAAATTAAAACTTTCTAGTTATACTGGCATCCATATTCCATAGGAATACTTTGAGAAATCTTCATCCTTGTGATAATTATTATGAAAGTCCTGAAATGTAAAAGTCATATTGGTTGAAAATTGATAAGACCTGATGGACTCTTGATGTGTCATTTATCCAAAGCTACTAGCCCCAATGGATTCCAATTGTCTATGTAATTCTGCAAAAGACTTGTTTGAAATTAATTGAAACATGTTCCCTACAAATAAATCTATTGATTTTACCTCCTCATTCATTTCATCATATTTGACTCTATTCTATGGGACTTTAAGGTCAATTTTGATGTGGTTGTATCTTCCAAATGCTTCTTTGTCTTGAGGCTTCCTCCATCCATCAGCAATAATTTTACCACCTTGAGTTCCATGACCAGTTATATTCCCATACAAACTAGAGGCCTTCTTCAGCCAATGTTCCACCTTCTGAAATTCTTCAATCAAGTCCAAATTGAATTCAGCTTCAGTGGAGGTGAATGCAACAATGGAAAAAGTATTGTGTTTTGTGGAAGAATAAACAAAAATAAAACTATTTTCACCAAAAATTTTGAAATTACGAAAAGCTAATTGATTTTGACTAGTAAGAAAATCATGGCTAAAAATTATTGTTACTTTAAGATCTCTGACTTTGTGGTAATAATAATATTTTCTCTTTTACATAAAATTATCAATAATATTGCCTCTGGTTTTATTATTTCTTTGGCTATCTTTCAATATCTTTTGAATCAAGTAATCATTTCTATGTGATTCAGAATTATTTCCATTATCCATTGAAATTATTAATGAATTTATGATATAAAAGACCTGAAATTTTTTGATACCTAATGGAATGATAGGTTTAATGATCTTCTGAATAGCAAGAAATGGCTCTATTTATCTTGAAAAGATCATTCATTTGGAAATGATGTGAAAAACTGATTATTTTCGTGAAAAATTGTATTTTCATTAACTAGCACTAATTGGAATAAATTCCATTGAAATTAAATTCATTACCATTATTTGGACTGAATTTGGATTGATTTGAAATAATTTTGATTGAGTTAATTTAAATAAATTTATTTTCGATTAATTCAGATTAGATTTAGTTGAAATTAACTCAATTCAAATTACATACATTTGAATTAATTCAATTCAAATTAAGTGAATTTGATTGAATCAATTAAAATTAAACAAATAAATTCAAATTAATTCATTTCACATTAATATTTATTGAGTTAACTCAAATTAGTTTGATTTCAATGAATTCAATTACAATTCATTTGAATCAATTTAATCAATTCAATTGAAATCAAATTGAATTAATTGAGTTCAATTTTGATTAAATTGAAACTAAATTGAATTATTTCATTAAAATTGAAATCAAATTGAATTACATCAATTTAATTAAAATGAAATTGTATTAATTAAATTCAATTGAAATAAAATTGAATCAATTAATTTCAATTTAGATCAAATTGAATCAATTCAATTCCATTAGAATTAAATTGAATTTCATTCATTACATAAAAATCAATTGAGATCAAATTGAATTGTTTCAATTTGATTTCAATTAAGTTAAGTTATTTCAGCTAAATTGAAATCAAATTGAATTCATTGAATTTTGTTTTGATTGAATTTGTAATAATTGATTTCAAATTCATTTAACTTGAATTAATTAAATTAATATTAAACTTGATTGAATTAACTCAAACCAATGATAATTGTCAAAACCTAACAAGGAAACAAATAATATTTGCTGGGGCACAGTTGTAAATAGATCATTTAAGACCTGAGGCACGACCTCTCTTATATTCCCTTAACCCAATTGGATTAAGCAAAGACAAAGAGAGGCTGAAGCCTGACACTTCTCTGCCTTAGGTAAGCAAATAGTTTATGCAATATTAACCCAATTGGAGTAAGCAAAGACAAAGAGAGGCCGAAACCTGACACTTCTCTGCCTTAGACTTTATAGGTTAAAAGCCGGCTCTACCTAGCCACCCTGTCTACATAGGTCTGCGTAAGCTAGTCCTGCCTAGTATTTGTCTTTAATTGCTTTCCAATATGCCTCAAAAAGAAGCTGCCAACAACCATGATGTTGGTACGAAAGGTTCTCCATCTGATCTTTCACGGGTTCTCAATGCTGTTGATGCCTTAACTTCCAAGGTTCAATCTTTGCAGCTCAAATTGGACTTTCACAAACAAGTCCCCAGTCACCTCAGAATGACATCAATCCTACCCTCCGCTGGTTTTTTAAGGATCTCCTATTGCTTCACTTTTCTGTCAAACCTAGGAAGCCCATACTTACCTTTGAAGGTAGAAATTTTTTAGCATGGCGGGAGGCGCTCTCTACCACCATTTCTTTTGTATACAAACTCAAGGATCAGCCTACCTCGGTATTCCTGAAAAACACCGACCCTGACAGCAAGGCGAGTCTCTTTCTTGTCATCCCCCAAACTGTCAAAGACTCCAGACATGCACCACAGCATTGGCAATTTTTGATGAACTCCAGTGATGCTGCAATAAGTCTGAACATTTTGACAAACTGGAGGTAATCCGTCAATTTATTACCCTTCTCAACAATTCTGAGTCCACCAATACCCCTCAATGGCTCATTCAACACCAAGAAATCTACTCCAAACTATTATCATGGTAGGTTTCCCTCTCGGAACTTTGTGGACTATTCCTCCAGGCCAGCCATAAAACCCAGGACACCGTCAATAAATCAGCCTTTGACGTTGTTCTGCGCAACCGCCTTAGAAGGCTTGATTTGCCAGCAACTTTCAAGTCTGTTTCCGAGGCTATTCAGGCAGCCGAGACTGCTGCAGCGTCAGTAGTGCCAGTGGCCCTGATAGACCACAATGCAAGTGTCTCGGAAGTACGATATTTTCCCCCTAATTCTTCTGCCAGCATCCCAGCAAAAATGCCCGACCATTTCTATCAAGCGACTGCAGGACCACCAAATCAAACTCCCCCTCAGCACCTTCTACCCAACATGCTTGAGAAAGCCACTGCGTTCAAAGGTTGGGGACAAACAAAGTCACTCATTGAGCAATTTGGCAACCTCTGTTTGTATTGCAAGAAGGGCAAGCACTGGTATGCTGATTGCCACAAATTCTGGGCTGATGTCCAGGCAGGCAGAGCAGTGGCTCTGGCTGGAATGTGGCATTGTCCTTTACCCCACTCATCCAAAGGGAAGGCACCACAGGTTTAATCGGTTGAGGCAGACGCCATGGATGATGGATGCCTAGTGGACTCGGTGGCGACAATCCTGACCTTATGATATTTTGTCAACTAACACGGCCCATTCTTCTCCGCCTTGCATCTTATGGCCATACATCCCGCCTTATGGCAATCGGTAGTCTTTGAATTCCGACACCTAGTGGCATGTTCATTAAAAGAGTAACTGCTTAATAAGGTATTAGTACCTTATGATGTATTTGGAGAGACAACGACAAATGACTGCACACCTAATGGTGTAAGATAAGAAAGAATATGAGTTGATGTAATTGCAATATTGATACTGGTTTTAACTAACCTGCTTAATAAGGTATTAGTACCTTATGATGTATTTGGAGAGACAACAACAAATGACTGCACACCTAATGGTGTAAGATAAGAAAGAATATGAGTCGATGGGTTGACAAGAGTTATCCCATCGACTCTTTTTATGTTGACAACGGTTCCAATCACTATTCCCAACAAATTGATTGGGGTGATTGGAACACCTCTTTTATGAGGATTTTCTAATATGTAATGAGTGCTAGCTATTCTCTAAGTATCTTCTAAGACCCCCCCTCACTCATGACATTACTTAATCCAATATTTTTCAAAAAAATTAGATGTGCCGGCCAAGCCAAGGCCTTGGTTAGACCATCAGCCAGCATGTTTTGAGTCGCAACATAATCTACTTTCAGCACGCCATTTGCTGTTTTTTCTTGAATCCAATGTAGTATAACGTCGAAATGTTTTGATCTGTCGTTAACTTGTGGATTGTTTGCCAGAGAAATTGCCCCCTGGTTGTCTCCAAAAAGTTGTAACGGTCGCGGAACTGGTATTTTGAGATCCTCAAGGAGTCAGGCTGACCATAGCAGTTCCTTACCGCCCTCATATTGCGCTTTATATTCCGCCTCACAGGAAGAAGTAGACACTGTACCTTGTTTCTTACTTTTCCAATTAATGCAGCTATTTCCTACCATCGTCATGAAGCCTGATACCGAACGACGAGTGTCGATGCAGTTAGCATAGTCAGCGTCACTATAAGTACAGAGAGAGGTGTTTCCACCACCTAGGCAAAGTGCATGATCTTTGGTGCCAGCAAGGTATTGTAACAGGTGCTTGAATGCAAGCCAGTGAGCCAAACCTGGCTTTTCCAAGAACTGGGAAAGTTGGGAAGTGGCAAATGCCAGGTCAGCTCGTGTTGCTACTTGGAGATAACTAATTTTTCCAATTGCTTGTTGGTAATTTTTGTTCAGCAGCATAAATTTTTGGTGATCCTCATCAGACGCCATAGTGAGTCTTGAATTGGATACCATGGGTGTTGATACGGGTTTGCAGTTTGTCATGTCGTAACTGTCAAGTAGATCCTTGATGTATGTGCTTTGCGATAAAAGAATTTGCTTGGTGTCCCTATTCCGTGTTAACTTGATGCCTAGGACAAAAGTGGCTGGACCAAGGTCTTCCATTTCAAATCGTTGCATTATTTGTTTCTTGAATTTTGCTACATTATTGGAGGCCACAGTCATGTCGTCGACATGAATGTGAACAAAATATTTCCACTGAGGGTCATCAGAGACAAACATGCACGGGTCAGCTTTGCTGGGAAGGAGATTGATTGATTTGAGGAACTTTGTGAGTTCTAAGAACCAGTATCGCGACGATTGCTTCAGGCCATATAGGGGTTTTTGTAGTCGCCATACTTTTCCAGGTGAATTGGATGACAAGAAATTGGGTATTTTCATGTAGATTTCTTCATTCAAAACCAGGTTGAGAAAAGCTGCAACTGCATCCATGTGATGGACTTCTAGATTGTCGTTAGCAGCAATTGTGAGCAAGCATCGTAGCGAACTGAATTTTCCTGTTGGAGAAAAGGTGTTATCGTAGTCGATGCCATGTTTCTGAGAGAAACCTTGCGCACAGATGCGTACTTTGTTTTTGATCAAGTTTCCGTCATTGTCAAACTTCCTTTTAAACTGAACAGAATTTCCGACTGGTTTGCATTGTTCAGGTAATGTTGTTTCTATGACAACACCTCTTGAGGTTAGATTCTTAAGTTCAGTTTTCAAAGCTTCAATCCATAGTAATTTATCTGGTTGGGACATTGCTTCCTTCCATGTGGTAGGATTTTTAAAGCGTGGGGTTATCGCTGCATTTGCCCTTCTTTTTGTTGTAAGGATGTTTGATTCGTTAATGTCAGCAGTTACGTGTTTCGGTGCTTGATTGGATGTGAGCCTGTAATCCCATCCAGGCTTTTTTGGTTGGATCGTGAGAGATGAATCACTACTTATACTGTGACGTTCAGATTCACAGGCTTCAATATGATGCCGCGATTCCTCAGTAACATTATAGTTGTTGTCGTGATGATTTGTAAAGGTGGTGTCAACTTCATTGTTATTATTTAATGTGAGATCACTACAAGGTCCATGTACTACAGGAGGTTTGGGGAACTCGTCTTCATTGAATACTACATCGTGACTTTTTGTGATTTTTCCATTTTCCAGCATTAATCGCCAGTTGTGTTTGTCAGGATCATAACCAAGAAAAATACCTTTCATCGATGTAACATCAAACTTTCCTTTGCGAAGGGTTTTTGGTATGTTGACATAGCAATGACAGCCAAATATCCTCAGCCGTGATAAGTCAAATTTTGTCTTATTCCATAATTCAAAGGGTGTTTTATTATTGATCGTGCTACATGGAGTGATATTTTCTAGAAAGGTGCTGGTGACAACCGCTTCTCCCCAGAAAGAAGGGGAAAGACTTGATGTAAAGAGAAGAGTCCTCGCTTTCTCACTAGTTGCCCTGTTTCCTCTTTCTGATACTGGGTTTTGTTTTGGAGAATAGGGTGCTGTGAACTGCATCCTTATCCCCTTACTCTTGAGGAATTTCTGGAGCGCTGAAGAGAGGTATTCACCTCCATTGTCATTGACAAAGACTTTGACACAATAGCCATGTTTCCTTTCAACCTCATGTACATAGTCATTAATCGCTGCTTCTGCTTCTGATTTGTGTTTTAAAATGTAAATGGACTTGAATCGACTGTGGTCATCCGTTAATTTAAGTTAGTAGTTCCCTCCTCCTATGCTTGGTGGTGAGATTCTACCAGAAAGGTCAGAATGGATTGTATGTCCAGGGGTTTTTGCCCGGGGTAAAGTCCCCTCATATGGTAACTGTTTTGATTTCCCTAATGCACAGGCTTCGCAAAATCCCATAGTGTTTATGTTGGGATGCATCCTTCGAAGAGTATCATTCCCAGGATGTCCTGCTCTTTTGTGCAATAATTCGGGTGACTTAGCTATTGAAGCAACAGCTGATTCCGGAAAACAGAGTTCCATGTCGAGGATGAATAGATTATCCAACACTTTTCCTTTCATTAGTGTATCGTTCCCTCTTTCAATGGAGAATAGATGGTCCTTTGTTTTTTGAATCGTAAAACCTGACTTCCAGAGCTTCCCCATGCTGATAAGGGTCTCTGCTAAGTTTGGCACATGTAGACAATGTAGTGTTACCTTTTTGCCATTTGAAAGAAATTGAACATTACCATGTCCCAGTGCTGGCGTTTGTGAGCCATTAGCTGTTTCAACCGACATGTCTTTCCTAGTGTATGTCAAAAAAGCTCCCTTGTCTCCTACCATATGGCTTGAGGCGGCAGTATCAAGATAGGGTTTCAAACTATGTGGGCTACATTTCGTCACAAAAGCTTTAGAGTACCTAACTACAGGATTTTCCTCAGAGGAAGAATAACTTTCTTCAAACATTGGTTCTTGGTTTGTGTTTGCTGAGTTAGCTTTCTTTTTCTTGTAATGTTGTTTTTCATTCGTTTGTTTTTGTTTATTTTTGTTTTTGAGTTGTCTACATTCTTCGATTGAGTGTTTTGTCAAGGGATTATGTTTCCCATTGCTGCAGTAAGGAAAATTCTGCGCTTTGTATGCTGATTCGGATTTGATTGTGTGATTCTTATCAGATTCTTTCACAGCAGTATAGCTGTCTCTGATATAGTCATCAATTTTAGAGACAACTTTGATTGTCTCTAAGGGTCGTGTCTCATATATGATTCTTTTCAGGTTGTCATATCCTCCTGAGAGTTTGCTGGTGATTATCTCTGCTAACAATTCGTCTGATATGTCAATCACACTTGGTGGCTTTCCCACACGAATTCCCACTGCATTGAGATTCATAAGGTGAATTCGAATGTCGCTGATGAATTTTTGTAATTCATTGTCTTTGCAGGTGACAAACAGTAGATCACAAAAAATTCTGGCCTGATTTTTGCTTTGATTGGATTGATAGTATGAAGAGATTGAGGTGTATAGTTCTAGAGGATCCTTTTCATTTTCCTTGGTTAGGAACTTTGCACGGTTATTGGTGTTGAGTGATTGGCAAATAACGCCAGCAGCTTTTTGTTTTGTTTCCTTATATTTAAAGAAGGAATCCGATGTTGGTTCTGATGGTGGGTTGGAATCACCGTCGATATAGTCTAGAAAGCCTATGTATAAAAAGAATGCCCTGATGGCGGCATCCCACTCAGAGTAATTGTTTTCGCAAAGGATGGGTATTCCATTCTTTTGCGCAAAAGAAACGGTTATTGCGTCTGGGCCCATAACCTAAAAGAGTAACTGCTTAATAAGGTATTAGTACCTTATGATGTATTTGGAGAGACAACGACAAATGACTGCACACCTAATGGTGTAAGATAAGAAAGAATATGAGTTGATGTAATTGCAATATTGATACTGGTTTTAACTAACCTGCTTAATAAGGTATTAGTACCTTATGATGTATTTGGAGAGACAACAACAAATGACTGCACACCTAATGGTGTAAGATAAGAAAGAATATGAGTCGATGGGTTGACAAGAGTTATCCCATCGACTCTTTTTATGTTGACAACGGTTCCAATCACTATTCCCAACAAATTGATTGGGGTGATTGGAACACCTCTTTTATGAGGATTTTCTAATATGTAATGAGTGCTAGCTATTCTCTAAGTATCTTCTAAGATTCATTGTTAAAAATGTATACTATTGCCGGGCTATTTGTTCAACCATCCTCAGCCTGGGGCGACTAATTGAAGGAGGCTTTGCTCCTTTTTTTACTGGTACTTGTCTGCGGCTATTATCTAGAAATAATGTCTTGTTCAGTACATCTTATATTGGAGATTGTTGGTACTTAATTAGGACTCCCCATGCTGTAAATGCAATCTCTAAATCTCCTCTCCACTCAGCTCAGGCATGGCATGAACGCCTGGGCCATGCATCTGCCAAAGTACTGCGCAAGGTTTTAAGTCGGTTTGTTCCGGGTGCCTCAAGGGTTGACTGGATGAATTTTTTCTGCAAACAATGTGCGCATTCTAAAAGCACAAAGGAGAAGAAAACCCCCATGTAAACCCTCTCGACTTTTCGGTTAGTGATGTTTCAGGCCCATTTCCTGCTGACCCTGCCGGCAATCATTTTTTACTCATGCTCCGCAATCATGCATTTACCTTCATCCTCACTGCCGCCTTGAAGTATAGGAAGGACGTTCCTTCCCATATTGTTGAGTGGGTGAAATTTCTCTATGGCCGCACAGGACGTTTTCCGGAACAACTTTGGACTGACAATGCAGGTGATTATTATGCGGCCTTGGAGGCTGAGCTTCGATCCATGGGGACAGAATGGGTCCCTGTTGAGCCATACCGACCTGACTTTAATGGCGAGGCAGAGAGAGTTAACCCAACATTGGGTGATATGGCAAGAACTATGTTAAACTCCAGCAACCTGCCAAACTCCTGTGCAACCAACATCCACAATCACCTTCCCAATACCAGGACAGCCCCTCTGACGCCAATGGAGCGCCTGCTGAAAATCCAACCTGATCCTGGCCAAATATACCCTTTCGGAGCTCGCACAATTGTTCACATACCTTCTGAAAAGCGGGGCAGGGAATGTCTGCTCCTAACCCTCCCAAAATCTGGCCATGGCTGGATTTTTTACGATCCCAGGACAAGGCATATTTTTCAGTCTTCCTCTGCAACTTTTGTGGATTATCAATATCTTCCAGTACCCGTCTCAGGAAGAAAGGGTGGTATACCGTTTATTTCAAACCACCTCAAACTTGGCAAAGTTCCAACTGATGTTATCGCCAAAGAGGAGCAGGCTGTCATGTCAACACTTCACCAGCCTAGTGACCTCCTGATCCCAAAAACCATCCAGGCTGGACTTGCTTCTGACTATAAGTCCAAGTAGCTCTGTGCGGCTGAAAAAGAACTGAAAGGTTTCAAACAGCACAATTTCTGGAACCCCATTCCGCCTGAAAAGGGAATGAAGGTTCTGGGTGGGAAGTGGGTTTTTGATGTCAAGCACCAAGCTGACAGCAGTGTTGAACAGTTCAAGGCCCATTATGTGGCATGTGGATTGCTTTGATGTCTATGCACCGACTGCAAGCATGAACTCTCCGTGACTCCTCCTGGCTATCAAGGTCAAATACACCATGGCCCTTGCAGCCTTTGATGTGCGCTCGGCTTATCTGTACAGCCTGATTGAGGAAGATGTCTATGTGCAAGCTCCAGCTGAACTGCGACCGGAGTGGAATGGCAAGGTCATGAAACTGAAAAAGGCTCTCTATGGCACAAAGCAAGCAGCAAGATGCTGGTGGAAATTCTCACTTGGGATCATGAGCAAACTGGGGTTTGAAGGGTCCTAAGTCAAGCCTGCCTTGTATATGTTGCGTTGGGGAGGTGAATGGCTTCTGGTTTGGGTACATGTAGATGACGGGATTTTTGTGGGCAGCTTGGATATGATTGTTCAACAATTCAAGACAGCCCTGTCTGGTAAGCTCAAGGTTCGATGGTCAGACAATGTCTCCAAGATTGTGGGGCTGCAACTGACCTGCAATGGTCATGGCATGCAAATTGACCAACACCTTCTGGCTGACCAAATTGTATCTGCCTACCAGTGGCCCATAGTCCATAAATTTAATCAACTCCCTGACAAGATGTTTACTTGAAACGACTCTGATGCAATTGGCACCAGAACTTTTTAGTCCACCATAGGGTTTCTTATGTACCTTTGTAAGGTGTGGATATGAAACTTTGATTAAAAATCAAGTACTTTTCCTGTCCTCAAAATGTGTATAAGGTAAAAAATCAATTAAAAATAGTAAGAAATATTATTTTTAAGAGAAAACACGCCAATTTTATTGTTTTTAACTTTATTAGTATAAAAAAAATAATACTATAAAAACTTATTTTTTTACTAACAATAAAAATTTATCCAAAAATACTCTACAAGAGATATTCATGGCTACAAAAGAAATTTCTTCAAGAGCAATTTCAATTGGAATTAATTGAGAAAAGAACTGCAAGCAATTAATTAAAGAGAAAAGTATTTAAAAAGAATATTAAAGAGAAAAAACGCCCAAAAGTGACCAGAGTGAATTTGGAAACAAAGTGACAAAGTTTACAGTGATGAAAGATGCTTTAATTCACTTTTGGGGTGGTTCAGGGGTAAAAATGATTATAAGAGTTACAAACAATGATTATAATGATTTTTCACGGGGCTAAAGGGTTTAGAATCACTTAAAAATGGTGGTTGAAATCTTTTATTGATTGGCTTAACAGTGTTTAAACTAATTATAAAAGAAAAAGATTCTAACATGAAGAGAAAAGTGGGGCAAAGAAGACATTCTTTTATAGCCATCAATTTTCTTACTCCAAAAGTAAAGTTTACTCTTGTCAGTCGTGAAAAACATTCTGAAATCAGAAAAGCCAATTATGGCATCATTGAACCCTGGTTTAGACCAAAAAAGGCTGGTTTAAGCCATTTTTAGCCATTTTTAGCCATTTCAGACCCTTAAATCAGCCATTACTATAGAAATACCTGGTCTAGAGCCTTCAAAACACGTCAGAATGTGTGTAAGAGGCGTAGAAAACAGTTAAAACTGTTTTTACTAACATTGTTTTAACTTAAGGGTAGTTTTACCCTCTTGGCAGCAGTTAAAAGCACCCTGGTTGGTATCAAAACCTCATCATCAATTGAGTCACAGACCCTGTGACTCAATTCCAGGCCAAAAGTGATGAGCTTTTGCCTGGGTTTTGACATCCCATGCCAGTCAGCAAGGAGTTTGGGGGTCTGGCTCCACCTTAGAGCTAGAGTTCCTTCCCCCCCCAATTTTAATCTTTCCAATTTATTTTTTCCTTTAATTCCTCATCATGTATTATACTTGTAATTTAAATATGTAATTCAATTGAATTGTACATTACAATACAGTAATAATTGATACCTCATATGTAAATTAAAGTTCACTTATGTAATACACACGCACATTTTGACATTTCAATTGAATTCAATTGAAAATACTTCAATTCCTCATAGCTTCTAAGCTAAACACAACACCTCAATTTTAACACAAAAATTGATGGTTGACACCACATGTGGTGTGAATTAAATTAAAGTTTTGAGAATTTTCAATTTTTTTATTGAAAATACTAAAAACTTAATTTAAGCTTCTTTAGAGTCGAGTTACAAAAACTTCACTCAGAGGTGACCGCACCTAATTTTTTATGAGGAATGAAATGGTGAAATAATTTTTATATGTTTATTTATTGGTTAAAAAGTTATAACATATTTTATATAAATTTTTACCAAAAATATTTTAATATCATAGTTTTTATTAAAAATTCATTTTTACATAATTTTTACAAGTAAAAATGAATTTTCATAATTTTAAATTTTATTGTAATTTTATTTTTAAATTATAATTAAGTTTTGATTTTGAAATATAAATTTGTATTTCTATTTCATTTTTCATCTTTATAATATAAATAAACTTATTTTATTTATATTTGTATTTTAATTTATAACTTGTGGTCTTTTGGGTATATAAAAATACCTCTAAGGCTCACAACCTTTCAAATGGGACAAGAACCGATATCAGCTATGATGTGCATTTCCTAGCATAGTTGCTGCCAAACCAGGGCTGTGTCACTGGGAGGCTCCGGATCACCTCATGGGTTACTTATCCAGGCATCCTCACCTATCCCTGAGCTATGGAAGCATCGATGAAGGTTTTGGGCTGTGGGCTGATGCAAAATGGGGGGGCAAGCACCAGCGGAGTGCTTCAGGTTACCTTATCAAGCTTTTTGGCAAAATTGTGGCTTGGGGTTCTAAGAGGCAGACTGTAATTGCAATTTCAACATGTGCAGCCGAGTATGTTGCTCTTTCCGAAGGTACCCAACTCCTCTCTCTGCTGCGGCTAGTAAGTGAGCCTATCCTGCGGCATCAGCCCCTTAGCATAAACTGCAATAATTAGGCAGCAATCTTAATAGCAGATGACAACCTGTCAAAGAAAAGGACAAAATACCTTGATAGAGCTTTCTATTTTGTTAACGATTTCATATGGACTCACGATGTAGCTCTGAAGTGGGTATCAACTGCTGAGCAACAAGCTGATATTCTCATGAAGTCATTAGCGGGAGTGAAACTTAAATTGGCAAGAGACAACCTGTTTTTAGAGTAGGTTTGGGGTTTTTTGTGTTTCCTTGGGAGGGGGTGTTGAAACCTAACAAGGAAACAAATAATATTTGTGCGGAACAGTTGTAAATAGATTATTTAAGACCTGAGGCACAACCTCTCTTCTCTTTCCTTAACCCGATTGGAATAAGCAAAGACAAAGAGAGGCCAAAACCTGACACTTCTCTGCCTTAGAATTTATAATAATGACCTTGATATAAATGAATTCACATTCAACACTTTTGAATCAATTAATTTCAAATTAAAAAAATTGGACTTAATCCAATTAAAATTAAGTAGAATTCAACTGATTCAATGAAAATGACAACCAGTTGAATCAATTCAAAATAATTCACATCAAATGAAAAATATTTGAAATCCACATGATTTTAATTAATTTTAATTAATTTTAATTAATTTGAATTAATTTTAATTAATTTGAATTAATTTTAAATAATTTGAATTAATTTGAATTAATTTTAATTAATTTTAATTAATTTCAATTAATTTTAATTAATTTTAATTAATTTTAATTAATTTTAATTAATTTTAACTAATTTTAATTAATTTCAATTAATTTTAATTAATTTCAATTAATTTTAATTAATTTCAATTAAATTGAAATTGATTAAATTTAATTAAATTCAATTAATTTTAATTAAATCTAATTAAATTCAACTAATTTCAATTACTTTGAATTCATTGTAACTAATTTTAATTAAATTTAATTAGTTTCAATTAATTTTAATTAAATTTCATTAATTTTAATTAATTTTAATTTATTCTAATTAGATTCAATTAATTTTAATTAAATTAGAATTGATTAAATTTAATTAATTTCAATTAAATTGAAATTGATTAAATTTAATTAAATTCAATTAATTTTAATTAAATCTAATTAAATTCAATTAATTTTAATTACTTTTAATTCATTTTAAATAATTTTAATTAAATTTGATTAGTTTCAATTAATTTTAATCAAATTTCATTCATTTTAATTAGTTTTAACCTCAATTTGAATTAATTTGAATTACTTTTCATTAATGTTTGTTAATTTTTGGCAGTTTTATTTCATTTTGTCCAATTTTGACTAATTCTCATCAATTTCATTAATTTCAATTATCTTGAAATAATTGCTGTCAAGTTTCATTTATTTCAAATAACTCTAATTTATTTTAATTCATTCTAAATTTTGAATAATTCTAATTAATTTTTACTAATTTTAACAAATTCTAACAATTTTGTCAATTTCAATTAGCTTGAAATAATGGTCGTTAAGTTTGATTGATTTTGATTAATACAAATTACCTTCAATTTATTGTAATTCATTCTAATTAATTTCAATCAGCTTGAAATACTCATGATTAATTTGGGTTATTGGTAAACCCACATATATAAGTAATTTTGAAAAAAC
The DNA here is from genome assembly GCA_023105745.1 of Austropuccinia psidii. Lineage (NCBI taxonomy): Eukaryota > Fungi > Basidiomycota > Pucciniomycetes > Pucciniales > Sphaerophragmiaceae > Austropuccinia > Austropuccinia psidii. Next base: position 24,487,132 of record JALGQZ010000004.1, on the reverse strand, counting down.
ATGTATGCCGTTATGTGGATTTGCCATAAATTGGTAAAATTATGTAGTAATTTAGTAACACAAAATAAGGGGTGTTTTCTAATTAAAGTTTAGTTAAAAAATACCTGGATTGGTAAGATCCCAATTCATGGCATTGTTGGTTCCATAAATGGCATAAATGTCATTGTTGATGCCATTTATGGCATAAATGAAATGATTTATGCCAGCAATAGCCTAAGTGCTATTGTTGATGCCATAAATATACTATTAATACCATTTATGTATTGGTATGCTGTGGTTGATGCCGTAAATGGAATCTTTAAATTCTTTTAATTAATGAATTATCTTCATAAATAATTCTTTCAACCAAAATTTGAAATCTTTTGTTTCAAATTTTTATTTGGAGGTTGAAAAATTCAAATCAATCCTTTTCTCATTCATTTTTTTTCAATTTTCTTGGCTTTTCCTTTTGTGGTTCAAAAGTTTGAATTCAAAGATAAATTATTTGAATAGTACAAATCAAATTTTACAAATAGCCATGCACTGATTATATTCAACAGAATGAAAAAACTTCTTATCTTTAAAACAATTAGTTCCAAATTTAAAATATTATTTCCATTTGATGGAAAATGTTATTTGTGAAAGGCCTTTTTCAATCCAAAATCCATTGCATATTTTGTTTTTTAACTCTCATAATAAAGCAATATTTTTTCTGAGAATATGTCATAACCTCTTTTCTATTTGTGGCTTTGTGTTAAGGACCAATTTTGGGTTCTGACACTTGATATATGTTCTAAAACAATATTTTCTTAGGTTTGAAAAAAATTGAAGCATTAAAGCTTTAAAGCTCCAATATCTTGGTGTGACCTCTTCCATATTTCAAGAAGTATATTTCTTTTGCAAACTTCAAACTTATTCTTCTCAATTCTTTTAGTATATGACATGTTGAGTTGGAAGAAAATGAAAAAATTTAAAAAATCCTCATCAAGATTTATTTTGATTGGAAAGAAAAAATAACATCATTTTCTTGGGTAATTTTTGAATTTACTTTAAACTTACAGTTTTTTTCTTCAATAATGAGAAGGAGATTGATTTTGTGTTGTTTGTGGACTTTGTTGGTTTTTATGTTTTCCATTTTTTTTTGAATTTTTTTATGTATTTTTTTCCAATTACTTGAAGTTTTATTTTTTGTAATTTTGAAATTCCGATTTTTTCTTTTTGTGTTGGCCAATTTCATCAAATCTTTTTTTGTTACTTTTTATGAATTTGAAATATTATTTTTATGACTTTTTTTTGATTTTTTTGGGGGTGTAAATACTCCAAATCAGTGTACAAACACTGAATTTGGAGTTTATTTGGTCATTTGTTTGTGATATCACTAGCGCAAATAAACAGCCAAATAAAACATCAAATCCAGTGTTTTTACACTGGTTTTCTGTATTTACACCCCCCAAAAAGAATTATAAAAAAAATTACAATTCAAAAATTGAAAAATTTAAAAAAAACCAATTAAAAATAAAATCAAATAAAAATGAAACAAAAAAGATAAAAAATATCAAAAAAAAATAGAATTTGAAAAAAAGCAATAACCCAAAATTGAGAAATTTAAAAAAATGAAAATGTAAAAAAAATAAAAATATTAGAAGAGTAACTAACATCCAATAAAACAAAAATCACAAAATAAAAAATAAAGAAATTAAATGAAACAAATTTTGAATAAAAATACAATCAAACAAGTAAATATGAGATTTTTGTTATTTTTTTTGAAAATTGTTGAGAAAGAAAAAAGTAAAAATAAAGATAATAATTCATTTCAAACAAAGTAAGTTAGATGTCAAAATAATAGAACAAAGAGAAAACCACTAAAGGGGAAAAAAAACAAAAAAGGGAAAAATTAGTAACAAATATAAACAAAAAATAAAATTACAAAGAGAATTACAAACACCCAGAAAATTAATAATTTAACAAAAACAAAAGTAAGAAATGTGAAAGTAAGAAATTTCCAAAAACAACAAAGAACATACAAAAATTTCAAAAAAGTTATCTTTTAATAATATTTAAAAAATATCAAATTACTTTCACAAATAATTACTTGAAGTTAAATCATAAAAGTGAAATATATATGTGTGAGCCTTTGAGATATGACCACATATCCAAAAAGGTCACAAGAAAAACTTTATAATAATTATACTCATAATAATTATCTTAAAACCAATGAAAATGCAATAAATAGGTACAAACTCTGAATTAACTCAGAATTTAATTAGTAAGAATTTGAAAGAAATCAAACCATTAGATTCCTCATGGTAAAATACACATATATCATTTTTATGGCATATCTGTAAAGTCAATAATTACTGAATAATGAGTAATAATACCCTAAAGAAGACATAAAAGCTTATTTAACTCAAAAGCCAATGAAAAAACATGTGGAATAAATTGCACCATTGGATTCCCCATGAAAACCTACACATAAAACAATTTTATTACAATTCCCTAAAGTCAATACTTAAGGAATTAAGCTGAATATATGCACTTTTTTGGTTAATGCATACATTCATGGTTTTTAGCTAATATCTCTTTAAATATACATGATAGAGAGTTGAAGAAAAGCTAAAGTCACCATATAGTTACTGTAAGAACACAGATATGAGCTTTATTTGACAAGTTATAAACAATTTTATAGCTTGTAAGGGTTTATTGAGCAAAATTACCAGAGCTGTTGACCATTTTGTTTTGAAAGTGGTCCAAACTTAAATCAAAGTAGATATTCAGACTCTAAGAGCTTATATGTGAAGAATTATTCATTTTCTATCATAATATTCAAGTTAAAACCCCTTGAAATCAAGGTTTGAAGTTTAAAATATTGAATCTCGACAGAAAAGATGAGATACAAGAAAAATCATCAAAAATAGAGTTTTGATTATGTAATGAAATCCTCTTGGAAGCTTAATTAGGACATGCAAACCTATCAGAATTAACTCTCAGTAGCTGTAGCGTGTATAGCTTGAAAGTTATTAATGATCAAAGTTTAAGCTTAAAATTGATCATTTATAATCACTCACTGTAATCTTATTTTAAGTTTAACAGTTATATAAGTGATGAAACTGGTGAATACTATTAGGTTATGATTAATACTAATAAAATCCACGAAGTTTAGGCTTCTTCCAAGCCTATGATGTCATCAAACTTAGAGTTATAGTGAGAACTCTAAATAATGGCATAATAATGAGATAAGATGGTTTGATCATGACATAATCATCACTAAACCTTGAAATAATGATAATTTCATGTGGGTACCATCAGTAAACATCTACTAGAAGCCAACCTGACTCTAGAAGGGAGGAATTTACTATAAATAGAGCTCTTTTTACTCTATTTCCCCCCAGACGCATCAAAACAATAAAACAATTAAATCAAAAGGTAAAATCTTTATTCTTTATATATAAATCATCTATATTATCAAAGACCAAAGGTAATATTTCTTATAATCATCATTTTTGACATGATTACTTTAACTGTTCATTTGTTTTGCTATAATTCTCTTAAAAATCCTATTTCCACGTAAAATCAAGAAAATTTGTAATTTCTTTCATTTTTATTTGTAAATACAATTTCAATAAGTTGTATTTAAATTTTTTGGTGTAAAACCTTCCAAAATTATTATATTAATCATCAAAAGTAGGTTATTTTCTCTTATCATAATAATGTCTCTCTATTATTACTATTAATAATTCTTCAATTAATATGAATAGTATTTATATTAATATATGACTTTAATATTAGTAATATTATAGTTATTATTTGTTTTTTGTTATCAAAAAACAATCTTTTACGCCTTTATTATTTGTTGGTAACAATAATGAAGTGCTTTTAAATATATTAATTATCAAATATTAATATGTTTATTTATTATATTATTCTTTCATAATATAAATTATATTATTATATTTAATTAATAATATAATTATTCTTACGCCATAATTAGAATAAATATTTATTATTATAATCATTTTTATGCCATAATTATTTTATGCCATAATTATAATAAATCTTTATTATTATAATTATTTTTATCTCATTTTTTTATTTATAAGGAAATTCAGAGTACAATAAGTAAAATATTAGTAATCTTTACTTATTTTTTCATAGTCAAATCTCACAATATGACACAAAAGATCAAACATCAAAAAGGTCTCAGAGTAATATTAGAATAGATATTTATTTTGTAAATTCTACATATTCACAAAGGAATGGATTTCTTTGTAAAAATTCCCTTTTTATCTAAGTATATCAAAGTTAATATAAATTTAGAATATGATTGCCATCTATAAATATAATTTGAGAACTTTGCATAAATCTGTTTTTACAAACATATAATTAGTTCAAAACTTATTGAAAGCTTTTTGGAAGATATGTTCATTAAAGAATGAATCCATGTTTTCTTGAAGTGGTTTGAAGCTATTTCTTTCAGGATTGTTTCAGAGATGAATTTAGGAAAGAGTTTCTAAGAATGGTGTATTGTAAATTATTCCCCTATCCAATTTTCTCCTAGCTTTCCTCCAACAAGTTTCCAATCCTGCAAGTGGAGGTGGGTTGGAGAAAGGTTTGAACATGATTTAAAAGAGGTTGAATATAAGCTTCATCCAAAGCCAAAGAGAAACCCTCAATGACCATAAAAAGGTTTCTAGTAATGTTTTTGTGAATTTATTGCTTTAAAATGCATAATATTGTTTGAAATAAAGAATATTGTAGATAAATCAGTGGTTTATCAAAAATTAATTTTCAAGACAGTCTAGGATGCTCTTATTCATATTAACTGGGATAGCTCAATAATTTATAGAAAGTATTTTTGGCCATCATTAACAATTTTTATCCCATTCCTAATTATTAAATAGCTAAATTTAAGGGATTATTTGATTTTTGAATCCTAACAAATCAGCTACTATAAGGCTTCTTTGCACAAATTTTATTGAAAAGTTTCAATTTTGGGAGTACAATGACAATGAACTTGGAATATATTTTTTGAGTTAGAGGAAATTAATATGAGTGAAGAAATTGGCTTGCATTACTTTAAGTATTCTTTTTCATAATAAAGTAGCAGAAAGAATGAACCAACCCCTTTAAGATAAAATCCATTTTCATTTATTCGGGCTTTGGGGAAAAACTTTTGAAACGTCAAGTACCTTTCAACAGAAATTTTGACTTTGGTTTTTATCAGAACATCATTGTGAGTAAAATATTTGTGGAAATCAAAAATTCATCCTTTCAACTTCAGCTTTCCCATTTGAGAAAAAATTGTAGGATTTTTTAAATGGAACAAATTTACAAGTATTTCATTTTGAAATTTCTATTTCTTGCATCATTAAGGTCCAAATTCATGGATACTTAAAGAAAGTTTGATTGAAAGCTATTAATAAATCACATTTGTTGAGGGTATGTATATGAATTTAAGAATGGGGCTTCAAAATATTCAATAGAATAACTATTTCAAGTGAATAACACAATGATTTATAGGAGCTGGTTCAAAACAATATTTCCTTCCAATTCTCTTTTTACATACTGAAGGGTTTGAGTGGTATCCTCCAGAGAGATAACATATTAACTGAGAGATATTCTTATTTTTCAAAAGCACCAAAAAGAAGGATATTCAAAAAATTCTCCAATAATCGGCCAAAATTTAGGGCTATTCATCATTCCAAATATATTGTGGGCAAACTCTTGGAATGGTTTTTTAGAGCTTTGAGTGTGAAGGAATACAAATTATGTCCAAAATATTTAAAATTTATAAATGAAGTGAGTTTCTGAAAGGAGATAAGCTTTACAATTAATTTCAGATTACTATATAGATATGAATATTCTCTAAGATATCTTTTGAAAAAAATAATCAAAACTAAATTTCTTACTAAGGTTTCATGGGTTGAGGGGGGAGTGGTCATATCAAGTACATTATTATTGGATACAAATGAGGGAGGTCTGCCTCAAACTTTATAGTAGTGATCCTGATAAGGTTTTACTAGTATATAGAATTGATTAATTTAACTTGATGGAAAATTAAACCATTTTCAAATTCTAATTTTCCTTGGTTGATCTTGGATGCCAATATGCATACATAATTAAATATTTCCTGAAAAAGAAATTAAAGATCCAAATAAATATTCTTTTCAAAATAAAAATTCAAAATATACATCATAAACTACTAAAATGGTAATTAATCTACGACCAGGAGAACATGGAAGAACAAGAATTCCTATAAAAATTGACTTGGGATATTTCTTGGAATGAAGTAAGGTTTTGAAAAATGTACTATGTAATTATTTATTATTCATATAATGAGACTTATTCTTTATTTATCTTATTAACTCCCTCAATTTCACTTTTTGGGTAATGAAAAGCTTGAGGATAAATTCTTTTATTCTTATTATGTGTATCTGAGTACATGCCCTCATTTTGAATAAGAGTTTCACATATTCAAACAAATAAAATTTACAGCTTTTAAGCTTTTTCAAACAAGTCCTGCATTGATAAAGGAATATTCATGTATCCCATTATTAGATTGAGAGAAATGATTATGATTATTTTTCTCTATAAAAGAATAGAGAAATTAGGAAATGACTCAATTAAAAATTTCCCATAAAAGGCGGATTTAATTAATTTTCTTAATTAATACCTTTACTATTAAGGAAATGATATTCCAAGAAATATTTATATAAGAGTTTTGCTATTGAAACATGTGGGCCTGACAATCCAAATATACCATGGTGAGAAACTATATTTCACCAACAGGTGGTCTCAGGTTAAATATGGGATGGGAAAGAGGAATGACAGGGATGAAATATTTGATTTTGGAAAAAAAATGTAATAAAATTGCCTCTCATTTTTTGGAATTTAAGGATAAGACAATTACAAAGTTAAATTGACCAAATGTTTTTTCAACTGAAGTTTCTTGTTAATTTGAATTTCAAAAGGAAATTCAAGGTATTCCTTCAAAAGCTTCAAGAAGTGAGTGATATGTCTTGATTTCTGTGATTAGTTATAGCTTTAAGAAAAACGTTTTGAGATAGATATTTTGAGATTGCAAATATGAAATTATTTTAAGAGAATTAAACAAAAATTACTTATCAAATGGTATCTGAAATTGAAGATGAGTAAAAAAATAATTTCATTCAAAGAAATAAACAATGTCTTCTTTTATTATTACTGTTTTCATCTTGATTTCAGTTTTTTTGGTATTAGGTTGGAAAAATTTGGTGGAAGAAGGGATTTCTCAGGAATTACAGAAGCTACAGATTCCAATTCATTTTGTGTGAAGTATTTATTTATCTTGAAGATCTGGCTTGGAAGATGACCAAATATTAATAACAGGTTAGAGCCCATTATAAAGCAAGTTGGAAGCTGGGTGGGACCTAGGTTGGACCTGCTACCCCTACTGGCAGGCTAACTTTTTTTTCATGGTGAATCCTGAAAATATAAAAGAATTTTATTTTTTTATCATATGAAAACTTTATGTATTTTTTTGTTATATAAAATTAAATTTTGGTATTTACAGAGGAACCTTTTAAAACCCACAAGGGCTGGTGGACACATGTTTAAATTGGTTCAGAAAGATTATGTATCTGAACAGGATAAATTCCAAAGCCCATATAAAAACTCATATGTAGTATACCTGCTTGGTCCATAGAGCAACCCATATTTTTGTCATCATTGAGGTCTGACAGCTAAGAAAATTGCAAAAAATGATTTTTAAAACTTGATTTAACATTTAACATTATTGTAGATACAAATACTAAGACAAAAAGAAAATTTTGAATATAGTCAGATATTGAGTTATTCTTTGTATTTCTTGATTGTTTAATTTCTAACTGCCTGCTGCATGGCTCTCAAGACTTATCAAGGCTATCTTCTTCCTTAGATTAAAAGTGTGAGATATAACTAAAAACCTTGTGGAGAAATTCCAAAACATCTGAAATAGGGGGGCTGGAAAGTGCAGACATGTTTGAGTAAATTTCTGAACTTTATTCAAAATTACAAGTTCTTTTTTGACAATATATTCAGTTTAAAGTAGAGTAAAATCAGACTCTTTTCTGGGTTGAGAAGTTTTGAGATTGACATTAAATTACATGATGTTATCAGGCCTATATTTTGAAAGTAAGTTTTTTCTTCATTAATTAAGCCCTCTTGAATCAATATAAAATCAATGGTGTAAGGTTCCAAAAATTTTTGATTGGTTGAGGTGTGAGTTCATTCCAAGCCAACTGGCAAAGACACATAGAACTTAGCTTGTGAGCCTCGGAGGTACTTGTATATACCCAAAAGACCACAAATAACAAATTATGTTATAATTACAAATCAATTTATTTATATGATAAAAAAATATTAAAATAAAAATATAAAATTCTTATACAAAATAAAAAATTTCAATCATAATCTAAAATTACAATTAAATTAAAATTTAAAAATTTTTAAAACACATTTTTACTTGAAAAAATTAAGTAAAAATAAATTTTTAATAAAAATGATTTCTGAAAAATTTAAAAACAAATTATTATGACATTTTATCCAATAAATAAGCTTATGAAAATTATTTCACCATTGGATTTCTCATAAAAAATGATGTGGGGTCACCTCTGGGTGAAATTTCTGTAACTCAACTTTAAAGAAGCTCAAATTAAATTTTTGGTATTTTCTGTATGAAAATTGAAAATCCTCAAAACCTTAATTTAATTCACACAAAGTGTGGTGTCTACCAACAATTTTTGTGTTAAAATTGAAGTATAGTGTGTAGCTTAGAAGCTATGAGGAATTGAAGTATTCTCAATTGAAATGTTAAAATGTGCCCATGTATTACATAGGTGAACTTTGATTTACATATGAGGTACAAATGATTACAGTTGAGTAATGTAAAAACTCAATTGAATTACATATGTAAATTCTAAGTATAATACATGATAAGGAATTAAAGAAAAACTCAATTTGAAGGATTAATTCTTGAGGGGGAAAGGAATCTTGGCTCCAAGGGTGTCAGACTCCCCCAAATTCCTTTCTGAAAGGTTTGGGTTGTCAAAATTCATACAAAGTTCCATCACTTTTGGGCTGGAATTGAGTGACAGGGTCTTTGACTCAATTGATGATGAGGGTTTGATACAAACCAGGTCAGTTTTAACTGTTACCAAGAGGGTAAAACTACCCTTAAGCTAAAAGAATCTTAGGAAAAACAGTTTTAAGTAGTTTTTAAGTCTCTTACACACATCCAATGTGTTTTGACGGCTTGAAACCAGTTATTACTATAGCAATGGCTGATTTAAGGGTCTACAATGGTTCAAACCAACCCTTTTTGGTCCAAACCAGAGTTCAATAATGCCATCCTGACTGTTCTTTTGTGAGAGTGTTTTTTCACGACTGACAAAAGTAAATTTAACCTTTGAAGTAAGAAAATTGGTGGCTATAAAAGAATGTCTTCTTTGACCCACTTTTTTCTACATGTTGGAATCTTTCCCTTTTATAATTAGTTTAAAAACTGTTAAGCCACTCAATGAAAGATTCCAACCACCCTTTTAATATCATTTTAAACCTATTAACAACATGAAGAAATGATTATCATTATTCTTTGTAACTCTTATGATTATTTTTACCCTTGAACCACCCCATAAGTGAATAAAGCATCTTTCATCACTGTTACCTTTGTCACTTTTGGGAATGCTTCCTCTTTAATAATATTTTTAAAATAATTTCTCTTATATCAATTTCATGCAGTTACTTGCTCCATTAATTCCAATTGAAATTTCTCTTGAAGAAATTTCTTTTGTGGCCTTAAATATCTCTTGTCGATTATTTTTGGATAAATTTTTATTGTTGGTAAAACAATAAATCTTTATAATATAAGGTCTTTATACTTATAAAGTTGAAAAAACAAACTTTGAAATATTTTCTCCTAAAAAACTTAACTTTTTCCTCTTTATAATTGAATTGTACCTTATACAAATTTTGAGGATGCACAAAATACTTGATTTTTAATCAAATTTTTGTATCCAAACCCTACATAGCTGATTTATGTTGTATATATGACTTAAAGTGATATTGCTAAGGAAATGAAGAAATTTAAATATTGTGCTTTGTAATTTCTTATTATAGCAACAGCAGCTGCCTTAATGTGAGATATGATATTTGGTAAGAAGAGAATGATCTTTTATGAAACAATTATTCAGAAGGATGTTCATGGATTTAAACGTTTTCCAGAAGGAGAATTACCATTTGAGTTTTTGTATGAAGCTCTTCATTATATGAGAAACTAGGCTGGTCATATATTCTTTTGCATTGCAAATATCTGTATTCCAGCTGTAAGCCATACTTATTTTTCAAGAGACATAGCCTCTTGAGCTTTCCGATAAAGAATAAGGGTATTTCTTATGTAATACTTGAGTTTCAAGGATGTGCAACAGTCATTCAGTCCTTATTAGTTCTTAATGCATTGATATGTGATGAAGAAAGCCGTTTATCAGGTGGAACTTTAAGCAAAAATATGTACAGTATAAGTAAAATATATTTCAAAAAAAGAAAAGAAAAACCATGCATAAAGAAAGCCATTTTCATCCATTCTCAAAATGTCACCAGGATTTTAACCTGAGAGGATTGGGCCAAGACACTTTATTTTCTCTTCAATAAAAATGAAAAAAAGCTATCCCTTCTGGTGGTGGTAGCAGGTCCAACCATGCTTCCAGTTTGCTTCATACTGGGCCCTAACTTTCTATGGTTATTTAGTATCCTTCAAGCCAGATTTTCAAGATTGAGAAACACTTCATAAGAACTCAATTGAATTTTTCATCTGGTGGAAATTCTGGAAATTCTTTTATTCTCACTATAGAAAGTTTCAAACCAAGATTAGGAAAATAGCATGAGACATGTAATTGTATATTCATCAAAATTTAAGTACCTTGTTTTTCCATTTCCTATCACGTTTTTCTACTAATCAATTTTTTGGTGGAGTTATCTTATCAGATTTTGAGCTTTCCATTATCAAAAATTTGTACATCAAAATCTTTTCTCCAAATAATTACAAAACACCAGTTTTTTCACTCACAAAAAACATCAAAATGTGTATGTTTCATTATTTCTTTTATTGAATGTTTAGCTTTTTTATGTACCTATAAATTTGATACAAACTGAAATATATATTACTTCCTTCTATCAGAAGTCAAAAAGTCTTTTTGAAACTCTTTGCAATTATAAAATTATAAGCTCATATTATCCTATCCCTAAGTCTTATTTTTTCATTGAGAGGTGAGAGAAGATAATATTTTAGTTTTTCTAATATTGAATATTCACTAATTTTCACACAATTTTATCATTATGGAAATAAACTGGGATCTCCAGTGATTTAAATATAATCTGTTACCATATAATATAGTTTGGAAAATACTCAACAGTCTCAAAACAAATCACCTGCTAAGAGTATATTCTGAAATCTTATTTATTTAATCATAATATTGTCAATAAAAACCACCACTTATGAAATCCTAATTTTTGGAAAAGAAAAATAAACTCATTTCCATACATTTATTTTATTTTCTAGAGATTAAGGAGAAATATTACTATAATTTTTCACAATCAACAGAGGGGAATAAATTACTGGTGCATTATGAGAGTACGAACTTTTAGATAAATCTTAAATTTCTTTGTATCACTTGTTCTAGTAAGTAATAATTATCTTGGGAATAAGTGGCTGTAAAAAATGGAAGATAATATAAGAATTTTGGAAATGATTGCTGCCATTTTGAATATCCTTCCATCTCAATTGAGAGAAGTAATTATTTTACTGAAAGTTAAATTGCATGATATATATGAGAATTTATCTCTTGATTCTTTTTCAAAAGTGAATTGTTTTTTCCAAAAAAATTCTTCAGTTTATTTAAAAAACTATTTTTTGATTCCAACTATTTTACTAATCATAGCTTCATTATCACTGTTATATTTCAAAGTGAATAATTATATTTCTTATATCTTGAAGATTATTAAATATTATGGAAGATTTATTGGTCAAATTAAAGTAAATTTTATATGGGTATTTCTGTCTAATCTCAAACAAACATTGTGGGATACTCCTCTGTGTGGGATAAATGAGGCAGTACCTGGAAGGGGAAATTACAAGAAAAAGTTTTGAATTGCTTTTATTCTTGTAACCCTTGCTCTGCTTGTGTGCTAGAATACTCTAGACTGCCCTTCCTAATAATGCTGAATTATCTTGACTTGAGTTCCACAATCAATTTATTTATTTGATGGTGGCTGGGTCAGAAAAGTCTATTCAACAGACTCTGATCAGACTTTGATTGATTTTAAAACAACAGTTATTTAAAGACAAATTGATAACACTGATATAATAATTTGATAAGTAATAAGAGATATTTCTAGTTGGTTTCTTTTGTAAAGGTTTTTTTATGATGATTTGGGATAACACAGATTTTAATTTTAAATAACTATGGTGAAGCTGTTGGAAAACAGGTATAAGTATTGATAGCTTGATAATAAGGATAAAGGTAACTGAATATGGTATGAGTATTTTTTATAGACTGATTATAATAGTAAAACTAATAATATTGATATTTTTTCTGAAGTTGATATTTTTTAATTTAGAAACTATTTTTGTTCACTGTTTAATAATACTTGATTATAAATTACTAAGACTGTACTAATAATAGAAGATATATTTTTTTAATGGAGGGGCATTTTCCCCAAACTAAATATGATTATGATAAAACTATTTTTTGATAATAAGGGGCCTTTTCCCCTTATTATATATTACTATGATAAAAGATATTCTTTTTTTTTCTTAATAAAGGGGCCTTTTCCCCAATATTAAATATAATTATTTTCTAGATTAACCTACTAGTGAGGGATGAACTCTGGAAAAAATAAATTCAAGTTACATTTCCAGAAGAAGCATGAGGTTTGAAAAATGAAAATTTGAAGTATTTATACTCTCCAGGGTTAGGGTTGGTGAGAAAAGAGTCCATCCTGAATTAAGGCTAACTTGTGGTTTCATATTGATTAAATCTTCTAGAATGTTGCTGGGTAAAGATTTTTTTTTTTTATATTAATCCAAACTGACAAAATGGTATGGAATACCACATCCCCTTCTCCATTTAATGCTGTCCCCAGCATTCCCAGTGAGGATTAATATAAAAAGCACTTGAATTCCTGTTTATTTTATGGCTGAAATGAATAATAATTTTCTTGTTGAGTATCCTTTCTTGATTTATTTATTTCTCTCTCTCTCTCTCTTTTTCTTTTTTTTTTCTGTGATCTTGAGGTACAATTTTCTTCCAAAAGAAAAAAAAACTCCAATTCCCATGAGAGTTTATTTTACTTCCTAATTGAAATGCTTTATACTGGTTTTTCTTCATTCTTCTTCATTGGTTATCACTCCAAAGATATTCATTTTTCTTTTCTTTTATATTTTTTTTATTTATTTATCTTTCTTTTTGAAATAATATAGTGGTAAAGGTTTGATAATTTCCAATGGCCAAAAATTGATTTCTTGACATGACAATGAGGTTGAAAATTTTGATGATGAAGTTTAAGGGCATTATCAGGATCATTTCTTGTGACTTGAATTTGTTTTGATAACTTCTTGAAAGTGTAACTGATACAGTTTAAGGTCATGTCCAGGACCATTTCTTGAGATAATTTTGTTGGTAAAATAGAAAGAATATATTTAGACAGCTTAAGGTCTTGTCAAGGACCAATTATTCAGGAAATGTGTTTGATTATTCATAAAAAAATAGATTATTGAGACAGTTTAAGGTCTTATCAAGGACCAATTATTTAGGAAATGTGTTTGATTATTCATAAAAAAAATAGATTATTGAGACAGTTTAAGGTCTTATCAAGGACCATTTCTGTGTTGTTGATTGTTGTTGTTGATGTTTTTTTTTTATGTTGTATTATTTTATTCTGGAAGTGTTGAGAGCTAGAAGGTTTCAACCCCTCTCCATTTAATAAAAAAAATATTTTAATATAGAATATTAAAATATTTTATTTATTAAATGTTCCAGAAAGAGAGTTTTTTATTTATTTAATATATACATAAGTATACATATAATATACATATATTAGAAAATTGTTTATTATATATTTTTGGAAAAGTAGAATAAAAAATAAGTAAATAAAATAAAAGTTTGCTGTAAGTGCTGTGCAGCGCTGCAAACACTTCAATTTTGAAGGTCGCGCGTTTTGTTAAACTTAACTTAAATTTCAATTCAAATATAATTTATTTATATTTTTTTTTTTTAATATTTTTTTTTGACATTTTTTTTTGATTAACACTCATGGCATTGAAATTAGCCACTTGGTTATTCCATGAGTATATTTTTCTTGATATAAATTTTGAGAGAAATCTTGTATACATTGGACTTTATCTTTGTCCTTTTATATGTGTACCTTTGTGCAAAACTACTTTGAGAATTAAATAATTTTTCTAACAATGGATTTAATAATATGTTCAAATAAGAAGTTTTTTATTATAATCTCCTTCATATGTCCCATATGTATAAAAAATAAAATAGATTGAATTATTTTTTAATTTTGAAAGAATTGGTGCTTTAAATGGAAAATCAATTTCATTTTTAATAGTTATTTTTCCTTTAAAAGGGTTATTGATTTTAAGACTTGATGGAGGTTCATTTTTATTATTCAAGGGTGATTGCTTTGATGGTAATGACATTATCTGATCTTGGGGTGTACTGATTACTTCTGGTAATTGAGGAGAATAATTCAATGAATGTAATAATCTCTTCATTTTGATAGATTGAGGTGAGAAAATTTCTCCTTTGATTTCATCTTCTTGTTTCAAGAGAATTTCTTCCTCTTGATTTATTCCTTTATCTTTTGTATTTGTAATTTCTTCAACCTCTTTTGATGATTCATGAATACTAAGGTAGTTTGAGTTATTAAACAATTGATTATTAATTTTGATATTTTGTTCCTTTTGGGGTGAAGATTTTTCTTCAATGAGGCTCAAAGCTTTCCCATTGGATATATAATCTTCAATACTTGAATAAATCTGTGGGATGTTTATTTGGTGTGTTCTGTTTTTGTTTTTGAATTCATTGACCCATTCCTTGGTAAATTTGATTGGAGCACCAGAAGTCACTCTCAAAAATTCCTTAGGTGAAATACTATGCTTTGGTTTTGAAAATATAGCTTCTACAAATTTCTTAAAGAATTCAGAAACAGTTGTTTGTTCCTTAATAATATGACAACCACTTTTACCACACACAGGTGAGACACTGTTAACTAGCTGTTTTGGCTTTAAGCCTTCA
Source organism: Austropuccinia psidii (assembly GCA_023105745.1). Classification (NCBI taxonomy): domain Eukaryota; kingdom Fungi; phylum Basidiomycota; class Pucciniomycetes; order Pucciniales; family Sphaerophragmiaceae; genus Austropuccinia; species Austropuccinia psidii. The sequence continues at coordinate 24,471,839 of JALGQZ010000004.1, read as the reverse complement.
TTTTGTACTAGTTCCACTTCACTTGGAGTGGAAGCTTCCATGTTAGAGCTATAGGTATTCTCAGATGTTTGAGGGTAATTAAGGTGTACATTATTTATTTTGCTAATTTTCAAATCATTAAGAGTTAATTCAGCTTTAGAATGTTTGATAGGCATTTCTGGGTTTGATTTTATAGATACTTCATTTTCTTTTGTTCTTGAATTTTCTTGAGGTAATTCTTTACTATAGGTAAAACATTTTCCCCCAAGGATTTCTTGATGAGAAAGAACAATATCTTGAGACTTTGAGGGGTAAAAACTTTCTGGTGTATAGGAAGATAATGTTAATGATTCTTTTTGAGGTTGGATTTCTTGAGCTCTTTGACATTGTCTGATAGGAGTTGATTTATTTAATGATTTCTTAAGCTTATTTTCTTTTTCTATTTCTTCTTTAGCATAATCTGATATTTTAATGATTGAAGATGCAAGTAATTCCTCTTCTTCTATTTCTTCTTCATTATGTTCAAATTCTTTTCATATTCCCTTGAAAGATTTGAGTTTTCTCTTGGGCACAAGGTGCAACATTTGAGTAGAAAAGTTCCAAAGCTTTTCCATGGTTCTTTCCTTCTTTTTCTTCTCTTGGATATACTGATTGATTTTTTGGATCTTTAGAAAAATGAGCATAATTTGATCCCCTCTTCCTTCTGATTCTTCTTCTTGAATAATTTCTGTGACTCCTTTGAGATATTTCTTGGGTACTAGATGCAAGGTTTGAGAAGATATTTCTAATGCTTCTTTCAGATTTTCTTCATCTATATCTTCAGGAATTGGTTCTTCTGCTTCATAATGATAATCTTGATGATAATTTTCTTCATAAAATGGAGGTTGATATTCATTGTAGAGATGGATTTTGGAGGCAATATATGACTCCATTTTTCTTTCTTTTTTTTTTGAGTATAAAAAATATTCAATTGCTTCAAATAACTGTTTTATGAATTATCAATCTGAAAAAATGTGGTATATCCTTTTTGACTGCCACTGTTGGGACACCAGATGTGGGATACTCCTCTGTGTGGGATAAATGAGGCAGTACCTGGAAGGGGAAATTACAAGAAAAAGTTTTGAATTGCTTTTATTCTTGTAACCCTTGCTCTGCTTGTGTGCTAGAATACTCTAGACTTCCCTTCCTAATAATGCTGAATTATCTTGACTTGAGTTCCACCATCAATTTATTTATTTGATGGTGGCTGGGTCAGAAAAGTCTATTCAACAGACTCTGATCAGACTTTGATTGATTTTAAAACAACAGTTATTTAAAGACAAATTGATAACACTGATATAATAATTTGATAAGTAATAGGAGATATTTCTAGTTGGTTTCTTTTGTAAAGGTTTTTTTATGATGATTTGGGATAACACAGATTTTAATTTTAAATAACTATGGTGAAGCTGTTGGAAAACAGGGATAAGTATTGATAGCTTGATAATAAGGATAAAGGTAACTGAATATGGTATGAGTATTTTTTATAGACTGATTATAATAGTAAAACTAATAATATTGATATTTTTTCTGAAGTTGATATTTTTTAATTTAGAAAATATTTTTGTTCACTGTTTAATAATACTTGATTATAAATTACTAAGACTGTACTAATAATAGAAGATATATTTTTTTAATGGAGGGGAATTTTCCCCAAACTAAATATGATTATGATAAAACTATTTTTTAATAATAAGGGGCCTTTTCCCCTTATTATATATTACTATGATAAAAGATATTCTTTTTTTTTTCTTAATAAAGGGGCCTTTTCCCCAATATTAAATATAATTATTTTCTAGATTAACCTACTAGTGAGGGATGAACTCTGGAAAAAATAAATTCAAATTACATTTCCAGAAGAAGCATGAGGTTTGAAAAATGAAAATTTGAAGTATTTATACTCTCCAGGGTTAGGGTTGGTGAGAAAAGAGTCCATCCTGAATTAAGGCTAACTTGTGGTTTCATATTGATTAAATCTTCTAGAATGTTGCTGGGTAACGATGTTTTTTTATATTAATCCAAACTGACAAAATGGTATGGAATACCACAACCTAATTTACACTCAAAAGTGTCAGTGCACCCTTATATAAACTTAATAAATTCTAAGAATTTGAAGCACTTGATGAAAGCCTTATTATAATCTTTTGACACAATTGTATTTTTTCAGTGCACAAAAAATAGACTTAGTTTGAAGCCTTTCCCTAAAATAAATCTACCTTTGATTGAAATTCATTCATTCTTCTCTTTTTAAGGGAATTTTCTCAATGAACCCATATCTTTGGAATGAATTAGATCTTATGTTATAGTTTATTAATCTCGAAAAGCCCATGCAACCCATATATTTAGGCTACTAGTGGCACAATATGTCCTTCATGAGATTGACATATATAAATGCTATATTTCTGAAAACTCCTTTCCTAAGTTTTTTAAAAGTAGTGATACCTTTCAAGTGGAAATATTTGAATATAGCTTTCTTGTGGCCTTTGGCAAAGGAGGAATAGAGTCAAAAGGCTTTGTTTCCTGATCCATACAGCTACATAGTATGATTGTGCACTGGGGAAGATAGTAGTCAAAATTCATATGCATCCCTGAGAAGGTACTTGGAAGAGACTTTTTTAACTAGGTAGCTCTTATGAGTTTTTTGAAGAATTAATATAAGATAAAGATTTCCTTCAAAATTTTTACACTATATTTATTAATATATTTCCTCCAAATTTTGACCATGGAGCTTGGCACTAAATCTTGGTTTAACACCTTTTAATGAGCTATTGGTTCAGCCATTATTAATAAAAGAAATAAAAGCTTCAGAATTAAATACAATTATTGTCATTGATTCAAGAAATATGCTGTTGATGTTTTGAAGATGCAGCAGCTGAAGCTCAAAAGGTAGATTTTGCCTTTCTGAGACTCCTTAACACTAAGTTATGTTTAAACAGATTAAAAAGGCATATCTAATTTGGAAAAAGGTTTCAATTGTAGAAATTTTGGTTCTAAAGAGACAAGAAGACACAAAATATCTGATGGTAATGATTTATGCCCATTTTTCATATTTTTTGGTTGAAAGGAAAAACTAAAGAATTAATGTATTTTAATTTCCAAACTGACTTTCTGTCAATAATTCAAAAGAATAATCATCAAATTATCAATCTTATACTATGTAATTTGAAATTCTTGGTGTAACATTTATGGAAAGCATTTTGAAGGCCTCTTATTTTTTGAATTTGGGGAAAATGAATATAGAAAATAATGTCTCTACTTATGAACTCATAATCAGATATAATTTTCTTCATATTGATACATACACTTAGTATATATTATTCAGCTCTCTTATTAAATGTGCATCAGGGTTTCATTTTATATTTAATTGGGACATCTTTGAAACAGCCTTAGGTTGTATAAAAGTCTCTTTCTTCTAATGAATAATGATTCATTCAGAAGTGCAAGTTGCATAAACAGAATTCATGGATCTTCTTTGAGGGGATTGGAGTTTTCCTTGATAAATGAATGAAACTTAGATTTTACTTCTTGCAAATTATGCTCAAACATTTTGAACCCACCTCCTGTGAGCCTTAGAGGTATTTTCAGATACCCAAAAGACCAAAAAAAAAACAACAACATACAATTATAAAGAAAATAGATTTATTTATATTATCAGAACAAAAATTAAAATATAAGTATAAATTTATACACAAAAAGAAAAATTTAATTATAATTTAAAAATAAAATTACATTGAAACTTAAATTTGTGAAAACACATTTTTACTTGAAAAAATTAAGTAAAAATGAATTTTCACTAAGTAAAAATTATTATAGCTTTTTATCCTACAAATAAACATATGAAAATTATTTCACCATTGGACTCCTCATAAAAAAGAAGGTGGGGTGACCTCTGGGTAAAATTTCTGTAACTCAACTCTAAATAAGCTTAAATCAAGTTTTAGTATTTTCTGTACAAAATTTGAAAATCCTCAAAACCTTAGGTTAACTCACATCAAATGTGCTGTTAGCCATCAATTTTTGTTTTGAAATTGAGGTGTTGTGTGTAGCTTAGAAGCTTTGAGGAATTGAAGTATTTTCAATTGAAATGTCAAAATGTGTGTGTGTATTACATAAGTGAACTTTAATTTACATATGAGGTATCAACTATTATAGCTGTGTACTGTAAAAACTCAATTGAATTACATATGTAAATTATAAGTATAATGCGTGATGAGGAGTTAAAGAAAAAATAAATTGGAGCGATTGATTCTGGGGGGGAAAGGAATCTTGGCTCTAAGGGGGAGCCAGACCCCCAAATTCCTTGCTGACAGGTGTGAGATTTCAAACTCCACCCAAAGGTTCATCACTTTTTCCATGGAATTGAGTCACAGGGTTTGTGTCTCAATTGATTATGAGGTTTTGATACCAACCAGCACAGTTTTAACTGTTGCCAAGAGGGTAAAACTACCCTTAAGATAATTTTTTTAAAAAACAGTTTCAACTGGCTTTTACATCTCTTAAACACATTTTGACGTGTTTTGAAGGCTTAAAGCCAGGTATTGCTATAGCAATGGCTAATTTGGAGGTCCCAAATGGCTGAAAATAGCAACAATTGGCTAAAACCAGCCCTTTTTAGGTCTAAACGAGAGTTAAATGATGCCATAATTGGCTTTTATGTTTTCAGATTGTTTTTCACGACTGACAAGAGCAAATTCCACTTTTGGAGTAAGGAAATTGATGGCTGTAAAAGAATGCCTTCTTTTTCCACTTTTCTCTTCATGTTATAATCTTTTCCTTTTATAATTAGTTTAAACACTGTTAAACTAATCAATAAAAGATTCCAACCACCCTTTTTTAAATTATTTTGAACCTTTCACCACGTGAAAAAATCATTATAATCATTTTTACCCTTGAACCACCCCTGAGTGAATTGAAGGAGCTTGCATCACTGTTATCTTTGTCACTTTGTTTCCAAATTCACTCTGGTCACTTTTGGGTGTGTTTTCTCTTTAATAATTTCTTGAAAAAATATGCTCTTATATTAATTGCCTGCAGTCCTTTTCTCAATTAATTCTAATTCAAATTGATCTTGAAGAAATTTCTTTTGTAGCCTTAAATATATCCTGTAGAGGATTTTAGGATATATTTTTATTGTTGGTAAAAAATAAATCTTTATATTATTATTGTTTTATACTTAGAAAATTAAAAACAATAAAATTGGTGTGTTTTCTCCTGTGAATCTTATTTCATACTATTTTCAATCAATTTTTACCTTAAAAAAATTTTGAGGACAGGAAAAGTACTTGATTTTTAATCAAAGTTTCATATCCACACCCTACACCTCCACTGGCTAGGTTGGGAAGTTGTTAGGGCTCATTAAAACATAAATTGGATATCTTAAGATTTAATAATTCAATATTTTTATTTTTTCCTTAATTATGAACTGACTTGAAGTATATTGCGGGATGCTCATTTGAATGAATTACATATGACAGGTATTGAATGATTTTGTGGTACCATCCTCTATTAGATAATCAACAATTGTGAAAAAAACTCCTTTGGCCTTCAAGTTTTTGTCAAGGTGTTTCAATTCAATTGCAGAAGGGCCATAAGATATTTAATCAATATTGAATTCACAATTTTTTGATCCACATGTACTTATTACACTGAGATGTATGATTTTTGACATATTTATTGAAGACTGAATAATTTCTTTTTCTCAAATGTCTATGGTATTCCTATCAAATCTTATCTTTATTCCATTGAAATTATTAAATTTTTATTCCCTTCCTTTTTATTCAATTTTTCAAATTATATTCTCTGTCAGCCAGTGACTCAAAACCAGAGCACAAGCATGACAGCCAAAGACCATAAACCAGTGGTAAAGCCAAGATACCACCAAAACATGGAGCTGAGCCAAATTGTCTCAAAAGGTATCAAAAGAAAGAGGAAACTCACCACTTTTCAAATACAAAGGTCCCACCATCATAGGACAAGGAATAAAAAAGTTATTCCTGCTCAAAGTTGTTGCTGAGTATAAACCTTATTTTTCACCTCTCATCTCAAATCCAGAGGAAGATGCTTAACCCCATCAAATGGGTATTCAAATTGATTCTCTAAGTCAGGGTTATCCAATGGTACTAGCTGAATTGAGCTAACACCACAAATACAGGAGTTATGACCAAAATAAGGTCAAATAAGGGTGAATAAAATATTCACCTCTTATCTAACTTCTATAATTTTAGTGTGAGATACCTAAAGTGGGGACTTTTTGAGAAGAGAAAAATCAGGGATATCTGATGGTGCCATTCATTTCCCCATATCTAATCTAGAACAATATTTATGGGGAAAACAAGCTCCATACACATTTTAAGCAAATCATTCATATGTACAAAAAAGCTTGTACATGGCATAATGTTGCCATATCAAATGAGGTACCATTGTGTAGAAAACATCCAGGGCTACACACTGAACCAACATTGAGCTTGATATCTCAAAAACCGACAAAGGTATGGCAGCTTTAAGGTCAAAATCCCCCAATTAGACCAATACAGCCTTACCATGGGATATTCTGCCATAATTATGATCATGAGGTGTCAAACAGACAAAGAAGCCTGTTTATACTTCAATACCTCATAGTTTGGTCAATACTGGGGTCTTGTACAGGTTGTGTACAGCATTCTAAGCATCATACACATCAGAAGAGGGTTGTGTGGTCCCCAGATGAGATTTTCTACCATTTATTTGTGAAAACTGCCCAGATGTGGTTTAAAAACCACATATGAGCCCAATAAAGGCTATACAGGTATTGTGAAAGCCACAATCCAGTCCTTGGACATGAAAACCTTCACTTCCTCTATGTGGAAAGGTCTAGAAGCCTTTTTAACCCAATTTTATGATGAAAAGGGACCTTTCCTCCACCAGAAAAGGCTTCCTCATCCTTCTGTTGAATTCCTACGTAGTAAAACTGTCAAAAACAGTTATAATCTTGGAAAATAATCAAGTTATAATTATACTATTAGTCATTGTAGTAGTTATTATAGTAAACCAACTGATAATTATTGCACCCAGGGCTTTCAAAAGTGCTCACCACCACTATTATTCAATAGTAAATCCCTGTATACCTTGTCATCAACCTTTATTATCATCAGAAAAATCTATTTAAATCATTTTCACTATGTCACAGTCATAGTTAAATCTTGAAATTAGTCTTTATTAGCTTCATCATAGACTCAGCCTGACATTCTCTCAGTATTTTTTGAATTGTATTGTTTGTTTTTGATTTCCCAGTTTCCCCATTTTGGAAATTTTTGGTTTTTTATTCAAATTTTCTTTCTTATTTTTGGTTATTATTATTTTCCAATTTTTTCTTATTTTTTTGCTTAAGTTGTAATAATTTTCATTTTTAAGGTTTATTTTTCAATTGTGAGAAAAGACAGTTTTTTTTAAACTCAAATTAAACTTTTTATTTAGACAATTAGAGTTTAATATTTTCAAATATTATCTAATCTTTATTTCAATTTTGTGTCAATTTCTTGCAAATTTTTTTAAAAAATTATTTTACTTCTTTTGAATATTTGTGGGTTTTTGGATTTTTCCTTTATTTGTTTTTTTGCTTTGTTTTTTTTCAATTTTTGTTAAATTTCTTTTATAGCTTTTTGCAATTTGGTTTATCATGATTTTGATCTTATTTCATTATTATTATTATTTTTGTTTTTGATGTCTTAGTTTGTAGTTTTTATTTTGTTTTTTTAAGTATCTGGGGTGGAGATACGCTGGAATCAGTGTTATTATATTGATTCCTGTGTATGTGTAATTGCTTATTTGCGCTAAGATTAACAAAGAAAATTATTACACACACTTCAAAAAAGAATTGAAATCTTTTGAAAAAATATAAATACAAAAAATAAAATAATAAGAAAATTAAAAAAATGGAAACATGAATAGCCAAAAAAATCAAATGAAAAAATTGATAATAAAAAAAATGAAAAATTATTGAAAAATTTATGAACATGAAAACATTAAGCAAGTAAGTTAAAGAAATACAAATAAATAGAAACATTGAGTAAAAAGGAACAAAAAAGTTAAAGAAAATCAATTGAAAAGAGGAAAAAAAATAAAAAATTAAAGAAAAAAAGATACAAATTTAAAAAATAAATGTTGTTTGTTTCTCAAATGAGAATATATTTTGATTATAATTTTTGTTTTTACTTATTTTTATTTTGACAAGAGTTGTTTAAATTTGCCCAAAGATGATGGAAACTGTCAAAATTGAATGTTTTAAATTTCTTTTGGCATAAAGGCAGACAATTTCAGAAAAAGAACTGTGAAAAATGATCAGGTATACCTAACATATTTGAAAAATGAGAAAAATGTTTTTAAGAACAACTTCAATGGGAAAGAATCACAATATTTCTAGTGCTACAAAACTCCATATGCAAGGCAGTTTCAATTGAGGAAGAACTTCAAAAATGAAGAGTTTTTATCACATTAAAGGGAGCTAAGAAGAACTTACTAAGCTCGTTGAGATCCAGAATTTCTTCTTCCAAGCCAATAACTTTCACACTAAAGGGAATGGTCTGTGTATTAAAAAAAAAATTATTTCTGATTTATGCCAATTTATAGCCGAAATACAGAATTTTAGCTCCAAGAACTTGTGTAAATAATACATTTCACATGAATATGAGATATAAGTAAAGAAAAGAAAATTCTTTTCTATTTATAATCAGATCATAAATATCTTTGGAAATCATTCTCAAAAGGTATGCAAGCTATTTTACAAGACAGAAACACAAACTGTGTTGTGGATAATTTGAATTAAATATATATCCTTTCTGTGAAAATAAGATTTTGTGTTGAAGGTTTGCTTTTGAGAAATGTTATTTATAAAAATTTTGAAATTGGGGAATCATTTGAAAGAAGTTTATTATTTCAAGTGAAAAGAGACTGGAATAAAATTGGAATAAGCTCAAAGATTTTGAAAATAAGTTTCTTTGCTAGTTAGTAAAAACATATTTTTGAGAATTCTTATATCAGTGAGAAGTGTATATGTAATGCAAGAGAAAACAACTAAAAATCATGAAAAATCCATAATTTTCTATTTCAATTGAGTAAAATTTTGCATTACCAAACATATGGCTGAAAGTATCTGAAAAAGGATTTCAAGGTTAAAGCCAAGGTTAAGACCCAGTTTTAAAGCAGGTTGGACCTGGGTTTGACCAACCACCCCTGCCAGTAGGGACAGCTTTTTTTCATGGTTAATGTTGGCCAAAGTTGTGAATACAGCTTCCCCATGCCTTTCATAGTTTTTTTGATTTTTTTGTAGCTTAAAAGATCTAATAATCAATTTTATAAGTAAATCCATGAATTTCTAAATAGGTTCCAGAATCTTGCAAAATAATTCCACTTGTCACATATAATTTCACCTGTAGTGAGTATGTCAGACTGAGTCTATGCTAAAGCTATGAAAAAGTATATAAAAGCTTAATTCTGACTGTGAAATGGTGCTTTATCAGAAAAAATAGTTTTTAATAAGAGTAATAAGGGCTTTACTATGGAAAATAGTGATAGTGAGCACTTCTGAAAGCCCAGGATGCACTGTTTATCAGTTGATTACTTCTAATAAGCAATACAATACTAAGATTTGAGTATAACCTGATTATTCTCCAGGAGTATAGCTTTTTTCTAATGTTTTACTACACAGGATTGTAAGAGTGGGATGGGAATTCCTCTTTTGGGCAGAGATAGGTCCCTCTTAATCCTGAAAAATGGGTGGAAAAGTCCTCTATAACTGTTCCTGTAGGAAGAGTGAATAATTTTTACTTCCAAGGACTAGATTGTGGCTCTTATCATGCTTTTATAGAATGCATTGGGCTCATATGTGGTTTTGAAACCACATCTAGGAAGTTTTTACCAATACAGGGTGAAAAATTTTCATTTGGGGAGCACACAGCCCTCTTCTGATGTGTATGACATGTAGAATGCTGTACAGAACCTTCATGGGGACCCCATATTGACCAAACTATGAGGTAATGAAGGATAAACAAGATCTTTTTTAGAATTGACACCTCATATTCAAGGATATGGGAAAGTATCCCACAGTAAACGTGTATTGATCCAGCTGTGGGATTTTGACCTTCAAGCCGCCATACCTTTCTCAGTTTGTAAGATAGAGAGCTCAAAGTTGGTTTATTTTGTAGCCCTAGATGGGTTCTACACAATTTTACCTCATTTGGTATGGATAAAATCAAATATGGAAAGGTTATTTCAATTTTAATTTCCATTATCAAGATATGGATTTTTCTTAAAACCTGTATGAAGATTGTTTGCTCCATAGCTTCTTTTCTAGATGAGTTGGGAGGAAGGGGGTTTCACCATAAGATATATCTTATTGTTTTTTCTTGCAAAAACAACCCCAGATTAGGTATCTCATACTAAAACTGTCGAAATTAGATGAGAGGTTAATATTTTATTCACCCTGATTTGGCTTTGTTTTGGACATAACTTCTGTAGTTTTCATGCATGCTCAGTTTGACTAGTAATATTGGATAGAACTGAAAATAGATTCAATATGAGGACTCATTTGATGGGGTTCAGCATCTTTCTCTGGAGTTTAGATTGGAGGTGAAAATTAAGGTTTATCCTCTGCATGTGCTTTGAGCCTGAAGAACTTTGTTATTCTTAGTCCTATGGTTATGGGAGTTTTTTAGTTAGAACAAGGTTAATTCAATATTTCTTTTGATACTTTTTGAGGCGTTTTGGTGGTATTTTATCCTACCATTGGTTTACAGCATTTTGGCTGTCATGCTTGTGCTCTGTTTTTAAGTCACAGGCTGATAGAGTAAGCTTTTCTACTTTTCTTTATGCACCTAGGCTTAAATAATGGTTTTGATTGTACCATTCTTGAAGTAAAAAAATTTTATTTACACTTTTTGATACAGAAATTTTATTGTCTTGAAAAATATGGTATTAATCTTTAAGCCTTGCAGAAATATGTGGTTTCTTGAGGATTGACATAGGTATAATTTGTCAAAATGCTCAGAAGTAATACATCATATTTTCACATTTTGATGGTACCAATCTAATATTTCAACCTTATTCAAAAATTTTCAATCTGGCTTTTTAAGGATTCCTTTTATTTCAATTTGCATCGGTTTGATCTCTTTCTGAAAGGTTTTTCTTCCTTTTCAGAATCTTGTTTTTTTCTTCTTTCTACTTTTTTCTAATTAAGAAGTTGATCAAATTTTTTCTTTAGAAAATTTGATTGAAATCTTCTATGATGTATATTGTGAGACAATAAGAGATATGGTTGGAAGGCCTTCATCACTTTCCTGTATAAGCGGGTGCACTGAAGAATTTGCATCAATGAGCTTATTTTCATGATCATGAATTTAGTATCCATGTGGGGTAAGTGCGAAATGTTTACTCTTGTTGATTAATTTTAATTTCCTTTCTTGGACATATCTATAAATCTGAAAAATTTATTCTTCAAACTTATCAAGGTCACACTTTTAAATCATTTTGAAAAAGTATAGTTGAGATAAACGGGGAGGGTGAAATTAAGAATAGAAGAAAATTGTGTTTCCACAGTGTGTGTCATACACATTTATGGGTATTGATCCATCAGAAATATATTACATGGGGAAGACTGTAAATTTTTACACCTTATACATGTCATTCTTTGGATGTTGGCTGAGAAAGGTATGTGTTTGAGAGCAGAAAAATCCAGTTTTTTTCGATCGGGACCCCATGGGTTATATCACTAGGAAATCTTATGTGTCTTGAGAATTTAAAATCAGGCCACCAGCCTGGTAGACCCATTTATCGATGGTTTTCAACAGGTTCTTTGGTAAATGAATAATAAGTTCTTTATATAATAAAAATTTAAAAATTAAACTTCTTCTTAAGTGAAAAAATCATTCCAAGAATTTTATAGTAAAATTTACTTATAAATTCATATTAGGTAAATTCTTTATTCAAACAAAAAGAAGGAATGATGACAAAATAACAATAATTTTCTAAGAGAATATTTCTAGATTGGAATTTCCTAATATTTTCCTTTTGAAGTGAAATCTTGAAGAAAAGGATGATTTTTTTGCATTGGTATCAATTCAATAAATTTTCTAGTATCAGTTCTTAAAATATCATGACTTTGATAAAGGAATTGAAGGATTTTCTAGCTTAAACTAAATAATCCATTCTTAATCTCAAGAGGTAGATAAATTTCTGTTGTTAGAACCAAATCTAATAATAAATTGAGAATAGATAACATTGAATTTCAAGTTATTTTCCTTTTATTGAAGGAAAAAATCTCAGATTGATTGGCTTGACATGACAATCTGAAAGGCTTAAAAAATTTGAGATCAGAAAATTTTTGAATAAATTTAAAATGAGTAACAATAGTCCTTAATAAGAACTAATTACTATGTGACTACAACTGGTTAAATCATATGGCTAAATTTTTCTCATATACCAAGGTAAAAAGATACTATCTTAACTATTGAAAGTGAATACCAAAAAGCTTGAATAAAGCTCCATAAATTTCAAAGTATTTCTAAGCAAGATGAATAGCTTGATAGACATCCAATAATTCATTTTTGCAAAAAAAACAATGATATAAATGAAATGAATTGAAAAATATCATTTTCCTTTGAAAATTATATTGACAATTTGATTAGCTTTGAATTTTTTGTTCCTTTTGATTATCATATAAACCAAAGATTTCATAAACTCATTGAATTTCATAGTGTAATTTAAATTGAACTAAATTAGTGAAAAAATAACCAAAATAAGAATTTAGAGATAATTTTCAATGAAATACTTTATAACATCTTTAAGCTCCCCATAAATTACGGTTAAAAAGTATTTGATAACTCACAGCTTCATAGATAGATGATTCAGTATTTGGAAGCTATAATGATCTATTATATAATAAGTTTAATTGATATCATTTGTATTTTGATGAATATCTCACAATATTTATTCAAATACTCTGATTTTTCACCAAGAAATGGAGCTTACTTGGATTATCAGTGTTACATCTTTAGATTGATTATTTCACCCTCCTTTTTTATTTTAAAAAAAAACCAATTCATGTGTTTTTGGCCGAGTGAATTTTTAATATTTTCTATTAAACAGAGTCCCAGAAATTTAATTAAATAGAGTTTGTACTTTAAAAATGATAATTTATATTATTTAGATAACGTTAGAGTTCCATTTCACTATCATATTCCTGAGTATTATTTAAGTCTAAGGCTTAATAAGAAATATAAATTGATAATATCAATAGATAATATGGAGAGTACGTATAATTCTCTGTGAAATATTTGATTTTATGCATGAATTAGAACTAATCTAGTGATATATAGCTTCTTGAGTGTATATAATAGTTTTTCCGCTGTTTAAACCTCTATAAATACAAAATTATAATTAATAATGGATTAATACATAATATCTGTTTAATGGATATCAAATCCACAGAATAGGAAAATTAAAAGAAATCTCAAAACAACTGGTAAACAGTTTCAGGAAATAGACAAAATGAGAGTCTTCATATATATAGTGTAGTGTTATGATTTCAGCAAATTAAGATCTTAATTTTGTATAGATCTTTGCTTCCAGATATAGTGTGGTGAAAAAGAAAATGTTTGATTTATCGTGGGCCTCAAAGTTCTCCAAAAATGATTAAATATGATGATAAAATGTAAGCCTTTTCAAAGCAAGGAATATTTGAATTCCATAGAAAAAATGTATAATTCCATAATACAATAGTTTTGGAATCTCTTTTGGAAATGAAAAGGGAACACCCAAGTATATAGATAATATCACTTATACCAAACTCTGATGAATTGGGAGATTAATTACAAAATTTACTCTTAATTATAGAAGTAGTTCAGCTTTTATTATTATATTCTATATATTAGCAATACAAGATTACATTATCTTTAGATAAAAAGATATTTCTGTTTACTTCAGCCTTTTTGCAGGAGAGGTATTTTGCAATTGATAGAAACCATTTTCAACATTAAATTTAATTGTTTGAGCATATTATTCAATATTGAAACAGCCAATTTCTATAAATAGAAAATAGTGAAAAGGCACATTGTTAGGCTGACTCTATTATATAGTACTAATATTACTATAACTCTGAGTGGGAAACATAGAAATAAGCTAAAAAATAATAATTAAGGAGCTTTTGGGGCTTTACTATATTGATATGATAGTGGTGAATGCCACTGAGAGCCCAAGGTGCAGTTATTATCAATTTATCAAATCGAAAATAACTAAAATATTTGATACTTTAGCTATAACTGATTATTTTCCAAGAGTCATATTTCTTTGAAACAACTCTACTACATACAAATATAACAGCAGGATGGGAATTCCTCTTTTCAGGCAGAGGAACGTCCCTTTTTATCCTGAAGAGGGGTGAAAGAGCCTTTGATCCTTACCACATAGAAGGAATGAAGAGTTATTTAACTCCAATGGGTAGGCCTGTTGTTTCTACATCCGTGTATCAGCTGTATTTATTTAAGGTGTGGTTTTTAAACAGTATCTGGTCACTTTTCCCAAACACAGGGTGAATAATTCCTCCTGGGGTTCTCACAGTCTTGTTCTGACATGTCAGATGTGTAGAAAGCTGTACATCATGTGAAAGTGGACCCCATATTATCCATAAAAGGAGATTTTTAAGGAAAAGGGATTTTTTTGGATTTGAAACCTCATATTCAATAGTATGAGAGATTGCCAAAGTATTGGTTTTTTCCCCCTGTATTGTGAGATCTTCACCTTAAATGTTCTATATTTTTGTAAGTTTTCAAGATAGAGAGCTCACAAATGGCTCATTTTTTTAGGAATTTCACCAAATTTAAATTCCATTGTAAGAATATCAATTTTGTATAAATTATGTATCAATCTAATATCCTTACTAACATTTCTTCAAGATGGGATAAAGCATTATAGAGGGTACCTTCTGGAAGCTCTGCTTCTACTCTTTTGAAAAAGACCGAACTTCAGGTATCTCAAGCTGAAGTGGTAGAAGTAATATCAGATCTGAATATTTCATTGACCATTGTTTGACCTATGGTTGTCTCTAAACTCTGTAATTTTGGTGCTAACCCAATTCAGGTAGTACCATTGAATAGTCCTTATTGAGAGATTCAAGTTTAGCACTAATCAAGTGGGATTCTTCCTCCTTCTCTGGACTTTAGATGGAAGGTGAGATTTAAGGTTTATGCCCAGTTCTGGCTTTGGGCTAGAATAACTCTGTTTTTCCTTGTATAATGGTCATAGGAGTTGCATATTGGGAATGAGGTTACTCTCACCTTTCTTTTGAGTAAATCTGTGAGGTATTTTGAATGAGGAAATGTTTTAGTGGGAATCTTGATCTAACATTGGTTTATGGTACTTTGGTGTCATGCCTGTGCTCTGGTTTTGAGTAAAAGGCTCCCTCTAAAAAAGGCTCACAATCATTGTTGAGACTGTTCAGAACTCCTAGAGGCTCTTAATATTCTCAGGTGAAGTTTCCCATCTGGTATTTCATCTTCTGCTAGTCATTTGTACTTATGAGCTGTCTGGTTCTTGAACCTAACAAGGTACTGTCAATGGTACTCTCCATTGAGTCTTATATTCCTAGATGCAATGATATTTTTCACTGGTCCAGGGGAGTTCTCAATTTAATCTATGTCCTGTGCAGCATGAGTCTTTTTTCTGGAATAAAAAATTTCACTACATTCTAGTGGTAGTTATTTACTAGATTTACTGGGAACACTGGGGTTTTGCTGGAGAACTCTTCAAGAAGTCATACCTCTATTTCATTTTCTCCTATCAACTTTGTGATAGTTAAGGGTACTAAAAATTAGTCTCCCATTTTCTTATGCTCTTTCTGAAAAACTAGTAAGAAGGTTCAGACATGAAAGAAACCTAGAGAATACAAAATTTAAGCATTATAGAACTTCAAGACTAAGAAAGTCTAATGAAGAGGTAGGACAGTGCAGGATACCCTAATTCAGTATATCAGATTGTGGTAAAGTCTTTTTTGTTGGTATGTAATGTGAGATTTTGAGATACCAACACATATCCTATAAGTTCACAAGAAATCTTTACAATAATTATTCTTTTGTAATAATTGAAAATTCCATAAATAGCCATTAATTTTTAATTAATCTAGAATATAATGAGCAAATTTGTGAAAGAAATTACATCATTAGATTTCTCATGATAAAATACACATATATCATTTTTATGGCATCTTTGTAAGATCAATAATTAATGAATAATAAGTAAGAATACCATAAAAAAGACATAAATTCTCAGTTATCTCAGAGACCAATGAAGAAACATGTAAAATAAATTGTACCATTATATTCCCCATGAAATACTACACATATAACAATCTTATATTATATTTTTAAGGTCAATATTTAAGGAAATAACCTGAATATATGCACTTTTATGTCAGTGCATATATTCATGGTTTTTAGCTCATATATTTTATAAAAAAATGATAGAGAGTTGAAAAAAATGAAGTTACCACATAATTACTGCAGGAATACAGATATAAAATTTATTTGACAAGTTATAGACAAGGTTATAACTTGTAAGGGTTTATTGAATAAAATTGCTATAGCTGTTGACCACCTTGGTGTGAAAGTGGTCCAAACTTAAAATAAAGTGGATATTCAGTCTCTACTAGCTCTTAAGTGAATAATGATGTTTGTTATATCATTATATTCAAGATAAAAGCCCTTGAAATCATGGTTTGAAGTTTAAAATAGTGAGTTTGGCAGAAAGGTTGAGTTACAAGAAAAATCATTGAAAATAGAGTTTTGATGATGTAACAAGATGCTCTTGAAGGTGTAATTATGAAATTTTAAGCAATAGGAATCCACTCGCTTATTGAATTTAGAATGTATAAATTCAAAGTTATTAATGATCAAAGCTTAAGCTTAAAACTGATCATTTATCATCACTCACTGTAATCTTATTTTGACTTGAACAGTTATATAAGTGATAACACTGGTGAATAGTATTATATTATGGTTAATACTAAGAAATTCCACTAATCTTAGGCTTCTGCCAAGCCTATGAAGTCATCAAAGTGAGAGTCATAGTGATAACTCTAAATAATGGCATAATAATGAGATAAGATGGTTTAATTATGATTTGATCATCACTAAACGTTGAGATACTGATAAATTGCAGTTAATACCATCATTAAACGTCTACTAGAGGACCTTTTGTCTCTAGGAGTGAATATTTTACTATAAATAGAGCTCTTTTTACTCTATTTCCCCCTTGGACGCAACAAAAACAATAAATTATTAAAACCAAATGTAAAAGCCTTCTTCTTTTTATATAAAACTATTATATATTCAAAGAATCAATTTCATATTTAATATATCATCAATTTTGATGTGATTAAATCAATTTTTTTTTTTTTGAATTTCTCTGAAAATCTCTAATTCCATGCAAAAACAAGAAGATTTGTAATTTCTTTTAATTTTTATTCAAAATACAATTTAAATAGGTTGTATTCATATTTTTCGGCCAGAAATTATTCAAAATTATTACATTAAGTGTTTAAAGTATGCTATTTTCTCTTTTTATAATAATTTCTCTATATTATTATTTTTTAATAACTCTTGAATTGATATAGATAGTATTATATTAATCCATAACCTTAATATTGGTTATATTATTGTTATATTTGTTTTTTTATAATTAAAAAACGATTCTCTAGGCCTTTATTATTTGTTAGTAACAATAATAAAGTGCAATAAATATATTAATTATCATATATTGATATATTTATTTTATTATATTAATATTTTAATATAGAATTTATATTATTATATTCATTTAACAATATAAATATTTGGCACCATATTATGATAATTCTTTTTTACTATGATTATTTTTTATCTTATTATTTAAATTTCATAAGGACATTCGGAGTACAATAAGTAAAATATTAGTAATTTTTACCTATTTTTTTTGTAGTAAAACCTTACCAATATGGTGTCAATCATTCTTTGTAAATTGACTGGAACATTCTTAATTCCAAATGGCATCCATGCATTCTCATGTATTTCCATATTCCGTATGAGTCTGAGTAGTTTCATGGAGGTTGGTCTCACTCCATTCTGTTTTGAAATTTTCATGCAATCTAACTTGGTGATATATTTGTCTTTTGTCAGCTTAGCCAAGGCATGTGGTATCTGTCTTCTTTAGTGTAGCTATTCAGTGCTCTTTAATCTCCACACAACCTAGATTTCCCATCATGTCAAGTTATCAGGACTGGTGTAGTGAGTTCCACAGTCTTTTTATGTCC
Source organism: Austropuccinia psidii (assembly GCA_023105745.1). NCBI lineage: Eukaryota > Fungi > Basidiomycota > Pucciniomycetes > Pucciniales > Sphaerophragmiaceae > Austropuccinia > Austropuccinia psidii. Next base: position 24,453,511 of record JALGQZ010000004.1, on the reverse strand, counting down.
AATCTTCCTTATGAAATCCATTTCTAGGAGCTCATTGATGTCAGCCTGTGACTCAAAACCAGAGCACAAGCATGACAGCCAAAATACCATAAACCAATGGTATAGCCAAGATACCACCAAAACATGGAGCTGAGCCAAATCAGCTCAAAAGGTATCAAAAGAAAGAAGAAAATCACCTCTTCCTGAAAATATAAGTCCCATCACCATAGGACTAGAAATAACAAAGTTATTCCTGCTCAAAGTTATTGCTGAGCATAAACCTTAATTTTGACCTCTCATCTAAAATCCAGAAGAAGAGGATTAACCCCATAAAATGGGTATTCAAAATGAAGCTCTAAGCCAAGGCTATCCAATGGTACTAGCCAAACTGAGCTAGCATCAATATTACTGGAGTTATGGTCAAATTCAGACCAAATAAGGATGAACAAAACATTCACCTCTCATCTAACTTTTACAGTTTTAGTGTGAGATACTTAAAGTGGGGTCTTTTTGGAAAGAGCACAATCAGGGATATCTGATGGTGCCATCCACTTCCTCATAACTCAATTATAACAGAAGTTATGGGATAAACAAGCTTAATACAGCTTTTTGCCCACACCATGCCTATGTACAAAAATACTTGTACATGAGATAACTTTGTCATATTTAACGATAACCAGACCAAATTGGATACCATTGTGTATAGCGTATACAGGGCTATCCAATGAACCAACTTTGAGCTTAATATCTCAAATACTGACAGAGTTACAGCCATTTGAAGGTTATAATCCCACAATATGGCCAATACAGCTGTATTATGACAGGATACAGTTGTAACCTGATTATGAGGTGTCAATTAGACAAAGAAGCATGATTAGACTTCAATACCTCATAATTCAGTCATAACTGGGGACCCATACAGTTTCTGTACAGCATTCTACACGTCATACACGTCAGAATCAGGCTGTGTGGTCCCCAGATGAAAATTTTCACCCTGTATTGGTGAAAACTTCCCAGATGTGGTTTCAAAACCACATCTGAGCCCAATACAGGGAATACAGGTTGCTTGCAAGCCACAAGCCTGCCCAGGAAGGTGAAAAATCTTCACTTCCTCTACGTGGAAAGGTCTAGCAGCCTTTCCACCCCATTTCAGGATAAAAAGGAGGCTTTCCATAGCCAGGATTGTCTCCTCATCCTGCTATTGAATACCCTACGTAGTAAACTGTCAAAGACAGTTTTACTCTTGGGTAATAAGCAGGTATAATTATATATTTAATTATTGTAACTCTTATTATAGTAATCCAACTGGTAAGATTGCACCCTGGGTTCTCAATAGCGCTCACCACCACTATTATTCAATAGTAGAACCCCTTAATTATATTATAAATCATCTTTTAAAACCAAACAACCTTATTTTAAAACAATTTTCTACATGTCACAGTCATAATTCTAGTTGCAAATACCCCTATTACCACTTCAATATAGACTCAGCCTGACATTTTGGGGGCCTGGACGTGTTTTTTACTTATTTTTGGACCTTACAAGTAGGTTTTTCTCTTTTTTATCATTTATTGACACCTGTTTTACCTTTTTTCGGCGACATTTTCTCTATAAACATATATTATATATATATTTTTTGATTTTTAAAATAAATACTCATATATTATAGAGTATCTGTCACATGGCTAATAACCACAAGACTAGTATTTTGGCGTGTTTTGTATATAAAAACACTTTAAGCCACTAATACAGCCTTAATTCTTAAGTGAATTAAGACAGCTCATACTGATAAACCAACAGTTGAGGCGTGTTTGGGCACATTGTTAACTCAATTACCCTGTAATACACCATCTTTTGACAGATTATACTTGCTAATTACAAGTATTCTGTGAGATATTGGTATACAAACAGTATACCACATATCAGTAAGCTGTAATTTTTGACGTGGAATTGTTAATTCAATTACATTGTCATAATACAAGGGCATATTGTAATAATATACAAGCCCAGAGGCCATTCTTAGACGTGCAAAACCAGCCTTTTAAGAAGTCTTAACTGACATAAGCCCTCCTTTTTCCTGTTTGATTCAGCGGAAGAAAATTTCATACCACTTGAGACCCAGTCACAGGCTAACATACCAGTGAGACCCTCAGAACCAGAGGGCAGCAAGGGCAAGGGAAAAAGACTTAGTGAAGGCCTCATTACAGCCAAAAAGTGGACACCAATAGCCACTCAGAGGAGTAGAAAACCACAAAACTCTGCTTGAATACAAGGTAAACCAACCTTAACCACTTGTACAGGGAAGATTACAATTATTAGCCCAGTTGTAAGCTCCAAAGGCAAACTGCCCAAATCAGCAGATAACAAATTTTTACAAGGAACAGTCAAAGGTAAATACCCTAAGAAAATAAAGTTTTTGACTGCTTGCAAACACTGATATGTCCCCTGCATACCTCAGAGACATTGGCTTCCAAAGGAACCAGCCAGAGGACAGAGAAGGATTGTCCAGAACCAGAAGACCTGAAAAAAGACACCTTGGACACAGTGGTGGATGGCAAAACAATGAGGAAGATAATATCAACCTTGCCATTCACACTCCAATTCAACAGAAACCTCAAACCAGAGGACTGGAAGGATATGGATCAAGTTCTTCAGATACACCAACTCCTCAAAGACTTATTTCAATGGAGCATGGACAACAAGAGGTTCAACCTAGAAACTCACTGGGCAGAACTTGGATCAAGTTTCCAGAAGATCTGTCTCAAAGAGATAGACTTCAAAGACCTTCTGGTAATCACCAAAGGTTGGAATCCTACCAGCAAGCACAGACTCCTGGAGGCAAGGGCACAGAGGATAAGGGAGAATCAAGCCACTATCCAAGCAATAGAAGAACAATTAACCCAGACAGGGCCTACTCAGATTCCTTCAGGTTCACAAGGAGCAAGCCAAATCAGCTCTCCAGTGGCTTCACACCATTCAGAAACCAGCAGATCAGTGGCCAGGAGTCACAATTCTTCACAATTCCAGGAAGTTTCCAGGAGAAGACAAGGAAACAAGGGCAAGAACAAAGCCTCCTTCAACCAGAGGAGGAAAGAGTCAGACCCCATGATCCAGAAGCTGTTAGATCTGGTAAAAGAAGTACACAAGAACCAGAAGTAGTTGTAAACCACTCTAGAATCAGTAGTCCTAGTAATAGAAACATTACCCCCACTCAGACTGAAAATAACATTGTCACATCTGAGAGTAACATCAACAGTGATACACTGTGGTTACAAATGTCCCAATATGCTGAGCAATCTGCAAAACAGTTTGCAGAAATTAAAGCTAGCCAAGAGAGGATGAGACAAACTCAAGCCTCCTTGGAACAGATAGTTAAGAATCTTCAAGAAGGTTTGCTCAACTGAGCAAAGCCTCTGAAGAAACCAACAAAAGACTGGATATAGTCTTTGAAGAACAACACCACAGCACAAGGGACAGGGAGTGTCTGGATCAAGACATTAACAAATTGTTTAATGCCTACCATAGCTTGAAGCCCCAACCACAAGGCCAAGCTATGGAGAATCCATAACAACCAGATGACATCAAACCAGATGCCATGTTGTTGAATAAGGCAAGATCTCCATCACAATACCAGGATGGAGATGGCATGTCTTATTCAGAGAAGAAAGCCTTGAAACAGCTTCCTGAGGCCTCAAGCTGGCCCAAATTCTCTGGATCAGAAGAATATGATCATATGGAACTCATAGATTATATTGATGAACTCTTCATTGATGTACCAAGCATACCAGACTACTGGATTACTGCTAGATTTAATACTGCATTTAAAGGTCATGAAAGTATATGGTACACAGAAATGAAAGAAATCCATGGCAGAAGAAACTGGCCATGGTGGAAGAGTCAAATCATCCAAAAGTACAGTAAAGGAACTTGGATATGGCAAAAGACCATGTCATTTGAGAATGACAAATACTCTGTGGACAAAGATCCATATGAGTGGTGTCTCAGACAGTCTAAAAGACTTAAAGCCATTGATCCTCAGATGAACATCCAAATGAGGAATCACAAACTTCTGACACAACTGCCAGGAGAACTAGAGCATGCAGTAAAATGCAGATGCAACCAAAATTACACTCTAGATGAAATTGCCAACACCTTACAAGACATAAGGAAAAGGACAAATATAGGGAAATTCACCCCATATAAGAGCAGTGGTTTCAAAGAGAAACAACCTTTCAGGTAGAGTTTAAAGACAAACCCAAAGAAAAAGTGGCAGAAGTGGCAAAGAAGAGAAATTCTTGTCACAACTGTGGTTCAACAGACCACTATGCCAACAACTGTCCAAAGGCAATGAAAAAAGTCTATGCAATTGAGAAAGTCCCAGAGGAAGAACCTCCAAAAGAGGATTCTGAATCAGGATCTATGGGTGATGCCATCAGAGAACCATCTGATGATGACCAAGGCCCAAGAGAAGAGTTTCTAGTAGGATACCAAGAGGAAACCCCACTAGAAATTCAGGACATACAGTTGGAAGCAGGTATGCCACAAGACACTGCAAACAAGAACTTGTGCAAACACACACAAGATGCACAGACATTTCTGGTTACACCAACTAAGGGAATGGCATACATACATGGAACAGCCACAAAGATGACTGTATGTATTGACAATGCTCAGCACCCACTGATCATTGATAGTGGAGCACACTGCTCCATAGTGGCCAGAAACTATCTGGATACCCACTTCTCAAACTGGTAAAAACAGCTCTTACCAACTAAGCAAAGAGCTTTAAAAGTGCATCAGGGAAGATGACTTCCATTGGGACAATTATCAAAGAGATAATTATACCTCACAGGAAGGGTAATATCAGACTCAACCCAGAGTTTGTAGTGCTTGAGGATGCCCACATCCAAGGTTTTCTACTGGGAACAGATTACCAGAGGATGTATGGAATAGAAATTTACAACAGTAAAAACAGGCACATCACCATTGGTACTAACAAAGAAAAGAAATTTTCACTTGATATATACCAGATATCTTCCCAAGACCCACTAGAAGAACTTCTGGAGGAATTCAGAGAGGGACAGTTTAAAACTACCCTCACCAGTAAACAAAAACTAAGCTTACTGAAGATGCTGAGAAAGAATAGACCAGCATTTGCCATTGGTGAAGAGCCATTAGGCAAGATCAAAGGCCATGATATAGAACTATATCTGGATGTGGAAAGGCCTTATCCACCCATGCTGAGGAGACCTCCTTATCCAGCAAGCCTGGAAACCAGGAAGGAAATTGAGAAACATATCAATGAACTCCTGGACATGGATGTTATCAGAAAGATTGGACATAATGAAATAGTGGAAATCACCACTCCTGTCCTCATCACCTGGAATGATGACAAGTCTAGATTGTGTGGGGACTTCAGAGCCCTGAATAACTACACAAAAGCAGACAGGTACCCTATACCAAGGATACCTCATGCCTTGGATAAGCTAGCTAAAGCCAAATACATAACCAAAATGGATTGTATGAAAGGCTTCCACAAAAATGGAGTTAAACCAAACTCCATGAAATTACTCAGGATAATATGCCATATGGGCATATATGAGTACACCAGACTGCCATTTGGCATCAAAAATGCACCAGCCCACTTCCAAAGGATGATGGACACAATATTTCAAGAAGAAATATTGGAAGGCTGGGTGGTAGTATATATTGATGATATAATTATATACTCAGAGACATGGGAAGACCATGTGCAATAGATAGAAAGAGTGCTAAGTAAATGCACACCCATAAATCTGAAAATTTCACTTAACAAGTGCAATTTTGGCCAACAAGAGTTACTGGCTCTAGGACACAAAGTCTCAGGTCTTAGTCTGGCAATCGACCAGAATAAAGTAGCAGCAGTACTGCAAAAACCAGTACCAAAAAGCATCAAAGAAATGCAATCCTTTCTTGGGTTTTCTAGCTGCTATAGAGACTATATCAGAAATTTTGCACACATAACTAGTAGTTTATACAAGTTATGTTCAAAAGATGTAGTTTTTGAAATAACCAAGGAAAGGAGGGGTGCATATGAGAGGATCAAATATGAACTCACTAATGCACCTGTGCTCATCTTACCTGACTTTGAACTACCATTCAAGTTATATATAGATGCAGCATGCAGTCAAGGCCTAGGAGCAGCCCTTCACCAAAGACAAATTGTGGAGGGTGAACCAAGGGAAGGAGTAATTTGCTACATCTCAAGGCAGTTGAAAGATTCAGAAGCCAGGTATGGGGCCACCCAGACTGAATGTCTATGTCTAGTCTGGGCTCTAGAAAAACTCCATTATTATTTGGAGGGTGCAGTCTTTGAAGTCTACACAAACTGCACAGCCTTGAAGCCTTTACTAAACATGAAGACTACAAATAGACATATGCTGAGATGGCAAATAGCCATCCAGGAGTATAGAGGGAACATGACCATCATATACAAGGAAGGTAAAAGCCATACCAATTCAGATGGCCTCAGCAGATGGCCACTGGGCAATGTCAAAAGCAATCCAGCTTATGACCCAGAAGCTTCAGCAAAAATCCCTATCCATTTCATGGAAATAGAAAGGAGGAAAAACTTCAGATTATCTGAAAGAGCACCAGAAAGTGGTACCCTTGACAGTGGAAACACTGACTCCAAGGGACAGAAACTCCCATACTGGGAAAAAGTTCCTCAGAGCTGCACAATGAATTCTTTAGTGCAGTACAGAAGTCTTATGCCAAACACAAACAGTGTAGCATACTACTCCAACTCCTTCAACAAAAGTACAGGAGTACAGAACTGGAAACCCAGCTGGAAGAACCCTGGTTGAGGGCCTATAAGGACAATAAGTTTTTTCTTATAGATGGCCTGCTCTACCATAGAGAAAAGCACACAAGTGCACTCACAGTGGTACACAGAGACCACATCTGATTGATCCTACAAGAATGCCATGAATGCCCCTATATGGGACATATGAGTGAAGACAGGACCAAAGAGAGGGTAGCAAGCACAGCTTGAGTGGGAACAAGAGTTGAGTGAATACATCAACACTTGTGAAAGATTCCAAAAGGCAAAGAAGAAACATGGGAAGAAGTATGGGTTACTTCAACACATAGAAGAACCCAAGCACCCATGGGAAACCATCAACATGGACTGGGTTACAGGACTTTTCCCAGGGGGCAAAGAAAACTATAATGCCTGTTTGATCATAGTTGATAGGTTCAGCAAGAGCATGAGGTGTCTACCATGCCATAAAGAAGACACAGCCATGGATACTGCTCTGTTGTTTTGGAATAACATCATATCTACCTGTGGAGTCCCTAACATCATCATTAGTGATAGGGACCCAAAATTCACATCTGAAATTTGGACTAACTTATATGACATGCTTGGTACCAAACTTGCTTTTTCCACAGCTTATCATCCACAAACAGATGGCCTAGCTGAAAGGATGATCCAAACAATGGAGGACATACTCAGAAGATTCTGTGCCTATGGCATGGAATACAAGGACCATGAGGGATACACCCATGATTGGGTTACCCTCTTACCAGCTGTCCAGCTGGCTTATAACACAAGTCAGCACTCCACCACAGGAAAAACACCTGCCTTGGTAGAGAAAGGGTGGAACCCCCTGTTGCCTGTGGATCACTTGAAGAGAAATCTCCTGACTATCCACCCCACAGCCAAAGAATTCCATGATATGTGGAAGAGGGCCTGTGACACAGCTGCCAAATGCATAGCTGAGGCAAAAGAATACAATAAGCAGAGGTGGGACAAATCACATATGGAACCTGCTTTCAAGGAAGGGGACCAGGTGTTAGTTTCTACACTGAACTTCAACAATCTCAAAGGACCCAAAAAGATGAGGGACTCATTTGTAGGACCTTTTACTATCATTAAGTTGATAGGAAAAAATGCAGTGGAAGTCAAACTCACTGAGGAGTTTTCAAGGAAACATCCAGTCTTTACAGTGAGTTTAGTTAAACCATACTTCCAGACAGAGGAGGATAAATTCCCCTCCAGGAGAAAGAACCCCACAACACAAGAGATAGTGGAAGTGGAGGACTCCCCTGGACCTGTGAGTAAGATCATCAGGGCCAGGAAGATCAGACTGAATGGGAAGGATCAAAGACAATACCTAGTCAGATTCAAGAACCAGACAGCAGATAAGACAAATGGTTGGCAGAGGATGCCATACCAGATGGGAACCTTCATTTAAGGAGATTCAGAGCCTCTAGGAGAACTGAGAAGTCTCATCAATGATGGGCCTTTTTTAGAGGGAAGTTATGTCAGCCTGTGACTCAAAACCAGAGGACAAGCATGACAGCCAAAATACCATAAACCAATGGTATAGCCAAGATACCACCAAAACATGGAGCTGAGCCAAATCAGCTCAAAAGGTATCAAAAGAAAGAGGAAACTCACCTCTTCCTGAAAATATAAGTCCCATCACCATAGGACTAGAAATAACAAAGTTATTCCTGCTCAAAGTTATTGCTGAGCATAAACCTTAATTTTGACCTCTCATCTAAAATCCAGAAGAAGAGGCTTAACCCCATCAAATGGGTATTCAAAATAAAGCTCTCAGCCAGGGCTATCCAATGGTACTAGCCAAACTGAGCTAGCACCAACATTACTGGAGTTATGGTCAAATTCAGACCAAATAAGGATGAACAAAACATTCACCTCTCATCTAACTTTTACAGTTTTAGTGTGAGATACTGAAAGTGGGGTCTTTTTGGAAAGAGCACAATCAGGGCTATCTGATGGTGACATCCACTTCCTCATAACTCAATTATAACAGAAGTTATGGGACAAACCAGCTTAATACAGCTTTTTGCCCAAACCATGCCTATGTACAAAAATACTTGTACATGAGATAACTTTGTCATATTTAACAATAACCATACCAAATTGGGTACCATTGTTTAGAGCTTATACAGGGCTATCCAATGAACTCACTTTGAGCTTGATATCTCAAATACTGACAGGATTACAGCCATTTGAAGGTTATAATCCCACAATATGGCCAATACAGCTGTATTATGACAGAATACAGTTGTACCCTGATTATGAGGTGTCAATTAGACAAAGAAGCATGATTAGACTTCAATACCTCATAACTCAGTCATCACTGGGGACCCATACAGCTTCTGTACAGCATTCTACACGTCATACATGTCAGAATCAGGCTGTGTGGTCCCCAGATGAAAATTTTCACCCTGTATTGGTGAAAACCGCCCAGATGTGGTTTCAAAACCACATCTGAGCCCAATACAGGGCATACAGGTTGCTTGCAAACCACAAGCCTGCCCAGGAAGGTGAAAAATCTTCACTTCCTCTACGTGGAAAGGTCTAGCAGCCTTTCCACCCCATTTCAGGATAAAAAGGAGGCTTTCCACAGCCAGGATTGTCTCCTCATCCTGCTCTTGAATACCCTACGTAGTAAACTGTCAAAAAAAGTTTTACTCTTGGGTAATAAACAGGTATAATTATACATTTAATTATTGTAACTCTTATTATAGTAATCCAACTGGTAAGATTGCACCCTGGGTTCTCAATAGCGCTCACCACCACTATTATTCAATAGTAGAACCCCTTAATTATATTATAAATCATCTTTTAAAACCAAACAACCTTCTTTTAAAACAATTTTCTACATGTCACAGTCATAATTCTAGTTGTAAATACCCTTATTACCACTTCAATATAGACTCAGCCTGACAATTGATATGTTTCTCAGTTTTCTTCCTAAGCTCTAGTCTATCTGGGTATGGAGCTCCCCTCAACATGGGTGTATAAGGTCTTTCCACTTCCATATAAAATGCTATATCATGGCCTCTGAGTTTCCTTAAGGGCTCTTCCACTATGGAAAATTCTGGTCTGTTCTTCTTAAAAATTATCAATAAGCTCTGTTTTTTTTACTTGTGAGTTTAGAGCCATATTTACCCTCTTGGAACTCATTCAATCATTTTTCTAAAGAGTTCTTATTGAATATCTATTATATTTAAAGTGAGAATTTCTTCTCCTTGTTTGTAACTAGGGTAATTTTCCTGTTTTTACAATTGTAAGTTTCTATGCCATAAATCCTCTGGTAGTTTGCTCTCAATATTAATTCTTGAATGTGGGAATTTTCAAGCAATAGAAACTCTGGGTTCAGTATGTTATTCCCTTTTCTGTGGGGTATTATTATCTCTTTGATAACATTCCCTATAGAGCTCTTCTGAACTGATGCAATATTGAAATTCTTTTCCTTTGTGGGAATAATTTGGTTTTCCCAATGTTGAAAATGATCCTCCAAGTAGTTCTTGACTACTATTGAGAAGTGTTATCCACTTACAATGATCAATTAAATAAGTAATGTGACTGTGGTATCTGTGCCATGGATATGTTACATTGCCTTGATGGGTTTCACCAGGAATATCTGTGAATTCCAAGTGTGATCTCAAAGCTTTGTGTCATTGGTCTTTAATGGCAAACATGCTGCTAGCTGTGTGTCTTGGATTTATACCTGGGGTTCCTATTTGTACTGCACAATACATTTTTGTATTGGGTCATGCTCCTCCTCAGAGTATTCTTTGAGGGAATTACCCATACTATTGGAAAAAGAATCCCCTTTCTGAGTTGCTTCCCCTGAGACTTCTTCCATGTAATAGATCTTCTTAGTTTCTTTTGGAAAGTTATTAGCATAATGGTATAGAGATAATTTGAAAAGAATTTTTCTTGTTGGGTGCTTCTGCAATTGTCAGGCTCAATATATGTAGAAGCTATAATAAAGTAATCAAAAGCTTTAACTATGAATGTGACATGTAAAAACAGTATAATAAAGAAGCTCAAAGGGATATACTATTGGAAACTAATGGTGATGAGTATTTTAAAAGCTGTATTTGCAGTTATCATCAACTGGGTTATTATAATAAGAACTGAAATAATTAAAATTATAAATGTATTTTAAATTACTTTCAGGTTTACTTCTGTGCAAGACAATGTAGCCATGTAAGGGTAATCAGATAAGATGAGGGGTGTTTTTCCTAGGAGAAAAGCCTCCTTTTATATGAAATCAGAGCTGGAAGAGGGGGACACACTTTCAAAAATTTATTTAGTGAAAAATTTAACTCAGATGGTTGGTTTGTGGTTCGATACAGGCAATAACATCTGTATTGATACCCAAATGTGGCTTTAAAGCCACATCTCAACCTTTTGCACCTGAAAGAGATGAATCTCTTCAAAAATGGAAGGTCCAGGTGTTTCCTAAAAGCAAGGATGTGTCCAATGATGTGAGCCTAGAGGTATTGTCATATTACAAAATACCACAAAAAATGAAAATAAGTTATCATTAAAAATAGTAAATTTATTTTCAATATACAAAAAAATTGAAATATAAATGAAAAGCTTAAATACAGAAATAAAATTCATAATGATAATCTCCTATTAAAAATACATCAAGATTTAAAAATGTGAAAGTATATTCTACATTAAAAATTAAAGTAAAGATGAATTTTCATCCAACATATTAAAATTAAAATATTTTTTGGAAAAACATTAATAAAACTCATTATAAATCTTATCCAATAGATAAAATTATGATAAATACTTCACCATTGGATTCCCAATCAAAAATCAGGTTGGATCACCTCTGAATGAAAATTCTGTAACTCAACTCTAATTAAGCTTAAATTAAGTTTTTAGTATTTTCTTTATGAAAATCTGGAAATCCTCAAAGGTTTACTTTAGCTCCCAACACATGTAGTGTTCATAATCAATTTTTGTGTTAAAATGAGGTGTGGTGTGTAGGCTAGAAGCTAAGAGGATCTGATGTATTTTCAGTTGAAATGTCAAAATGTGAATGTGTATTACATAAGCCAACTTGCATTCACATATGTGGAATCAATAACTACAGTATTGTACTGTAAATTTTCAATTGAATTACATATGTAAGCTCCTAGTATAATACATGATGAGGAATCAAAGAAAAATAAATTAGAACGATTAAATTTTCTGGGGGGGAAGGAATCTTGTCAAAAATACAGGCAAACATTAATACCTTTTGGCCTGGAATTGTGTCACAGGGTCTATGACTCAATTGATGATGAGATTTTGGTACCAACCAGGGTGGTTTTAACTGCTGCCAAGAGGGTAAAACTACCCTTAAGTTAAAAATATGTTGGTAAAAACAGTTTTAACTGGTTTCTACGCCTCTTACACAAATTCTGACGTGTTTTGAAGGCTATATACCAGGTATTGCTATAGTAATGGCTGATTTAAGGGTCTAAAATGGCTAAAATTGGCTTAAACCAGCCCTTTTTTGGTCTAAACCAGGGTTCAATGATGCCATAATTGGATTTTCTGTTGTCAGACTGTTTTTCACGACTGACAAGAGTAAACTTTACGTTTGGAGTAAGAAAATTGATGGCTATAAAAGAATGTCTTCTTTGCCCCACTTTTCTCTTCATGTTAGAATCTTTTCCTTTTATAATTAGTTTAAACACTGTTAAACCAATCAATAAAAGATTTGAACCACCTTTTTTAAAAACATTTTGAACCTCTTAACCACGTGAAAAAATCATTATAATCATTGTCTGTGACTCTTATAATCATTTTTACCCCTGAACCACCCCAAAAGTGAATTAAAGCATCTTTCATCACTGTAAACGTTGTCACTTTGTTTCCAAATTCACTCTGGTCACTTTTGGGTGTGTTTTCTCTGTAAATATCTTTTTAAAGACTTTTATTCTTTAATTAATTTCTTGCAGTTATTTGCTCAATTAATTCCAATTGAAATTGCTGTTGAAGAAATTTCTTTTGTAGCCTTAAAATATCTCTTGTAGAGTATTTTTTGGATATATTTTTATTGTTGGTAAAACAATAAATCTTTATAATATTATTTTTTTATACTAATAAAGCTATAAACAATAAAATTGGTGTGTTTTCTCTTAAGAATAATATTTCTTACTATTTTTAATTGATCTTTACCACATACAAATTTTGAGGACAGGAAAAGTACTTAATTTTTAATCAAAGTTTCATATCCACACCTTACATTTGGGGGTCCAGCTGTGATATTTTACCTGTGACATATTTTTTTACTCTTTTTTAAGCCTTTTTCTTATATTGAAAAATTTAAAAAACATATAAAAAATACTTATAATTCAAAAAACCCATAAGAAATAATTTTTTCATATTATAAGTGAGGCCTATATTTTTATTTCTTTTTTGAAATAATCTGTCTCTACTTAATTAATTGGATTTTTCATTAATTTTAGTGTCTGACAACGTGGTAAGACAAGAAAACATTGAAACAGCCTCAACAGTCACCAGCATTATTCCTGCCAGTACTGTTAATTCAGACCATAATAGTACTGTTATTGTGACTCCAAATAACCAACCTGAACCAATATCTTCTGAATTGAGTAACTTGAATATAAGTAATACCCTTCAGAAAGCTAAGAATTTGGCCAATAGTAAGTTTTTTGATGTAAAAATACTATCATAAGCCTTTTTAATCATAAAATATGCTTTCAACTAGATCAGGAGCCAGCTTTAACCCCTCAAGTAGCTCCCAGAAAGGAAATAGACGTAATTATGGCAGAAGCCAGCCAGGTACAGAAGCAAAAGAGTGACTTGATGACTTCCAAACAACTAAAATAGGTAATTCTGATACTGATAATACCATTTTACCTTCACAAAGAGCTGACACCGCCACAAGCAGCCTCAGTGGACATATACAAAGCCAGCCACAAAGCATACAACACTGCCCTGCAATACAAGGAGTACCAGATCCTTGCAGATCTGTGGAAAAACTGCATGAATTCTTACCTGACTGTGAGGAAATTCCTGGGCCATCCCAATACTTGCAAATTGCTCAATGGATGGCATCCATTGATGGAGAAGAAAAACATGATGCTCTTGACACTAGAATGGAGGGAAAAAAACCCTCCACCACCCAAGCAAGTGCCAAAAACAGCCCCAGTGGCCAGCAGCAGCAATTCCAACATGAGAAAGAAGCCACAAGCTCCAAACAAGGGAAAAGGAAAGGGACCAGCCACCAAACCCTACAGCCAGGGCTACAGGATTCCAAAAATTCAACAGGATTCCATGGAAAATGTGTTTCAGATGGCCAGAACAATGATTAAATTACAAAAGAAAGAGGAGGCCAGATTAAAATATCAGAAATGATTTCTGATATTTTTGATTCTATTCCAGAGTTGTATGAAGCTATAATTGATGTAAAAAGTCATCTTTCTGATAAAAATACATCAATTTGTGAAAATCTTAAAACACATAGCTTGAGTCTGAGCCAAATAAATGAAACAATTGATTTTTTTGATAAAGTTTTAAGAACAATTAAAACTTTCAATAATGATAATTCTTTTGGCAATAAGATAAATGAACAATCTGCCATTATTAAGGAATTGACAGACAAATATTCTAAATTCAATATTGATGACATGATTGAAACAAGAATAAATCAAGTCATAAATAATATCAAAGAGGATAATAAGAAATCTCTTGATGATATTTCAAAATCATTTACTGCATTAAAGACACATATAATTTCCTTGAAAAAGTGTTTTGATACCTCAAAAGAGGAAATATCAAAATTAACAATAAAGTTATATGAAGTTATATCTGATAATACTAAACAAACAGAATTATGGAATCAGCTGACATATAAATAAGATGATCATAAGAAGAATGTAATAACCTCTATACAAGGCTTACAACATGAATTAAGAAATTCACAAAGGTGTAACAACAGTAAAATGAATGATATCGAGCAACTACTAAACACCTTACCAAGAATGTTTACACCTCTGAATCAAAATGAGGGTACAGGGATTCCCAATCCACAAGTATTGGATATTGAAAATTCCCAATTAAAAAATGAATTTTCTACTTCTTTTCATGACTTGAAACCATCAATGGGCCAAGCACTGTTGAAAGAAGTTCCAACACTTAAGGAATGGCGTCACTTCAGTGGTGAACAAGAATATGACCATATGGAATTCATCAGAGGTATTGACATGATCAAAGAAGACTTTTAATTACCAGAAAGATTGGTAACAGCCAGGCTTAACACCTTATTTACCAAATCAGCCCACAGATGGTATCTCCAATTGAGACAAGCACATGGACACCAAAGTTGGACTTGGTGGAAAACCCAAATGATCAACAAATGGGCCAATGATGCTTGGAGGTTTAAAGTGGAAACAGCCTTTGAATCTTCCAAATTTAATGCTGATAAAGACAAAGCTTTGCCATGGTTTTTCCAACAAAAAGACAGATTAACAGCATTATATCCTGACATGTCAGAATTTATGATCCATAGAAAGATTCTGAGACAATGTGGAGGTTACTTAGAGCATGCTTTAAAAAGCAGGACTACTTAACATTCTTCAGCAGAGGATATTATTAATATATTAGAAGAAGTAACCACCAGAACCAAAATTGGTTCTAGTAGGGTGAATCTCAGAACAAGGCTTGATACACCTCAGAAAGATTCTGTGGACAAAAACCCCAAAGCAAATTCTAATAATGTTAAGTATAAATCTGCAGATACAGTCAGAAAGTGCCGTATTTGCCAAAGCACCACCCATTTAGACAATACATGTCCCAAAAGGGGGAAAATCAATGAAATTGATATTGAAAAGGAACCTGATGTTGAAAAAGATGACATAGTTGAAGACAATTCAGATGATAAGTCACCCATATTTTCTGAATCTTCAAAAGATATAGAAAATATCAATGCCACTTTTGACATCATGGAATCTTATTCCCACTTGCCACAATTGAGCAATGGTCAAATTTATTTATCAAAAGTTCAAGATGAACAACTTATGAAAACCAAACCAAACAGAGGGAAAAGTTATACAGCTGGTAACTCCTGTATAGCAGAAGTTGTGATTGAAAACAAGACCAATAGACCTTTGCTTGACCCAGGAGCCTTCTGCTCTTGTGTTGGTAAATCCTTTCTTAAGACTTGTGTACCAAACTTTGAAGATCAGTTGTTTCCAATTGATGGCATAAAATTCAATAGTGCAAGTAACCCAATGAAAGCATTGGGAATATTTAGAACTATTGTCATATTTCCACATATAAATGCAAATTTAAGAATCACTGTTGAATTTGTTATGGAAAATTGCTCTAGTACCCATTTTATATTGGGAAATGACTATTTAATCATGTATGAAATAGATTTACATAACAAAAAAGACGCATACTTTACTATTGGAGGCAACAAGCATCAGAAATTTGCCTTTTTACCATTTAAAAGACAAATTACAGTAAATCAAGTATCACCAATCAGCTTACAATTGAAAAATTCAAATCTGAAAAGTTGAAGGAGGCTGAAATAAGCCTTCATCTGACTGATAAACAAGAAAATGAACTTTCTTCACTTTTGTATGACCACAGAGGAGCATTTGCTTCAGACAAAAAACCTCTAGGAGAAATTATTGGTCATGAAGTTGATATCATTCTTAATATTGAAGGACCTTATCCACCACTCTTGAGAAGACCTGCATACCCAGCAAGTTCCAAGTCAAGAGAAGCTCTGGAAACTCATATCAAAGAACTTCTGGACCTTGGTGTAATAAGAAAAGTAGGCCACAATGAAGAAGTAGAAATAATTACACCAGTCATAGTGGCATGGCATAATGGAAAATCTAGAATGGTTGGGGACTTTAGAGCTCTGAACACTTACACTATTCCAGACAGATACCCAATACCAAAAATTGAAATTTGCCTTACTCACATATCTCAAGCAGTGTATATAACCACTATGGATTCCCTTAAAGAATTTCATAAAAATGTGGTGACAGCAAGAGCAAGAAAATATATGAGAATTATTGTTTGTTGTGGAGTGTATGAATACTTAAGAATGCCCTTTGGTATCAAAAATGCACCTTCACACTTCCAAAGAATGATGAATGAAATCTTCCCTGAAGAACTTTGAGAGGGATAGTTAATCATTTAGATTGATGACATTATTGTCTGTTCCAAGACTTGGGAAGAGCACATGTACAGATTGTCCAGAGCTTTGAAAAAAATTCAATCAGTAAACATGAAAATCTTCTTGAAGAAATGCCATTTTGGATTTAAAGAACTTAAAGCACTAGGACATGCTGTATCTGGTTTGTCCCTTGGAATTGACAAAAACAAAGTTTCAGCAGTATTTCTAAAGCCCATGCCTCAGAACAGAAAGGAAATTCAGTCATTTTTAGGTTTTGCAGCATATTACCGACAACACATTAATACTTTGCATCCATAGCAAGACCACTTTATAAATTGTGTGACAAAGACACATTATTTGAAATGACTGTTGACAGTTTCAAAGCCTTTGAGTCTCTAAGATAAGCCTTGACCACTTCTCCACTCTTACTGATGCCAGACTTTAAATTGCCTTTTAAATTTCATATTGATGCATCAGGGGATGGGCTGGGTGCTGCACTTCACCAAGTTCAGATGATAAATGATAAACCTGTAGAAGGACCCATATGTTTCATATCCAGGCAAATCAAACCAACTGAAGCCAGATATGGAGCAAGTCAAATGGAATGTCTATGCCTTGTCTGGGCCTTGGAAAAATTGAACTACTTCTTAGAGGGATGTGTTTTTGAGGTGATAACAGATTGTACAGCTGTCAAATCACTTTTAAACATGAAAACACCCAACAGACATATGCTCAGAGGCAAATAGCCATACAAGAATACAGACGCAATATGACTATTGTTCATAAGGATGGGAATATTTATAAGAATGCAGATGGACTAAGCAGATGGCCATTACCAAATAATATTGATAATCCTTCTTATGTTCCAGGAGAAGCTTCACCACAGATCCCAATAGAAGGAATAAGTGTTACAGAATTGAAAACCACCTCCTTTCAAGAAGTAAGACACTGTTACACTCAAAATAAGAATTGTAGCATCTTGTACCAATTACTCAATAAAGACTGTAAATACAACTCTCTAATACATGCCTTGGATGAAGTATGGAAAAAATCTCATGATGAAGGAATATTTCACCTACTGGATGGTATAACTTATCACAGGACCAAGCACACATGTGTCATGACAGTTGTAGACAGTTCATTCATCAATCTTGTACTGAACTAATGCCATGACAGCCCCTTCTCAGGACATCTGTCTGAAGAAAGAACAAGAGAAAAGGTAAAAACCTTTATATGGTGGCTAATGTGGCAGAAAGATGTTTCAGAGTATTGCAAAACCTGTGACAGATATCAAAAAGGAAATAAATCCACTGGCAAGAGAGTTGGAAATATGATAAAAATCCAAGAACCAACCAGACCTTGGGAAATTGTCCATATGGATTGGGTAACTGGCCTACCACCAGGAGGTGACAGAAGTTATAATGCTTGCTTAGTAATTGTGGACAGACTCAGTAAAACTCCAATATTTTTACCATGTCACAAGGATGATACAGCCATGGATACAGCTCTTCTGATTTTGAATAGAGTAGTTTCATGGACTGGAATATTTACAAATATAATTAGTGATAGGGATCCCAAATTTGGTTCAGCACTATGGACAAACCTTCACCAATTATTTGGCACTAAGCTGTCTTTCTCTACAGCCCACCACCCACAAACTGATGGTCTGGCTGAAAGGACAATCCAAACCTTAGAGGACATGTTAAGAAGGGTTTGTGCATATGGCCTTGAATTCCAAGATTGTGATTCATTTACCCATGATTGGTGTACTCTGTTGCCAGCACTGGAATTAGCATATAAAACATCAATTCATGCCAGTACCAATCAAACTCCTGCTATCCTAGAAAAAGAATGGAACCCCAAATTACCCCAAGATTCCTTGAGGAAAGATTTGATTGAAATACATCCCACAGCTGCTAGCTTCAAAGGAATTCTAGACAAAGCTAGAAAGCATGCAGTAAGGTGCATGGAGGACCCTTTTGCATATGCTAAAGACAAATGGGAGAATCATATGCAACTCCAGATTTCAAAATGGGGTACTCAGTTCTTGTATCCACCACTAACTTCAATAACATCAAAGGATGTAAAAAGCTGAAAGACTCCTTTGCAGGACCTTTTGTTATTAAGGCCCTCCATGGAGAAAATGCTGTTGAAGTAGAGTTATCTGAAGAACTTAGCAATAAGAATCATACATTTCCAGTGAGCTTGATAAAGCCATATAAATCTAGTGATGCTTAAAAATTCCCCTTGAGGAATAAAGTTTACCAAGTCATACCTCCTATTGAGTCATCTGGTAGTAAGAAAATTATCAAAGTTCTCAAAGAAAGAAAGTTGAGAACCAACAAAGTAAGGGAATACCTTGTAAGGTACAGTGACCCAACTTGTGAAGATGAATGGTTACCAGAAAAAGACATACTTGAAGCTACAAAACTTCTCAGAAGGTTCAGGAACACTAGAAATAACAATATTACAAAGTGATATTCTTTTTTTAGGCGGAGGGAATTTGAGCCTTAGAGATATTTTCATAAATTAAGATACAAATATAAAGAAAATAAATTTATTTATATTATAAGAATAAAAATTGAAATATAAATACAAATTTATATTTAAAAATCAAAATTTAATTATAATCGAAAAATAAAATTACAGTAAAATTTAAAATTATGAAATTATATTTTTACTTGTAAAAATTAAGTAAAAATGTATTTTTAATAAAAATTGTGAAGTTAAAATATTTTTGGTAAAAGGTTAAATAAAATATATTATAGCCTTTTTATCCAATAAATAAACTTAAGAAATATACTTCACCATTGGATTCCTCATAAAAAATAAAGTGGGGTCACCTCTGAATGAAATTTCTGTAACTCAACTCTAAATAAGCTTAAATTAAGTTTTTAGTATTTTCAATACAAAAGTTGAAAATCCTCAAAACTTTGATTTAATTCACACCACATGTGGTGTTAACCATCAATTTCTGTGTAAAAATTGAGGTGTTGTGTTTAGTTTAGAATTTATGAGGAATTGAAGTATTTTCAATTGAATTCAATTGAAATGTCAAAATGTGTGCATGTATTACATAAGTGAACTTTGATTTACATATGAGGTATCAATTATCACTGTATGGTACTGTAAAATTCAATTGAATTACATATGCAAGTTACAAGTATAATACATGATGAGGAATTAAAGGAAAAAATAAATTGGAAAGATTAAAATTGGGGGGGAAAGGAACTCTAGCTCTAAGGGGGAGCCAGACGCCCAAAATACTTTCTTACTGGCATGGGATCTCAAATTCCACGCAAAGGTTCATCACTTTTGGCCAGGAATTGAGTCACAGGGTCTGTGACTCAATTGATGATGAGGCTTTGATACCAACCAGAGTGGTTTTAACTGCTGCCAAGAGGGTAAAACTACCCTTAAGCTAAAACAATGTTGGTAATAACAGCTTTAACTGGTTTCTAAACCTCTTACACACATTCTGATGTGGTTTGAAGGCTATAGACCCGGTATTCCTATAGTAATGGCTGATTTAGGGGTCTAAAATGGCTAAAATTTGTTAAAATTGGCTTAAACCAGCCCTTTTTTGGTCTAAACCAGGGTTCAATGATGTCATAATTGGCTTTTCTGTTTTCAGACTATTTTTTCACGACTGACAAGAGTAAATTTCATTTTTGGAGTAAGAAAATTGATGGCTATAAAAGAATGTCTTCTTTGCCCCACTTTTCTCTTCATGTTGGAATCTTTTCCTTTTATAATTAGTTTAAACACTGTTAAACCAATCAATAAAAGATTCCAACCACCCTTCTTAAAAACATTTTGAACCTCTTAACCACGTGAAAAAATCATTATAACCACTGTTTGTGACTCTTATAATCATTTTTACCCCTGAACCACCCCAACACTGAATTAAAGCATCTTTCATCACTGTAAAATTTGTCACTTTTGGGCGTTTTTTCTCTTTAAATATCTCTTTCAAGACCTTTGTTCTTCAATTAATTGGTTGCAGTCCTTTGCTCACTTAATTCCAATGGAAATTGCTCTGGAAGAAATTTCTTTTGTAGCCTTAAAATATCTCTTGTAGAGTATTTTTTGGATAAAGTTTTATTGTTGGTAAAACAACAAATCTTTATAATATTATTTTTTATACTAATAAAGCTATAAACAATAAAATTGGAATGTTTTCTCTTAAGAATAATATTTCTTACTATTTTTAATTGATTTTTACCTTATACAAATTTTGAGGACAGGAAAAGTACTGGATTTTTGATCACAGTTTAATATCCACACCTCACAAACACCATGAAATTTATCAAACTAATAACACAATCTTCAAAAAGGAAATTTCTGAACTGCAAACAAAGATTTTCAGGGTGAGTCCATGTAGTATCTTAAAAACAATAAAAAGAAGCTGGAACCATGACTGTGACAAGTTTCAAATATTAAAAGTAAAGAGAAATGTTCTACTTTTATTTGATAACAACAGTTATGACTCTACTGGGAGCCTTGATTGAAATAATCAAATATTAATGGACTATTAAGCTTATTACAATAATGAATAAATTTAATTACATCAATGCTATTCTTGAAGAACTACTGGTATTAGACAGCTTCGCTATGTAAGAAAACTAAATAATCATGATGTAATCTTTTTCCAGTGAGAAACAACCTTCTTTTACCCCTTTTGGGGACTGTGAGGGGCTGGGAATCCCTTTAGAGGTTGTGGAGCTCCTTTTAGTGTGGGATTGGATAAGGAAGCCTTTTAGGGGGAAATCACAGGTAATGAGTTTTCAATATCTGAAAGCCCCTTTAACCAAGGGTACTAATAGTGTTTCATCTTCCCCTCTGAATAAACCAAAGCAAACTTCCTGATACGCTCACTCATCAAAAATCAAGATTGTGGCTTTACAACTATAGAGGACTAGTTAAGAATTCTCTGATCAGAACTAATCAAAAATAAGACTAAATATAGATGAATTAAGAACTTGAGGTGTTGTGTAGATATGAGTTGGTCTTGGTACTAGAATAATACTATTTTTCTCCAAAAAAGATTTCTTTGATAAAATAATTTGAATTAAGTGGAGTTACTATCTTTTAAATGTTTGTATATTATAGTACTGGGTAATTTGCAATTAATAATAAGTGGTATATTGTTTGATGTAGTTTTCGTTATAAGTATTAGGAATTTGTTAGGGTGAACCAATGATATAGTTAGAATAAAAGTATTTAGAACTATAAATATGACTTTCAAATGGATAATAATAGTAAAACCGTTTTAACATAGTATTTGGGGATTAACTTTCAGCCTGTGACTCAAAAACAGAGCACAAGCATGACAGCCAAATACCATAAATCAATGGTATATTCAAGATACCACCAAAAGATGGAGCTGAGCCAAATCAGCTCAAAAGGGATCAAAAGAAAGAGGATACTCTCCCCTTTCCTAATATGCAAGTCTCATAATCATAGGACAAAGAATAACAAATTTGTTCCTGCTCAAAATTGTTTCTGAGCATAAACCTTAATTTTCACCTCTCATCTAAAATACAGAGGAAGAGGCTTAACCCCATCAAATGGGTATTCATAATGGAGCTCTGGGTCAGGGCTATCCAATGGTACTAGCCAAACTGAGCTAGCACCAGAATTACAGAAGTTATGACCAAAGTAAGTTCAAATAAGGGTGACTAAAGTATTCACCTCTCATCTAACTTCTACACTGTCAGCCTGTGACTCAAAACCAGAGCACAAGCATGATAGCCAAAATACCATAAACCAATGGTATAGCCAAGATACCACCAAAACATGGAGCTGAGCCAAATAAGCTCAAAAGGTATCAAAAGAAAGAGGAAACTCATCTCTTTCTGAAAATATAAGTCCCATCACCATAGGACAAGAAATAACAAAGTTGTTCCTGCTCAAAGTTATTGCTGAGGATAAACCTTAATTTTCACCTCTCATCTAAAATCTAGAAGGAGAGGCTTAACCCCATCAAATGGGTATATGAAGCTCTAAGACAGGGCTATCCAATTGTACCAGCCAAACTGAGCTAGCACCAATATTGCTGGAGTTATGGTCAATTTCAGGCCAAATAAGGGTGAACAAAACATTCACCTCTCATCTAACTTCTACAGTTTTAGTGTGGGATAACTGAAGTGGGGTATTTTTGGAAATAGCACAATCAGGGCTATCTGATGATGCCATCCATTGCCCCATAACTCAACTAGAACAAAAGTTATGGGGCAAACAAGCTCAATACAGCTTTTTGCCCAAAACACGCAAATGTACAAAATATCTTGTACATGGGATACCTTTGCCATATTTAATGATACCCATATCAAATGAGGTACCATTGTGTAACGCACATACAGGGCTACACACTGAACCAATTTTGAGGTTGATATCTCGAGAATTGACTAAGTTATGGCTGTTTTAAGGTCAAAATCCCACCTGCTGTCATATACAGCCTTACCATGGGATAATATCCCATAAGCATGAATATGAGGTGTCAAATAGACAAAGAAGCATGTTTTTACTTCAATACCTCATATGTCAGTCAATACTGGGGTCCCATACAGTTTCTGTACAGCATTCTACGCCTCATACACGTCAGAATCAGGCTGTGAGGTCCCCAGATGAAAATTTTCACCCTGTATTGGTGAAAACCGCCCAGATGTGGTTTCAAAACCACATCTGAGCCCAATAAAGGTTATACAGGCTGTTTTGCAAGCCACAAGCCAGTACTAGAAAGTGAAAAAATCTTCACTTCCTCTACGTAGAAAGTTCTAGCACCCTTTCCACCCCATTTCAGGACGAAAAGGAGGCTTTTCACAGCCAGAATAGCTTTCCTCATCCTGCTCTTGAATACCCTACGTAGTAAACTGTCAAAGACAGTTTTACTCTTGGGTAATAAACATTTATAATTATACATTTAATTATTGTAACTCTTATTATAGTAACCCAACTGGTAAGATTGCACCCTGGGTTCTCAATAGCACTCACCACCACTATTATTCAATAGTAGAACCCCTTAATTATATTATAAATCATCTTTAAAACCCAATACTCTTATTTTAAATTAATTTTCTACGTGTCACAGTCATAATTCTAGTTGTAAATACTCTTATTACCACTTCAATATAGACTCAGCCTGACATTTTGGGGGCCTGGCCGTGTTTTTAACTTATTTTGGACCTTTACAAGTAAGTTTTTTCTCTTTTTATCATTTATTGACACCTGTTTTATCTTTTTTTAGGCATCATTTTTTCCTTTTGAAATATATATTTTATATATATATTTCTTTTAATTCTTATTATACTCATATTTTAAAGAGTATTTTGTCAAGTGGCTAATAACCACAAGACCAGTATTTTTGGCGTGTTTTGTATATAAAAACACTTTAAGCCACTAATACAGTCCCAATTCTTAATTGAATTGAGACAGCTCATACTGATAAACCAACAGTTGAGGCGTGTTTGGGTACATTGTTAACTCAATTACCCTGTAATACACCATCTTTGACAGCTTATACTTTCTAAATACAAGTATTCTGTGAGATATTGGTATACAAACAGTATACCACATATCAGTAAGCTGTATTTTTTGACGTGGAATTGTTAATTCAATTACATTGTCATAATACAAGGGCATATTGTAATAACATACAAGCCCAGAGGCCATTCTTAGACGTGCAAAACCAGCCTTTTAAGAAGTCTTAACTGACATAAGTCCTCTTTTTCCTGTTTGATTCAGTGGAAGAAAGTTTCATAGCACTTGAGACCCAGTCACAGGCCAACATACCAGTGACACCCTCAGAACCAGAGGGCAGCAAGGGCAAGGGAAAAAGACTTAGTGGAGGCCTCATTACAGCAAAAAAGTGGACACCAATAGCCACTCGGAGGAGTAGAAAACCACGAAACTCTGCTTCAATACAAGGTAAACTCACCTTAACCACTTGTACAGGGAAGATTACAATTATTAACCCAGTTGTAACCTTCAAAGGCAAACTGCCCAAATCAGCAGATAACAAATTTTTACAAGGAACAGTCAAAGGTAAATACCCTAAGAACATGAAGTTTTTGACTACTTGCAAACACTGATATGTCCCCTGCATACCTCAGAGACCTTGGCTTCCAAAGGAACCAGCCAGAGGACAGAGAAGGATTGTCCAGAACCAGAAGACCTGAAATAAGAAACCTTGGACACAGTGGTGGATGGCAAAACAATGAGGGAGATAATATCAACCTTGCCATTCACACTCCAATTCAACAGAAACCTCAAACCAGAGGACTGGAAAGATATGGATCAAGCTCTTCAGATCCACCAACTCCTCAAAGATTTATTTCAATGGAGCATGGATAACAAGAGGTTCAACCTAGCAACTCACTGGGCAGAACTGGGATCAAGTTGCCAGAAGATCTGTCTCAAAGAGATAGACTTCAAAGACCTTATGGTAATCACCAAGGGTTGGAATCCTACCAGGCAGCACAGACTCCTGGAGGCAAGGGCACAGAGGATAAGGGAGAATCAAGCCACTATCCTAGCTATAGAAGAACAGTCAACCCAGACAGGGCCTACTCAGATTCCTTCAGGTTCACAAGGAGCAGGCCAAATCAGCTCTCCAGTGGCTTCACACTGTGGTATACCTATCAGTTTAGCTTAATGGACCAATATAAAAAAAGAAATAAACATCATAATCCACAGAACCTGATTGTGTAACCTTAAAAACTCATATTCTATAAAGAAAAAACCCAAAACAAAACAAGTCAAGTCAGTATTCTACTGATTTAATGAATATTTGAATTCAAGAAAAGAAAAACCCCCTTATTTAATTTTTGGATTCTAATTTTGTGTAAATTTTTTAACAAAAAAATAATAATGATATAAATTATGAGAGCTGTGTTATTGTAGTATTACATGGGAATTTATTTCTCCTATTGGTGGAAATTGTGCAGTTGTGGTTGGTTTTAATTCAAAATATTTTGTGGAAGCCTTATTTAGTTGCTTTTGTTAAGAAGAGTATAGAGATGATCTCTGTTTGAATTAAAAAAAATGATTATTCTGAGTTAGTGAAGGTATATTTATTTTATTTTGATTTCATTCTATTTTTTTGTTATAGAATAGTAGTAGTGTGGATTATTCGAAGTATTCTATTGAGCTGATGATAGTGGAGGGGAATTACTTTAAATTTTAATGGTGTAAATTATTGAGTTGATTAGTAGTGCTGATTATTATTAGAAAAAAATAATATAATTAAGGATGTATAGTGTAAAGGGTGAGAAGAGTGATGAGTGGAGTGAAGGTATAAAACCTTATCTTGGTGGTAGTAAATTAGCTATGGGTTTATAAAAGGCTTAGTAATCCAGGGGAAATGAAAGAAGAGCTAGTATTCATATGCATATGCATGAAACAGTTTGTGAAAACCCTAAACCCTAACCCTATTCCCCCTAAAGAATATAAATAGTCAATTTTTTTTCCTCTCCCAACTTTTTCCCATCTGGAAATTGTCACTTCTACTTATTTTTTCCAAATCCCTTATCTAAGAGGTTAAATTAGAAAATTGTTTGATAAATTAAGCTTAGTAATTGAGGTTCGTTGTTGACATAGATAAAGAGAACCAATAGTGTGAAAAGATTTTAATTCATCCCTTACTAGCAGGTAGACTAGTGCCTTATTTAATTAGGATCTTAACACTTGAAGCTCAAGAGTAAGGCATCTCTGGAGTTTAGTGATTAAACCTTAAAAGTAATTTTTAGAGAATTTTAAAATAAAACCATCACTTCAAAGTAATTTTCTCAGATTTCAAAATAAAACCTGAATTTTTGTAAAGTAATTTTACTACTTTTAAGCTATATTAGAACCCCTTAAATCAATTCAATTTAATCAAGATACATATACAACTAAAATAAAACCCATCAACAACCTCAACTAAATTATTTAACATAATCAACAACATTTTCACATCCCTATTCACATGAATCACCTATCCATTCAAAAGCTATAAGTAACAATTTTCATATTATACTGGAAATATATTTCTTTCAGTAATAAGTTATCACCAAATTAATAACTTTACATTAAATTAATACTACTCCTATTCCACAATCAATATTCAAAGCCAACAGCTTACCATTGTATAAGACCAAAGAGCTTATTGAAATAATAAGCTATAAATTGATTATTATTTTTATAATCTCACAAACATATCACATATTATACTATAGTAGTTGATCTCTTTAGGTTATATATATAGCTCAACACCCAGTCAATTCAACTTATTTTACCTGAATATATTTCAAGTTACTTTTCCCTTAATAATCATATACTGCTATAAGTGATATCAAGTGCTATTTATTTCTCTCTCATATTGTAACTGTCTGTACTATTTCACTCAAAAAAAATATATATAATATATATATATATAAGGGTTTTGTTTGGATTGTTTAATAGTAAGAAGTGTGTTATTCTTCTTTTTTTTTTATTTCATTTGTTATCTTTTGTAAAATTATTGTGGTGTAATCCAACCAGATTTTCTGGAAGTTTCAAAAAGTATTTATTTGTTAAGGTTTTAGCTAACCATTGTTTTTAAGTAGAGCAAAGTCTGATTACAGATTGTTGAGTCTAAGATTTTCTGATCAAGCCACTATCGATAATAAAATTGATTTGGTGAAATCAGTAAAGATAACTTAGCATATTAGGAAGGCCAGTCTAGATTATTCTAGCACACAAGCAGAGAAAGGGTTACAAGTCCCAAACAGCAATTCAAAACTTTTTTTTGTAATTTCCCCTTCCAGGTATTGCCTCATTTTATCCCACACGCAGAGGAGTTCCCACATCTGGTTTCCCAGCAGTGGCAGGCAGATAGAAATATAATCAGAATACTTTCAGCTTGATCTTAAAAATAATAATAATAAATAAATAAATTTTTGAAAACTGGAATCAAATAATTTTACATATAAGAAGGAAAAATAATCATCTCTCCATTCATCATCAAAAGCCTCATCTGAATCATATCATTACTATTACCCATTAAAACAATTCACACCACCGGGAAAAGAATCACAAGCAGATTCTAGCTTACTTGTTTCCACCCCAAAAACAAGGAAGAAGGAGGAGGAAAGGCTGAAATAATTCTTTTTCAGCCTTATTCAAGATATCAAGAGCAGAAAGCAGAAAGAAGGAAAATTTGAAGGAAGATCCTACAAAATAGAACAAATGGAACAGTCAACATCAAAATTACCACCTTTGCCTGAAGATACTGTTGAAGAACAGTATGAGGAAGAGAGTGAAGAAGAAGATCAATCTGAACATGTAAAAAATATTTTAAGTCAGTTGCAGATTCTCCTGACAGGATCAAAGAAGAAGAAAGGTAAAAGAAGAGAATCAACATCATACATGCCCGGAGATAGTCCTAGTGAAGCTACTTTACACAGAAATGTTAGACCAGAAGAATCACCAATTTCACCAACACCTGGACCTAGAAAAACCTCTACTCCAGCAACAGAGCCAAGATCATCAAATGTTCCCAGAAAAGGTTTTGTTTCAACAACAACACATCCAAGTCCATTACATCAGGAAATTCCAAGACAAGAAAGATCTGTAGTAAAAATAAAAGCAAAAAATTATAATCTTCATTTCATTGGTGAAGAAGTTGAAAAATTTATCAAGAAGATTGAAAGAATAGCCCAAATTGAAGGTGCAACAGAAGAAGATCTGGCAATGCAGATGGCCTTCTGGACAACAGATTCCAAAATTAGTGATGCAATAGAAGCTATGCCTGGTTATGAAGAAGGAAACTGGACACAGCTCAAGAAAGATCTCATTACTAAGTGGGGAAGAGTGGAACCTGAGAGAAGATACAGAAAGGATTCCCTGCTAAAATTATTCAATGATACCCAAGATAATGGAGGAATTAGTACTCTTTCACAGTATAAAATGTTTATTGGAGAATATGAAACAATTATCACTTACCTTCTGAGATATAAATATACTCCCCAGGATAATATGTACCATGAAGATTGTGAGCCTTAGAGGTAATTTCATATACCCAAAAGACCACAAATATAAAAATAACATGGTAATATAAATCAAATAAATTTATTTATATAATTAAAATAAAAATCAAAATATAAAGATCAAATTATATTAAAAATAAAAAAAATTAATTACAATTTAAAAATAAAAATACATTAAAATTTTGTAAGTATAAAATTACATTTATACTTAAAAAAATTAAGTAAAAATGAAATTTTAACAAAATTGTGAAAAAATAAATAAATTTGGAAAAAAGTTAAACAAAAATTATTATAAATTTTTATCCAATAAATAAATACATAAAAATTATTTCACCATTGGATTCCTCATAAAAAATCAGGTGGGGTCACCTCTGAGTGAAATTCTTGTAACTCAACTCTAAATAAGCTTAAATTAAGTTTTTAGTATTTTCAATACAAAGGTTGAAAATACTCAAAACCTTAATTTAATCCACACCACATGTGGTGTTAATCATCAATTTTTGTGTTAAAATTGAGGTATTGTGGTTAGTTTAGAAGTTATGAGGAATTGAAGTATTTTCAATTGAATTCAATTGAAATGTCAAAATGTGCAGGTGTATTACATAAGTGAACTTTGATTTACATATGAGGTGTCAATTATTACTGTATTGTACTGTACAATTGAATTGAATTACATATGTAAATTATAAGTATAATACATGATGAGGAATTAAAGGAAAAACAAATTGGAAAGATCAAATTTGGGGGGGAAAAGGAACTCCAGCTCTAAGGGGGAGCTAGACCCCCAAAATCCTTGCTGACAGGCGTGGGATGTCAAAATTCATGCAAAAGTTTATTACTTTTGGCCTGGAATTGAGTTACAGGGTCTGTGGACTCAATTGATGATGAGGTTTTGATACCAACTGGGGTAGTTTTGGCTGTTGCCAAGAGGGTAAAACTACCCTTAAGATAAAACAATCATAGTAAAAACAGTTTTAACTGGTTTCTACGCCTCTGACTCACATTCTGACGTGTTTTGAAGGTTCTAGGCCTGGTATTGCTATAGTAATGGCTGATTTGAGGGTCTAAAATGGCTAAAAATGGCTAAAAATGGCTTAAACCAGCCCTTTTTGGTTTAAACCAGGGTCCAATGATGCCATAATTGGCTTTTCTGTTTTCAGACTGTTTTTCACGACTGACAAGAGTAAATTTTACTTTTGGAGTAAGAAAATTGATGGCTATAAAAGAATGTCTTCTTTGCCCCACTTTTCTCTTCATGTTAGAATCTTTTCCTTTTATTAATTAGTTTGAACATTGTTAAACCAATCAATCAAAGATTCCAGCCACCATTTTTAAATCATTTTAATCCTTTTAACCACGTGAAAAAATCATTATAATCATTGTTTGTAACTCTTATAATCATTTTTACCCATGAACCACCCCAAAAGTGAATTAAAGCATCTTTCATCACTGTAAACTTTGTCACTTTGTTTCCAAATTGACTCTGGTCACTTTTGGGCGTGTTTTCTCTTTAATATTCTTTTTAAAGACTTTTTATTTAATTAATTGCTTGCAGTTCTTTGCTCAATTAATTCCAATTGAAATTGCTCTTGAAGAAATTTCTTTTGTAGCCTTAAAATATCTCTTGTAGAGTATTTTTTGGATAAATTTTTATTGTTAGTAAAACAATAAATTTTTATAATATTATTGTTTTATACTAATAGAGTTATATAGAATAAAATTGGCGTGTTTTCTCTTAAAAATAATATTTCATACTATTTTTAACTGAATTTTACCTTATACAAATTTTGAGGACAGGAAAAGTACTTGATTTTTAATCAAAGTTTCATACCCACACCTTAAATTTGGGGGCCCAGCCGTGATATTTTACCTGTGACATATTTTTTTACTCTTTTTAAATCCTTTTTCTTATATTGAAAAATTTAAAAAACATATAAAAAATACTTATAATTCAAAAAATCCATAAAAAATAACTTTTTTTCATATTATAAGTGAGGCTTATATTTTTATTTCTTTTTTGAAATAACATTTTTTTACTTAATTAATTGGCTTTTTCATTAATTTTAGTGTCTGACAACGTGGTAAGACAAGAAAACATTGAAACAGCCTCAACAGTCACCAGCATTGTTCCTGCAAGCACTATTAATTCAGACCATAATAGTACTGTAATTGTGACTCAAAATAATCAACCTGAACCAATATATTCTGAATTAATTAACTTGGACAGAAGTAATACTCTTCAGAAAGCTAAGAATTTGGCCAATAGTAAGTTTTTTGACATAAAAAATACTATTTTAAGCCTTTTTAAACCATAATTATGCCTTCAACCAGGTCAGGAGCCAGCTACAACCCCTCAAGCAGCTCCCAAAAAGGTAATAGACGTGATTATGTCAGAGGCCAACCAGTTAGAGAAGGAAAAGGGTCAGTTGATGACTTCCAAACAACTAAATTGGGTCATTCTGAAGCTCATAATACCATTTTACCTTCAAAAAGAGCTAACACCGCCACAACAAGCCTCTGTGGAAATATACAAAGCCAGCCACAGTGCATACAACAATGCGCTTCAATTCAAGGAGTACCAGATCCTTGCAGACCTGTGGAAGAATTGCATGAATTATTAACTGACAGTAAGAAAATTCTTGGGCCATCCCAACACTTGCAAATTGCTCAATGGATGGCATCCATTGATGGAGAAGAAAAACATTATGCTTTTGACACTAGAATGGAGGAAAAACAACCCTCCACCACCCAAACCAGTGCCAAAAACAGCCCCGGTGGCCAGCAGCAGCAATTCCAACGTGAAAAAGCAACCACAAACTCCAAACAAGGGCAAAGGGAAGGCACCAGCCCCAAAACCTTATAGCCAGGGCTACAGAATCCCAAAGATTCAGCAGGATGCCATGGAAAATGTATTTCAGATGGCCAGAGCCATGATGGAATTACAGAAGAAGGAGGAAGCCAGATTAAGGTTCCAGCAATGATTTCTGACATATTTGATTCCATCCCAGAGTTGTATAATGCTATAAATGATGTGAAAAAACATCTTTCTGATAAAAATGAAACCATTTGTAACAACATTAAAACAAACAACCTGAGTCTGTGCCAAATTAATGAAACACTTATGTGTTTTGAAAAATTTTTAAGGACAATTAAAAATTCCAATAATGATAATTCTTCTAACAATAAAATAAATGAACAATCTGCCATTATTAAAGAATTAACAGATAAATATTCTAAATTCAATATTGATGACATAATTGAAACAAGAATTAAACAAGCCATAAATATTATCAAAACAGATAACAAGAAAGTCCTTGATGACATTTCAAATTCATTTACTGAAGTAAAGACATATACCATTGCCTTGAAAAAGTGTTTTGATGCTTCACAAGAAGAAGTATCAAAATTATCAGTGAAATTGAATCAAGTCACTGCTGATCATACAAGACAGACAGAGTTATGGCAAGAACTGACACATAAGGAAGACATTTATAAAATTGAAGTAATAAATTTAATACAAAGCTTCCAACATGAATACAGAAATTCCCAAAGGTGTAGCAACAGTAAAATGAATGACATTGAACAAATACTGAACACCTTACCAAGAATGTCTACACCTCTAAATCAAAATGAGGGCACAAGAATTTCAAATCCACAAGTACTGGATCCTGATAATTCACAATTAAAAAATGAATTATCCACTTCTTTTCATAACTTGGAACCATCAATGGGCCAAGCACTCTTGAAAGAAGTTCCAAAACTTAAAGAATGGCCTCACTTCAGTGGTGAAGGAGAGCATGACCATATGGAATTCATTAGAGGTATTGACATGATCAAAGAGGATTTTGAATTACCAGACAGATTGGTAACAGCCAGGTTTAACACCTTGTTCACCAGATCAGCTCACAGATGGTACATCAAAATAAGACAAGCACATGGACACCAGAGCTGGACTTGGTGGAAAACCCAAATCATCAACAAATGGGCAAATGATGCTTGGAGGTTTAAAGTTGAAACAGCCTTTGAATCTGCCAAATTTAATGCTGATAAAGACAAAGCTTTACCATGTTTTTGCCAACAAAAGGACAGACTAACAGCATTATATCCTGACATGTCAGAATTTATGATCCATAGGAAAATTCTGAGACAATGTGGAGGTGACTTGGAGCATGCTGTCAAAAGCAGGACTACTGAACAATCTTCAGCAGAAGATATTATCAATATACTAGAAGAAGTAACCACCAGAACCAAAATTGGTTCTAGTAGGGTGAATCTCAAAACAAGGTTTAATACACCTTGGAAAGATTCTGTGGACAAAAACCCCAACGAAAATTCTAGTAATATTAATTATAAATCTGCAGATACAGTCAGAAAGTGCCATATTTGCCAAAGCACCACCCATTTAGCCAATACATGTCCAAAAAGGGGGAAAATTAATGAAATTGACATTGAAAAGGAACCAGATGTTGAAAAAGATGAATAAATGAAGAAAATTCAGCTGATAAGTCATCCATATTTTCTGAATCTTCAAAAGATATAGAAAATATCAATGCCACTTTTGACATCATGGAATCTTATTCCCACTTGCCACAATTGAGCAATGGTCAAGTTGATTTATCAAAAGTTCAAGATGCACAGCTTATGAAGACAAAACCAAATAGAGGGAAAGGTTATACAGCTGGTAACTCCTGTATAACAGAAGTGGTGATTGACAACAAGCCCACCAAACTTTTTCTTGACCCAGGAGCCTTCTGCTCTTGTGTTGGAAAATCTTTTCTTAAGACTTGTGTACCAAATTTTGAAGACCAATTGTTACCAATTGATGGTATAAAATTCAACAATGCAAGTAACCCAATGAAAGCATTAGAAATCTTTGAGACCAATGTCATATTCCCACACATAAATGGGAATTTAAGGATCACAGTTGAATTTGTTGTTATGGAAAATTGCTCTAGTACCCATTTTATATTGGGAAATGACTATTTAATCATGTATGGGATAGATTTACATAATAACAAAGACAGATACTTTACAATTGGGGACAATAAGCGCCAGAAATTTGCCTTTTTACCATTTAAAAGACAAATTACAGTAAACAAAGTATCACCAGTCAACTTAGAGTTAGAGAAATTCAAGTCTGAACAGTTAAATGAGGCTGAGATAAGCCTTCATCTGACTGATAAACAAGAAAATGAACTTTCTTCCCTTTTGTATGACCACAGAGGAGCATTTGCTACAGACAAAGAACCTCTGGGAGCAATTATTGGTTATGAAGTTGACATCATTCTTAACATTGAGAGACCTTATCCACCACTCTTAAGAAGACCTGCTTATCCAGCAAGTCCAAAATCAAGAGAAGCTCTAGAAATTCATATCAAAGAACATCTGGACCTTGGTGTAATAAGAAAAGTAGGCCACAATGAGGAAGTAGAAATAACTACACCAGTCATAGTGGCATGGCATAATGGAAAATCTAGAATGGTTGGGGACTTTAGAGCTCTGAACACTTACACTGTCCCAGACAGATACCCAATACCAAAAATCCAAATTGCCCTTACTCAAATATCTCAAGCAGTGTATATAACCACTATGGATGCCCTTAAAGGATTACATCAAAATGTGGTAACACCAAGAGCAAGAAAATACTTGAGAATTATTGTTCATTGTGGAGTGTATGAATACTTAAGGATGCCCTTTGGTATCAAAAATGCACCTTCACACTTCCAAAGAATGATGAATGAAATCTTCCCTGGAGAACTCTCAGAGGGATGGTTAATCATTTACATTGATGACATTATTATCTGTTCAAA
The DNA here is from genome assembly GCA_023105745.1 of Austropuccinia psidii. Taxonomy (NCBI): domain Eukaryota; kingdom Fungi; phylum Basidiomycota; class Pucciniomycetes; order Pucciniales; family Sphaerophragmiaceae; genus Austropuccinia; species Austropuccinia psidii. The sequence goes on along the minus strand of JALGQZ010000004.1, from coordinate 24,418,744 downwards.
GACTTGGGAGGAGCACATGTACAGATTATCAAGAGTTTTGACAAAAATCCAATCAGTAAACATGAAAATCTCCTTGAAGAAATGTCATTTTGGATTTAAAGAACTTAAAGCACTAGGACATGTTGTATCTGGTTTGTCCCTTGGAATTGACAAAAACAAAGTTGCAGCAGTATTGTTAAAACCCATGCCTCAGAATAAGAAGGAAATTCAGTCATTCTTAGTTTTTGCAGGATATTACAGGCAACACATTAAAGATTTTGCATCCATAGCAACACCACTTTATAAGTTGTGTGACAAAGAAACAGTGTTTGAGATGACTGTTGACAGAGTCAAAGATTTTGAGTCTCTAAGAGAAGCATTGACCACTGCTCCACTCTTACTGATGCCAGACTTTAAATTGCCCTTCAAACTGTATATTGATGCATCAGGGGATGAACTGGGTGCTGCACTTCACCAAGTTCAGATCATAAATGATAAGCCTGTAGAAGGACCCATATGTTTCATATCCAGGCAAATCAAACCAGCTGAAGCCAGATATGGAGCAAGTCAGATGGAATTTCTATGCCTTGTCTGGGCCTTGGAAAAATTGAACTACTTTTTAGAGGGATGTGTTTTTGAAGTGATAACAGATTTTACAGCTGTCAAATCACTTTTGAACATGAAAACACCCAACAGACACATGCTCAGATGGCAAATAGCCATACAAGAATACAGAGGCAATATGACTATTGTTCATAAGGATGGGAATATTCATAATAATGCAGATGGACTAAGCAGATGGCCATTACCAAATAATATTGATAATCCTGCTTATGTGCCAGAAGAAGCTTCACCACAAATTCCAATAGAAGGAATAAGTGTTACAGACTTGAACACCACCTTCCTTGAAGAAGTCAGAAGTAGTTACACTCAAGATAAGAATTGTAGCATCTTATGCCAATTACTTAACAAAAACTGTAAAGACAACTCTCTAATACATGCCTTGGATGAAGTATGGAGGAAATCTTATGATGAAGGAAGATTTCACCTACTGGATGGTATAATTTACCACAGAACCAAGCACACGTGTGTCATGACAGTTATATACAGGTCATTAATCAATCTTGTACTGAAAGAATGCCATGATAGTCCCTTTTCAGGACATCTGTCTGAAGACAGAACAAGAGGAAAAGTAAAGACCTGCATATGGTGGCCAATGTGGCAGAAAGATGTTGCAGAGTATTGAAAAACCTGTGACAGATGCCAAAAGGCAAATAAATCCACGGGCAAAAGACTTGGAAATATGATAAAAATCCAAGAACCAAACAGACCTTGGGAAATTGTCCATATGGATTGGGTAACTGGCCTACCACCAGGAGGTGACAGGAGCTATAATGCTTGCCTAGTAATTGTGGACAGCTTCAGTAAAACTCCAATCTTTTTACCATGTCACAAAGATGATACAGCCATGGATACAGCTCTTCTGATATGGAATAGAGTAGTGTCATGGACTGGGATATTTACAAATATCATCAGTGATAGAGATCCCAAATTCACTTCAGCACTATGGACAAATCTTCACCAATTATTTGGCACTAAACTGTCTTTCTCTACAGCCTACCACCCACAAACTGATGGCCTGGCTGAAAGGATGATCCAAACCTTAGAGGACATGGTGAGAAGATTTTGTGCATATGGCCTTGAACTCAAATATTGTGATGGATTTACCCATTATTGGTGTACTCTGTTTCCAGCACTGGAATTAGCATATAAAACATCAATCCATGCCAGTACCAATCAGACTCCTGCTATTCTAGAAAAAGGATGGAACCCCAAGTTACCCCAAGATTCCTTGAGGAAAGACTTAATTAAAATACATCCCACAGCTTCTAGTTTCAAAGGAATGCTAGACAAAGCTAGAAAGCATGCAGTAAGATGCATGGAGGACTCTTTTGCATATGCTAAAGACAAATGGGATAAATCACATGCAACTCCGAATTTCAAAGTAGGGGACCTAGTTCTTGTATCCACCACTAACTTCAATAACATCAAAGGATGTAAAAAGTTGAAAGACTCCTTTGCAGGGCCCTTTGTGATTAAAGCCCTCCATGGAGAAAATGCTGTTGAAGTAGAATTATCTGAAGATCTTAGCAATAAGCACCCTACATTTCCAGTAAGCTTGATAAAGCCATACAAATCTAGTGATGCTGAGAAATTTCCCTTGAGGAATAAGATTCCCCAAGTTATACCTCCTATTGAGACATCTGGTACTAAGAAAATTAGCAAAGTTCTTAAAGAAAGGAAATTAAGACCCAAAAAAGTAAGGCAATACCTTGTTAGGTACAGTGACCCAACTTGTGAAGATGAATGGTTAGAAGAAAAGGATATACCAGAAGCTACCAAACTCCTCAGGAGATTCAGACACACTAGAAACACCAATATTACAAAGTAATATTCTTTTTTAGGGGGAGGGAATGTGAGCCTTAGAGGTAATTTCATATACCCAAAAGACCACAAATATAAAAATAACATATTAATATAAATAAAATAAATTTATTTATATTATTAAAATAAAAATAAAAATGTAAAGATAAAATTATATTGAAAATAAAAAAAATTAATTACAATTTAAAAATAAAAATACATTAACCTTTTGTAAGTATAAAATTACATTTATACTTAAAAAAATTAAGTAAAAATGAAATTTTAACAAAATTGTGAAAAAATAAATAAATTTGGAAAAAAGTTAAACAAAAATTATTATAACTTTTTATCCAATAAATAAATACATAAAAATTATTTCACCATTGGATTCCTCATAAAAAATCAGGTGGGGTCACCTCTGAGTGAAATTCTTGTAGCTCAACTCTAAATAAGCTTAAATTAAGTTTTTAGTATTTTCAATACAAAAGTTGAAAATCCTCAAAACCTTAATTTAATTCACACCACATGTGGTGTTAATCATCAATTTTTGTGTTAAAATTGAGGTGTTGTGTTTAGTTTAGAAGTTATCAGGAATTGAAGTATTTTCAATTGAATTCAATTGAAATGTCAAAATGTGCGGGTGTATTACATAAGTGAACTTTAATTTACATATGAGGTGTCAATTATTACTGTATTGTACTGTACAATTGAATTGAATTACATATGTAAATTATAAGTATAATACATGATGAGGAATTAAAGGAAAAACAAATTGGAAAGATCAAATTTGGGGGGGAAAGGAACTCCAGCTCTAAGGGGGAGCTACACCCCCAAAATCCTTGCTGACAGGCGTGGGATGTCAAAATTCACGCAAAAGTTCATTACTTTTGGCCTGGAATTGAGTTACAGGGTCTGTGGACTCAATTGATGATGAGGTTTTGATACCAACTGGGGTAGTTTTAGCTGTTGCCAAGAGGGTAAAACTACCCTTAAGATAAAACAATCATAGTAAAAGCAGTTTTAACTGGTTTCTACGCCTCTGACTCACATTCTGACGTGTTTTGAAGGCTCTAGGCCTGGTATTGCTATAGTAATGGCTGATTTAAGGGTCTAAAATGGCTAAAAATGGCTAAAAAATGGCTTAAACCAGCCCTTTTTGGTTTAAACCAGGGTCCAATGATCCCATAGTTGGCTTTTCTGTTGTCAGACTGTTTTTCACGACTGAAAAGAGTAAATTTTACTTTTGGAGTAAGAAAATTGATGGCTATAAAAGAATGTCTTCTTTGCCCCACTTTTCTCTTCATGTTAGAATCTTTTCCTTTTATTAATTAGTTTAAACACTGTTAAACCAATCAATCAAAGATTCCAGCCACCATTTTTAAATAATTTTAATCCTTTTAACCACGTGAAAAAATCATTATAATCATTGTTTGTAACTCTTATAATCATTTTTACCCCTGAACCACCCCAAAAGTGAATTAAAGCATCTTTCATCACTGTAAACTTTGTCAATTTGTTTCCAAATTCACTCTGGTCAATTTTGGGCGTGTTTTCTCTTTAATATTCTTTTTCAAGGCTTTGTTCTTTAATTAATTTCTTGCAGTTCTTTGCTCAATTAATTCCAATTGAAATTGCTCTTGAAGAAATTTGTTTTGTAGCCTTAAAATATCTCTTGTAGAGTATTTTTTGGATAAACTTTTATTGTTAGTAAAACAATAAATTTTTATAATATTATTGTTTTATACTAATAAAGTTATAAACAATAAAATTGGCGTGTTTTCTCTTAAAAAGAATATTTCATACTATTTTTAACTGAATTTTACCTTATACAAATTTTGAGGACAGGAAAAGTACTTGATTTTTAATCAAAGTTTCATGCCTACACCTTACAAAGATATTTTTGATTGTCTTTCTTCTGATGTCAAAGGAGCTATTAGCAAAGAGATGATTAAGGAAAATGTAATGGTTAGAGCAGAAGATGGAGGATATCTTATACCACCTATGAGAGTATTGAAAAAGTATATTGAGCAAGAATTGGAAGCTAGAATATTAGTAACCAAAAGACTTTCCTCCCCACATAGGAAAGAAAGAGGTGACTATGGAGTGAAAGAAAGAAAAGTACATTTCAAAGAAGAGTCATTTCCAGGAATGCAGGAAGCACTGAAGAAGATGAAAGAGCTTACAAAATCCCTCAAAGAACAGCAGGAACCCTCTAAAAAAGAAATATCAAAGGAAAAGTATGACATTAAACAGTTCATGGATCACATTAGTGAACTCACAAGTCTTGCTACACCTCAGAAAAGAAATCCAATTCACTTTCAGACATCAAATCAGGAATTAAATCCAAAATCTAATCAAATTCCAGCTTCATCAAGTCATTTCCCTTATATTCCAGCACAACAAGGACCTAGACCACTGTATAAGTGTACCTATTGTCTAAAAGATGGACATACTGTTAGCAGGTGTAATGATTTAACAGAAGATATTAAAAAACGTATTGTACCTAAAACTGGAATTTCTTTCTATTTTCCTAATTTTCAAAGAGTCCCAATTGAAGGAGAACAGATACCAAGGGATCTAGTAAGACAGTTTGCAGCTGAACAAGAAGTTCTCGCAAAGAAGTTTCTAGAAGAGAAAGATAAAAATGTACCAAAAGCTGAAGAACAAAAGAAAGACGAAAGGTCAACAGCTGTAGTCTCAATGGAAGATTGGGGTGAATGGCAACCACCATGAATTTCTACTGGAATAGAGCAATCAAATATTAATTTTGGATTAAGACATACTAAACAAAGAATGGAAAGGGAAGAAAGAAATAAATCACAATTTCTAAATATTCCTGAAAAGTTACCAGTCCAATCTAAAGAGGTAATAAAAAAGAAATTTAGTTTTCCAGGTGGATATATTGAAGAAGAAGATACAGAGGAAGGTGAAAGAGTTATTATACCTTCAAAATACAAGGAGCCTAAGGATCCAAATATCATTAAAGAACCAGAACCTAGGCCAGTTTAACAGCCAATTCTTGAAGGGATTAAAGAAAAAACACCTGTGAAGAAGCAAGAATCAGAAAAATTGTTTTCAAAGCTAAATCACAAAGATTCAACACCTAGAAAATCAGTAATAAAAGAAGAAGATGAAGATTCAATAATTGAGAAGGTTATGAAGAAAGTTTTAGATCAAAAGATTCATCTCACCTTAGAAGAAATACTGACAATTTCACCCAGTTTTATAGACCAACTCAAGTTCTTATCTGAAAAGGAAAAGAAGTATTTAATGTCAATGAAGTCAATTAACAACCAAGAACAATTAGTAACTCCAGAAGAAGTGATTATTGATGAAAAAATGCACTATGCTTGTCCCCTAGGTATGATGGATGTAGCAATTGGTCAAGAAGGCTATAAACTGAAAGCATTGGTTGATACTGGTGCTGAGCTGAATATTATCCCAGATATTGAGTCTATTAAAGAAAAATTAACCATGAGAGCTTTGAATATGCGTCTAAAAGGTATTGGAGGCCATAGTACAGCAGTTGTTGGACTTGCTGAAAATACTCTGTTAGTTTTACCATCTTGTGAGGAGAGGAAGATTCACTTTTTTGTTGCCAGAGGTGCAGTTCATACTGTAATTGGTAGGCCATTTTTAGCTGATAATGGAATTAGACTTGAGCATTCTCAAGATCAAGGAGAAATATTGAGTTATAGAGAATCAGATGGTAAAAGAGTTTGTATTCCAATTTGCTCACCTGAAGCAAAAGGATGGCATTCTGTACCACCAAAAGGGATGGAATTATGTAACATGGTGAAAGCTTCAGACTGGAAAGATGCAGATGAGGATACTTCTAAAATCAAACCAAGAGAGATATCAAATGTTGTCACTTCAAATGGCAGAAAAAATGCTAAGTTCTATATCCAAGAAGAATTGGATAATCAGAATCAGAGTAATATTCCAAGTCAAGCTCAGAATGTATCAATTAAGTCAAACCCACCTAGTAAACTGAAAGCATTTTTTAAAAAAATTGAAGTTTTCAAAACCAATCAAAGTCAACCAAGAACAAAAAAGACTAGAACCTACAGTGGTAAAAAAGGATAAAGACCACCATAAAGTTAAGAGGATGTTAGCAAAGGCAGTTGAGAAAATTAAAAGGAATAAAAATGAGGTTATTAGCTTTGATTTCCAATTTAAAGGGGCTACACCAACTATATTAGAAGATAATTCTATACCTTTGAATTTGAATGAAGTTCAACCTCTTTCAACAACATTGCAACCAACTCTTTATCAATCAAATGAAATAAATGAACATAAATCTTATGAAGGAAAACAAATCATATCACCTGAACCCAAACTAAAATTGAACATAAGATATATTAAAATGGAAGAAAAATCCATTGGAAGTGAGAAAGGTGAGTCTTCTGAAAAAGAAAATGAATTTTATGATAGCTTGAATCCTATTTCTCCTAGTTTTTCACCAGTATATGTCAGAGTAGGTTGGGAGGAATATCCTGTTATCTCAATAATGAATCCAGACTTAGACATAAATATTATACCAATGAAAATGGCTTTACACATTGGAGTAAGCCCTAATAAAAGAAAATCAAAAGGAAAGTTAGAAAATAAACTCACTAAATGGTATATGAACAGAGTTCAAATAGTACTACCTACAGATGAAACAATCTACATGTTATTCATGATTGAGGGAAATGAAAATCATTTAATCTTAGGTAAAGAATTTTGTGATTATTTTTCTTTGGTTCAGAAATTTAATAAACTATTTGAAGAGGAAAAGAAGGATGAAGATTATCAGTTCAATGTAAACAGCTCCAAGCTAATGGAAACAAATTATTAAGAATTATTAATAAAAGATGAAAGCAAAGATAATTTAATTAACGACTTAGCTGAAAATATGGGAGAATCCTGGACCAACATAGATAATTTACCTCAAGAGCATGGTGGAGATAAACAGAATCAGCTGACAGAAGAGGAAAAAGAAATACTAGAATTATTCAATGGTTTTTTTAATTTTGAAGCTCAAAACTCAGAAGCAAAAAGTTTAGCCCAAAATATGGAGTTAAGTAATCCTGATTCCTTCAATAAAAAATACACTTACCCTGAAGAAATCCCAAATATTCAATCCCATTCTCAAAATGATACTTTAACTCATCCAATACTAATTCTTGAGGAAAAGAAAATTACTAGAAATAGAAGGGTCAAGCAATTTACTAAAAATGGTCAGAAAGATAATTTTATATCTGTGAATAAGGTGAGTGTTAGTTTAAACTTAGATTTTAATAATAAGGTAGAAAGACCATATTTCTTCAAAAAGCTCCAATTTAACCTAGAAAAGGAGTTAAATAGGTTTTTCAACAGTAAAATGGAAAGTAAAATGTCTTTTAGATTTGAAAGAAGAAATAAATCAAGTAGGGGATCCAAATACAAATTTGGAGCAAGAAAATCATGTTGAAAATTTTATCTTATAAGTTGATCAACTGATTATTTATTTCTTATTTTTATTGTTTTTTTTTCTACTTCATGTTATTTAATATATTTGATTCATTTTTTTTTTATGTTGTTTTATTTCAATTTTTTTTCTTTTTTTTGTTTGAGTATTATATTATAATATGAAATGAGTTCTGGTGCATTTGTTTTATTTTCATTTTTTATTTATTATTATTTTTATTTTTATTTTTTTTTTCATTTTATTTGATTATTTGATTTTTTTTCTCTTTTCTTTCCTTATTTGGCTTACCTTTTAATCCTTAACTTTAATATTTATTTTTTTAATTTTATTTTTTTGCTTGCTTCAATATCATTAATAGGGGGGCAGGCATAAAGCCAAGATATTAGAAAAACTAAATAACAATAATGATGATTATTATTTAAATCGCATTCCATTTTAAAACACATAGCCCAATAAAAAAAAAAAAAAAAAAAAAAAAAAAAAGAGAGAAAATCGTTTACCAGCTGGCATAATCAAACTAAGAACTTTTTTTTTTTTTTATTTATTTATGTTTATTTTTTTTGGATTTACGAATAATTTTATTTAAAAAAAAAAAAGTAAAAATAAAATAAAAAAAAAACAACCAAAAGTGCTTTTGGTTTACTAGGACGAACCCCTATAAAATTATATAATAACAGGGATGATTAGCAATGTTTCTTTGAATTGAGTTTAATATTAAAAAAAAAAAAAAATGAAAAATGACGTACTTTAATGTTTAGCAAAAATATAATGGTGGAGTTTCTTGCTGCTCGGCCAATCTTACAGCAGCACTATTTTATTCAATTTTCAAAAAAAAAAAATAAAAAAATATAAATAAAATAAATTAATAAAAAAAATAAAAAAATAATATATAAATAAAAGATAGACTTACTTAATCATATGTCTGTACCAATGTAAGCATGATTGCACCGAGTTTTTGATTATCTGGTGCTCTCGTTGAAAGGAAAAGACGTTCGGTGTACGATTAACGTAAAAATTCTGCATGTGCGAGTGCAGATCGTTCATTTCGCCATCGAAAAGTCGAAAATAGTAACTAAAATCAGCTTGGAGAGATTGGATTGAGGGAGGAGTTGTATTATTATCTAAAAAGGGGTTGATACCCTCCGACTCTGGTGTGGTTGGTTGTGTATTTGTTGAGAGAGCTGGAGGAGAGCTAGGTGCAAGGCCAACATGGCCAACTAAAGGATGAACTGGGGTCGGATCTTCATGTTCGGAGCGAGTGTATAAATTGAAGGTAGGTAGACCGCAAGAAGAAATTGTAAAGCTATAATTGATTGAGTAAAGCAAGATAGTGACTTCTTGGTCACCATCAGCGATGGGCTGAATTTCCGAAGAAAAAGGCATAATAATAGTAATACCAAAAAAATAAAAAATAAAATAAATAAATAAATAAATAAGAAAACTAAAACGTCTTGGGATAGAATGAAAACAAAAGAAGCAGCAGTAACAGGAAAATCAAAGGAACAATCAACTATTTATCAACCCACGTACTTTAATTTACATCAATGTTAAAAAAAAAAATCTTAATTGAATTAGTAAAAAAAAGGGGGTGTAGCAGCATAATCACAATCAATAAGTAAAATAACGCACCCCCAAATCTCTGAGTTCCACTCATGGGTCATAAAATTAGCTGTACTGAGTTTTCATTGCAGCATATGTATAAAGGAAGGAGATGAATTAATCAAATTATTAAAAAAAATGTGGTGCATAAATAATAGAAGGAAACTTAAAATGAACAAGATAAGAAAGAAAAAAAAAATCACCCCAAAATACGAAAATTGAAAGCACTGTTGAAATTTGGGACTAGAATTCCAGTGGCGTTGACGTTATCAATTTGAGGTTGAGAGCTTATTGGTGTTTAAAAGGAATAAGTCAAAAAAAAGAACTCACTAGCATACATCAGTGGCGTTGAAGATCACTGATCAGCATTGAGAGGGAGATAGTTGAAAATCAAGATTAAACATAAAAGAAAATAATAAAGATAAGAATAAAAAAAAGAACGATAATTAAAACTGTACATTACCTGTAAAAACAAGCCACAGATGGCGGCGAAAGAGATAGGGATTAAATGCTTCACTATACCCACGGGTTGTCAGCCGCCACTTCCCCAACTCCTTCTATCTAAAATGACGTCAATTGTAAAAAAAAAACCATTATAAATTAGTTTTTTTATATATATTAAATATTTAAATAATTTTTTAAAATAGATAATAGAAATAAAAAAATATAATGAACAAAGAAAGAACAAAATAAACTTACCAAAATCATAATAATATCAATATCCGAATAAAATATAGTATAAAAAAAAAATGGTGCAAGCCTAAAGTGCGAAGAAATTTTACAGTAGCACAGCTAGTCCCAACAATGATTCTTTTTTTATTTTTTTAGTTTTTTCTTTGCGAAGCGATGACTGTAAATAAAAAATAAAAAGGTTATAAATTAGTTTTTATAGTAAATATTTAAATAATGCTTTTTTTTAAAAAAAAAATGTAACAAAAGAAAAGAAATAAACTTACACATAAAATAAAATAAGAATATAATAACAACACACCGCGCGACCGAAGAAAAAAAACCGATGCTACAGTCACACAGCGATTCCTAGCGACTTTCTTTTTATTTTTATTTGATTTGATTTTTTTTATTTTTTTATTTTTTTCCTTTGTGATCCGATGAATGTAAAAAAAAACAAATAAATAAATAAAACGTTTTAAATTAGTTTTTTTTATTAAGTAATTAATTATGATTATTTTTTTAAAAATATATAAAAAGAATAATCAGCATGTGAAGTTGAAAAGAGACGACTGCTGGAGTAGCACAGCAATGCTGAGCCACTCTCTTTTCGTCGATGATATCAATATAAATTTGTAAAGTTATTTAAAAAAAATAAAATAAAATAAAATAAAATACAAATATAATGATAATAAAATCTGCACGCGATGATGAAAAGAGACAGCTGCTGCAGTAGCGCAGCAATGCTGAGCAGCTTTTCTTTGTTTTACAGTACCCATATAATTTAATGAAATATATATATATATTTATAAAATTATAAAAAAAAAATAATAAAGTAAAATAAAATAACATAAATAATAATTAATATATATATATATAAGAGAACATAACATATATATATAAATTAAAAGAAAGCTTATATATAAATGAAATAACAAAAAAAAAATAGAAAAAATAGACCTACGGTGCTACTAGTGCAGTAATTATCAGTCCTTACTTATATTATAGATAAAACATAATAAGATAAAAGTAAAAAAAAAGAGATATGTTCATATTTGAAAAATAATGATAATTGATATAAAAACTTAATAAGAAAAACAAATGAAACTTTAAGTATAATAATAATATTATCATATAGAGAAAAGTTGATTCAAAACAGAGGATACTTGCACTATGGACAAATTTATTAATTAATTCACTTTTTTTTTATACTTATTTCTTTGTTATTTTTTTCCATATTTTTTATTATTATCTTATTTTTTTATTTTTTATCCTTTTTTATGTTTTTGATTTTGATCAATAAGTATACATAAAAAAATAAAAATAAAATATATATAAATAAAATAAAAACAACGTGATGAAAAATATATAAATAAGGGATGTATTCATCCCTTTTCTTTTATAGATATCTTTATTTCACATATATTTTATAATTATTGTTGTTATTTCTATTGGTATTTTATCTTGTGGTTTATTTTTTTTATGGTCCTGTATATTATGTTGGTTGTGATCTTGTGTTAAATTTTGAGTTGATTGGCTAAGACATACTCACATAATAGGAATATGTTCAAAGGATTTTTTTGGGATTTACTATTATATAGATTGAGATATAAATTAAAAAAAAACAGTACATAAAGGTCCTGAGTATGACCTTAAACTGCCTAATCAAAATAATTTATACTAATTTCAGTCTCAGGACTAAATCCAAGGTCCTGGACAAGACCTTAAACTGTATGAATATGTTCTGTTTTTTAGTTTTAATAGCTTATATGTTTATTACTCCCCTTATGGAGAGTCTTGGGAGATTATTATATTAGTGAAGAATTATGAGTAGTTAAAAAAATCAAATGGAGAGGGAAATTGTCCCTCAAGGAGTAATAATGATATTATTTTGAAAATAAGGGGTGGTACTTATTTCTTCTCATCACTCCTTATGATGTTAAGTCTTTGGGGGAAAGTGGCCCTTCAATCAATTTTAACCTTGGGTTTTGGTTTGTGTAGTTAGTTGAGAAAATTTCATTATTAAATTTCACACAGGTATTCTTCATATCTTGAATAAAGAATAAAAAAATTATTATTTAGAAATCATTTGTTTTAAATGGAGAGGGAATGCATCCCTCATCTCTCAAATAATAATAATAATAATAAATAAAACTAAATAATTCAAGATCTATACCTTCAAGAAGGCGAAATGGAGATTCAAAATCAATATAAAGAGCAAAAATAAAATGTTTCATGGGAGTTCAATCAAATATTACAGGATTTTTTTATGTGTTGTCATTTTGGCAGGAGGAAGGTGTGGATGAAGGATGAAAAGTAGCAAAGAAAGGGATTTGTCTCTTAAGCGTCACTGGAAATGCTGGGGACAGCATTAAATGGAGAGTGGGATGTGGTATACCTATACCAGTTTAGCTTAATAGACCAATATAAAAAAAGAAATAAACATCATAATCCAAAGAACCTGATTGTGTAACCTTAAAAACTCATATTCTATAAAGAAAAAACCCAAAACAAAACAAGTCAAGTCAGTATTCTACTGATTTAATGAATATTTGAATTCAAGAAAAGAAAAACCCCCTTATTTAATTTTTGGATTCTAATTTTGTGGAAATTTTTTAACAAAAAAATAATAATGATATAAATTATGAGAGCTGTGTTATTGTAGTATTACATGGGAATTAATTTCTCTTATTGGTGGAAATTGTGCAGTTGTGGTTGGTTTTAATTCAAAATATTTTGTGGAAGCCTTATTTAGTTGCTTTTGTTAAGAAGAGTATAGAGATGATCTCTGTTTGAATTAAAAAAAAATGATTATTCTGAGTTAGTGAAGGTATATTTATTTCATTTTGAGTTCATTCTATTTTTTTGTTATAGAATAGTAGTAGTGTGGATTATTCGAAGTATTCTATTGAGCTGATGATAGTGGAGGAGAATGGCTTTAAATTTTAATGGTGTAAATTATTGAGTTGATTAGTAGTGCTGATTATTATTAGAAAAAAATAATATATTTAAGGATGTATAGCGTAAAGGGTGAGAAGAGTGATGAGTGGAGTGAAGGTATAAAGCCTTATCTTGGTGGTAGTAACCTAGCTATGGGTTTATAAAAGGCTTAGTAATCCAGGGGAAATTAAAGAAGAGCTGGTATTCATATGCATATACATGAAACAGTTTGTGAAAACCCTAAACCCTAACCCTATTCCCCCTAAAAAATATAAATAGGCAAACTTTTTTCCTCTCCCAACTTTTTCCCATCTGGAAATTGTAACTTCTACTTATTTTTTCCAAATCCCTTATCTAAGAGGTTAAATTAGAAAATTGTTTGATAAATTAAGCTTAGTAATTGAGGTTTGTTGTTGACATAGATCAAGAGAACCAATAGTGTGAAAAGATTTTAATTCATCCCTTACTAGCAGGTAGACTAGTGCCTTATTTAATTGGGATCTTAACACTTGAAGCTCAAGAGTAAGGCATCTCTGGAGTTTAGTGATTAAACCTTAAAAGTAATTTTTAGAGAGTTTCAAAATAAAACCATCACTTTAAAGTAATTTTCTCAGATTTTAAAATAAAACCTGAATTTTTCAAAGTAATTTTACTACTTTTAAGCTAAAGTAGAGCCCCTTAAATCAATTTAATTTCATCAAGATACATATACAACTAAAATAAAACCCATCAACAACCTCAACTAAATTATTTAACATAATCAACAACATTTTCACATCCCTATTCACATTAATCACCTATCCATTCAAAAGTTATAAGTAACAATTTTCATATTATACTGGAAATATATTTCTTTCAGTAATAAGTTATCACCAAATTAATAACTTTACATTAAATTAATACTACTCCTATTCCACAATCAATATTCAAAGCCAACAGCTTACCATTGTATAAGACCAAAGAGCTTATTGAAATAATAAGCTATAAATTGATTATTATTTTTATAATCTCACAAACATATCACATATTATACTATAGTAGTTGATTTCTTTAGGTTATATATATAGCTCAACACCCAGTCAATTCAACTTATTTTACCTGAATATATTTCAAGTTACTTTTCCCTGAATAATCATATACTGTTATAAGTGATATCAAGTGCTATTTATTTCTCTCTCATATTGTAACTGTCTGTACTATTTCACTCAAAAAAAATAATATATAATATATATATATAAGGGTTTTGTTTGGATTGTTTAATATTGAGAAGTGTGTTATTCTTTTTTTTTATTTCATTTGTTATCTTTTGTAAAATTATTTTGGTGTAATCCAACCAGATTTTCTGGAAGTTTCAAAAAGTATTTATTTGTTAAGGTTTTAACTAACCATTGTTTTTAAGTAGAGCAAAGTCTGATTACAGATTGTTGAATCTAATATTTTCTGGTCAAGCCACTATCAATAATAAAATTGATTTGGTGAACTCAGTAAAGATAACTTAGCATATTAGGAAGGGCAGTCTAGATTATTCTAGCACACAAGCAGAGCAAGGGTTACAAGTCCCAAACAGCAATTCAAAACTGTTTGCTTGTAATTTCCCCTTCCAGGTACTGCCTCATTTTATCCCACACACAGAGGAGTTCCCACAACACCATTCAGAAACCAGCAGATCAGTGGCCAAGAGTCACCATTCTTCACAATTCCAGGAAGTTTCCAGGAGAAGACAGGGAAACAAGGGCAAGAACAAAGCCTTCTTCAACCAGAGGAGGAAAGAGTCAGACCCCATGATCCAGAAGCTGTTAGATTTGGTAAAAGAAGTACACAAGAACCAGAAGTAGTTGTAAACCACTCTAGAATCAGTAGTCCTAGTAATAGAAACATTACCCCCACTCAGACTGAAAATAAGATTGTCACATCTGAGAGTAACATCAACAGTGATACACTGTGGTTACAAATGTCCCAATATGCTGAACAATCTGCAAAGCAGTTTGCAGAAATTAAAGCTAGCCAAGAAAGGATGAGACAAACTCAAGCCTCCTTGGAACAAATAGTTAAGAATCTTCAAGAAGGATATGCTCAACTGAGCACAGCCTCTGAAGAAACCAACAAAAGACTGAATATAGTCTTTGAAGAACAACACCACAGAACAAGGGACAGGGAGTGTCTGGATCAAGACATTAACAAATTGTTTAATGCCTATCATAGCTTGAAGCCCCAACCACAAGGCCAAGCTATGGAGAATCCATATCAACCAGATGACATCAAACCAGATGCCATGTTGTTGAATAAGGCAAGATCTTCATCACAATACCAGGATGGAGATGGCATGTCTTATTCAGAGAAGGAAGCCTTGAAACAGCTTCCTGAGGCCTCAAGCTGGCCCAAATTCTCTGGATCAGAAGAATATGATCATATGGAACTCATAGATTATATTGATGGACTCTTCATTGATGTACCAAGCATACCAGACTACTGGATTACTGCTAGATTGAATACTGCATTTAAAGGTCATGCAAGTATATGGTACACAGAAATGAAAGAAATCCATGGCAGAAAAAACTGGCCATGGTGGAAGAGTCAAATCATCCAAAAGTACAGTAATGGAACTTGGATATGGCAAAAGTCCATGTCATTTGAGAATGACAAATACTCTGTGTACAAAGATCCATATGAGTGGTGTCTTAGACAGTCTAAAAGACTTAAAGCCATTGATCCTCAGATGAACATCCAAATGAGGAATCACAAACTTCTGACACAACTGCCAGGAGAACTAGAGCATGCAGTAAAATGCAGATGCAACCAAAATTGCACTCTAGATGACATTGACAACACCTTACAAGACATAAGGAAAAGGACAAATATAGGGAAATTCACCCCATATTAGAGCGGTAGTTTCAAAGAGAAACAACCTTTCAGGGTAGAGTTTAAAGACAAACCCAGAGAAAGAGTGGCAGAAGTGGCTAAGAAGAAGAATTCTTGCCACAATTGTGGTTCAACAGACCACTATGCCAACAACTGTCCAAAGGCAAAGAAGAAAGTCTATGCCATAGAGAAAGTCCCTGAGGAAGAACCTCCAACAGAGGATTCTGAATCAGACTCCATGGGTGATGCCATCAGATAACCATCTGAGGATGAGCAAGATCCAAGAGAGGAATTTCTAGTGGAATACCAAGAGGAAACCCCACTGGAAATCCAGGACATACAGTTGGAAGCAGGAAAGCCACAGGACACTGCTAACAAGAACTTGTGCAAACACACACAAGATGCACAAACATTCCTGGTTACACCAACCAAAGGAATGGCATATACACATGGGACAGCCACAAAAATGACTGTTTGTATTGACAATGCTCAGCACCCACTGATCATTGATAGTGGAGCACACTGCTCCATAGTAGCCAGGAATTATCTGGATACCCACTTCCCAAATTGGGAAAAACAGCTCTTGCCCACTAAGGCAAAGAACTTTAAAAGTGCATCAGGGAAGATGACTTCCATTGGGACAATTATCAAAGAGATTACTATACCCCACAGGA
The DNA here is from genome assembly GCA_023105745.1 of Austropuccinia psidii. NCBI lineage: Eukaryota > Fungi > Basidiomycota > Pucciniomycetes > Pucciniales > Sphaerophragmiaceae > Austropuccinia > Austropuccinia psidii. The sequence goes on along the minus strand of JALGQZ010000004.1, from coordinate 24,402,148 downwards.
AGGGTAATATCAGACTCAACCCAGAGTTTGTAGTGCTTAATGATGCTCACATCCAAGGATTTTTACTGGGAGCAGATTACCAGAGGATGTATGGCATAGAAATTTACAACAGTAAAAATAGGCACATCACCATTGGTACTAACAAGGAAAAGAGATTTTCACTTGACATATACCAGATATCTTCTCAAGATCCACTAGAAGAACTTCTGAAGGAATTCAGAGAGGGACAGTTTAGCACTACCCTCACCAGTAAACAAAAACTAAGTTTACTGAAGATGCTGAGAAAGAACAGACCAGCATTTGCCATTGGTGAAGAACCATTAGGCAAGATCAAAGGCCATGATATAGAACTATATCTGGATGTGGAAAGGCCTTATCCACCTATGCTGAGGAGACCTCCTTATCCAGAAAGCCTGGAAACCAGGAAGGAAATTGAGAAACATATCAATGAACTCCTGGACATGGATGTTATCAGAAAGATTGGAAATAACGAAATAGTGGAAATCACCACTCCTGTCCTCATCACCTGGCATGATGGCAAGTCCAGATTGTGTGGGGACTTCAGAGCCCTGAATAACTACACAAAAGCAGACAGGTACCCTATACCAAGGATACCTCATGCCTTGGATAAGCTGGCCAAAGCCAAATACATAACCAAGATGGATTGTATGAAAGGCTTCCACCAAAATGGAGTTAAACCAAACTCCATGAAATTACTCAGAATAATATGCCATATGGGCATATATGAGTACACCAGAATGCCATTTGGCATCAAGAATGCACCAGCCCACTTCCAAAGGATGATGGACACAATATTTCAAGATGAAATATTGGAAGGCTGGATGGTAGTATATATTGATGATATCATTATATACTCAGAGACATGGGAAGACCATGTGCAATACATAGACAGAGTGCTAAATAAATGCACACCCATAAATCTGAAAATTTCACTTAAAAAGTGCAATTTTGGCCAACAAGAGTTACTGGCTCTAGGACACAAAGTCTCAGGTCTTGGTCTGGCAATTGACCAGAATAAAGTAGCAGCAGTACTGCAAAAACCAGTACCAAAGAGCATCAAAGAGATGCAATCTTTCCTTGGGTTTGCTAGCTACTATAGAAACCATATCAAAAATTTTGCACACATAACTAGTAGATTATACAAGTTATGTTCAAAAGATGTAGTTTTTGAAATAACCAAGGAAAGGAGGGATGCATATGAGAGGATCAAATATGAACTCACTAATGCACCTGTGCTCATCTTACCTGACTTTGAACTACCATTCAAGTTATATATAGATGCAGCATGCAGTCAAGGCCTAGGAGCAGCCCTTCACCAAAGACAAATTGTGGATGGTGAACCAAGAGAAGGAGTAATTTGCTACATCTCAAGGCAGCTGAAAGATTCAGAGCCAGGTATGGGGCCACCCAGACTGAATGTCTATGTCTAGTCTGGGCTCTAGAAAAACTCCATTATTATTTGGAGGGTGCAGTCTTTGAAGTCTACACAAACTGCACAGCCTTGAAGCCTTTACTAAACATGCAGACTACAAATAGACATATGCTGAGATGGCAAATAGCCATCCAGGAGTATAGAGGGAACATGACCATCATATAAAAAGAGGGTAAAAGCCATACCAATTCAGATGGCCTCAGCAGATAGCCACTGGACAATGTCAAAAGCAATCCAGCTTATGACCCAGAAGTTGCAGCAAAAATCCCTATCCATTTCATGGAAATAGATAGGAGGAAGAACTTCAGAATATCTGAATGGGCACCAGAAAGTGGTACCCTTGACAGTGGAGACACTGACTCAGAAGGGACAGAAACTCCCATACTGGTAATAAGCTCCTCAGAACTGCACAATGAATTCTTCAGTGCAGTACAGAAGTCTTATGCCAAACACAAACAGTGTAGCATACTACTCCAACTCCTTCAACAAAAGTACAGGAGTCCAGAACTGGAAACCCAACTGGAAGAGCCCTGGTTGAGGGCCTATAAGGACAATAAGCTTTTTATTATAGATGGCCTGCTCTACCACAGAGAAAAGCACACAAGTGCACTCACCGTGGTAGACAGAGACCACATCTCAATGATCCTACAAGAATGCCATGACTGCCCCTATATGGGACACATGAGTGAGGACAGGACCAAAGAGAGGGTAGCAAGCACAGCTTGGTGGCCCAAGTGGGAACAAGAGTTGAGTGAATACATCAACACTTGTGAAAGATGCCAAAAGGCAAATAGGAAACATGGGAAGAAGTATGGGTTGCTTTAACACATAGAAGAACCCAAACACCCATGGGAAACCATCAACATGGACTGGGTAACAGGACTTGTCCCAGGGGGAAAAGAAAACTATAATGCCTGTTTGATCATAGTTGATAGGTTCAGCAAGAGCATGAGGTGTCTACCATGCCATAAAGAAGACACAGCCATGGATACTGCTCTGTTGTTTTGGAATAACATCATATCTACCTGTGGAGTCCCTAAGATCATCATTAGTGATAGGGACCCAAAATTCACATCTGAATTTTGGACTAGCTTATATGACATGCTTGGTACCAAACTTGCTTTTTCCACAGCTTACCATCCACAAACAGATGGCCTAGCTGAGAGGATGATCCAAACAATGGAGGACATCCTCAGAAGATTCTGTGCCTATGTCATGGAATACAAGGACCATGAGGGATACACCCATAATTGGGTTACCCTCTTACCAGCTGTCCAACTGGCTTATAACACAAGTCAGCACTCCACCACAGGAAAAACACCTGCCTTGGTAGAGAAAGGGTGGAATCCCCTATTGCCTGTGGATCACTTGAAGAAAAATCTCCTGACTATCCACCCCACAGCCAAAGACTTCCATGATATGTGGAAGAGGGCCTGTGACACAGCTGCCAAATGCATAGCTGAGGCAAGACTACAATAAGCAGAGGTGGGACAAATCACATATGGAACCTGATTTCAAGGAAGGGGACCAGGTGCTAGTGTCTACACTGAACTTCAACAATCTCAAAGGACCTAAAAAGATGAGAGACTCATTTGTAAGACCTTTTACTATCATTAAGTTGATAGGAAGAAATGAAGTGGAAGTCAAACTCACTGAGGAGTTGTCAAGGAAACATCCAGTCTTTCCAGTGAGTTTGGTCAAACCATACTTCCAGACAGAGGAGGACAAATTCCCCTCAAGGAAAAAGAACCCTACACCACAAGAGATAGTGGAAGTGGAGGACTCCCCTGGACCTGTGAGTAAGATCATCAAGGCCAGGAAGATCAGACTGAATGGGAAGGATCAAAGACAATACCTAGTCAGATTCAAGAACCAGACAGCAGATAAAGACAAATGGTTGGCAGAGGATGCCATACCAGATGGGAACCTTCATCTAAGGAGATTCAGAGCCTCTAGGAGGACTGAGCAGTCTCATCAATGATGAGCCTTTTTTAGAGGGAGGGTATGTCAGCCTGTGACTCAAAACCAAAGCACAAGCATGACAGCCAAAATACCATAAACCAATGGTATAGCCAAGATACCACCAAAAACATGGAGCTGAGCCAAATAAGCTCAAAATGTATCAAAGGAAAGAGGAAACTCACCTCTTTCTGAAAATATAAGTTCCATCACCATAGGACAAGAAATAACAAAGTTATTCCTGCTCAAAGTTATTGCTGAGCATAAACCTCAACTTTGACCACTCATCTAAAATCTAGAAGGAGAGGCTTAACCCCATCAAATGGGTATTCAAAATGAAGCTCTAAGCCAGGGATATCCAATGGTACCAGCCAAACTGAGCTAGCACCAATATTACTGGAGTTATGGTCAATTTCAGGCCAAATAAGGGTGAACAAAACATTCACCTCTCATCTAAATTCTACAGTTTTAGTGTGGGATACCTGAAGTGGGGTATTTTTGGAAAGAGCACAATCAGGGCTATCTGATGATGCCATCCATTGCCCCATAACCCAACTAGAACAAAAGTTATGGGGCAAACAAGCGCTGTCAGCCTGTGACTCAAAACAGAGCACTAGCATGACATCCAACATACCATAAATAATGGTATGACAAGTATTGAACAAACATAGTCAATACAGGTAATAAATAAGAGAAAACAATCCTCTTAAATTAAACACCAACCTTATCCAAACAGAATAAGGAAACCTAGAGGAGAATAAACAGGTCAAAACCCTTATTTTCACCTCTCATCTAACTTATGCATATTTAAGTTATTATATACCAAAATGGTATTTTTCTTAAAGCTCACATAGAGAGCTACACAATGATATCATCCATGTTGTTGTAACACCACTACAACTGGAGATACCATATGACCTTTATTTCAAAACCAAGACCCCCCTGAAGGTCAAAGAGGGCTTGTACAAAACTGTACAAAAGTATAACCAAATTAAAGATATAAACAAGAGCTTTAATTTGAGATACATTAGAACTCTGTATCTCTTAAATTGACTGAGGGATCTTGGTTCAAAGGTTTAACAACTAGAAATACAGATATTCTGAAAACAAGAAAGTAAACAAACCCCTGTATCTTTGGCATACACTCATACAACTGTACAGTGTAATATACCAAACTGTAGAGCTAATCAAGCCCTACAAAACTGTATAATCAGAATACAGATATCTTCCAAATTGAAGAAGATATCTGGTATGGAAGTTTTTGAAGCCTCATACTGATGTACAAAAATACATCCAAAAACTTAAAACCCTTATAACTTTTGCTATTTGAAAGAAGGGTAAACATGAAGCATACCAAATTGAAGCGCTCATTAAGCCCTTCAATTTTGTGCTCTTGGTTTCTTGATATCTCAAAAACTGACTAAGATATCTTGGTTGGAAGTATTTTGACCAATACTGGCCTGTACCAAACCTGTACCAACCAGTACTGTCTTGATACTCAAAATAATGGTTGTTCAAAGATTAAACCCGCCCAGAATGACCAGTATTGATCATACAGACACCAGAACAACGTCATCCAAGTGCTGACGTGGCAAGTGAAAAGTTTTTTCACCCTGTATTGATCCAGAATGATCACTTGTGGTTCCAAAACCACAATTCTGCCTCTACTGACGTCAGAATTGAGGATCCAGAACCACAGACTGACCATTGGAGTGAAAATTTTCACTCCTCTGACGTGTGAAGAGTTAATAACTCTTGACAGTCCTGAAAGATATAAAAAGAAGGGTTTTTTCCTTCAAAAACCCATCATCTTATCTTACTTTACCTATATTCTTACGTGACAAGACTGTTATCCATCAGTAGTGTCCTTAGAATAATTAAAGATATAATTAAAATATAATTATTGTAGTGTTTCTTTACAGTCAAAGATATTAGAGCATTGCAACCCAGGTCCTCAATAGACTCATCACCACTGTTACCATGTAGCAGTAGGACCTGAAGATTTAATTTATTATTTGTTTTTGACGTGTCACAGTCATAATACTAGCTTGTATTTACATTTTATAGCTACTATATAGACTCACCCTGACATTTTGGGGGCCTGGCCGTGGTTTTTCAACCTTATTGGACGTGTTTTGAACTGAATTAGGCGTAAAATTCAGCTATTTACAAGGTATTTTACTAAAAGTGAGTAAAATTTCTAATTTATTTTATATTATTATCATTTTTTTTAGCATCATATATCATATATACAAATTTCTTTACCTCCAAAAATATATATTACAAAATATTTTTGTTGAGAGTAGGAGTACAAATCCCCCTTTTTATTATATTGCAATAATTTCCACGAAATTTAATAATAATACAACAGTATTATTTAAATTTCAATATAAATAATAATATACAAACAATATATTATTTATTTTACTATTATTTTTCACCAAAATGCGTGAAAATTAATATAGAAACATTTATTAATAAATAATTAATAAATATTAAATAATAAAATAATTTTTTATTATTTACAAGGAATATTTTAATTAAATATTTCCTTTAAAACACGATATCACTCAAATTGACGTGAAAACTTGTAATTAATTGATATTTGAATCAAATATCAAGTGTTACAATAAATATTATTTATAATATTTATAATAACAAATCAAATTTATTATAATTTAATAAATTTGATGTGTTTATACAAAAACACAATAATATCCAAGTGAATCATTCACAAAACACTTGGATATTACAGTTTTTCATTTATAAAACATAAGTGAAAAACTCAAAAACTGTTATTTTTCAATAAAAACATATAAAAATAATAAAAAATATATAAAATACTTAAAAATTTCGAAAAATAACAGTAGAATTGAATATAATCATTTTGTTTTATCATAAAATACTGATATACAATCTGAAATATCTTTTCTGAATAGTGGAAAAAGACTACATTCCATTAGAAACCCAGTCACAAGGAAATCCATCTGTGACAGCCTCAGAAGACAGAGAGGTGCTGCCAAAAACCAAGGGCAAGCAGAAAAGACACAGTGAAGTGACAATCAACTCAAAAGATTGGACACCAATAGCCGTGCCAAGGGCCAAAAAACCCAGAAAAGCTCCAACAAAACCAGTTGGATCACCAAAACAAATTGAGAAACAGAAAATCACTGTTATCAACCCAGTTGTAAACTCTAAAGGCAAATTGCCAAAGAGTATAGATCATAAATTTGTACAAGGGCCTGCTAAAGGTAAATAAACCTTGAAAAATACAACATTTTTTATTGTCTGTCATTTTTTAACATTGTTAACATGACACCTCCATTTCTTAGAGATCTTGGATTCCCAAGAAATCAACCAGAACACTGGCCAAGAAGACACAGAGGAAGAAGAACTGGAGCAAATGACCAGCAAAGGACTTACCATCAGGGGACTCCTACCCAAGGTCTTATTCCAAATCAAATTCAACCCAGAAGTCCAACCAGGAGATTGGACAGATGCAGAACAGGTCCTCCAAATACACAAACTCCTGAGAGACCTCTTCACATGGAGCATGGACAACAAAATGTTCACTATGGCAGCATCATGGGCAGAAGTGGGGATAACAACCCAGAAGATCTGTCTCAAGCAAATGGCTTGGATGGAACTTATGACAGAAATGCAAGGTTGGAATCCCAACAAGAATTTCAAACTCTTAGAAGAAAGAGCAACCAGAATCAAAGAGAACCAGGCAGCCATACAAGCCATAGAGAGATCTTGGCACAAGGAAGAGCCCAGTCAGATTCAGGTACCCCCAGAAATGGAAGGAGAAGTCCCATCTTCCCCACAACAATCCAGCAGTTCCAGGCCCTACAAGCCAAAGGAAACTTCATCCAAGGCTCCCCAACCCTTCCAGATAGTTTCCAACAGGAGAAAAGGAGCCCAAGGGAAAAACAAAACTTCTTTCAACCAGAGGAAGAAGGAAGCAGACCCATTGATGAAAAAGCTGATGGACTTAGTCCAAGAAGTACACAAAAGCAAGAAATAGTTGTACCTACAAATAGTTTTGATTGTTCTGACTCAATAGACCCAGAATTAATAACTGAAACTACAATCCACACTCATGAGTTTGAAAACAAATTCACATGGACCAAATTGGCCCAATTCATGGATTGGACACATGAAACCTTAGGAAAAATGAGGACAGAAGTGGAAAAATTGAAAGAAGAAAATGCTTTCCAAGCAACAGTCATAAAAGACTTAAATACAAATCTGGCCAAAATTTGGACAGAATTTGAAAAAACTAACAGACAGTTGAATTCAATTCTAGAAGAACAACAAGCTGTGAGGAGGGATCTGAGGAATATCCAGCAGAAACAGGATAACTTTGACAAAGAAATTGATTACCTCTATGACAGAGAAGAAAATCAATACCCTCCAACACAAGGTCAACCTACTACCTCTACAAAATTGAAAGAAGAGGATAAAGACTATGACCAGGAACCTGAATATCAGATTCCAAAGTTAAGATCAGAGTCAGTGTACCAAGATGGGGAAAATCTCAACTATTCAGAGAAACAGGCACTAAAACAGTTACCAGAAGTAACAAACTGGCCAAAGTTCTCAGGAATTGGGGAATATGACCATATGGAGATCATTGACTATATTGATGGACTCTTTGTTGATGTCCCAAAGATACCAGACTACTGGATCACAACAAGACTTAACACAGCATTCAGAGGCCATGCAAAAATATGGTATACTGAGATGAAAGAAATACATGGCAGGAAAAGCTGGCCATGGTGGAGGAACCAGATTATACAAAAGTATAGCAATGGTAGTTGGATCTGGCAAAAGACCATGTCCTTTGAAAGTGATAGATACTCCACAGAAAAAGACCCTGATGAATGGTGCCTCAAACAAACAAAGAGGCTAAAAGCTATTGATCCCAATAGGACAATAGAAATGAGAAACCATAAACTCCTAACAAAATTTCCAGGAGATCTAGAACATGCAGTCAAATGCAGATGCAACAACATCAGCAGCATTGATGACATATCAAATGTCATACAAGATGTGAGAAAAAAAACCTCCATAGGAAGGTACACATCCTATAAACCAAACTTCAAAGACAAGAGGTCTGAAGTTAAAGAGACAAACAAAGAAAAAGGGAAAGAAACCCCAAAAAAGAAATATGTGTGCCACAACTGTGGATCACCAGACCACTATGCTGTCACAGGGGATCTTGGACAGAAACACAAGAGTGGCCTGGCACTCAGCAATCAGGGAACTCACTTGGAAGACTCCAAAGAATAAAGAAATAAAAATAAAGAATAAATTCCTCTAAAAGATATGCAGGTACAAGATGAGATGCAAAAGAGGAAAGGGAAGCCAAATGGCCAAAGAGCCAACCAAGTAAGTCCTTAATCACTGTTTCAACCTGCCAAAAATGAATAATGGAATTAGTAAGGATATGACCACCAAATATCCATTGACAGGCGAAGAAAGAGAAAGAGAAAGGTGCTAAATGACTGACTTAATAATATCAGTATTTGCTTAACTAAAGTGAAAAGAAAATAGAGATAAAATAAAATCAAAATATATTAATTAACTGGGGAAAACCCCCCAGGGTGGAAAGGGTAGCCGGTATATGTGAAAAGTTGGGAGCTTGAGTTCTTCAGGCTGAAAACTGATCTGTATTGATCCTTGAGGCTGTATTGATTGTTTTGGGAATTGATACAGCTGGCTAATATTGAAATTGAATTGGGTTGAATGAATTTCCCATGATTGAAAATGAAATACAGTTCTTGATGGATCCAGACTGTATTGAAATGAATATGGTTGCCAAGATGGATTGAGTGGAGCTTTGACACTTGACAACTTCTTTTTGGCACTGCCTCTTGAATACACTTGAGAATGAATTGACAGTATTCCCTTGGAAGGACTACTTGGAGTGAGAATAACCAATGACTGCTTGATGGCGTCATTGGTCTTTGACGCTGAAACACTTGCTCTTGAGCCTTGATGATTCCTCTGAATGATTGGGTGCCTTGATGACGTGATGAGATGTTGGAATGTTGAAATGAGCATTTGATATTGCCACCATTGAATTGCTGTTGAAAAATGATGCACAATGATGTATAACATCATTTATGGCATATTGGCTGATTGGCAAGAAGATTACGTCCAAAGGTCTTGAGGTGGAAAGGCAGAGGGGAAAAGGATGGATGTGATGGCTTCAGAGCTTGGAAAGGTGTTTCTGGGCCTTTTGGGGTTTTTGGCCACTTTTGGGTTCTGAGCCAAAAACTGGTCCAAAGGGCGGGAAAGTGTCTTTTGGACACTTTGCGTCAAAGTGCGCAAAATGCGCAAAAGTGCGCAAATATGCGCAAATGCGCAAAGTGCGCAAAAAGTGCGCAAATGCGCAAAAGTGCGCAAAATGCGCAAAAAGTGCGCAAATGCACAAAAAGTGCGCAAAATGCGCAAAAATGCGCAAATGCGCATTATGAGCCCAAATGGCCAAAAACAGCCATTTGGGCCATTTCCCCTGGTTTTGAGGGAAATGACCAGAAATACCCATTTGGGCATAAATTGCCGCTATGGGTTCTGGATTGAGGTGAAGGGCCATGGAGGCCCCAAAACACAAATGGCCATAAATGGTCCATAAGATAATGACGTGGCCATATTGGCCACTGGTGATGGATATGGCCAATTGGCCATATTGGCCACTGGTGATGGATATGGCCAATTGGCCATAAAAGAACTATGGCTTGAATGCCATATGGGGATCCAAGGAGGTTAATTGCCATGGTTGTGACAGTACCCCCCACCTTGGAATGGTGAGCTCCTGAGCACCAATACAAGGTGAAGCCTGTTGAGGCTATTGGAAAGATTTTGAGAGAGTGATTCAAGAGAATTGATTAAGATAAAAATTTGAAGACTGATATTAAAAATTTGACATTTGACGCAGGACTTGCTTGATCTTCTTTTGACATTGGCTTCATGATTTGAATTGAATTTTAAAATGAATGAAAATTTTTGACGTGATAATTGACGTGATAAAAGAGAATTTAAAATGAAAATAAAATAATAATAAAGAATGAAAATGAAATTAAGAAAAGAAAAGGAAAAAGAAAAAGAGAAATGAATTGAATCTTGAGGAGGTTCCAATCTTCATCACGGAGGTTGATAACTGATTTTGAAATTTGCCAAGGACCTGGAAAGATAAATTTGATGCCAGGTGCTCACAAAGTGGCCAAGGTGATGTTTTGACAAGATTGTAGACCCCTCAGGGAAGTGCACACCAGGAGAGGAACTTACTTTTGGTAGTTACCACTCCCGCCAGTGCCATAAAAATAAAACAAAGCTGTTGAAGGAATGAATTTGAATTTGGAATCTTGGAAATGAATTGAAAAGTGAATGGCCCATTGTCCCAAGTGAAAATGGCCATAAGATTGGAAATGAAGTTGAAAGCCATGCCAAAGATCTGTGTCCAAAATTGCAAAGTGCTCACAGAGTGGCCAAGGTGATGCTTACAACAAAAAGAGTAGAATACCCCTAAAGGTGCATACCAGGAGTGGGACTTACTTTTGGTAATTCCTCTCCCCACCAAGCACCATAATGAATCAAGCTTTTGAAGAATTCAGCCCAGGCTTGTCAGGATATAATGAATGAAAATCTTTGACAAGTTCAGGACAATTCTTGAGGTTTTCGGTTGGTTCCCAAGTGGATCTTTCTGGGTCTTGACTGAAACCTTTCCATTCCACCAGATACCATAATTTTCCTCTCTTGAGCTTTGAGTCCAGTATTTGAGAGACTTCCCATTCCTCTTCTTCTTCAATGGTGATTGGAGGAGGAGGCTCTTGATGCCTATTTGGGATTGTTGACGTCTTGACTGGTTCCAAAAGGGAAATATGGAAAACTGGGTGGATGGATTTCCATTGAGATGGAAGCTTGAGGTGGTAGGCATGAGTGCTGACTTTCTTCAAGATTGGAAAAGGACCCAGCCATCTTTCAGACAGCTTTTTGGTGGGTCTGGTTGATTTGATGTTCTTGGAAGAGAGCCATACCATGTCACCGGGATTGAAAACAGGTGGACTTGCTCTACTTTTATCTGCATACCTCTTAAACCTGTTTATGGCAACTTCAAGTTCTCTCTTGACATCTTGCTGTACTGATTGGATTTTTGTTGATAACTTTCCAGCAGGAGTATCTTGAGTGATGTGAACTGAGTCAAATTGAGGATCTCTTCCATAAACAGTGAAAAACGGTGATTGTTTTGTTGAAGAGTGGTCAGAGTTATTGTAGGCAAATTCAGCCAGAGGGAGCCAGGTGTTCCAATCATCTTGATGATAACTGACATACATCCAAAGGTACTGTTCTAGTATCTGATTTACCCTCTCTGTCTGTCCATCAGTTTCTGGATGATAAGCAGTTGACAAGTCTCTTGAAATCTTGAGCTGCTGACAAAGGTTGGTCCAAAAGGAAGAAACAAAAAGAGAACCTCGATCACTAACAATGCTTGAAGGAAGGCCATGCTTTGAGAAAATATTCTTGATGAATAAATGGGCCAAATCTAATGAAGTGATTGAAGCTATTGTTGGAATAAAAACCGCCATTTTTGAGAATCTGTCCACTATGACTAAAATTGAGTCAAAGGAATTGGACAGTGGCAATTGAGTGATGAAATCCATTGAAAGACAAATCCAAGGACCACTTGGAATTGGAAGAGGCTTGAGGAGTCCAAACTTCTTGTGATGAATATTTTTGTTTCTTGAACACTGTTGACAGGATGAGACATAATCCTTGATAAATTGAGTCATGCCGGACCAGTGGAAATCCCGCTTGACAAGTTTGAGAGTCTTCTCTTGGCCAGGATGTCCAGCTAGAGGAGAGTCATGCCGATTTTGAAGTATATTGAGTTGAATTGTGGGGTCATTTGGGACCACCACCCGATCTTTGAAAAGGAGAAGTTTGGAAGAGGAATCAAGAGAATAATCTTGGACAGATTTACCTTTACCCAAATCTTCAAGGACACTTCTATATTGAGAATCTTGCCACACTGCCTTCTGAATTGAATCAATCAAATTTGAAAATGAATCCACCTTGACTGCAAAAAACTTTGAGGCTTGAATTTCATCTTGCTTGATTATCTTCTGATAGTTCATTGGATTCTTGCTGATGAAATCCTCCCCCCTCTCCGGGTAAACGTCGTCCTGACGTGACAAGGCATCTGGAAGGGTGGCCAAGCGGCCAGGGCGGTAAGTGATTGAGAAATGAAATTCAGATAAAAATTCAGCCCAGCGGGCTTGACGGCGAGTGAGAATCTTGGAAGACATGAAATATTGAAGAGATGAATGATCGGTGAGAACTTCAAAAGGGGAAGAAATAGAAAGAAGGAAAGCTCTCCAGTGCTTGAGAGCCCAGACTATGCCAAGGAGTTCCTTGTCATGAATCTCATAATTGAGCTCAGCTGGGAGAAGCTTGCGGCTATCAAATGCAATGGGATGTTTTCCTGAGTCAGAGACCTGACTCAGTACAGCACCCAAGGCATAATCTGATGCATTGGTCTCTACAATGGTGGGTAGAGAAGGATTGAAATGAGAAAGGATTGGAGCAGTGGTGAATGCCTCTTTGAGTTGATGAAACTGTCTAAGAGCTTCCTCATTGAGGGGAAAACGGGAATCTTTCTTGAGGAAACTTGTGAGTGAACTAATTTTCTTTGAATAATTCTTGATGAAACGGCGGTAAAAATTGGCAAAGCCAAGGAATGATTGAAGAGCCTTGAGGTTTCTTGGAGGTGGCCAATTGAGAATTTGCTGGACTTTTGCTTGGTCCATCTTGAGGCCTTCAGAAGAAACTACATAACCAAGATATTCCACACTAGAAACATGAAATAGGCATTTGGATGCCTTAGCAAATAGGTTATTGGCTCTGAGCCTGGAAAGAACAGTGGACACATGAGTGACATGTTCTTCCTCAGATTTGGAAAAGACCATAATGTCATCCAAATAAACCACAACATAAACATCAAGAAGGTCATAAAAAATATCATTGACGAGATTTTGAAAAGAAGCAGGAGCATTGGTAAGCCCAAATGGCATAACCAAGTACTCATAACTACCATATTTGGTTCTAAAACAAGTCAAATGTTCATCACCTTCCTTGATTCTGAGCAGGTTATATGCACCACGCAAATCAATCTTGGAGAAGATAGAAGAACCATTAAAAACAGTGAGAAGCTGATTCATAGGAGGAACAGGATACTTGTTCTTCCTAGTAACAGCATTGAGCTTGCGGTAATCAACACACAAACGGAGGCCACCATCTTTCTTTTTGACAAAAAGAACAGGTGCTCCTGTAGAAGAGGAGCTTGGCCGGATGAAACCTTTCTCTACATTCTCTGAAATGTAGGCCCTGAGTGTATCTGACTCTTGGTTTGATAAAGAGTAGATCACCCCAACTGGAGGTAGAGACCCCTCCAGCTCGATATGATGATCACAGGCGCGGTGAGGAGGAAGTTTCTCTGCTTTCACCTTGGAAAATACATCCAAATATTGGTGATAAACAGAAGGAACAACCTTCATCACGGTTTCTATTTCTTCTGGCTCTTCCTCTTCATCCCACAACTCCTCCAGGGAGTCATGATAAGATGAAGGAGGAAGGTCCATATTCCCAAAGAAGAGATGAAGTGAAGATACAGAATTATCTTCTCCAACATCTTGAATCTCTTTGAAGACTTCATCTCTAGATGATAGTAATGACTGATGGGAATTAAGGGAAGGAATATGGACAGAAGACGGAAATGATGGTGTTCTAGAATCACCAACCAGAGCTGCACATGATTTGGCAGAAGAAAAGTCATTACTGAAAGAAATTGAAGGATCATTATAGTCCTTATGATCAGAATTAAAGGTGATCAATCCTTGCCTCCAATCAATAAACGGATTAAAATTATTAAGAAAGTCAAAGCCCAATATGAGGTCTTCTCCCTTGGGAGTATCAATGACTAAAAAGTCCCATTCAAAGCTTGGGAAGGAAGGGAGCTCAACCATATATTTAGTATGGTGAGTCACAAATAAAGAAGGAGACTCAGAGGAGTCAAGAATAATAAGAGGAATCTTCTCCGGGAGTTCTGACATGGTCAAAGAATACTTGTGAACAAACTGCTTTGCAATAAATGAGTTGGTAGCACCAGAATCAATGAGAATACTGTAAAACATATCAGAGAGAGAAGAGAAAACAAAAAATTTAAGAGAATTTTTGACACCAGTATTCAGAATGCACAATTGTGCTCTGGATGGAAAACTGTGAAGACCATTGAACACAACATGATCTTCACTCAGGCTTTTCCCTGGCTGGGAAATTTGCCTGACGGTTGGGTAAGCTTGTTTTGAGGCCTTTTGAAACAGGACTCAAGACTATGCTTCCCACCACAATAGGTACAAAGACCCTCCTTGATTCTTCTTTCTTTTTCAGAGTTCATGAGCTTGAAATCTTTATTCAACAAAGAAGAATGGGGCTTGTCCCTCTTCTGAAAATTCTTCTTCTTCTTATGACTTGAACTTGAAGAATTTTGAGGATGAGAAGAACTTGACTTTGAGGCTTCTGGCTTCTTCTCTTGATGATGACTCTTTTCATTTTGCCTCTCATGGTACCTGGTATCAAGTTCCAGGGTAACGTCCATTAAGTCTTGAAGAGAGTCAATTCTTGAAGGATGGGAGGCCAATTGATCCAAAATCCTGGATGGCAATCCCTTCCTGAAATGATGGATGAGAGCTCTTTCACCCCAATCCCCGATTCTTGAGACTAAGCTTCTGAAATCAGCAATGTATAAGGATACATGCCCACCTTCTTTCATTCTTAAAGAATCCAACTCAGCTTCTGCTTTTCTGACTTCATTCGGGTCACCAAATAAAGTGAAGAGTTGAGATTCAAATAAAAGCCAAGAATTGAGAAGGTAATTTGAATCTTGATTGGTGAGATTGGAAAGATAAGGCTCAATCCATTTTGCAGCCCTGCCAATGAGAAATGAAGTGGCATAAAGGACCTTCTTTCTTTCTTGAGCGAAGTTTGCCGGATCATTATGAAATATCAATTGACAAGACTGAATGAAACTTCTAACTTTGAAGGGCTGAGTCCCATCAAAGCATTCCGGTGCCTTCATAGATGGAATCTTGAAGGCTGGTGGTCTTGATGCTTCAGAAGATGAAGCTGCTTGAAGATTGGCCATAATCTGAGTCATTTGCTGCATGATGGCCAATAAAGATGGTTCAGACTGATGAGAGACAGGCTGATTAGACAGGGCTAGAGTTGGCCCTCCAGTACCTTGGGATGCCTCCACCGGAGCAGGGACACCTTCAGTACAATCAGACTCTTCCTCTTCCACAGAATCTTCCTCCTCCTCTTCACCATCTTCACCTGGACCTTTGAAAATAGTCCTTGAAGTTCCTGGAAATCCGCCAACTACTCCTGAGAATGAACATGATCTTCTTGGCGCTCTTCCTTCCTTCCTGGATGGTGCTGCTCCTTCCATGCGGGGTCCTCTATCTAATTGCGCCCTCAGTTGAGGAACTGCTGGGGTGCCATCTAGAGGAGCTCTTGGAGTTGGAGTGAGAACAGCTTGAGCTCTGGCCTGAGATCTTGTCTGTCTTGCTGGAGGTGAGTGTTGAACAGGCATGATATCAGGAATGGAATGAAACAATGAATTAAAAATCAAAATTTTCTTGAATTGGAAAGAGTCAACAATCAAATCTTGAGGAAAAAATCAATGAATAAAAATGAAAATCTTCAAGTACGTCAATAAATCAAAATCAAATGAAGTCTTGAAGTCAAAAAATCAAATCAATCAAATCAATCAAAATAAAAAATCTTGCAGAATCAATCAATCAAATGAAAATCTTGAAGAAAAATCAATTTATGTCAAAATTCTTGATGTGAAAAATCAGCAAAATCAATGAAATCTTCAGGTCAATCAATTTTCTTGAGGTCAAAATCAAATATGTCAAATCAATCAATCAATCAAAATCAAGTGAATTATTCTTTAAAAATCAAAATTCTTGAAGAAAAAATCAATTATGAATCTTGATGTGAATAACGTGTCTGAATATCTTGATGAAAAATTTGAAAATCAAAGAAAATCAAGATGACGCCTGAATTATGAATGAGAATGAAAATTTGATGATTTGAAAAGATTTAAAAAAGAATAACAAAAATAAAAAAAAAAGAGTCAGCTTTCAATTTTCAAAATGAAGAATGAATGAAAGAAAATTGAGAGGTGACGATGAATCATTAAGTTCATAAGCATAAAAGAATCATAATTTCAATGAAATGAGTGAATGAAATTATAAAGAAAGAATGAACAGAATGAAAAAGAAATTATGACTTAATTAATATAATGTCACAGGGGCTCTTGGACAGAAACACAAGAGTGGCCTGGCACTCAGCAATCAGGGAACTCACTTGGAAGACTCCAAAGAATAAAGAAATAAAAATAAAGAATAAATTCCTCTAAAAGATATGCAGGTACAAGATGAGATGCAAAAGAGGAAAGGGAAGCCAAATGGCCAAAGAGCCAACCAAGTAAGTCCTTAATCACTGTTTCAACCTGCCAAAAATGAATAATGGAATTAGTAAGGATATGACCACCAAATATCCATTGACAGGCGAAGAAAGAGAAAGAGAAAGGTGCTAAATGACTGACTTAATAATATCAGTATTTGCTTAACTAAAGTGAAAAGAAAATAGAGATAAAATAAAATCAAAATATATTAATTAACTGGGGAAAACCCCCCAGGGTGCAAAGGGTAGCCGGTATATGTGAAAAGTTGGGAGCTTGAGTTCTTCAGGCTGAAAACTGATCTGTATTGATCCTTGAGGCTGTATTGATTGTTTTGGGAATTGATACAGCTGGCTAATATTGAAATTGAATTGGGTTGAATGAATTTCCCATGATTGAAAATGAAATACAGTTCTTGATGGATCCAGACTGTATTGAAATGAATATGGTTGCCAAGATGGATTGAGTGGAGCTTTGACACTTGACAACTTCTTTTTGGCACTGCCTCTTGAATACACTTGAGAATGAATTGACAGTATTCCCTTGGAAGGAATACTTGGAGTGAGAATAACCAATGACTGCTTGATGGCGTCATTGGTCTTTGACGCTGAAACACTTGCTCTTGAGCCTTGATGATTCCTCTGAATGATTGGGTGCCTTGATGACGTGATGAGATGTTGGAATGTTGAAATGAGCATTTGATATTGCCACCATTGAATTGCTGTTGAAAAATGATGCACAATGATGTATAACATCATTTATGGCATATTGGTTGATTGGCAAGAAGATTACGTCCAAAGGTCTTGAGGTGGAAAGGCAGAGGGGAAAAGGATGGATGTGATGGCTTCAGAGCTTGGAAAGGTGTTTCTGGGCCTTTTGGGGTTTTTGGCCACTTTTGGGTTCTGAGCCAAAAACTGGTCCAAAGGGCGGGAAAGTGTCTTTTGGACACTTTGCGTCAAAGTGCGCAAAAATGCGCAAATGCGCAAAGTGCGCAAAAATGCGCAAATGCGCAAAGTGCGCAAAAATGCGCAAAATGCGCAAAAGTGCGCAAATATGCGCAAATGCGCAAAGTGCGTAAAAAGTGCGCAAATGCGCATTATGAGCCCAAATGGCCAAAAACAGCCATTTGGGCCATTTCCCCTGGTTTTGAGGGAAATGACCAGAAATACCCATTTGGGCATAAATTGCCGCTATGGGTTCTGGATTGAGGTGAAGGGCCATGGAGGCCCCAAAACACAAATGGTCCATAAGATAATGACGTGGCCATATTGGCCACTGGTGATGGATATGGCCAATTGGCCATAAAAGAACTATGGCTTGAATGCCATATGGGGATCCAAGGAGGTTAATTGCCATGGTTGTGACATATGCCAACAATTGCACAAAACCAAAAAAGAAAATATATGCAATTGATGAAGAATCAGAAGAAGAACAAACAGGTGAAAAATCTGATTCTGACAGCATGGGAAATGGTATGAGAGCAGAATCACAAAGTGAACCTGATACCATAGAAGAATACATAGTGGAATGCAATGAAGAAAGTTCACTTGACATACAAGACATTGAATTGGATTCAGGAATACCACAAATAACAACAGACAAAGAGCTCTGTAAGCACACACAGAATGCACAAACATTCCTGGTAACCCCAAATAGAGGGATGGGATTCATTCATGGAACACCTACAAAATTGACAGTTTATATTGAGAACTGTAAACACCCAATGATCATTGACACAGGAGCAAGTTGCTCCATAGTGGCAAAAGAATACTTGAAACAACACTTCCCCAAATGGGAAGAAGATATAATCCCAACAAAAGCTAGAAACTTTAAAAGTGCATCAGGCAAAATGCACTCACTGGGGACAATAATCAAAGAGATAATTATCCCACACCAAAAAGGAAATATCAGACTGGAACCTGAATTTGTAGTTCTAGAGAATGCACATGTACAAGGATTCTTACTAGGTACAGAGTACCAAAGAATGTATGGTATGGACATTTGCAATAGTAAAAACAGATATCTTACCATAGGTACAAACAAAGACAAAAAATTTTCCTTTGACATAAATCATATAACAAATGATAACACCCTGAAAGAACTAGTGGAAGAATTCAAAGAAGCCCAATATGGCACTCAACTCACCAGTAAAATGAAACTCAGCTTACTGAAAGTATTGAGGAAGCATAGAGGAGCTTTTGCAATAGGAGATGAACCACTAGGAAAAATCAAAGGACATGATATAGAAAGACCATATCCACCTATGCTTAGGAGACCACCATACCCAGCCAGCATGGAAACTAGGAAAGAAATTGAGAAACATATCAATGAACTCCTAGAAATGGGGGTCATAAAGAAAATAGGACACAATGAGATAGTAGAAGTCACTACACCAGTCCTTATAACTTGGCATGATGGTAAATCCAGACTATGTGGGGACTTCAGGGCTTTGAATAATTACACCAAAGCAGATAGGTACCCCATCCCAAGGATACCACATGCACTAGATAAGCTAGCAAAAGCCAAGTTTATTACAAAAATGGATTTCATGAAAGGCTTCCACCAGAATGGGGTGAAACCAGATTCCATCAAATTGCTAAGAATTATATGCCATATGGGCATATATGAATATACTAGAATGCCATTTGGCATTAAGAATGCACCAGCCCATTTTCAGAGGATGATGGATACCATATGTCAAGATGAAATAATGGAAGGGTGGATGGTAGTGTACATTGATGATATCATAATATATTCAGAAACATGGGAAGACCATGTGAGGAAAATTGATAAAATATTGGGAAAATGTACACCAATCAACATGAAAATATCTCTTAAAAAATGTAACTTTGGACAGCAAGAACTACTAGCCCTAGGACACAAAGTTTCAGGTTTAAGTCTAGCCATAGACCAAAATAAAGTTGCTGCAGTACTGAAGAAACCAGTACCAAAGAACATTAAAGAAATGCAATCTTTTTTGGGCTTTGCTAGTTACTACAGGAGCCACATAAAAAACTTTGCACACATCACAAGTAGCCTATACAAACTGTGCTCAAAAGATGTAGTCTTTGAAATTACCAAAGAAAGAAGAGATGCATTTGAGAAGATCAAATATGAGCTGACCAATGCCCCTGTCCTAATGAGTCCTGATTTTGAACTACCATTCAAGCTATATATAGATGCAGCATGTAGCCAAGGACTAGGAGAAGCACTACACCAGAGGCAACTAGTGGATGGAATACCCAAAGAAGGAGTAATTTGCTATATATCAAGACAACTGAAAGACTCAGAAGCCAGATATGGAGCTACTCAGACAGAATGTCTCTGTTTGGTATGGGCATTAGAAAAACTCCATTACTACTTAGAAGGAGCAGTATTTGAAGTTTTTACTGACTGCACAGCCCTCAAATCACTGTTGAACATGAAGACAACAAACAGACACATGCTTAGGTGGCAAATAGCCATACAAGAATACAGAGGGAATATGACTATCATCTATAAAGAAGGGAAAAGTCATACTAATGCAGATGGTCTCAGCAGGTGGCCACTGAAGAATGACCAAGAGAATCCAGCATATGACCCAGAAAATGGGACCAAAATACCTATACAATGCATGGAGATAGATAGGAGAAAGAACTTCAAACTATCAAACTGGGCATTAGGGAATGACCCATCAAACCCAGCACAGAGCTATGGGGAGAGTAAAGAGATACCCATACTGGGAATCAGCTCCTCTAATCTGAATACAGAATTCTTTAGCATAGTACAATCAGCATACAATAAACACAAACAGTGTAGTATATTGATACAACTATTAAAACAAAAGTACAGGAGTCCTGAACTAGAGAGCCAATTGGAAGAGCCATGGCTCAAAAACTTCAAAGAAAATAGATTTTTTCTGATAGATGATCTACTGTACCATAGGGAAAAACACACAAGTGCCCTGGTAATAATAAATAGAGAACATATTTCCCTGATACTACAGGAATGCCATGACTGCCCATACATGGGACATATGAGTGAAGAAAGAACTAAAGAAAGAGTCTTTAGCACAGCTTGGTGGCCAAAGTGGGAACAAGACTTGAGTGAATACATCAACACTTGTACCAGATGCCAAAAAGCCAACAGAAGTCATGGCAAAAGATATGGATTACTCCAGAGTATAGAGGAGCCCAAACACCCCTGGGAAATAATAAACATGGATTGGGTAACAGGCCTGGTCCCTGGAGGGAAAGACAGCTTTAATGCATACCTAGTAGTAGTAGACAGGTACAGCAAGAGTGTCAGATGTCTCCCCTGTCACAAAGAGGACACAGCAATGGACACAGCCTTATTGTTCTGGAACAATGTGATAGCTAACTGTGGAGTTCCAAGAATTATAATTAGTGACAAAGACCCTAAATTCACATCAGAATTTTGGACTAATATATATGAGATGCTGGGAACCAAACTAGCATTCTCCACAGCTTACCATCCACAAACAGATGGTCTAGCAGAAAGAATGATCCAAACATTAGAAGACATCATTAGAAGGTTTTGTGCATATGGCATGGAATATAAAGACAATGAGGGATATACCCATGACTGGGTAACCCTCCTACCAGCTGTACAATTGGCATACAACACAAGTATACACTCAGTGACAGGAAAAACCCCTGCCACATTAGAGAAAGGATGGAACCCACTACTTCCAGTAGACTACTTGAAGAAGAACCTCCTCTCAGTACACCCCACAGCTAAGGACTTCCACACAATGTGGAAGACTTCCTGTGAAAAAGCAGAGCAATGTGTGGCTGAAGCCAAATTATATAATAAACAGAGATATGATAAAAGTCACCAAGAACCTGATTTCAAAGAAGGAGACCAAGTTCTAATCTCAACTCTTAACTTCAACAACCTAAGAGGACCCAAGAAGATGAGAGACTCATTCATAGGACCATTCACCATTATTAAATTAATAGGAAAGAATGCAGTAGAAGTCAACCTGACCAAAGAGTTCTCTAGGAAACACCCAGTTTTCCCTGTGAGCCTGGTCAAACCTTATCACCAGACAGATGAGGAGAAATTCGCTGACAGAAAGAAGACAGTCACCCATGAAAGATTGGTAGAGGAAGATGACTCACCTGGACCAGTGAAAAAGATCATTAAAGCCAGGAAAATAAGAATCAATGGGAAAGACAACAGGCAATATCTGGTTAGATTTAAGAATCAACCAGCAGATAAAGATAAATGGTTAACTGAGAAAGAAATCCCAGATGGACAAATACACCTCAGAAGATTCAGAGCCTCCAGGAGGGCTGAAGAGTCTCATCAATGATGAGCCTTCTTTTGAGGGAGGATATGTCAGCCTGTGACTCAAAACAGAGCACTAGCATGACATCCAACATACCATAAATAATGGTATGACAAGTATTGAACAAACATAGTCAATACAGGTAATAAATAAGAGAAAACAATCCTCTTAAATTAAACACCAACCTTATCCAAACAGAATAAGGAAACCTAGAGGAGAATAAACAGGTCAAAACCCTTATTTTCACCTCTCATCTAACTTATTCATATTTAAGTTATTATATACCAAAATGTTATTTTTCTTAAAGCTCACATAGAGAGCTACACAATGATATCATCCATGTTGTTGTAACACCACTACAACTGGAGATACCATATGACCTTTATTTCAAAACCAAGACCCCCCTGAAAGTCAAAGAGGGCTTGTACAAAACTGTACAAAAGTATAACCAAATTAAAGATATAAACAAGAGCTTTAATTTGAGATACATTAGACCTCTGTATCTCTTAAATTGACTGAGGGATCTTGGTTCAAAGGTTTAACAACTAGAAATACAGATATTCTGAAAACAAGAAAGTAAACAAACCCCTGTATCTTTGGCATACACTCATACAACTGTACAGTGTAATATACCAAACTGTAGAGCTAATCAAGCCCTAAAAAACTGTATCATCAGAATACAGATATCTTCCAAATTGAAGAAGATATCTGGTATGGAAGTTTTTGAAGCCTCATACTGATGTACAAAAATACATCCAAAAACTTAAAACCCTTATAACTTTTGCTATTTGAAAGAGGGGTAAACATGAAGCATACCAAATTGAAGCGCTCATTAAGCCCTTCAATTTTGTGCTCTTGGTTTCTTGATATCTCAAAAACTGACTAAGATATCTTGGTTGGAAGTATTTTGACCAATACTGGCCTGTACCAAACCTGTACCAACCAGTACTGTCTTGATACTCAAAATAATGGTTGTTCAAAGATTAAACCCGCCCAGAATGACCAGTATTGATCATACAGACACCAGAACAACGTCATCCAAGTGCTGACGTGGCAAGTGAAAAGTTTTTTCACCCGGTATTGATCCAGAATGATCACTTGTGGTTCCAAAACCACAATTCTGCCTCTACTGACGTCAGAATTGAGGATCCAGAACCACAGACTGACCATTGGAGTGAAAATTTTCACTCCTCTGACGTGTGAAGAGTTAATAACTCTTGACAGTCCTGAAAGATATAAAAAGAAGGGTTTTTTCCTTCAAAAACCCATCATCTTATCTTACTTTACCTATATTCTTATGTGACAAGACTGTTATCCATCAGTAGTGTCCTTAGAATAATTAAAGATATAATTAAAATATAATTATTGTAGTGTTTCTTTACAGTCAAAGATATTAGAGCATTGCAACCCAGGGCCTCAATAGACTCATCACCACTGTTACCACGTAGCAGTAGGACCTGAAGATTTAATTTATTATTTGTTTTTGACGTGTCACAGTCATAATACTAGCTTGTATTTACATTTTATAGCTACTATATAGACTCGCCCTGACAAGCTCAATACAGCTTTTTGCCCAAAACACGCAAATGTACAACAAATCTTGTACATGGGATAACTTTGCCATATTGAATGATACCCATATCAAATGAGGTACCATTGTGTAGAGCACATACAGGGCTACACAATGAACCAATTTTGAGGTTGATATCTCAAGAATTGACTAAGTTATGGCTGTTTTAAGGTCAAAATCCCACCTGCTGTCATATACAGCCTTACCATGGGATAATATTCCATAACCATGAATATGAGGTGTCAAATAGACGAAGAAGCATGTTTATACTTCAATACCTCATATGTCAGTCAATACTGGGGTCCCATACAGTTTCTGTACAGCATTCTACGCGTCATACACGTCAGAATCAGGCTGTGAGGTCCCCAGATGAAAATTTTCACCCTGTATTGGTGAAAACCGCCCAGATGTGGTTTCAAAACCACATCTGAGCCCAATACAGGTTATACAGGCTGTTTGCAAACCACAAGCCAGTACTATAAAGTGAAAAAATCTTCACTTCCTCTACGTGGAAAGGTCTAGAAGCCTTTTCACCCCATTTTAGTGTAAAAAGGGGCCTCTCACAGCCAGAAAAGGTTTCCTCATCCTTCTATTAAATTCCTACGTAGTAAAACTGTCAAAAACAGTTATACTCTTGGAAAATAAACAGGTTATACTTTAAAATTAAGTATTTTAGTTCTTATTATAGTAACTCAACTGGTAAGACTGCACCCTGGGCTCTCAACAGCACTCACCACCACTATATTATTATAGTAACACCCTTAAATATCTTATTTTAAACCATCTATTATAATTATCAAAAACGTTTTATGTCATTTTAACCATGCCACAGTCATAGTTAAAGTTTGTAGATACCATTATACACCTTTATCATAGACTCAGCCTGACATTTTGGGGGCTTAGCCATGTTTTTTTACTTTTTGGACCTTAAAAGTGAGTTTTTCTCTTATTTTCTTTATTCTAAAAATATTGTTTTGTCTTTTTTAGGTGTAAATTCTGTAAAAAAAATATAGAAAACATGTCTTATATATATATATATTAGTGGTATATGTAATATACCACCATCTTTTGTCTGTTTTAATTATGTTGTTGGGTGGTTGATTATCATTTAATCACCACAAAACCCTTATTTTTGGTGTGTTTTACATATAAAAACACTTTAAGCCACTAATAAAGTCCTTTTTTTAATTAAATAAGGACACCTCTTCCTGTAAAACCAACAGTTGAGGAGCGGTTGGGTGTATTGTTAATTCCACTACCCTCTTATATACCACTTTTTATCAGATTATTCTTGCTAATTACAAGTTAATCTGTGAGATACTGGTATACAAACAGTGTACCAGATATCTGTGAGCTGTACTTCTGACGTGGAATCATTAATTCAATTACACTGTCATTATACAGGGGCATATTGTAGTAATATACAAGCCCAGACGCCATTATTAGACGTGCAAACAACATATTAAGAAGTCTTAACTGACATTGAGCCCTCTTTTCCTGTTTTATTTCAATGGAAGAGAACTACATCCCACTAGAGACCCAGTCACAGGCCAACACACCAGTGACACCCTCAGAACCAGAGGGCAGAAAGGGCAAAGGAAAGAGGCACAGTGAAGGCCTCATAACAGCATAAATGTGGACACCCATTGCCACTCAGAGGAATAGAAAACCATGAAAATCTGCTTCAATACAAGGTAAACCAACCTTAACAACTTGTAAAGGGAAGATTACCAGAATTAACCCAGTTGTAACCTCTAAAGGAAAATTGCCAAAAGCAGAAGACAGCAAATCTGTACAAGGCACAGTCAAAGGTAAATACCCTAAGAACATAAAGTTTTTGACTGCTTGCAAACACTGATATGTCACCTGTTTACCTCAGAGACCTTGGCTTCCAAAGGAACCAGCCCAAGGACAGAGAAGGCTTGTCCATAGCCAGAAGGCCTGGAAAGGACACCCTGGACACAGTGGTGGATTGCAATACATTGAGGGAGCTCATACCCACTCTGCCATTCACATTCCAATTCAACAGAAACTTCAACCCAGAGGATTGGAAGGATATGGATCAAGTTCTTCAGCTCCACCAACTCCTCAAAGACCTTTTTCAATAGATCAAGGACAAAAAAAGGTTCAACCTGGCATCCCAATGGGCAGATCTTGGAGCAAGTTGCCAGAAGATATGTCTCAAACAGATAGACTTTGTAAGGTGTGGATATGAAGCTTTGATTAAAAATCAAGTACTATTCCTGTCCTCAAAATTTGTATAATGTAAAATATAATTAAAAATAGTATGAAGCAGTATTTTTAAGAGACAACACGCCAATTTCATTTTTTATAACTTTATAAGTATAAAACAATAATATTATAAAGATCTATTGTCTTACCAACAATAAAATTTTATCCAAAAATACTCTACAAGAGATATTTAAGGCTACAAAAGATATTGCAATTGGAATTAATTAAGCAATTAAGCAAAGAACTGCCAGAAATTAATTCGTAAGCAAAGTCTTTAAAAGGATAATTAAAGAGAAAACACACCCAAAAGTGACCAGAGTAAATTTGGAAACAAAGTGACAAAGTTAACAGCGATGAAAGATGCTTTAATTCACTTATGGGGTGGTTCAAGGGGTAAAAATGATTATAAGAGTTACAAACAACAATTATAATGATTTTTTCACGTGGTTAAAGGCTTAAAATCATTACATAAAAGGTGGCTTGAATCTTTTATGTATTTGTTTAACAGTGTTTAAACTAATTATAAAAGGAAAAAATTCCAACATGAAGAGAAAAGTGGGTCAAAGAAGAAATTCTTTTATACCCATCAATTTTCTTACTCCAAAAAGTATAATTTACTCTTTTTAGTTGTGGAAAACACTTTGACAACAGAAATGCCAGTTCTGGAATCATTGACCCCTGGTTTGGACCAAAAAAGGGCTGGTTTTAGCCATTTTTTGCTGTTTTTAGACATTTTAGACCCTTTATCAGCCATTACTATAGTAGTACCTGGTCTAGAGCCTTCAAAACACATCCGAATGTGTGTAGGAGACGTAGAAACCATTTAAAACTGTTTTTACTAAGATTGTTTTATATTAAGGGTAGTTTTACCCTCTTGGCAACAGTTAAAACTGCCCTGGTTGGTATCAAAACCTCATCATCAATTGAGTCACAGACCCTGTGACTCAATTCCACGCCAAAAATGGTGAACCTTTGCGTGGATTTTGGCATCCCATGCCTTCCACCAAAGAATTTGGGGGTCTATCTCCCCCTTAGAGCTAAAGTTCCTTTTCCCCCCAGAATTAATCTTTCCAATTTTTTTTTCCTTTGATTCTTCATCATGTATTATACTTACAGTTTACGCATGTAATTCAATTAAATTTTTACAGTAAAAAACTGTAATAATCGATACCTCATATGTAAATTGCAGTTCACTTATGTAATACATGCACACATTTTCACATTTCAATTGAAAATACTTCTATTCCTCATATTTTCTAAACTACACACAACACCGCAATTTCAACACAAAAATTGATGGTTAACACCACATTTGGTGTGAATTAAATTAAGTTTTTGAGGATTCTCAACTTCTGTACAGAAAATACTAAAACTTAATTTAAGCTTGTTTAGAGTTGAGTTACAGAAATTTTACCCAGAGGTGACCCCACCTTAAATTTTATGAGGAATCCAATGGGGAAGTAAATTTCTTAATTTTATTTATTGGATAAAAAGATATAATATATTTTATGTAACCTTTTACCAAAAATATTTTAATTTAATTAATTTTATTAAAAATTCATTTTTACTTAATTTTTCAAGTAAAAATGCAATTTCACAATTTTAAGATTTAATGTAATTTTTATTTTAATTTATAATTAAATTTTTCTTTTTGTATATAAATTTTCATTTATATTTTAATCTTTATTTTGATAATATAAATAAATTTATTTTATTTATATTTATATCTTATTTTGTTATTTGTGGTCTTTTGGATATATGAAAATACCTCTAAGGCTCACATTCCCTCCCCTGAAAAAGAATATTACTTTGTAATATTGTTATTCCTAGTGTGTCAAAATATTCTGAGAAGCTTAGTAGCTTCGGGTATGTCCTATTCTAATAACCATTCATCTTCACAAGTTGGTTCACTGTACCTAACAAGTTATTCCCTTACTTTATTGGTTCTCATCTTTCTTTCTTTGAGAACTTTGGTAATCTTTTTAATACCAGATGATTGAATAGGAGGCATAACTTGGGGATCTTTATTCCTCAAAGGAAAAGTTTCAGAATCACTAGATTCATATGGCTTTATCAAGCTCACTGGCAATGTAGGATGCTTATTGCTAAGTTCTTCAGATAATTCTACTTCAACTGCATTTTCTCCATGGAGGGCCTTAAGAACAAAAGCTCCTGCAAAGGAATCTTTTAGCTTTTTACATCCTTTGATGTTATTGAGGTTAGTGGTTGATACAAGTACTAAATCTCCCACTTTGAAATCTGGAGTGGCATGTGACTCGTCCCATTTGTCCTTAGCATATGCAAAAGAGTCTTCCTTGAACCTTACTGCATTCTTTCTAAGTTTCTCTAGCACTCCTTTTAAGCTAGTGGAGGTAGGATGTATTTCAACCAATTCCTTCCTCAAGGAATCTTGACGTAATTTGGGATTCCATCATTTTTCTAGAATAGCAGGAGTTTTATTGGTACTGGCATGAATGGATGTCTTATATGCCAATTCTAGTGCTGGTAAAAGAGTACACCAATCATAGGTAAACCCTCCACAATTTTTGAATTCAAGGCCATATGCACAAGCCCTTCTTCCCATATCTTCCAAGGTTTGGATCATCCTTTCAGCTAGACCATCAGTTTGTGGGTGGTAGGCTGTAGAGAAGAATAATTTTGTCCCAAATAGTTGGTGAAGATTTGTCCATAGTGCTGAGGTGAATTTGGGATCTCTTTCACTAATAATGTTTGTGAATATGCCAGTCCATGATATTACTCTATTCCATATCAGAAGAGCTGTATCCATGGCTGTATCATCCTTGTGACATGGTAGAAAGATTGGAGTCTTACTAAATTTGTCAACAATCTCTAGGCAAGCATTATAGCTTCTGTCACCCCCTGGTTGCAGACCAGTTACCCAATCCATATGGACAATTTCCCAAGGTCTTCTTGGTTCTTGGATCTTGATCATATTTCCAAGTCTTTTGCCAGTGGATTTATTTGCTTTTTGACATCTGTCACAGGTTTTGCAATACTCTGAAACATCTTTCTGCCACATTGGCCACCATATGCAGGTTTTTATTTTTTCTCTTGTTCTGTCCTCAGACATATGTCCTGAGAAAGGGCTGTCATGGCATTCTTTAAGTTCAAGATTGATTGAGGACCTGTCCAAAACTGTCATAACACATGTATGCTTAGTTCTGTGGTAGATTATACCATCCAGTAAGTGGAATCTTCCTTCATCATATGATTTTTTCCATATCTAATCTAAGGAATTTATCAAAGAATTGTCTTTAAACTCCTTAGTAAGTAATTGGCATAAAATGCTACAATCTTTATCCTGAGTATAACTGTTTCTTACCTCCTCCAAGAAAGTGGTGTTCAGGTCTATAAGACTGATTCCTTCTATGGGGATTTTTGGGGAAGCTTCCTCTGGCACATAAGCAGGGTCATCAATATTATTTGGTAGTGGACATCTGCTCAGTCCATATGCACTGTTATGAATATTCCCATCTTTATGAAAAATGGTCATATTGCCCCTATACTCTTGTGTGGCTATTTGCCATCTGAGAATATGCCTGTTAGGAGTCTTCATGTTTAAAAGTGACTTAACAGCTGTAAAATCTGTTATTACTTCAAAATCACATCCTTCCAGGAAGTAATTTGGCTTCTCCAAGGTCCAGACAAGCCATAAGCACTCCATTTGACCGGCTCCATATCTGGCTTCAGTTGGTTTGATTTGCATGGATATGAAGCATATGGGTCCTTCCACAGGTTTATGATTGATAATCTGGACTTGATGAAGTTCAGCACCAAGCTCATCTCCTGATGCATCAATATAAAGCTTAAAAGGCAGCTTAAAGTCTGGAATCAGTAAGAGTGGATCAGTGGTCAAGGCTTGTCTCAAAGATTCAAAGGCTTTGAATCTGTCAACAGCCATTTCAAATACTGCGTCTTCATCACATAATCTGTAAAGAGGTCTTGCTATGGATGCAAAACCTTTAATATGCTGCCTGTAATATCCTGCAAACCCCCAAAGGGACTGAACTTCCTTCTTTTTATGAGGCATGGGTTTCAGCAATACTGCTGCAACCTTGCTTTTGTCAATTCCAAGGGATAAACCAGATACTAAATGTCCCAGTGCTTTAAGCTCTTTGAATCCAAAATGGAATTTCTTTAAAGAAATTTTCATGTTTAAAGATTGGATTTTTGTCAAAACTCTGGATAATCTATACATATCTTCTTCCCAATTTTTGGAACAGACAATAATGTCATCAATGTACATGATTAACCATCCTTCTGAAGGTTCTACAGGGAAGATTTCATTCATCATTCTGTGGAAGTGTGAAGGTGCATTCTTGATACCAAAAGGCATCCTCAAATATTCATATACTCCACAATGAAAAATAATTATCAAGTATTTTCTTGCCCTTGGTGTCACTAAATTTTGAAGAAATCCTTTAAGGGCATCCATAGTGGTTTTATACACTTCTTGAGATATCTGGGTAAGGGAAATTTGGATTTTTTGGTATTGGGTACCTGTCTGGAACAGTGTAAGTGTTCAGAGCTCTAAAGTACCCAGCCATTCTAGATTTTTCTTTATGCCATGCCACTATGACTGGTGTAATTACTTCTACTTCCTCATTATGGCCAACCTTTCATATTACGCCAAGGTCTAGAAGTTCTTTAATATGAATTTCCAGAGCTTCACTTGAATTAGGACTTGCAGGATATGCAGGTCTTCTTAAGAGTGGTGGGTAAGGTCTTTCAATATTAAGGATGATGTCAACTTGATGACCAATAATTTCCCCCAAAGGTTCTTTTTATGATGAAAATGCTTCTCTTTGGTCATATAAAAGGGCAGAAAGTTCATTTTCCTGACTATCAGTCAGATGAAGGCTTATTTCAGCTTCATTTAACTGTCAAGATTTGAATATTTCCAACTCTACGTTGACTGGTGCTACTTTATTTTCTGTAATTTGTCTTTTAAATGGTAAAAAGGCAGATTTTTGATGCTTATTGTCTCCAATAGTAAATTATCTGTCCTTGTTGTTATGTAAGTCTATTCAATACATGATCAAATAGTCATTTTCCAATACAAAATGGGTACTAGAGCAATTTTCCATAACAAAAAATTCAACAGTGATTCTTGAATTTCCATTAATATGTGGAAATATGACAGTGGTCCCAAAGATTCCCAATGCTTTCATTGGCTTACTTGCACTATTGAATGCTATGCCATCAATCGGTAACAAGTGGTCATCAAAATTTGGTACAGAAGTCTTAAGAAAAGATTTGCCAACACAAGAGCAGAATGCTCCTGGGTCAAGTAAATATTTAGTGGGTTTGTTGTCAATTACCACTTCTGTTATACAGGAGTTACCAGCTGTATAACCTTTTCCTCTTTTTGGTTTGGTTTTCATAAGCTGTGCATCTTGAATTTTTCATAAATCAAGTTGACCATTGCTTAATTATGGCAAGTGGGAATAAGATTCCATTATTTCAAAAGTGGCATTTATATTTTCTATATCTTTAAAAGATTCAGAAAATATTGATGCCTTATAATCTGAATTTTCTTCAACTATATTATCATATTTTTCAACATCAGGTTCTTTTTCAATGTCAATTTCATTTATTTTCCCCTTGTTTGGAAATGTATGGGCTAAGTGGGTGGTGCTTTGGCAAGTATGTCACTTTCTGATTATATCTTCATACTTATAGTTAACATTATTAGAATTTTCTTTGCGATTTTTGACCACAGAATCTTTCCAAGGTGTATTAAACCTTGTTTTGAGATTCACCCTACTCAAACCAATCCTGGTTCTGGTGGTTACTTCTTCTAATATATTAATAATATCTTCTGATGAAGATTTTTCAGTAGTCCTGCTTTTTACAGAATGGTCTAACTCACCTCCACATTGTCTCAGAATCTTTCTGTGGATCATAAATTCTGATATGTCAGGGTATAATGCTGTTAATCTGTCTTTTTGTTGGCAAAACCATGGTAAAGCTTTGTCTTTATCAGCATTAAATTTGTGAGATTCAAAGGCTGTTTCTACTTCAAACCTCCAAGCATCATTGGCCCATTTGTTGAACATTTGGGTTTTCCACCAAGTCCAACTTTGGTGTCCATGTGCTTGCTTTAATTTGATATACCGTCTTTGGGCTGATCTGGCAAGCAAGGTATTAAGTCTTTCTGTTACCAATCCTTCTTTTAATTCAAAATCTTCTTTAATCATGCCGATACCTGTGATGAATTCCATATGGTCATATTCTCCTTCACCACTGAAGTGAGATGATTCTTTGAGTTTTAGTACTTCTTTCAGGAGTGCTTGGCCCATTGATGGTTTCAAGTCATGAAAAGAAGTGGAAAATTCATTTTTTAACTGTGAGTTTTCAACCTCCAATACTTGTGGATTTGGAATTCTTGTACCCTCATTTTGATTCAGAGGTGTAGAAATTCTTGGTAAGGTGTTCAGTATTTGTTCAATATCATTCATTTTACTGTTGCTATACCTTTGGGAATTTCTTACTTCATGTTGGAAGGCTTGTATTAAATTTATTACTTCAATTGAATACGTTTCTTCTTTATGTGTCAGCTCTTGCCATAAATTTGGTTGTCTTGTATTATCAGCAGTTACTTGATTCCATTTCATTGTTAATTTTGATACCTCTTCTTGTGAAGATTCAAAAACCTTTTTCAAGGCAATTGCATATTTCTTTACTTCAGTAAATGAATTGGAAATGTCATCAAGGACTTTCTTGTTATCTGTCTTGATAATATTTATGGCTTGTTTAATTCTTGTTTCAATTATGTCATCAATATTGAATTTAGAATATTTGTCTGTTAATTCTTTAATAATAGCAGATTGTTCATTTATCCTATTGCCAAAAGAATTTTCATTTTCAGAAGTTTTAATTGTTCTTAAAACTTTCTCAAAACACATAAGTGTTTCATTTATTTGTCTCAGACTTAAGTTGTTTGTTTTAAAATTGTTACAAATGGATGAATTTTTATCAGAAACATGAGTTTTTACATCATTTATAGCTTTATACCGCTTTGGGATAGAATCAAAAATGTCAGAAATAATTTCTGATATTTTAATCTGGCTTCCTCCTTTTTCTGTAATTCCATCATTTTTCTGGCCATCTGAAATACATTTTCCATGGCATCTTGCTGAATCTTTGGGATTCTGTAGCCCTGGCTGTAAGGCTTTGTGGCTGGTGCCTTGCCTTTGCTCTTGTTTTGAGTTTGTGGCTGCTTTTTCATGTTGGAATTTCTTCTGCTGGCTACTGGGGCTGTTTTTTTCACTCGCTTAGGTGGTGGAGGGTTGTCTTTCCTCCATTCTGCTGTTAGAAGGATCATGTTCTTCTTTTCCATCAACGGATGGCATCCATTGAGTAACTTGCAAGTGTGGGGATGGCCCTGGAATTTTCTCACAGTCAGGTAATAATTCATGCAGTTTTTCCAAAGATCTGAAAGGATCAGGTACTCTTTTTGCTGAAATGCATTGTTGTAAGCCTTCTGGCTGGCTTTGTATGTGTTCACTGAGGCTTCTTGTGGAGGTGTCAGCTCTGTTTGAAGGTAAAATAGTATTATCAGCTTCAGAATGACATAATTTATTAATTTGGAGGTCATCAACTGACCCTTGTCCTTCTGTAACTGATTGGCTTCTGCCTGTCACAACCACAAGTTTTGGCCCTCCTCCTTGATGGCTGTGGCAATCCAATCTGGAGCCAAGATGGGGCCAATTTGTGAGCCTGTGAGGTATGTATAACATACCCATAAGGCCACAAATGATTTTATAAACAGTTAATTTTGTCTTAAACAGACTTTTTAGTTGAATTTAAAATAAAAAATAACAAAAAATAAGTATAACTTTTTTTTGGATAAACAAAGTTATAATTATTATGTCATTTTTGGATTCTACACCAAAAATGACCTAGGGTACACCCATAGGGTGTTATACCCAAAAACACTTATTTCTTGTGTTATTGGAAGATTTAAGAATCTCACAGTACTAATGTAGCTTTTTTAACATTTTTTTAAAATTGTTAAATTTAAGCTTAATTAAGCTTAAATTTAAAGTTACATAAGGTTTATGCAACCTTACCAAAATTTTAGTTAAAATTGAGGTGTTGTGTATATTTACTGAATTAGCTAAGGATTTGCCATACAGAATGTAAATCCTGCGTGAGGTCAATTTAAAGGGTTTAAAGCCATGGTATGGCTTTAAATAAATAAAAGGGCAAAATCCACGCAAAAAGGTGGGACAAAGGAAAAAGACCAAATAGAGCTGGGGTACCCAACTTTTTGGATCTGCAAGGACTCAATTAAGGTTTTCCACCTGTATTGGAGGATTTTCAACCTTATTTAAACTTTAAGATTAGACTTTGATCCAACCTTAAGGTTTAAACTGGTTTTATCCCAATTTGGACAGGAATTTCAAGCTGCCAAAGGGTAAATCCCAATATGCAGGCTTGAAATCAAGGTTTTAAGAACTGTCAGAGCTTAATTAAGTTTGAAAACCTTAAATAAGCTTAAAACTTTAAAGTTTCAAGCATTAAAACCTTATCAAAACTTAAGGTTTGGTGTGTATTGCTATTTTACGTGGAAAAATAGCAATAAATTCAAAAATTCATTAAAAATCCAATTCTTAAAGGATTTGCTTGAAAATTTCACACAACTTAGAATTTAATATTATCAATATATAAATTAAATTTTAAGTATCTTTTATAAATAAATTTCCTGGGTAATTAGCCTGGAAATTTACTCTTTTAATTAAGCTTAAAGAAAAGTATGATTTCTTTAAAAATTAATTAAAAATTGAGTTTAAAAGATTTCTGCTTGAAACTCTAATTTTAAGTTTTTCATGTGATGAACTTTGATATAAATAAACTTATTTTATATTGAAACTTAAAATAATTAAACTAAATGAGGATTAAATTTACTTGGAGTTAAGAATAACACTGGTAACTTTAAATTGGAAGTAAAAATAAGTTGCCTTAAGTTAAGAACTCTATTTTTAAGCATGGTTTTTCAGTTTTGACCTGAGCACGCCCTCTACAACCATTATGAATCATGAGAGCTGCTCTGAAGACATAAAAAGAGTCTTTTTATCACTGTTTTTGTCCATCATTCATTATCAATCCAATCATATTAGAAATTTAAACAGGTAAAGTTTTATTAAATATAAAATCTTATTATTAAAAGTAATTCTTAAGTTATTTTTATTCTTTATTTATTGAAATTAAAGAATTGAAGTCATAGAATTTAGATTATTGTTGTAATCACCAATAATATATTTTATTATATAAAATTATCATTTTAAATATCTTTTAAAATCCACAAATTCCTCTCAAAAACTCTTAAATCATAATTTATATTATCAAAAGCTGTTTTATCTTTAAATTTATTGATTTTTGACGTGTTTTTAACTTCTAATTATTATTTAATATTATAACTGTTGTATTTTGACTAATTGTATTAAATAAATCTTATAAGTAAGTTTTCTCTAGAATTCTATATTTTTTTTATCTAGTATTAGTTTTTTTTATAGAATTTTTATTCTAAAATAATTGTTTCTGCACAGTGTGTGTTTAATTCTTTTTTATAAATAATATTTATATTATTTATAAGTGGTTAATATTCATATTTTCCACGTGTAATTGTCTCATTAAGAGCTTTACACTTCTTATTGTTATAACTGTCAGTGACTATAACAATAATAGAATAATTATAATTTATTATAATTATTATTTTTTTATTATTATATTATTATAATAATAATTAAATTTTTTTTTATATATAATTATTTTTTAATAATTATATTTAAATTTGTGGTTGTAATATCTTATTATATTATATTTTTCTACTGAGGACAGTCATAGTACTCTTGATATTGTTACTATTATCAAGAGTTTCATAGACAAACCTTACATTTGGGGGCCTGGCCGTGATTTTAAACCAATTTTTGGGACATAAATCATATTCTAGACCTTATTTTACTGTTTTTTGACGTAAAATTGCCATATTTGTCTTAATATTGGCTTTTTTGGGACTTATCCCTTATAAAAAATCTTTATAATATTAATAAAGTTATTTTTTCTTAAGAATATTGTTTGAAACAATATACTATTGAGTGACTTGGAATAAATTTCTTTTGTCTAACTAGTGGCTTTTTCACATCACAGACTTGAAATTTATTCTTTGAGTTATTCTAGTATAAAGTGAATAATAATATAATTTTGATTAATTAACTTGTTAATTGCATAACTATTATTTCTTTAAAGAAAATAATAAATCAAATAAAAAATCTTTAAAAATAAAAATCTTTACTAAAAACATTTTTTCTTTTTATCTTAGACATTTTTTCTTTATTTTTGACGTAATTTGCCATAAATTACATAAAAACAACTTTATTCAATAAGTTGAGTTTATAAGTTATTTTTATTATTTGATAAAATAACTTATATTTTTAAATTTTCTCTAGTGTCTTCCATCAGATAAAGTTCTTCAGACTCTGAAGCCTCAGAGTCCAGTATTGAAATTCAAACCAGTCCAGCACCAAGGGGTTTAATAACCAAAGAACCCTTTAAAGGTCCTGCAGGTGAATTCAATTCAATTTTTACTCTATTTTTTATTAAAATTGACGTAAAATTACTCCTACTAGAAGTGGAAGCAACTACTCCATCCAGTCAAATGGATCTGGACCAGGACATTCCAGCCACAAATCCAAAAGGCAAGAATGTCCTCCCAGAGGAGAAGCACAAACGGAGGATGCCAGAACTTCCACCAGTTCCCAAAGGTTAGCCAGCACCTTTGAACCTCTTCTTGAGAGTCCAGAAGCTGACATAACTGCTATTGCTGTTAGACCTGAACCATTTCCAACAGGCAGCTGTGGAAATTTCTCAATCCCAATGGAAAAACTGGTTCCTGGCGTCAAAACAACAAGAGTGGGAACTCCTTCCAAGTCTTTGGATAGGCACCATGAACTCTTATCTTCAAATGAAGAAGTTTATGGGGCCAGAAAAGACAGAAGATCTTCTACTGGGTTGGACACCAATGTCTGTCAAAGGACAAGTCCAACAGATAAAAGCTTGGTTGAAAAACCAAAGCATGTTGTCAGAAGATCAGAAGAAGAAATTGGCTCAAGGCAAGGACAACAGCCCAGTGGAAGCTCCTCAAGCATCCACCAGCAAAAATCCACCTCAACCAGTGCCAAACAAGCCCAACCAAGCCCCAAAAACCAACCAAAAGGGCAAGCAGAAGGCAAAGGGAAAGGCAAAGCCCAAGTGGAACAAGCCTTACCCGCAGAATTACAGAATTCCAAAGAAAGAGAAAACAGCCATGGACAATGTGTTCAATATGGCAAGAACTTTGATGGAATTCAAAAACAAGGAGGAGGAAAGATTGAACCAATCATTTCCAAAGAAGTAGACCTTGTAAAGCTTGTAACTTACTTTGAATCTTGTAATAAAGAAATTATGGCAAAATTTAAAGCATTTGATCATGTCCAACAGAAGTTGGGTAATGAAATATTACAAGTAAAACACCAACAAAAGACCATAATTGGCCTTGAAAATGTTGATAAGGCAAATATTTTGTCTTTGACGCAAATTTGTGAAAGACTTGAGTTTAAAGTTACCTTACTCAATCAACCAGATGAAAATTAAATTTCTTTTATAACTGGACAGCTGAAAGAATTGAAAATACAAGTGCAAAACTTGGAAAATTCAACTGGTCACAATGCAGCTCTTTTTCAAGAACAATTGGAAAAAAGTGATAAAGCAAGACTTGAATTGAAAGAAGACATTCAGTCAAGTATTAATAATATATCACTGAAAAATGAATTGCCAAGGCAATCCACACCATTTCTTGACAGGAATGTTCTTAACTTGAATAATGATTTACATCATACAATTTCAAGTAATGATGTGGAAACTGCTTGCAATTTTAAAGACATTCCAAGATTAGAGGAATGGCCAACGTTCAGTGGTGAAGGAGAATATAATCATATGGAATTTATGAAAACAATTGATATGTTCAAAGAGGACTTTAACATACCAGATGAATACATAAGTGCCAGATTACACTCATTATTTACCAAATCAGCAAAGAAATGGTATTATAAGATGAGACAAGACCATGGTAAACATTCTTGGCCTTGGTGGAAAGAACAAATTATTTCCAAATGGGAAAATGATTCCTGGAGATTTAGAATGGAAAATTCTTTTGAAGAAGCCATTTTTAATATTGAGAGGGACAGGCCCATGTCTTGGTTTCTTAAACAGAAGGACAGATTAACTGCCCTTCATCCTGATATGTCTGAAACAATGGTACATAAAAGGATATTAAAAAAATGTGGTCGTGACCTTGAGCATGCTATAAGAAGCAGATGTATTGAGCCTAGCTCTACAGAGGATTATTTCAATTCTATGGAGGATATCACTACTAGAACAAAAATTTGAAGAAATTGGTATAAACCCCCAATAGACAACAAAACTAGTGGGAAACCAATTTCAAAACCAAATAAACCACATGTCAGACCTCCTTTGAAATGTCATAAATGTGGAAGTACAGCTCATTTGGCAAACACTTGTCCCAAAAAGACAAGAGTCAATGAGATAAATATTGAAAAAGTCGAAGACACAAAAGAAACTGATGTATCCTTACATGAAAGTGATTCTGAACCTTCAGAAGAAGAAGTATTGGAAGAACTTAGCATAGAAAATATTAATGTTTCTTTTGAAGTCACTGAGGTACATACTCACTTACCACAGTACAGTGATGAATGCATGGATCTCATACATGTGCAAGATGCCAAAATGCAAAAAACCAAACCTGCCAGAGGTAAAGGTTATACAGCTGGGTCATCTTGTATCACTAATATTGTGATAAATAACATAGAAGCCAAGATACATCTTGACTCAGGTGCTTTTTGCACTTGTGTTGGAAAAGATTATCTTGACAAGATTTATACCAATTGGCAAGACAAATTGATGCCAATTGAAGGTATAAGATTCAGCAGTGCTAGCCAAAACATGCATCCTTTGGGTATATTTGAAGCAGCAATAATATTTCCTCATCCTGCAGGAAGTATAAGATTGAAAGCTGAATTTGTTGTTATGAATAATTGTACTTCACAACACTTTATACTTGGCAATGATTATCTCAATATCTGTGGTATTGATATTAATAATAATAAAGACAGATATTTCACTATAGGGGAAAATAAAAGGCAAAAATTTGCTTTTTCTCCAGAAAGAAGAGAAATCACTGTCATTAAACAAGTGAAAAATGTTAACAAAGACAAATTTGTGTCATATCAGTTAAGTGAAGCACAAATTAGTCCTGAATTACCACCAGAAATGAAGGAAGAACTTATTGAAATTTTATTTCAATATAGAGAAGCCTTTGCTTCTGATAATGAACCACTTGGGGCTATAAAAGGCCATGAGGTGGACATTATACTTAATGTGGAAAGGCCTTATCCGCCACTATTAAGAAGACCAGCTTACCCAGCTAGCCCTAGAGCTAGAGAAGCATTAGAAAATCATATTAATGAACTAATGAAACTGGGAGTTCTTAGAAAAGTTGGGCACAATGAGGAAGTTGAAGTCACAACTCCAGTAATCATTACTTGGCATAATGATAAGTCAAGGATGGTTGGTGATTTTAGAGCACTGAATACCTACACTATTCCAGACAGGTATCCAATCCCTAGAATTCATGAGACTTTGACTCAATTCTCCAAAGCAAGATTTATTACTTCTATGGATGCTCTTAAAGGCTTCCATCAGAATGTTTTAACAGCTCATGCTAGGAAGCTATTGAGAACAATTGCTCATTGTGGTATTTATGAATATTTGAGGATGCCTTTTGGTATTAAAAATGCATCCTCTCATTATCAGAGAATGATGAATACCATCTTCCCACATGAATTATCAGAGGGATGGTTAATCATTTATATTGATGACATTATCATTTGTTCAGAAACCTGGCAATTACATTTAGAGAGACTTTCATTAGTACTTAAGAAAATCTTACAAGTGAACATGAAAATTTCTCTTAAAAAGTGTAATTTTGGATTTCATGAGTTAAAAGCTCTAGGACATGTAGTCTCAGGACTGAGCCTTGGTGTTGATAAAAACAAAGTGGCTGCAGTTTTACTGAAACAAATGCCCCAGAACAAAAAAGAAATGATGTCTTTCTTAGGGTTTTCCAGTTATTACAGGCAACACCTTAAAGATTTTGCAATCCATGCCAGATCATTATACAGAATTTGTGATCAACAAACTGTTTTTGAAATGACACAGGAGAGAATTCAAGCATATGATAAAATCAAGTATGCCTTGACCAATGCACCATTATTATTAATGCCAGATTGGAAACTTCCTTTCAAGCTGTATATTGATGCATGTGGTGATGGTTTAGGAGCTGCTCTTCATCAAGTTCAAATTGTCAATGACAAGCCTTATGAAGGTCCAATTTGTTTTATTTCAAGACAAATTAAACCCACTGAGGCCAGATATGGAGCTAGCCAAATGGAGTGCCTTTGCCTTGTTTGGGCTCTGGAAAAACTTCATTACTATCTTGATGGTAGTGTGTTTGAAGTAATTACTGATTGTAATGCAGTTAAATCACTTCTTAACATGAAAACTCCAAACAGACACATGTTAAGATGGCAGATTGCTATACAGGAGTATAGAGGAAATATGACCATAGTACATAAAGCTGGAAATATTCACAAGAATGCTGATGGCTTGAGTAGATGGGCATTACCCAATACACCTGACAATCCTGCCTATGTTCCTACAAGTGCAGAACCTCAAATTCCAATTGAAGGAATTAATATCACAGATGTTGGAACAGAATTCTTTGATGAAGTTAGAGAAAGCTATAAGCAAGATAAAAATTGCCATATACTTACTTCTCTACTTGACAAAGATTGCAAAGATGCAGCATTGGCTAATTCTCTGAATGATATTTGGAAAACATCTTATGACAACGGAAGATTCCATTTATTTGATGGTATATTATACCATAGGTCTAAACACACATGTGTCATGGTCCTATGTAGTAGGATGTTTATTAACACAATACTACTAGAATGCCATGATAACATTTATTCTGGACATCTGTCTGAAGACAGAACAATGGAAAGAATTAAGACATGTGCCTGGTGGCCATCTTGGAGAAAATATGTCATTGAGTACTGTCACAGTTGTGATAGATGCCAGAAAGCCAATAAAACTACTGGTAAAAGATTTGGTTTAATGATCCATATTCAAGAACCAAGTACCCCATGGGAAGTGGTTCACATGGATTGGGTAACTGCCTTACCACCTGGAGGTGATAAGAGTTACAATGCATGTCTTGTTATTGTAGACAGATATAGCAAAACACCAATCTTTTTACCATGTCATAAGGATGACACAGCTATGGATACAGCTCTTTTAATTTGGAACAGAGTCATATCCCATACTGGTCTCTTTAAAAACATTATTAGTGATAGAGACCCAAAATTCACATCAGCCTTATGGACTAATTTACATAAGCTTTTGGGTACAAAACTATCATTCTCAACAGCATACCATCCACAGACAGATGGGTTGGAAGAAAGAATGATTCAAACCCTTGAGGACATGATCAGAAGATTTTGTGCTTATGGCCTGGAGTTTAAAGATTCTGACGGCTTTACCCATGATTGGTGTACTCTTATACCAGCATTGGAATTAGCCTATAAGACCTCCATCCATGCTTCCACAGGCAAGACTCCTGCAATGTTGGAAAAAGGATGGAACCCCAAACTTCCAGTTGATACTTTGAAGAAAGATCTAGTTGATATTCATCCAACTGCTTCAAGCTTTAAATTTTTGCTTGATAAAGTGAGGCACCATGCAAATCAAAGCATGAATGATGCCTTTGAATATGCTAAACAGAAATGGGATAAAAGTCATAAAACCCCAGAATTCAAAGTAGGGGACTTAATACTAGTTTCAACCTTGAACTTTAATAATATTAAAGGTCCAAAGAAATTGAAAGATTCCTTTGCAGGACCATTTATTATCAAAGCCCTTCATGGGACAAATGCAGTACAAGTGGAACTGTCAGGAGAGTTAGGAAATAAACATCCAACTTTTCCTGTCAGTCTTGTGAAGCATTACACTTCAAGTGATCAGGAATTATTTCCTTTAAGAAATGAAACACCCTTAGAGGTACCCCCACTTGAACCAAGTGAGGAAAAGAAAGTACTAAAATTCTTAAAAGAAAGAAGACTTAGGGGCAAAAATGAAAGAGAATACTTAGTCAGGTACAGAAATCCACAACATGAAGATGAGTGGATTGAAGAAAGTAAAATACCTGATTCCCAAAGGTTTCTCAGAAGATTCAGACATGAGAGAAGACCAATTCCTCAGTAAAATGTTTGAATTGTGTGCTTTACATACTTGAAAGGTATAAGTAAAGAGGTTGGACAGTGGATTATAACCCCCCCAAATAACTTGGGGGTATACTACAAAGAAAAATTGTGGTACAATTTTTTTTGGTGGTAGGGAATGTGAGCCTGTGAGGTATGTATAACATACCCATAAGGCCACAAATGATTTTATAAACAGTTAATTTTGTCTTAAACAGACTTTTTAGTTGAATTTAAAATAAAAAATAACAAAAAATAAGTATAACTTTTTTTTGGATAAACAAAGTTATAATTATTATGTCATTTTTGGATTCTAAACCAAAAATGACCCAGGGTACACCCATAGGGTGTTATACCCAAAAACACTTATTTCTTGTGTTATTGGAAGATTTGAGAATCTCACAGTACTAATGTAGCTTTTTTAACATTTTTTTAAAATTGTTAAATTTAAGCTTAATTAAGCTTAAATTTAAAGTTACATAAGGTTTATGCAACCTTACCAAAATTTTAGTTAAAATTGAGGTGTTGTGTATATTTACTGAATTGGCTAAGGATTTGCCATACAGAATGTAAATCCTGCGTGAGCTCAATTTCAAGGGTTTAAAGCCATGGTATGGCTTTAAATAAATAAAAGCGCAAAATCCACACAAAAAGGTGGGACAAAGGAAAAAGACCAAATAGAGCTGGGTTACCCAACTTTTTGGATCTGCAAGGACTCAATTAAGGTTGTCCACCTGTATTGGAGGATTTTCAACCTTATTTAAACTTTAAGATTAGACTTTGATCCAACCTTAAGGTTTAAACTGGTTTTATCCCAATTTGGACAGGAATTTCAAGCTGCCAAAGGGTAAATCCCAATATGCAGGCTTGAAATCAAGGTTTTAAGAACTGTCAGAGCTTAATTAAGTTTAAAAACCTTAAATAAGCTTATAAATTTAAAGTTTAAAGCATTAAAACCTTATCAAAACTTAAGGTTTGGTGTGTATTGCTATTTTACGTGGAAAAATAGCAATAACTTCAAAAATTCATTAAAAATCCAATTCTTAATGGATTTGCTTGAAAATTTCACACAACTTGGAATTTAATATTATCAATATATAAATTAAATTTTAAGTATCTTTTATAGATAAATTTCCTGGGTAATTAGCCTGGAAATTTACTCTTTTAATTAAGCTTAAAGAAAATTATGATTTCTTTAAAAATTAATTAAAAATTGAGTTTAAAAGATTTCTGCTTGAAACTCTAATTTTAAGTTGTTCATGTGATGAACTTTAATATAAATAAACTTATTTTATATTGAAACTTAAAGTAATTAAACTAAATGAGGATTAAAGTTACTTGGAGTTAAGAATAACACTGGTAACTTTAAATTGGAAGTAAAAATAAGTTGCCTTAAGTTAAGAACTCTATTTTTAAGCATGGTTTTTCAGTTTTGACCTGAGCACGCCCTCTACATCCATTATGAATCATGAGAGCTGCTCTGAAGACATAAAAAGAGTCTTTTTATCACTGTTTTTGTCCATCATTCATTATCAATCCAATCATATTAGAAATTTAAACAGGTAAAGTTTTATTAAATATAAAATCTTATTATTAAAAGTAATTCTTAAGTTATTTTTATTCTTTATTTATTGAAATTAAAGAATTGAAGTCATAGAATTTAGATTATTGTTGTAATCACCAATAATATATTTTATTATATAAAATTATCATTTTAAATATCTTTTAAAATCCACAAATTCCTCTCAAA
The DNA here is from genome assembly GCA_023105745.1 of Austropuccinia psidii. Taxonomy (NCBI): domain Eukaryota; kingdom Fungi; phylum Basidiomycota; class Pucciniomycetes; order Pucciniales; family Sphaerophragmiaceae; genus Austropuccinia; species Austropuccinia psidii. The sequence goes on along the minus strand of JALGQZ010000004.1, from coordinate 24,357,954 downwards.
AACTCTTAAATCATAATTTATATTATTAAAAGTTGTTTTATCTTTAAATTTATTTATTTTTGACGTGTTTTTAACTTATAATTATTATTTAATATTATAACTGTTGTATTTTGACTAATTGTATTAAATAAATCTTATAAGTAAGTTTTCTCTAGAATTCTATATTTTTTTATCTAGTATTAGTTTTTTTTATAGAATTTTTATTCTAAAAGAATTATTTCTGCACAGTGTGTGTTTAATTCTTTTTATAAATAATATTTATATTATTTATAAGTGGTTAATATTCATATTTTCCACGTGTAATTGTCTCATTAAGAGCTTTACACTTCTTATTGTTATAACTGTCAGTGACTATAACAATAATAGAATAATTATAATTTATTATAATTATTATTTTTTTATTATTATATTATTATAAGAATAATTAAATTTATTTTTTTATATATAATTATTTTTTAATAATTATATTTAAATTTGTGGTTGTGATATCTTATTATATTATATTTCTCTACTGAGGACAGTCATAGTACTCTTGATATTGTTACTATTATCAAGAGTTTCATAGACAAACCTTACACAATTGGTCATGTCATGTCCTCTATGGCCAATTGGCCCCCTTGGGTGTTTTATGGGTTTTACGCCATAACCCCTCTCAACCATCATTTATGGCCTCAGGCCATATCCTGCCATCATTGGCCTTCTTGGCCAAATTCCACCTCACCAACCCCCAGGCCTTCATCTTTCATTTTGGGCCTGGGGGGTCCTTTTATCTTCTAGGGGTTTCTGGTCCCCCTAGCCACCATCATTGGCCCCTGGCCAACCCCTTTCATTATGGGGGTTTAGGCCTAAATGGCCTTTTTGGGCCATTTAGGCCCCCTACAGCTTCTACGGTCCGTAGGCCAATTAGGCCCCTTTTGGCCTAATCCAATGAGGCCAAAAGGGGCCAGCCACCTAGGCCCCAAACCACAATTGGGCCCACCTGAGCCAATTTTGGCCATGACTTCCTTGGACCCAAAAATGACCAAATCCCTCTTGGACACCTTTTTGGCCATATATCCCGTAGGACCCAATTTTGGCCATGGACCACCATGGATCAATATTTCCATCATGGCCTCTGGCAACCACCAGAGGCCACCAGATCAGCTCAGCAAAGCCTTCCCCTCAACTTAAGGGGAATTTCTTCCTTTCCTTCATGCACTCCGTACCCAAGATTGCAGGTGTGGTGCATATATGGTATTATATACCATTATGCACCATTTTTGCTCAGCAATCCAATGGTGACATTTTCAGGACCCAATTTCACCTTTCCATTTCAAGGTCCATAATTCCAACGCCCATTTCAAAGGAGGACTTTTCAGCTCATCAGTCTGGCAATCCATGGCGGCAATTCAGAAGATCATTCAAGGATCCCAACCACCTATATCTGCAGGAGTTGGGTTGGTACAATTCATTCAGGATTATTCTAAGGTCAATTCTCAAGAGGTATTACATAATTTAAATCAGTTGTCAAGACATCAAGTATTCCATACTCCTTGGACAACCCAATTCATCTGTACAGGCCTTATTCAATCAACCTGTATGGCCTTGGCCCAATTGGGCCATTTCTTATTCCACTGTGTGAATTCCATCACACAGTTCAAATTTCAAGATGGCCAGAACTGTATTTCCCGATTCGGACAATACAGTCATTGATCCACCTTCCAGGATCAATCTTTCAGCTTTTCACATATACTGGCCACCTTTCATCACCTAGGGACTTTTTCCCCAGTTAATTAATATATTGGATTTATTTTTATCCTTATTTTCTTTTACATTATTAAAGTTAATACTGATAATCTTAAGTCAGTCATTAGCACCCTTTTCTCTTTTCTTTCTTCGCCTGTCAGTGGATATTGGTGGTCATATCCTTTACTAATTCCATTGTTCTTTCTGACAGGTTGAAACAGTGAATTGAGGATTCACTTGGTTGGCTTCTTGGCTTTTGGCTTCTTTTATTTTGGCCTCTGGCTTCATTCTTCTTACCCTTTGTTATCTTTGGCATATTTGTCCTTTCTCTATCTCCTGCTTAAGAAATATATTCCATAGTATTTCTTATCATCTTTGGAGCCCTCCAAGTGAGTTCTTGATTCCTGAGTGCCAGGCCCTCTTGCTTCCATAAGAGCCCCTGTGACATTATATTAATTAAATCATAATTTCTTTTCATTCTATTCATTCATTCTTCATCAATTTCATTCATTCATTCATCGAAATTATGACTCTTTAACGCTTATGAAAATTTATGATTCTTTGTCATCTCTCAATTTTCTCTCACTCATTTCTTCATTCTGAAAATTGAAAGCTGACCCAAATTTCATTTTCTGTTTCATCTTTTCAATCTTAATCTCATTTTTTCATTATCATCAATCCTACTCTTATCCGTAATTCAGGCATTTTTTATCTTTGATCCTCAAATTATGCATCAGATTATTCAGACACGTTCTTCATATCAGGATTCATTTTGATTTATTCCTCAAGAATTTTGATTTCGGAAGAATTCACTTGGAATTGATTTGATTGACCAATTTGACATAATTGAAATTGACCTGAAGATTTTATTGATTTGCTGATTATTCACATCAAGAATTCATTTTGATTGATTGAATTTCTGCAAAATTCTGATTTGATTTGATTGTGATTGATTTGATTCATTGATTTACTTCAAGACATTGATTTTATTTTTGACTTCAAGACTTCATTTGATTTTGATTTATTGACGTACTTGAAGATTTTCACTTGATTCCTTTATTTCCTCAAGATTTGATTGTTCATTCTTTACTTCAAGATAATTTTGCATTTCCTTTCATTTATTTGATTTATTATTCCTGAATCATGCCAGTTGAACATTCACCCCCTGCAAGACAGACCAGATCTCAGGCCAGAACTCAAGCTGTTCTGACTCCAACTCCAAGGGCTCCTCTTGACGGTACCCCAGCAGTTTCTCAACTGAGGGCCAGATTGGACAGAGGACCCACTTTGGAAGGAGCAGCACCATCCAGGAAGGAAGGAAGAGGGCCAAGGAGATCAATCTCATTATCAGGAGTGGTTGGCGGATTCCAAGGACTTTCAAGAACCAGTCCCAAGGTTCAAGGTGAAGATGATGAAGAGGAGGAGGAGAATTCTGTGGAAGAGGAAGAGTCTAATGGCACTGAGGCTGCTCCTGCTCCTGTGGGAGAATCTGAAGGCACCAGAGGACCAACTCTAGCCCAGTCTGATCAGCCTGTCTCTCATCAGTCCGAACCATCTTTATTGGCCATCATGCAGCAGATGACTCAAATTATGGCCAATCTTCAAGCAGCTTCTTCCTCTGAGTCATCAAGACCACCAGACTTCAAGACTCCATCTACGAAGGCTCCAGAATTCTTTGATGGGACTCAACCCTTCAAAGTCAGAAGCTTCATTCAATCTTGTCAACTCATCTTTCATAATGCTCCGGCAAACTTCTCTCAAGATAGAAAGAAGGTTCTTTATGCCACTTCATTCTTAATTGGCCGTGCTGCAAAATGGATTGAGCCTTATCTTTCCAATCTCAATAATCAAGACTCAATTTACCTTCTCAATTCCTGGCCACTGTTTGAATCCCAATTGTTCACTTTATTTGGAGACCCAAATGAAGTTAGAAAAGCTGAAGCAGAATTGGATGGCCTTAGGATGAAAGAAGGTGGGCATGTTGCTTTATATATTGCCGATTTCAGGAGTTTGGTTTCAAGAATTGGGGATTGGGGTGAAAGGGCTCTCATTCATCATTTCAGGAAGGGCTTGGCCTCCAGAATTCTGGATCAATTAGCCTCCCATCCTTCAAATATTGATTCTCTTCAAGACTCAATGGACGTCAGCCTGGAACTTGATACCAGGTACCATGAGAGGCAAAAGGAGAAGAATCATAATCAAGAGAAGAAGCCTGAAGCCTCGAAGTCTCACTCTTCTCATCATCAAGTTTCTTCAAGCTCAAGGCATAAGAAGAAATTTCATTCTCCAAAGCGGGACAAGCCCCATTCTTCCTTGTTGAATAAGGACTTCAAGTTGAAGGGTTCTGAAAAAGAGAGAAGAATCAAAGAGGGCTTGTGTACCTATTGTGGTGGGAAGCATAGTCTTGAGTCCTGTGTCAAAAGGCCTCAAAATAAGCTTACCCAACCGTCAGGCAGTTTTCTCAGCCAGGGAAAAGCCTGAGTGAAGATCATGTTGTGTTCAATGGTCTTCACAGTTTTCCTTCCAGAGCACAATTGTGCATTCTGAATACTGGTGTCAAAAATTCTCTTAAATTTTTTGTTTTTTCTTCTCTTTCTGATGTTTTTTACAGTATTCTCATTGATTCTGGTGCTACACACTCATTCATTGCAAAGCAGTTTGTTCACAAGTACTCATTGACTACGTCAGAACTTCCAGAGAAGATTCCTCTTATCATTTTGGACTCCTCTGAGTCCCCTTCCTTATTTGTGACTCACCATACTAAATATATGGTTGAGCTCCCTTCCTTCCCAAGCTTTGAATGGGACTTTTTAGTCATTGATACTCCCAAGGGAGAAGACCTCATATTGGGCTTTGACTTTCTCAATCATTTTAATCCTTCTATTGATTGGAGGCAAGGGCTGATCACCTTTAATCCTGATCATTTGGACTATTCTGATCCTTCTAATTCTGTCCGTAATGACTTTTCTTCTTCCAAGTCTTGTGCAGCTCTGGTTGGTGATTCTAGAACACCATCATTTCCATCTTCTGTCCATATTCCTTCCCTTAATTACCCACAGTCATTACTATCTCCTAGAGCTGAAGTATTCAAAGAGATTCAAGATGTTGGAGAAGATAATTCTGTATCTTCACTTCACCTCTTATTTGGGAATATGGACCTTCCTCCTTCATCTTATCATGACTCCCTGGAGGAGTTGTGGGATGAAGAGGAAGAGCCAGAAGAAGTAGAAACCGTGATGAAGGTGGTTCCTTCTGTCTATCACCAATATTTGGATGTATTCTCCAACGTGAAAGCAGAAAAACTTCCTCCTCACCGTGCCTGTGATCATCATATTGAGCTGGAGGGGTCTCTACCTCCAGTTGGGGTGATCTACTCTTTATCCAAACAAGAGTCAGATACACTCAGGGCCTACATTTCAGAGAATAAAGAGAAAGGTTTCATCCGGCCAAGCTCCTCTTCAACAGGAGCACCTGATCTTTTTGTCAAAAAGAAAGATGGTGGCCTCCGTTTGTGTGTTGATTACCGCAAACTCAATGCTGTTACTAGGAAGAACAAGTATCCTGTTCCGCCTATGAATCAGCTTATTAATGTCTTTAATGGTTCTTCTATCTTCTCCAAGATTGATTTGCGTGGTGCATATAACCTTCTCAGAATCAAGGAGGGTGATGAACATTTGACTTGTTTTAGAACTAAATATGGCAGTTATGAGTACTTGGTTATGCCGTTTGGGCTCACCAATGCTCCTGCTTCTTTTCAAAATCTTGTCAATGATATCTTCCAAGATTTGCTTGATGTTTATGTTGTGGTTTATTTAGACGATATTATGGTCTTTTCCAAATCTGAGGAAGAGCATGTCACTCATGTGTCCACTGTTCTTTCCAGACTTAGGGCCAATAATCTTTTTGCTAAGGCGTTCAAATGCCTTTTTCATGCTTCTAGTGTTGAATACCTTGGTTATGTTGTTTCTGCTGAAGGCCTCAAGATGGACCAAGCAAAGGTCCAGCAGATTCTCAATTGGCCTCCTCCAAGAAACCTCAAGGCACTTCAATCCTTTCTCGGATTTGCCAATTTTTACCGCCGTTTCATCAAGAATTATTCAAAGAAGATCAGTTCACTCACCAGCTTCCTCAAGAAAGATTCCTGTTTCCCCCTCAATGAGGAAGCTCTTAGTCAGTTTCATCAACTCAAAGAGGTTTTCACCACCGCTCCAATCCTTTCCCACTTCAATCCTTCTCTACCCACCATTGTAGAGACCAATGCATCCAATTATGCCTTGGGTGCTGTACTGAGTCAGGTCTCTGACTCAGGAAAACATCCCATTGCATTCGACAGCCGCAAGCTTATTCCAGCGGAGCTTAACTATGAGATTCATGACAAGGAACTCCTTGGCATAGTCTGGGCTCTCAAGCGCTGGAGGGCTTTTCTTCTTTCTCTGTCTTCCCCTTTTGAAGTTCTCACCAATCATTCTTCTCTTCAGTACTTTATGTCATCAAAGATCCTTACTCGCCGTCAAGCCCGTTGGGCTGAGTTCCTTTCTGAATTTCATTTCTCAATCACTTACCACCCTGGCCGCCTGGCTACTCTTCCGGATGCTTTATCACGTCGGGATGACGTTTATCCGGAGAGGGGGGAGGATTTCATCAGCAAGAATCCAATGATTTTTCAGCAACTCATTAAGCAAGATGAAGTTCAACCTTCAAAGTTCTTTGCAGTCAATGTGGAGTCATTTTCAAATCTGATTGACTCAATTCAGAAGGCAGTATGGCAAGATCCTCAGTACAGAAGTATACTTGAAGATTTGGGTAAAGGTAAATCTTTCCAAGATTATTCTCTTGACTCCTCCTCCCAACTTCTTCTCTTCAAAGATCAGGTGGTAGTCCCAAATGACTCCACAATTCAACTCAGCATTCTTCAAAAGCGTCACGATTCTCCTCTAGCTGGACACCTTGGCCAAGAGAAGACTCTCAAACTTGTCAAGTGGGATTTCCACTGGTCTGGCATGACTCAATTCATCAAGGATTATCTTTCATCCTGTCAACAGTGTTCAAGCAACAAGAATATTCATAATAAGAAGTTTGGATTTCTCAAGCCTCTTCCAATTCCAAATGGTCCTTGGATTTGCCTCTCAATGGATTTCATCACTCAACTGCCACTGTCCAATTCCTTTGACTCAATCCTTGTCATAGTGGACAGATTCTCAAAAATGGCGGTTTTTATTCCAACAATGTCTTCAATCACTTCACTGGATTTGGCCCATTTATTCATCAAGAATATTTTCTCAAAGCATGGCCTTCCATCAAGCATTGTCAGTGATAGAGGTTCACTCTTCGTTTCTTCCTTCTGGACCAATCTTTGTCAGCAGCTCAAGATTTCAAGAGACTTGTCAACTGCTTATCACCCAGAAACTGATGGACAGACAGAGAGGGTAAATCAGATACTAGAACAGTATCTTCGGATGTATGTCAGTTATCATCAAGATGATTGGAACACCTGGCTCCCTCTGGCTGAATTTGCCTACAATAATTCTGATCACTCTTCAACCAAGCAATCACCGTTTTTCACTGTTTATGGAAGAGATCCACAATTTGATTCAGTTCACATCACTCAAGATACTCCTGCTGGAAAGTTATCAACAAAAATCCAATCAGTATAGCAAGATGTCAAGAGAGAACTTGAAATCGCCATAAACTGGTTTAAGAGGTATGCAGATAAAGGTAGAGCAATTCCACCTGTTTTCAATCCTGGTGACATGGTATGGCTTTCTTCCAAGAACATCAAATCAACCAGACCCACCAAAAAACTATCCGAAAGATGGTTGGGTCCTTTTCCAATCTTGAAGAAAGTCAGTTCTCATGCTTACCACCTCAAGCTTCCATCTCAATGGAAATCCATCCACCCAGTCTTCCATATCTCACTTTTGGAACCAGTCAAGACATCAACAATCCCAGAGCGGCATCAAGAGCCTCCTCCTCCAATCATCATTGAAGAAGAAGAGGAATGGGAAGTCTCTCAAATACTGGACTCAAAGCTCAAGAGAAGAAAATTATGGTATCTGGTGGAATGGAAAGGTTTCAGTCAAGACCCAGAAAGATCCACTTGGGAACCAGCCGAAAACCTCAAGAATTGTCCTGAACTTGTCAAAGATCTTCATTCCTTGTATCCTGACAAGCCGGGTCCCAATTCTTCAAAGCTTGATCCATTTATGGTGCTTGGTGGGGAGAGGAATTACCAAAAGTAAGTCCCACTCCTGGTATGCACCTTTCGGGGTATTCTACCCTTATCTGTTGTAAGCATCACCTTGGCCACTCTGTGAGCACTTTGCAATTTTGGACACAGATCTTGGCCTGGCTTTTCAACATTCAATTCCAAAATTATGGCCATTTTCACTTGGACAAATGGACCTTTAACCCTTTTACTTCTTTTCCAAGTTTCCCAATTCAATTCAATCCTTAACAAGTTTGTTTTTTCTTTATGGCACTGGTGGGATTGGCAACTACCAAAAGTAAGTTCCTCTCCCGGTGTGCACTTCCCTGAGGGGTCTACAATCTGTCCAAAACATCACCTTGGCCACTTTGTGAGCACCTGGCATCAAATCTCTTTTCCAGGTACCCCGGCCACTCTCAAGTCAATTCTCAAAATTCGTGATGAAGATTGGACCCCCCTCAAAATTTTTCTTTTTATTTCTTTTTCTGTTTTGTTTAATTTTCTTTTATTTTCTTTCTTTATCATTTCAATTTTCTTTCATTATAATCTTTATGCCAAAATTCTACGTCAATTCAATCCTTCAACATTTTCAAAGCCAAATGTCAAGAGAAGACTACCTCAACTTCAATTCATATGCCAACACTATTATCAGTTCAAATATTTTCTTTTCAAAGATCAAATACCTCTGGAATCCCTCCGTCCAATCCGTCTTAATAGCCTCAACAGGCTTCCACCTTATCTTGGTGCTCAGGAGCTCACCATTCAAGGTAGGGGGGTACTGTCACAACCACGAGTTTTGGCCCTCCTCCTTGATGGCTGCGGCAATCCAATCTGGAGCCAAGATGGGGCCAATTGGTCACGTCATGTCCTTTATGGCCAATTGGCCCCCTTGGGTGTTTTATGGGTTTTACGCCATAACCCCTTTCAACCATCATTTATGGCCTCAGGCCATATCCTGCCATCATTGGCCTTCTTGGCCAAATTCCACCTCAGCAACCCCCAGGCCTTCATCTTTCATTTTGGGCCTGGAGGGTCCTTTTATCTTCTAGGGGTTTCTGGACCCCCTAGCCATCATCATTGGCCCCTGGCCAACCCCTTTCATTATGGGGGTTTAGGCCTAAATGGCCTTTTTGGGCCATTTAGGCCCCCTACGGCTTCTACGGTCCGTACGGACCGTGGGCCGCGGTCCGCGGTCCATAGGCCAATTAGGGCCCTTTTGGCCTAATCCAATGAGGCCAATTAGGGCCCTTTTGGCCTAATCCAATGAGGCCAATTAGGGCCCTTTTGGCCTAATCCAATGAGGCCAATTAGGGCCCTTTTGGCCTAATCCAATGAGGCCAAAAGGGGCCAGTCAGGTGGGCCCACCTGAGCCAATTTTGGCCATGACTTCCTTGGACCCAAAAATGACCAAATCCCTCTTGGACACCTTTTTGGCCATATATCCCATAGGACCCAATTTTGGCCATGGACCACCATGGATCAATATTTCCATCATGGCCTCTGGCAACCACCAGAGGCCACCAGATCAGCTCAGCAAAGCCTTCCCCTCAACTTAAGGGGAATTTCTTCCTTTCCTTCATGCACTCCGTACCCAAGATTGCAGGTGTGGTGCATATATGGTATTATATACCATTATGCACCATTTTTGCTCAGCAATCCAATGGTGGCATTTTCAGGACCCAATTCCACCTTTCCATTTCAAGGTCCATAATTCCAACGCCCATTTCGAAGGAGGACTTTTCAGCTCATCAGTCTGGCAATCCATGGCGGCAATTCAGAAGATCATTCAAGGATCCCAACCACCTATATCTGCAGGAGTTGGGTTGGTACAATTCATTCAGGATTATTCTAAGGTCAATTCTCAAGAGGTATTACATCATTTAAATCAGTTGTCAAGACATCAAGTATTCCATACTCCTTGGACAACCCAATTCATCTGTACAGGCCTTATTCAATCAACCTGTATGGCCTTGGCCCAATTGGGCCATTTCTTATTCCACTGTGTGAATTCCATCACACAGTTCAAATTTCAAGATGGCCAGAACTGTATTTCCCGATTCGGACAATACAGTCATTGATCCACCTTCCAGGATCAATCTTTCAGCTTTTCACATATACCGGCCACCTTTCATCACCTGCGGACTTTTTCCCCAGTTAATTAATATATTGGATTTATTTTTATCCTTATTTTCTTTTACATTATTAAAGTTAATACTGATAATCTTAAGTCAGTCATTAGCACCCTTTTCTCTTTTCTTTCTTCGCCTGTCAGTGGATATTGGTGGTCATATCCTTTACTAATTCCATTGTTCTTTCTGACAGGTTGAAACAGTGAATTGAGGATTCACTCGGTTGGCTTCTTTTATTTTGGCCTCTGGCTTCATTCTTTTTACCCTTTGTTATCTTTGGCATATTTGTCCTTTCTCTATCTCCTGCTTAAGAAATATATTCCATAGTATTTCTTATCATCTTTGGAGCCCTCCAAGTGAGTTCTTGATTCCTGAGTGCCAGGCCCTCTTGCTTCCATAAGAGCCCCTGTGACACTGCCATAATCACGTCTATCACCCTTTTGGGAGCTACTTGAGGGGTTATAGCTCGCTCCTGATCTGGTTGAAGGCATATTTTCTGATTCAAAGGCTTGAAAATAGTATTTTCATGTCAAAAAACTTACTATTGGCCAAATTCATTCTTCTGAAGGGTATTACTTATATCCAAGTTAATTAATTCAGAAAAAATTGGTTCAGGTTGATTTTCATGAGTTAGAATAACTGTACTATTATGGTCAGAATTCACAGTACTTTCAGGAATAATTCTTGTTACTGTTGAGGCTGTTTCAATATTTTCTTGTCTTACCATGTTGTCAGACACTAAAATTAATGAAAAAGCCAATTGATTAAGTAAAATAGGTTTTTTTCAAAAGAGAAATGAAAAACTAAAGCCTCACTTATAATATTAAACAAGTTATTTTTCATGGATTTTTTATATCACAGGTAAAACATCATGGCTGGGCCCCCAATTTTAAGGTGTGGATATGAAACTTTGATTAAAAATCAAGTACTATTCCTTTCCTCAAAATTCGAATAAGGTACAATATAATTAACAGTAGTATGAAATAGTATTTTTAAGATAAAACACACCAATTTTATTGCTTATAGCTTTATTAGTATAAAACAATAGTATTATAAAGATTCATTGTTTTACCAACAATAAAAATTTATCCAAAAATACTCTACAAGAGATATTTAAGGCTACAAAAGAAATTTTTTCAAGAGAAATTTAAATTGGAATTAATTGAGCAAAGAACTGCAAGCAATGAACTAAAGAAAAAAATCTTTGAAAGGATATTTAAAGAGAAAAAACTCCCAAAAGTGATCAAAATAATTTGGAAACAAAGTTACAAAGTTAACAGTGATGAAAGATGCTTTAATTCACTTATGGGCTGGTTCAAGGGGTAAAAATGATTATAAGAGTTACAAACAATGATTATAATGATTATTTAACATGGTTAAAGGTTTAAAGTGATTAAAAAAAGGTTGTTCAAAGCTTTCATTGATTGGTTTAACTGTGTTTAAACTAATTATAAAAGGAAAAGAGTTTAACATGAAGAGAAAAATGGGGCAAAGAAGACATTCGTTTATAGCCATCAATTTTCTTACTCCAAAAGTAAAATTTACTCTTGTCTATTGTGGAAAACACTTTGACAATAGAAATGCCAATTATGGAATCATTGAGCCCTGGTTTAGACCAAAAAGGGGCTGGTTTTGGCCATTTTTTGCTACTTTTAGACATTTTAGACCCTTAAATCAGCCATTACTATAGTAATACCTGATCTAGAGCCTTAAAAACACGTCAGAATTTGTGTAAGAGACTTAGAAGCAAGTTAAAGCTGTTTTTACTAGTATTGTTTTATATTAAGGGTAGTTTTACACTCTTGGAAACAGTTAAAACTGCCCTGGTTGGTATCAAAACTCATCATCAATTGAGTCACAGACCCTGTGACTCAATTCCTGGCCAAAAGTGATGAACCTTTGCGTGGATTTTGACATCCCATGCCTGTCAGCAAGTATTTTGGGGGTCTGGCTCCCCCTTGGAGCTAGAGTACCTTTTCCCCCCCCAGAATTAATCTTTCCAATTTATTTTTTCTTTTAATTCCTCATCATGTAATACACTTGTAATTTACAAATACAATTCAAATGAGCTTTATAGTACACAACTGTAATAATCGATACCTCATACATAAATTACAGTTCACTTATGTAATACACGTGCACATTTTGACATTTCAATTGAAAAGACTTCAATTCCTCATAACTTCTAAACTACACACAACACCTCAATTTTGACACAAAAATTGATTGTTAACACCACATGTGGTAGGAATTAAATTAAGGTTTTGAGGATTTTCAACTTTTGTACAGAAAATACCAAAACTTAATTTAAGCTTGTTTAGAGTTGAGTTACAGAAATTTTACCCAGAGGTGACCCCAACTTAAATTCTATGAGGAATCGAATGGTGAAGTAATTTTCTTAAGTTCATTTTTTGGATAAAAATTTAAAATATATTTTATGTAAGATTTTACCAAGAATATTTCAATTTCATTAATTGTATTAAAAATTCATTTTTACTTCATTTTTTCAAGTAAAAATGCAATTTGACAATTTTAAAATTGAATGTAATTTACCTTTTAAATTATAGTTAAATTTTTATTTTTGTATATAAAGTTGTATTTATATTTTAATTTTTTATTTTGATAATATAAATAAATTTATTTTATTTCTATTTATATCTTATGTTGTTATTTGTTGTCTTTTGGGTATATGAAAATACCTGTAAGGCTCACAGACTTCAAAAACCTTATGGTAATCACCAAAGGTTGTGTGAGCCTTAGAGGTAATTTCATATACCCAAAAGACCACAAATACAAAATTAGCATATAAATATTAATAAAATAAATTTAGGGTGTTGGTAAACACACTTAAGCTTTTAGTAAAAACACGTAATCCCTTACGTGTTGTTACCAATTTATGGTAAAAACACGTAAGTGACCTTAATTTTCAAAAAAAATTCCTCAGGCTCAGTTTTGAGGATTTTTTTAATTTTTTTTTGCCATATTTTTCCCGACTTGGCATGTCAATAAGCACAAATTTTTTCAAATTTTTTTTTTTTCCAAATTTCACAAATTTGGCCAATATGCCAAAATGGCATATTTTTTTCAAAAATTCATTTAAAATCTTCCCACTTATGCATTTACTTAATTTTTTTTTAAAATGAAGGGTTCAATGTGAAGAATAAAGCACCAGAATCCCATAATTTTGGGAATTTTTTTGGTTGGGACAAGTGAAGGCGCAAAAAGGGGTTTTTTTCAAATGTTTTTTCCCGTCATTGTAATATGCCTATTTTTAAAAGGTGAATTTAATAACTTCCCACTTATGAATTTCCTTCATTTTTTTTTTAAATTAAAGGGTTTAATCTGGAAAATAAAGAACCAGAAGCTCATGAATTGGGAAATTTTTTTGGGTGGGACAACAAGTGAAGGCGCAATGAGTGTTTTTTTAACTGTTTTTTCTCTTGTGTGTAATATGAATATTTTCAAGTACAAAAGTTCCACAAGTTTGATAGAAAATGAGACTGAGGTGGGATTTAAGCAATAAATATGACTGAGGAGGGGGATAATTGGCATAAATTGTATATACAAAAATCATTCAATCAGAATCAACCTCCAAAATAGTGGGTTTTTTCTGAGAGGGGGGAGGAAGATTGGACAAATACAACATTCTGTGTTTCTTAAATTTATCAGCCCACCCCAGGGCTTGTGGTTGGGCATGAATCTCCCAGTTCACAGTAATGGGGGGGACAGGATAAACTTTAGAAATGATGATGTCCAAAGGAACAAAATGAGCACAACTATTCAAGAAGCAGATGAAAATGGGGGATTATCATTTGGAGGACAGAAATAAGGGAAAAAAGAAAAAGATTGGGCTGTGGAATAAAAGAAAACTGGTCTTTTATACTTATTTGCAATTGGATCCCCCATGTCAGGCATGGACATCCACTTGCTTTTTGGAGCCTGGCCAACATCTTCATACCATTCAATTCTTTCCAAATAAGAGGATACTGAGGGAATTAAGGTGTTCATGGCTTCATAAAGGTCTTGATTTTGTTGAATTTCTTCAGCCAAGTCACCTCTGACATCAGCCCATTGATCTTGAGTCTGGTAAATGAAGTGGGATACTGTTCTGTAACCACAGTTTCCATCACCCTGGACATTGATGGCCTTGAAGGTGTATTTCAATATAAACTTGGGCAAGTCTTCTGAGCCAGTTATCTGATAAAATAAGTCCAAAAAATGAATAAATATCAAAATAAACAACATAAAATTACATTAAAAAGAATCAGAAACTCACAAACAGCTTGGAGAATTCATCACTTGTGTGATAGTTGCTTTGACAATGCTCACAGGTCAAGTCAATTGCATCATAGATATTCAAACTGGTGGCAGGCTTGTGTGATTTTCTTTGTGATGTTTTGCTTCCAATTGCCAATCTTCTTGACCTTCTAAGGGTTACTTCTGATTTATTTAATTCAGTTGCTGAGGGTAGTGAATCTGATGAACTGATGGATTTAGATAATGAGTCCTCAGAATCTTCAGAATCTTCAGATGAGTCCACTTCCATAATTGGAGAGGGGACATTTGACTGGGATCTTGATGTTGTTGTACTGGTCACTTTTGAGGGGGGTCTTCCTCTTCTCTTGGATTGACTTTCAATAATTTCAAATCTTGAAGGTTCTCTTTTGTTTTTATTCTTGGCTCCTTGGGGTCTTTCACGGATATTCTTGCATTCTAGAGGGTCTTCATAATATTGATCATCCTCTTGACTCTTGGGAATTTGATCAAATGGGACTTTTCCAGTCAAAACATCTTGAAAATGTTGGAGTATTGGAGTTATTTCTGCCATTGGTCTTTGGAACAGGTCTTCCCCAATGTCTTCAAATATTTTCTTGGCTTCATTCTTTCTTTCTTTTTCAACACTTTGATCATCACCTTGAAAACCAGTCTGAGAAGAATATGACAAATAAAATCAGTTAATAAGAAAAAAAATAATAAGAAGAAATTCAAAAACCCTCACAGGCAAATTCAAATGCCATTGAAGATGGAAGTCTGATAATTCAAGCCTTTGGCGCTTGGCAAATGCCTTTTGGGTCTTATGCTTGCAAGGAATGCCTTTATAATTGTTGTATTTGTTGGTGCATTTTTGATTTGAAGGAAATTTTGTTTTGAAATTTTCAAAGTCAATCTGAAGAGCATAATGAGACACCTTGCCATTGAGGGCACAGATGTGTGGAGGAAAATTCTTGACATGGGCAATCATTTCTTTGGAGATTCTGTTGATAATTTCAATAAATTGTTTTCTGAATGCCATGTGGAGTGCCCTGACTACCTCCAGGAGAGTACCAGTGGACTTTTGTAGCCAGAGTTTAACCATGGCATGGGCACCTTCAACTCTGGAGGTGGATCCCACACCCAGGTGGCAATGGTGGTTGGTCCAGTCTGGCACATAATACTCCTTTAGAGGAAGCCAGGTATTTTCCAAATACTGCAAGACCTCAGCATGTTTAACTTGCTTTTGAAGCTTCTTCCAGTTGTCTTTGAAAGACTTTTCAATGGGTGAATACATAAGCTGAGAAAAGAATCCCAAAGTCATTAATAAAGACAATAATAAGAAAAAAAGTGAAATAAAATGAAATAAAGTGAAGAAGTATATTACTTGATTCCAAAGGCCCATAAAATTTTCAAAATCAGTCCCATGACCAATTTTCTTCATGCAATGAGCAAATCCATCCTTGTTGATGTGCCAAATGCATAGCATGACTTTGGAGTCTGGGAAGAGCTTCTTAATAGAGTTTTTCAAGGCCAGATCCCTGTCAATAACAATAACTGGAGGGGGAACAAGATTGGTGTTGTTGAGGACCTTTTCAATGTATTGATTTAATGCCCAAGTATATGAAGTTTCATTTTCATTCTTCATCAAACAAAAAGCCCCAGAAAAGGTCTTATTTGTTGAGCTGAATCCAACAATATGAAAAAGGGGCATTTTGTACTTATTGGTTTTATAAGTACAATCCATAAGAATGACATGAGGAAAGCCATGAAGAAGTTTTATGGCCAGGGGGTGAGTAAAAAACAAGGAGGTAATGTGTCCCTCAGAATCCCTTGCAGAGGACCAAACAAAATTTTCTTCTTTGAGAGTGTCAATAAGAGCATCAATGGGCCTTCTGCCTTGCAGTTTGTCTTTCTTGATTTTCTTGACTTGGTTATAAATGTCTTGAAGGATTACAGGCCTGTCAGACTCCCTCTGGCTGCATAATTGGGCCTGAATTTGCCTTGGCATGAGCAGTGATTCAGACATTTGAGAAATTTGGGATATTTCTTGCTCATTGAATTTCCTGAAAGCAGGATGTGCCATGATATTTTCAGTGGCATCATGGCTATGTTCAGGATTTTTGACTTTAAGAGTCCAAGTGGTACTCTTGGCATATTTCCTGGCATAAATTCTAAAAGGACAGTTAAGCTTTCTTGAGGTGACTGTTTTGGAGGGGCTTTTGTTGGGATTTGGGGTGCCAGACCTGTCACAACATATTTCAATTTGGTTATGGGTCATATTGGACCTCAAGGTGGACACAGCATACCCCTGAGCCCTGGCAACATTATGCACATGTTGCCAAAGAAGCTCAAGGGTCTGAAATTCACTTTCAGTGGGGGGTTGAAGCATTTTTTTAATGAAAATTATGTATAAAAGTAAAAAAAGGGGGAATTGGGGGATTTGGAATGGGGTAAGAATCTTTCGAAATGTGAAAAAGAGGTGAAAAAAGGTGTGAAAAATGAACAGAAGTGGTTAATAGTGACAGAAAGTGGTTTAAATGTGGGATTAATTGATGAGGGATGGTAAAAAATTGAAAATTGAGAGGCTTGAAAGCTGGTTGTGGTGGTGGAAAATGCAGTCTTTGGGGGAAAAAAAGAAAAAAAAGTGTGAAAAGCTTTGCAAAATGGCTTTGATAATGCTGTTTTTCCAAAAAAACAATGGTTTGGGGTGGGGATAATGTGGATTATTGGGGTGTTTGGGCTTGTTTGTTTTTTTTGGGGGGGCTGGGCAAAAAAATCTGAAACAATTTGGAGTTAGAGAGGTTTTGTGGGGAAAAAACCTCTTTTGGGCATGTTTTGGCCCAATACAGGCCCAATGGTGTTTCATTTTTAATTAAAAATGGGCCCAGGGCACCCCTTACGTGTTTTTACCAAATTATGGCCAAAACACGTAAGTTTTTAGTAAAAGCACGTAAGCTCTTACGTGTTTTTACCAATTTGCTTACGTGTTTTTACCAATACCCTAAATTTATTTATATTATTAAAATAAAAATTAAAATATAAATATAAAATTATATTCAAAATAAAAAATTTAATTAAAATTTAAAATTAAAATTACATTAAATTTTGGAATTATAAAATTACATTTATACTTGAAAAAATTAAGTAAAAATGAATTTTTAACAAAATTGTAAAATAATTAATTAAATTGGGAAAAAAGTTAAATAAAAATTATTATAACTTTTTATCCAATAAATAAACATATAAAAATTATTTCACCATTGGATTCCTCATAAAAATTCAGGTGGGGTCACCTCTGAGTGAAATTCTTGTAACTCAACTCTAAATAAGCTTAAATTAAATTTTTAGTATTTTAAATACAGAATTTGAAAATCCTCAAAACCTTAAACTAATTCACACCACATGTGGTGTTAACCATCAATTTTTGTGTTAAAATTGAGGTGTTGTGTTTAGTTGAGAAGCTATGAGGAATTGAAGTATTTTCAATTGAATGCAATTGAAATGTCAAAATGTGCGCGTGTATTACATAATTGAACTTTGATTTACATATGAGGTGTCAATTATTACTGTATTGTACTGTACAATTTAATTGAATTACATATGTAAATTATAAGTATAATACATTATGAGGAATTAAAGGAAAAATAAATTGGAAAGATTAAATTTGGGGGGGAAAAGGAACTCCAGCTCTAAGGGGGCGCTAGACCCCCAAAATCCTTGCTGACAGGCGTGGGATGTCAAAATTCACGCAAAATTTCATCACTTTTGGCCTGGAATTGAGTTACAGGGTCTGTGACCTCAATTGATGATGAGGTTTTGATACCAACTGGAGTAGTTTTAGCTGTTGCCAAGAGGATAAAACTGCCCTTAAGATAAAACAATCATAGTAAAAACAGCTTTAACTGGTTTCTACGCCTCTGACACACATTCTGACGTGGTTTGAAGGCTCTAGGCCTGGTATTGCTATAATAAAGGCTGATTTAAGAGTCTAAAATGGCTAAAAATGGCTTAAACCAGCCCTTTTTGGTCTAAACCAGGGTTCAATGATGCCATAATTGGCTTTTCTGTTGTCAGACTGTTCTTCACGACTGACAAGAGTAAATTTTACTTTTGGAGTAAGAGAATTGATGGCTATAAAAGAATGTCTTCTTTGCCCCACTTTTCTCTTCATGTTAGAATCTTTTCCTTTTATAATTAGTTGAAACACTGTTAAACCAATCAATAAAATATTCCAACCACCATTTTTAAATCATTTTAATCCTTTTAACCACGTGAAAAAATCATTATAATAATTGTTTGTAAATTTTATAATCATTTTTTACCCCTGAACCACCCCAAAAGTGAATAAAAGCATCTTTCATCAGTGTAAACTTGGTCACTTTGTTTCCAAATTCACTCTGGTCACTTTTGGGCATTTTTCCTCTTTAATATTCTTTTTAAAGACTCTGCTCTTTAATTAATTGCTTGCAGTTCTTTGCTCAATTAATTCCAATTGAAATTGCTCTTGAAGAAATTTCTTTTGTAGCCTCAAATATCTCTTGTAGAGTATTTTTGGATAAATTTTTATAGTTGGTAAAACAATAAATCTTTATAATATTATTGTTTTATACTAATAAAGTTATAAAAAATAAATTTGGCGTGTTTTCTCTTAAAAATAATATTTCTTACTATTTTTAATTGATTTTTACCTTATACAAATTTTGAGGACAGGAAAAGTACTTGATTTTTAATCAAAGTTTCATATCCACATCTTACAGGTTGGAATCCCACCAGGCAGTTCAGACTCCTGGGGGTGAGGGCAAACAGGATAAGGGAGAATCAAGCCACTATTTAAGCTATACAAGAACAGGTGACCCAGACAGGGCATACACAGATTCCTTCAGGCTCACAAGGAGCAGGCCAAATCAGCTCTCCAGTGGCTTCATACCATTCAGAAACCAACAGATCAGTGGCCAAGAGTCACCATTCTTCATAATTTCAGGAAGCTTTCAGGAGAAGACAAGGATACAAGGGCAAAAACAAGACCACCTTCAGCCAAAGGAAGAGAGAGTCAGACCCAATGATCCAGAAGCTGTTGGATTTGGTGGAAGAAGTGCACAAGAGCCAGAAGTAGTTGTACATAACTCTAGAATTAGTAGTCCCATTAATAGAAATATTACCCCCACCCAGATTGAACATACTTTTGTCACACCTGAGATTAACCTAAACAGTAATGCACTGTGGTTACAAATTTCCCAATATGCTGAGAAAACTCAAAAGCAGTTTGCAGAACTTGAACCAAGCTATGGGAGGATGAAAAAATTGACAGCCTCCATGAAAAAAATTGTTAAAACCCTTCAAGAAGCACATGCTCAATTGAGCAAAGCCTCTGCAGAAACCAAAAAATTACTGAATATAGTCTTTGAAGAAGAAAACCACAGCGAATGGGACAGGGATTGTCTGTATCAAGACATAAACAAACTGTTTAATGTCTACCATAACATGAAGCCCCAACCACAAGGCCATGTTATGGATAATCCATAACACCAATATGAAATCAAACCAGATGCCATGTTGATGAATAAGGCAAGATCTCCATCACAATACCAAGATGAAGATGGCATGTCTTATTCAGAGAAGGAAGCCTTGAAACAGCTTCCTGAGGCCTCAAGCTGGCCCAAATTCTCTGGAACAAGAGAATATGATCATATGGAACTCATATATTATATTGATGGACTCTTCATTGATGTACCAAGCATACCAGACTACTGGATCACTTATAGACTTAATACAGTGTTCAAAGGACATTCTAGTATATGGTACACAGAAATGAAGGAAATCCATGGCAGAAGAAACTGGCCATGGTGGAAGAGTCAAATCATCCAAAATTACAGCAATGGTACTTGGATATGGCAAAAGACCATTTCATTTGAAAATTACAAGTATTCAGTGGACAAAGATCCATATGAATGGTGTCTTAGAAAGTCTAAAATACTTAAAGTCATTGATCCTCAAATAAACATTTGGATGAGGAATCACAAACTCCTGACACAAATCCCATGAGAACTAGATCATGCAGTAAAATATAGATGCAACCAAAATTTCACTCTAGATGACATTGCAAATACCTTACAAGATGTAAGGAAAAGAACTAATGTAGGGAAATACACCCCATATAAAAGCAGTGGTTTCAAAGATAAACAGCCTGTCAGGGTGGAGTTTAAAGACAAACCCAGGGAAGCGGTGGCAGAAGTGACCAAGAAGAAAAATTCTTGTCACAACTGTGGTTTATCAGACCACTATTCCAACAACTGTCCAAAGGCAAAGAAAAAATTCTATGCCATTGAGAAAGTCCCAGAGGAGGAATCCCCAGCAGAGGATTCTGAATCAGACTCTATGGGTGATGCCATAAGAGAACAATCAGATGAAGAGCAAGACCCAAGAGAAGAATTTCTAGTGGAATACCAAGAGGAAACCCCACTAGAAATCCAATAAATACAGTTGTAAGCAGGCATGCCACAAGACACTGCCAATGAAAACTTGTGCAAACATCCACAGGATGCACAAAAATTCCTGGTCACACCAACCAAAAGAATTTCATACATACATGGAACAGCCACAAAAATGACTGTTTGAATTGACAATGCTCAACACCCATTGATCATTGACAGTGGGGCACACTGCTCCATAGTGGCCAGAAATGATATGTAAAACCACTTCATAAATTGGGAAAAACATCTCTTGCCAACCAAGGCAAAGAGCTTCAAAAGTGCTTCAGGGAAGATGACTTCCATTGGGACAATTATCAAAGAGATAATTATACCCCATAGGAGGGGTAATATCAGACTCAACCCAGAGTTTGTAGTGCTTGATGTTGCCCACATCCAAGGGTTCTTACTGGGGACAGATTACAAGAGGATGTATGGTATTGATATTTAAAATAGTAAAAACAGGAACATTACCATTGGTACCAACAAGGAAAAGAAATTTTCACTTGATATATACCAAATATCTGCCCAGGATCCATTGGAAGAACTACTGAATGAATTCAGAGAGGGGAAGTTTAGCACTATGCTCACCAGTAAACAGAAACTAAGCTTACTGAAGATTCTGAGAAAGAACAGGCCAGCATTTGCCATTGGTGAAGAACCCCTAGGCAAAATTAGAGGCCATGAATTGGAGCTATATATGGATGTGGAAAGGCCTTATCCACCCATGCTCAGAAGACCTCCATACCCAGAAAGTCTGGAAACTAGGAAAGAAATTGAAAAACATATCAATGAACTCCTGTACATGTATGTTATCAGAAAGATTGGACACAATGAAATAGTGGAAATTACAACACCTGGAATGATGGTAAGTCTAGGCTGTGTAGAGATTTCAGAGCTCTGAATAGCTACACCAAATCTGAGAGGTACCCTATACCCAGGATACCTCATGCATTAGACAAACTGGCAAAAGCCAAATACATAATCAAAATGGATTATACAAAAGGCTTCCACCAGAATGGAGTTAAACCAAACTCCATGAAATTACTCAGAATCATATGTCATATGGGCATATATGAGTACACCAGGATGCCATTTGGCATCAAGAATGAACCAGCCCACTTCCAGAGGATGATGGACACCATATTTCAAGAAGAAATATTGGAAGGCTGGATGGTAGTATATATTGATGACATCATAATATACTCAGAGACATGGGAAGACCATGTGCAGTACATAGACAGAGTACTAAGTAAATGCACACCCATCAATCTGAAAATTTCACTCAAAAAGTGCAATTTTGGCCAACAAGAGCTACTATCTTTAGGATATAAAGTCTCAGGTCTTAGTCTGGCATTTGACCAGAACAAAGTAGCAGCAGTACTGTAAAAATCAGTACCAAAAAGCATAAAAGAGATGCAATCCTTCCTTGGGCTTGCTAGCTACTATAGAAACCACATAAAACATTTTGCCCACATAACTAGTAGTTTATACAAGTTATGTTCAAAAGATTTAGTGTTTGAAATTACCAAGGAAAGAAGGGATGAATATGAGAGGATCAAATAAGAATTCACAAATGCACCTGTGCTCATCTTACCTGACTTTGAGCTACCATTCAAGTTATATATAGATGCAGCATGTAGCCAAGGCTTAGGAGCAGCCCTTTACCAGAGACAAATCATAGATGGTGAACCAAGAGAGGGAGTAATATGTTACAGCTCTAGGAAGCTGAAGGATTCATAATCCAGGTATGGGGCCACCCATACTGAATGTCTATGCTAATTCTGGGCTCTAGAGAAACTTCATTATTATTTGGAGGGTGCAGTATTTGAAGTCTACACAGACTTCAAAGCCTTGAAGTCTTTACTAAACATGAAGACTACCAATAGACACATGCTGAGGTGGGAAATAGCCATCCAGTAGTATAGAGGGAATATGACCATCATATACAAAGAGGTTAAAAGTCATACCAATGCAGATGGCCACTGGATAATGTCAAAAGCAACCCATCTTATGACACTGAAGTAGCAGCTAAAATTCCTATCTATTTCATGGAAATAGACAGGAAGAAAAACTTCAGAGTTTCTGAGTGGGCACCAGAAAGCGGTACCTCAGACAGTGGAAACACTGACTTAGAAGGAACAGAAACTCCCATATTGGGAATAAGCTCCTCAGAGCTGAATAATGAACTCTTCAATGGAGTGATGAAGACATATGTCAAACACAAACAATGTTGCATATTGTTTCAATTCCTTCAAAAAAAGTACAGGAGCCCAGAACTGGAATCCCAGTTAGAGGAACCCTGGTTGAGGGACTATAAGGACAATAAATCTTTCCTTATAGATGGCCTGCTCTACCATAGGGATACACACACTAGTGCACTCACAATAATAGACAGAGACCATATATCTTTGATCCTGCAAGAATGCCATCAGTGCCCCTTTATGCGACACATGAGTGAAGACAGGACCAAAGAGAGGGTAGCAAGCACAGATTGGTGGCCCAAATGGGAACAAGATTTGAGGGAATACATCACCACTTGTGAAAGATGCCAAAAGGTAAATAGAAAACATGGGAAGAAGTATGGGTTCCTTAAACACATAGAGAAACCCAAACAACCATGGGAAACCATCAACATGGACTAGGTCACAGGACTTGTCCCAGGTGGCAAAGAAAACTTCAATGCCTGCTTAATCATAGTTTATAGGTTCAGAAAGAGTATGAGGTGCATACTATGTCACAAGGAGAACACAGCCATGGATACTTCCCTGTTATTCTGGAACAAAATCATATCTACCTGTGGAGTCCCTAAATGCATCATCAGTGATAGGGACCCAAAGTTTATATCTGAGTTTTGCACCAACCTCTATGACATTCTGGGTACTAAACTTGCTTTTTCTGCAGCTTACCATCCACAAACAGATGGATTAGCTGAAAGGATGATCCAAACAATGGAGGACATCCTTAGAATATTCTGTGCCTATGGCATGGAATATAAGGACCATGACTGGGTTACCCTTCTACCAGCAGTCCAGCTGGCTTATAACACAAGTCAGCACTCTACCACAGGAAAACCACCTGCACTGGTAGAGAAAGGGCGGAATCCCCTATTGCCTGTGGATTACTTGAAGAGAAATCTTCTGACCATCCACCCCACAGCCAAGAATTTCCATGAAATGTGGAAGAGGGCTTGTGACACATCTTCCAAATGCATAGCTGAGGCAAAATAATATAATTAGCAGAGGTGGGACAAATCACACATGGAACCTGACTTTAAAGAAGGGGACCAAGTGGTAGTGTCTACACTAAAATTTAATAATCTCAAAGGACCTAATAAAATGAGAGACTCATTTTTAGGGCCCTTCTCTATCAATAAATTGATAGGGAAATGCAGTGGAAGACAAACTCGAAGAGGAATTTTCCATGAAACACCCTGTCTTTCCAGTGAGTTTAGTCAAGCCATACTTCCAGACAGAGGAGGCTAAATTCCCCTCCAGGAAGAAGAACCCCACACCACCAGAAATAGTGGAAGTGGAGGATTCTCCTGGACCAGTGAAGAAAATCATAAAGGCCAGGAAGATCAGACTTAATGGTAAAGATGAGAGACAGTACTTAGTCTGATTCAAGGACCCAACAGCTGATAAAGCCAAGTGGTTGGCAGAAGATGCCATACCAGATGGTAAACTTCATTTAAGGAGATTAAGAGCCTCTAGGAGGACTGAAAAGTCTCATCAATGATGATCCTTTTTTAGAGGGAGGGTATTTCAGCCTGTGATTCAAAACCAGAGCACAAGCATGACAGCCAAATACCATAAATCCATGGTATAGCCAAGATACCACCAAAACATGGATCTGAGCCAAAACAGCTCAAAAGATATCAAATGGAAGAGGAAACTCACCCCTTCCCAAATATACAAGTCCCATCATCATAGGATAAAGAATAACAAAGTTATTCCTGCTCAAAGTTGTTGCTGAGCATAAACCTTAATTTTCACCTCTCATCTGAAATACAGAGTAAGAGACTTAACGCCATAAGATTGTTATTCAAATTGAAGCTCTCAGTCAGGGCTATTTAATGGTATCAGCCAAACTGAGCTAGCACCTGTATTACAGAAGTTATTGCCAAATTCAGGCCAAATAATGGTGAATAAAACATTCACCTCTCATCTAACTTCTACAGTTTTAGTGTGAGTTACCTAAAGTGGGGTCTTTTTGGAAATAGCACAATCAGGGCTATCTGATGATTCCATTCATTTACCCATATCTCATCTAGAAGAAAAGCTATAAGGCAAACAAGCCCAATACAGCTTTTTGCCTAAAACACATATATGTACAAACGTCTTGTACATGGCATAGCTTTGCCATGTTTAATGATAACCATATCAAATGAGGTACCATTGTGTAGAAAACATACAGGTGTACACACGTAACCAATTTTGAGGTTTACATCTCAAAAACTCACAAAGGTATGGATGTTTTAAGGTCAGAATCCCACAGTTTGGCCAATATGGCCTTACCATGGGATAATATCCCATAACTATGATTATGAGGTGTCAAACTAAAAAAAAGCTTGTTTTTACTTCAATACCTCATAGTTCATTCAATACTGGGGTCCCATACAGGTTCTGTACAGAATTATATGTGTCATACATGTCAGAATCAGGCTGTGTGGTCCCCGGATGAAAATATTCACCCTGTATTGGTGAAAACCTACCAGATGTGGTTTCAAAACCACATCTGAGCCCAATACAGGCTATACAGGCCTTTTTCAAACCACAAGCCTCTCCTTGAGAGTGAAAAATCTTCACTTCCTCTACATGAAAAGGTCTAGCAGCTTTTTCACCCCATTTCAGGATAAAAGGAGGCCTTTTCACTTCCAGAAAAGGAATCCCCATCCTGCTCTTGAATTCCTACGTAGTACAGCTGTAAGAAATGGTTATACTCTAAACTTAAGTATTGTAGCTCTTATTATAGTACCCAACTGGTAAGACTGCACCCAGGGCTTTCATCAGCGCTCACCACCACTATTATACAATAGTAAAGCCCTTTTATCATCATTACAACCCTTATTATTATAAATCAAACTCTTTCAAAACTATTTTCACCATATCAAAGTCATAGTTAAAGCTTGTAGAAACTATTATACACCTTTATCATAGACTCAGCCTGACAGATTCAGTGACTGGTTCTAGGCAGAGGGATGTGGCCAGGTGGACTAATGTTGGAGGGCCCATCCCAGTTGGTGGTAGGCCAATATACTCCAGCTCAGAAGTCCCAATTTCCAGGATCAATGCTGAAGGCATGGTGAAATGAATAAGACAAATTGCTGGTTCCCCACCTGATCCAGATTCTGAGGGCAGTGATGAATTGGATGGTGAAGAAGCTGAGGTGGTTCCTAATTTTTCTGGTCATACATCCAATACTTCTCCTTCCAAGAGATTCCAAAGTCACATCATCCCCAGTACCCCCGGAAATTTCCAACCCACTCTTGCTACCATTCCTCCTTCATCACCAGCTTTTCCCACACCAGGCCTGCCTTGAATCCAGCAGTAAGACCATCCCCCATCCAACAGCCCAGAAACTCACCCATAGTCCCCTCCCAACAACTCCAACCTGTGGCCAGTACCAGTAGAAGAAGAGAAGAGCTTTCTCCTTTGCTGTTTCCTTCCCCTCAAGTGTTTTAGCACAGGGATTGCTGGCCTATCCGAGTTACCAGAGAAGATCCAAATACGGCAAGTGAAAATCAGGATGCTGTAGCCAGGTTCTTCAGGGGAGGTGATTATGTATGCTAATGATAGGACAATTCCAGGGACTGCTTCTGAGGAGATGGATGCAAAATTTTCTTGGTATGAAGATGAGTTGATTAATGATTTCCAGAAACCTTTTGATCATTTGGGTAGATATAACTAGTTTCCTTGTCCTTGTTTGTGTTTGGTTTGACTTCTATCCCTACTCTTATAACTACTAGAAAATAGAAAATAAATGGAATCTCCCAATACATGATATGGGAGGGGATGCTTCTGATTTAAGGAATGAAAAATACAAAATAAATATACAAGTAAAGAAAAGAAAGAAAAAGAGAGAAAAAGAGAGTAGAGAAAAGGAAAATAGAGAAATTCCTGAGGTTTGTCCTTCTTGTGGTGAGTTGCTTGATTTTTTCCAGAATTGCCTGAAAGATAAAAAGCAAGCGTTTTATGCTCACAGAGTGGCCAAGGTGATGTTTTACAAGAAGTAGAACCCTTAGGGATGCATACCAAGAGATGGAACTTCCTTTCATAACTCCCACTACCCACCAAGCACCATAAACCAGATAGCTTTGTCATAATTGACTTTAAAGTAGTGAATGTCTTGTATCATAATGATTGACATAATTTGATAAATAATAAAAGAGATAAAGAAATAAGGAAGAGATTTGGCAATATCTTGATGAAAGGTACAAATCTGAGGGTATTGATGTTGCAGGATTCCTGAATCTGTCCAAAGGATTTACAAGTGCTCACAAAGTGGCCAAGGTGATGCTTACAACAACGTTTGGGTATAATACCCCCTTAAAGGTGCATGCCAGGAGAGGAACTTACTTTCATAACCTCTTCTCCCCACCAAGCACCATAAAATCAAACTCTTGAGGTATTTGGACCAGGCTTGTCTGGATACAATGAGTTAAAATCCTTGACAATGTCTGGTGAGTTGGTAATGTTGGAATCTGGTTCCCAAATTGTTCTTTCTGGGTCTTCACTGAATCCTTTCCACTATACAAGATACCATAACTTACCGCTTTTGAGTTTGGAGTCCAGAACCTGAGCCACTTCCCATTCTTCTTGCTCCTCCACTAGAGCTTGTGGTGGTGGTAATTGATTCAGATTTGGGATGCTTGACTGCTTGACTGGTTCTAGTAATGACACATGGAATACAGGGTGAACTGACTTCCATTGTTGAGGCAACTTGAGGTGGTATGCATGGCTTCCAATCTTCTTAAGAGCTTCAAAAGGCCCTAGCCATCTTTCTGAAAGTTTGTTAGTGGGTCTCGTAGTCTTGATGTTCTTAGAAGCTAGAAATACCTTATCCCCAGGTTGGAAATCAGGTGGAATTAACCTATTTCTATCTGCATACTTCTTGAATCTCCTTATTGCTGACTCTAATTCTTATTTGACTAATTGCTGTACTGATTGGAGTTTCGTTGATAGCTTTCCAGCAGGTGAGTCTTGAGAAATATGTATTGAGTAAGAACTGGTATTTCTTTGATAAATTGTGAAAAAAGGTGATTGCTTTGTTGATGAATTTTCTGCATTATTGTAGGCAAATTCAGCCAGAGGGAGCCAGGTGTGCCAGTCATTTTGATGGTAACTGACATTCATCCAAATATACTGTTCTATAATATGATTTACCCTCTCTGTCTGTCCATCTGTTTTAGGATGAAACGCAGTTGAAAGATCTCTTGATATCTTGAGCTTCTGACATAAATTGGTCCAGAATGATGACAAAAATAAAGATCCTCTTCCACTGAAGATACTTACTGGAAGTCCATGTTTGGAAAAGACATTTCTGATAAATATTTGAGCTAATTCCAGGGCAGTGATTGTTCCATAAGCTGGAATGAAGATTGCCATTTTTGAGAATGTATCCACAACTACTAGAACTGAATCAAAGTTATTGGACAATGGAAATTGTGTGATGAAGTCCATTGATAAATAATTCAAAGGACCAGATGGAATTTGAAGAGGCTTTAGTAATCCAAACATCTTATGGTGAGTGTTCTTGTTTCTTGAACATTGCTGACATGAGGACACATAGTCCTTAATAAATTGATTCATGCCAACCCAATAAAAATCCCACTTAATGAGCTTGAGGTTCTTCTCCTGGCCAGGATGGCCAGCCATTTGTGGGTCATGATTTGTTTGAAGAATATTGAGTTGGATTTCTTTATTTCTTGGGATTACCACTCTGTCTTTTAATAATAATAACTTTGCTTGAGGTTCAAGAGAATAATCTGTAACTGATTCACCTCTTGCTAGTTTTTTGAGCATTTCTTTTTAGTCTTTGTCTTGCCATACTTCTTTTTGAATCTTGTCAACTAGATCTGAGAATATTTCCACTTTGATTGAGAAAATTCTTGACTCTTGAATTCCATTTTTCTTGATTACTTGATGAAAATTCTGAGGATTCTTGCTGATGAAGTCCACCACCCTCTCTGGTTACACATCTTCCCAAAGTGAAAAGGAATCTGGTAAAGTGGCCAGTCTTCCTGGGTGGTAATTGATAGTGAAATGAAACTCAGTGAGAAATTCAGCCCAATGGGCCTGACAACGAGTAAGAACTTTGGAAGACATGAAATACTGAAGAGAAGAGTGGTCTGTAAAGACCTCAAAAGGATTGGAAAGAGAAAGAAGAAAAGCTCTCTAGCGCTTGAGAGCCCAAACTATTCCAAGGAGTTCCTTTTCATTAATTTCATAGTTCAGCTCAGCTGGGAGAAGCTTGCAAATATTAAATGCAATGGGATTCTTTCCTTAGTCATTCACCTGACTCAGTGCAGTGCCCAAGGCATAATCAGAAGCATAAGTCTCTACAATAGTTTGTAGAGAAGGTTTGAAATGGGAAAGGATAGGAGCAGTGGTGAATGCTTCTTTGAGTATTTGAAACTAACTAAGAGATTCCTCATTGAAGATAAAAGGAGAGTCTTTTTTGAGGAGGGAAGTGAGAGCAGGGATTTTTTTGGAGTAATTTTTAATGAAACAGCAATAGAAATTGGCAGAGCCAAGGAATTATTGAAGAGCTTTGATTTTGTTGGGCTGAAGCCAATTGAGGATTTGCTGAACCTTTGAATAATCCATCCTAAGGCCATCACTTGAAACAACATCGCCCAAGTATCCCACACTTGAGGCATGAAATACACACTTGGAGGCTTTGGAAAACAAATTATTGTCCCTCAGTCTTTGGAGGACATAGGCCACATGTTTGATGTATTCCTCTTCAGAGCTAGAAAAGACCCTAATATCATCTAAATAAACTACAACAAAGATATCCAAGAAATCCACAAATATATCACTCACAAGATTCTGGAAAGAAGCTGGAGCATTGGTAAGGCCAAATGGCATAACCAAATACTCATAACTACCATATTTGGTTCTGAAGGCAGTTAAGTGCTCATCCCCCTCTTTGATTCTCAGGAGATTATATGCACCATGCAGAACTATCTTTGAGAAAATAGTGGAACTGTTGAATATGGTAAGGATCTGGTTCATAGGAGGAACAGGATACCTTTTCCTCCTAGTGACAGCATTTAGTTTGCGGTAGTCAACACACAAACAAAGACCTCCATCCTTTTTCTTAACAAATAGGAAAGGTGCTCCTGTTGAAGAGGGACTTGGCCTTATGAAACCTTTCTCTATATTCTCTGAGATGTAGGCCAACATTGTTTCTGACTCTTGATTTTATAATGAGTAGATAGCACCACCTGGAGGTAGAAGACCCTCCAGTTTGATATGATGATCACAGGTGCGGTGTGGAGGACATTTCTCTGCTTTCACCTTGGAAAATACATCCAAATATTGGTGATAAGCAGGAGGGACTACCTTCAACACAGTTTCAATTTCTTCTGGCTCTTCCTCCTCATCCCACTGCTCCCCCATGGAGGCATGAAAAGATAAGGGAGGAAGGTCCATGTCCCCTTGAAAGGGATGAAGTGAAGATATAGAAACATCTTCTCCAACATCTTTTATCTCTTTGAAGACCTCATCTCTTGATTTAAGTAATGACTGAGATGGCATTATGGAAGGAATATGGACAGAAGAAGGAAGGGAAGTTCACCAACCAGAGCAACACTGTTGTCAGCAGTGGCCAAGGCATTACTAGCAGAAGATTTAATATCACTAGAATCCTTATGACTAGAATCATAGGTGATCAATCAATTTTTCCAATCAATAATGGGATTAAAATGGTAGAGGAGATCATAGCCCAATATCAGGTCTTCTCCCTTTGGTGAATCTATGATAAAAAAGTCCCATTCAAAGCTTGGGAAGGAAGACAATTCAACTGCCCACTTGGTATAATGGGTTATGAACAAGGCAGGGGATTCATTTGAATCCAGAATGAAAAGAGGAATATTTTCAGGGAGCTCTTACATAGTCAATGAGTACTTGAGAATAAAATTCTTTGCAATAAAGGAGCTTATAGCACCAGAATCAATGAGAATACTATAAAAAATATCAGAGAGAGAAGAGAAAACAACAAATTTTAAAGATTTCTTGACACTAGTATTCAGAGTTCACAATTGTGCTCTTGAAGGAAATAAGTGAGAACCATTGAACACATCATGATCCCCACTCAGGCTTTTCCCTGCTTTCTAGGGAAGCCTCTTGATGACCCAGGCTTGTTCTGAGGTCTCTTGAAGCATTTTTTAATTGGCTGCTTTCCACCACAATAAGTATACAACCTTCATTCAATTGTCCTCTCCTTTTCATAACCAATTGATTTATTGTATTTATTAAGCAGAGAAGAATGGGGTTTGTCCCTTGAAATTTGAGATTGCTTCTCCTTTTTATTCTTCTTATGGTGAGGCCTTTTTGAACATGAGTCTTGAGGAGGCCTTGAAGAATTGGATCCAGTAACAGGAGGCTTCTTTTCTTGATGACTACCCTTCTCCTTCTGTCTCTCATGGTATCTGGTATCTAATTCCAGAGTAATGTCCATGAGTTCCTGAAGAGTATAAAAGTTACCATGGTAGGAAGCTAACTGTTCCCGAAGTCTTGATGCCAATCCTCCTCTATAAACATGAATTTAAGCTCTTTCTCCCCAATCTCAAATTATTGACATTAAGCTTCTGAAATAAGCAATGTACAAGGATACATGACCACTTTCCTTCATACTCAAATTGTCCAACTCTTGTTCAGCTTTCCTGAATTGGGATCACCAAACAGAGTGAATAATTTAATTTCAAATAACTGTCAATTATTGAGGAGATAGGAAGGATCTTCATTGGACATACTGGAGAGGTAGGGTTCAATCCATTTGCCAGCCCTACCAGTGAGAAAAGGAGTTGAGTACAGAACTCCCTTCCTGTCAGAAAGGAAATTTGCTGGATAATTATTGAAAATCAATTCACAGGATTGTATAAATCCTCTCAATTTATGAGCTTGAGTACCATCAAAAGAATCAGGTGCCTTCATTTATGGAGTCTTGAATTCCGGGGCTTTGGAATTGTCCCTGGGAGTAACTGCTTGAGTGAGTTTCCCGATGAATTGAGTCATCTGCTTCATCATCTTGAGGAAATTTGGTTCAGCTTGAGAGACAAGAGGTTGATTAGAATGGGCTAGATTTGCAGCTTCAGAAGCCTCAGGGGCACCTTCCAAGGCAGTTGCCACTTCAGTTTCTTCATACTCCTCCTCTTCCACAGACTCCTCCCCCTCTTCATCTTCAGCATCCCCTAATCTTGCTCTTGCACTGTCAGACATGCCAGGGTAGCCACCCAATAGGCCAGAGAAAGACCTTAATCTTCTTGATTTCATTCTCCCTCTTCTGGAGCATGCTGCTCCTTCCATTGGTGGTCCTCTGTCCAAATATGCACTCAGTTGATGAACTGATGGGGTGTGGTCAAGAGGAACCCTTGCTGTAGGGGTGAGAACAGCTGTATTTCTTTAAGATCTAGTATTCTTGGCTGGAGGGCTATGCTGAACTGGCATTGTTGAAAAATTAAGAATAAAAACTTGATGATACTTGACAAAAGGAATCAAAGCCTGGCCAAATCAATAATCAATAAAATCTTGATGATCTTGAGGAATAAATCAACAGTATTGAGGTTAAATCAAATTAAATCAGTCAATTCCAATCAAATATAAATAATCTTTAAGAATTTAATAATGAATCAATGTCTTCAATTTCAATTCAAGGTCTTGAAAAATCAATCAGTCAGATCAATATCTTCAGGAATCAAAATCGATCAATAATCAAAATCAATTCTTGAGGATAAATCAGTTATATTTAGGAATTCAAAAGTCAATCAGTGAGATCCAAATAAAATCCTGAATCTCTGAATCAATAACCCAAATGAATCCTAATCAATCAATCAATCAATTAACCAATCAATAAATCCTGATAAGGCCTGAATAAACAAATAAAGGAGAAATTTGGTTTGATATAAAAATTGAAGTGAAATTAGATGGTCAGCAATGATTAAGAATTGAGAAGAATCAATTTTCATATGAATATAATGAGTGAGATGAAAATTGATGAGAGAAAATCATAATCATGAGAAGTCATAAAATCATAAAATAGTCATAATTTGATGAATGAGAGAAATTAATATAAATGAATGAAAAGAAAGAAGAAATTATGAGTTAATTAATTTAATTTCACAGGGGCTCTTCTAAGTGAAGAGGGCCTGGCACTCAGTTTACTGGGACTTACTTATGGAGGGCTCAGGATATGGTAAGAAAGAATACACTTAAGAGTGCTATGAGATGAGTTACTAAATAAAAGAATATAAGAAAAAGAAGCAACAAAGAATAAGAGTAGGAATAAAAGAGCCAACCACAAACAAGTCCAATTCCACTGTTTCAACCTGTAAGAATGGAAAGAGAAGGGTTAATAGGGATATGGCCACCCAGCTCATGCTGTACAGGCAAAGAAGGAAAAGGTGAATACTGACTTAAAATGAAATAATTATAATACCCAAAATAAGGATAAGAATGATTATAAAATAATAAATATACTAAATTAATTAACTGGGGAAAAATCCCCAGGGGGGAGAAAGAGGGGCTGGTATATGTGAGAATCACCAGCCCTGATGCAGACAGAGAATTTTCATAAGATTTGATGAGTGAATTGAGACTGTCCAATACAGGTCCTGTACGTCTGTACAGGATCTGTACAAGAGTATTGGTGGTATTGAGTGATCATACAGTTTGGGGATGATGTATCCAAACTGTGTTGGGTAATTACAGCCTGTAACAAGGTTGACAGGCTGTATGCATGTTTCATAAAAAGAAACTGAATGCTGATACACACAGTGGATTTGCTGGTTTAAGGTGTTTGAGTGGGTGTAATTATGAACACCCTTACCCCTTATTAGTGGTTGTTACAGCCATATCACACCATCAATAATGGCGCTGACAGGTATGCACATAATTAATAATTTTATCATCCAAACTACTTTGCAATTTTTAAAAATATGATATGACTCACCCTTTGATGTATATTTGCAAGTCTTTGATTCTCCTTTGTTTTTACCAAATATTCCACACCCTTTTGAATTGACTTCCATTCTCTTTATAAAGAAATGAAATATTGCTCTATTAAAGCCACAACTACCCCATAGGTATTATGATTGTTTGTCTAACAGTAATTATTATACTTGGTGCTGAAAAGTGCGAATTGGAAGGTATGGGAAAAAAACAATGCACATCAACTCATTGAGCAAATGTTGCCACAAGCTCCTCCAGTCCCAAGTGAATTGTCTTAGTCCTATCTTGTGGAGCTCATTCTTGCAGTAGCTTTGGAAACCCTGAGACTGAACCTGTGTTTATGGCTCATTGGAAATTTCTTTGGGGATATATCCTAGATGACAAGCAACCTCAATTGAAATTTCATGCTCTTCTGTGCTTGGTGGTGCTGGTAGTGAGGAAAAATCCTTATCATTCACTTTGAGTAGGAGCAGGCAATGGGTGTGTACAGCTGATCTCATACTATGGAGTGTCTCAGGAATTTCTGCTTTAAGACATCTTTTTTGCTCCTTCTGTATTCCATGTTTCACCACATTGTGAGCTTTGAAAGCCTGATTCCTTTGCTGTCTCATCTTGGATTGATCAAGCATACTCTGGGTGTGGGGCATTTGAGGGTAGGTGAACTAACTATCTTCCCAAGTTCTTTCCTCATGTTTCATAAACTCATCCCCCCTTGGGTCACCTTTTGTTTTTCTTTGAGGGGGAGGCAGTTTCTGATCCTCATCTTCCATAATTTTTTCTCTCAATGAACTGGCATGATCCATTCTTGGGTTGGAGGCATATGAATGATGACATCCAGTGACTCTTCCTTGATGGACCAGAGGTCAAGACTCATAAAGCTCATCACCTTCCATGAAAATCATAATTTAACAAATCAAGAAATTCATGAAAATCAAAAATACTTTCAATCTTCAATTGGCTCCTGAAGTCAAACTGTCTTGCCTCTAGGTTCCACATCTAACCAACAAAACAAACATATCACATTGTGAAAAATCATCATATTCAATAACAAAAGGGGCTTTCTCTTATGAAGTTTCAATCCAGGATTCCCCTTGGAAAGACCACTCTGAGTAACATTTTCCAATGGTATATTTTGTTTCCCACCATCAACCCATTTTGCATAGCCCACATGAACCTGAGATCCTCATGAAATATTGAGGGATGGCTGTTTTCTTTGCACAAAGGATTCCTGGGACTTCACAGCAATTTGGGAGAAACTCATGTGAAAAACTTTCTTTTAGATTAGCCTTTGATTAAATTTCCTGTTTGCTTCCTGGTCCTCTAGACACATGCATTTGCGTCTTAGTGGAATTTGGGAGAATTTGAGTGACACAAATATTTGGTATTTTTCAAGCAGTTGAATTTCCAGCCATTTCATTTTCCACATCAATGTTGAGACCTAATATATACATTGAGGATGCAATAGGGGCTGTTAGGGGAATGGTGGGACTCATTGGCAACTGTGTTTGAACATATTCTATGCTATATTCACTATCCTGATCATGAACTGATCCTTAACTGGATTTACATGATTTAAAAGATGACATAAGTGTTAAAGCAGTACAATAATAATTTGAAATTAATCAAACAACTCAGGATGAGGATAGCATAGAGTGATTGGAGAAGGAAGTTTTTCAAATGTATATTAGAGAAATCCAATTAATAGTGTGAACCAAGTCTGAGGGAAGCTTAATAGAACTATTTCCAGGAGAATTCACATTACCTGATCTTGAGCTTCTCCTCTTTTGTCAGAAAAAAAATTCACTGACCACCAGAATATAATTTTATATTTCTTTTATATCAAAGGAGACCCATTGTAAATTGGTCATCAGACTCCATAAAAATTTCCAAACTTGTTTTATTCCCCTCCCTATTGTCAAATTCCAATTATTATCCAAATTGCCATTGGATGCATCAAAATTCACAGGAATTTGATATATATATAATTTTATATTAATGAAGAATTTACCCACAAAATATTCCTCACCTTTTAAAGAAAGGCAAGACATTCCAAATCAAATTCTCACCAATTAAAAGATCCCTGAACTCAACCCACATACCAATAGCCTAACTTCACTCCAAACCATTATGTAATAGAGCTATATGCTTATGTCTGGAATTGGGTTCAAACCATGTACAATGGTGGGCCAGAATACATGTTACTCCCCTGAATTCACTGGTGAAACATCACTAATGGAACCTAGATCACTTACCAAATCCAATTTATCTCCATGTGTAAGTAAAATGGAATATTTACAAGCATTCAGCACAAAGGCATTTCACCCAAGTAGACTCCTAACCAGTTCCCCCATCCATGTGTGACATGTTACACTGTATACCCTGAATCTCAGACACCCTTCCAAATTGGACAAAATACACCACTGGCTCAATCCATCTTGCCTTCATAAATAATCACTCCAGTTTTTTCCCAATTGATTACTCTTCTAAAAGATTACAAATCAACCATAGATACTTATAGAAAATCCAACCATATTCATGATTCCCACAACAATGTCCACCCCCTGCTATTCCTCAATTCATATATGAACTCTTCAACAGCTCTCATCTCAAACACACTCTTCCCCTGATAATTATAGGCAGGGACCTTCCTTCACACCTTTTCAATATAAACAGCACATTAAAATTCTCAAATCAGCAATTGAACCCAAATCTATTCCAAACATCCCTACTTCAGCAGAAGAATCTGAGTGCTTTCAAATTTTATTGGATCAAATTTCCTGAATTATTACTATTTATTAACCCAAAGCACATTCTCCACTCCACTGGGGCCCAATCAAACTTTACATAAACCATACAGATGGATTCAAAACCTTCTCCCACAAGAATTTGGAATGATAATATCTTCCATTCTACCTTTAAGGTATAATTCACCCTGCAGGAATTAACACATTCTCAACCTTTCTCTGAGCCTACTTATCAAGTCAAGTATCTCAGCCTCAGGCAGTCACTCCACTCCTGAATTCCATATACCTCAAGATCTCAGGACCATATTGAAACATCTCCAATTGGAGTCACTGATTTAAAATCATATATGTTTTCCTCAATGTTTCTTTCCTAATGGCCTTACAGAATCATTAAGAACTGACCAATCCCACTGTTAATTCCATAATGAACCAAATTATTGTGATCCCCCTTCCACAAAATCATTAGGAAAATTCAACAATTTATGTGAAGCCTGCACCCAAAAAACAACCAACATCAATCCAAACTTTATACCAAAAAAAAATTTATTTATCAACCATTCAAAAATTGTCTTTCCAGATCCCTCTTGCATGGTGGCATGATGGAAATCATGCATCAAAATCAACAATCCCAAAAACATCAAGATTCCCTCAAACATGGCATATGGGATGGATTGGTCTGAACACACTTTTCTGGAACCAGAAATATCAATTACCCCCCTTCATTTCCATTTTTGGTGAATTGGCCTCCTCAATTTTTTTTATTGGTTTAATTCACATGGAAAATCAAGCTGCTTGGCCAGCATTGGACCTATCATGATGATTTGTCTTAATCTCCCCCAAAATGAAGGATTGGCACCGTAGAATTTCTATATTTCAGGAATCATCCCTGGACCAAAGCAGCCATCTTCCCTTAAATTTAATTACCTTTTACTTCCATTCATAAATTAGCTCAAAAAAATTTGCAAGGTTACCATTTTCACCCACTTAATCAGGTCCTTCAGGATCCCTTATCTGTGTTGCCATCCTCATGGCCATTGCAGATGTGGTTGCCATGTGCAAGCTTACTAGATTTCTTTCTCCTCCAGGAAACCACTTTTGTAATTTTTTCTCTTTTCAAAAGGCTCAAATCAAAGAAATTGGTCCACAATTTCACTACACCTGCTCATATCAAAATCATAAATCAACTATTGCCAAATGGATTTGGGAAACCGCAAAACAACAACAAGGAATTTTCTCTGAGTATGAAGTGAAATATTCAATTTTGGAAGAACTTCTGTATTAGGATGTAACCACAATGGTTAATGTTGACATAATGCATAATTTAATACTTGGAATTTTGAAGGATTATGAAGCTTTCAAATTGTGCATTCTGGAGGCCAAATCAAAAATATAAATAATGTCCAGCAGGAAATCAAATGACACTAATAGTTCAGCCTCATATTCCATGACTTTGAACAGCTCTCTTGATCAAATCAAATTGAGATAGACCTTCTCCCTGAGAAGAGACACAGAAAAAGTAATAAATGAGCTACTACCCACTAATTCCAAATGCCCACCCCTCATATACAACATCTATCTAGTGGTTCTGCAGATATTCCCTCATTTGATGTGGATTACATCACCACTTTCAAATTTGCTTCTGAGTTAGATATAAGTGCACTCAGTGATCACCAGAGAAAAGGTGAGTCTCTGGATCATCTCAGACAAATCATAACTGATACCATAATTCCATCATCATGGGAAATAGTTACCCACAAAATGGGTTCCCCCTCTCATGGTAGTTTGAAAGCGGCTGAATAAGCTCAAATATACAAGGTCCATATTCCATTTTTAATTCTCAGTCAACAGATGTAATTAGATGAAAACAGTTCCCATAAAGTGCAAAGAAAAATGGGTAAATCAGAAATCCTTGAAAATTCACTAACAAAAAGTACCTTTTGTTTGATTGGTGCTATCAGCATTGCAACAAGTTTGCCTGTTTCAATGGATGATGCGACTGCATTTGCTGAAAATGGGGAAACATTCTTCCTTTCCACTCACCATCTGTTCCCAAAAAAGAAAGATAAACCAAATCATTGTTTTTCTGATCATATTCCAGAGTTCTCCCAACATTGGGGACCAGAACAAGCCTCAGCCACATGGGGGTATGAGCACTTTAGTGGAGTATTTGCAAAGATTCCATCAAATAACAAAAATATGTGTGTCAATTAATAACAAAAAAGATATTCATGTTGAATATACAGATGAACTGAATAAGACTAACTTCTTGTGACTCTAAATATATGATATACATAAGAACTTACTTCAGCATATCTGTCAATGTTCCACCCTTTCTGTTCTCCTGAAATCCCCATCAGCCCCATGTGAAATAAGACAACTTTTTGAATCACAGCCTTATGCACTGTGAAATTACCAAAAACATAATGAGCCACTCCAACATAACAAACAAGTTTATGATTCCCTGATTGAGTACTTACAGAATTTTCCTTCATCAAGGGAAATAGCTGCATGGATCAGCTTGGAAACTCCCATACAATCCATAGGTCATCCCACTTTGAGAGCTGTTTAAATTTGGTATTTTGCAGTTTCAAAAATTCATATCAAAAATTATATATATATATATGAAACCAAAAATATAAGCAATAGTGTGATATGTTTTCTGAGGGGAAACTCACAATTATATGATCTTATTAATAGCATTTTTAAATTCTCTCATCCATCTTGAATGCTGAACAATAAATTTCTGATCTTAAAAACGTTGAAGGTCAATTCAACTTTCTTACTAGATTGGCCTCATCCCAAAAATTTTAAATTTATTGGGTTGTATAATTGACTCTTGATTATATCCAAAGAAGAAATAGAAGCCACTTTGGATTGTATGATATCAAAGTGATGTCATGTGGAATGATTGTAATTATAAAACCCTTATTTCATGATATTTAGTATATTTTCATTTTCTTAAAATATAGTGATATAATAATGCAACTCTCTCAGCTTCATTAGGAGTTTTTTCAGAGAAATAACTCCTTCAATATTTTCTGAAAGTAACTTTCCATTGTGACCAGTACAGCCCATTAGTACACATGGCCACAAATAAATTACTGTGTTGACATTGGGTATGGTGTGAAAAAGCCTATTTGAATGATCAAATTGCACACACTCATATATCACAGGATCCAAAATGGAACAGCTCCGCTATCCTCAGATTAGTGTCACAACCACAAGTTTGACCCTCCTCCTTGATGGTTGCGGCAATCCAACCTGGAGCCAAGTTGGGGCCAATTGGTCACGTCATATCATTTATGGCCAATTGGCCCCTTTGGGTTTTCTATGGCTCTTACGCCATAGCCCATTCCAATGGCCATTTATGGCCTCAGGCCATATCCTGCTGTCATTGTCCTTCTTGGCCTATTTTCACCTTACCAACCCCCAGGCCTTCATCTTTGATTTTGGGCCTGGGGGGTCCTTTTGTCTCCTAGGGGCCTCCAGGCTCCCTAGCCAACCCCTTTCATTAGTGGAGTTTTGGCCTAAATGACCTTTTTGGGCCATTTAGACCCCCTACGGCTTCTACGGTCCATACAGTCTGTAGGCCGTGGTCCGTAGGCCAATTAAGCCCCTTTTGGCCTAATCCAATGAGGCCAAAGGGGGCAGCCAGGTGGGTCCCAAACCACAATTGGGCCCACCTGAGCCACTTTTTGTCACCAATTCCTTGGACCCAAAATTGGCCAAAAACCCCATGGACACAATTTTGGCCATAAATCCCGTAGGACCCTTTTTTGGCCATGGACCACCATAGACCAATATCCCAGCCATGGCCTCTGGCAACCACCAGAGGCTACCAGATCAGCTTTTAGGGAATTCTTTCCATTCCTTCATGCCATCCGTACTTGAGGTTTCAGGCATGGTGCATATATGGTATTATATACCATTATGCACCATTTTTTCTCAGAAATCCAATGGTGACGTTTTCAGGACCCATTTCCATCTTTCCATATCAAGGTCTCAAAATCCAACGCCCATTTTGAAGGAGGATTATTCAACTCATCAGTCTGACAAGTTATGGTGGCAATCAGAAGACTCTTCAAGGATCCCAACCACCTGTATCTGCAGGAGTTGGGTTGGTACATTATTCAAGATTATTCAAAAGAGGCAATTCTCAAGAGGTATTACATCAATTCAATCAGTTGTCAAGGCATCAAATATTTCAATACTCCTTGGACAACTCAATTCATCTGTACAGGCCTCATTCAATCAACCTGTATGGCCTAGGCCCAATTGGACCATTTCACATTCCACTGTGTGAATTCCATCACACAGTTCAAATTTCAAGATGGTCAGAACTGTATTTCCCGATTTGGACAATACAGTCAATTGATTCACCTCCCAGGATCAATCTTTCAAGTTTTCACATATACCGGCCACCTTTCATCACCTAGGGACTTTTTCCCCAGTTAATTAATATATTGGATTTATTTTTAACTTTATTTTCTTTTACCTTATTAAAGTTAATACTGATAATCTTAAGTCAGTCATTAGCACCCTTTCTCTTTTTTCTTGCTTGCCTGTCAGTGGATATTGGTGGTCATATCCTTTACTAATTCCATTCCTTTTCTGGAAGGTTGAAACAGTGAATTGAGGATTCACTTGGTTGGCTTCTTATTCTTTTCTTTTATCTTTGGCATACTTGTCTTTTCCATTCTTCTTCTTTAAAGAAATTAAATCTTTATTCTTCCTTTATCTTTTGGAGCACTCCAAGTGAGTTCTTGATTCCTGAGTGCCAGGCCCTCTTGCTTCCATAAGAGCCCCTGTGACAATTAGAAGGGGAATAGCCCCATGAACCAAGTGGGCCTCAGAACCACATTCTTTCCATGAGAGTTTGGATTTCTTAAGTGGAATGGGGCTGCTCACATTCCCCTATTGAGGGATGTATGCATATAGGCTTCAAAAAATTACCCCCACACATGCTTTTGCCTTTGTGTGAATGTGTCACACCTATACACCATAACCTGCCCCTGCAGCATTGTTTGGCCAGCTCCACCTGTGTCACCCACAAATTTTCAATACTGCTCAAAATTAGGCCCACACATGCTTTTGCCTTTGTATGTGTCACACCTTTGCACCAACAGAATTTTGTAACTTTCTCCACCCATTTCAATCCTGCTCATGTGCAGATTATGTATAGCTACACAAATTTAGGCCCATACATTCTTTGGCCCTTGTTTGCTTGTCAGTCTTATGCACCAACACCCAGAGCATTGCGCCTCTGGCTCAACCTGTGTCAAATCTAAATTGTCAATCCTGATCATGCTGAAATGATTCATAGCAGACCTGGGGAATTCACACACCCCTCCTTTACATCAATACTGGATGAATGACCTCTTTGATGTGTTGGTGTGGAAAGATTTGTGTATTGTTTTCTTTTTAGAAACCTTGGGCTAGTTGTGGGAGTTTCAGGGTTTGAGGGATCACAGTTGAAGGAACAGGTGAAGGAATATTAGTGGATTTTAAAGGATTTGGTGTATGACCAGACTCTGACATATTATCAATGTGAGCTTTAATTCCATCTTTCCATATGTGAAGTAAATTTCCAGAAATTCACACAAAACTTGCCTTTGTGTTCCAATTCAAGTTTTTCTTTATTAATTTTTGCCAATTGTTTTTGGAAAAGAGCTGCATTGTGAAAAGTTGAATCTTACAAGCTTTAAACTTTTATTCTGAAATCTTCTGATTGTTTAGTAATAAAAGAAATAGAATTCTCATCTGGCTTATTAAGCAAAGTAAATTTGGCCTCTATTCTTTTTCAAATATGGGTAAAAGGCAAAATGTTGTCTTCATTCACATTTTTGGGACCTATATTTGCCTTTTTGACTCTTTGACTTATAATATTCCTCTTCCCAACTGCTTTTGGACATACTCAAAATTATTAAATTTTGTTAACATCTCATGAATACAAGTTTCAAAAGTAGATACAAGCTTTGAAAAATCTAGTTCTTTCTGAAAAACTGATTCATTCTGTCCTTCTTCTTGTTTTTGAATTCAATCAGAGCTCTTGCTATATTCAACAAATTGTCCATGGCTGTCTTTTCTTTCTTTCAAATTCTGTAATTCTGAGGTTCTTCCACTTGGACTTTTCCTTTCCCTTTGGCTTTTGCTTTCCTGTTTTTGCTGCTTATGGAGGCAGATTCTTTCTTGTAGAGGCTTGAGGTGCTTCCACTGGGATGTTTTTATTCTTTTGGGCCAACTTCTTCTTGTGATTCTCTGATAAAATACTTTTCTTTTTCAACAAATCTTTTATCTGTTGGGCTTTTCCTTTTACAGACATTGGAGTCCAACCTTTCATAAGGTCCTTCTTCTTTTCTGGGCCTAAAAACTTCTTCACTTGAATTTATGAACTCATTCTCCCTATCCAGAGCCTTTTCAGAAGTTCCCACTCCTGCTTCTTTTCTGCCATAAAATCAGTTCTTGTACTGAGACTGGTATATCTCTACTGCTTTCTTTTAGAATTTGGTCAGATCTTACAACAAGAATGGAAGCTATGTCAGC
This sequence comes from Austropuccinia psidii, assembly GCA_023105745.1. Taxonomy (NCBI): domain Eukaryota; kingdom Fungi; phylum Basidiomycota; class Pucciniomycetes; order Pucciniales; family Sphaerophragmiaceae; genus Austropuccinia; species Austropuccinia psidii. The sequence goes on along the minus strand of JALGQZ010000004.1, from coordinate 24,314,712 downwards.
TTCAGCACTCTCAAGAAAATTTTAAAAGGTTGTGGCTAATCTTTGGGAAATGGTGGAAGCTCTGTAATCCTCCATTTGTTCCTCTCCTCTTGGCTAACATCCTTGTCTTTTGTATTTATGACTTGAATGTCCTGGTCCAGATCCATTTTATTGGATGGAGTAGTTGCTTCCACTTCTATTAGGAGTCATTTCATGTCATTTTAAAATAAATTAAACTAAGTAATGGATGAAAATGCACCTTTTGGACCTTTAAAAGGTTTCTTTGTAAGTAAACCTCTTGGTCTTGGGGTGGTTTGAATTTCAACACTTGACTCTGCAATTTTATATTCAGAAGAGCTTTCTCTGATAGATGAAGCTAGAATCAAAAAGAATATGACATAATTTCTTTCAAGAATAATAAAAATAACTTATTATCTCAGCTTACTGAATAATGCTTTTATAAAGGAATTTATGGAAAATTATGTCAAAAATAAAGAAAAATTTCTAAAAATTAAAAACCCATCCTTAAGTCAAGATTTTTTATTTTTCATTTTGCTTAAAGAAATATTAATCATGCAATTATTAAGCTTATTGATCCAAATTGTATTATTGTTCACTTGGTACTCAGATAACTCGAAGAATAAATTTCAAGTCTGCGATGTGAAAGCGCCACTGGTTATACAATGAAAGTTATTTCAAATCACTTAAGAGTATATTTTTTCTAAAGATATTTTTAAGAAAAATAAGCTTATTAATATCACGAATATTATTTATAATGGATAAGTCCCAAAAAACCAAAATTTTAAATAAATATGGCAATGCTATGTCAACATAGAGTAAAATGAGGTCTATAATATGAATATGTCCCAAAAATTGGTTAAAATCATGGCAAGGCCCTCTAATGTAAGGTCTGTCTATGAAACTCTTGATGATAGTAACAAATATCAACAGTACTATCACTGTCCTCAGTAGAAAATATGATATAATTAGATGTAATAGCCACAAATTAATATAATTATTAAAAATAATTTTATAAAAAATGATTAATTATTATTAAATAATTCAATAATAATAATATTATAATAATTATTATATATTTTAACTATTCTATTATTACCATAGTCACCAAAAGGTAAAATAATAAGAAAATAAAAAGCTCTGAATGAGCCATTATATTCATAAGGGAAATATAACACACACTGTGCAGAGATGAATATTATAGAGAAATTCTATATAAAAAAAGATTTAGAAATTCAGGGAAAACTTACTTATAATATTTATTGAATACAGTAATTCAAACAGAACCATAATAGTATTAAATAATTTTTATAGTTTGAAAACAAGCCAAAAATAAATATTTCAAAGAAATAAAAGATATTTTTTATGATAAAATAAGAACTAAGACTTTTTAGGGGAAATTTGTGGATTTAAACAATATTTTGTGAGAATAATTTGATATAATAAAGTCTATTATTGTTCATTACAAAAATACAATCCAAATTCTATGATTTCATTTGTTTATTTATAATTTATAAAGAGTAAAACAACTTAATAATTACTTTGATAATAGAAGATTTAAGATGGACTAAAATATTACCTGTTTGAAATGTTTAATTGATTGAATGATGATTTTTATGGACAAAGAAATGATGTAAAGGCCCTTTTGAGGCCTTCAGAGAAGCTCACATAATTCATAATGGATATAGAGGGTGTTTGCACATCAAAACTGAAAAACCATGCCTAAAAATAAGGTTCTTAGCTAAAGGTAACTTATTTTTAATTTCAATTTGAAGTTACCAGTGTTATTCTTATCTTCAAGGAATTTTAATCCTCTCTTGTGTTAATTATTTTAGTTTTAAATATAAAATAATTTTATTTATATTAGATTTCATCACATGAACAACTTAAACATAAATTTTGAAGTTACAATGTCTTAAACTGGACTTTTAATTAATTTTTAAACCAATCTTAATTTTCTTTAAGAATAATTGAAAGAGCCAATTTCAAGGCTAATTATCAAGGAATCCTGTTGAAAAAATATACTTAAGCTTTAGCTCTTACACAGACGACATTAAATTGTAAACTGTGTGAGCATTACAAAAATATCCATTAATAATTGTATTTTAATGACTTCTTGAAGTTATTGCCATTTTCCAAACAAAATAGCAGTACACACTAAACCTTAACCTTTGATAAGGTTTTAAAACTTATAGCTTTATATTATAAGCTTAATTAAGCTTTGAAAGTTCCTCAAACCTTGATTACATGTTGGAATGTGGGGATTTAACCTTTTGGCAGCTTGTAATTCATGTCCAAATTGGGGATGAACCAGTTTAAACTTTGATATTTAATCAAAATATAATATCAAAGCTTAAATAAGGTTGAAAACTCTCCAATAAATTTGGAAAACCTTAATTTAGTTCTTTCAGATCCCAAAAGTTGGCTCCCCTTGCTCTATTTGACTTTTTTCCAATTTCCCACCTTATTGTGTGACTTTTTCCCTTTAATCTATTCAAAGCCATAAAATGACCTTAAACCAATTTAAATTGAGGTCACATAGGCTTTACAGCCTGTATGTTAAATCCCTAGAAAATTCATTAAATATACACCACACCTTAATTTTAACTAAACTTTTTCAAATTTTCATAAATATCTTATTTAACTTCAAATTTAAAGCTCAAATTAACAATTTAAAAATTCTTAATAAAGCTTGTAAAAATTTATATTTTTACTTTGATATTCTTAAACCTTCCCATAAAATAAGCAATAGCCCTTTTTGGGTATAACAGTCTATGTGTCTACCCTATGTTATGCTTGGTGTAGACTCCAAAAATGCAATAGTATTTATAACTTTGTTTATAAAAATAAGGTTATACTCATTTTTGATGTTTTTTGTTTAAAAGTAATTTGATAACTATTTTTGAGACTAAATAAAGCTTATGGAAAGTTATTTGTGGCCTTATAGGTATGTCATATATACTGTGGGAACTCCTCTTGTGTGGGATTAAAATGAGGCAGTACCTGGAGGGGGAAATCACAGGTAACTAGTTTTGAATTGCTAATAACTCCTGTAACCAAGGGTGGCAAGGGTGTATTGCCTGCCCCTCCTAAAATACTGAACAAAATCTTCCTTGGAGCTCACAAACCAAAATAAAATTAGTAAGTGGCTTTACAATTGCAGAAGACAAAATTCAGCAGTCTCAGATCAGACCTATTCAATAAATAATATGAAAAAGAATTTCAGTAATTTGGTTAATTTTTAGATTTAATGAAATACTTTTCTGTTTTAATTTTAATAGTTTTTGGTGAAATTGAGGTGAGTTTTTTCTTCTTGGTTAAAAGTCTTGTTGTAAGATGGACTTTTTAAGGTCTTTTGAGAAAAATTTGATGGGTGTTGATAAAGGTAATTTTGTTAAGGTATAGCTATAATAGAGTAAAATAATTTTTTTTAAAGGTTTGTTATTTTTTTAAGAGTGTTTAATAATAAAATATAATTTTATTGGTTAAATTTAGAAGGTAAGATTCTTTGATATTGGATTTTTAAAGGGGTAAGTTATTTTTAAGTCTTGATAAATGGTGTTAATTTTACTGGATAAAATATTTTAATAGAGTAGTAACCCTAATCTTGGGTAGCGGGTAATTTTTTTATTTTTATTTTAATAATAATAAGATTCCACTGAGCTTAGCTACTGGGTAATCTTCAACACTATACTTCCACTGAGCTTAGCTACTGGGCAAGTAAGTTTACTATAATATACTGGACTACCTCCCAGGTGAGGGATGAATTATTCCTATGCTCCTACTGTGCAGTGGATATAATTTGCATGGGGGGGGATTTTGAAATTTGGGTGGAGAGAGCCCCTCTATTTATACCTTTTGAGAGCCCAGGGGCCCTCCATGGGAGCTGTCTTCTTCCACTTTAATTCCTCCTGATTTCATCATGTGACTCCATTTTTGGTGAGGCCCTTTCTTGCATGGGTCAGGTGATTTAAGGTTTGGTGATAATTTTTCTCTGCACAGCCTTCTTTCATCACATGATGGTCTTTTGGTGAGCTAATTATGATGTGATTTTCTTGGATTTTCCTTGCATGCATGAGGTGATTTCATTTTGGCTGAGGATTTTTCTTGTGCACAGCCTTTTTTCTGTCACATGATATTCTGTTGGTGGATGCAGTATCACATGATAACCTTGTAATTACTCTGCATATGTCCTAATTTAGGCTGGGTAGAAATGGCTGTGTAATTTATGCAGGTGTCATGTTTGTTTTTCTTCTTTTTGAACTTTAAAATGAAGTCAGGTGATAACTTCTTGCATTGGTGAATTTACTGTTTTTTATGAGATGATGTGATTTTTGATTTTGACACATGCTGTGCATAGTCATGTGGTTGAGATTTAATTGGAATTGTGTACTTCATTCAGCCTGTTGTAACTAGCTTTGATTTGCATGAGGTGATGAGTAGTGTAAATAATTATGTTTTAAGGTTTTGAGTGGGGCTACTGTGGATATAAGATAAGATACTCCTGGGGCTGTGTTGTAAATGAATTGCAGGAATTCCATGGAGTTGAGCTTTGCATCATGTGACTTTGAATGCAAGTTGGCTGTATAACTAATGCATGTGTCATTTTCTTGCTGCATGAGTCCTGTGGCTGTAAGGGGGTGTAAAGCTGGGTGGGGTGTGTAATTTAAAGGGTGGTACCTTATTCGTTGTAACTAGTGTACTATATGTAACTTGATTTTTTACATATGCATAATGAAATTGAATAATTTATTTAAACACATACACTGCCTTTTGGTGCCTGTGCCATGGTTTTATGAGTTAAACCCAGCTTCTTGCTGTAAAATTGACCTTTTGGTGTAAAATTTGAGTGTAAGTCTGCCTGTAGGCTGGATTGACTGCTGTTTTGGGGTACTATGAGCTTGAGCCTGGTGAAAAAAAATGGTATGGAATACCACAATACCTCACAAGCTCACACTGAATACACCAAAGCAACCTTCCTACTGAGCTCACTAACCAAAAATTAATATTGTGGCTTTACAACTAGAGAAGACTAATTTAGCAGTCATTGATAAGAGCTAATCTAGAATAATACAAAATATAGCTGAAGTCAAATCTTTAGTTAAACTGTAAATCTGAGTTGGTTGTGATATTATGAAAATCCCATCTTGTTTGAACAAATATTTCTTTCATAAAATGATGTTACTGGAATGGAGTTACTATATTTTCAATTTTTGTTTATTCTAATACTGGTTAATTTGTAATTCATAATAAGTGGGCTATCTTTTTATGTAGTTTTTGATATCAATGATAGCTATTGACTAGAATATAAGGTAATATGAGTCTGAAAGTCTAAGCTTGATTACCACCAATATTATGAGCTAATAACAGGGGTAAAGATGATAATGAATAGTAATAATCCTCTTCTTCTTTTTCTTTGCTACTGAGCATCAAATAATATAATAATGTCTAGAATACCTGCTAGCTTCAGGGAGGGTTGTTTCTTATTTCTTTCTCTATAAATTATCATCTAATATATAGTATTGACAACCATTAATTTTCTTGTCTCTGATACTGAGCTTAGCTACTGAGAAGAAAATTATATAATAATTACTAAAATACCTGCTAGTTTCAGGGACAATTCTATCTGATATATTCATCTGTAAATAATAATTCAATAGTCTTAACTACCATGGGGAAGGGAAGAAGAACTTCAGTGAGAGAGAGGATCTTTTATCTTGTTGGGGCACCCTATATTCTGCATGAGGACCTTAATTTTACCCCTTCAGTAATTCCAGCATGTGTTATTTTCCAAAACTGTTGATGTGATTGAGGTTTGGTGCTGGATTAGTAAGCTTGCACATCTTTTAGTGATCAATTCTGGTGATAAAAGTAGCTGATTGTGTCAGGTAATGTTAATCTTAGTTTACTGTTGAGCTAATGCAAGGTGGTTTAGCTTCCAAGATTACTCCTTATAAGGTCATGTGATTTTTTCCCACTACTAGAGTGGTTGTGCTTTTGCTGTTGAATTTACACAAGGGGGTTGAGGTTTTTTGAAGGAGGTTACACACTCTCATGTAGTTTATTATGCAGCTTCATGAAGGTGATTATGCATGTGTATGGAGGTGATTTCTTCTTTTTTAATTATGAGCTTATGCAGGGGTGTTTTTTATTTGATGAAGGATATTTTTCAGTTTATTTTACTGTTTGCAGACTGTTGTGTTTATGGAATGGGTATTTACTGTGCATCATAGAAGTAACAATTGAGATTCAAAGTTTTAATTGGTTTTGTTTTTTGAAATCCAATGCCCTTTGCCTCCTGGAGTAATCGTTTTTCATTTTTTACTCTATTGGAGGTTGGTGGGTTTCTGAGGGAGATAAGGTGGAGATAATCCATTTGCTTAGGATCTTGCTGGTTTTATTCTTGTATCTCACTTGTTTTTAAGCACACTCTTGAGAATGTGCGGGCCATTTGGTGTATCACTGGGCTTCAGGTTACTATTATACAATTGTTTTGGCATTACATTAGTTAAGTTCTTTGACTTTTGTGGCTGATGTGGGGTGTATAATGTTTATTTTGTCAATATTTACAGATTTATTTTCTGTATTGTAGCTTTTTTGAGAAAAAACAAGATATGCAATATGGGCTTGAAACTAAGAAGGTATGTAATACCAAACTACCAATTTCATTCTGGTAGTAATGTCTTCCATAGCATTTATATAATATTCTTTAGAGTAGGTCTTAATAAATCTTCTTCTTATAGAATGCCCTAGTTCACTACCACATTTTCTTAGTATCTGTAACAACCACTCATCAGAGGTAAGGGTATTCATTCATACACCCACTCAAGCACCTCAAATCAGCAGATCCAGCACTTGTATCAGCATTCAGTTTCAGCAATCTTCATTCTGAAACATTCATACAGCTTGGAATCTCAATACAGCCTGTCAATACCTGTACAGGTTGGTTTCACCCAATACAGTTTCAATACACCAGTATGGAACTGTATGATCACTCAAATACACCACACCTCTTGTACAGGTTCTGTACAGCCGTACAGGACCTGTATTGGCCAGACTCAATTCAATCATCAATTATTCTCATGAAAATTCTTCCTCTGGATCAGGGCTGGTGATTCTCACATATACCAGCCCCTCTTTCTCCCCCCTGGGGACTTTTCCCCAGTTAATTAATTTAGTTTATTTATTATTTTATAATTATTCTTATCCTTATTTTGGGTATTATAATTATTTAATCTTAAGTTAGTCTTTGCATTTCTCTCTTCGCCTGTACAGTATGAGTTGGGTGGCCATATCCTTATTAACCCTTCTCTTTCCATTCTGACAGGTTGAAACAGTGGACTTGGACTTGTTTGTGGTTGGCTTTTCTATTCTTTTACTCTTATCTTTTGTTGCTGCTTTTTTCTTATATTTATTCTTAGCAATTTATCTTTAACACTCTTAAGTGTATCTCTTCTTATCTTATCTTTGAGCCCTCCATAAGTGAGTCCCAGTTTACTGAGTGCCAGGCCCTCTTCACTTCGAAGAGCCCCTGTGACAGTATCCTTTTATGTACCATTTATTTAGACATATCAGGATGGAGGGCAGTTAGTGTATCCTTCTGCTTAGGAAACTGGGACATGTGCCTGTCTCTTTAAATATTAAAAATGGCTCTTCCTAAATAATTTTCCATTCTTAATCTCCAAAAGTCTTTAGCCCATTTATAAAAAATATGTTCTTTCCACAAAGGACAGGATTGTTTGCCATGGTCTTGTCTCATTTTATAATCCCATTTCTTAGCTGGTTTTTTAAATAATGAGCTTAATCTAGAGCTTATGTAATCATCTGGTATGTTAAATTCCTCTTTGAACATCACAATTCTTTTCAGAAGCTCCATATGATTATCTTATCCTTTGCCACTGAAAGTAGGCCATTCCTCTAGGCTTGGAATGTCTTTAAAGTTAAAGGCAGCTCCCACCTCTTCATGATTTAAAATTTTTTCTTATTTAAATCATTATTCATGTTCAACACATTTCTTGCAAGAATTGGTGTAGACTGTCTTGGTAACTCATTTTTTAAAGAAATATTATTAATACTTGACTGAATATCTTCTTTCAGTTCAAGTCTTTCTTCTTCACTTTTCTCCAATTGTTCTTGGAAAAGAGCTTCATTATGTCTAATTGAGCTTTCCATGTTATGAGCTTGTATTCTTAATTCTTTTAATTGTTTAGTAATAAAATACATATAATTATCATCTGGAGTATTAAGCAAAGTAACTTTGGACTCTATTCTTTCAAAAATCTGTGTCAAAGATATTATATTCCGCTTATTGATATTCTCAAGACCCATAATTGCCTTTTGTGGTTATTTTACTGGTAAGATCTCTCTACCCTTTTTTTGTTACATATACTTAAAAGTTTTTAGTTTTGTTAAAAAACAATTATTACAAGTTTCAGCATGAGATACAAGTTTTACAAGGTCTATTTCTTTGCAAAAGATTGGCTCCTTATTTTCTCCTACTTTTCTTTGAATTGCATCAGAGTTCTTTCCATATTGAACACATTGTCCATGGCTGTGTTTTCCTTTTTGGAATTCTGTAGTTCTGATGGTAGGGCTTGTTCCATTTGGCTTTTCCCTTTCCCTTTTCCTTTTTCTTTCCCTTATGATTTTCCCAGCGGCTTTTTTGCCTGTATTTAGAGGTTTTGGGGGCTTGGGGATCTTTCACAGGTCTGTTGTTGTTTTTTTGGGCCAACTCTGTCTTCTGATCCTCTCACAAAATTATCTAGTTTTTCAACCAAGACGTTATCTTTTGTACCTGACCATTGAAAGAAATTGGTTTCCAGCCTTTCAGAAGTTTGTTTGTCTTTTCTGGACACAAAAGCCTCTTCACTTGAAGGTAGGAGTTCATTTTCCCTATCCACAAGCTGTGCAGACCTTTTCACTCCTGCTTCCTTGCTTCCATAAATTGGTTCTTCAACTGAGACTGGTATATTTCTACTGCTGCTTGTTGGAAGTTTTTCACATCTGAAAACAGGAATGATCATTACTTTAGTTTCATGATTCTCAATATGAGTGTCAACGGTTCTGGATGACCTTTGAGAAGTGGTGAAATTTCTGGAATCCTGCATTTGTGCCTCTCCATTGGTCTCAAATTCTTGTCTTTGGTATTTATGATTTGAATGTCCTGGTCCAGATCCATTTGATTGGATTTGTTAGTTTCTTTTACTTCTAGTAGGAGTCATTTCACATCAATTTAAAGGAAGTTTTACTAAGGAAGGTGTTAAGCTCACCTGCTTGATGTTTGAAGGGTTCTTTTGTAATTAGACTTCTTGGTCTTGGGCTAGTTCAGATTTCAGCACTTTACTCTGAAATGCTAGAGTCAGAATATAATTATTCTGTGGAGGACACTAGAACATAATGATAAGTAAATTTTTATTAACAGTTTATATTGAAAAGATTCATTAACTCAGCTTATCAAATAAAGTTTTTATCAAGTGATTTATGTCAAATTACTTCAAAAATAAAGAAAATTATATAAAAAGTAGAAAAAAAATTCAAGTCAAGATTTTGAATTTTTATTTTTATTTTCTTTAAGAAATGATAATTACACAATTAATAAATTTGTTAATCAAAATTATATTTTTATCCACTTTATAATAGGCTAACTCAAAGTAATTCAAAGTCTGGGATGTTAAAAAGCCACTAGTGAGATAATAGAAATTTATTCCATCTAACTCAATAGTATATTGTTTCAAACACTATTTTTTAAGAAAAATACCTTTATTAATATCAATTATTTATAAGGGATAAGTGCCAGAAAGGCAAATATAAGTAAATATGGCAATTTTGTATCCAAATAGGGTAAAAGAAGGTGTGAAATATGTTCATGTCCCAAAGATTGGTTAAAATCATGGCTAGGCCCACAAATGTAAGCTTTTTCTATGAAACCCTTTATAATGGTAACAAATATCAAGAGTACTCTGCCTCTCGTCAGTAAAAGATATAATATAATCAAATATTATAATCACAAATTAATGGAGTTATTAACAATAGCTATATATAAAAAATAACTAATTATAATTATTCTATTATCATTACAGGCACTAACAGCTATAATAATAGGAAATATGAAATCTCTTAATGAGATAATTATATATGGAAAAAAATAACAATAACCACTAATAAGTAATAATAATATTATTTTTACAAAGGAATTATCACACAAACACTGTGAAAAGATAGTTCCTATAGAGAAATTCTCTATAAAAAGACTAATACTAGATGAAAAAGATATAGAAATTGAGATAAAACTGACTTATAGTATTTATTTGATACAATAATTCAAAAAGCAACAGTTATAGTATTCATTGATGTTTATAAGGTGAAAACCTGCCAAAAAAACCAATCTTGTAATGAAATAAAATAATTTTATTTGGTAAAATATGATTCAAGAGGGTTTTAGAGGCAATCTTTGGATTTAAAAGAAATTTTAAGACAACAATTTTATATGATAAAATCAATTATTGCTGATTACAACAATATAATAAAAAACCTATTATTTCAATTCTTTATTTACACTTAATAAAGAGAAAAAGAGCTTAATACTTACTTTAATAATATAATATTTCATATGAAGTACAATATTACCTGTTTAAAATTTCTAATTGATTGAATGAGGATTGTGATGTACAAAAACATTGATTTAAATGATCTTTTTATGTCTTCAGATCATCTCTCATCATTAAAAATGTATAAAGAGGGAATTTTCATATCAAAATTAAAAACCACACTTAAAAATAAAGGTCTTAACTTAATTTAACTTATTTTACATATCAAGTTGAAGTAACCAATGTTATTCTTATTTCCAAGTAACTTCAATCCTCCTTTGGGTGAATTATTTCAAGTTGAAATATAAAATAAGTTTATTTCTATTAAAAATCATCACATAAGCATCTTAAAAATACATTTTCAAGTTTAAGTTTTTTCAACTGAATTTTCAATTAATTTTTGAAGAAATCTTAATTTTGTTTGGGAATAATCAAAAGAGCTAATTTCAAGGCTAGTTAACAAATAATCCTGCTTTAAAAGGCTACTTTTAATTTGATTTATACACAGATAGCATTGAATCATAAGCTGTGTGAAATTTAAAAGGGAATTCATTAAGAATTGTATATTATTGAATTTTTGAATTTATTGCACTTTTTCCATGTAAAATAGCAATACACACTAATACTTAACTTTTGATACGGTTTCAATGCTTTTAGGTTTAAATTTAAGCTTATTTGGACTTAATTAAGCTTTGACAGCCTGTAATTCCTGTCCAAATGAGTATAAAACAGTTTAAAATTTAAAATTCAATAAAGGTCTAATCTTAAGGTTTGAATAAGGGTGAAAATCCTACAATACAGGTGGAAAACATTGATTGAGCTCTTTCAGATCCCAAAAGTTGATTACCCTTCCTCTATTTGGCTTTTTTTCTTTGCCTTACCTTCTTGCATGAATTTTTCCCTTTTATTTATTCAAAGTCATAAAATGGGTTTGAACCAATTTACATTGAGCCCACACATTATTTGCAGCCTGTATGGAAAATCCTTTGCCAATTCAGTAAATATACACCACACCTTAATTTTAGCTAAATTTTTGTAGGTTTGCATAAACCTTATGAAGCTTTAAATTTAACCTTTAAATTAACAATTTAGAAATCTTAATTAAAATTGTAAATATCTATTTTTGAACTGTGAGATTCTTAAACTTTCCAATAACATAAGAAATAGCCATTTTGGTTATAACTCCCTATGGGTCTACCCTAGGGTATTTGTGGGATAGAGTCCAAAAATGACACAATTTTTATACCTTTGTTTAGCAAAAATAAAGTTATAATTATTTTTTATTTTAAATCAATTTGTTAAGTCTGTTTATGCCTAAATGAACTGTATAAAAAGCCATTTGTGGCCTTATGGGTATGGCATACATAGCTCACAGACTCATAATTACAGCCATAGATGCTCTAAAAGATTTTGACCAAAATATCTCAACAAAAAATGCCACAAACCTACTAGGAAGAATTGGCCACTGTGGAATATATGAATACCTAATAATTCCTTTTTGTATGAAAAATAACCCTTCACATCATCAAAGAATGATGAATACCATATTCCCTGAAGAAATATCAGAGGGGTGGCTAATTATCTACATTGATGACAACACAATTTCCTCAGAAACGTTGGAAAATCACCTGACAAGACTTGAAAGATTCTTAAAAGAACAGTACAAGTAAATTTGAAAATTTCTGTGAGTTTCATTTTGCATATAGTGAACTCAAAGCACTGGGACAGGTTGTATCTGGAATAGGCTTTGTCATAGATAAAAATAAAGTGGAAGAAGTATTATTGAAGACACTGACCAAACCAAAACACCAATGCAATAATTAATAGGACTTGCTGAATATTACAAGAAACATATAAAATACTTTTCAAAAGTCTCAATATCTCTGTATAAACTCTGTGATCAACAAGCAGTCTATTAAATAACTGAAGAAAGAGTCAAAGCATATGAGGAACCTTCAAAATTCCTGAAACAATTCTCCTTTTCTATTAAATCCAGATTGGAAATCACCTTTCAAACTGTACATTAATGCTTTTGGAGAAGGATTGGGTACTGCACTATACCAAACACAAATTATCAATAATGGAAATGTTCATAAAAATTGAGACAGACTTAGAAGATGGGCTTTAGCAAACACACCTGGAAACCCAGCATGGGTACCACAGGAAGAACATCATGTAGAATGGATATGTGTCACAGACATTGGCTCAGAATTCTTTAATTAAGTTGAAGAAAGCTACAAGATGGACAAACATTGTAATATCTTAGTCCAAATATTAATGAAAGATTGTAAATACCAATCACTATCTTTCAAACTAGATGTAGTATGGAAAAAAGAATATCTTGAAAGAAGATTCCACCTGCTTGATAGAATTCTCTATCATAGGACCAAACACACATGCATTATCACCTTGAAAGATAGAGTTTTAATAAACATTTTATGAAATTAATGCCATGATGGTGTTGGTTCTGGAAATCTTTCAGAAGATAGGATATTGAAAAAGATGAAAACCTGCTCTTGGTGGCCAATTTAGAGAAAAGATGTTTCAGAATATTGCCAAACTTGTGACAGATACCAAAAAGAAAACAGAGCCACAGGAAGGAAATTTGGAATTATTATTCAAATCCAGGAGGCAAAATCCCCATGGGAAGTAGTATATATGGATTGAGTAACAGCTTTACCCCCAGGATGAGATATAAGTTTCAATGCATTCTTAGTGTTAGTTGATAGTTACAGCAAAACCCCAATGTTCTTACCATATCATAAATATTACACAGCTATGGATACAGAAATAATGATATGGAATAGAGTTCTTAGCCTGACAGGCTTATTTCAAAATATGGTAAGTGATAGAGATCCCAAATTTACTTCCACCCTATGGACAAATCTGCATAACTTGTTTGGCACAAATTGATCAGTCTTAACAGCCTATCAACCTCAGACTGATAGACTGGCAGAGAAAATGATACCAACTTTAGAAGACATAATAGGAATATTGTTTGCTTATGGCTTGGAATTAAAAGACTCAGCTTGTTTTACCCATGATTGATGTACTGTAATACCTGCTCTTAAACTGGAATATAAGAAATTAATTTATTAATCAACTTCTAAAAAACTTGCAATTTTTGAAAAAGGTTGGAATCAAATACTACCTTAGGACACCCTCAGATAGAATTTGGTTGATATAAATCCAACAGAAAGCAGGTTTAAGATAATTATTGATAAATCAAGACATCATGCAATTAGATGTATTCAAGATTCTTTCAAATATTAAAAATAATTATGGGACAAAAGTCACAATCCACCTGATTTTAAAGCAGGATAAAGTCTTGGTGTCAACATTAAGCTTTAATAACATTAAAGGACCAAAAAGATTAAAATATTCCTTTGCAGGACCATTCAAGATAAAATCCCTACATGGACCCAATGCTGTAAAACTAGAGCTAACAGGTGAATTCATGACAAAACACCCACATTCCCTGTAAGTCTTTTGAAGTCTTACAGTTCAAGTGATGAAAGTTATTTCCCCTAAGAAATATACCACCACTTTAAACTCCCCCTCTAGAAGAAGGAGAAGAAAAGAAAATTGTGAAATTCCTTAAAGAAAGGATGACAAGAAAGAAAGGTAATACCTTTTGAGGTACAGAAACCCAACTAAAGAAGATGAATCTCTACTTGAGAGAGATATAACTAATATTGAAATTCTTTGAAGTTTCAGAGGTAGAAATGTGGATGATACCATAATTAATTTTATCAGATTGTGGTACAATCTCTTTTGGTGGTAGGGAGTGTTAGCCTTTAATATATGGCCACATATCTCAAAGGTTCACAAAACAACTTTACAGAACTCATTTTAATAATAAGAATTGAAATTATAATCCTAAAATAAGTAAAAATGCCATAAATGGGAATATATTCTTGATTATCTCTGAAACCAATTAATAAAGATGGGAAATTAATTACACAATTAGATTCTCCATCAAAAACTAAATATATGACTCTTTTATCTCATATCTGTAAACCCAATACTTACTGAGATCACCTGGATATATGCAAATTTATGATCAGTGCATATATTCATTGTTTTTAGCTAATATTGATTTAATTACACACAATTTCATTTGAAAAAGAGCTACCACAAAGAAGCTTTAATAATAAATATATAAAATTTATTTGGCAAGCTATAAACAAGGTTAAAAGTTATAAGAGGATATTGGGCAAAAAAGCAATAGCTGTTGACTGCATAAAATTAAAAGTGGGCCAAACTCAAAAAAAAGTATATATTAAGATTTTAATAGTTCATAAATGAAGAATGATTTAATCCTAATCATGATATTTAAGGTATAATGCCATGAAATCATGGTTTAAAGTACAAAATGGTAAATTTCAACAGAAAAGATGAGTTACAAGAAAAATCATCAAAAATGGAGTTTTGATGATGTATTAAAATCCTCTTGGAAGATTAATAAGAAAATTCCCAACTATTAGTTTTCACTCCCTGAGTTGCTTTGGAAAGAAAAACTTGGAATTTTTAAAGGATTAGAGTTAAGGCTTAAAAATGAACATTTCTGATCAAGAAATCTAATCTTATTTTAAGTTTCACAGTTAAATAAGAGATGAAGCTCAGGTATATTAGTATTTTATGATTGAAAATACTGAAACACATGAAAATAAATTGTTTTCCAAGCCTATTGTATCCTAAAAAGGGAGTTAGAGTGATAACTCTAAAAACATGGCATAGCAACAAGATAAAATGGTTTAATAATGATGTAATCATCACTAAACCTTAAAATATTGATCAATTCCAGTGGATAAAATCCTTATATGTCTACTAGAAGGTATCTGGTCATTGGAGGGAAGGATCTTTACTATAAATGGACCTCTTCTTCCTCTGTTTCCCACACAGACTCAACAAATTCAATAAAAACATTTAATAAAAGGTAAGTTTCTTTACTCTTTAATATAAAATTCTTATATTATTAGAGACCAAAGTTTTATCTGATAGTGGTCATTATAATCTATTACACCAATATTTTATTGTCCTTTGTTAATTTCTCTTAAAATCTCTAAATCCACATAAAAGTAGTAAAATTGGTAATTCTCTCTATTTTTCATTTTAAATAAAATTTAAATAAGTTGTATTTACATTCTTAGGTATCAAATCAATCAAAATTATTATATTAAGTGTTGAAGGTAGGTTATTTTTTTCTTTATTATGATTCTTGATAAGCCTTTTATTAATATAATGTTTGGAATATTATTGCTATAAATTGTTTTTTATTATTAAAAAACAATTTTTCACACATTTATTATTCATTTGTAACAATAATAACTTGCCATAAATATATTAAATATTAGATATTAATATATTTATTTTATTCTTATGAAATAATATAGATATTTTTATGCCATAATTATGATAATTCTTCATTATTACAATTATTTTAATCTTATTATTCATTAGAATTAGGACATTCAGAGTACAATAAGTAAAATATTAGTAATTCTTACTTATTGTTTGATAGTCAAACCTTACAGGTCAACTTCTTTTTTTGGGCAGAAGGAGCAAGTCAAACCTAGAGACATAACCAAACCTTAGCACTGAATCATCATGGTTTTATGACTTTGTTCAAGACAGCACTATATTACTCTAGAAACACCCTACATCCCTATCATTGATGTTTGATTGATGTCAAGTTTCAGTTGTGGACTTTATAAAGCTCACATGTGGGTCATGATATGCCATCAGCAAAAGCCTTTGCTTAGTTTCTATGTCCCAACAAAAGATTATTTTACAAAAGGAATTAAATTAAATTAGCTATAATTTTTACTTTCCTTAAATTTCTATTCTTGTCGGGAGATTTAGCTTGTGATTATATGAATAGCAGCTAATGAGAAAAAGGATTGTTTAGCATATATATATATATAATATATATTCATCGCAAAGATATTATTAGTGGATGAACTTGTGAAAAAAAAAATTACAGAACTATACATGAGCAACGGAAACAGGTTTTAAAGAAAACAATTTTTCGCGTAGGAAAGTTTTGACAGCTTGAAAGTTCACATAAAAATCTCTCCACTCTCATCTTCATCTATTTGAATTTCACCCATAGGTGAGCTTGCCCTCTCAGAACTTGACGATTCACTATCATCGGTTGCGCAAACTTTCCAATCTTCTAATTCATCTGGAGATGCAACAGATCTAATTAAATCGTATGCTAAATCTAGAAAGTTGAAAAAAATTAGAAAAATGAATTCATTCTTTTCAACATGACACATTGAATTTTCATCAAAGTAATTAAAATATTAAAAAAACAACTTACCACTTATTGTGTCTAAACGAATCATTTTCTCTTTATTTAAATAACCACTAGATGGTAATTCAGAGAAAGCTAATTTCCCAAAACTTACAACAAATTCATGATGAATTCCAGGAAATTTTCTAGAAGCCTCTTGTAAATGATCCATCAAAATGGAAGGAGCTTGAGAATCAAAGACGAGATGAAAAATTAAATCCATGGCTAATTCAAGACGCTCAACGCATCTATGAAAAAGCGAAAACTGAATTGAATCAATTCAAATAAAAATTGACGTTAGAGGAACAAGAAAGGTGATATCAATTTCTGACATACAATGGTATTTGAATACGATGTTCAATTCCACCATCTCCATTCCATAATAACACACAATCAACGGCGATCATCTTTATTAACATAGCAATCACCGAAGGTGAATGACCAACAAGAACAAATCCGTTTTCATTCTTCACTGCTAACTGTAGCAACAAAGTCAAAAGTTTCATTTGTATTGAATGATCATCAATTGTCAAAAAATTCACTAATCGTTCAATTAAAGGAATCGAATGCCATTGAGATTCACGTCTTGAAGTACGATTATTGTTCAACTGGGTTGGAATTTTGGTGGGAGCAAGCAAAACGAGGCCGCAAAGTCGAGGTTCTTTAGAGAAACACCAGCAAAATGATTCAGCTTTTTAAGGGGCACAACTCGCTTTTGAAAAAAGAATGGTTAAACCCAACAAACTGCATGAAAAAGATGTTAGGATGCTCAAAGATTGGGAAAGCACAGCTTTTGGCTGTTTTTCGTCTAATAAACAGTCCATCACACCTTCCGATTTCAAAAACGCTTCCAGTCTGGTTGTTTTTCCAAAAAAATGTAAGCGATTATTTATTAGCTGATTGAACAAAAAAAAAGTTATACATTTCCTTTTGTTTTTTAACATAGCTACAACACGTACGTTGAGTAACAAACCTCAGCTGGGTCCCAAACCAGAGTTTCCATCAGATCTAATAGGTTCTGAAGGGACTGAGTGAAGAAATTTTCTTCAGAGGGAATCTTTACTTTAGTCAATTGTTGGACTAGTGTAACTAGTATAGGCACAATATCACAATCAACTCCAAAATCGGGATGATTGAGAAATAGAGAACAAAACAATGGGGTTGTTTGACATAAAATATTTAAGAGTAAGATGGAGACAGATAAAGCTTCTATCTGTCAGCGAAGGTAAAAATGGGCAGATTAATAATAATTTTTAGACTATAAAAATGATTCAGCAAGAAGCTCGTTTTTTGGCCCTAATAGGTTTTTTTCAAAATGTTTGATAAAACTACGAACCATGAGTGATGCTGAGAACAGTTTTGTGAGTTCAAGTATAAGGCAACCTAACTCAGCAATGAACTTGAGAACGATTTCTTCTGAGTCATTGCTTATTGGCCAATCATGTTCCAAAGGTTTACTAAGACAAATAAATAGATGCATCACCAGCCGATCAAAAACAGACCTTTGTTCGGGTTTATCAAAGGCAACTTGTAATATCTTTTGTATCGACGGTATCGACTTAAATCCTACTTTGGGATCCAAGTCAATCAGTAAGCTTTGAAATAAATTGGCAACAATCTAGCAAGAACAGAAACGATAAGAATTTCTTTAATGTAATTAGATAATTATTAAAAGCTCTTGTGAGGTTTTTTACATACCGCATGTGATAAATCATTTTCTCTAGATTGCTGAACAGGTTCCGGGTCTTTATCAGCAAAATGTTTTGAGTTTGAAGGGGTTAATTCTTCTTGATACTGTTGAGCAATATTATGGATTTCTGCATCAGAATTGACTAAGTTTGAAAATTTATTCTGGCGAGGGGTAGTAAGACAACCTATTGGACTTGATAAATTGGCAGAAGATGAAGATATATGAGGAATTTGATGAAGCTGCGAGTTATTAAAGACGTTATGTAATTGAGAAGTTTTGGTATTTAAATCATGGACAAGATTGTTGGTTTTATGATTTGAAAATAAGAATTTCGGTTGCAAGTTTTGAGTTGGGGAGAATTGGGTCGAAGGAAGGTGAGTTCTCCGGAGGGAGCTTGTTGGTTTTTTTGCGCTCTCTTCAAGTCCCTTAAACAATTCTTGAACTTCTTTTTGATTCTTTAATCTTTGAACTTCTTTTTCTGCTTGTTCTGCTCTTAACTTAAATTTTTCTTCGTTTTGTTTTAATTCAAATACTTGTTTACTAGATTTCGATCGATAAGAATCTAAAGCAGATCTAACGATTGATACTTCCCCTTTCAACCTAGTTTTTTCAGCGTTAGATTGTTTTAAAGACTCGTTGGCAGCTTCAACTTGAGCCCTTAGGTTAGCAATGACTTGATCATGTTCTTCAAAGTTGATGGAAGTTTGTTGTTTGATGAGTTGTTTCACTGGAAGAAATGGTTTAGGCAATTGTACAAAGTTTCCCTTATCATTTGGATGAATTGCTTTATTGATTAGATTAAAGCCAATATTATTATTCAAATTTTGAGAAGAGTTGTGCCGGGAGAATGACTTTGCATGTTGTAATGGAGCTGACGTTCGACGAGAGATGAATCGATTATTTGGATTTTGAATGGTAGGATTTGATTTTTGAGAATGGTTTAAATTAATTGATTTTGATAGATTTGAATTGAGACTTTTTGAAATGATCAAATTTTGGGAGGAATTTGGACTATTAGAGATTTGAGGAAGGCCATCATCATCAATTAAAAATTTAGTTTGATCAGATTTAAAATTTTGTTGATCTTCATTATGAGACAGTTTTTGTTTTTTGGTTATTGGATGATGTGATTGAAATTTTGGATTAGGGTTTTTTTGAGAAGATGACTGATTTATAAGTTGAGAATTGGTGAATTGAGTCTCCAATTTATCTAATTGAGCCAAAAAGCTTGGATCATTGAAAAGTTCATCATCTTCTTCTTCTTCTTGATTCAAGTTTGAGTTATTAATCATATTGATTTCTTGATGAAAGATTTGCATTAAAAACCCAATTTCATAACGTGGAGATTCATAAAAGAACCCCTAAATTGTTGATTTATCAAAACTTTTGTAAGTGAAATCATAAAATTCCCCTTTGTCATTCAGGAATGAATTAGAATAATAATGTGACTTACTTAATCGATGAACAGTGTAAAAAGATAACGTTCCCTTTGAGACCGACCATCAAAAAAATTTCAAGATTATTGAGCTCGTCAAGTTTGGATTGGTATTTTGAAATTGTCAAAGCTGATTTTCAAGTGATGGGGGCTGTCCTGAGTTGACACAAACAGAACGCTGTATAATTCTTAGGCCATTGCCAAGAGATTTGATTTTTATGACGTAATCATGGTTTAGGTTTTCAAGCACGCCCAGCCCCCATGGACAAGCCCCCCAAGCTGGTTGTGGCAACTTTTGGCTGGAAACTCGTCAACGATACCAAATTCGCAGCGCAAAAAGAATGAATTGGAGTTGAATAGATCTTTAGAGACAAACACCAAATGATAGTCACAAGAACATCAACATACTCACATCCAGATGGATAGGTGGTTTTAAGCTGATGACATATGGGCACTCCTCACTCTTTTTATTCCTTGCCTTGAAAGGTATTCTGAAAATTTATTTGCTGAATTGGAAGAATATAGTAAAACCATAGGGAGATAGTGTTGGGTTTCATTTTGGAAAGCAGTCCTCCAAATGTTGAGTTAATTTCCACCATACTTTTCAAATGCCCATTATTGGATTTTCATTTTTTTGTTAGTTTTGAGGTATATTCAACATGCATACAAGATCACAGAATACTTGCCTCAAATTTGTATTGAGTGACAGAACCACTATATTTTATATGTTCATTAGATTTTGTATCCACTAATACCTGGGGTTTAAAAATCAGGCAGATGACACAATAATAGTGTAAAATATTAAGAGAACTATCAACATGAGTAAATGAGCCACACCTGACAGCAAATTTTCCTTTTTGAAAGTAGGTTGGACCTTGACCTAGAGCTAGGTTATGCCCAGAAATTGGTTTTTTGTTTGTTGTCCAAGTTTTTCTAGGCCACTGGAATATTGAAGTATTTTCAAGATTCATTATTTTTCAATTTATAGCAATAAATTCAATGGTACTTTGGCTATATGATACCCAAATCTTTACATAAGTGAGAAATTCACCATGAAAAAGTGGTATCCCTGTTGGCAGGGGTATGTCAGTTTTTTATATGAAACAACTAGTCAAAGAAGAAAAATGCATTATGAAAGTTCTCAAGTATATATATAATAAAGAAAAAATGATTATAATCACAGGCTTAAGTTTTGATTACTCAAAAATTGGAGTTATAAAATTATTAACTGAATTATATAATAAATTATTTCAAATATGTGAGCTTTAGACGTATTTTTATATACCCAAAAGACCACAAAAATAAAAATAAGTTATCATTAAAAGTAATAAATTTAGGGTATTGGTAAAAACATGTAAGAGCTTATGTGTTTTGGCCATAAACTGGTAAAAACATGTAAGGGGTGCCCTGGGCCCATTTTTAATTAAAAATGAAACTCAACCATGCCTGTATTGGGCCAAAACATGCTCAAAAAAGGAATTTCCCCCCAAAACCCCTCTACGTCCCAATTGTTTCAGATTTTTTTGCCCAGCCCCCCCCCCCAAAAAAAAAGAAAAAGGCCAAACACCCCAAATAATCCACATTATCCCCACCCCAAACAATTTTTTTTTGAAAAACAGCATTACCAAAGTAATTTTGCAAAGCTTTTCACACTTTTCTTTCTTTTTTTCCTGAAAAGACTGCATTTTCCACCACAACAAACTGCTTTCAAGCCTCTAAATTTCCAATCTTTTACCTTCCCTCATCCATTAATCCCATATTTAAACCACTTCTTTTAATTTTTCATACCTTTTTTCACTTCTTTTTCACCTTTCAAAAGCTTCTTGCCCCATTCCAAATCCTAAAATCCCTCTTTTTTTCAAATTTATACATCTTTTTCACTCAAAAATGCTTCAACCCCCCACTGAAGGTGAATTTCAGACCCTTGAGCTTCTTTGGCAGCATGTGCATAATGTTGCCATGGCTCAGGGGTATGCTGTGTCTACCTTGAGGTCCAATATGACCCACAACCAAATTGAAATAGGTTGTGACAGGTCTGGGACCCCAAATTCCAACAAAGACCTCTCCAAAACAGTCACTTCAAGAAATCTTGACTGTCCTTTTAGACTTTATTCCAGAAAATATTCCAAGAGTACCACTTGGACTCTTAAAGTCAAAAATCCTGAACATAGCCATGATGCCACTTAAAATATCATGGCACATCCTGCTTCCAGGAAATTCAATGAGCAAGAAACATCCCAAATTGCTCAAATCTCTGAATCACTGCTTCTGCCAAGGCAAATTTAGGCCCAATTATGCAGCCAGAGGGAGTCTGACAGGCCTGTCATCCTTCAATATATTTACAACCAAGTCAAGAAAGTCAAGAAAGACAAACTGCAAGGCAGAAGGCCCATTGATTCTCTTATTGACACTCTAAAAGAAGAAAATTTTGTTTGGTCCTCTGCAAGGGATTCTGAGGGACAGATTCCCTCCTTGTTTTTCACTCACCCCCTTCCCATAAAACTCCTTCATGGCTTTCCTCATGTCATTCTTATGGATTGTACTTATAAAACCAATAAGTGCAAAATGCCCCTTTTTCATATTGTTGGATTCAGCTCAACCAATAAGACCTTTTCTGGGGCTTTTTGTTTGATGAAGAATGAAACTGAAACCTCATATACTTGGGCATTAAATCAATACATAGAAAAGGTCCTCAACAGCACCAATTTTGTTACCCCTCCAGTAATTGTTATTGAAAGGGATCTGGCCTTGAAAAACTCTCTTAAGAAGCTCTTCCCAGACTCCAAAGTCATGTTATACATTTGGCACATCAATAAGGATGTATCTTCCAATTGCATGAAGAAAATTGGTCATGGCACTTATTTTGAAACTTTTTTGGGCCTTTGGAATCAAGTAATATACTTTTATCTTTCACTTTATTTCACTTTCTTTCTTATTATTGTTTTTATTAATGAAATTGGGATTAATTTCTCAGGTTATGTATTCATCTACTGAAAAGTCTTTCAAAGACAACTGGAAGAAGCTTCAAAAGCAAGTCAAAAATCCTGAAGTCTTTTAATATTTGGAAAATACCTTGCTTTCTCTAAAGGAGTATTATGTGCCAGCGTGGACAAGCCACCATTGCCACCTGGGTATGGGCTCCACCTCCAGAGTTTAAGGTGCCCATGCCATGGTTAAAATTTGGCTTCAAAGGTCCACTGGTACTCTTCTAGGGGTAGTTAGGGCTCTCCACATGGCTTTCAGAAAACAATTTATCGAAATAATCAACAGAATATCCAAAGAAATAATTGTCCATGTCAAGAATTTTCCTCCACACATCTGTGCTCTCAATGGCAAGGTGTCTCATTATTCCCTTCAGATGGCCTTTGGCAATTTCAAAACCAAATTTCCCCCCAATGAAAAATGCACTAACAAATACAACAATCATCAAGGCATTCCTTGCAAGAATAAGACCACAAAGGCTTGTGATATCAGACTTCCATCCTAAGTGGCATTTGAATTTGCCTGTGAGGGCTTTCTAACTTCAAATTCTTACTTTTTTTTCTTATTAACTGGTTTTCTTTGTCATATTCTTCTCAGACTGGTTTTAAATGTGATGATCAAAGTGTTGAAAAAGAAAGAAAGAATGAAGCCAAGAAAATATTTGAAGATATTAGGGAAGACCTTTTTTAAAGACCAATGGCAGAAATTACCCTGATTCTTCAACATTTTCAAGATTTTTTGACTGGAAAAGTCCCATTTGATCAAATTCCCAAGATTCAAGAGGATAATCAATATTATGAAGACCCACTATAATGCAAGAATATCCATGGAAGACCTCAAGGGGCGAAGAATAAAGATAAAAACAAAAATAAAAGAGAACCATCAAGAGTTGAAATTATTGAAAGTCAATCCAAGAGAAGAGAAAAACTCCCATTAAAATTTACCAGTACAATAACATCAAGATCACAGTAAAATGTCCCTTCTCCAATTATGGAAGTGGACTAATCTGAGAATTCTGAAGATTTTGAGGCCTCATTATAAAAATCAATCAGTTCATCAGATTCACTACCCTCAGAAACTGAATTAAATAAATCAGAAGTCACCTTTAGAAGGTTCAGAAGATTTGCAATTGGAAGCAAAACCTCAAAAAGAAAATCACAAAAGCCTGCCACCAGTTTGAAGATATATGATGCAATTGACTTGACCTGTGAGCATTGTCAAAGCAATTATCACACAAGTGATGAATTCTCCAAGATGTTTGTGAGTTTCTGATTCTTTTTAATGTATATTTCTCTTTTTTATTTTGATATTTGTTCATATTTTGACCTTATTTTATCAGATACCTGGCTCAGAAGACTTTCCCAAGCTTATATTGAAATACACCTTCAAGGCCATCAATTTCCAGGGTGATGGAAACTGTGGCTACAGAACAGTATCCCACTACATTTACAACACTTGAGTTCAATGGGCTGATTTCAGAGGTGAATTGGCTGAAGAAATTCAACAAATCCAAGACCTTTATGAAGCCATGAACACTTTAATTCCCTCAGTATCATCTTATTTGGAAAGAATTGCATGGTACAAAGATGTTGGCCAGGCTCCAAAAAGAAAGTGGATGTCAATTCCTGACATGGGGG
The DNA here is from genome assembly GCA_023105745.1 of Austropuccinia psidii. Taxonomy (NCBI): domain Eukaryota; kingdom Fungi; phylum Basidiomycota; class Pucciniomycetes; order Pucciniales; family Sphaerophragmiaceae; genus Austropuccinia; species Austropuccinia psidii. The sequence goes on along the minus strand of JALGQZ010000004.1, from coordinate 24,290,087 downwards.
ATCCAATTGCAAATAAGTATCAAAGACCAGTTTTATTTTATTTTATTCCACAGTCCAATCTTTTCTTTTTTCCCTTATTTCTGTCCTCCAAATGATAATCCCCCCATTTTAATCTGCTTCTTGGATAGCTGTTCTCATTTTGTTCCTTTGGATATAATCATTTCTGAAGTTTATCCAGTCCCCCCATTAATTTGAACTGGGAATTTTATTCCCAACCACAAGCCCTTGGGTGGGCTGACAAATTTAAGAAACACAGGATGTTATATTTGTCCAATCTTCCTCCCCCCCTCAGAAAAGACCAACTATTTTGGAGGTTGATTCAGATTGATTGATTTTTGTATATACAATTTATGCCAATTACCACCCTCCTCAGTCCTATTTATTGCTTAAATCCCACCTCAGTCTCCTTTGTTTATCAAACCTGTGGCACTTTTGTACTTAAAAATAGTCATATTACAAAAAAAGAATTTTGTTTTTTGAAAAAAAAAACACTTATTGTGCCTTCACTTGTTGTCCCACCAAAAAAATTCCCCCAATTCATGGGCTTCTGGTACTTTATTCTCCAGATTGAATACTTCATTTTATTTTATTTTTGAAGGAAATTCATAAGCGGGAAGTTTTTATATTAATTTTTTAAAAATAGTCATATTACAAAGACAGGAAAAAAACATCTGAAAAAAACACTTTTTGTGCCTTCACTTGTCCCACCAAAATAAATTCCCAAAATTATGGGCTTCTTGTTCTTTATGCTCCAGATTGACCCCTTCAATTCAAAATGAAAATGAAGGAAATTCATAAGTGGAATTATTTTAAATGAATTTTCCAAAAAAAATATGAAAAATTTGTGGATATTGACATCCCATGTTAAGAAAAATATGGCAAAAAAAATTAAAAAAAAACCTAAAAACTGCTCCTGAGGAATTTTTTTTGAAAAACACATAAGGGCTTATGTGTTTTTACTAAAAGCTTACGTGTGTTTACCAACACCCTAAATAAACATTAAATAAATAATAAATAAAGACAAAATAAATAATAAGTGAATAATAAATAAATAATAAACAAATAATAAATAAATAATAATAAATAATGAATAAATAATAAATCTTCAAATGTAAAAAACAATAAATTCATAATAACTAATGCAAACTAAAAAATATATAAAGCATATATATATTATAAAAAATAAATAATAAAAAAGGGGTAATTAACAATTAAACCCCATTAATAAGTGAAGATTAGATAAATAATATTATATAAGAAGTAAAATGATAATAATAAATAATAAATAATGAAAACCAAAATTAAATAATAAAAATGTATCATGGGGATAACAAATAAAAATACATAAATCATAAGATATGAATGATAAACAATGAAAAAAAAGAAATAAATGATAAGTAAATCATGAAATATACATAATATAAGATGAATAATAAAAAATGAAAAATGAATCATAAATGATAGAAATACAAAGCTAAATGCACAATAAATAAATCAAAAATAATATAAAAGGAAAACAAATAATAAAAAAAATAAAATAATAATAATAATAACTAAATAACTAGTAGCTCACAAAAATTGAAATTTATTTTATAAAAACTCAATGAATTAAATATGAATAATCAAGAATTAATAATAAACAATAAAAACTAATAAATAAATAAAACATAAAAATTAAATCATAAATAATGAAAATAATAAAAACAATAAAAATACAAAAAATGATAAAAATAATCAAAATCATAAAAATAATAAAAATAATAAAAATAATAAAAATAATAAAAATAATAAAAATAATAAAAATAATAAAAATAATAAAAATAATAAAAATAATAAAAATAATAGAAATAATAGAAATAATGAAAATAATAAAAATAATAAAAATAATAAAAATAATAAAAATAATAAAAATAATAAAAATAATGAAAATAATGAAAATAATGAAAATAATGAAAATAATAAAAATAATGAAAATAATAAAAATAATAGAAATAATGAAAACAATAAGAATAATGAAAATAATAAAAATAATAAAAATAATAAAAATAATAAAAATAATAAAAATAATAAAAATAATAAAAATAATAAAAATAATAAAAATAATAAAAATAATAAAAATAATAAAAATAATAAATCAAATAAATAATAAATATATCATAAAAAATTAACAAATTGAATAATAAACAATAAAAACTACAAAGAAATATTAAAAATTGAAAATTAAATAACTGATTTTAGTGAATTTTAATCAATTTTGAGCAATAATTTGAATGAGATTAGATTAGATTGAATTGATTTCCCTTTAATTTGATTTCTTTAATAAATATTAAGTCTAATTAGTTAAGCTTGATTGTAATTAATTAAGATTCATTATAATCAATAACTATTGATTTTAACTAATTAAGATTGTATATAATCAAGCAAGATTGATATTAATTCATTCAGAATATATATAATGAATCACTATTGATTTTAATTAATTCAGATTTTATATAATCAATCACTATTGACTTTAATTAATTAATTCTGATTAAGATCAGTTACTATTCATATTGATCAATTTTGCTCAATTATAATCAATTTACATTGATTATAAGTATTCAATACTGATTATAATTAATTATCTTTAATTTGAAGTATTTTTGATGAATTTTCATGAATTATTATTGTATAAAAGTGATTTTAAGTATTGATAATTACTCATAATTATTTATCATCAATTAAAAACCAATACCAATTATTTTTCATTAATTTTGATCAATTCAAAGTGAATTTAATTGAGTTTCAAATGGAACTAATTAATCTCAAAGTATTTTAATTGATCTGCATTAAATTGTATCCATTTTTATTCATGTTCATTTTCAATTGGGTTTTATCCACTTTGAGAAATCTAAACAACTTTTTCTTTTTAATTTACCTTCTTCAATTTTTCTAACTTTGTCTTAAAAAATTACAAAGCATAATAATTAATAATCACTTAAAAATTAAAAATAAATCATAATAATAATTCATATTTGATTAAGGAATATTAGTGTAATTTCTACATCATTTACATAGCTGACTTTTATGCTTGACATTTTCACTCCCCAAAAGTTATAACACATGGGAACACTAAATATTTTGCCAAATATGGAGAATAAACCATATAGAATCATCAACTTTATTTATAGGTGAAACAATAAGAATCTATAGACAATTTAGTTTCAGTCATATCAATTACCACTCTCTCCAGAATGAACACCTTTAACAGTGACATTTTTGAACTTTCCCAGTCCCTGATTAAACTGGTTATAAGCCAAAGCTAATTTCTTTTCAATATGGCATGATAACGCAAGCATATCATTTTTTTCAAATCCTTTTTCCACAAAATTGCTCAATGCTTGGTGCCAATTTTCCCTTGGTTCCCAAATTATTTCAAAAATCTCAAGGGATTTTTAGAAATTTATTCCAAATTTGTAGCTGGGAAAAACAAAAGACCCTCCTTTAAAACCATGTGTGTCTTTGTTTTTGACCAAATTAAATTCTTCTAATTTTACTGGCATCGATATTCCATAGAAATAATTTGAGAAATATTCATCCTTGTGATAATTATTACAAAATTCCCCAAAGGTAAAAGTGAGATTACTTACAAATTGATATGTTTTAATGGATTCTTGATGCATCATTTCTCCAAAACTACGGTCCCCAATAGATGTGAATTTATTTTGGTACTCTTCAAAAGCTTTGTTGGAAATCAATCAAAACCTCTTTTGTAAAAATGAATCAATATATTTTACCTCCTCATTTAGTTCTTCATATCTTATTCTATATTATGGGAGTGTGAGGTCAATCTTGACATGTTTTTATCAGCCAAATTCTTCTTTTTCTTGGGATTTCCTCCATCCATAAGCTATCATTTCATCATGTTGCGCTCCATGACCAGTTATATTTCCATACACACTGGAGGCCTTTTTTAGCCAATGAGCCACCTTCTTAAAATATTCAATCAAGTCAAAATTTAATTAATCAAAGGATGTGAATTGGACAATGGAAAAAAGCTGATTTTTATTGGAAGAATCAACAAAGATGTAACTATTCCCACCAAAAGGTTTTAAATTCGGTATCTCTAATTGATTTTGAATAGTGAGAAAATGATTACTAAAAATTATTTTGACTTCAAAATCTCTGGCTTCATTTTAATAATCATCTTTTGTATTTGATGTAAAACTACCAATAATATTTCCTATTTTTTTATTCTTTATTTTTCTATCTTTAAATCTTTTTTGAACTGAGTATTTAGTTCTATGGGATTCAGAATTATTTCTATTATAAATTTAAATTGTCAATTGAATTTATGATATCAGATACTTGAAATGTTTGAATATCTACTTAAATGATAGGATGGAGAAGTTTCTTTCTTGGAGAAAAAGCCTCTATTTATCTTGAAAGGTTAATTTCATTGAAAATGAGGATAATCTACTTAGTAATTTTGTGAAAAAATTAATTTTAATTAACTTTCCCTCATTTGAATTAATTTCAATCAACCTCAATTGATTACAATTATCTTGAAGGAATTTGTCTTTATTTGAATTAATTCAATTCAAATTAAATTTATTTTGATTGATTCAATGAAAATCAAATTGGGTTTAATTCAATTGAATCAAATCAATTTGAATTAATTAAATTAGAATTCATTTGTATTAAATCAATTAAAATGTCACAGGGGCTCTTCTAAGTGAAGAGGGCCTGGAACTCAGTAAACTGGGACTTACTTATTGAGGGCTCAAGATATGGTATAATGGAGGTACACTTAAGAGTGTAATAATATGTTATTACTAATAAAGGAATATAAGAAAAAATAATCAATAAATAATGAGAGTAAGAAATAAAAAAGCCAACCACAAACAAGTCCAAGTCCACTGTTTCAACCTGTCAGAAAGAAAGAGAAGGGTCAATAAGGATATGGCCACTGCAAATCATACTGTACAGGCAAAGAAGAAATGCAAAGACTAACTTGAAATTACTAAATATAATACCTGAAGATAAGGATAAGAATATTCATAAAATAATAAATCAACTAAATTAATTAACTGGGGAAAGGTTCCTGGGGGAAAGAGGGGCTGGTATATGTGAGAATCACCAGCCCTGATACAGAAAGAGAGTTTTCATGAGAGGAATCGATGATTGAATTGAATACGGCCAATACAGGTCCTGTACAGTGCCCTTCCAATTTTATGCAAACACCAAGTTCATACAGCCATGCCCCTGTATGCCGAAAAATTGTGCAGCAATTTTTTTTGTATTTGGCACTTGATCTCTCATTGGCAACTCAAGAAAAAAATAACATTTAATTGATTGCAATTCAGAGCAGAGGTAACAACAGGCAACACAGTAGACAAACAAATTATAAGTTGAAAAAATAAAATAAAAAACCCTTTGTGGTCCTAATATGAGGTTGGACCATGACATTGATCAATGACCATCTGAATCCTCCTTGGCATTGATTGGAGGTAGTCATTGAGGTTGCCAGGGTGAATGTCACTCCAGGTGGACTGAATCTAATGCTTAATTTCCTCCAAATTTTGAGGTTGGCAAAGCTTTGATATTTGGCTTTTCATCAACTTCCAGGTATTTTTGATCCAATTGAGGTCTGGTGAATGTTCCAGCCACTCCATCTTGACAATCCTGTTTTGTTTGTGCCATTGATTTCTGAACACCACTGTATGGATTGGTGCATTGTCTTCCATTAAGATCAGTCGCTGTCAACCTCTGATCCAGGGCACTTGCTCCATTTCCTCGACAAAGGGGCAAAGGGAAGGGAGGAAGACCTGTCAGACCATCTTTTGGGAATTCATCTGACCCTCCAAGAATGCAATGCTACTATGGTAAGCAGCGCAAAATCCCCCCATATCATAACGGATTGACAGCCGGATCAATGGTTGACAGCAAGGTTTTTAAGCAGCCACTTCTTGTTTGGGGTGCGCCAGACTCAGATTTGATTGACTCCCTTTCCCAGCTCAAAAGCTGATTCATCCATCCAGATTACTTTGGCCCATTCATTAATTGTCCAGTGCCTATGAGCCTTGGAAAAAGCAAGCCAAAATTGAAAATATTGTGGTTGTAAATACAGTTTCTTGGGGCTATTCATCAGTGTTTCCCTAATTTGTGAATCTTGCATTGAATCATTCCGTTTGAAATGTGTGAGGTAATTAACAATGTAGCTTGGGCAACTGTAAGTAATTGGAATTGAGTGATAATATGGCTGAGTTGTTTCTGGTTAAGCTCAGTGAGTTTGGTCGGTCAGCTGCATTTTTGTTGAGTAGTAACAGTGCCAATTTGTCTGTATTTTTCGAAGGTATTGTAAACAGTTGTCAGAGGAAGGTTATTCCACTCTGTTATGGCTCTAAAGGATATTCCAGCCTGATGCATACCTACCAATTGTCCTCAGGTTTCAATATCTAAGTATGGCATCTATGGTGGGTAAGGTAGTATTAGCAAGAGTTAAGAGTTTACAGAGACAAAAAGAAAACTCACTGGTGGTATACGTTGTCTTATTTCACAGTTTTGATAACAATGATAGATCACTAGTAAAGTGAGTAAATAGGTAACAAGTTGACCAAGGGATAGCGGTGGATGATGTTGGTTGGAGACAAGGATGGGTGGCCTATTCAACATTGGTGAGTGAATTTTCTTCATATGTGGAACCACTGCTTTCGTGAATAAAGCAGTTGTTGATATTGCAAAGTAATGATTAAAACAACAAATAAAAAAATAATAGACAACAAGATGAGAGAAAAAAAAAGTTGAGTTTTTAGCAGGCCATGGGACAGGACTGACTGATGAGAGTGGTCCATTGGTCAACATGCTGCGCGTGCAGGCGCATGTTGATACATAGCCCTGCCTGTATGAGTTTCATCTTTGCATACAATTGGCAGGGCACTGTACAGTTTTACAGGATCTGTACAAGAGGTGTGGTGGTATTGAGTGATACTAAAGTTTTAGGATAGTGTATCCAAACTGTATTGGGAAATTCCAACCTGTACAGAAGTTGACAGACTGTATGCATGTTTCAGAAAGGAAGTTTTCTGCAACTGATTGCTGATACACACAGTGGATTGCTGGTTTGAGGTGTTTGAGTGGGTGTAAGATTCAATACCCTTACCCCTGACTAATGGTTGCTACATAAAATTAATTCAATTCAAATCAAATCAATTTTCATTGACTAAAATGAAATTAATTTTTATGAATTCAAATCAACTTAATATTGATGAATTCAAATAAACTTATTCTTGGTTGATTTTAATCAATATTAAGTAATTTTACCCAATTTTAATTAATTAAAATTACTTAAATTTAATTAAAATTAATCTTAAGTAATCGAAATATTGAAATTTCTTAAATTTAATTACAATGACTTTTAAGCAGTTTCAATTAATTAATATTCATTTCAATCAAGTTTAAGTAATTTGTATTAATATTAATTAATTGTAATTAAATTGAATTCATTATAATTGTTTTTATGTAATTGGAAGTAGTTTAAATTGACTCAAATCAATTATAATTAATCATAAGCTATATTAATTACTGAAAATTTCATTCAAATTAATTTTAAATAATTTTAATAATTCTTAATTAATTTTAAGTCATTTTAGTTAATACTAAGTAATTTCAAGAAATTTGAATTAGTATCTATTAGTTTTAAGTAATTTTATTTCATGATAATTATTGTTAATTATGGTAAGTAATCTTCATTAACCATAATGAATCATAATTAATTACAATTAGTCTTAAGTTATTTTAACTACTTAAATTCAATTACCATTAATTTGAAGTAAGTCTAAGTAATTTCAATTAATTGTAATTAATGGTAACGATTTCTATTAATGGTAATTACCTTTAGCTACTTATAATCAATCATTATTATTTATAATGAATTCTACTCAATTCTAATTCATTATAATTAATTTGAAGTAATTTTGATTAATTTAAAGTACTTATACTCAATTATAGTTAATTAACTTTAATTAAGTTGAATTATTTTTAATTACTTGAATATTTTTTTAATTTTAAGTAATTCTAATTACTTAAATTTTATTGCAATTAATTTTAAGTACTTTCACTTACTTGAATTCAATCACAATCATTTTCAAGTAGATTTGATTACCATTAATTTGATGTAAGTTTAAATTATTTTGATTAATATTGTTGATTTTGATGATTTTTAAATAATGGTAATTAATTTGATTTCTTCATAATTGATTGTAGTTAATTATGATTAATTGTAATGAATTCTTATCAATTTCAATTAAATTTAAGTAATTTAAATTTATTTTAATTAATTCTCATGAGTTTTGACTTATTTGAATTAATTTTTCATTAATTTGATTTAATTTAATTATTTTTGATTAATTTTACTTAATTTTGATTTATTTTAATTCATTTGTATTGATTCTAATTTAGCTTTACTTAAGTTTAATTGACTCAAATTGATTGAAATAAATTTAAATCAATTTATATTAATTTTATGCAGTTTGACTTACATTTATTTAATTTCAACTAATATTCATTTATTCAAATTTATTCAAATTACTTAAAATCAATTAAAATCAAGTCAATTTGAGTAAAATTAGATCAAGTTAAGCAATTGGAATTTATTTCAATTGATTTTAATTAAGGTTAAGTAATTTCAACTAATTTTCATTAATTTTACTTAATTTTATTTAATTTTATTTAATTCAAATGCATTTTAAATTAACTAATTTAAATTAATATTACTTAATAAATCTTTTTTTCAACAAAAATTGAAATTCTTTTAATTACGGAGTCATTCACATAAATCATGTTTTCAACAAAAAATTCAAAATTTATGGATTCAAATTTTGATTTGGAGGTTGAAAAATTCAAATTGATTCTTTTTTCATTTATTTATTTTTTTTTGAATTTTTTGGTTTTCATTTAAAGGTTATAAAATTTCAATTTGAAGAGAAATTTTTCAAATGGTGCAAATCAAATTTTTCAAATAGCCATGCATTGAATGTAATTCATGATTTACAGTAATTCCCACTCAATGCATGGCTATTCAAAAAATTTGTTTTCAAATTTGAATTTTTCCACCTCTAGATAGAATCCATAAAATTCAAATTTTTCATTGAAAAAAGGAGTTATTCATAAAATTCCATTATTGAATTTTATGAATAACTCCTTTTTTCAATGAAAAATTTGAATTTTATGGATTCCATCTAGAGGTGTAAATATTTAAATTTGAAAACAATAGTTTTTGAATAGCCATGCATTGAGTGGACATTGTTGTAAGTCATTAATTACATTTCCTTCAATAACCCCCATTTCCACTTGAGAATTCCAATTCAATTCTCATTGGTCACATGTGAGTGCGCCAAAAGTAGTTATAGTGACTGTTTCAAAGAAGGTTGGAGGAGCGGGCCTTATATACAGGTAGTAAGTTCTCATTCAAACAGTAAACCAAATTTGAGAATAAGTATTGACCTGGAAAATTACCAAATCATATAAGTGAAAATAATTTTTTTTATTTTTTGGCCCAATTTTATACACTTTCTTTATCAAATAACAGATATTTTTGATTTTATATCAACATTTCATTGTAAACTATAGATTCTCAATGTGAGCCTTGCCATCAAGTCAAAACACAAATTATTTTCCTATCACAATCAAACAAAATGTGTCCATTGATTGAATATCTCTTGTTTCTTTCCAAAAAAGAAGGTTTGACTATCCTTTCCAGGTTTTTGATAGATCGGAATGGTCTTTCTATTAATAAAACCAATTCAGCTACCAAATCATTATTTTTTCATTTCTTGATAAATTTGATGTCTTCTTTCTAAAATTTTTTCTAGTGAGTTTATTTCCAAAATTATCCTTCTTGAAACCAAAAAAAAAAATTCTTCTTGAATTTTTTAAATTTATTTCTAATTTTTAAAATAAGGTTTAATTAACATTTGATCCCATTATTTTCAAAGTATTGGCCAATCAATGAAAAACACCACATTTAATTTTTTCAAATAATTTCCTTTGAAAATATCTTTATTCATCATATCTTAGACAATAAATCATTATATTCATCTTTTTTTTTACTTTTTTTTTTGAAAGCTTCATGCCTTATAGAAAAAATATTTTAATCTTAGGGGGATCAGGATATGTGTAAATTGGGTTTCTTTTCAAATATCTAAAATTATTAATCTTTGATATGACTTCCCTATACAGATTGTCTTTGTTTTAGTTTAAGTCTCATATTATTTTTTCTATTAAGTTTTTCTTTGAAGATAATATTGAGCTTATTGTTGTAATTTTTTGTAATCCTAGAACTCAAAATTTAATAATTTGATACTTTTCCCCTTCTACCAAGTACCATTCTTTCATAAATTCCTTATAAAGATGTTTCTTTTTTGGAAAATCTGGGCATGGTATGTCTTAGGTGGATGATTGGATTATATTCAATCATAGAATTGAATATGAAGTTACGGAATATTAAATTATTTCTACAAAGCTTAATGGAATTTGATGAATTACGTCAAAAAAGAATTAAACAATTCATGAGGTGTGAAAATTGGGCTGATACATGTTTTTTGGTGAATTTAAGTTAAACTCATCAATTGCAAGTATAAATTTAGCCAACTTTAATGATAAAGTTGTGTTAAAGATAGAACTAATTAACTGTTAGATTAGGTAGCTTTGAATCATAATATTATAAGTATTTAATTAATCTTAATATTATTAGATATTAATTGATTATTTTAAACATAGACCTCAATAAATTTTCCATGACTTACTAGTTTACCTTCATCAAAGCTTTCAAAAAAACTATTAATTAATTTGAAATTATTATTTATACATTATTTTTATCATTAGGAACTTTTTTTTGATTCATATATAAAATTCATCTTAATAAGTAAGAAATTCTATTTTAATTAGTAAAAGGTCAATCAAATTATATTACTTTTTTGTTAACTTTTTAAATATTCTAATTTTAACTTTTAAAAATTAATTTAGCAGGAAATCATTAAAGGTAATTTCCCTGACTTGGGTGCAAACTAATCCTATTGCGCTACCTCATAATCCTAGGAAACATGTAAACAAAGCTTAAGAAAGACCAGCCCTCCAAGAAAAGAAAAACAAGAAAAACAAGAGTAAATTACAATTTCATGAGTTTTTACTTACAGTCCGGAGACAAATTATTAGATACAACAGAAGATGACTATTTTGTTTCACTACTATAACATCAACGTTTCACAGTATAAAATATTCATAAGATCATAATGAACTAATGTCATGCACACATAAGTTATGCTGACTAATATCTGATTGGAAGATAGAAATACAACTTAGATAAAGATTAAAAAGATGATTCTAATAATTGCTCAAATCCTGAAAGATCACTTGTTCCTTTGCAGCAGTGTCCCCCACACATGTACACTTGTGGTTCGAACGGATTACAAATTTATGGTCTTAGAGAATGGATCCAGCACGAGAATACTAATGATGCCCAATAATGTTATGCACACTATGACCTGCTGTAATGCCAATCATATCATTAGAAGCTCATAAATCACTTAGGTGTTACTTCCTAAGTTTTTTTTAAGGTGTTGCACGAGTAAAAATGAAATTACAAATCAGTGAGATCAAAACAAAGCGGTATCCCAAGCGTTTGCTCGGGTGTCGGTTTTTGAGTATTTCGTCACATCACCTGTTGAATCGGTTTGTGGGTGTGGGGATGGGTTAATATTAGTCCAGAGCCGAAATTAAAAATATAATTACAGTACACCTAATTTTGAGTACAAAGCTCGCTTCACCCGCAAACTGGAAAAGGACATACTTTACGGTACACTGGTAAGATACAACAGCGCTTTTTCTCATATAGGTTCTATACCACTGCTCTGGTCTAGGTGTCTACTAATTTTCAAACTGGGTGGGCTCAACCAAATCATTTCTACGTAGGCTCAAGAGTGGTTGACTTTGCCCAGAATTAGTTGATGAGAACTTGCTTTTTAGTAAACTGAATTCCTCCATGTAGTACCTAAAAACTCCATTTGATGTCATTCGAAAATCCAACATGCTTTGAGGTTCCTATTGAATATATTGTAGATATGAACAAAAAACGAGTTAAGAGGGCATGGTGAGACGAGAAATACAATGTGAGCGTTATAATTTTAAATCTCTGAAAAACAAAATCTAGTTCAAGTGCTTTGAAGATCAATCTAACCCCTTTTGTTTATCCCGAATGCACTGTGTGGTTGACTTAATTCCATTCAGTCTATTTTTCCGACCTTATATATTTGATGGTTCGTAAACTGTGTTTAAATTTTCCACATCTGAGAAACAATATCATCTGGTACCAAAGCTTTGCTAATGGATGGGCTAGGTTTATATGAGCTGGCAAAAACACTCAAGGCAGGTGGTTTACGAATCTGACGGCTTAATTCGGTTTCAAACAACTAAAAGAACGAAAGTTAGTCACCAAACAAAAAAACTTGTGGATTTTTTTACAAATGACTTACGCTTTGATAGGTATGATCAATGAAATCCTCCATATCATATTTTGGCTTGTCGAATGCTTCCGAAAAAACCTTTGCGAGTGTTGAGATACTAGATAAATAATGGGATCTCAACCCAGCCAATTCCCATAATGAGCTATATATTGCACCCGATTTCAGGGGGTCGGGTTCATCAAAAACATAAGGATCTAGTTTGAGTTATTTTAGGATCAGAAGGCTATATTGATTTCAAAAATTAGCACAAAAACATACCAACGTCCTTTTCAGATTCATGAATCTTGTCGAGCGGGTCTGTTCGATGAAGCATTGTCATACAGCTTGGATGTTGTTTGATTAAATTGTAACAAAACGGTATAATAGTGATAATTGCACCAGGGGGTGCAAAGAGACTTAACCTAGCCAGCTTTTTAATAAAAGAGGCAACAATGTTAACGGGTAAGTGCCTATGAGAAACACATTTAGTGATGAGAAAAACAATTAGATTAAAAAGGGATGATTTATTAAGGCATACTTACGTTGAAGATAAGAAAGTCTGGAGCATTCTAAAAAACCTTGGTCTATGCCTTGCATGTAAAGTTGTTTGATCGAGGATAGCGTAGAGTCTGGTATAAAATGATGGATAATCCCTGATATGATGAAAGGAAAAACCAAGAGGAATAAGACCAGAGCAACAAAAAAGAAAAAAAGGGGGGTAGTTCTTGGACGGGATCTTACAAGTTATGTTTGGCAATTAATGTAAACAAAGCGTTTAAAGATAAGATAGCAATGGGACCACCATGATCGATACAATCGACCAAAAAGTCCATTAAGATTTTGGGATCAATCATGTGAGGAATTACTTGATCATGTAAGATTTTTAAGACCCTTTTAATTTCTGATTGATTAAGCGACAAGCTCAAAAATACAATCCAACATTCAGAGAATGCCTTTCGATGATCTCTTAATGACAGAAGAGGATGAGTTTGATTTTGTTTCAAGATTTCTTTTTGTTGAGTTGAATGATCTGATTCCGATGAAGAGTCATCAAAAATTCCAGTACTTTGATGGGTTTCAATTTTGACTTTTTTTGAAGGATTCTTGTTAGAATGAGGTTTTTTTAAGCTTAAAGGTGAAGTTGGTTTTCCTGTCCAAAATTGATTTAAATCTTCTGATTGAGTAGGCATAGTTGTCAAAGCTTCTAAATAATAGAGGAGGTTTTTAATTAGATTGACAGGAATTTGAGGTTTAATAAGATCAAGACTAGATTTATTTGATTGAGTTGAATTAGGAATTGAAGTGTAAGATTGGCAAATGAAGCTAAAGAATAAGAAAAATGATTAGCATTGATTAAAAGAAGGATAAGTTGAAGAGAATACTAACGTAGCATCTTTCAAGAAATGATAACGTATATCATCAAAAACGTTTAAATATTTGAGGATAAATTCAGCACGAAGATGATTTGGGATTTGAATGAGATGATTTGATGAAAGATCTTGAGGACAAAGTAATTTTTTGACAAGTTTGGTAAAAGTTGAACTTTGAAATCCACCATAAGGAAATTTAATTTTATGATTTGAAGAGATTTGATTAGGATGGTTGAGATTTTTTAAAGATTGAATGATATCATTCTCAGATCTGACCAAGTTCATTAAGATAGTAAGACAATCGAGTTGAATTTGATTTAGTTTATCATTTTGCAAGATGATAAGATGCAGCAAAAGATTGATGAATTGATCATAATGAGACTTTAGCCAATCTTTCAAGATTTTTAAGGAATTTTGAGATTTGAAATCCGTAGGTGAGCCGTGCAATCTACCTTGACGAATCAAGCTTGAGAACAGTCTATGCAAAGTGTAAATTAACGTGTGTAAAATATCGGATGAATGAGATGATGAGATTTGATGGATTGAATCCTGTAGGAGATCTAGCAAGTCGATGATAGGATTGAGATTTTGATTTTGTGATGACGTAATTTGATTTTCGATTTGTTGGATTTGTTGAATTTGCTGCTTGGATTTGCTTGAAGCTGATTTGGATGGAAGATTTGAGATTTGGCGAGGTGATTTGGATTTTTGAGTCATCTTGAATGATTTGGATGGTGTTGAAGTTGGAATTAATCCAGAATATTTTACAAGACTCATCTTAAACTGGCTCAATAAGACGCGATGGCCGACTTGTGGTTGCGATGATCTTGAGCAGCCCAGAGCTGGGAAACTTGCGTCGAGCGAAGGAATCGAATCGGCGACCTTCTTTGGAGTCCACAAGCCAATCAATCTCAATAGCCAAACTCATTTGAGACTGGCTGCCACTAGACAAAAGCAGGATGGGAATTAGGGACTGTCCCTGAAAAACTTTTGCTTCTCTGTAGGTATGGTTGATGAGGCTTGCTGGGCAATATTTGCAATTTTCAGCCAGATTGTCATACAGTAAGATGCAGTAAGTATGGTCAGGTGCATATGGGTGGGTTCATCAGTTCATGACAAAGGAGCTGGTGGGCAATCCCTGTATGCAAAATGAGGTTGTATTTTTGTAAACCACAGACAGTTTTTAAATCTCAACAGTTTCTTGGTAAACCTTAATTACAACACTGATGTCATTTCCTGAAGTAGGGCGGTCCTTCCAGTTTTTGTTAGGGTTTGTTGTGCTGTACTGTACTTTGGCACCTGTGCGCACAAAAGCCCAGAAAGCTTTTTTATCTCTGTACTGTCTTACACCAGCTGAGCAGATTATCACTATTATTGAACCTTTTAATCTTTTGCTTACCACAAAATCTTCCCACATTCATTAATTACAACAATGGAAATTCAGATTTCCCTTCTTCTAGAAGAATCCATTAATTTCTTTGCACAGCAATTTTCACTACAACAAACAATTCCTTTTTACTTGATTTTTTCATTTGAATACCTTTATTACATTACCCTATTGTTGAATAAACACCCTTTCAACTTTCAGAATACTGATTTTGATTGATAACTGGATGAGTAGGTTCAAATTTCATATTTTATTCCACCACTTTTTATTTGATAATTCAAAATGGTTTTCCACAGCCTTATCTCTTTATTTTCAAAACATGATTATGTTATGATCAGTAAGAGCCATTTTCTGCTTACACTCCTCTTTTCAACTATGAATCAAAATACCCAATCCCCTCCATCCCAATCAATTCCTACTACAAACAATTTGTTAAGCCCTATGATTGTCACAGAGCTTCAAAACTCTGTTTTGCACAAAGACAAAGTCATTTCCCAGCTCCTCAATAGGGTTCAGGCCATGGAACTACAGCTTCAAAATCATACCTCAATCAAGAAGAAGGCTCATTCAAAAAAAGGAACTTCAACAAAAAATGCTTCTAATTCTTCAAAAAATCAAGGAGAGAAGGAACACTCACAATTTCAATTGCCAAAATCTAGGAGATTCTCTTTGGATCAAAAAGCAAAAATAAGGCAAATTGTTCACAAGAAAAATTTAGACACATCATCAAGGAAAAGCCCACTTCAAATGGTCGGAAATGATTATCCAGTAGGATATGAGCATATAAAAGTACGTCTTCCAGATTTTTCTGAATTAATATCATTTTTACTTATTTGGATTATTTTTAGGATGTGTTTTATATACACATAAGGCTTCTATGGGGTCTAATTGAAAAAAACACAGTTCTATCTGCTCCCAATCCTTCACAATTGAATGAGTTTTATCAACATTTCTCCACCCCTGACCAAATTGAATCTGCTTTGGCAAACAATGGACCTGCATTAGTACCAGTCAATACAGTTCAAACCCTTTGTAATGCTTTTCAGAAACATACAAAAGTTGGAAAGTATTTCATACATCCCTCTGAATTCTCAATTATCTATGTTCATAGCTCTTTGTCTAAATTAGGAATTCAAACATGGGCACCAAGCCTCTATGAGCAACCTGACTCATTGTATAATGAAGCCTTCTGCATCAGTGCCTTGAAGACTTTCTGACAGCTTGTTGTTGGTGGTACTCACCAGTTCATGAATGTCAACCAAAGTTACATCAATGATCTGGGTCTCTTGACAAAACCGTATGACCACTATGTTCATTTCTACTTCTATAACATATTCAACAAGGAGAAAGTAGGAAATGGAAAGCATTGCAAGAATCACACACAAAAGTAAGTGGGAGCCAAAATGTCAATCAAATAATGTGATTATAATGGTATTAACAAAATATTGCAGCTTCATGACTTATGGTATAGATTTGCCATCAGCCAAAACTTTCCAAAACGGTACATTAGAGTCATGAAGCCCATTCAGGCCCATAGTGATGAGGAGTATGTTGAAAGCAAGGAAGTCTATGTTGTTAGAAAGCTTCCTTTCCGATCTCAATCAGCAAACACTTTCATACCCAAGCTTGAAAAAGCTATCAAGAAGACAAACACTGCTGATGGAAGGCATTCTAAAAGAAGACATCGGATACAAATAAAAAATCCACCTATTACATTATTTCCAAAAGCTCCAAAGGGATTATCACTTGATTTCTATGATGTCAAATGACTTAACTCTAAGCTTTCAGCTCAGCACAAAAATCTAGCCAATGTGGGTTCCATTGCCTTTTGAAGATATCCAACAGCCTCACTTGAATTTAAATTACCAGATGAGAAGATGGGTGATGCAAAATTTATGGACAAAAACTGGGATGGTGCCACAAAGGATTACAATTTAATTTTTTTAGTCTCAGTAGAATATGACTCAGATGACAAATCAAGTGAGGGAACAGAATCTGATTATGGTGAAAGTGTTGAGATGGAAATGTCTGATGATGATGAGGAGGAGGAATATGGTAATCCAAATAATGAAAATGACAAGATGGCATGTATAAAGGGGAAGGGTAGAGAAGCTTACAGTGAATACAATGAAGATAAAGAAGGTATGGAAATTGAAACATCTGGAAGAGGAGGATATTACGGTGGACTAACAGAAGAAGAGTGGGACCAATGGCAGTGAGAATCAATGTTTATGCATTAATCCTATCATTTATGTATTTTGACTGCTTAAATGGTGTGTATATTTTTTCTTGCAAAGAATGTTCTTCTTTTGAAACGTTTTAAATATTTTTTCTGTCATGAATCTTAGAAAAGGTCTTATTTAAAAAAATGAAAAATCTTAGCTTTGTTTTTGGTGCTACTGTTCTATTGGAAAATATCATAAAACCAATTTCAACTTTCAATAAATGGGTCTCCTTTAGGGAAAAGTGAGATCAATTCTTAATTAAGCATCTATATTTTCATTCTATGTGAATGAAAGAGCTTTGGTATGCTCATGCAGTTGAAAAAACATAAAAAACTGTATTTTATAATCAATATTTAAATCAAACAAGAAATTTGATGAATAAAAAAACATTTGTATCAATCTATTTCCATATTCATCAAGCTTTCGGTATTAAGTAGAGGAGCTGAAACAGATGATGTTGCATTCAAATTATATGTAGGTTTACTTTGTCCAAGCGACCAGGCAGGTAGTGTGTGGTATGCAATTTGCGTCAATTGGGAATCTACAAGAATATAATCATGCCCACTCAAGGTTGCTTGAAAAACATTCAATCACTTCCAAATTTCACTCAACCAAAGATCTGACTCAATTTCTTTGGCACAAACAGCTTTGATTATGGTGAAGTCAATATCTCCACAGAACTTGATTATTTGAGCAACACAACTGTAAGCTTTATTTTCTTTCCTCCTATATTCAATCATGTTGTTGGGTTTGTTTTTTGATACATTCCTACCTCTAATATCCAATGACTTCATTAAATAAAACTTTTGCATTTGTAGGATGAGGAAAGCAATAATAAGGTCTTAAATAAGGAACTGTCTTCTACAAAAATCCAAGGATTTCATTGTAAGCCTGATAATCAATGATTATTGTTTTTTTGACCTCAGCTTTCTTGCTTTCATCCAAGAAATTCAGGTCATTCTGTATTTCTAATCTTTGAAGCCAACAAAAGCAATTCATAATTGAAACCCCAACATGTCCTATTGAACAAAAATCATCTTCAATCACCACCATTGCTTCAAATGAATTTATCATCTTTTACTTACTTGATGTCAGATTGAACTTAAATTTTTGCAAGAGCCCAACTAGTTGTTCTCCAGGGAACTCTGAAACCTAAGTGATAGGACCCCACCATTTCAATTGTTCTAGTATGTGTAGTGAGTAATGGTGGTTCGGTAGGGTCTTCATGTTTGGGAATACCTTTCTGGATGTCACCGTGTAGTTCAAATATTCCTCTTCAAATGTTTTGCAATCACCTTCTTTCACAACTCTTGAGCTGACAATTCTTGTACATTGAACCAGTGAGCATAGGCCCTCAATTACATCATGATACTTTTCAAGATCTTCTTCAAATGAAACCCATCCGAGCAAGCTATCAAGAAATGACAAAGGAAAGTGAATGGCAAATAGAGAGTGCCATTCATTTGCCTTCAGCTTCCCATTCTGATTTGTACCTAATCCTTTTGGCATTGGAGTAAGTCCACTTGGAGCCACAACCTCCATTATTGATGAAATTAGTTTATTTTTTGTTTCATTGCTTAATATACCTCTTGTTGAAATTACTGTTTTATCACTTTCTGTTTCTTTTGATGAATTGGTTGTTTCAGTGTCTGTTAATCCTTTCAGTGCATTTTATTGAAGTATATTTCTTCCCCACTGAAATCGGAAATGGTGTTTCAATACACCTTCATACCAATTGTGAAGAATTCCAAGCACTACGCACCTTACAGGATCCCAGCATGGAAGCCGATTAAGCTCTGACCATCTCACACCCATTTTCCTAACAAGGAGTTTTTCTTGAGTTGTTTGTTGTTCATAATTCCATCTCATTGTAAATGCTTTTGTTCAGTTTTTATTTCATGGCTTTCTAATTTCCATCTTTGCAATTTCAGCCTTAATTACTTCACACCAAGAGCAAAATTTGTGTCTGGAGTGTGATATAAATCCAAAAACCTTGTGTGTTGCAATAATGTCACCAAGTAAGGCTTGCAGTTTCACTCTTACATTTTGCCCCTCAGGCTCCTGATAGGTTTGAATTATTATTATTTTGTTCAGTTAAATTAGCTCGTTTACTAATGGTTTCAAAACATTATTCATGGTGACCATGCTTGGTTGGTTTGGAGCTGGAATGATTCCTGCTAGATAGGTATACTGAGGTTTGTATTGCATTGATGGTGGCAAGTTGAGACAGGTAAGGGCCAGCACTCCTAAAGATACCTGTTTCCCAGAACACTTGTTTCCAAGCAGATTAAACCAATTGAAAAATAAGGTGAAGGCCAAGTCAAGGTGTAGATATTGTTTTTGCAAATTATTTTGACTATCTGAACGAAAATTGGCCCAAGCTTTGGAGTGGCAATAATAAATGATTTTGTTTTCATTTGTGGTTAAGATTTTACTCCACTAGTCAATCAAAGATTCAACTCCAGGTATGCATAGAAACCATTTTAACCACTCCACAAAGCTTTGGCTGAAAAAAACACTTGTTGGGTTCATCTTATGAGTTATTTTCCCTCAATATTTTCACAAACACTGTGCGAAAGCTCTTGGGATCCCCTCCCATATTGGAATTTTTCTTGCATCAAATAAATCAGTAACACAAATTTCTGAACAGTTTATGGACTGATAGCCGCATTGGGATGGTGCCACCTCAATATCATATAGTGAATAGCAGGAGGGGCAGCAAACATGTAACTCAAGGTTCACACAAAGTTTGAGATACTTGTTTATAATCCATATGTCATTTGGAATATTTTTTTCCATCTCAACTTGTTGTGGGAGCTGACGCGAATGCTTTATAGTATATTTTAGATATTTTATTTATTTCTGAGATGTCGCCTGACTGCTTCCACAAACAAGGTACAATCATGATTTAAAGAAGAAAGCAAAAGCTGAATACAATTTTTAATCAGTTTTGTCAAGAGTTCTTCACAAAAGAGGAGGAAAAAGTTGACTTAGTACCTTGATTAATAGGGGGTTTCTCATAGCCTACATCGTTAGAATAATCTGAATTGCTTTCACTCTCATCACTACCAGTTGAATTCTTTGCATTTATCTCTTTTCTACTTTTTCTTTTGAAATATTCTAGTGTTGGGTGGGTCATTGATTCCTCCATAATTGTGTTTTCCATTTGAGTGTCTTTAGCCCAGTGTTTGCAACAGGTACTGGGATGCTTGTAGAGACCTTGGCACTCAACCCCAGTCTCATCAGTAAAAGAACTCTTTCTGCATATTGAAAAAGTGCAAAGAACTATTTGTGGATCCATTTAGAGCTAGAATATTTGAGTAGAGACACAAAAGATTAAAAAACAGATATTTTTACTTTGAGCGAACAAGAAGATCTGACTATGACTTTGGCAGGAAAAAAATGAATATTTATTTCTTGTTTGTGCGTACTTCAACAAAAAGGTGAAAGCATTTTCTCTGGTTTGGGTTATCTTTACTGCGTCCCTTGCTGTCTCAGCCTTTGGTTTTCCCTCTTTACTTGTTTTTGTGACATTAAAGTGTCATTATTATAAATGTTTACAACAATGTTTTTGACAAAAGGATCAAAAGCCTTTTTGATACAAAGGATTATGATGCTTGCATACACATGCCACAGTACTGTACTATACAGTACAGTACACCATGGTGTGTACTGTATAGTACAGTGTACAGTAGAAAAGTGAATTTATGTGTATGGTTTGCATTGAGTTCATGAAACCTCATGTTGGACCACCACTCATGGCTACATGGAAAACCACCTGATTTTGCAGACAGTGTCCTGAGTATGATGTGGTGGTGGGGAGACAGCTTGGGAATTCTGCAGTGTCACTGGTACAGTTCCCCACCAGATAATTCCCTGGAGGAAAGGGAAAGGTATCAGTATAGACTTCAATGAAAATATGCCACAGCCAAATACCACAGCATTGGCTCATAGGCCATAGCAAATTTCATATTGGAGCTTTTTAATCTGAACTTATTTTTTTTAAGTTTTTCTTTTTATTATTTTCTTTATTTGTCTCAACCTTCAAGGTTCTGTTTTACATCTCACTATCTTTGTTTATTTGCCTCTGGTCTATTGAAGGCAAGATTAATTGGTGTCTTGCATTTCTTTTTGATTTTCACAATTGTTTTTGGTTGGGTTCTTGGCGAGAAAAGGTTTTTGTGTTTTGCATGATTATAAGAGTCATTAGCTCATCAGGTCATTTAATTTAAGGCTAATTTATTACTTTCAAAAATCTTTAAAACATTACATTATTATTTGAAATTGACATTTTTTCTATATTATCATCAACCAACAATTAACTTGATTTTTATATGCCAAGGCCATATTGTCTTGATGAACCAACCTATGGAGAAATAGTAGGAATGGAAGAATCTGGCCTTTCTATTCATAATATCACTTCTCACCTTGTAATTCAATCAGAAACAGTACAAGATATATTCAAGAAATGGGCCACACTTGGGCATTTAAAACCAGGAAATTGATTTTGCAAGATGCATGGCATGCTGGAACATTGAGGATTAGAATAAAATACTTTGAAAAGATAGGTCCATATTTGAGAATAGTAAGCAGGTGAACCTGGGGGGAATCGCAATACCATCTTTTGAAGATAATGGCCACAGACCATCACTCTTGACAACAATACCTTATGGTGTGGGTTGAATTTTGTATTTGAAAACAATCCAAAATTGTTCTTATGTCACCATCACAGCAAAAGGCCATTGATTTGATGGCCAAAATTTATGAGACATCTGTGTTACCATTCAACAATTTACTTAACATGAGATTTAATTTTCAAACAAAGACAATTTCTACATTAAGGAGTACCATGCCACAGTTCAAAAAGCCTGTAAGATGTGTCTATGAAACTCTTGTTAACATTACTATGACTGTTCTTATGAAATATAATAAATAAACTTATTATAATCACAATTAAATAATTAATTACTTAATTATTTCTTCTACTTGTTATACACTAATAATTATTATAACAGTAAGCAGTAATTGTCTACTAGAATCAATTACCAGAAATATTAATGGTGAAGCTTCTATTTAAAACAATATAAGATTCTTTTAATGTATAATTATCTTTTTAAAGAATAATTGTAAGGATAATTCTTGAAGAAAGCTATTACTAGAGGAAAACTCCAAGAGTTCAGTGAAAACACTCACTAATACTCCAATAATACCTTGATAAGAATTGTTAGAGGGGTTTGACGGATTACTTTTGGAGTTAAAGGATCAAAATCGGATTATAAAAATAATACAACAATATAAAAGTTAAATACTATCATAAATAGTATAATTCTCCGATTTTATATCTTTCTGATTGAGTATGAAAGAATTAAAGAGCTTCAGAAAAGGATTAACTAATACTTACTTGTTGGTACTAATGGTATGATTGAATAATAAGATGATTTGGAAAAAACAGCAAGAGAAGGCCTATTGTAAGTCAAAAACAACTCAAAGACACATTCCATGGAGAAAACTGAAAAACTAATGAGTTTAAAGCCATTAATCCTCTTTTGATAAGAGGTTACATCACCTGTTGTCATATAAGATTATC
Organism: Austropuccinia psidii; assembly: GCA_023105745.1. NCBI lineage: Eukaryota > Fungi > Basidiomycota > Pucciniomycetes > Pucciniales > Sphaerophragmiaceae > Austropuccinia > Austropuccinia psidii. Next base: position 24,267,039 of record JALGQZ010000004.1, on the reverse strand, counting down.
ATAATGACTTAATTAAGTCATTTTACTTGACTACCAACCCATTTATGGTTAAGAAATAAAGCAGTAAAAACTGTCTATCTTGTTTTATCTCAAAATAAACACTAATTTATCAAATTTATCAATGTTATTGTAAATTTCATAACAAATTGTCTTTTCTGTGAGTTTTGGAAGATTCAGTGTTTCAAATGGAATTATTGAAAAATGGACTATAAGTAAAAATCTCAATTTGAAACAGGAAGTCATAATTCTTTTTGGTTTTTATATTAATTATCTTTTTCTCCATTGGTCCTGAAATAATTAGAAAGATTAATCAAGAATTGTATTTTTAATGAACTTTTGAGGTTTTTACCTTATTTCTACATAGAATTGCAAATAGCACAGTAATAGCTGGTTTCCATGAGATAAATACATTGATACTAGTCCAAAAAGGGTTTTAATTAATCTTTGAAGGTCTATCAATGGAAAATAAATCGTCCTTGAAATGCTTACAGGATTCAGAGTTACTCATTATCTCTATGTCACATTAAAATAGCAGCTTATTTGCCATTTTCTTATGATTTAATGGGACTTTAACTTGGTAACCAAGTTCCCAAGAAGGCTTTAGTATACTAATTAGGCCATTATCAGCCATGAATCCAAGGTTTTGAGCTATCCACATCTCAGAGACCTCAGAAGTTGGGTAACCTGGATCTCTTTGATGTCTTTTGTCCCCCTTAGCTATTTTCACCTCAGAAATAGTAATTCAGGCTTATACTGATATCCACCATGGGTGTATCAAACCTGTATATAATACAGTAATATTAAGTGCCACAAAAGTGCGTAACACTATTCTCAATGTATATGTAACATTTGATTCCTCACATTCCCATTATTTTGGCATGAAATTGAGAAAAACATAAATTTTCACAATTATTTTATGTGGTATTGAAGATGTGGTGTTGAATTATTTTCCATATTACCACCTCATAGAGTTAATTTAAGCTTATCCACTCTATGGAGCTACCCTAGGCAAGTTTTTTTGTATGATCCAAAGCTGGCCTTAAGTACATGGATTTACTTAATTATTTTTGGTTTTTATATGAATTATCTTTTTCTCTATTGGTCCTGAGATAATTAGAAAGATTCATTAAGAATTGTATTTTTAATGAACTTTTGAGGTTTTTACCTTATTTCTACATAGAATTGCAAATAGCACAGTAATCACTGGTTTCCATGAGATAAATACATTGATACTAGTCCAAAAAGGGTTTTAATTAATCTTTGAAGGTCTATCAATGGAAAATAAATCATCCTTGAAATGCTTACAGGATTCAGAGTTACTCATTACCTCTATGTCACATTAAAATAGCAGCTTATTTGCCATTTTCTTATGATTTAATGGGACTTTAACTTGGTAACCAAGTTCCCAAGAAGGCTTTAGTATACTAATTAGGCCATTATCAGCCATGAATCCAAGGTTTTGAGCTATCCACATCTCAGAGACCTCAGAAGTTGAGTAACCTGGCTCTCTTTGATGTCTTTTGTCCCCCTTAGCTATTTTCACCTCACAAATAGTAATTCAAGCTTATACTGATATCCACCATGGGTGTATCAAACCTGTATATAATACAGTAATATTAAGTGCCACAAAAGTGAGTAACACTATTCTCAATGTATATGTAACATTTGATTCCTCAAATTCCCATTATTTTGGCATGAAATTGAGAAAAACAAACATTTTCACAATTATTTTATGTGGTATTGAAGATGTGGTGTTGAATTATTTTCCATATTACCACCTCATAGAGTTAATTTAAGCTTATCCACTCTATGGAGCTACCCTAGGCAAGTTTTTGTGTATGATCCAAAGCTGGCCTTAAGTACATGGATTTACTTACTCACAAAAAAGCTATTTATCTTTTCTCAAATAAAAAATGATCCTTTTGGATATAGGAATGAATTATGGGTTATGAACAGCTCAGAATTTATTTTGATATTAATTGTGGCCTAATTGGGTATGTAAAATATACCTCAAGGCTCACACAGCCAGAACTATGGTGTTATGGTGCAACCAACAAGTAATATACAAGATTCTGTGGCCAGGAAGAGTGCTCAATCTTAACCCAATTGAAGTTTTTTGCAGATAATGAAACATAATCTCATCAACCTCCTTAATCTGTGTATTCTGAAAAGATTTCAAAAGGCAATTCTTGGGACTTTGAAAACCTCTGAATGGTCAGATCCAACTTTGACTTGAAGAATCCAGGCTGTTATCAACAGCCCTAGTGTAAAACTTGCTTATGAAAATCTCAATGATAATACTTATTATTGATAGTACTATGACTGTCCTCAAATAAAGATGTAATATAATTGAATATTATTACCAAAAATATAAATATAATTCTTATGAATATTAAGGGGAAATTATATATAAAAATAATATAATTATGCTATTATTATCACAAAGGCATTTTTTTGGTGAATGGCTGTCCAGAAACATCTTATGACCAGAAAAATGCACTTTTATTCTGATTTTGTGTCAAATTCACTATTCCAGTTTACCCAAGGTATTAGATGAGTATGGATATAAAGAACTTAGGAGAGCAAAGAAATAATGTGTTGCTATGAGTAGATGAATTGGTGCTTATTTATTTTAAAACTAGTTGAACTGAAGCAATATTTCTTTATAAGTAAGCTTATAAAAACCATATCTATTTGTTTGAGTTAGAAACATGATTATTCAAAGAGCTTTAGAAATTGTTTTTATTCTCTTGTTGATACTTCATATCCTGTTTTTCTCTTTAATACTAAATACACTTTAATATTTAAATGATCAATTATTTAATTCAAATAATCTCCTTATTTAAGTTATTTGACCAGAAAAATCCAGTCTCTCAATCAAATTATCTTTAGTTTCACCATCACTTACTCTATAGAGTGGTATACAAAAGAATCAGAGCCTCCACTTTAACCCAAATTATAATTCTTGAGAATAAAAGAAGAGAAATTATTAAGTGAAAAATCAGGTGACTTAATTAATTTCTGAAGGGGTAAATATTACAAAATTAAACACTCATTCATCTGCCTCCTCAAATTAATATATTAATATTTTTATCAAAAGAAAAAGTAGTTTAAATGGGAAGATAGCACCTCAATATTTTGTTTCTGTGGAATTCATTCATTTTAAAAAAGCGTCTCTGCCTCAGTAGTATTAAAGTTAATGTTTTTTCATGATAAAGATTTTCTTATTCTTTAATTTTCCTATAATATAGAATTTCTTAATCCTTTTTTGCAAGAAAACTGTTTGTTGTGTTACCTTTCAATTTTTTTTTGTATTTCAAAATCAGGAAGCATATGAAAAGTAATTTATTTCAGAAATATGTCTACCTGACTTGAAATTTCTGACAAGTATCTAAATAATTATCTGTTGGAATATATAATTTTTTGTAATTATTTTTTCTTTCAAAAGTTTTTTTATTTGTTTCACAACCTTTTAGTTTAAAAATTTCTTTTCAAAAGAATTATTAAATTAAGGATCTGGGTATATCTGTATTCAAGTTTTCTTTTGCCTTCTTAATTAGTGTGATCAAGTAAAAAGGATCATACAAAAAGTAAAAGTAGAAAATGATTCCTCATTAGTGATATCAGCTTTGAATTTAGTTTACTAACTGACTCAAGGTAAGAAATATTTCAAATTTAATTTTCCTTATCTTAAAATAAGAAAATTCTTCCTTATAATTATTAAATATTAGAAAACATTATCCAACATTACCACATCATCAGAGAAATGATATCCTTCAAAGAATTATTTGAAGGCCTCATTTTCATAATCAATTAAGAGTATGTTAAATAACCCATATCAATTGAGAAATTTACAATATATAACAATTGAAAAGAGGGGCTTTGTTCAATTTTAGTCTCCCTTGGGAGATAAAAATTCCTGGAGTTTTGGCAATTAAGCCCAAAATCTAAGGATTTTAATATTGAATTAATTCAGACAAGGACTTCAATTAGACTGTGCCATATGGTACAAATACAATTCTTCTCTCAATTAGCAGCCACATGTCCTTTTTTTAAATTATGATTCTAATTGGTACTATTGGTATCTATTTTTGACAGGCTCAGTGAATTCTAAACTTATTTAAGATTAAAAATATCAAATATATTTTAAGAAACTGGCACCACATATATTCTGATAGTTTAACAATTGAAAAATGGGTATTGCTTTATGTAATTTTGAGCCTTGAGGTATATTTTACATACCCAAATAGGCCACAATTATCTTGAAAATAAATTCTGAATTATGCATAACTCATAAGTCATGCATATATCCAAAATTCATCATTTTTGACTTCAGAAAAGATGAAGAACTTTTTATTGAGTAAGTAAATCCATGGATATAAAGCCAGATTTGGATTCTACACAAAAATTCACCTAGGGTAGCTCCATAGAGTGAATAAGCTCAAATTCACTCTTTGAGGTGGCAATATGGAAAATACTTCAATATCACATAAAAGATCTGTGAAAATTTTTGTTTTCTTAATTTCACGCCAAAATAATGGGAATGTGAGAAATACCATGTTACGTATACACTAAGAATAGTGTTATGCATGTTTTGGGCACTTAATATCATGGTATTCTTACATGGACTTTTGGTACAACCATAGTGGATATCTCACTTGAAGCTTAAATTTCTCTTTTGACATGAAAAATAAGCAAGGGGGACAAAAGACATCAAAGAGAGCCAGGGTACCCAAATTCTGAGGCCTCAGAGGTGTGAACAGCTCCAAAGCTTGAATCCATGGCTTATCTTGGACTAATTGGTAAACTAAAACCTTTTGGGAACTTGGTTACCATGTTGCAACTACAGTAAATCACAAGAAAATAGCAAATAACCTGCTATTTTGACGTGCCGAGGAGGTAAAGAGCTACTTAGACTCCTGTAACCATGTAAATTCTTAATGAATTTCCATGGATAGACCCTAAAAGAGTAATTAAAACCATTTTTGGACTTGTATCCATTGATTTACCTCATAGCAACCAGCTAAACACTGATATTTGCAATTCTATGTAGAAATGAGGTAAAAACTTCAAAATTTATTAAAAATACAATTCTTGATGAATCTTTTTAAAACGTTAAGGACCAGTGAAGAGCAGTATTATTTATGGTACAACCAAAAAGAATTCTAGTTTTATTAGTAAAAATAAAAGTTTTACTTACAGTCCATTTTTGACTATTCTATGTGAAACACTGAATCTTCAAAAATTCACAGTAATTACAACCTGTGATTAAATTGCCAATAACATTGATAAATTTGATAAATCAATGATAATTTTGGAATGAAAGTAGATTTACAGATGTTACGCCTTTTATTCTTAACCATATTGGGTTTGGTAATCATGTAAAAGCATCAATTAAGTAATTATGATAATCTTACGTGACAACAGATGCAATCAATAATTCAAAAGGGTTTATTGTTTTCTCACTCACTGGTTTTTCAGTTTTCTCCATGGAATGCCTCTGTGAGCTGTTGTTGACTTAAAAGAGGCCTCCTCTTGCTGGTTTTTCAAAGAATAATCATCTTATTATCCATTTATATTATTGTTACAAACAAGTGAGTATTAGTTAGACTATTCTTAAGTGTTTTAATTCTTTTGGAATCAATAAGAAAGACGTGAAATCATAGAATCCAACTATATATTGTTGTAATCCTGCTATAAATCATTTTGATCCCCTAAATCCACAATTCTACGTCAAATTTCTCTACTTATATCTTTCAATAAGTTCTTTGGAGTATAAGTGAGTCATTTCTATTTAATTCTTAAAGTTTTTCTCTAAAATTAGTTTTCTTCAAGAATTATCTTTATAATCATTCTTGCAAAAGATAATTATATATTAAAATAATTTTATTATTTTAATAAAAGAAGATTTTATTATTAAATTCTTCTTGTAATTGATTCTTGTAGACAATTACTACTCACTGTTAAAATTACTAGTAGTGTTTAACACGTGAAAGAAATGATTCTTTAATCATTTAATTGTGGCTATAATAATATTTTATTATTATATTTCATAAGAACAGAAATAGTACTGTTGATTAATAGTAATATTATCATCAGTTTCATAGTCAAATCTTACATTGGGGGGCCTGGCCATGATTGTACCCAGAGGTTTGGATATAATCATATTCTAGACCTCATTTTTGTGTTCTAAAAACCACCATACCTACCAGATCTTACATTTGGGGGCCTGGCGGTGATTTTGACCATAGACTTGGATTTAATCATATTATAGACTTCATTTTTTGTTCTAAAAGCTACCATACCTACCCATATCTTATATTTGGAGGCTTGGCCGTGTTTTTTGAACCTTTTGAAATTAATAAATATATTTTGAAGCTCCAAAATATATTAATTTAATAATTTTTTATTTCAATTTGAAGTTAAAATAAATTTTTATCTTTGAAACTGTCTTAAAATCTTTTTCATTGAGGAATTTGGTTTAACATTTTACTGTTTTTACATGTGGCTTTTTCACATCCAAAAAACTTATAAAATTATTCTTTGAGTTACTATGAATTAATTTTGATTCAAATTTTCAAATTTTAATTTTTTTCTTTAAAAATAATATTTTTTCAATATTAAAAAATATAAAACTTATAAAAAATCTTTAAAAATATTTTAAAAAAAAGTATTAAAAATAATTTTTCTCTTTTATAATTTCTTCTAGTGTCTTTAATCAAATACTGTGCAGCTGGCAACAGACTCAGTGAAATATATATCACTAGTCCAGAATCTTCAGAAGCAGAATCTGAAGACAGTATTGAGGTGCAAATTGCTAAAAGAGGCACCTTATTCAACTCAGAAAAGAATAAATTACCACCAAAAGGTGTGTGTTTCATCTTGTATTTTCACTTTTTATCTTTAAATTGATGTGAAAATGGTGCATACCAGAAATGGAAGCAACTATTAAGTCCAACCAGATGGATGTGGACAAGGAAGAGGCAAGACCAAATCCATAAGTGCCAAATCTTCCTCAAGAAAGACACATCTGGAGGATTCCAGAGTTGCCCCCCATTCCCCAAGGTCTGTACCCACAGATTTTGACATGAATTCTGAGTCTGAACTGATTCATGGCAATATTTACAGGGATGAACAATTTTCAGGTGGCAGCAATAGAAATTTATTAATGCCAATACAAAAACTGGTTCAGAGCAGCCAAAGAAGAGGAGTGGGAAATATGCCCAAGCCTTTGGCAGGGGGCCATGAACTCTTACTTACACATCAAGAGCTTTCTGGGTCAGGAGAAGACCATAGAACTCTTAGGAGGTTGCAGCCCATTGTCTTGCAAAGACAAGGTCAAAAAGATGAAGAATTGGTTGAAGAACCAAATTCTTTTATCCATAGACCAGGAGAAGGAACTGGAAATGACTCTAGCTTTGGAGACAGAAGGCCCAGTGGCATCTACCAGCTCCAAACCAGCTCCAGAAGTGTCCAAAGACAAGCCCAAAGGACCTCAGAAGAAACAGAGAGGTCCCAAGAACCATCAAGGAAAGGGCAAAGGCAAAGCCAATTGGCACAGATCTTACCCACAAGGGTACAGGATCCCCAAATTGGAGCCTTCAGCCATGGACAGTGTATTCAACATGGCCAGAACTCTGACGGAATTCACAGCCAAGGAGCAGGAAAGGATGAACAGGACTTTTCCATGCAAATAATACAACAAATAAATTTTGTAAAAATTAGTATTGATGTAGAACTTGGTAAATTTGATGCAAAGATAAATAAAATTACATCAGATATCAGTTAATTGAAAAGAAATGGCATGAAGCATACTAAATGGAATCAATTGACAAATGTCAGACTTGATTCCATCATCAATACATGTGACAGAATTGAGAGTAAATGTTGAAGTGATGAAATGGAACATCTTTCCATTTTTAACATTAATGATCAACTTAAAATTCTAAAAGATCATATCTTAGAAATAGCTGAGAATACCAATCAATTTGCTACACATTTAGCAAAAAGTGACAGTGAAAGGCAGAAGTTAAAGAATAAAATCATTGCAAGTGTGGAAAAAATTCATAAGAATTATGAACCACATATGCCAAGACATTCTACACCTTTGACTGAAGAAAAACTTTCTGTTAAAGGAAGTTTGATCCCAATCTTAGGAAAAAATGTTATCTCTGCAAGAGATATTCCCAAATTAGAAGAATGGCCAACATTCTCTGGTCAAGGTAAATACAATCATATTGAGTTCATTGGAACTATTGATGTGTTGCAAGAAGACTTTAATATATCTTATGAAATTGTAGTGGGAAAATTACACTGTCTGTTTACCAGAACTGCAAAGAAATGGTATCAAAAGATGAGAATGGACCATGGGAAACATGATTGGTCTTGGTGGAAATCAGAAGTGATTACCAAATGGGCAAATAATTCCTGTAGGTTTAAGATGGAAAACGCTTTTGAAAGTGACATGTTTAACTCAGAGAAACATAAACCACTTACCTGGTTCTTCAAGAAAAAAGACAGATTATCTGCTTTACACCCAGATATGTCTGACACTATGATTAATATGAAAATATTAAGGAAGTGTGGAGGAGAACTGGAACATGCTATCGAAAGCAGATGTGTGGAGCCCTGTTCAACAGAGCACTACATGAATGCAATGGAAGATATCATTATCAGAACAAGAATTGGTAAAACTTGGACTAAAATCCTTATGGAATCCAAGATGGTCTCAAAGATTCCCAGAGAGGACAGAAGACCAGAAGGACCTGTCTTGAAGTGTCATAAATGTGGAAGCACTTCTCATTTAGCCAACATTGGAACCAAAAAGACAAAAATCAATGAATTTCAAGTCATTGAAGGAATTCAGTGTACTGAAGAGAAAGAAGAATCTGATCAAGACTCTGCAGTCTCTGAGTATACACCAGTGGAGGACTATCCCATTGAAAACATTACAGCTTTCTTTGAGGTCACAGAAGTCCATACCCACTTGCCACAGTACAGTAAAGATTGCTACAACCTGATCAATATCCAGGATGCCAGGATGTGTAAGACCAAACTTGCTAGAGGTAAGGGTTATACTGCTGGAGCATCTTGTATAACATCAATTCTTATGAATGATATTGAAGCCAAAGTAAACTTGGATACAGGGGCATTCTGCACTTGTGTAGGCAAAGATTATCTCCAAGTTTTACTTCCTGGATGGAAAAACCACCTATTACCAATAGAAGGTATACAATTTAGTAGTGCCAGTAACAATATGTACCCTTTGGGCATATTGGACACTAATATTGTTTTCCCACACCCTGCAGGAAGTATAAGAATGAAAACAGAGATAGTAGTAATGGATAATTGCACATCTCAGCACATCATTCTTGGAAATGATTACTGGAATATTTATGGTATTGAAATCAATAACCATAAAGACAGATATTTCACAATTGGCGATAACAAGAGACAGAAATTTGCTTTTTCCAATATGCCAAAACAAATACCTGTAGTATCTTCTGTTAAGGATACTTATAAAGATGACTTTGTGTCTAATCAACTTGTTGAAGCACAAATCAATCCATCATTGTCACCAAAGATGAGGAATAAACTTATTTACATGTTATACACATACAATAATGCATTTTCCTCTGATAATGAACCATTAGGTGCTATAAAAGGACATGAAGTTGATATTACTCTTAATATTGACAGACCATATCCTCCAGTACTTAGAAGACCAGCTTATCCAGCCAGTCCCAGAGCTAGAGAAGCCTTGGAAGAACATATCCAAGAGTTAATCCAACTTGGTGTACTAAGGAAAGTAGGCCATAATGAGGAAGTTGAAGTGACAACACCTGTTATTATTGCTTGGCATAATGATATATCAAGAATGGTTGGAGATTTTAGAGAACTGAATACCTACACAGTTCCAGATAGGTATCCAATCCCTAGAATTCAAAAAACCTTAATTCAACTGTCTAAAGCCAATTATATAACATCAATGGATGAATTGAAAGGCTTTCATCAAAATGTTTCAACCCCTAAAGCTAAGAAATTACTTAGAATTATCACTCACTGTGGTATTTATGATTATCTTAGAATGCCATTTGGAATTAAAAATGCTCCATCCGATTATCAAAGAATGATGAATACCATCTTTCCCACAGAATTATCTGAAGGATGGCTTATCATCTATATTGATGATATTATCATATGTTCTGATTCATGGTCTTTGCACCTTGAAAGACTTGCGAGAGTACTTCACAAAGTTGCAGAAGTGAATATGAAAGTTTCACTCAAGAAATGCAATTTTGGCTTTGAAGAACTCAAAGCATTAGGACATATTGTTTCTGGTTCAAGCTTGGGTATTGACAAAAATAAAGTAGCAGCAGTGTTACTCAAGCCAATAACCCAGAATAAAAAAGAAATGATTTATTTTCTTTGATTTGCCAGTTATTACAGGCAGCACTTGAAAGATTTTGCAATTCTAGCCAAGTCACTGTACAGAATATGTGATCAACGAACAGTATTTGAGATGACACAGGAGAGAATTAAAGCTTATGAGAAGATAAGGAAGGGTCTTACAGAAGCACCTTTACTCCTTATGCCTGACTGGAATATACCTTTCAAATTGTACATTGATGCATGTGGAGATGGATTAGGGGAAGCCCTTCATCAAGTCCAAATTATTGATGACAAACCTACAGAAGGACCAGTTTGTTACATCTCAACACAAATCAATCCAACAGAAGCCAGATGAGGTGCAAGCCAAATTGAGTGCTTATGTTTGGTATTGGAACTTGAGAAATTACACTATTATCTTGATAGAAGTGTTTTTGAAGTGATAACTGACTGTAATCTTGTGAAATCACTTCTTAAAATGAGAACTCCCAATAGACATATGTTGAGATGGGAAATAGTGATTCAAGAGTATAGAGGAAAACTGACTATAGTTTATAAAGCAGGAAGCATTCACAAAAATGCTGATGGACTTAGCAGGGGGGAATTAGCCAACACTCCTGATAACCCAGCTTATGTACCTTTGGAAGCTGAACCACAGATTCCAACTGTAGGAATTAACATAACTGATATTGGGAATGAATTCTTTGAAGAAATCAAAGAATATTACAAGCAAGACAAGAATTTCCATGTCTTGACTTCTTTGTTAGATAAGGACTGCAAAGATACATCCTTAGTCAATGCACTGGATGAATTTTGGAAAAATTCCTATTCTGAAGGAAGATTTCACTGTTTTGATGGGATTATTTACCATAGAACCAAACAGTCCTGTGTGATTACATTATGTAGCAGATTGCTTATCAACACCATTCTTCATGAATGCCATGATAGCATATACTCTGGACACCTTTCAGAGGACAGAACACTTGAAAAAGTGAAAAACTGCGCATGGTGGCCATCTTGGAGAAAAGAAACTATTGAGTATTGCCATACCTGTGACAGATGTCAAAAAGCAAACAGGAGTACAGGCAAGAAATTTGGACTTATGATCCATATTCAAGAACCAAAATCCCCTTGGGAAGCTGTTCACATGGATTGGGTCACAGCACTTCCTCCAAGTGGTGAAAAAAGCTATAATTATTGTTTAGTCATTGTAGACAGATATAGCAAAACTCCCATATTCTTACCATGTCACAAAGATGACGCTGCTATGGATACAGCTATTCTTCTATGGAGTAGAGTTATTTCTCATACAGGATTATTTAAGAATATCATAAGTGACAGAGATCCCAAGTTCACATCTGCACTTTGGATGTAAGGTTTGACTATGAAACAATAAGTAAAAATTACTAATATTTTACTTATTGTACTATGAATGTCCTTATAAATGAAATAAATAATATGAAAATAATTATAATAATAAAGAATTATTATAATTATGGCGTAAAATAATTATATTATTAAATAAATATATTAATATAAAATGGGTGTTGGTAAACACACATAAGCTTTTAGTAAAAACACGTAAGCTCTTACATTTTTTCACTAAAAACTTACGTGTTTTTACCAATTTATGGTAAAAACACGTAAGTTTCTGGTAAAAACACGTAAGTGACCTTAATTTTCAAAAAAAATTCCTCAGGCTCAGTTTTGAGGTTTTTTTAATTTTTTTTTGCCATATTTTTCCCGACTTGGCATGTCAATAAGCACAAATTTTTTCAAAATTTTTTTTTTGCCAAATTTCACAAATTTGGCCAATATGCCAAAATGGCATATTTTTTTCAAAAATTCATTTAAAATCTTCCCACTTATGAATTTCCTTCATTTTTTTTTAAAATAAAGGGTTCAATGTGAAGAATAAAGAACCAGAATCCCATAATTTTGGGAATTTTTTTGGGTGGGACAAGTGAAGGCACAAAAAGAGTTTTTTTTCAAATGTTTTTTCCCGTCATTGTAATATGCCTATTTTTAAAAAGTGAATTGAATAACTTCCCACTTATGAATTTCCTTCATTTTTTTTTTAAATTAAAGGGTTCAATCTGGACAATGAAGAACCAGAAGCTCATGAATTGGGAAAATTTTTTGGGTGGGACCACAAGTGAAGGCGCAATGGGTGTTCTTTTTAACTGTTTATTTTCTTGTGTGTAATATGACTATTTTCAAGTACAAAACTTCCACATGTTTGATAAAAAAGGAGACTGAGGTGGGATTTAAGCAATAGAAATGACTGAGGAGGGGGATAATTGGCATAAATTGTATATACAAAAATCATTCAATCAGAATCAACCTCCAAAATAGTGGGTTTTTTCTGAGAGGGGGGAGGAAGATTGGACAAATACAACATTCTGTGTTTCTTAAATTTATCAGCCCACCCCAGGGCTTGTTTTTAGGAATGAATCTCCCAGTTCACAGTAATGGGGGGGACTGGATAAACTTTAGAAATGATGATGTCCAATGGAACAAAATGAGCACAACTATTCAAGAAGCAGATGAAAATGGGGGGATTATCATTTGGAGGACAGAAATAAGGGAAAAAGGAAAAAGATTGGGCTGTGGAATAAAAGAAAACTGGTCTTTTATACTTATTTGCAATTGGATCCCCAATGTCAGGCATGGACATCCACTTGCTTTTTGGAGCCTGGCCAACATCTTCATACCATTCAATTCTTTCCAAATAAGAGGATACTGAGGGAATTAAGGTGTTCATGGCTTCATAAAGGTCTTGATTTTGGTGAATTTCTTCAGCCAAGTCACCTCTGACATCAGCCCATTGATCTTGAGTCTTGTAAATGAAGTGGGATACTGTTCTGTAGCCACAGTTTCCATCACCCTGGACATTGATGGCCTTGAAGGTGTATTTCAATATAAACTTGGGCAAGTCTTCTGAGCCAGTTATCTGATAACATAAGTTCAAAAATTGAATAAATATCAAAATAAACAACATAAAATTACATTAAAAAGAATCAGAAACTCACAAACAGCTTGGAGAATTCATCACTTGTGTGATAGTTGCTTTGACAATGCTCACAGGTCAGGTCAATTGCATCATAGATATTCAAACTGGTGGCAGGCTTGTGTGATTTTCTTTGTTATGTTTGCTTCCAATTGCCAATCTTCTGGACCTTCTAAGGGTTACTTCTGATTTATTTAATTCAGTTGCTGAGGGTAGTGAATCTGATGAACTGATGGATTTAGATAATGAGTCCTCAGAATCTTCAGAATCTTCAGATGAGTCCACTTCCATAATTGGAGAGGGGACATTTGACTGGGATCTTGAAGTTGTTGTGCTGGTCACTTTTGATGGGGGTCTTCCTCTTCTCTTGGTTTGACTCTCAATGATTTCAAATTTTGAAGGTTCTCTTTTGTTTTTATTCTTGGCTCCTTGGGGTCTTCCACAGATATTCTTGCATTCTAGAGGGTCTTCATAATATTGATCATCCTCTTGACTCTTGGGAATTTGATCAAATGGGACTTTTCCAGTCAAAACATCTTGAAAATGTTGGAGTATTGGGGTGATTTCTGCAATTGGTCTTTGAAACAGGTCTTCCTCAATGTCTTCAAATATTTTCTTGGCTTCATTCTTTCTTTCTTTTTCAACACTTTGATCATCACCTTGAAAACCAGTCTGAGAAGAATATGACAAGTAAAATCAGTTAATAAGAAAAAAATAATAAGAAGAAATTAAAAAACCCTCACAGGCAAATTCAAATGCCACTGAGGATGGAAGTCTGATAATTCAAGCCTTTGGCGCTTGGCAAATGCCTTTTGGGTCTTATGCTTGCAAGGAATGCCTTTATAATTGTTGTATTTGTTGGTGCATTTTTCATTTGGAGGAAATTTTGTTTTGAAATTTTCAAAGGCAATCTGAAGAGCATAATGAGACACCTTGCCATTGAGGGCACAGATGTGTGGAGGAAAATTCTTGACATGAACAATCATTTCTTTGGAGATTCTGTTGATAATTTCAATAAATTGTTTTCTGAATGCCATGTGGAGTGCCCTGACTACCTCCAGGAGAGTACCAGTGGACTTTTGTAGCCAAAGTTTAACCATGGCATGGGCACCTTCAACTCTGGAGGTGGAGCCCACACCCAGGTGGCAATGGTGGTTTGTCCAGGCTGGCACATAATACTCCTTTAGAGGAAGCCAAGTATTTTCCAAATACTGCAAGACCTCAGCATTTTTAACTTGCTTTTGAAGCTTCTTCCAGTTGTCTTTGAAAGACTTTTCAGTGGGTGAATACATAAGCTGAGAAAAGAATCCCAAAGTCATTAATAAAGACAATAATAAGAAAAAAAGTGAAATAAAATGACATAAAATGAAGAAGTATATTACTTGATTCCAAAGGCCCATAAAATTTTCAAAATCAGTTCCATGGCCAATTTTCTTCATGCAATGAGCAGATACATCCTTGTTGATGTGCCAAATGCATAGCATGACTTTGGAGTCTAGGAAGAGCTTCTTAATAGAGTTTTTCAAGGCCAGATCCCTGTCAATAACAATAATTGGGGGGGAACAAGATTGGTGTTGTTGAGGACCTTTTCAATGTATTGATTTAATGCCCAAGTATATGAAGTTTCATTTTCATTCTTCAACAAACAAAAAGACCCAGAAAAGGTCTTATTTGTTGAGCTGAATCCAACAATATGAAAAAGAGGCATTTTGTACTTATTGGTTTTATAAGTACAATCCATAAGAATGACATGAGGAAAGCCATGAAGAAGTTTTATGGCCAGGGGGTGAGTGAAAAACAAGGAGGTAATGTGTCCCTCAGAATCCCTTGCAGAGGACCAAACAAAATTTTCTTCTTTGAGAGTGTCAATAAGAGCATCAATGGGCCTTCTGCCTTGCAGTTTGTCTTTCTTTATTTTCTTGACTTGGTTATAAATGTCTTGAAGGATTACAGGCCTGTCAGACTCCCTCTGGCTGCATAATTGGGCCTGAATTTGCCTTGGCATGAGGAGTGATTCAGACATTTGAGCAATTTGGGATGTTTCTTGCTCATTGAATTTCCTGAAAGCAGGATGTGCCATGATATTTTCAGTGGCATCATGGCTATGTTCAGGATTTTTGACTTTAAGAGTCCAAGTGGTGCTCTTGGCATATTTCCTGGCATAAAGTCTAAAAGGACAGTCAAGCTTTCTTGAGGTGACTTTTTTGGAGGGGCTTTTGTTGGGATTTGGGGTGCCAGACCTATCACAACATATTTCAATTTGGTTGTGGGTCATATTGGACCTCAAGGTGGACACAGCATACCCCTGAGCCCTGGCAACATTATGCACATGTTTCCAAAGAAGCTCAAGGGTCTGAAATTCACCTTCAGTGGGGGGTTGGAGCATTTTTGAATGAAAAATATGTGTAAAAGTGAAAAAAGGGGGATTTGGGGATTTGGAATGGGGTAAGAACCTTTTGAAGTGTGAAAAAGAGGTGAAAAAAGGTGTGAAAAATGAACAGAAGGGGTTAAGAGTGAAAGAAAGTGGTTTAAATATGGGATTAATGGATGAGGGAAGGTAAAAAATTGGAAATTTGGAGGCTTGAAAGCAGGTTGTTGTGGTGGAAAATGCAGTCTTTGGGTGAAAAAAAGAAAAAAAAGTGTGAAAAGCTTTGCAAAATGGCTTTGGTAATGCTGTTTTTCCAAAAAAAAAACAATGGTTTGGGGTGGGGATAATGTGGATTGTTGGGGTGTTTGGGCTTTTTTTTTTTTTGGGGGGGGGGCTGGGCAAAAAAATTTGAAACAATTTGGAGTTAGAGAGGTTTTGTGGGGAAAAAACCTCTTGTGGGCATGTTTTGGCCCAATACAGGCATTGGTGTGTTTCATTTTTAATTGAAAATGAGCCCAGGGCACCCCTTACGTGTTTTTACCAAATTATGGCCAAAACACGTAAGTTTTTAGTAAAAACACATAAGCTCTTACGTGTTTTTACCAATTTGCTTACGTGTTTTTACCAATACCCTATAAAATAATTAATATATTTAAGAGCACTTTATTTATGTTACCAAAAAATAATAAAGGTGTAAAAAATTGTTTTTTATTAATAAAAACAATTAACAACAATAATATTACCAATATTAAAGGTATAAATTAATACAAATACTATTTATATCAACTATGGAATTATTAAAAAGTAATAATAGAGAAAAATTATCATAATAAGAGAAATAACCTACTTATGATGCTTAATATAATAATTTTGAATAAATTTACGCCTCGAAATGTAAATACAACTTATTTGAATTGTAGTTACAATAAAATTTTAAGAGAAATTACAATTTTTCTTGATTTTACGTGGAATTGAGATTTTTAAGAGAAATTTAAACAAAACAATTAAATAATTGTAATAATCATGTCAAAGATGAAGATTATTATAAGATGATCTTTGTTCTTTAATAATTTAAAATATTTATATATAAAGAATAAAGAAATTACCTTTTTGTTTAATGATTTAATGTTTTGTAAGCGTCTGAGGGGAAAACAGAGTAAAAGAGCTCTATTTATAGTAAATACCTCCCTCCTAGAGTCCAACAGGCTTCTAGTAGACATGCACTGATCATATCCACTGGAATTCATCAATAGTTTAAGGTTTGGTGATGATTACATCATGATCAAACCATCTTATCTCATTATTACACAATTATTTAGAGTTATCACTATAACTCTAAGTCTGATGACATCAAGGCTTGGCAGAACCCCAAAATTCGTGGATTTTATTAGCTTTAGTCATGAACTAATAGTATTCACCAATTTTATCACTCACATGACTGTTAAACTTAATTTAAGGTTACAGTGAGTGATCATAAATGATCAAATTAAGCTCAAACTTTGATCCTTAATAACTTTTAATATTGAAATGCTACAGCAATTCAGAGAGTTAATTATAATAGCTTGGCATAACCTTATTATTCTGCCAAGAGCATTTCATTACATCATCAAAACTTCATTTTTTGATGATTTTTCTTGTAACTCATCTTTTCTGTTGAAATTTAATATTTTAAACTTCAAACCATGATTTCAAGGGGTTATACCTTGAATATTATAATAACAAAAACATTGTTCTTCACAAATGAACTAGTAGAATCCAACTGACCAATTTTTTTAAGTTTGGACCACTTTCACAACAAAGTGGTCAACAGCTCTGTTGATTTTAATCAATAATCCCTTACAGGTTTTAACCTTGTTTATAACTTGTGAAATAAATTTCATTTCTGTATTCCTACAGTAATTACGTGATGACTTTATTTTTGGTTCATCACTCTATCATACATATTTCAAAAGATATTAGCTAAATTCCTTGAATATATGCGTTGACCAAAAAAGTGAATATATTCAGCTGAATTCCTTCAGTATTGACTTTGGAGCTTAGCTTCTTAATTGTTTTAGATGTGGAGTTTTATGGAGAATCCAATGGTACAGCTTATTTCACATGTTGTTCCATTGGTCTTTGAAATAAATAAGGATTTATGCTTTTTATAAGGTATTATTACTTATAACTCATTAAATATTGACTTTACAGATATGCCATAAAAATGGTATTATTTTACCATGGGGAATCCAATGGCATAATTTATTTCAAATGTTTACTCATTGGGTTTTAAGTTAAACCAAGCTTTATGCCAATTTATGGCATTTTTGTAGCTTCAAGGTAATTTTTTTTAATGTATAATAATTTTAAATATTTCTTGTGACCTTTTTGGGTATGTGGTCATATCTAAAAGGTTCACATTCCCTACCACCAAAAAAGATTGTACCCCAATCTTATATGTGTAATTAGGGTATCATCCACTTTCCTACCTCCTCAATAGACTTTGTTAGTTTGAAGCTCAATAATGCTTCACTTTTCTATTTTTCAGGTTTTCTTTCATGTCTGAACCTTCTTAGTAGTTTATCAGCATTTTTTATATCTTTCTCAAGTAGCCATTCATGTTCTTGAGTTGAATTTCTGTACCTTACAAGGTATTCTCTTTCTTTTTTGTTTCTTGGCCTTCTTTATATAAGGACTTTTACAATTTTCTTTTATTCTCCTTCTTTCAAGGTGGGAATTTCAAGTGGGGGTTTTTTTCTCAGTGGAAATAACTCCTTGTCACTTGAGCTGTAAGGTTTTATCAGACTTACAGGGAAAGTTGGCTGTTTGTTCATTAATTCACCTGTGAGTTCCAATTGCACAGCATTGGGTCCATGGAGTGCTTTTATCATAAATGGTCCTGCAAAGGAATCTTTCAATTTCTTTGGACCTTTTATGTTATTGAAATTAAGGGTTGATACTAGTACCAAGTCTACTATTTTGAAGTCAGGTGGTTTGTGACTTTTATCCCATCTTTCTTTTGCATATTTGAAAGAATCTTGCATAAATCTATTTGCATGGTGTCTTGCCTTGTCAAGCATCTTAAAACTGCTTGCTGTTGGATGTATATCCACTAAGTCCTTTTTGAGGGTATCATAAGGAAGTCTTGGATTCCAACCTTTTTCTAGCATTGCTGGTGTTTTGCCAGTAGAAGAATGGATTGATATTTCATATGCCAGTTCAAGAGCTGGTATTAGTGTACACCAATCATGGGTAAAACCATCAGAATCTTTGAATTCTAGTCCATAAGCACAGAATCTTCGGATCATGTCCTCCAAGGTCTGTATCATTCTTTCTGCTAGGCCATCAGTTTGCGGATGGTAAGCTGTTGAGAATGATAATTTTGTCCCAAACAAGTTATGGAGATTTGTCCATAATGCTGAAGTGAAATTTGGGTCTCTGTCACTTATAATATTCTGGAATAAGCCTGTATGGTTAATGACGTTATTCCATATCATTATGGCTGTGTCCATAGCTGTGTCATATTTGTGACATGGTAGGAACATGGGAGTTATGCTATACCTGTCAATTAATACTAGGCATGCATTATAGCTTGTGTCTCCTCCTGGAGGTAATGCTGTTACCCAATCCATATGAGCTATTTCCCAAGGGGATTTTGGTTCTTGTATTTGGATCATCATTCCAAATTTCTTTACTGTGGCTCTGTTGGATTTTTGACATCTGTCACAGGTTTGGAAGTATTCTGCAACATCTTTCTTCCAATTTGGCCACCAAGAGCAGGTTTTCACACTCTCTAGTGTTCTGTCTTCTGAAAGGTGTCCAGCTGCAACACTATCATGACACTCATGTAAAATAGTGTTTATCAAGGTTCTATCTGTTAAGGTCATAACACATGTGTATTTTGTTCTATGGTAAAGGATTCCATCAAGGAGGTGGAATCTTCCTTCATCATATGCCTTTTTCCATGTTTCATCTAATTTTGATGAAAGTGATGGGTCTTTGCAGTCTTTCATTAGAAGTTGGCTTAAGATATCGCAATTATTGTCTATCTTATAGCTTTCTTTAGCTTTGTTAAAGAATTCTGTGCCAATTTCTGTAACACATATTCCTTCTATATGGTGCTCTTCCTGTGGTACCCATGCTGGATTGTCAGGGGTATTTGCTAGAGCCCATCTGCTAATACCATCTGCATTTTTATTAATATTACCAGATTTATGAACAATAGTCATATTTCCTCTATATTATTGGATAGCAATTTGCCATCTAAGCATATGTCTATTTGGAGTTTTCATATTTAATAGAGATTTTACAGCATTACAGTCTGTAATCACATCAAATACTGTTCCATCCAAGTAATAATGTAATTTTTCTAAAGCCCACACTAAGCAGAGGCATTCCATTTGGCTTGCTTCATATCTTGCTTCTGTTGGCTTTGTTTGTCTTGAAATAAAACAAATTGGTCCTTTCACTGGTTTATCATTGATAATTTGTGTCTGGTGTAGTGCATCACCTAGTCCTTCTCCACAAGCATCAATGTCAAGTTTGAAGGGTAGTTTCCAATCTGGCATCAGAAGAAATGGGGCATTTGTTAAGGAATTTTTCAATTCTTCATATTCCTCAACTATTTCTTCTGTAATTTCATAGAAAGTTTGTTGGTCACATAGCTTATACAAGGATTTAGCAATTTTTGCAAAGTTCTTTATTTGCTGTCTATAGTAACCAGAAAATCCTAGAAATGATTGCATTTCTTTTTTGGTTTGAGGCATTGGCTTAAGTAGTACTTCTGCTACTTTATGCTTGTCTATGCCTAGACTAAGTCCAGATACAACATGTTCTAGTGCTTTTAGTTCACTGTATGCAAAATGACACTTTTTCAAGGAAGTTTTAATATTCACTTGTACTAATTTTTGTAGTACCCTTTCTAGTCTTGTAAGGTGATTTTCCCAAGTTTCTGAGCAAACTATGATATCATCAATATAGATAATTAACCATCCTTCTTATAATTCTTCAGGAAATATGGTATTCATCATTCTTTGATAATGGGAAGGTGCATTTTTTATGCCAAATGGCATTCTTAAGTATTCAAAAATTCCACAGTTGACTATTATCCTCAGTAGTTTCTTGGCATTTTCTGTTAAGACATTTTGATGAAAACCCTTTAAGGCATCCATGGCTGTAATGAACTTAGCTTGTGACAATTGTGTCAATGTCTCATGGATTCTGGGTATTGGATATCTGTCTGGAATGGTATAGGTGTGCAGGGCTCTGAAGTCTCCTACCATCCTTTATTTTCCATTATGCCAAGTTATGATGACAGGTGTAGTGACCTCTACCTGTTCATTATGTCCTAGCTTCTTAATACTCCAAGGTCCATTACTTCTTCAATGTGTACCTCCAAGGCTTCTCTAGCCCTTGGACTAGCTGGGTAAGCAGGTCTCCTTAGTAAAGTTGGGTAAGGCTTTTCCACATTAGGAATTATATCCACTTCATGCCCAATTATGAAACCTAGTGGCTCCTTGTCACTTGCAAAGGCATTTTTGTACTTAAATAAGAGGTCAATCAATTTTTCTTTAATTTTTTCTGTTAATTCTTGATTGAATTCTGCCTCTTTGAGTTGTTCAGATAGAAAAAATTCCTTTTCTGGAATTTTCTCTTCATATTTAATAACTGTGATTTGTTTTTTGTTATTTAAGAAGGCAAAATGGTTTGTTTTGTTGTCTCCTATGGTAAAATATCTATCTTTTTGGTTAGAGATATCTATACCATAAATTGATAAGTAGTCATTTTCAAGTATGAAGTGATTACTAGTACAGTTGTCCATTACTACAAACTCTACTTTAACTCTGACACATTGTGAGGGGTGAGGAAAAATTAGTGTTAAATCAATTATTCCAAGGGGCTTCATACTCTCACTTGCACTACTAAATTTGACACCTTGTATTGGCATAAGTTTTTCTTGCCAGTCTGGGACAATGGTTTTTAAATAACCTTTACCAACACAGGTGCAATATGCTCCTGTATCCAAGTCAACTTTTCCTTCTTGGTTATCAACGATAACAATACGTATACTTGATTTTCCAGCTGTATATCCCATTCCTCTTGCAGGTTTGGTTCTATACATTTTGGCATCTTGTATATTTGTCAGGTTTGTTTCAGATGCTCCAACTTGTGGTAAGTTTGAGTTAACATCTAGTACTTCATAAATTATATCAATATTATTAATTTGTGCATTAATTATATTAATTTCATCACTTTCAGAACTTTCTGACTCTTCTGTTTCTTTTTCAGAGTCAGATTCCTCCTCTTTGTCATTGTGGTTTTCTGTTTCCACAATTTTATTAATCTTTGCCTTTTTGAGGCAATTATTGGCTAAGTGTCCAATACCTCCACATTTATGGCATTTTCTTTGCTCATTATTGTTGGATGTATTGGGCTTGAAAGATTCTTTTGATTTATCTTTTTTGATAAATGGTTTATTTGGGCTTTCAATGTCCAATTTCTTCCAAGTCCTGCCAATTTTTGTTCTTGTCACTATGTCTTCTAGTTCATTAATATACTCTTCTGTGGAGCATGGTTCTATACACCTGCTTCTTAGGGCATGTTCTAGCTCTCCTCCACATTTCTTAAGTATTTTCATGTGCACAATATTTTGTGACATTTCTGGGTACAATGCATTGAGTATTTCAACTTGTTTTAAGAACCAAGTTAAAGCTTTGTCTTTGTCTGGGTCAAAGAAAGAACTTTCAAATGCATTTTCTATCTTGTACCTCCAGGCATCATTAGCCCACTTGGTGATTATTTCTTGTTTCCACCAAGACCAGGTATTTTTGGCATTTGTTTGCCTTATGCCATAATACCATCTTTTTGCAGATTTTTCAAATAATGAATGTAATCTTGCAGTGATTAATTCATCTGGTATGGCATAATCTTCTTGTAGCATGTCAATTGTTTTGATAAATGACATGTGGTCATATTCACTTTTTCCTGTGAATGTTGGCCATTCTTTTGATTGAGGTTCTTCCTTCATTAAGACTTGGTTATTGTATTGGTTACTCAAGTCTGTTATGAATGGATTTGTTAATTCCTCTTTTGGTTTAACAGGGCTTCTTTTGTGAGAAAATGGTGTTGATAACTTTGGCATATTTGAGTTATCCTCATTAATTTTATCCATTTTTTCAGTAATAAGCCTTATTTCCCTTTGAATTTCATCTTTCAGATGCATTCTTGCTTCATCACTTTTTTCCACATGGTCCAAAAGTAATTTTTGGTGTGATAAAGTCTTTTCTTCAAATGTTTCTACAGAAATGCTCAATTTGTTTAATTTTTCTGTAAGATTATCAATACTCACGTCATAATTGATTGTCAAAGTTTTTTCTTTGATATCACTTATGTATTTGTACAACTCTTGTTGTCCTTGTATTAATTTCTGAGTATTATCAATTAATACTTTTGGTTTATTATTTTCAATCATAAATTTTATGTTATCAATTTCTTTTTCATTTTGTACAAGTTTTGTTAAAGATGATAAGCTATTATTTATTTCTTGGAAAGATAATAAACCATTTTTAATGTCTTTGAGAGGTAAGATACTATTTTTAAGCTCTGTTAAAGTATTTACAACATCAGGAGACAAGGTCATTTCTTTGGGAAATGGGGTTGTCTCATTCTTTTCTCCTCTTTGTCGTTGAATTCCATCAAAGTTCTGGCCATGTTGAAGACATTGTCCATGGCATCTTTTTTGGATTTTGGGGATCCTGTAGCTTGGGGAATATGGTTTTCTCCAATTATTTTTCTTGTTCTTCTTCCCTTCTTGGGGAAGTGGGTTGGCTTGGGGCTTGCTGGTAGAAGCTACTGGGGCTTCTTCCTTGGTTTCCTACTTCTTTTTGGCATGATACTCCTTGATCTTCTTGATTTGAGGTTTGGATGATAGTGGATTCCATCCATTGGAGTATCTCACTATTTCCTCCTCTTTGAGGAACTTTTTCAGGATGTGCCAGGAGTACATCACTCCTTGGTGTATTTGGGGCAACATTTCCCAATCTTTTTCCTTGTACACCATGTAGTACTGTGTGTACTGGATCATGTAAATGTCTATTTGAGCCCTCTGAATGTGATTTGTACCTGTTTGAGTCACTCATACTTAGTTCCAATTCAGGTTCAGATATCATGGGCATTTCTGGGACTTGCCTTTGGGATAAGGCACTTCCTTGTGTGGATTCTGTTCCACTGGGGATATTTCCCTTCCTTTTCCCTTTTGAGACATCAATTCTACCTCTGAGTCCAGCTCCATCTGATTGGGTGGAGTATTGGGAGCCTCTTCTGGTAGTCATATTATAAGAAAAATAAGAAATAAGAGGATTTCAGAACAGGAATTCTTCTTATGGCAATTTATAAATGAGGTACTCACCTTCAGAGTCCTGAATAGTCCAATTTCTTGGCTTTCTTTTTCTTAGTAATTATTGGTGTTGGAGAACTTTGACAAGTTTCTTCCACCAATCTTTCAACAGCGGTTTGGTTGTCCTCTGTTGGGTTGTCCTCAAGCACTAAAAAAGACAAATAGATATAAGTATTTTATATAAAAGTGTTATTTTTGGTAATATATGTCAATTTTCCACGTAAAAATTGCTTTTATATCTTTTAAAAAGTGAAAATAATTGAAGAAGTGAAATTAAAATGAATAAAATAACTTTTTTATTGGTTTTTAATATTTTTTAATATTTTTTATGTTTTTATGTTTTTATTTATAAAGAATAAAATAAAAATGAATATGATTCTTTTATAAAATTATTTTTAATTTATAAAATATCTTTTTTAATCACTAGAGTCACTCAAAATTTATTTTTGCAAGTCTAAGGATGTGAAAAACCATGTGTAAGACAGTACAATTGCTTTCCAAATGCCTCAATAGCTTTTAAAATCAATAAAAATAAAATTATTATATAATTTTATGATTATAAATATAATTTATTATTGGATAAGCCCAATTAGAATCTTTTTAAAGGTCTTTTAGAGTAAATATCATGGCCAGGCCCCCCAATGTAAGGTTTGACTATGAAAAAATAAGTAAAAGTTACTAATATTTTCCTTATTGTACTATGAATGTCCTTATAAATGAAATAGAAAAGATAAAAATAATGATAATAATAAAGAGTTATTATAATTATGGCGTAAAATAATTATATTATTAAATAAATATAGTAATATAATTTATATTATAAAAATAATATATATAAAATAAATATATTAATATATTTAAGAGCACTTTATTATTGTTACCAACAAATAATAAAGGCGTAAAAAAATTGTTTTTTATGAATAAAAAAAATTAATAACAATAATATTACCAATATTAAAGTTATAAATTAATATAAATACTATTTATATCAATTATGGAATTATTAAAAAGTAATAATAGAGAAAAATTATCATAATAAGAGAAATAACCTACTTTTAATGCTTAATATAATAATTTTGAATAAATTTATGCCTAGAAATGTAAATTCAAATTATCTGAATTGTAGTTACAATAAAACTTTAAGAGAAATTACAATTGTTCTTGATTTTATGTGGAATTGAGATTTTTAAGAGAAATTTAAACAAAACAATTAAATAATTGTAACAATCACGTCAAAAATGAAGATTATTATAAGATGATCTTTGGTCTTTAATAATATAAAAGATTTATATCAAGAATAAAGAAATTACCTTTTTGTTTAATGATTTAATGTTTTGTAAGCATCTGAGGGGAAAACAGAGTAAAAGGAGCTCTATTTATAGTAAATACCTCCCTCCTAGAGTCCAACAGGCTTCTAGTAGACGTGCACTGATCATATCCACTGGAACTGATCAATAGTTTAAGGTTTGGTGATAATTGCGTCATGATCAAACCATCTTATCTCATTATTACGCCATTATTTAGAGTTATCACTATAGCTCTAAGTCTGATGACGTCAAGGCTTGGAAGAACCCCAAAATTTGTGTATTTCATTAGTTTCAGTCATAAACTAACATTATTCACCAATTTTATCACTCATATGACTGTTAAACTTAATTTAAGGTTACAGTGAGTGGTCATAAATGATCAAATCAAGCTCAAACCTTGATCCTTAATAACCTTTAATATTTACATGCTACAGCAATTCAGAGATTTAATTCTAATAGCTTGGCATAACCCTATTATTCTGCCAAGAGAATTTTATTACATCATCAAAACTCTATTCTTGATGATTTTTCTTGTAACTCATCTTTTCTGTTGAAATTTAATATTTTAAACTTCAAACCATGATTTCAAGGGGTTATACCTTGAATATCATAATAATAAATACATTTTTCTTCATGAATATACTAGTAGAATCCAACTGACTACTCTTTTTTAAGTTTGGACCACTTTTACAACAAAGTGGTCAACAGCTCTGTTGATTTTAATCAATAATCCCTTACAGGTTTTAACCTTTTTTATAGCTTGTGAAATAAACCTCATTTCGGTATTCCTACAGTAACCACATGATGACTTTATCTTTGGTTAATCACTCTATCATGCATATTTCAAAAGATATTAGCTAAAATCCTTGAATATATGCATTGACCCAAAAAGTGCATATATTCAGCTTAATTCCTTAAGTATTGACTTTGGAACTTGGCTTATTAATTGTTTTATATGTGGATTTTTATGGAGAGTCCAATGGTACCCTTTGTTTTACATGTTGTTTCATTGGTAGTTGAAATACATAAGGATTTATGTTTTTTATAAGGTATTATTACTTATAACTCATTAAATATTGACTTTACAGATATGCCATAAAAATGGTATATTTGTATTTTACCATGGGGAATCCAATGGTATAATTTATTTCACATGTTTATTCATTGAATTTTTAAGTTAAACCAAGTTTTATGCCAATTTATGGCATTTTTGTAACTTTAAGGTAATTATTTTAAATATTTATTGCAACCTTTTTGGGTATGTGGTCATATCTCAAAGGTTCACATATGATCAATCTTCATAGTTTGTTTGGGACTAAGCTATCATTCTCTACAGCATATCACCCTCAAACAGATGGGCTAGCAGAGAGAATGATTCAAACTTTAGAAGACATGATCAGGAGATTTTGTGCTTATGGGTTAGAATTCAAAGACTAAGATGGCTTTACCCATGACCGGTGCACTCTTATACCTGCATTAGAATTGGCATATGTGAGCCTGTGAGGTATGTTTAACATACCCATAAGGCCACAAATGATTTTATAAACAATTAAATTTGTCTTAAACAGACTTTTTAGTTAAATTTAAAATAAAAAATAATAAAAAATAAGTATAACTTTTTTTTGGATAAACAAAGTTATAATTATTATGTCATTTTTGGATTCTACACCAAAAATAACCTAGGGTACACCCATAGGGTGTTATACCCAAAAACACTTATTTCTTGTGTTATTAGAAGATTTAAGAATCTCACAGTACTAATGTAACTTTTTTGACATTTTTTTAAAATTGTTAAATTTAAGCTTAATTAAGCTTAAATTTAAAGTTACATAAGGTTTATGCAACTTTACCAAAATTTTAGTTAAAATTGAGGTGTGGTGTATATTTACTGAATTGGCTAAGGATTTGCCATACAGAATGTAAATCCTGCGTGAGCTCAATTTAAAAGGGTTTAAGGCCATAGTATGGCTTTAAATAAATAAAAGGGCAAAATCCACGCAAAAAGGTGGGACAAAGGAAAAAGACCAAATAGAGCTGGGGTACCCAACTTTTTGGATCTGCAATGATTCAATTAAGGTTTTCCACCTGTATTGGAGGATTTTCAACCTTATTTAAACTTTAAGATTAGACTTTGATCCAACCTTAAGGTTTAAACTGATTTTATCCTAAATTGGATAAGAATTTCAAGCTGCCAAGAGGGTAAATCCCAATAAGCAGGCTTGGAATCAAGGTTTTAAGAACTGTCAAAGCTTAATAAAGCTTAAAAAGCTTAAATAAGCTTAAAACTTTAAGGTTTCAATCATCAAAACCTTATCAAAACTTAAGGTTTTGTGTGTATTGCTATTTTACGTGGAAAAATAGTAATAACTTCAAAAATGCATTAAAAATCCAAATCTCAATGGATTTGCTTGAAAATTTCACACAGCTTAGAATTTAATATTATAAATATATAAATTAAATTTTAAGTATCTTTTATTGATAAGTGTCCTGGGTAATTAGCCTGGAAAATTACTTTTTAATTAAGCTTAAAGAAAATTATGATTTCTTTAAAAATTAATTAAAAATTCAGTTTAAGAGATTTCTGCTTGAAACTCTGATTTTATGTTGTTCATGTGATGAACTTTAATATAAATAAACTTATTTTATATTAAAACTTAAAATAATTAAACTAAATGAGGATTAAAGTTACTTGGAGTTAAGAATAACACTGGTAACTTTAAATTGGAAGTAAAAATAAGTTGCCTTAAGTTAAGAACTTAATTTTTAAGCATGGTTTTTCAGTTTTGACCTGAGCACGCCCTCTACATCCATTATGAATCATGAGAGCTGCTCTGTAGACATAAAAAGAGTCTTTTCATCACTGTTTTTGTCCATCATTCATAATCAATCCAATCATATTAGAAATTTAAACAGGTAAAGTTTTATTAAATATAAAATCTTATTATTAAAAGTAATTCTTAAGTTATTTTTATTCTTTATTTATTAAATTAAAGAATTGAAGTCATAGAATTCAGATTATTGTTGTAATCATCTATAATAACTTTTATTATATAAAATTATCATCTTAAATATCTTTTAAAATCCACAAATTCCTCTCAAAAACTCTTTAATCATAAATTTTAGTATAAAAAGTTGTTTTATCTTTGATTTTATTGATTTTTGGCGTGTTTTTAACTTATAATCATTATTTAATATAATAACTGTTGTTTTATAACTTGTTGTATTAAATAAATCTTATAAGTAAGTTTTCTTTAAAGTTCTATATTTTTTTTATCTATTATTAGTTTTTTTATATAGAATTTTATTCTATAAAGAATTATTTCTGCACAGTGTGTGATTAATTCTTTTTATAAATAATATTTATATTATTTATAAGTGGTTAATATTCTTATTTTCCACGTGTAATTGTCTCATTAAGAGCTTTACACTTCTTATTGTTATAACTGTCAGTGACTATAACAATAATAGAATAATTATAATTTATTATAATTATTATATTTTTTTTTTATTATTATATTATTATAATAATAATTAAATTTATTTTTTTATATAATTATTTTTAATAATTATATTTAAATTTGTGGTTATAATATTTCATTATATTATATTTTTCTACTGAGGACAGTCATAGTACTCTTGATATTGTTACTATTATCAAGAGTTTCATAGACAAACCTTACATTTGGGGGCCTGGCCGTGATTTTAAACCAATTTTTGGGACATAAATCATATTCTAGACCTTATTTTACTTTTTTTGACGTAAAATTGCCATATTTGTCTTAATATTGGCTTTTTTGGGACTTATCCCTTATAAATAATCTTTATAATATTAATAAAGTTATTTTTTCTTAAGAATATTGTTTGAAACAATATACTATTGAGTGACTTGGAATAAATTTCTTTTGTCTAACTAGTGGCTTTTTCACATCACAGACTTGAAATTTATTCTTTGAGTTATTCTAGTATAAAGTGAATAATAAATATAATTTTGATTAATAACTTGTTAATTGCATAATTATTATTTCTTTAAAGAAAGTAATAAATCAAATAAAAAATCTTTTAAAAATAAAAAATCTTTACTAAAAATATTTTTTTTCTTTTATCTTAGACATTTTTTCTTTATTTTTTGACGTAATTTGCCATAAATTACATAAAAACAACTTTATTTAATAAGTTGAGTTTATAAGTTATTTTCATTGCTTTATAAAATAACTTATATATTTTTTTTTCTCTAGTGTCTTCCATCAGAGAAAATTCTTCAGACTCTGAAGCCTCAGAGTCAAGTATTGAAATTCAAACCAGCCCAGCACCAAGGGGTTTAATAACCAAGGAGCCCTTTAAAGGTCCTGCAGGTGAATTCAATCCATTTTTACTCTAATTTTTATTAAAATTGACGTGAAATGACTCCTACTAGAAGTGGAAGCAACTACTCCATCCAATCAAATGGATCTGGACCAGGACATTCCAGCCATAAATCCAAAAGGCAAGAATGTCCTCCCAGAGGAGAGGCACAAATGGAGGATGCCAGAACTTCCACCAGTTCCCAAAGGTTAGCCAGCACCTTTGAACCTCTTATTGAGAGTCCAGAAGCTGACATAACTGATATTGCTGTTAGACCTGAACCATTTCCAACAGGCAACTGTGGAAATTTATCAATCCCAATGGAAAAACTGGTTCCTGGCGTCAAAACAACAAGAGTGGGAACTCCTTCCAAGTCTTTGGATAGGCACCATGAACTCTTATCTTCAAGTGAAGAAGTTCATGGGGCCAGAAAAGACAGAAGATCTTCTATTGGGTTGGACACCAATGTCTGTCAAAGGACAAGTCCAACAGATAAAAGCTTGGTTGAAAAACCAAATCATATTATCAGAGGATCAGAAGAAGAAGTTGGCCCAAGGCAAGGACAACAGCCAAGTGGAAGCTCCTCAAGCATCCACCAGCAAAAATCCGCCTCAACAAGTGCCAAACAAGCCCAAGCAAGCCCCAAAGACCAACCAGAAGGGCAAGCAAAAGGCAAAGGGAAAGGCAAAGCCCAAGTGGAACAAGCCCTACCCTCAGAATTACAGAATTCCAAAGAAGGAAAAGACAGCCATGGACAATGTGTTCAATATGGAAAGAACTTTGATGGAATTCAAAAACAAGGAGGAGGAAAGATTGAACCAATCCTTTCCAAAGAAATAGACCTTGTAAAGCTTGTAACTTACTTTGAATCTTGTAATAAAGAAATTATGGCAAAATTTAAAGCATTTGATCATGTCCAACAAAAGCTGGGCAATGAGATAGTACAAGTTAAAGACCAACAAAAGACCATTATTGGCCTTGAAAATGTTAATAAGGAAAATATTTTGTCTTTGACGCAAATTTGTGAAAGACTTGAGCATAAAGTTACCTTACTCAATCAACCGGATGAGAATTCAATTTCTTTTATAACTGGACAGTTAAGAGAATTGAAAATACAAGTTCAAAACTTGGAAAATTCAACTGGCCACAATGCAGCTCTTTTTCAAGAACAATTGGAAAAAAGTGATAAAGCAGGCTTGAATTGGAAGAAGATATTCAATCAAGTATTAACAATATATCACTGAAAAATGAATTCCCAAGGCAATCCACACCATTTCCTGACAGAAATGTTCTTAACTTGAATAATGATTTACATCATACAATTTCAAGTAATGATGTGGAAACTGCTTGCAATTTCAAAGACATTCCAAGATTAGAGGAATGGCCAACCTTCAGTGGTGAAGGAGAATATAATCATATGGAATTTATGAAAACAATTGATATGTTCAAAGAAGACTTTAACATACCAGATGAATACATAAGTGCCAGATTACACTCATTATTTACCAAATCAACTAAGAAATGGTATTATAAAATGAGACAAGACCATGGTAAAAATTCCTGGCCTTGGTGGAAAGAACAAGTTATTTCCAAATGGGCAAATGATTCCTGGAGATTTAGAATGGAAAATTCTTTTGAGGAAGCCATTTTTAATATTGAGAGGGACAGGCCCATGACTTGGTTTCTTAAACAGAAGGACAGATTAACTGCCCTTCATCCTGATATGTCTGAACCTGTGAGCCTTAGAGGTAATTTCATATACCCAAAAGACCACAAATATAAAAAATAACATATTAATATAAATAAAATAAGTTTATTTATATTATTAAAATGAAAATCAAAACATAAATATAAGATTATATTAAAAATAAAAAATTAATTACAATTTAAAAATAAAAAATACATTAAATTTTGTAAGTATAAAATTACTTTTATACTTGAAAAAATTAAGTAAAAATAAAATTTTAACAAAATTGTGAAAAAGTAAATAAATTTGGAAAAAAGTTATATAAAAATTATCATAACTTTTTATCCAATAAATAAACACATAAAATTTATTTCACCATTGGATTCCTCATAAAAAATCAGGTGGGGTCACCTCTGAGTGAAATTCTTGTAACTCAACTCTAAATAAGCTTAAATTAAGTTTTTAGTATTTTCAATACAAAAGTTGAAAATCCTCAAAACCTTAATTTAATTCACACCACATGTGGTGTTAACCATCAATTTTTGTGTTAAAATTGAGGTGTTGTGTTTAGTTTAGAAGTTATGAGGAATTGAAGTATTTTCAATTGAATTCAATTGAAATGTCAAAATGTGCGTGTGTATTACATAAGTGAACTTTGATTTACATATGAGGTGTCAATTATTACTGTATTGTACTGTACAATTGAATTGAATTACATATGTAAATTATAAGTATAATACATGATGAGGAATTAAAGGAAAAATAAATTGGAAAGATTAAATTTGGGGGGGGAAAGGAACTCCAGCTCTAAGGGGGAGCTAGACCCCCAAATTCCTTGCTGACAGGCGTGGGATGTCAAAATTCACGCAAAAGTTCATCACTTTTGGCCTGGAATCGAGTTACAGGGTCTGTGAACTCAATTGATGATGAGGTTTTGATACCAACTGGGGTAGTTTTAGCTGTTGCCAAGAGGGTAAAACTACCCTTAAGATAAAACAATCATAGTAAAAACAGTTTTAACTGGTTTCTACGCCTCTGACACACATTCTGACGTGTTTTGAAGGCTCTAGGCCTGGTATTGCTATAGTAATGGCTGATTTAAGGGTCTAAAATGGCTAAAAATGGCTAAAAATGGCTTAAACCAGCCCTTTTTTGGTCTAAACCAGGGTTCAATTATGCCATAATTGGCTTTTCTGTTGTCAGACTGTTTTTCACGACTGACAAGAGTAAATTTTACTTTTGGAGTAAGAGAATTGATGGCTATAAAAGAATGTCTTCTTTGCCCCACTTTTCTCTTCATGTTAGAATCTTTTCCTTTTATTAATTAGTTTAAAACTGTTAAACCAATCAATAAAAGATTCCAACAACCCTTTTTAAATCATTTTGAACCTTTTAACCACGTGAAAAAATCATTATAATCATTGTTTGTAACTCTTATAATCATTTTTACCCCTGAACCACCCCAAAAGTGAATTAAAGCATCTTTCATCACTGTAAACTTTGTCACTTTGTTTCCAAATTCACTCTGGTCACTTTTGGGCGTGTTTTTTCTTTAATATTCTTTTTAAAGACTTTGTTCTTTAATTAATTGCTTGCAGTTCTTTGCTCAATTAATTCCAATTGAAATTGCTCTTGAAGAAATTTCTTTTGTAGCCTTAAAATATCTCTTGTAGAGTATTTTTTGGATAAATTTTTATTGTTGGTAAAACAATAAATTTTTATAATATTATTGTTTTATACTAATAAGGTTATAAACAATAAAATTGGCGTGTTTTCTCTTAAAAATAATATTTCATACTATTTTTAACTGAATTTTACCTTATACAAATTTTGAGGACAGGAAAAGTACTTGATTTTTAATCAAAGTTTCATATCCACACCTTACATTTGGGGGCCCAGCCGTGATATTTTACCTGTGACATATTTTTTTTACTCTTTTTAAATCTTTTTTCTTATATTGAAAAATTTAAAAAACATATAAAAAATACTTATAATCCAAAAAATCCTTAAAAAATAATTTTTTTTCATATTATAAGTGAGGCTTATATTTTTATTTCTTTTTTGAAATAACCTTTTTTTACTTAATTAATTGGCTTTTTCATTAATTTTAGTGTCTGACAACGTGGTAAGACAAGAAAACATTGAAACAGCCTCAACAGTAACCAGCATTATCCCTGCCAGTACTGTTAATTCTGATCATAATAGTACTGTTATTGTGACTCAAAATAACCAACCTGAACCAATATCTTCTGAATTAATTAACTTGGACATAAGTAATACCCTTCAGAAAGCTAAAAATTTGGCCAATAGTAAGTTTTTGACGTAAAAATACTATTTTAAGCCTTTTTAACCATAATTATGCCTTCAACCAGGTCAGGAGCCAGCTACAACCCCTCAAGCAGCTCCCAAAAAGGTAATAGACGTGATTATGGCAGAGGCCAATCAGGTACAGAAGGAAAAGGGTCAGTTGATGACTTCCAAACAACTAAATTGGGTCATTCTGAAGCTGATAATACCATTTTACCTTCAAAAAGAGCTGACACCGCCACAACAAGCCTCTGTGGACATATACAAAGCCAGCCACAGTGCATACAACAATGCACTTCAATTCAAAGAGTACCAGATCCTTGCAGACCTGTGGAAGAATTGCATGAATTCTTACCTGACAGTAAGAAAATTCTTGGGCCATCCCAACACTTGCAAATTGCTCAATGGATGGCATCCATTGATGGAGAAGAAAAACATGATGCTTTTGACACTGGAATGGAGGAAAAACAACCCTCCACCACCAAAACCAGTGCCAAAAACAGCCCCAGTGGCCAGCAGCAGCATTTCCAACGTGAAAAAGCAGCCACAACCTCCAAACAAGGGCAAAGGGAAGGCACAAGCTCCAAAACCTTACAGCCAGGGCTACAGGATCCCAAAGATTCAGCAGGATGCCATGGAAAATGTATTTCAGATGGCCAGAACCATGATGGAATTACAAAAGAAGGAGGAAGCCAGATTAAAGTTCCAGAAATGATTTCTGATATATTTGATTCCATCCCAGAGTTGTATGATGCTATAAAGGACGTGAAAAAACATCTTTCTGATAAAAATGAATCCATTTGTAACAACATTAAAACAAACAACTTGAGCCTGTGCCAAATCAATGAAACACTTATGTGTTTTGAAAAGGTTTTAAGAACAATTAAAACTTCCAATAATGATACTTCTTTTGGCATTAAGATAAATGAACAATCTGCAATTATTAAAGAATTAACAGAAAAATATTCTAAACTCAATATTGATGACATAATTGAGACAAGAATAAAACATGCCATTAGTATTATCAAAGAGGACAATAAAAAGACTCTGGATTATGTTTCAAAAGCATTTGCTGAAGTAAAGACAAATGCAATTGCCTTGAAAAAGGATTTTGATACCTCAAAAGAGGAAATATCAAAATTAACAATGAAATTGAATGAAGTTATATCTGATAATACTAGACAAACAGAGTTATGGAATGAGCTTACATATAAAGAGGATGAACATAAAAAGAATGTCATAGACTCTATACAAAGCTTACAACATGAGTTAAAAAATTCTCAAAGGTGTAACAACAGTAAAATGAATGATATTGAACAACTGCTAAACACCTTACCAAGAATGTCTACACCTCTGAACCAGAATGAGGGTGCAAGAATTCCCAATCCACAAGTATTGGATGGAGAAAATTCACAGTTAAAAGATGAATTTTCTACCTCTTTTCATAACTTGGAACCATCAATGGGCCAAGCACTATTAAAAGAAGTTCCAAAACTTAAGGAATGGCCTCACTTCAGTGGTGAAGGAGAATATGACCATAT
Source organism: Austropuccinia psidii (assembly GCA_023105745.1). Classification (NCBI taxonomy): domain Eukaryota; kingdom Fungi; phylum Basidiomycota; class Pucciniomycetes; order Pucciniales; family Sphaerophragmiaceae; genus Austropuccinia; species Austropuccinia psidii. The sequence continues at coordinate 24,231,715 of JALGQZ010000004.1, read as the reverse complement.
GGAATTTATCAGAGGTATTGACATGATCAAAGAATATTTTGAATTACCAGACAGATTGGTGACAGCCAGGTTTAACACCTTGTTTACCAAATCAGCTCACAGATGGTATATCAAATTGAGACAAGCACATGGACACCAGAGTTGGACTTGGTGGAAAACCCAAATTGTCAACAAATGGGCCAATGATGCATGGAGGTTTAAAGTTGAAACAGCCTTTGAATCCGCCAAATTTAATGCTGATAAAGACAAAGCCTTACCATGGTTTTGTCAACAAAAGGACAGGTTAACAGCATTATACCCTGACATGTCAGAATTTATGATTCATAGAAAAATTCTAAGACAATGTGGAGGTGACTTAGAGCATGCTGTCAAGAGCAGGACTACTGAACAATCTTCAGCAGAAGACATTATCAATATATTAGAGGAAGTAACCACAAGAACCAGAATTGGTTCCAGTAGGGTGAATCTCAAAACAAGGTTTAATACACCTTGGAAGGATTCTGTGGACAAAAACCCCAAAGAAAACTCTAATAATATTAAAAATAAATCTGCAGATACAGTCAGAAAGTGCCATATTTGCCAAAGCACCACTCATTTAGCCAATACATGTCCAAAGAGAGGGAAAATCAATGAAATTGATGTGGAGAAAGAACCTGATGTTGAAAAAGATGACATAATTGAAGAAAATTCAGATGACAAGTCATCCATATTTTCTGAATCTTCAAAAGATATAGAAAATATCAATGCCACTTTTGACATCATGGAATCTTATTCCCACTTGCCACAATTAAGCAATGGTCAACTTGATTTATCAAAAATCCAAGATGCACAACTCATGAAAACCAAACCAGACAGAGGAAAAGGTTATACAGCTGGTAACTCCTGTATAACAGAAGTGGTGATTGACAACAAACCCACTAAACTTTTGCTTGACCCAGGAGCCTTCTGCTCTTGTGTTGGTGAATCTTTTCTTAAAACTTGTGTACCAAACTTTGAAGATCAATTATTGCCAATTGATGGCATAAAATTCAATAGTGCAAGTAACCCAATGAAAGCATTGGGAATATTTGAGGCTAGTGTCATATTTCCACATATCAATGGAAATTTAAATATCACTGTTGAATTTGTTGTTATGGAAAATTGCTCTAGTACCCATTTCATATTGGGAAATGATTATTTAATCATGTATGGCATAGATTTACACAACAACAAAGACAGATACTTTACTATTGGAGACAATAAGCGCCAAAAATTTGCCTTTTTACCATTTAAAAGACAAATTACAGTAAACAAAGTATCACCAGTCAACTTAGAGTTAGAGAAATTCAAGTCTGAACACTTAAATGAAGCTGAAATAAGCCTTAATTTGAGTGATAAACAAGAAAATGAACTCTTTTCTCTTTTATATGACCATAAAGAAGCATTTGCCTCAGATAAAGAACCCCTAGGGGCAATTATTGGTCATGAAATTGATATTATTCTTAATATTGAGAGACCTTATCCACCACTCTTAAGAAGACCTGCATATCCAGCAAGTCCAAAATCAAGAGAAGCACTAGAAAGCCATATTAAAGAACTTTTAGACCTTGGTGTAATAAGAAAAGTAGGCCACAATGAAGAAGTAGAAATAACTACACCAGTCATAGTGGCTTGGCATAATGGAAAATCTAGAATGGTTGGGGACTTTAGAGCTCTGAACACTTATACTGTTCCAGACAGATACCCAATTCCAAAGATCCAGATTGCCCTCACTCAAATATCTCAAGCAGTATATATAAGCACTATGAATGCTCTTAAGGGATTTCATCAGAATGTGGTAACACCAAGAGCAAGGAAGTATTTGAGAATCATTGTTCATTGTGGAGTTTATGAATATTTAAGAATGCCTTTTGGTATCAAAAATGCACCTTCACACTTCCAAAGAATGATGAATGAAATCTTCCCTGAAGAACTTTCAGAAGGATGGTTAATCATTTACATTGATGACATTATAGTCTGCTCCAAAACTTGGGAAGAACATATGTACAGATTGTCCAGAGTTTTGACAAAAATTCAATCTGTCAATATGAAAATTTCTTTAAAGAAATGCCATTTTGGATTTAAAGAGCTTAAAGCACTAGGGCATGTAGTATCTGGTTTATCTCTTGGAATTGACAAAAACAAAGTTGCAGCAGTACTGCTTAAACCCATGCCTCAAAACAAGAAAGAAATTCAATCATTTTTGGGTTTTGCAGGGTATTACAGGCAACACATTAAAGATTTTGCATCCATAGCAAGACCTCTTTATAAGCTATGTGACAAAGACACAGTCTTTGAAATGACAGTTGACAGAGTAAAAGCCTTTGAATCCTTGAGACAAGCCTTGACCACTGCTCCACTCTTACTGATGCCAGACTTTAAGCTGCCCTTTAAACTTTATATTGATGCATCAGGAGATGGGCTAGGTGCTGCACTTCACCAAGTTCAGATCATAAATGATAAACCTGTAGAAGGACCCATATGTTTCATATCTAGGCAAATCAAACCAACTGAAGCCAGATATGGAGCAAGTCAGATGGAGTGTTTATGCCTTGTTTGGGCTCTAGAAAAGCTAAATTACTTTCTAGAAGGATGTGTCTTTGAAGTAATAACAGATTGTACCGCTGTTAAATCACTTCTGAACATGAAAACACCCAACAGACATATGCTTAGATGGCAAATAGCCATACAAGAATATAGGGGCAATATGACTATTGTTCACAAAGATTGCAATATTCATAAAAATGCAGATGGACTAAGCAGATGACCATTACCAAATGATATTGATAATCCTGCTTATGTACCAGAAGAAGCCTCCCCACAAATTCCAATAGAAGGGATAAGTGTTACAGACTTAAACACCACCTTCTTTGAAGAAGTCAGAAACAGTTACACTCAAGATAGGAATTGTAGCATCTTATGCCAATTACTTAACAAGGACTGTAAGGACAACTCTCTTACACATGCCTTGGATGAAGTATGGAAAAAATCTTATGATGAAGGAAGATTTCACCTACTAGATGGTATAATCTACCACAGAACAAAACACACATGTGTTATGACAGTTGTGGACAGGTCACTGATCAATCTTGTACTGAAAGAATGCCATGATAGTCCCTTTTCAGGACATCCTTCTGAAGACAGAACAAGAGAGAAAGTGAAGACCTGCATATGGTGGCCAATGTGGCAGAAAGATGTTGCAGAGTATTGCAAAACCTGTGACAGATGCCAAAAAGCAAATAAATCCACTGGCAAAAGACTTGGAAATATGATGAAAATCCAAGAACCAAGCAGACCTTGGGAAATTATCCATATGGATTGGGTAACTGGCCTACCACCAGGAGGTGACAGAAGCTATAATGCTTTCCTAGTAATTGTGGACAGATTCAGTAAAACTCCAATCTTTTTACCATGTCACAAAGATGATACAGCCATGGATACAGCTCTTCTGATGAGGAATAGAGTAGTGTCATGGACTGGGATATTTACAAATATCATCAGTGATAGAGATCCCAAATTCACTTCAGCACTATGGACAAATCTTCACCAATTATCTGGCACTAAACTGTCTTTCTCTACAGCCTACCACCCACAAACTGATGGCTTGGCTGAAAGAATGATCCAAACCTTAGAGGACATGGTGAGAAGATTTTGTGCATATGGCCTTGAATTCAAAGATTGTGATGGATTTACCCATGATTGGTGTACTCTGTTGCCAGCACTGGAATTGGCATATAAAACATCAATCCATGCCAGTACCAATCAGACTCCTGCTATTCTAGAAAAAGGATGGAACCCCAAGTTACCCCAAGATTCCTTGAGGAAAGACTTAATTGAAATACATCCCACAGCTGCTAGCTTCAAAGGAATGCTAGACAAAGCTAGAAGGCATGCAGTGAGATGCATGGAGGACTCTTTTGCATATGCTAAAGCCAAATGGGATAAATCACATGCAACTCCAGATTTCAAAGTGGGGGACCTAGTTCTTGTATCCACCACTAACTTCAATAACATCAAAGGATGTAAAAAGTTGAAAGACTCCTTTGCAGGACCTTTTGTGATTAAAGCCCTCCATGGAGAAAATGCTGTTGAAGTAGAGTTATCTGAAGAGCTTAGCAATAAGCATCCTACATTTCCAGTGAGCTTGATAAAACCATATAAATCTAGTGATTCTGAGAAATTTCCCTTGAGGAATAAGGTTCCCCAAGTTATACCTCCTATTGAGACATCTGGTACTAAGAAAATAACCAAAGTTCTTAAAGAAAGGAAATTAAGAACCAAGAAAGTAAGGGAATACCTTGTTAGGTACAGTGACCCAACTTGTGAAGATGAATGGTTAGAAGAAAAAGATATACCAGAAGCTACCAAACTCCTGAGGAGATTCAGACACACTAGAAACACCAATATTACAAAGTAATATTCTTTTTTAGGGGGAGGGAATGTGAGCCTTAGAGGTAATTTCATATACCCAAAAGACCACAAATATAAAAAATAACATATTAATATAAATAAAATAAATTTATTTATATTATTAAAATAAAAATCAAAATATAAATATAAAATTATATTAAAAATGAAAAATTAATTACAATTTAAAAATAAAAAATACATTAAATTTTGTAAGTATAAAATTACTTTTATACTTGAAAAAATTAAGTAAAAATAAAATTTTAACAAAATTGTGAAAAAATAAATAAATTTGGAAAAAAGTTATATAAAAATTATCATAAATTTTTATCCAATAAATAAACACATAAAATTTATTTCACCATTGGATTCCTCATAAAAAATCAGGTGGGGTCACCTCTGAGTGAAATTCTTGTAACTCAACTCTAAATAAGCTTAAATTAAGTTTTTAGTATTTTCAATACAAAAGTTGAAAATCCTCAAAAACATAATTTAATTCACACCACATGTGGTGTTAACCATCAATTTTTGTGTTAAAATTGAGGTGTTGTGTTTAGTTTAGAAGTTATGAGGAATTGAAGTATTTTCAATTGAATTCAATTGAAATGTCAAAATGTGCGCGTGTATTACATAAGTGAACTTTGATTTACATATGAGGTGTCAATTATTACTGTATTGTACTGTACAATTGAATTGAATTACATATGTAAATTATAAGTATAATACATGATGAGGAATTAAAGGAAAAATAAATTGGAAAGATTAAATTTGGGGGGGGAAAGGAACTCCAGCTCTAAGGGGGAGCTAGACCCCCAAATTCCTTGCTGACAGGCGTGGGATGTCAAAATTCACGCAAAAGTTCATCACTTTTGGCCTGGAATTGAGTTACAGGGTCTGTGAACTCAATTGATGATGAGGTTTTGATACCAACTGGGGTAGTTTTAGCTGTTGCCAAGAGGGTAAAACTACCCTTAAGATAAAACAATCATATTAAAAACAGTTTTAACTGGTTTCTACGCCTCTGACACACATTCTGACGTGTTTTGAAGGCTCTAGGCCTGGTATTGCTATAGTAATGGCTGATTTAAGGGTCTAAAATGGCTAAAAATGGCTAAAAATGGCTTAAACCAGCCCTTTTTTGGTCTAAACCAGGGTTCAATGATGCCATAATTGGCTTTTCTGTTGTCAGACTGTTTTTCACGACTGACAAGAGTAAATTTTACTTTTGGAGTAAGAGAATTGATGGCTATAAAAGAATGTCTTCTTTGCCCCACTTTTCTCTTCATGTTAGAATCTTTTCCTTTTATTAATTAGTTTAAAACTGTTAAACCAATCAATAAAAGATTCCAACCACCCTTTTTAAATCATTTTGAACCTTTTAACCACGTGAAAAAATCATTATAATCATTGTTTGTAACTCTTATAATCATTTTTACCCCTGAACCACCCCAAAAGTGAATTAAAGCATCTTTCATCACTGTAAACTTTGTCACTTTGTTTCCAAATTCACTCTGGTCACTTTTGGGCGTGTTTTTTCTTTAATATTCTTTTTAAAGACTTTGTTCTTTAATTAATTGCTTGCAGTTCTTTGCTCAATTAATTCCAATTGAAATTGCTCTTGAAGAAATTTCTTTTGTAGCCTTAAAATATCTCTTGTAGAGTATTTTTTGGATAAATTTTTATTGTTGGTAAAACAATAAATTTTTATAATATTATTGTTTTATACTAATAAAGTTACAAGTAATAAAATTGGCGTGTTTTCTCTTAAAAATAATATTTCATACTATTTTTAACTGAATTTTACCTTATACAAATTTTGAGGACAGGAAAAGTACTTGATTTTTAATCAAAGTTTCATATCCACACCTTACAGAACCAATGGTACATGAAAGGATATTAAGAAAGTGTGGTGGTGACCTTGAGCATGCTATAAGAAGCAGATGTATTGAGCCTTGCTCTACAGAAGATTATATCAATGCTATGGAGGATATCACTACTAGAACAAAAATTGGAAGAAATTGGTATAAACCCCCAATAGACAACAAGACTAGTGGGAAACCAATTTCAAAACCAAATAAACCACATGACAGACCTCCTTTGAAATGTCATAAATGTGGAAGCACATCTCATTTAGCAAACACTTGTCCAAAAAAGACAAGAGTCAATGAGATAAATGTTGAAAAAGTGGAAGACACAAAAGAAACTGATGTAGCCTTACATGAAAGTGATTCTGAACCTTCAGAAGAAGAAGAAACATCAGAAGAACTTAGTATAGAGAATATTAATGTTTCTTTTGAGGTCACTGAGGTACATACTCACTTACCACAATACAGTGATGAATGTATGGATCTCATACACGTGCAAGATGCCAGAATGCAAAAAACCAAACCTGCCAGAGGTAAAGGTTATACAGCTGGGTCATCTTGTATCACTAATATTGTGATAAATAACACAGAAGCCAAGATACATCTTGACTCAGGTGCTTTTTGCACTTGTGTTGGGAAAGATTATCTTGACAAAATTTATACCAACTGTCAAGACAAGTTGATGCCAATTGAAGGTGTAAAATTCAGCAGTGCTAGCCAGAGTATGCATCCTTTGGGTATATTTGAAGCTACAATAATATTTCCTCACCCTGCAGGAAGTATGAGATTGAAAGCTGAATTTGTTGTTATGAATAATTGTACTTCACAACACTTTATACTTGGGAATGATTATCTCAATATCTATGGTATTGATATTAATAATCATAAGGACAGATATTTCACTATAGGGGAAAATAAAAGGCAAAAATTTGCTTTTTCTCCAGAAAGAAAAGAAATTACTGTCATTCAACAAGTAAAAAATGTTAATAAAGAAAAATTTGTGTCAGATCAATTAAGTGAAGCACAAATTAGTTCTGAATTAACACCAGAAATGAAGGAAGAACTTATTGAAATTTTATTTCAATTTCAAAAAGCCTTTGCTTCTGATGATGAACCACTTGGGGCTATAAAAGGCCATGAAGTGGATATCATGCTTAATGTGGAGAGACCTTATCCCCCACTATTAAGAAGACCAGCTTACCCAGCTAGCCCTAGGGCTAGAGAAGCATTAGAAAGTCATATTCATGAACTAATGAAACTGGGAGTTCTTAGAAAAGTTGGACACAATGAGGAAGTGGAAGTCACAACTCCAGTAATCATTACTTGGCATAATGATAAGTCAAGGATGGTTGGGGATTTTAGGGCATTGAATACCTATACTATTCCAGACAGGTATCCAATCCCTAGAATCCATGAGACTTTGACTCAATTATCCAAAGCAAAGTTTATTACTTCCATGGATGCTCTTAAAGGCTTCCATCAGAATGTTTTAACACCTCATGCTAGGAAATTATTGAGAATAATAGCTCATTGTGGTATTTATGAATATTTGAGGATGCCTTTTGGTATTAAAAATGCACCCTCTCATTATCAAAGAATGATGAATACCATATTCCCACATGAATTATCAGAGGGATGGTTAATCATTTATATTGATGACATTATCATTTGTTCAGAAACCTGGAAATCACATTTAGAGAGACTTTCATTAGTACTTAAGAAAATTCTACAAGTGAACATGAAAATTTCTCTTAAAAAATGTAATTTTGGGTTTCATGAGTTGAAAGCTCTGGGACATGTAGTATCAGGACTAAGCCTTGGTGTTGACAAAAACAAAGTGGCTGCAGTTTTACTGAAACAAATGCCCCAGAACAAAAAGGAGATGATGTCTTTCTTAGGATTTGCCAGTTATTACAGGCAACACCTTAAAGATTTTGCAATCCATGCCAGATCATTATACAGAATTTGTGATCAGCAAACTGTTTTTGAAATGACACAGGAGAGAATCCAAGCATATGATAAAATCAAGTATGCCTTGACCAATGCACCATTATTATTGATGCCAGACTGGAAACTTCCTTTCAAGCTGTATATTGATGCATGTGGTGATGGTTTAGGAGCTGCTCTTCATCAAGTCCAAATTGTCAATGACAAACCTTATGAAGGTCCAGTTTGTTTTATTTCAAGACAAATTAAACCTACTGAGGCAAGATATGGAGCTGGCCAAATGGAGTGCCTTTGCCTTGTTTGGGCTCTGGAAAAACTTCATTATTATCTTGATGGTAGTGTGTTTGAAGTAATTACTGATTGTAATGCAGTAAAATCACTTCTTAACATGAAGACTCCAAACAGACACATGTTAAGATGGCAGATTGCTATACAGGAGTATAGAGGCAATATGACCATAGTACATAAAGCTGGAAATATTCATAAGAATGCTGATGGCTTAAGTAGATGGGCATTACCCAATACACCTGATAATCCTGCCTATGTTCCTACAAGTGCAGAACCTCAAATTCCAATTGAAGGAATTAATATCACAGATGTTGGAACAGAATTCTTTGAAGAGGTTAGAGAAAGCTACAAGCAAGATAAGAATTGTCATATTCTTACTGCTCTACTTGACAAAGATTGTAAAGATGTAGCCTTGGCTAATTCTCTGGATGATATTTGGAAAACATCTTATGATAATGGAAGATTTCATTTGTTTGATGGTATACTATATCATAGATCTAAACACACATGTGTCATGGTCCTATGTAGTAGAATGTTGATTAACACAATACTACTAGAATGCCATGATAACATTTATTCTGGACATCTGTCTGAAGACAGAACAATGGAAAGAATTCAGACATGTGCCTGGTGGCCATCTTGGAGAAAAGATGTCATTGAGTACTGTCATAGTTGTGATAGATGCCAGAAAGCCAATAAAGCTACTGGTAAAAGATTTGGTTTAATGATCCATATTCAAGAACCAAGTACCCCATGGGAAGTGGTTCACATGGATTGGGTAACTGCTTTACCACCTGGAGGTGATAAAAGTTACAATGCATGTCTTGTTATTGTGGACAGATATAGCAAAACACCAATCTTTTTACCATGTCATAAAGATGACACAGCTATGGATACAGCTCTTCTGATTTAGAACAGAGTCATATCCCATACTGGTCTCTTTAAAAATATCATTAGTGATAGAGACCCAAAATTCACATCAGCCTTATGGACTAATCTACATAAGCTTTTGGGTACAAAATTATCATTTTCAACAGCCTACCATCCACAAACAGATGGACTGGCAGAAAGAATGATTCAAACCCTTGAGGACATGATCAGAAGATTTTGTGCTTATGGCCTGGAGTTTAAAGATTCTGATGGCTTTACCCATGATTGGTGTACTCTTATACCAGCATTGGAATTAGCCTACAAGACCTCCATCCATGCTTCAACAGGCAAGACTCCTGCAATGTTGGAAAAAGGATGGAACCCCAAACTTCCAGTTGATACTTTGAAAAAAGATTTGGTTGACATTCATCCAACTGCTCCAAGCTTTAAGCTGCTGCTTGATAAAGTGAGACATCATGCAAATCAAAGCATGAATGATGCCTTTGAATATGCTAAGCAGAAATGGGATAAAAGTCATAAGACACCAGAATTCAAAGTAGGGGACTTAATACTAGTTTCAACCTTGAAATTTAATAATATTAAAGGTCCAAAGAAATTGAAAGATTCCTTTGCAGGACCATTTATTATTAAAGCCCTCCATGGGACAAATGCAGTACAAGTAGAACTGTCAGGAGAGTTAGGAAACAAACACCCAACTTTCCCTGTCAGTCTTGTAAAGCATTACACATCAAGTGATAAGGAATTATTTCCTTTGAGAAATGAAACACCCTTAGAAGTACCCCCACTTGAACCAAGTGAGGAAAAGAAAGTACTGAAAGTCTTAAAAGAAAGAAGACTTAGGGGTAAAAATGAAAGAAAATACTTAGTCAGGTACAGAAATCCACAACATGAAGATGAGTGGGTTGAAGAAAGTAAGATACCTGATTCCCAAAAGTTTCTCAGAAGATTCAGACATGAGAGAAGACCAATTCCTCAATAAAAAGTTTGAATTGTGTGCTTTACATACTTGAACAGTATAAGTAGAGAGGTTGGACAGTGGATTATACCCCCCCAAATAACTTGGGGGTATACTACAAAAGAAAATTGTGGTACAATTTTTTTTGGTGGTAGGGAATGTGAGCCTGTGAGGTATGTTTAACATACCCATAAGGCCACAAATGATTTTATAAACAATTAAATTTGTCTTAAACAGACTTTTTAGTTGAATTTAAAATAAAAAATAATAAAAAATAAGTATAACTTTTTTTTGGATAAACAAAGTTATAATTATTATGTCATTTTTGGATTCTACACCAAAAATAACCTAGGGTACACCCATAGGGTGTTATACCCAAAAACACTTATTTCTTGTGTTATTAGAAGATTTAAGAATCTCACAGTACTAATGTAACTTTTTTGACATTTTTTTAAAATTGTTAAATTTAAGCTTAATTAAGCTTAAATTTAAAGTTACATAAGGTTTATGCAACTTTACCAAAATTTTAGTTAAAATTGAGGTGTGGTGTATATTTACTGAATTGGCTAAGGATTTGCCATACAGAATGTAAATCCTGCGTGAGCTCAATTTAAAAGGGTTTAAGGCCATAGTATGGCTTTAAATAAATAAAAGGGCAAAATCCACGCAAAAAGGTGGGACAAAGGAAAAAGACCAAATAGAGCTGGGGTACCCAACTTTTTGGATCTGCAATGATTCAATTAAGGTTGTCCACCTGTATTGGAGGATTTTCAACCTTATTTAAACTTTAAGATTAGACTTTGATCCAACCTTAAGGTTTAAACTGATTTTATCCTAAATTTGATAAGAATTTCAAGCTGCCAAGAGGGTAAATCCCAATAAGCAGGCTTGGAATCAAGGTTTTAAGAACTGTCAAAGCTTAATCAAGCTTAAAAAGCTTAAATAAGCTTAAAACTTTAAGGTTTCAATCATCAAAACCTTATCAAAACTTAAGGTTTTGTGTGTATTGCTATTTTACATGGAAAAATAGTAATAACTTCAAAAATTCATTAAAAATCCAAATCTCAATGGATTTGCTTGAAAATTTCACACAGCTTAGAATTTAATATTCTCAATATATAAATTAAATTTTAAGTATCTTTTATTGATAAGTTTCCTGGGTAATTAGCCTGGAAAATTACTTTTTAATTAAGCTTAAAGAAAATTATGATTTCTTTAAAAATTAATTAAAAATTCAGTTTAAGAGATTTCTGCTTGAAACTCTGATTTTATGTTGTTCATGTGATGAACTTTAATATAAATAAACTTATTTTATATTAAAACTTAAAATAATTAAACTAAATGAGGATTAAAGTTACTTGGAGTTAAGAATAACACTGGTAACTTTAAATTGGAAGTAAAAATAAGTTGCCTTAAGTTAAGAACTTAATTTTTAAGCATGGTTTTTCAGTTTTGACCTGAGCACGCCCTCTACATCCATTATGAATCATGAGAGCTGCTCTGTAGACATAAAAAGAGTCTTTTCATCACCGTTTTTGTCCATCATTCATAATCAATCCAATCATATTAGAAATTTAAACAGGTAAAGTTTTATTAAATATAAAATCTTATTATTAAAAGTAATTCTTAAGTTATTTTTATTCTTTATTTATTAAATTAAAGAATTGAAGTCATAGAATTCAGATTATTGTTGTAATCATCTATAATAAATTTTATTATATAAAATTATCATCTTAAATATCTTTTAAAATCCACAAATTCCTCTCAAAAACTCTTTAATCATAAATTTTAGTATGAAAAGTTGTTTTATCTTTGATTTTATTGATTTTTGGCGTGTTTTTAACTTATAATCATTATTTAATATAATAACTGTTGTTTTATAACTTGTTGTATTAAATAAATCTTATAAGTAAGTTTTCTTTAAAGTTCTATATTTTTTTTTATCTATTATTAGTTTTTTTATATAGAATTTTATTCTATAAAGAATTATTTCTGCACAGTGTGTGATTAATTCTTTTTATAAATAATATTTATATTATTTATAAGTGGTTAATATTCTTATTTTCCACGTGTAATTGTCTCATTAAGAGCTTTACACTTCTTATTGTTATAACTGTCAGTGACTATAACAATAATAGAATAATTATAATTTATTATAATTATTATATTTTTTTTTTATTATTATATTATTATAATAATAATTAAATTTATTTTTTTATATAATTATTTTTAATAATTATATTTAAATTTGTGGTTATAATATTTCATTATATTATATTTTTCTACTGAGGACAGTCATAGTACTCTTGATATTGTTACTATTATCAAGAGTTTCATAGACAAACCTTACAGCATATAAGACATCAGTCCATTCTCCCACAGGTCAAACTCCTGCTATGTTAGAAAAAGGATGGAATCCAAGACTCCCAGCAGACACACTGAGGAAAGACTTTATTGACATTCATCCTACAGCTTCCAGATTCAAGTTAATGCTTAATAAAGTGAAACATCATTCAAAAAGAAGTATTAATGAAGCTTTGAATTATGCAAAGCAGAAGTGGGACAAGAGTCATAAAGTACCAGACCTCAAAGTAGGGGACTTAGTTCTAGTTTCAACCTTGAGTTTTAATAATATCAGAGGCCCAAAGAAACTTGAAGATTTTTATGTAGGACCTTTTGTTATTGGTGCCTTACATGGAACCAATGCAGTTCAAGTGGAATTGGGTGGTGAATTGGAAAATAAACACCCCACGTTTCCAGTCAGCTTGATAAAACCTTATCAACCAGCTGACAAAGAATTGTTTCCTTTGAGGAACCCAACTCCTTTAACTGTACCACCCATGGAACAGAATGAAGACAAAAACATAGAGAAAGTAATTAAAGAAAGGAGACTTAGGGATAAAAATCAAAGAGAATATCTTATCAGATATAGAAATCCAGCCCATGAAGAGCAATGGCTGGCAGAATCAGAAATACCTGACTCAGATAAACTCTGAAGAAGATTTAGACATGTAGGAAGGCCACAAGCCTGAATATGTCTATAAATGTGCTTTAAATTACTTTATCTGAGTAATGTAAAGGGGTTGGAAAGTGGACATTAACCCCCTTTGGGGCCTTTTTCTTCTTTATACCATTGATAAAACTGTAGTACAATTTCATTTTTTGGTGGCAGGGAATGTGAGCCTTGATGTATATTTTACATACCCAAATAGGCCACAATTATCTTAAAAATAAATTCTGAATTATGCATAACTCATAAGTCATGCATATATCCAAAATTCATCATTTTTGACTTCAGAAAAGATGAATAACGTTTTATTGATTAAGTAAATCCATGGATATAAAGCCAGATTTGGACTCTACACAAAAATTTACCTAGGGTAGCTCCATAGAGTGAATAAGCTCTAATTCACTCTTTGAGGTGTTAATATGGAAAATACTTCAATACCACATCATCAATACCACATAAAAGATCTGTGAAAATTTTTGTTTTTCTTAATTTCATGCCAAAATAATGGGAATGTGAAAAATCCCATGTTACACATACACTAAGAATAGTGTTATGCATGTTTTGGGCACTTAATATCATGGTATTCTTACATGGACTTTTGGTACAACCATAGTGGATATCTCACGACACTTAAATTTCTATTTTGACATGAAAAATAAGCAAGGGGGACAAAAGACATCAAAGAGAGCCAGGGTTCCCAAATTCTGGGGCCCCAGAGGCGTGGACAGCTCCAAAGCTTGGATCCATGGCTGATCTTGGCCTAATTGGTAAGCTAAAACCTTTTGGGAACTTGGTTACCATGTTACAACTACAGTAAATCACAAGAAAATAGCAAATAACTTGCTATTTTGACGTGCCAAGGAGTTAAAGAGCTACATAGACTCCTGTAACCATGTCAATTCTTAATGAATTTCCATGTAAAGACCCTAAAAGAGTAATTAAAACTCTTTTTGGACTTTTATCCTTTGATTTACCTCATAGCAACCAGCTAAACACTGATATTTGCAATTCTTGTAGAAAAGAGGTAAAAACTTCAAAAATTCATTAAAAATACAATTCTGAATAAATCTCTCTGGAACGCTCAGGACCAATGAAGAACTGTATTATATATAGTACAACCAAAAAGAATTATCATTTTACTAGTAAAATTCAAAGTTTCACTTACAGTCCATTTTTGACTATTCTACATGAAACACTGAATCTTCAAAAATTCACAGTAATTACAACCTGTGATGAAACTGCCAATAACATTGATAACTTTGAGAAAAAAATGATCATTTTGAAATAAAAGAAGATTTACAGATTTTACTCCTTTTAGTCTTAACCATATTGGGTTTGGTAGTCACGTAAAAGCATCGATTAAGTAATGATGATAATCTTACGTGACAACAAATGATGCAATCAATAATCCAAAAGGGTTTATTGTTTTCTCACTCACTGGTTTTTCAGTATTCTCCATGGCATGCCTCTTTGAGCTGTTGTTGACTTAAAAGAGGCCTCTTCTTGCTGTTTTTTCCAAGAATAATCATCTTATTATCCATTTATATTATTGTTACAAACAAGTGAATATAAGTTAATCTATTATTAAGTGTTTTAATTCTTTTAGAATCAATCAGAAAGACGTGAAATCCTACAATCCAACTATATATTGTTGCAATCCTGCTATAAATCATTTTGATCCCTTAAATCCACAATTCTACGTTAAATTTCTCTACTTGTATCTTTCAATGAGTTCTTTGGAGTATAAGTGAGTCATTTATATTTAATTCTTAAAGTTTTTCTCTAAAATTAGTTTTCTTCAAGAACTATCTTTATAATCATTCTTGCAAAAGAAAATTATATTTTAAAAAAAAATTATTATTTTAATAAAAGAAGATTTTATTATTAAATTCTTCTTGTAATTGATTCTTGTAGACAATTACTGCTCACTGTTAAAATCACTAGTAGTGTTTAACATGTGAAAGAGATAATTCTTTAATTATTTAATTGTGGTTATAATAATATTTTATTATTATATTTCATAATAACAGATATAGTACTGTTGATTAATAGTAATATTATCATCAGTTACATAGTCAAATCTTACAGTTATAGTACAGAACAATAAAAAAAATTGATCCAAACTATTCTAACATTTCAAAACTAAGATTCATCTCATAATTGTAATAATAATCCTGGAGAAATTGAAGTACTAATAATTACTTAAAATATTGACATATTTAGTAATCCAACTATTGTTAAAATCAAAAACTTCATAATGAATGGGTCCATTTACACTTGGTATATAATAAGCTGATACCCTGGGTCTTAAAGTAGGCTGAAATGTTCTTTTAGTGGTAAAGAATTTCAAAAAGAAGAATATGAATAGTATTTTATCTAAAAGACTTCATTCAATAATCCAAAAAGATCAAAAAATTGAAAATTGAATTATCATTGAAGTAATAAATTCCATGCATTACAGCCTCACATATCAAAATTATCCCCCACAATGGATATATATAGCTCTCTCATAATTTACCAGTCTTCTCCATACCTAAAGAGGGGAATTACTATTTAAATGGGCACACCTAAAGATCACACAAAAAGTCCCCCTACTGGTCACAATTTAACCATGAAAAAAGGCTATCCCCACTGCCAATGGTGGAAGGGGTAGCGGGTCTAGGCAGGGTCCAACCTGCTTTCAACATGAGTTCCAACCTTGGTTTTAATATTCAAGTATTTTTGAAGATACTTCTAACCACAAATATGGTCATTGAGAAGTTCACTAAATTGAAATAGAATATTATGGCTTTTCTATTATTTTTATTTCTTAAATGTTCCATTACATATACACTATTCACTAATACAAAAAATCCCTGAATGAAAACCATTTTTAACAGGGAAAGACACTGCTTTCAAGAAAATATATCAATTCATTTGACTGTGCTTCCATTGTGTTTTATATTTGGATCGATTGATCTATTTCACATGCTTCCCCCACTGGGAAATGCTTATATTTAGTTTTTTTGGGAAAAAAACCTTCAATAAATTGAAAATTATTTATACAGAAATGAAAGACCTTCCCACCAAATCATCAATTACAAAGCCAGTGTTTCTGACTTTTAGAGTAGTTTGCATACCATCAAAGAGAGATTTCCAGAAACATGAATGGTATTTGATCAATAAGCCTTTCCTTGACCATCAGAAAATAAAAAAATTCAAAAAATGTAGTTGAATTGTTTTTCAGGTTGCCTCAAATACATTTAAATATTCTATTTTTCAAAATAAATCCCTGAGTAAATTTAATTTCTCCTGTAGCATCATTACAGAAATATTATTATTTTAGGCTAGCAAAAATAAATTATCCTGCATCAAAAACTCAAAATTGATTCAAAACCTGTGTTTTATGGGCTAAGTAAAAATCAGAAGTCTACTAGCTGAATTCTGAAGACCTACAGTAACATAGGAATCCTTACATTCCTTCCTATCATATTATTATAGCTATATCAAATTACAATTTTATCCTTGAAAAATTCTTTTATATACTCTAGCTTCCTTTACACTTATCATTGAGTTTTTTCAGCTTTAATAAAAGCTCATATGTGAAAACCACATGGGTTTTGAGATTTATTTTCACCTTGAAAATTTACATAGAAAATAATTTCAACTCTTCTCATTTGAGATTGGATTCATTTCCTCATCTATTTATCTTTTGAGTATTTTGAATTTTGATAAATTCAGAAGTTCATTACAAGAGGCTTAGAAAAGCAACACAAATGCCAGACATTTACTCATTCATTTCAATTTTTTAAACTTAAAATGTCTTTTTCAATATTTTATCATTTTTTTAAGTAATAAGTTTGATTTCCTAGGTGGAAAGCTTAATATAAATCTTGATAAATATTTGAGCTGAACTCAAAGATTTATGAGCTGAATAAAGAATTTTTGTGGTATTTGTAAATCTTAATCAATTTTAGTTCATTGAAAAATTTGTTTTAATAATTTCAGCTGTATAGCTCATCTCAGAATGAATTTCAAATTAAGTTATTCTATTTTAATTGAACATTTTGGGAATCTTAAAATTAAATACAGAAGTTAAGGCTTATTTATCTTACCTTTGCATCCAGATCCATTTTTACCTATATTATCTCCAAAAATTGAGTGAAGGTGCTTTTCTCTATATTTCCCCTATGCAGACAAGCATAATTTGTAGTGAATCAGAACATCAGGGAAAATCCAAGCCACATTTTTTTCAAAAGAAAACATTTGAAGTTCTGAGCTGAAGAATTTAAATAAAATAAATTTCTTATTAATGTGAAGTTATAAATCTATCAATATTGGTTAAAATGGAGCTCTGAAGAAAAAAAATGCTCAGAGTGTTACTTACAGAAGGATATTTGAATTGCAATATTTTTAAGGGCATGATACTTGAAGACACATATAGCTGGAAAAATAGGTTGATAGGAGATATAATAAGTAATTCTGGGTTCAATTGAATTCTAAGCACATTAAGACTTCATTTTTCTCAAATATTCATATCAAGCAAGTTTTTTTAATAATAAATATTTCATGACAATATTATATTCTTTTTGAAGAAAAATATCATTTTTTAACAAGAATTATATCAAAATGTTTCAATAATAAACAATCTTCTATGTTTGTAATTATTCTCTATGAATATATCATTCAACAAATTTTCAAGCTCCAATTTTTTAACTCTATTAGTATAAAACAATAATATCATAAATATGTATTATTTTACCAACAATGAAGATTTATCCAAAAATACTCTTCAAGAGATATTCATGACTACAGAAGAAATTTTGCTGGAATTAATTGAGAAAAATTCTGAATTATATTAATACAAGGACAGAGGTTTGAAAAAAATATTAAAAAACACCCAAAGATGACCAGAGTGGATTTGGAAACAAAGTGACATTGTTTAAAGTAATAAAAGACTCTTTAATTCACTCTTGGGGTGGTTCAAGGGTAAAATTATTATGATATTTTTTTACATGTTTGAAAGGGTTAAAAATATTTAAAGATGGTGGTTGAAATATTTTATTTATTGGTTTCACAATGTTTAAACTAACCACAAGAGAAAAATATTCCAACATGGAGAGAAAAGAGGTGAAAAGAAGACATTCTTTTATAGCCATCAATTTTCTTCCTCCAAAATTAAATATTCCTTTCATCAGTATTGAGAAGTTTACTGGAAAAATAAAAACCAATTATGGAATGACTGAACCCTGATTTGGACCAAGAAAAGGCTCTTTTTAGCCATTTTAGGCCTCTAAACCAGCCATTTTTATTGTAATATTTGTCTTTAAGCCTCAAAAACCTGTAAGAATGTGTTTAAAAGACCTTAATAAATAGTAAAATCTTTTTTTATGAAGTTTTTTATCTTAAGGGTAGTTTTACCCTCTAGGAAACAGTGACAAATGACCTTATTGGTATCAAAACCTCATCATCAATTGAGTCACAGACCCTATGATTCAATTAAAGGCTAAAATTAATGAGATTTTGCACCAATTTTGACATCTCATTCCTGTCAGAAAGGAATTTTGGGGAGTCTGGCAGCCTTGGGGCCAAGATTCCTTTCCCCAAAAGAATTTAATATTTCTAATTTATTTATTTTTTCACTCCTTATCAAGCATTATGTTTAAGATTTTACATATTTCATTCAATTGAAAAATTGCATTACACAACTTCATTTAGTACTTCCTCATATGTAATTATATGCTCACACATGTAATAAGTGCACACATTTTTGACATTTCCATTGAAAATACTTAAGCTCCTCATAGCTTCTAAGCTACATACCATACCAAGATTCTGGCACAAAAATCTATTGTCAAAGCCAAATGTGATTTAATATGAATTGGATTTCTGAGGATTTTCAATTTCATACAGAAAATAAAGAAGACTTCATTTAAGCTTATTTAGAGTGGAGTTACAGAATTTTCACTTAAAGTTAACTCCACCTGAAATTTTGTGAGGAATCCAATGGCAAAGTAATTTTTTATTTTTTATTTTTTGGAAAAAATTTATAGTAATTTTTGTTAAATTTCTTTCAAAAAATATTTTATTTTTAATCTTTTTGTTAAAAAACTTCTTTACTTGGTTATTTCAAGTAGAAATATATTTTTATATTATTGTTTAAATTAATCATTTATATAAATTTATTATTGAAATTTTATTATAAATTTTATTTTTGTATTTAAAAATGAATATACTTTGTTATGATAACCTATTCTAAGCTTTTGTGGTATTTTGGCTATATTAAATTACCTTCAAGGCTCACAATATCCCAAGTTAATTCCAAGCTTTCATCACACTTAAAGCTAAATGTATACTTAGTAAGGACATGCTACCACATCATGGAAGCACTAATTACAGAGAAATTCAGGGCTCTTATGTATTTTTCCCATATATTGGTAGCACCAATTGCAGAAAGCTTTAGGGCTCTTATGTATTTTTCCCATATATTGAGGAAAGTATCAGTTGAAGGTTATCTAAATGGATTGAACTATGCTCTTTTATTATCATTGAAAGATCATCTTGTGAAATTTTATTAGAAAAAACTAATTAATAAATTTTTGGACTCCTTTTGAAAGAGGGGATCCTTTTCCTATTGTAACAAAAAAATATGAGGGTGGAAATTTCTTCATTATTGAGATTTGAAAAGGCATAGTATAAGAAAAATGTTTGGATTTTGACACAATAGTAGATATTCCTCTTGAATCCAATCTAGATACCATAGATGTATGGTCTTGAATGACATTTTGGCTTTTTACTCAAAATATCTTTGGGTTTTTTCAAGCTTATGATATGAAAAATTGAAATGAACCTGTGATTTTGAAGTGAACTTATTTAATATCCAATAAAACCTATTTCATTAAATTTGGCTTTGATCTTCAAAATATGACAACTGAAATGTTTCACCCATTTAGATGCTATGAACCAAAAATCTTTTCCAATATGAATTATATTTTACATTTTATCAGAAGATCCAAAGTATCAGGAGCAGGAATGAATTGGCTTCTTTGATGATTTTTCCTCAAATATGAGTTATTTTTATGAATTACGGTCTTTGTGAGCCTGTGAGGTATGTATAACATACCCATAAGGCCACAAATGATTTTATATACAGCTGATCTAGTCTTCATTAGACTATTCAATTGAAATTGAAACTTTTGGATAAACAAAGTTATAAATATTATGTCATTTTTGGATTCTGGACCAAAAAATGACCTAGGGTACACCCATAGGGTGTTATACCCAAAAAAGCTTATTTCTTATGTTATTAGAAGATTTAAGAATCTAACAGTACTAATGTAACTTTTTTAACATTTGCTTAAAATTGTTAAATTTAAGCTTAAATAAGCTTAAATTTAAATTTGCATAAGGTTTATGCAAACTTGCCAAAATTTTAGTTAAAATTGAGGTGTTGTGTATATTTACTGAATTGGCTAAGGATTTGCCATACAGAATGTAAATCCTGTGTGAGCTCAATTTGAAATTGTTTAAGGCCATAGTATGGCTTTAAATAAATAAAAGGGAAAATCCACGCAAAAAGGGGGGACAAAGGACAAAGACCAAACAGAGCTGGGGTACCCAACTTTTTTGAATCTGCAAGGATTCAATTAAGTTTGTCCACCTGTATTGGAGGATTTTCAACCTTATTTAAACCTTAAGATTAGACTTTGATTCAACCTTAAGGTTTAAACTGGTTTTGTCCCAATTTGGACAGGAATTTCAAGCTGTCAAAGGGTAAATCCCAATATGCAGGCTTAAAATTAAAGTTTTGAGACATGTCAAAGCTTAAATAAGGTTAAACCTTTAAGGCTTCAAGAATTAAACTATATCAAAAGTTAGGGTTTAGTGTGTATTGCTATTTTACATGAAAAATGGTAATAACTTCAAAAATTTATTAAAGATCCAATTTTTAATGGATTTTCTTGAAAATTACACACAGCTTACAATTTAATATAATCTATATATAAATTAAATTTCAAGTATCTTTTATAAACAGATTTCCTGGGTAATTAGCCTGGAAAGCTACTCTTTTAATTATATTTAAAGAAAATTATGATTTCTTTAAAAATTAATTAAAAATTGAGCTTAAGAGATTTCTACTTGAAACTCTATTTCTAAGTTGAAAATGTGATTAAATTTAATATAAATAAACTTATTTTATATTAAAACTCAAAATAATTCACTTAAATGAGAATTAAAGCTACTTGGAGTTAAGCATAACACTGGTAACTTTAAATTGGAATTAAAAATAAGTTACCTTATTTTTAAGCATGGTTTTTCAGTTTCAACCTGGGAACGCCCTCTATATCCATTATTAATAATGAGAGATTCTCTGTAGACATAAAAAGAGTCTTTTCATCACTGTTTTTGTCCATAATCAATTATCAATCCAATCATATTAGACATTCAAACAGGTAAAGTTTTATTATATATAAAATCTTATTATTAAGATATTTCTTAAGTATTTTATTCTTTATAAAGCTCAAATTAAAGAATTGAAATCATAGAAATTGTATTATTCTTGTAATCACCTATAATATATTTTATTTTATGAAATCATTGTCTTTAAAATATCTTAATCATAATTTTTATTATAAAAAGTTGTTTTATCTTGTAAATATTGATTTTTGGTGTGTTTTTAACTTATAATTATTATTTAATATAATAAGGGTTGTTGTTTGACTTGTTGTATCAAATATATATTATAAGTAAGTTTTCTCTAAAATTCTCTATCTTTTTTATCTATGAGTAGTTTTTTTATATAGAATTTTTCTATAAGAATTATTTATGCACAGTGTGTGTTATAATTATTTTGAAATAATATTCATATATTATTTATAAGTGGTTAAATATTTATATTTTCCATGTGTAATTGTCTCATTAAGAGCTTTACACTTCTTATTGTTATAATTGTCAGTGACTATAACAATAATAGAATAATTATAATTTATTATAATTATTATATCTTATTATTATTCTTTTATATAATAATAATTAAAGTTATTTTTTTATATAATTATTGTTAATAAATATATCTAAATTTGTGGTTATAATATTTTATTATATTGTATTTTTTACTGAGGACAGTCATAGTGCTCTTGATATTGTTACTATTATCAAGAGATTCATAGACAAACCTTACATTTAGGGGCCTGGCCGTGATTTTAACCAATCTTTGGGACATAAATCACATTCTAGACCTTATTTTACTGTTTTTTGACGTGAAATTGCCATATTTACTTTAATATTGGCTTTTTTGCCGCTTATCCCTTATAAATAATCTTTATAATCTTAATAAAGTTATTTTTTCTTAAGAATATTGTTTGAAAAAATATACTATTGAGTGAGTTGGAATAAATGTTTTGTCTAACTAGCGGATTTTTCAAATCACTGACTTGAAACTTATTATTTAAGTTATTCTAGTATAAAGTGAATAATAATACAATTTTTCTTAATAGCTTATTAATTGCATAATTATTATTTCTTTACAAAAATATAAAATCAAATAAAAAACTTAAAATTTAAAAATCTTTACTAAAAACATTTCCTTTCTTTAATATTAGACATTTTTCTTTATTTTTGACGTAATTTTACATAAATTACATTAAAACAACTTCATCCAATAAGTTGAGTTTATAAGTTATTTTTATTGTTTGATAAAATAGCTTATAATTTTTTTTCTCTATTGTCATCCATCAGAGAAAGTTCTTCAGGGTCTAGTATTCAAATTCAAACTAGCCCAGCACCAAGGGGTTTGATTACCAAAGAACCCTTTAAAGGTCCAGCAGGTGAATTCAATCCATTTCTTAGTCTTAATTGCTTTATATTGACGTGAAATGACTCCTACTAGAAGTGGAAGTAACTACTCCATCCAATTGAATGGATCTGGACCAGGACATTCAAGTCATAAATGCAAAAGACAAGAATGTCAGCCCGGAGGAGAGGCACAAATGGAGGATTCCAGAACTTCCACCAGTTCCCAAAATTTAGCCAGAACCTTTGACACTCCTATTGAGAGTCCAGAAGCTGACATAACTGCTATTTCTGTTGTTAGACCTGAATCACTTTCAACAGGAAACAGTAGAGATATACCAGTCTCAGCACAAGAGCTGGTTTATGGCAGCAAAACAGAAAGAGTGGGAACTTCTCCCAAGTCTTTGGATAGGCACCATGAACTCATATCTTCAAGCAAAGAAGTTCATGGGGCCATAAAAGACAGAAGAACTTCTGAAGGGTTTGAAACCCATGTCTTGCAAAGGATAAGTCCAACAGATAAAAGCTTGGTTGAAAAACCAAAGCATGTTATCAGAGGACCAGAAGAAGAAGTTGACCTAAGGGAAGGAAAACAGCCCAGTGGAAGCTCCCCAAGCCTCCACAAGAAACAATCCACCTCAACAAGTGCCAAACAAGCCCAAGCAAACCCCAAAGACCAACCAGAAGGGCAAGAAAAAGGCTAAGGGAAAGGCAAAGCCCAAGTGGAACAAGCCTTACCCGCAGGATTACAGGATTCCTGAGAAATAGAAGACAGCCATGGACAATGTGTTCAATATGGCAAGAACTCTGATGGAATTCAAAAACAAGGAAGAGGAAAGATTGAAACAATCTTTTCCAAAGAAGTAGACCTTGCAAAGCTTGTAAACCAAATTGAAACTTGTGATAAAGAAATTATAACAAAGCTTAAAAAATTTGGGTTTATTCAACAAAAGGTGGGTAATGAGATATTACAAGTAAAAGAGTCACAAAATACTATCATTGGCCTTGAAAATGTTAATAAAGACAATATTTTGTCTTTGGCACAAATTTGTGCAATAATTGAGTCTAAGGTTACCTTACTCAATCAACCAGATGACAATTCTATTTCTTTTATAACTAGACACTTAAGATAATTAAGAATACAAGTTCAAAACTTGGAAAACTCAATTGGGCACAATGCAGCTCTTTTCCAAGAACAATTGCAAAACTTGATACAGCAAGACTTGAATTGAAAGAAGACATTCAATCAAGTATTAACAATATATCATTAGAGAATGATTTTCCAAGAAATTCTACACCAATTCTTGACAGAAATGTGCTAAATTTGAATAATGACTTACATCATACAATTTCAAGTCATGCAGAAGTGGAAACGACTTGCAATTATATAGAAATTCCAAGATTAGAGGAATGGCCAACCTTCAGTGGTGAAGGGGAATATAATCATATGGAATTTATGAAAACAATTGATATGTTTAAAGAAGACTTTAACATACCAGATGAATATATAAGTGCCAGATTACACTCATTGTTTACCAAATCAGCAAAGAAATGGTATTACAAAATGAGACAAGATCATGGTAAAAATTCTTGGCCTTGGGGGAAAGAACAAATCATTTGCAAATGGGAAAATGATTTCCCAAGATTTGAAATGGAGAATTATTTTGAAGAAGCCATTTTTAGTATTGAGAGGGACAGGCCCATGTCTTGGTTTCTGAAACAAAAGGATAGATTAACTGCCCTTCATCCTGATATGTCTAAAACAATGGTACATAAAAGGATATTAAGAAAGTGTGGTGGTGACCTTGAGCATGCTATAAGAAGCAGATTTATTGAGCCTTGCTTTACAGAAGATTATATCAATGCTATGGAAGAAATCACTACTAGAACAAAAATTGGTAGGAGTTGGTATAAACCCCCAATGGACAACAAAACCAGTGGGAAACCAATTCCAAAACCCAATAAACCACATGAGAAAGCTCCTTTGAAATTTCATAAGTGTGGAAGTACATCTCATTTGGCTAATACTTGTCCCAAAAAGACAAGAATAAATGAGATAGAAGTTGAAAAAGATGACACAAGAGAAACAAATCATTTCCCTATACATTGAAGTGATTCTGAGCCTTCTAAAGAGGAGGAATTACCAGATGAACTTAGTATATAAAATATTAATGTTTCCTTTGAATTCACAGAAGTGCATACTCACTGACCACAGTACAGTGATGAATGTATGGATCTAATACATGTGCAAGATGCTAAAATGCATAAATCCAAGCCAACCAGAGGTAAAGGTTGTACAGCTGGATCATCTTGTATCACTAATATTGTGACAAACAACAGAAAAGCCAATATACATCTTGACTCAGGTGCTTTTTGTACTTGTGTTGGAAAAGATTATCTTGAAAAGGTTTATATCAATTGGCAAGACAAGTTAATGCCAATTGGAGGTATAAAATTCAGCAGTGACAGCAAAAATATGCACCCCATGAGTATATTTGAAGCAGCAATCATATCCACTCATCCTGCAGGAAGTATTGGATTAAAAGTTTAATTTGTTGTTATGAATAATTTTACTTCACAACACTTTATACTTGGAAATGATTATCTCAATATTTATGGTATTGATATTAATAATCATAAGAACAGGTATTTCACTATAGGGGAAAATAAAAGGCAAAACTTTGCTTTTCCTCTGGAAAAAAGAGAAATAACTGTCATTAGACAAGTAAAACATGTTAATAAAGGAAAGTTTGTGCCAGATCAGTTGATTGAAGCACAAATTAGTTCTGAATTGACACCAGAAATGAAGGAAGAACTTATTGAAATTTTATTTTAATACAGGGAAGCCTTTGCTTCTGATAATGAACCACTTGGGGCTATCAATGGCCATGAAGTGGAAATTATGATTAATGTGGAAGGACCTTACCCACCACTTTTAAGAATACCAGCTTACCCAGCTAGGCCTAGGGCCAGAGAAGCATGAGAAAGTCATATTAATGAACTAATGAAACTGGGAGTTTTTAGAAAGGTTGGACAAAATGAAGAAGTAGAAGTCACAGCTCCTGTAATGATTACTTGGCATAGCAATAAATCAAGGATGGTTGGTGATTTTAGAGCATTGAATACCTACACTATTCCAGCTAGGTATCCAATTCCTAGAATCCATGAGACTTTTACTCAATTATCCAAAGCAAAGTTTATCACTTCTATAGATTCTCTTAAAGGTTTCCATAGGAATGTTTTAACACCTCATGCTAGGAAATTATTGAGGATTATTGCTCATTGTGGTATTTATGAATACTTGAGGATGCCTTTTGGTATTAAAAATGCACCCTCTCACTATCAAAGAATTATGAACACCATTTTCCCACATGAATTATCAGAGGTATGGTTGATAATTTATATTGATGACATTATCATTTGTTCAGAAACCTGGCCATTTTATTTAGAGAGACTTTCATTAGTACTTATGAAAATTCTTCAAGTAAAAATGTAAATCTCTCTTAAAAATGTAATTTTGGGTTTCATGAGTTGAAAGCTCTAGAACATGTAGTATCAGGACTGAGCCTTGGTGTTGATAAAAACAAGGTTGCTGCAGTTTTACTGAAAAAAATGACCCAGAAAAAAAAGTAAATGATGTCTTTCTCAGGGTTTGCCAGTTATTACAGGCAACACCTTAAAGATTTTGTAATCCATGCCAGCTCATTGTACAGAATTTGTGATCAAAAATCTGTCTTTCAAATGAAACAGGAGAGGATTAAAGCATATGAAAATATCATATATGCCTTGACCAATGTACCATTACTACTGATGCCAGACTGGAAACTTCCTTTCAAGCTGTATATTGATGCATGTGGTGAGGGCCTAGGTGCAGCTCTTCATCAAGTTCAAATTGTCAATGACAAAACTTATGAAGGTCCAATTTGTTTTATTTAAAGACAAATAAAACCTACTGAAGCCAGATGTGGAGCCAGCCAAATGGAGTGCCTTTGCCTTTTATGGGCTCTGGGAAAACTCCATTATTATCTTGATGGTAGTGTGTTTGAAGTAATTACTGATTGTAATGCAGTAAAATCAGTTCTTAACATGAAAACTCCAAACAGACACATGTTAGGATGGCAGATTGCTATACAGGAGTATAGAGGTAATATTACTATAGTACATAAAGCTGGAAATATTCACAAGAACTCCAATGGCTTAAGTAGATTGGAATTACCCAATGCACCTGACAATCCTGCCTATGTTCCCGCAGGTGCAGACCCTCTAATTACAATTGAAGTAATTAACATCACAGATGTTGGAACAGAATTCTTTGAAGAAGTCAGAGATAGCTATAAGCTGTATAAGAATTGTCATATTCTTACTTCTCTACTTGACAAATACTGCAAAGATGCAGCTTTGGCTAATTCTCTGGATGATATTTGGAAAACACCTTATGACAATGGAAGATTCCATTTATTTGATGGTATCTTACATCATAGATCCCAACACACATGTGTCATGGTCCTGTGTAGTAGAATGTTAATTAACACAATACTTCTAGAATGCCATGATAACATTTATTCTGGACATCTGTCTGAAGACAGAACAATGGAAAGAATTAAGACATGTGCCTGGTGGTCATCTTGGATAAAGGATGTCATTGAGTACTGTCATAGTTGTGATAGATGCGAAAAGGCCAATAAAGCTACTGGTAAAATATTTGGTTTGATAATTCATATCCAAGAACCAAGTACCCCATGGGAAGTGGTTCATATGGATTGGGTAACTGCCTTACCACCTGGAGGTGATAAAATTTACAATGCATGTCTTGTCATTGTAGACAGATATAGCAAAACACCAATCTTTTTACCATGTCATAAAGATGACACTGCTATGGATACAGCTCTTTTTATTTGAATAGAGTCATATCCCATACTGGTCTCTTTAAAAATATCATTAGTGATAGAGACACAAAATTCTCATCAGCCTTATTGACTAATTTACATAAGCTTTTGGGTACAAAATTATCATTCTCAACAGCATACCATCCACAAACAGACACCAGGGCAAATCTTGCGTCAATTGTTGGCGATTGACTTCACGTTGCACCGCGGTCAGTATAAAATCTTGCTTCAGTCGCGTTAGTGTCACTTTATAGTCACTGAATTTAGTGGGTCACGTCACGTCAGCGTCAAGACAACGTCAATCATCACATGTGTCACATGAGAATGTCACTCAAAGCCCAAACCCATTTCAACACCATTCACAATTTTCGGGTAATTTCACCTCATTGGCTTCCACATCCCCACCCAATCCGCCCCGACGCTTCGCATGCTTACGCGCCCGCACCGCCCTCCAGATGAGACTCCGATACTGCCCCCCCATCTCCTTCCTCACCACTCCTTACACTTTCACACCCCCGCCCTTACCATCTTTATGCTCATGTGGTGCACTCCCGAAATGCTCCCACCACCACTTATCCTTACAATTGTGGAGTGCCCTCCCAACATGCTCACAACGCCATATCCTTACGCTCGCAGAGTGCCTCCCAACATGCTCTCAACACAACTTAGCTTTACGCTTGTGTAGTGCCCTCCCGACATGCTCCCGACACCACTTATCCTTATGCTGGTGTAGTGCCCTCCCAACACCACTCATCCTTACGCTCGCGGAGTGCACTCCCAACATCCTCCCAACACCACTCATCCTTACGCTTGCGGAGTGCCCTCCCGAAATGCTCCCGACACCACTTATCCTTACGCTCGCGGAGTGCCTCCCAGCATGCTCCCAACACGACTTATCCTTATGCTTCCGTACTACATCCATAGTGTATGGTGGCTTGTTGGCGTACACAATGAACGCAATTGCCAAAATATGCTGAGTGGCCTTGTCTGCCAACAGGACCTAAGGGGAAATTAGTCAGTATATTCACAATGTTGTGGTTAGGGTTTAAATCATGAGACTCACAACTTAAAGCCTAATAAGTGGACTACTTAAGACAAGAATTGTGTCTCCTGTTTCGCCAACAAAACCATTTTATTTCATATCATTCAAATGGAACACTTTGCTTAGTCCTTACCTCATGAGCGTTGAATAGTTCAAAAGTTGACTTTAGTAGGTTTCTCACTAGTCAACTTTATTCAATGTCTCACAGGGAAGTGATTTCATTTGCATGATATGAAATAATCTGCAAAACATTGCCTCCTTCAATTTCCCAACAAATCCCATTTTGCAAAGGCAATTATTTTACTTCCACCTTTTTTCTTCAATTTGGATCTTTTTATTCAAAAATTTTCAAACAAGTTATCAATCAACTCGTCACCATCTATTTGCTTAATAAACTACCTCCGCTATGGCCCAAACCCCGGGAAATTCAACTGAATTCAATGAACAACCAACTTCAGCCCCAGAGAGTGGAAGTGAAATCTCTGATATTGCCAGTAGTTGTGAATTAGGAATTGAAGTAGAGAGCCAGTCACATGAAGATAATCAAGATCCACCAGTTCTTCCAGAATGTGAGTATGCATCCATCTTGAATTCTTTCTAATCTCCCAAAACCTGATATTGTGTCATAGCCTTTATTTCAGGTCAGCCTCCAAGCTCTCAGAAACCAATTTTTAAAAGCTATGAGAAGGAAAAGACTGTTGAACCTTGTGCACCAACAGAAGATGATGGGCAAGATGATGTAATTTTCAGTGGGGAGGTGGAAATTATATCCAAGGAACAATTTGTCTCCAACATTGCTCAAACAATCCCAAGGCTTGAAAAATTCAAAATGATAGTAAAATTCCTGATTATGTGCGTCAAAAGATTGCTGAAGCCATAAGCCTGCTCAAAATGGATTTGAACCGTAAGTTCATTACTAATTCAAAACAAAATTGATAAAAATAGCTGCTTGCAATATATGGGCCGGTGTGGAGGTGGGAGAATCTCTACCTGAAGGATCTTGAGTCGTAATTGGATTTCCAGGCAAAGGATTAGGAAAAAGACCAAATATACATGCGACCAAAAAAACAAACAAAAGACACTGTACCTTTGAAGCCGCAAAGGATTCTTGGGATCAAGGTGATGAAATGATCAATGTTGAAGGCAACCATATTGATAATCAACCTCCGCATACTGGACCCCCCCCATACTCAATGAAACAATCCATGATGAAGCTCCACATACTGAAAGCCCCCCGATACCCAATGAAACAATCCATGATGAAACCCCTCCCACGTATCCTTGGAATGTTCAAGCCTTTCAAGAAAGGGAAACAATTAAACATGATACAATGGGATGAGATATGACTGATATAATTCCTGACCCTGAGCCCAAAGTATCATTGTCTGCTAATTTTAAAGGAATATTTTAATCCCGCATGGAAGAGTTTGCAGGCATTTTGAATTATCATTCCAATATTACTCAGCAATCATGGAAAAGGGGGCTTGATAATATCAATAGTATTTACAAAAATTGATGGGACAATTTACCAACAAAAGATGCTCATACATTCCTGCCTGTTGGTATTAAGGTGATCAGTAACCAAGAGCTTAAAATGTTGGCCTGGCTGGAGTACCTTGAGATAGCAGGTGAGTTTTATCTTTGTGCATGATACATGTTTATTGGCTGTTGACTGGTGAAATAAATTGCAATATACAGGGTTAGATTTTTTTAAGCCAACAGAAACAGAAGCGTTTTTTGATCACAACATTTGGAATCTCAAATTGATGAAGGAATCAGCTAAACCTCCAGAGAATCTCCCGAAATCTGAACACTCCTTCTTCAAAATGGTTCAGAGCCTTCTTTACCCCGCCAATCCAGTTAAACATTTTTGGGAAAATATTATGTTTGAATCCATTAGTTTAGTCTCATACGATGTGGTTGGACCCAAACCATATGTTGCACCAACATCAAATTCAACCGATCCTCTTGGACTCAAACAGGGAGCAGTTGAATACCTTGCCTCCTGCTTGAGTAAATCAAAGCAACGTGCAACCCAACTCAGCATTTAAGGTGGTGGGGCTGACAATGAGATATCCACAAAGCTGCACAAGAACCTGGAGGATCTAATTGATACAGTTATCCATTTGATGATTGCGTACAACATGGTACGTGCACATACAAAGGTTGAAGTTAATGGCATCAAAGGCAAACTCACGAACTCAAAAAAAATGAGGCCATCAAAGATCTTTTGACTGTCACAAGAATCTCGGAATAAATGAAATTTTCTATGGTATATTAGCGGCATTCTGTGCTGCGGGGATTCGTGGTTTGATGGTATTCTCAGATGACTGGAGAACAAGCTCAGTTAAAGGGGCTTTATTACTAATTGACATTTCCGCAAAACCTTCAGAGGGTAAAAATCTAGTGGAGCCAGTGTGGCTACGTACTAATAAGTATATATGTAATTTACTGAATAAAAGTTTCTTCTCATCAGAGTCTTTTAACCCCACTGTACCTCTTAGATTTGAATTTGCACAATGCTTAGTATTAGACTTTGGTGATGCCTGGGTGGCGAAGCGCGGTCTTGGTTCAAGTGATGAGGTCACCTTGACTGTACCCAGGTCAGCTAAACTCACAACCAGGATTGACCCATTTTAGATTAGCTTTGTACTAGATAGATTGTAATCAAATTTTGCAAAGTTATTTATGAATTTAATAATCATGACTTCCTATCCTACTACTGCCCGGAGGCCACAGTATGAATACCAATAGTAATTGTACGGCAGCATGCCTCCGTACATCATTGAAAAGACTGCGACAAGACGCAAGCTGAGTCAGGCAGTTGTGCGCGCAAGTAGCACACGCGGGGGCATTGTGGGAGGTCGCGTTTATCACTTCCTGCCAGCCCATAATAGGCCAAATGTTCCTGTGTCTTTCAAGAGGACTAGGATAGCTAGGGATCTGCAGCAGGATGCATATTGCATTTGCGTGTGCTTGCGATATTCCAGATGGTTGGATTGGAAAGTGATTGCATGGGAACATCAATGTCAAATTGAATAATGCACTATCCACTGCAATTTTCAGGTGCAGGTATTTGAGATTGCGAATTCGCAAAGGTCAGGTGTGATCTTTCTTTTTAGCCGCAATTAAAAAAGATTCATCAACCGCAATTCAATTTAGGTGATATTAATAAATCAGTAATCATTTGGTTTCATTTCATTTTCTGCTGCAAGCATGCCATTCACGAAAAAAGGAAAAGAGCGTAAAAGGGAACTTGCGAGAAAGCGTCGGGCTGAGGAAGGAAAGTGTGAGTTGCTTGCTTAATCTCAGTGTATATATATAGATATATATATATGCTTCCACATTTATGTGGCACCCTCATTGGGCCCACGGAAGAACATTGGCTTTAGTTGTTTCAGATTGTGCCAATGTCATGTGGGCTCCAACAGGGAAGTCAAAGGATGTGTGCCGAAGAAAGCTCCTTGGGCATTGGGCACCATTCTGGACTCAAAACTCCTTAGCTTCAAATGGCAGAAAGCAGTATCTCATATCTTTTCTGCTTCAACACATAGTGATTGCTCAACCACTTGGGAATAGTGGGAGATCCCAAAAGACAAATGAGGGCAAAACAACCCAAAAGAATAGGTTTTTTTGCTACTCTCAACCAACAGCACAAATATCAATGCCAGTATCAGCAAATATCACCCCAAGTGAAATTTGGAGGGTTGTGGATGTCAATCAGATTGAAAGCATTCACTTTGGCCGTGTGGCAATTTTCTCTTCAACCGGATTACTCATTGCCCTTGTTGAATTACGACCATTCACAACAATGAGTGAAGACAAGGTCATTCAATGGGATGAATTATCACAATTCTTATTTTGCGAAAAGAGATTCACCAACCCAATTGCAACAAATGGAGTATTACTTGAGGGATTTATGTTCGCGATTGGGTGGCACAAATGCAGCACAAAGAATGAACAATTTGGTCTGGATGGAAGTGTCGGGAAAATTGAAAACGCAAAAGATGAATGGCGGAACCGAGGTGCCAATCTTAGCTCAGTGGGTTGCATTCTAGGTCAATCCTTACAATATGTTGGGGATAATTTATTTCAGAAGATTCAAAATTGCTACAACTCATTGGGGGTTCCGTCTTTTGATCAAGTCAACTATGAAGGCAATATTCCGGCAAATCAGGGTGCATGCAAGTTTGCTTCTGCACTCACTTTCACCATGAATGGATTCAAAAACTCACCTTATCTTGATAAGGGTGCATTGCAGTATGCTTCAGGATGGTGGTTTCAAGCTGATAAGCAGACCGGCCAAATTCAAAGAGATGTGTCAAAGTGGTGTACAGGGGGAAAATTGACTTTCCCAAATGAGCATTTTTGGATTGATCTATCTGCATGTCATGGGCTCATTCAGGTAGTGTGGGCCAGTAGTACATTTGTTCATTATACTGATCCAGCACAGGACAACAAAAGCATGACACTAGTGGGTATGTCCGCACAATGCTCAAGCAGGTTAGCAAAAACAATGTGGCAAAAAAGCCATGGCTATTATGAGATTGGCAAGAGAGCGGGCTATTAAATCAGGGATGGTAATACAATCTCATGCCAATTCAATAAATGAGGAGATTTGCATGTGTGTTGGGTAAATAATGGTGGGGTAAGGCAGAGGACAATAGACACCAGGATTGGATGGATTCGAGTGCGGGAGATGGGTGTCTCAAATGAAAAAGGGGTGAAGTGGATTATGTACGGTGGCATGCCATCATACATATGTCCTGGTTTGTTGCTCTTGTCCAGGATGCCAATACTTCACACGCAAATCCTTATGCCTGTGCAGGTTCCGACAATGTTAAAAGTTCCTGACGCCTATGTGGGCTGCCAACGCTTCACACGCCAATCCTTACGCCTGTGCAGGTTCCCAACAGCTCACACGCCAATCCTTACGCCTGTGCAGGCTCCCAAAAATTCACACGCCAATCCTTACGCTTGTGAAGGTTCCCCAAAATGGTAAAAATTCCTTACACCTGTACAGGCTTCCGACAATTCACACGCCAATCCTTACGCTTGTGAAGGTTGCCAAAAATGCGGACAAATTCTTACGCCTGTGCAGGATCCCGAGAATTCACATGCCAATTCTTATGCCTGTGCAGGCTCCCAACAATTCACACGCCAATCCTTACACCTGTGCAGGCTCCCGACAATTCACACGCCAATCCTTACCCTTGTGAAGGCTCCCAAAAATGCTAAAAATTCCTTACGCCTGTACAGGCTTCCAACGATTCACATGCCAATCCTTACGCTTGTGAAGGTTTCCAGCAATTCTGACAAATTCTTACACCTGCGCAGGCTCCCAACAATTCACAGGCCAATCCTTATGCCTGTGCAGGCGCCCAACAATTCACACGCCAATCCTTACGCCTGTGCAGGCTCCTGACAACTCACACGCCAATCCTTGCGCTTGTGAAGGTTCCCAACAATTTAAACAATTCAATTCATGACTAATATTAATAGCGTGTGGCCATAGGAAAGGCCATCTTTCACAAATCTGGAGTGGATTGCTCACATGCGGGAACCTCCCGCTTTTTTACAGTTAAGAATTGATATGGTTCTAAACCATGGAAGAAGAAAATATAGGAGACAGTAACGGCAACTATTGGCGCATTTTTGGAAAAAGAGTGTCACTCAAGCTTTTGGTGGGGCACTTATAAAAATTTTTCTCACACAATAGGACATTTGAACCATTGAGGAAAATATAATTTCATGTGAGCAAAGAATGTAATAGAAATGGAAAATAACAAACATTGGATAAAAATAATATATTTAAAAGAAAGTAGTACAAATAATAAAAAGAGGAAATAATGATATTTTTTTAATTTTATTTTTCTAAGTATTTTGTGACTATCCCGGTGATGTCCTCCTTTGGATAAGCCTCCAGTGCCTGGGCAAGGAGGGAGTTTAGTACCTCCCAGAAGTCGCAGTGCATCTCATTTCAATGAGTTGCATCCACGAAAGGAATCATGTGGAGCAAGCGGCGATGCTCCAACAAGATTTGGTTGATGGATTCATGGACGATGGCTTGAGGAATCATTAAAGTTGGTCGTAAGTCAGTGAATTCCTGGCAAGCGTCATCATGGGAATGAGAGGGGCTTTGCACCGGGGGGGAGGAGGCATTGGGGTTCTTGGGGGCACTGGAAGGGATCTCTGGGAAGGTGGGCGAGTTGGGTAAGAAGAAGGGGGAGGGGGAGGGGGGATCCAATGGGCGTATTGTTGATGATTATTATGGAGTAGGGAGTGGCGGGACGAGCTGGAGATGGTTGAAGGAGGGGTGAGAAAAAGTTGAGTAGAGTTAAAAAAGTGAAATTTGGACTTACCAAAAGGTTCCTCCGTGGATTGCGTAGGAGCCACCTCAGGTTCTGGCTCACAAGTTGTATTGTCCTCAGGTGGTTGGGACAATGGACTCAGGCCAGGAATAGGTGGCTCTTTGGTTCAGGAG
Organism: Austropuccinia psidii; assembly: GCA_023105745.1. Classification (NCBI taxonomy): domain Eukaryota; kingdom Fungi; phylum Basidiomycota; class Pucciniomycetes; order Pucciniales; family Sphaerophragmiaceae; genus Austropuccinia; species Austropuccinia psidii. The sequence goes on along the minus strand of JALGQZ010000004.1, from coordinate 24,196,151 downwards.
GGTTCTAAAAAAGGAGTAAGAGTCAGTTCACTCAACTCAAAAGTGAAATTGAAAATGAAATGAAACTTTGGCTGCTTACCGCGGAATAATTCCTCAGACCATCGGGTGCCACTCGGGCCTGGAGTGGGTTGCCGCGGGGTTTTCTCACAAGGCAAACTAGGAATGGGAGAGTCTTGTCTGGGGGGATTTGGGGGGTTTTGTTCTATGAGTAATGGAAAAAAGTCAGTATTATTGTGTGAAGAGAAATGAGATAAGGAGGAGAAAGAAAACTTACTTTGGAGTTTGAATCCCATCGGTGACAAGACATGGTGACAATCAGCCCAAGCTCAAATGTCCTCTTGCCATCGCCATCCTCCATCGGCCAAATAATCATTTTGCTCAGGTTGAGGAGTGAGGTGACCATTGGATAGTGGCCTAGGAGGGGGGGTGGACAAATCGATGCTTGAGGGGACAGGGCTTATCGTCCGTAATCGTTCCCGTTGGCCTGCTTGAGGTCCCGGTGTCCATTTGCGCTTGGATATCGTTTCATCATTGTCAACCACAAAGGAGTCCTCGCAAGGGCCTCTTGGGCGAGAACTCCTCTGGCCTCGTGGTCGGAAGGGGCGGACAACAAACAAACATTTCTTGTCTGCTTGTCGGCAAGCATCACAGGCGTTGGTTGTTGTCAAGGAACGGATGCAGGGGATACCCCGCTTGGTGCATAAAGTGCACAACATCTAAAAACAGAACGATTGAGGTTAGTAACTGAATAGAAAGTAAACAATCAAGAAAGAAAATGAAGACTTACAATGAATTATAAATTTAAAACGTGAACAAAATAAAGACGCTCTACTCGGAAGGTTTTAAAAGTCTGAAAGAGAGTTGTGAAGAAAAAAAATAATTAATATCAGAACATAATGTGGACAAAAGCTTTAAATGGAGGAGATGCACGAGGTGGATAGAAGTGGGGTTCTGAAAGTATCAGCAGGAAAAACAAACAGGCAAAAGGAAGGGGATTGGGTTTAGTGGAGTGCGAAAGACAAAAGTAGAAAGGCAGGAAGACCAAGGGGAATATGCACAAGAAGGACAAACGCGGGTGAGGTTGAACAAAGTGGAGTGGGTGAGAAATAAAGTGAAGGGCGTGTTGTGTGAAGATGGTCTTTTATACCATGGTGAAGCTGAGACGATCTCAGCAGTTTCAGCACCCACAAAAGTCTCAGCTTCAAGGTGTGTGGGCTGAATTGAAGCTCAGTGTCAGCGAATGCTGCAACTGAGAAGGGAAATGCTGGCGTGAGGCAGAGCAACAATGGGGTTCTGGCTGAGTATTGCTATTTATTGAATTGTCAAGCTCAGTCAAATCCCCTTTGTTTCCTTAAATAGCCACCCAATCACCCAGGAGGGTGGTCGTGAGGCCCTTGTTGGATGTCCATGGTGGGTGCAATTCTCAAATGCCCCATTCAGAAAAGAACGTGGTGCATTTGGTCACAAGTGACCGCGGTGAGATTACTGGCCATATGGCCTGGTAATAGTGTTTGAACAAAGGGGGGGCGCTGTAAGACAAGTGAATACAGCATGAGCTGGCCTCGACCCATTGCACAGGTTTGCTTTTGGGTCAAAATTGAAATGCTCAGTGGCTGAACATTTTTATTGCACAGTAATTGAACTATTGATATAACAATATCAAATGCACCATGCTGAGCCATTGCTCAGTTGTTTTTGTATGCACGCAATCTGAGCATTTGGCACAGCAGCGGATGACATTTCAGCCAGGTGCAGCATTTCACATGCTTTGGTGAAGTGCTCCAAGCTGAGCCTTCCAATGAACTATTGCAAAAATAGTTCATTCCATGGCTTTACTGAGCACTTTCACACCATGCTTTTGACCATGACATGCTCAGCTTGCTGGTGCAAATCGGGTGAAACGCAATGCTGAGCATGTGGCACATGAGCTACATATATGCAAACAATCGGAAGGTGCATGCAGGCTCAAGTAGTATTACACCTTCCTGATCTGTACAGCCAACACTGTAGTACGCAGTAAACCTTTGTAAATGTATGCTGCAGGGCAGAGCAAAACCTGTTCAACAATGTAACATGCAATCACGTCAAGCCATCGAGTCATATCTCTCACCTGCATCCCTTTGATGCACCTTGTTGGACAGCTCTGCCTAACTACAGCACAGATGCACATGTAATCCAAGTTAATGTAAGTGGGTCATAATGGCATGACTTAATATTTGGGTCATACACAAACAGTTGATTCACTCTGGTGCTATTGTCGGGGCAAAAAATGACTGGCCCCACTTGTTCATTGCGCATGCTCATTGTCGGGCAGCCACACGCTTTCATACGCACCCCCCAACGGGTCATACACAGGCAACTTTCACACACCTGGAAGACATTTTACTGCCAGTATTCCAACCGGCTATTTTCTTGGTCGGGTGGTCAGCTTGACTGCAGACGCTCACCTGCTTGCGCGTGGAAACCTGAGGCCAATCAGTGTGGATTTGCTTCAGCCTCATCCACATTAGAATAATCCCAGCCTATGATTGCTGAGGCTGGTTATGTTTGCGTGGGTATCTCCCACTGCGGGTCATTTTCTTCATGTTCTCACACGCCCCGCGCAAGTTGTGGCACCTGGCTTGCAGCCAAAAATTCCCTTGGGTGGGTGGCCTCTTTTGCCGGAGTTTTGTACACGCATGAGGCAAATACCTGGATGCCAATCTTGGTGGATTAGTACCCGCCTCAAACGCAATAGGGGTGAATGTATATGTGGATCACGGCTCACGGCTGGCGCCCCCTTTGATCATCCCACACATTCCCCCCTGGAAGCCCAGTAGGCATCAGTCAGCAAAAAACTTCAGGCAAAACCAAAGTCATGTTTGGTGGCATGCCACCAAACATATCTCACCCGCCCACACACAAACATCCCCACAGTGAGATTGCCCTTTGAAATGGCCAACATTGCCCAGTAGATCCCTGTGCGACAATTAACCTTGGGAAGATATTCACCCATGTTCGCTGTCACACCAGCGAACATGACTGCATGCCTCTAATATGCCCTCCACAATAAGTTGCTACAACCCACCCAATTTTGGATATGCTAATGTCAACCTTGTTCCACCAAAGGTTTTGTAACTTTCTGGCAATCCAGCAGTCATATCGGTGCACCCACATTTTGGCCACCGTGCCTTGATATATGCCCCAAATCGGATATGAAAATTATGAGCCCAAGAGGCCCACCCCCATCAAGACCATGCACGTAACCACAGGCCATCCCCCCTTGACCCCATTGCTGCCTCTCATATAAGTTCCCCACCTGCGCTTATTTGTCTTCATTCCGTTTAGCTAACCCCTCCCAATCATATAATTTCCAACTGTCCCCAAATAATTTAAAATAGCCATCATGTCAACCCCTTCACAACCACTTTGCATTGGGATGATTAATATTTGTATTCAAATAAATAGTGATATAGCCTTAAATACTGAGAATTCCCACTCAGCTTCTTGGATTATCATATGGCACAATCAACACAACATATTTGTTTATCTCCCCAATCACCAGTGTGCTATTGGCTCTCTTCCTGGAACCCTTTCCAAAATGTTGATACCATTCCTTGGGGCACCAAAATCCTTCATGCACTGTGATCCTGGTGGGGCATGGATTGAAAATTGCCAATCCAATCCTACTCAAATATTATTTGTTGAGGGAGTATTTATGACTGATGCAAATGATCCCTCCTCATCTCAGAAACCCAATCTAGCATTGATGTTCTTCACATGGTATCCAAACATTTTATTCATAATGGAAAGCTTTCAAACACAAGATTTCAAGCTTAAAATGCCAAAAGAATATAACTGTAATACTCATAGTCAATGTCAACTCTTTACTCCAACATTTCCCGCTTCAAACTTGACGCCAGCTTCATATCCTGCTGTTTCATAATTGATTTCCAAGCAAAAACTGATACAATTACCCAGTGGATCAGACCTCCCCATGCCATTATTCGAACCCCCCTCCTCCCTCATCAAAAGACCGGACTAGCTTTTCTCTGGGATTGAGAAATCCCCAATGGCCAATCAGCCTGTAACCTTTGGGCCACCTCACCCCCAGGATCCACATTTAATGCCAGGCACATCATTACAACCAAGCTCGTTAGCTCATTTGAATCCCTTTCAACCAATACCCCTCTTGGAGGACTGCTCGCGGATGATATGGGATTAGGTAAAATCATTCAGGCCATTGCTCTAATTGGTACCTCCAAGGAGCGGATGATTGCAAACCCCCATTGCTCCATGCCCACCATGATCATCTGCCCCCCTTGCTTAATTACCAACTGGCAATTAGAAATATCCAAGCATGCTCAGGCTGGAGCGCTGCATGCCAAAATCTACCATGGTCCCACTCATCACTCATTATCCAAAGCCGACATTTTAAAATATGATATCATCATCACTTCTTACAATACTATCACCCAAGAATTTAAGCAAACCAATCCCTCTACATCATTCATTTTTCAAATCAATTGGCATTGTATAATCTTGGATGAAGCACAGTGAGTGACTGAGCTTAAATGATTCAAATTACCTTTTATATCCAATAACCCTTTCCCCATCTTATAGCTATATTTGCTCTCAATACACTGCCACTCACCGTGCCATTAATAGCCTCCTTTCATCCTGTCAAATATGTTTAACAGGCACACCTATTCACAACACCGTTTATGACCTTTTGGGCATAATATCATTCATCACTCAACCCCAGAGCGCCGATCAAGATAACTGGTCACCATTCATCCTGAGTAGTCTTTCCAAAGGTTGCAATGATATTTTGCATTTAGCATTGCGGCATTTAATTTTGCCCCGCACCAAAACCACACATCTCGAATCCCTCCCCACTATTAGCCATCATTATGAGCTGCTCCCACTCAACCCAACCATGCAGCAAGAATATTCCACATTATATGAAGAATTCCTATCATCCAAAAGCAAAGTACCAGGAGAATGTTTCATAAATATTAATAAGCTGAGAATATTTTGTAACCATCACATCATGCTTAACACAATTGCGGAGGCGGATTTGGAAGACCCCAAGGGCAGGAGCACTCAGGATAACTCCCCAACAATCACACAAACTATTGTGGATGTGGAAACATGCATGATGAGTAGTAAAATTGCACACCTCCTACAAAGCTTAATGAAGAACAAACAAACAAGGTGTGGTCCAACCAAATTGATGGTTTATACCCAATGGACCCACTTTCTATATTTGTGCGTTAATTCTAATATGCATCCATTACCAATTGAATCCATCTGACTTTTTTATATTGTAGAATTGGTATTTCACTTGCCCATCACTCTATCCTTTCAGCACAAATTGATGGAACAATTACAGCACAGGCACTGGAGAATTTCTTCAATAATCCTGAATGTGAAGTACTGATTGCATCCATTTCCGCAGCTGGAACTGGCCTCAATATAACTTGTGCTAATATGGTTTATTTAATGGTGAGGGGACCCCCAAAATTCTTCTCTGATTTGCGGCCCCTGACATCCACATTTCCAGGAGCCCAATTGGAACCCAGTCATTGAGGCTCAGGCTGTTGATCAACTCCATCGTATTGGCCAACAACAACCTGTAAAGGTCATTCAGTTGAGGTCAACATGCAGAAGGTACCTCTCAAGCTCATCTTTGACCCTAATTGTATTGCTATTCTAAAATCCTTCCTTATGGAAATGCCATTTTCCAAACACCAATAGGTCCAAGAAAAGAAAAAATCATTAACTGCATGAGCCTTACTGATATTATATAATTTGCGTTTGACCAAGTTGATCACACCTGCGCACCCTGGCACAGGTTCACAATTATGAACACCATGAGCTGGATCACACTCCTTCAATATTTCCTGAATTAAAATGAGCAATAGAGTATTATTTCTAAGGGAGACAGTGATACAGTCCAACTCATATTGTCTATATTCTGACATATTTAACAAGTTGTTGCATCTCTAAGAAATAATAATCAGATTTTATTACACCTGCACAAATAATTCACAAAATGTTAATTTGTAACTGTGCTATACATTTATATTACTAAGTTATTGCAGAGCATCACCATTCAGCCTAATAACTGGCATGTTAAGTATTTTGAGGGCGCTAGTCTGCATCTTACTACAGCCTTTGAGCCAATCTTGATCAAATAGCTGAAATGATAAGCCTTCCGGAATATCACCATCATCTGTTGATTGTAATTCTGGCAATCTATCAATAGTTTTTTTACCCTTTTTTTTAATGCAATTACAAAACTCTATGTCTTGATCCATTTTTAATACCAATTCATTAAATAACTGGGAGCGCCAGCGTAATCCCACTTTGCGGTAAACATGATGGCCATTTTCCAGTACCTCCTCAGTATCTGAACATACTCAAGGGTCATTGAATTGTGATTCTAGAATGGGAAATTTAGCCGTATCACATCATTCACAACGGCGCTCACAGGTCTGCACATAATCAAGTAGATCATCATCAGTCTTTGCTCACAATGAAGAAGAGATACATTAACTAACCCTTTGACAAATCTTTGCGAGCTTTTGATTCTCCTTCTTTTTAACCAAATACTCCGCATCCTTTTTAATAGACTTCCATTCTCTTTTCAAATAAGTGAAATATTGCTCCATTAAAGCCGCCATGACCCCATAGTTATTATGATCCTTGTTCCAACAGTAATGATGATACTCAGTGCTGACCAGTGCAAGACGGAATGTACAGTAAAATACCATAGACATCAGCTCATTGAACGGATGTTGCCATGAGCTCTCCCAGTCCCAAGTGAATCACTTTAGTCCTAGCTTGTGGAGCTCATTTTTGCAGTAGCTTTGGAAACCCTGAGACTGAACCTGTGTTGATGGCTCATTGAAAACATCCTCGGGGACATATCCGAGATGACCAGCCACTTGAATTGCAATTTCACGCTCTTCTGTGCTTGGTGGTGCTGGTAGTGAGGAAAAATCCTTATCCCTAACTTTGAGTAGGAACAGGCAATGGGCATGTACTGCTGATCTCATTCCATGGACATTCTCTGGAAGTTCTGCTTTCAGCCATTTTTGTTGCTCCTTCTGGCTTGCACGTTTTGCCACATTGTGAGCTTTACAAGCCTGGTTCCTTTGCTGTCTGACCTCGGATTGTTCAAGCATACTCTGGGCCAGGGGCATTTGAGGATGGGTGAACTCACTATTTGACTGAGTGCCATGCTCATGCTCCGTTAAATCGTCCCTCCTTGGTTCATCATTTGTTTCCATTTGAGTCGGAGACATGTTCTCATCCTCATCATCCACCATTTTTTCTCTTGATGAATTGGCATGAGCTGTTCTTGGTTTGGAGGCATATGGATTATGACGTCCAGTGACTTTCTCTTTATGGACCAGAGGTGAATATGCATAAAGTTCATCACCTTCCATGCACATCATCAGTTAACACATCAAAAAATTAATGAAGACTGGTCATACTCACAATCTTCAATTGGCTCCTGAGATCGGACTGACTTGCCTTTAGGTGCCATATCTAACCCATGAAACAAAAATATCAAATTGTGAAAAAGTTTATACTCCAAAATTCAAATGACTTACTTTGATGGAGCATCAATCCTGGATTTCCCTCCAACAGACCACTCCAAGTTACATTCTCCAATGGTATTTTTTCGTTGCCCCCATCCATGCGCCTTTCATCGCCCACATGAACCTGAGATCCTGATGGAATATTGAGGGTTGGCTGTTTACTTTGGCCAAAGGGATCCTGGGATGCGACTGGATTCCGACCGGGATTAAGGAGGAACTCATGTGGAAATTTTGATTGGGGATTAGCATTTGATGAGATTTGAGGTGTGCCTTCTGGCCCCTGAGACACATGTGTTTGTGTATTAGTGGGATTCGGGGGAATTGGAGTGATGGAAATATTTGGGATTGACCAAGTGCTTGAAGTTGGAGCCTTTGGATTTCCCACATCAATGTTAAGACCTGATACATTCATTGAGGATGCAATAGGGGTTGTGAGAGGAATGTTGGGACTCAATGGTGACTGTTTTTGAACATATTCTATGCTAGATTAACTATCTGAGTCATGAACAGAACCTGAACGGGATTTATGTGACTTGGAAGGTGACATAAGGGCCGAAAAAGTACACTAATATTTTTAACTTGATAAAACACCTCAGTATTATGATAAAATAGAGTGATATGAGATGGAATCTTTTCAAATTTAGAATAGAGATATTCTATGAATATTTCTAAAAAGAGTCTTATTGGAAGTCTAATAAGCCTCTTTTTAGGAGAATCCTCCCTACCTCCTCTTGAGCTCCTCCGCTTTTGTCGGAAACCACCCTGCACGGCCTACCACCATATAATGTAATATTCCCTTGATCTCAAAGGGGACCCATCATCCATAAGTAATCATATTTGGTAACATTTCTGCCTCCCCATTGTCACATTTTGTGAATTATTCAAACTGCCAATATATGCATTGAAATTCCACAGCATTGTACATCTGTAAAGGGGTATATTCATGAAGGATTTACCCACAAAAGAGACATCACCTTTTCAAGAAAGTTGAGACAATCCAAATCACATTCCAACCAATTGAAAGCCTGCTGCACTCAAACCAAATACCAAGACTTTAGCTGCACTCCAACCCGTTATGTAATAGAGTTATATCGTTATGTTTGTAATAAGGTTTAAGCCATGTACAATGGCGTGCCAGAGTACATGGTTTGAATTTCAATCCCTTCAAATCAATGTTGACACATCCCTATTGGAATGCCCCTCAAGGGTCAAAACCGCAGTATTGCCATGTGTAAATAAAATAGAATATGTATGAGCATTGAGCAGCATGGCATTTTACCCAATTAAACTCCTAACCAATTCTGCCATCCAGATGAGACATGTTACACTCTATCAGCTGCAGCTCATGCACCATTACAAATGGGATAAAATTCTCAGATGGCTCAAATCATCTCCCCCTTCATAAATAATCACTCTATTTTTTTCCAATTAATAACACTCCTAAACACTTTCACATCAGCCATAGATATTTATACACAAACCAACTGTACTCCCAATTTCTGCAACAATGACAACCCGCCGCTATTCCTCAATGCCTATATGCATGTGTCAACACTGCTCAACTCAAACACACTCTTCCCCTGAGGGTGATAGGCATGGAGTTGCCTTCACACCTTTGCAATATAAACAGCACATTAAAAAGCTCAACTCAACCATTGCACCCAAATCTCTTCCAAACATCCCTATTTCTGCATCAGGATCTGAGTGCCCACAACTTCTATTGGATCAAATATTCCCAGCTGATTATTCACCATTGACTCAAAGCACCTTCTTTACAGCACCAGGTCTCAATTCAACTGCACAGAAACCATACAGCAGAAGTCAAACCCTTCCCCCACAAGACCTTGGAATGATAATATCTGCCATTCTATCATTAGGGTATAATATACCCCGCAGGGCTTCACACATTCTCAACCCTGCCCTAAACCTGCTGATCAAGTCCAGCATCTCAAGCTTTAGTGGTCCCCCCACTCCTGCATTCCATATACCTCAAGATCTGAGTACCATAATTGAACATCTCCAATTGGAACCAGTGATTCAAAACTATATATGTTGTCCTCAATGTTTCTCTCTTAATGGCCTTACTGAATCAGTCACAACTGACCAACCCCACTGTCAACGCCATAATGACCCAAATTATCATGATCCCCCTTGCACACAATCATTCGGCAAATTCATCTATTCATTTGAACCCCACACCCAAAACACAACCAACATGAAGCAAAAATTTATCCCAACAAAACATTTCATTTATCAACCATTCAAAAATTGGCTTGCCAGATTTCTCCAGCAGGCTGGAATTATGGAAATTCTGCATCAACATCAACAATTCCAAACTCCCAAAGGTTCCCCAAGATGTGACGTCTGGGATGGATTGGTCTGGAGATGCTTCACTGGGACTAGAAATATCCATGCCCCCCCATTCATGTCCATTCCTGGTGCATTGGCCTTCTCCATTTATGTGGACTGGTTTAATGCACATGGAAAGTCCACCCGGTTGGCCAGCATTGGACCTATCATGATTATTTTTCTTAATCTCCCCCCAAGTGAAAGATTGAAGCCAGAGAATTTCTATGTTGCAGGAATCATCCCTGGTCCAAAGGAGCCAACTTCCCTTCAATTGAATTACCTATTAATGCCGCTCATCAACGAGCTCAAAGAGCTATGGCAAGGTTACCATTTTCACCCACCTCAACAGGTCCTTCAGGATCCTTTATCCATGTTTCCATTCTCACAGCCATTGCGGATGTGGTTGCCATGAGCAAGCTTACTGGATTTATTTCCCATTCAGGCAACCACTTTTGTAATTTTTGCGCCATTAACAAAGCTCAAATTGAAGAAATTGGTCCTCTATTTCACTACACACGCTCATATCAAAATCATAAATCAACCATTGCCAAATGGCTTTGGGCAACCCCACCACAAAGACAAGGAATTTTCTCTGAGTATGGAGTGCAATATTCAATTTTAGAAGACCTTCTGTATTGGGATGCAACCAGAATGGTTAATCTTGACATAATGCATAATTTAATACTGGGAATTTTGAAGGATCATGCAACTTTCAAATTGTGCATTCCAGAGTCCAAATCAAAAATTTACCTCAGGTCCCGCAGGAAATCCAATGACATCAACAGTTCAGACTCAGATTCCATGACCTCCAACAGCTCTCTTGATAAAATCACATTGAGAGAGGCCTGCTCCCTGAGAAGAGACGCAGCAAAAATAATAAATGAGCCACTCCCCACTACTTCCACCCAAAAAAACTACTTCCCAATGCCCACCCCTCACACAGAACATCCATCTAGTGGTTCTGCGGAGATTCTTTCATTTGATGCAGATTACATCCCCACTTCTGAAATCCCCTCTGAATTGGATATCACTGCACTGAGTGATTACCAGATCAAGGGTGAGGCTCTGGAGCATCTCCGACAAATCATATCTGAGACAATAATTCCCTCATCATGGACAAGAGTACCTCGCAAAATGGGTTCCCCCTCTCATGGTAGCTGAAAAGCTTCTGAATGGGCTCTCTTATATAAGGTCTATATTCCATTTTTAATGCTCAGTCAACAGATGTCATTAGATGTACACCAATCCGCCAACATTCAAAGAAAAATGGGTCAGTCAGAAGAAATTGCAAATGAACTAACCAAGAATACATTCCATTTGATTAGTGCTATCAACATTGCCACAAGTTGGACTGTTTCAATAGATGATGTGACTGCATTTGCTGAACATTGGAAAAAATTCCACCTTTCCAATCAACTCCTGTTCCCAAAACAGAAAAGTAAACCAAATCATCATTTTGCTGATCATATTCCCGAACTCTTCCAACGTTGGGGCCCAGCACAAGCCTCAGCCACATGGGGTTATGAGCGCTTGATTGGAGTATTTGCAAAAATGCCAACAAATAACAAAATATGTACGTCAATTAATAAGATCAATATGTTCACATTGATTAAACACCTGAACTGAATAGATGATATAGATAAAACCTTACTTCAACATATCTGTCAATGTTCCAACCTTTCCGTTATCCTGAAATCCCCATCCGTGCCATGTGAAATAAAACAGCTATTCAAATCACAGCCACCTGCCCTGTTCAATCACCATAAACATAACAAACCATCCCGCCATGACCAAGAAAACTATGATTGCCTGGTTGAGTGCTTACAGGATTTTCATGCACCAAGGGAAATAGTTGATTGGATCAGCTTAGAAACTACTGTGCAATCCACAAGTCCTCCCACTTCAAGGATTGTCTCACCTTGGTATTTTCCAGTTTCAAACATTAATATTGGGAACAATATATTTTCAACTGAATCCAAAAATGTCAGAAACAGTGTGATATCTTTTCTGAGGGGCAACTCACGACAATTTGGTATTATTAATAGAATTTTTAAAGTCTCTGAGCCATCTAGCATACTGAACAATAACTTTCTGATCTTGAAAACTTTGAAGATTGATGTGAATTTCTTACCAGATTGGCCTCATCTGAATATTTATAAAGCTGTTGGTTTTGATGATGGACACTTGATTATATCTGAAGAAGAAATTGAAGGTAACTGTGGATTGTATGATAACAAAGTTCTGTCATGTGGACTGCTTGTAATGATAAAGCCGTTATTTCATGATATTTTATCTACTAAAATGCAAATCTCTCAGATTCATTAGCAATTTTGCTAGTGAAATAACTGCCTCAAAATTTAGTGACAGAGACATGCAATTGTGACAAGCAAAGCCCATTATTTCACATTCCCACAAAGAACTTACTATTTTGACATTGGGTACAGTGTGAATAAGCCAAGTTCAATGATCAAATGACCCACACACTCACCTTTCACAGCATCCAAAATTTCTAACTGCGCCATCATCATGTTGGAAGGGGAATCAGCCCTTGCGCACCTGCACCCGCACACGCATGCGCACCTGCACATGCACACGCCAATGCACCTGCACCCGCGGTATTGTGCAGCGCACTCTACCAGTGTCATCTACAAAACGACAATCCCGCTCAGGAGGAGTCCTTTCATGGATGACCTGGTGAAGTCAAACCCCCCACCTACATCAAGACTGGCTGAAGGACCGCTTTGATGTGTGTTTGTGCAAACAGGCGGGTCTTGTGTAATTTTTACCAACCATCGGACGGTTGTGGGATGATCAGGTGGTGAGGAATCTGAGTTGAAGGCAAAGGGGAACCAATATTGGTGGATGTCACAGGATTTGGTGTAAGACAAGAGTAGGACGTGTGCTCAACGTTTGCTTGATTTTTGCTTGACATGAGCTCGACTTTTATCCTGCTTGACCTGAAGTCAATCGCCAACTATTGACATAAGATTTGCCCTGGTGAGATGGGTTAGCAGAAAGAATGATACAAACCCTTGAGGACATGATCAGAAGATTTTGTGCTTGTGGCCTGGAGTTTAAAGATTCTGATGTCTTTAACCATGATTGGTGAACTCTTATACCAGCATTGGAATTAGCCTACAAAACTTCTGTCCATTCTTCAACAGGCAAAACTCCTGCAATGTTGTAAAAAGGATGGAACCCTAAACTTCCAGTTGATACGTTGGAGAACAATTTAGTTGATATTCATCTAACTGCTTCAAAATTTAAGTTATTGCTTGATAAGTTAAGGCATCATGCAAATAAAAGCATGAATGATGCCTTTGAATATGCCAAACAGAAATGGGATAAAAGTCATAAAACCCCAGAATTCAAAGTAAGGGACTTAATACTAGTTTAAACCTTGAGCTTCAATAATATTAAAAGTCCAAAGAAATTGAAAGATTCCTTTGCAGGACCATTTATTATTAAAGCCCTTCATGGGACAAATGCAGTACAGCTAGAACTTTCAGGAGATTTGGAAAACAAACATCCAGCTTTTCCTGTTAGTCTGGCAAAGCATTACACTTCAAATGATAAGGAATTATTTTCTTTAATAAATGTAACACCCTTAGAAGTACCTCCACTTGATCAAAGTGAAGAGAAAAAAGGACTAAAAGTCTTGAAAGAAAGAAGACTTAGGGGAAAAAATGAAAAAGAATACTTTGTCAGGTACAGAAATCCACAACATGAAAAGGAATGGATTGCATCAGAAAAGATACCTGATTCCCAAAGGTTTCTCACAATATTCAGACATGAGGGAAGACCAATTCTTCAATTGAGCATCTGAATTGTGTGCTTTACATACTTGAAAGTATAAGTAGAGAGGTTGGACAGTGGATGACACCCCCCCCCCCAATTAATTTGGGGGTATACTACTAAAAGAAAATTGTGGTACATTTTTTTTGGTGGTAGGGAATGTGAGCCTGTGAAGTATGTATAACATACCCATAAGGCCACAAATGATTTTATATACAGCTGATTTAGTCTTCAACAGACTTTTCAATTAAATTTAAAATAAAAAATAACAAAAAATAAGTATAATTTTTTTTTGGATAAACAAAGTTATGAATATTATGTTATTTTTGGATTCTACACCAAAAATGACCTAGGGTATACCCATAGGGTCTTATACCCAAAAGAGCTTATCTCTTATGTTATTAGAAGATTTAAGAATCTCACAGTACTAATGTAGCTTTTTTTAAATTTTCTTAAGATTGTTAAATTTAAGCTTAAATAAGCTTAAATTTAAAGTTGCATAAGGTTTACGCAAACTTACAAAAATTTTAGTTAAAATTGAGGTGTTGTGTATATTTACTGAATTGGCTAAGGATTTGCCATAAAGAATGTAAATCCTGTGTGAGCTCAATTTAAAAGTGTTTAAGGCCATAGTATGTCTTTAAATAAATAAAATGGAAAAATCCACACAAAAAGGTGGGAGAAAGGAAAAAGACCAAACAGAGCTGGGGTACCCAACTTTTTGGATCTGCAAGGTTTCAATTAAGTTTTTCCACCTGTATTGAAGTCTTTTCCACCTTATTTAAGCTTTAAGATTATACTTTGATCCAAACTTAAGGTTTAAACTTGTTTCATCCCAATTTGGACAGGAATTTCAAGCTGCCAAAGGGTAAATCCCTATATTCAGGCTTGAAACTGAAGCTTTGAGACCTGTCAAAGCTTAAATAAGCTTAAAATTTTAAGGTTACAAGCATTAAAACCTTATCAAAACTTAAGGTTTGGTGTGTATTGCTATTTTATGTGGAAAAATAGTAATAACTTCAAAAATACATTAAAACTCCAATTCTTAATAGATTTGCTTTAAAATTTCACACAGCTTACAATTCAATATTTCCTATATATAAATTAAGTTTTAAGTATCTTTTATAAACAGATTCCTTGGATAATTAGCCTGAAAATTTACTCTTTTAACTATAGTTAAAATAAATTAAGATTTCTTCAAAAATCAATTAGAAATTGAGTTTAAGATATTTCTACTTTAAACTCTATTTTTAAGTTGTTCATGTGATGAACCTTGATATAAATAAACTTATATTATATTAAAACTTATAATAATTAACTTAAATGAGGATTAAAGTTACTTGGAGTTAGGAATAACACTGGTAACTTTAAATTGAAGTTAAAAATAAGTTACCTGAGGTTAAGAACCTTATTTTTAAGCATGGTTTTTCATTTTTGAACTAAGAACACCCTCTATATCCATTATTAATAATTAGAGCTGCTCTTTAGACATAAAACTAGTCTTTTCATCACTGTTTTTGTTCATAATCAATTATCAATCCAATCATATTAGACATTTAAACAGGTAAAGTTTTATTATATATAAAATCTTATTATTAAAGAATTTTCTCAAGTATTTTATTCTTTATAAATATTAAATTAAAGAATCAAAATAATAGAAATTAGATTATTGTTGTAATCACCTATAATATACTTTATTTTATAAAATTACTGTCTTTAAAATATCTTTTAAAATCCACAAATTCCTCTCAAAAACTCTGTAATCATAATTTTTATTATAAAAAGTTGTTTCATCTTGAGAAATATTTATTTCATGCATGTTTTTTAACTTATAATTATTATTCAATATAATAACTGTTTTTGTTTGAGTTGTTGTATTAAATAAATATTATAAGTAAGTTTTCTCTAAAATTATATATCTTTTTTATCTATTATTAGTTTTTTTATATAGAATTTTTCTATAAGAATTATTTCTGCACAGTGTGTGTTATAGTTCTTTTATAAATAATATTCATATATTATTTATAAGTGGTTAATTATTTATATTTTCCACATGTAATTGTCTCATTAAGAGCTTTACACTTCTTATTGTTATAATTGTCAGTGACTACAACAATAATAGAATAATTATAATTTATTATAATTATTATATTTTTTATTATTATCATTTTATATAATAATAATTAAATTTATTATTTTTAATAATTATATTTAAATTTGTGGTTATAATATTTTATTATATTATATTTTTTTACTGAGGAAAGTCATAGTACTCTTGATATTGTTACTATTAGCAAGAGTTTCATAGACAAACCTTACAGTGTTATATTATTATATCCAAAATGTGACTAGTTTAATCTTTTTTATTATTAATGATAATAATTTGAAAGATTATACTTGAATCTATGAGATAAACATTTTATGAATTTTTTTCATGTGAGATTAAAAGCCATACATTCAACATTTGGCTATTCTGTCAAAATATAAGAAGATTGATACTGAATTTTTGGCTCTTTTAATTTAACAATTTGGATGGTTGGCCTCAATTCATTTCCTTTAACATAATCTTACATTATTTCCAGTTTTTTTTGTTATTATAATCCTTAATAATTTAAAAGATCATACTTTCAGTGAGAAGCTGGAAATTATATTAATTTATCTAACAGAACTGAATTAATATTTATTTCATCTTTTTTAATTTTTTTTTCTGTGAGGAGAGCTCCGGTACTTCTTTTAATATTTTTTAATACCTTATATAGTTAAAAGATCTAAAAGAATCAGTTGGGATGAATAGAAGTCTCTTGATATTTTTCCCCTTCCTTCTGAAGGAAAACTATTATTTTTATAATTGAATACTGGAGGTATTTGAGAGCCTAGGAAGAGGCAGATTTATATATAGAGCCAAGTGATAATACACACAATTCAATAAAAAAATTTATTAGTTTTTTTGAAGGTGGGTGAGATTATCTGAATAATTATAAGGTGGTTCTGACACATACTTTTATAAATGTGTCTTAGTATCTATGAAATTTGCAATCTTAATTAAGTATGGTTCTTTTGTGATACTGAAGAACAAAATGGATCATTAATAAAAAACTAAGGCTTTCTTTGATCTCCAATTTATTCACAACGTCAACCTTTATCAATCATATTCATTATTTATTAAAGCTAAACTTCAAAGGGAAATTTCAATATTCTGCCAATATCTTGGAAAAGTAGGGGAAGTCAAAGTAATATTTCTTGGTAGAAAAGCAAAAATTCCTAATCATACTTCCAGAAAGCTCATGCTAAACTAGATATCTTTTCAAGCCTACCTCTGATGAAAGATTGATTTCAAAAGAAAACTATAATATGAGCCTACAGTATTTACTTCAAGTATCTAACTGTAATTATTTGATAGCCATAATGCGTTTATCATTTCTCCTAGTAATTCTTATAAATAATGATTGGAATTCCCTCAATTTACAAGAAATGGCCTGTAACATTTATATTAATTTCATGAATACTATTCATAATATTTATTATCGGAAAAAGGCTTCAGCTTAAATTTAAAGATGCTTTTTGTTCCATATTACTTGATGTATTTTAAGCTCAATTTTTTCAATTGATATTCGATAAAATGAAGGTACCTCATCTCCTTGAACCAGGTAATAATCTTGGTCAGCTGCCCAATCGTGAGTGGAAGGATTCCAGCCAGGTTGCTATTAAATATTCTAAGTAAACAAATTAAATGTCAAAAAATACAATAAAAGCTTCATTGCTGTGATATATATATTTTTAACACATTTCTAATCAATACCAGCTACTTCTGCATCTTCTATTGATAAAAGAAATTTAGAATTTGCATTATTTAAAAAATCTCCAGAATTAAGGTGAAATTTCATTATTACTCGTTTTATTCATTACTTTGATATTGTTTTCTCTTTTGTACTCAATTTTCAATTCAAACATAATTTGTATTTTCAAAGAAATTCGTAGCTATTCTCAACTTTGGAAATTGATAGAAACAAATTTTGAATCACATCTCTATAGAAATTTCATATTATAAAGTCCACTCTGTGTAATTGCCTCAGCCCTTCCTTTGAAAAACATTTTTCACCAAAGTATGAAAACTATTAATAAGCTTAGATCCTTATGTTCAATTATACCTTTCCTCTCTGTATCTTCTTGTTAATGAAGGCTTATTTCATGTTTTTCTAAAATAGAATAATTTTTGGGAAAAATTAGTTCGAATTTCATTGAATTAATTTGTAAATTTTCTTTCCAAATAATTGAAGAAATTTTTTATCTTCGCTTGAATAATTATTTTTCTCTGGATCATATTTCTCAATGGAAATACGATGTTGAAGTTTTTTTGGGAATATCAATTATTTTTCATATCAATCTTCTTTATATGGAAATTTGCATTAGAAGATTTAAAACTTTCATTTCCCGTTGTTTTTCGAAATATATTTGTTTTATTGTGACAAGCTCCAGTAATAACTCATTTCTCCATGGCTGTTTTTGTAGGAGCTGTATTTTAGCTTAAATATACCAAGGATTGTTTCGTAATGGCATTCTATTAATAGAGGGGCTTCTTTATAATTTAAAACTCATGATAATTTTCATTAAAATAGCTTTTTTACCTTTATTTAGCTAATTTATGAATAATAATTGGTATTCACATATTTTCATTCCTAAGTAAAAAATAAAATGGGATTCACCTGAAACTATCAGGAACAAATTAGTTAAATTAAGCTTCAGTACTATTGAGAAAAAAATATTTGAGAATTATTCTGTGGGTATGACATAACCCTAACATATTTTATTTAAGTGAGGGTGCTTGATGTCTGCTTGATGTGGTAGTGAATTTCTGTGAAAGAACCTTGAAGCCTCCCTGCCCTTGAACTGATGCCAGAGCAAATTTGGCTTGGATTATCCTTTATATAAACTCAAATGCCAGTGCTTGACAGCTGATTCACACTGGCGATAGTAAAATCATTCCATCTCCTGGGCTTGTCCAATAGGGGTATTATATAAGAGAGCTTTCCTTCAAAAATCATAGATTATTTTTTTCGATATATACAAAATAAATTTGCAAATAAAATTTTTCACGCCTAGACTTATTTTTATATATTCTTCAATTTATATTTTTTTTCTACATCAAGTGAAAAAATTGATTTTGTTTTCCATAAGAGCTCTTAATTATCCTTTACAATAATGCAAAAAATAATTCAACTTAGTTTTTTAAGAGTTCTATCAAATCAGGTTATCTTCTTTTCAAAAATTCATTGCACAAGATTAATAATTGAATCTTCAAAAGATATTTGTTATTAAAGCTTTAAAGAAACATTCTAATTTAGAGTTTTGATAAAACCCCTGTAGTCTTTCCATTCAGATAAATTTTATCAAAGAGTAAGATCTTATTATTAGTTTTGAAGGCGATTCCCTGGGTTCAGGTTCAGGTGCCATTGAGTACTGAAAGTTGCGAGAACAAAGTCTATGCAATTTAATTCAAGCCCAATTCTGATTATTAATTATCAATAAACTTCAAATAAAGAACACTTCATCTTGTCAAAGAATTTGAACTTGAAGAATAATTGAAATTTCAAATATTTCAATAAAGATGCAATTTCTTATAAAAAAACAGATTCTTGATATCAATATTGAAATAAGAATCATCAATATTTCTTAAAGAGTTATTAAATTGATACATTTGAATAGTTAAAAATCAATGTTTAGGAGCTTTTAGGTTCACTAAAGTATGAAATATAAATATAAGAGTTTGATCTGGCTAGATATATCTTTCAAAATTTGAGAATAAAAGAATCTTTTTCCTTTTTTTGAGAAACTCTCCATAATTCATTATTTTGAGAAAAACATGTAGTTTTCAGTTCTTCTTGAGTTTAAAATTCATAATTTCAATTCAAATCTTAATAAACCAAGAATAGATTATTATTATTTTAGGCCATAAAAACAATCCCCATCATTCTTCTATAATTTTTCAAAGAAATGTAAAACATTATTTACTGCATAAGATGTTGGTCCTAAGAAGTTGTATCAACCAAAAAAATGGTCTTACAACTAAATTTAAAAGCCACCTCTCAATACTCAGGCATCAAGAGTTTCTCACTCTTCTATTCATTCAGGTCTTGCCTATAATGTGAAGTTTACTTATAGAGAACTAAGTAATAGGATGAGGAAGCTTAAGACTAAATGTCCCAAAAGCTGATTTTAAAATGAAAAATTGCCATAATCTACTGTAAAAGTTCAATCCCGGCTATCTTGGTGGAAAATTGCAGCTGATTTCCTCATTGAACCTGATAATTTACTTACTTTAATTGATTTTTTGAGCGATGGATTGAATTTGATCAGTGTGTGGTGCTCACTGCTCCGTTGGCTGGTGTTTGGGTTGTGTTTGTGCCTGATTTTTTTTATTTCTATGGGGATTAATTAAAATTTAAGATTTAATTTTTTGCCAGTTGATTTAAATTAAGGTTTTGATTCCTCCCTACGAATTTTCTCATCATCTTCAATCCATCCACCACACCTACCACCCCCACCATACCATCATCATCTCAGTACTTCGAGCTCAACATGTCCTCCGATTCAAGCGATATCGAACTGGAGTATGATAGCACAGGCGGCTATGAAGATGATGAAGATGGTTTGTCCGTCTCATTCGGTGATTGTGAGACCTAGCTAATGATCTTAATCGCTGGTTGCTCTAGCTATCGACCTCGACTCAAATGACCCTTCCTTAGAAGATGATAGCTCCAGCTTGGACTTGATCCCAATCAACGCAGGTCCATCTAAACCTGCTTATCAAGTTGATTATAAAATTCTGACTGAATCCGAACTCACTCAACGTCAAGCTAGAGAGATTGAACATGTGGCCGGTATCATTGGCATTGATGAGAAGGACGCCGCTTTAGTCTTGCGCTACTTTGGCTGGAATAAAGACCTCTTGATGGAAAAATATATGGTCATCTATCTTTCTTGCTTGAAACTGTTTATTTTAATCCTAAGATTTTCTTTCTTTCTGTAGGATTCACCTGAAAAGATCTTTAGAGACGCCGGCATTCATTCAGAACTTTATCAATCTCAATCTAAATCTAAATCATCAAAACGAAAGAGTCCTTGTTCAAATCAGCCATTTGTTTGTCAGATCTGTTTTAATGATGATCCAGACCAACCAACTGTTTATCTACCATCTTGTCCACCTCCATCTGGCTCATCATCTTCCTCATTCGAATCAGTTAAACATGAATTTTGTCGGGATTGTTATACTCAGTATATTGAATGCAAGATCAGAGAAGGCGAATCTCGAACGATTCAGTGCATCAAATCCGATTGTAAACAAATCGTAGACGAACACACTATCGTCAACCTTCTTGCTGCTCGTGACGAACACGCCCCTGAATCTGATAAACTCTTAAATCGATTTCAAACTCTACTCAATCGCACCTTTGTTGATGATAACCCTGCCCTCAAGTTTTGTCCTGCCCCTAATTGTTCTTATACAGTCGAATGTCATGTTTCAAAGAAAAGTCTAGATACAGTGGTGCCCAGTGTGACCTGCTTATGTGGCTATAGGTAAGGTTTTCTTTCTCATTTATCTCCAATCAATGAATCTGACCTGATCTCTTTGTAGATTTTGTTTTGGTTGTGGGCTACCTGATCATCAACCTTGCTTATGTCCCATCGTCAAATTATGGCTACAAAAGTGTGCAGATGATAGCGAGACAGCCAATTGGATTTCCGCAAATACCAAAGAATGTACAAAGTGTCACTCGACCATTGAGAAGAATGGCGGCTGTAATGTATATCTACTACCCATTATGTTTTTTCTTATGAACTTAAACGGTTTTTTAGCTTAGAATCTAACCGCTAACATCTTTTTTGTTGTTTCTTGGTGGGTACTCATAGCATATGACCTGTAAAAAATGTAAACATGAGTTTTGTTGGGTCTGCACTGGTTTATGGTCAGAGCATGGAACGGCCTGGTATAGCTGCAATAGATACGAAGAACGGGACGAGGTGGGTAAAGACCACCAATCAAAATCAAGGGCCTCACTAGAAAAATACTTGCACGTCAGTCCCCAACTCTCACGAACCCATCTTTTTCACATTTGACTAATTACTTAGTTTTCATTTTGCTACTCGCTACTATTAAATACATTGACCATAGTACTACAACAGGTTTGACAACCATCAACACTCATTGAAATTAGAAAAAGAATTATACACCAAGACAGAAAGAAAGATGGAAGAGATCCAACAGGCTTCAAACCTTAGTTGGATTGAGGTGCAGTTCTTAAACAAAGCAGTTGAGACTTTAAGTGTTTGTCGAACAACCTTAAAATGGAGCTATGCAATGGCCTATTTTTTGGAAAAGAATAATTTTAAAGCCTTGTTTGAGGATAATCAACGGTCAGTTCAAGCTAATATAACCAAGCTCAAAAATTTGAATGACTAATTTGCTCACTCACTGTGTTGCGCCTAAATTTAATTAGGGATCTTGAACAGGCTGTTGAGGAGCTTTCTGGTCTTGTAGAATCACCCATTGATGCAGAAACAATTGCTGGACTGAGACAAAAAGTTACAGATAAGACTGTAGGTTGGGATTTTCGCAAACCAATTGCCTATTAGTCTAAACTTATACTTTTGACATTTTCGAGGAGAATAGGTTTATGTGCACAAACGGAACGAAATCATGCTTGAAGAGACTGCTCGAGATTTTCAGGACGGCCGTGTGTTTTGGAATAGTGAGTTTTTTTTACTCATTTATTGCTCTGGTTGCTTCATTTACTCACTTTCTATGTTTGTTGTAAATTCAGCAACTTTCAAGCTTTAATTCGAACGCGCCACAGAGACATTAGCCCCTCGGTTCCTGCGACAGTGAAAAAGAAACCATGACTTCCTTCACATTGGACTTGAAATATATTTGAACAATTCGAACTATTTTCCTCACCGTTTGGATCGGCCTTCAACTTGACGTGTTTGACGCTCTAAAACACTACATACCGGTTGATTCAATCATCTGCTAATTTCAACTTTCTTTCAAAAAGGAGCTTATTGTTGTAATTTCTTTACCTCTTGCTTTTGCCTCAAATGTTTACTCGCTAGGCAATTCCTCTTGATCTGTATAAAAAATATCTATTTGTCTGTGGAATCAGAGTAAAAAAATGTTTTTTGGTCTCTATCACTTCATTTCATACAAAAAGAACTCTTTTTACTGAAAAAGAAGAGACAGCCACGTTATTCCTTTGTTAATATGAAAGGTTTCTTTTTTGTTTAAATTTTGAACTGCATTTTGTTTAATAAATAGCTTTATTTTTTCTACTCCCAAAGCTCACTTCCACATAAAGATGTATATACATCATATGCATTTGTAATTATTTCGTTTATAATTAAGTTTTTCAATTTATTTACTTTAATTAGCAGTTTTTATGAAAACGACCTGACATGTTGAATAAAATAGAATTCTAGCTACATGTTTGGGGATTGTAGGAAGGAAAAGCTTTTAATTGTCTTGAAGAATCAAGCCTTCAAAAAATGAAAAGTAAAAGGAACTCGAGTTTGAATTCAGGAAGATAATCATCACCTCTTTAAATATAATTATGTTGTGATAAACGAGAAATTATAATAACTAGATTTTAAATTTATGTAGAAAGTGTGCCTTCTGTTTTTATTTGGTAATTGTCATTTATACAAACTTTTTTTTTCTTTATTTGAATTTTCTATTTTGTGAGTTTGATGTTTTAAATTTTATTTTTATAAGTGGTAGATTTAAGGAAATAATAGAGTACATAATATGAATGAAAGAAAAAGTTTATATTACTATGTATTTTTGTTAAAATTGGTTATAAAAATCAAAATGTAAAGCCAACTTAAGATGTTTTTATCGACATCAGATATATGTACTGTGTCTTTGAATTTCAACTTCGAGCCTAATCATTTTTCTAAATGAATCAATAATTACTTTTTGAATATATATATATAATCATTGTTATCAAATAATATTTTTAGTGAGATTTTGGGGTAAAAATTCATAAAATTCATAAAATTTTGAAATAATTAACAAATTAAAGAAAAATATTTGAATTCATTTATCAACAAAAGAGCAAGGGTTTTAGCTTCATGAAACTGAGGTCAATACAAAACACAAAGCCATTTTTATGTACATTACAGATACAGATGATAGGGCATCTCAAACCTGCTAAATCCCACATTAAAAATCCTGAATTGTTCTTTAGCCAAATCCCACACCAAATTAGCTATGGGATTCAAAGAACTAAAAACCTAGGTTTTTTAATACCAAATTCCATATTTCCTTATCCAAATCCCCCAATAAATTCAACCAATCATATTCAAATCTCACACTTTTATCCTTTTTGCCAACTATCCTTGATAATTCCCAAATAAACAACCTATGACAAGCTTTTAAATGATTTATGAGCTTTATATCATATATACCTGTTTGAAGATAAAAATGATGATGAAATTGAAGAAGATATTTTTTTCTTGCATACAATTTATGAAGAAAGATTAATTCAGCCAAGGAAATTAAATCCTAAACCATAAATATATACCAAAAATGAATTGATAAACTAGATAAATTCAAACAATTGTACCATATGACATGTATCTTTCCAAGGATTAGTTGAGATGATTCAGAATGATGCAAGATTTTAAAAATTCTTCCAACTATAAAAAGAAAGATCCTTTAATTAAATTGTCCATTGAATTGTCAATTGGACTTTAATGGCCATCCCCATGAAAAAAATACAGACCCTGGGGACAGGTGCTGAAGCTCAAAAATGGTCTCCACATGAAAGGAAAATGAATCCAACATCACCTCAAAAATGGATTTTTTTATGAAGATCCATGTTTTGATCTATTTGTTTATTTCTTCACCTTTAGTGAATATAAAATGGAATCTTTTAGAAGATCTGGGGTTTATGTTTTTATTACCTGTGAAGTACATATTTTGAATGAGAAATTTTATGATTCCAAGAATTGTTTAGAGAAGACTCAGGGGGTATTTTATACAGATTTGGATATTAGCATTTGGAAAGGGACAATATTGCTAAAAAAATCTTATGTTTTTCATTTTTCAGGTAAATATATTTTCAAAAGGGTAAGCCTATTTCATGAAAGCCTTTTCAAGTAAAAAAATAAATCTTTCAAAAAGAAATGATTGGGCTTAATTAAAATATTGAAATGGGATGAAATTTCTAAATTGAAAATTCTTCACTGATCAGTTATTTTCCCTACTAGTAAGAATTCTTGATCCTAGACCATAAAGCTCAAAAATTCTATTTTTTTATTGAAATTTAAATTGGAATTCTTAAAAGGTTTCAATTATATTAGAATTTTTTTTTCCAATTTTCAAACCATTATTTTGAAAGTAGTGGTCAGCTACATGAACAATTGTTGTAGTTTAATTCAATCTTGAGCATTGAAAATTAGGAATTGAATTAGAAGTCTGTTTGTTTTTGATACAATTTGAATATTGTTGAGAGAAAAGATATCAAAAATTAGATATTCTACAGAGATTTATCAATTGGAAATTTCTCTCCACCTGGGCTTTCTGATGATTGACCTTATGTGAGAGAATGTGTTCAACATGTTTTATTACATGAAGGTTCATTCAAGAAATGCCTTCAAAATGATTTTTGTGAAGATATAACAGATTTTTCCCACCCAAAAGAAGTCTTACTTCTTAAGAACTATTTTGGATCTCATTGAGTCCCTTTTACATCTGTTACCCATTGCATTTTCAATAAAGCTTTAAAATATCTTTTATATTAACCAAAAAATTTAATCATGTATTTCTTCAGCTAAAAGAGATTTATTGAGAATATTCCTTCATTAGAAATCCCATTTTAAAATAATCTGGAAATTATTTTTGGACTTTGATTGTCCAAATTCGTAGCATTTTCTTATTCCTACCTGAAATTTAATTACCTCTCTGTATGAATCATTTATTTGTCTGAGCTGAATTAAGGAAAAAAATAATTACTAAATCTCTTTAAGGATGATGTTTTTAACTCTAATGAGAAAAATTCTTGACAAATTAGAATAGAAGCCAAAAACTTTCAGGGGAAAAAACTTATTTCTATTAATTTTTGACAATATACTTTTAAAGAATGTTAAGCTTCAAATTGATCATTATATTTTATATATTTTTATACCTTTGGTTTGAATCAATTAATAAATCAGAAAAGCTCAATAATAGTTCTCTATATTAATTATACCATAGTAGTAAAATTTCTAATATCTTCAAATTCTAATTAAAAATATCTCTTGATATAGCTCATAATTAGGAAATTATATAATGGGAATAAAAAAATTTTATTAAATTTTTTAAAATGAAATTCCTATACTTGAACTTGAAAGATTATGAAATAATTTGAGAGAAAGGCTGCTTAGGGTGATATCTTAAGTTTTTGTAAAAACCATTATTCTGGAATTATGTGGCTTTAGATATTTTGTTTTTCATAGAATTTCAAAGATTTCGAAGGAAAAGAAATTTTGAGCAAAATTACACTTTGGAGATCTTGAAATAAACTAGTATAACAGAATAAGACTTATAAGTCTTGAAAAATTGAAATTTCATTAGCTTTATGAGGGAATTCTCTTGTAAAATCTCATGATTAAATACCAATTGTGTCAGCTGGAGTCTATGTTGAAGCAGTATTTAGGATATTTACAACTAGAACTATGACTGTGACACGTAAAAGAAATGATTTAAAATAAAGGTTTATAATGAAATTAAAGGGTTCTACTATTAAGAAATAGTGGTGGTGAGCGCTATTGAGAACCCTGGGTGCAGTCTTACCAGTTGGATTACTATAATAAGAGCTACAATAATTAAAATTATAATTATACCTGATTATTACCCAAGAGTAAAACTGTTTTTGACAGTTTACTACATAGGGTATTCAAGAGCAGGATGAGGAAACAATTCTGGCTGTGAAAAGCCTCTCTTTTATCCTGAAATGGGGTGGAAAGGGTGCTAGACCTTTCCACGTAGAGGAAGTGAAGATTTTTTCACTCTCTAGTACTAGCTTGTGGTTTGCAAACAGCCTGTATAACCTGTATTGGGCTCAGATGTGGTTTTGAAACCACATCTGGGCAGTTTTCACCAATACAGGGTGAAAATTTTCATCTGGGGACCTTATAGCCTTATTCTGATGTGCATGATGCGTAGAATGCTGTACAGAAGCTGTATGGGACCCCAATATTGACTGACATATGAGGTATTTAAGTAAAAACAAGCTCCTTTGTCTATTTGACACCTCATATTCATGGCTACCTCATATTCATGGTTATGGGATATTATCCCATGGTAAAGCTGTATTGGTCAGAATGTGGGATTTTAACCTTAAAACAGCCATACCTTTGTCAGATTTTGAGATATCAACTTCAAGACTGAACCAGTGTGTAGCCCTGTATGTGCTCTACACAATGGTACCTTATTTGATATGGTTATCATTAAATATGGCAAAGTTATGCCATGTACAAGATTTTTGTACATGTGCATGGTTTAGGCAAAAAGCTGCATTGAGCGTGTTTGCCCCATAACTTCTGCTATGATTGAGATATGGGGAAATGGATGTCACCATCAGATAGCCCTGATTGTGCTCTTTCCAAAAAGACCCCAATTTAAGTATCTCACACTAAAACTGTAGAAGTTAAATGAGAGGTGAATGTTTTGTTCACCCTTATTTGGCCTGAAATTGACCATAACTCCAGTAATATTGGTGCTAGCTCAGTTTGTCTGGTACCATTGGAAAGCCCTGGCTTAGAGCTTCATTTTGAATACTCATTTGATGGGGTTAAGCCTCTCTTTATGGATTTTAGATGAGAGGTGAAAACTAAGGTTTATGCTCAGCAATAACTTTGTTATTCTTTGGCCTATGATGATGGGACTTATATTTTCAGAAAGGGGTGAGTTTCCTCTTTCGTTTGATACCTTTTGAGTTGATTTGGCTCAGTTCTATGTTTTGCTGGTATCTTGGCTATACCATTGGTTTATGGTATTTTGGCTGTCATGCTTGTGCTCTGGTTTTGAGTCACAGGCTGACATACCCTCCCTCTAAAAAGGCTCATCATTGATGAGACTGTTCAGTCCTCATAGAGGCTCTGAATCTGTTTAAATGAAGTTTCCCATCTGGTATGGCATCTTCTGCCAACCATTTGTCCTTATCAGCTGTCTGGTTCTTGAATCTGACTAAGTACTGTCTTTGATCCTTCCCATTAAGTCTGATCTTCCTGGCCCTGATGATTTTACTCACAGGTCCTGGGGAGTCCTCAGCTTCCACTATCTCTGGTGGTGTGAGGCTTTTCTTCCTGGAGGGGAATTTTCCCTCCTCTGTTTGGAAGTATGGCTTGACTAGACTCACTGGAAAGACTGGGTGTTTCCTGGAAAACTCCTCTGTGAGCTTGACTTCCACTGCATTCTTGCCTACCAACTTAATGATAGTAAAAGGCCCTACAAAAGGGTCTCTCATCTTCTTGGGTCCTTTAAGATTATTGAAGTTCAGTGTAGACACTAACACCTGGTCTCCTTCCTTAAAGTCAGGTTCCATGTGTATTTTGTCCCACCTCTGCTTGTTATAATCCTTTGCATCAGTTATGAATTTGGAAGCTGTGTCACAAGCCTTCTTCCAAATATCATGGAAGTCTTTGGCTGTGGGGTGGATGGTCAGAAGATTCTTTTTCAAGTGATCCACAGGCAACAAGGGATTCCACCCTTTCTCTACCAGTGCAGGTGTTTTTCCTGTGGTAGAGTGCTGACTTGTATTATAAGCCAGCTGGACAGCTGGTAGTAGGGTAACCCAGTCATGGGTATATCCCTCATGGTCCTTGTATTCCATTCCATAGGCACAGAACCTCCTAAGGATGTCCTCCATAGTTTGGATCATCCTTTCTGCTAGGCCATCTGTTTGTGGATGGTAAGCTGTGGAAAAGGCAAGCTTGGTACCAAGCATGCCATACAAGTTGGTCCAAAATTCAGATGTGAATTTTGGGTCCCTATCACTAATAATGATCTTAGGGACTCCACAGGTGGATATGATGTTATTCCAAAATAACAGAGCAGTATCCATGGCTGTGTCCTCCTTGTGGCATGGTAGACACCTCATGCTCTTGCTGAACCTATCAACTATGATTAAGAAGGCATTGTAGTTTTCTTTGCCTCCTGGGACAAGTCCTGTAACCCAGTCCATATTGATGGTTTCCCATGGGTGTTTGTGTTCTTCTATATGTTGAAGTAATCCATACTTCTTCCCATGTTTCCTATTTGAATTTTGGCATCCTTCACAAGTGTTGATGTATTCACTCAACTCTTGTTCCCACCTGGGCGACCAAGCTGTGCTTGCTACCCTATCCCTGGTCCTGTCCTCACTCATGTGTCCCATATAGGGGCAGTCATGGAATTCTTGAAGGATCAGAGAGATGTGGTCTCTGTCTACCACTGTGAGTGCACTTGTGTGTTTCTCTCTGTGGTAGAGCAGGCCATCTATAAGGAAGAACTTGTTATCCTTATAGGCGCTCAACCAGGGTTCTACCAGCTGGGATTCCAGCTCTGGACTCCTGTACTTCTGTTAAAGGAGTTGTAGTAATATGCCACACTGTTTGTGTTTGGCATAAGACTTCAGCACTGCACTAAAGAATTCATTGTGCAGTTCTGAGGAACTTATTCCCAGTATTAGAGTTTCTGTTCCCTCTGAATCAGTGTTTCCACTGTCAAGGGTACCATTTTCTGGTGCCCATTCAGAAAATCTGAAGTTCTTCTTCCTATCTATTTCCATGAAATGGATCGGGATTTTGGCTGCAACTTCAGGGTCATAAGCTGGATTGCTCTTGACATTATCCAGTGGCCATCTGCTAAGGCCATCTGCATTGGTATGACTTTTACCTTCTTTGTATAAGATGGTCATGTTCCCTCTATACTCCTGGATGGCTATTTGCCATCTCAGCATGTGTCTATTTGTAGTATTCATGTTCAGTAAAGACTTCAAGGCTGTGCAGTCTGTGTAGACTTCAAAGACTGCACCCTCCAGATAATAGTGGAGTTTTTCTAGAGCCCAGACTAGACATAGACACTCAGTCTGGGAGGCCCCATACCTGGCTTCTGAATCTTTCAGTTACCATGAGATGTAACAAATTACTCCCTCTCTTGGTTCACCATCCACAATTTGTCTTTGATGAAGGGCTGCTCCTAGGCCTTGACTACATGCTGCATCTATATATAACTTAAATGGTAGTTCAAATTGAGGTAAGATGAGAACAGGTGCATTTGTGAGTTCATATTTGATCCTCTCATATGAATCCCTCCTTTCCTTGGTGATTTCAAAAACTACATCTTTTGAACACAACTTGTATAAACTACTAGTTATGTGGGCAAAATTCTTGATGTGGTTTCTATAGTAGCTGGCAAACCCAAAGAAAGATTGCATCTCTTTGATGCTCTTTGGTACTGGCTTTTGCAGTACTGCTGCTACTTTATTCTGGTCAATTGCCAGACTAAGACCTGAGACTTTATGTCCTAGAGATAGTAGATCTTGTTGGCCAAAATTACACTTTTTCAGTGAAATTTTCAGATTGATGGGTGTACATTTGCTTAGCACTCTGTCTATGTAATGTCCATGGTCTTCCCATGTCACTGAGTATATAATGATATCATCAATATATACCAACATCCAGCCTTCCAATATTTCTTCTTGAAATATTGTGTTAATCATCCTTTGGAAGTGGGCTGGTGCATTTTTGATGCCAAATGGCATCCTGGTATACTCATATATGCCCATATGGCATATTATTCTGAGTAATTTCATGGAGTTTTGTAAGGTTTGACTATGAAACAATAAGTAAAAATTACTAATTTATTACTTATTGTACTCTGAATGTCCTTATAATTGAAATAAATAAGATTAAAATAATAATAATAATAAAGAAATATTATTATTATGGCGTAAAAATATCATATTATTAAGTAAATATAATAATATAATTAATATTATATGAAATTATAATATTATAAATAATATATTAATATAAAATAATTAATAAATTATAAAGCTCTTTATTATTGTTACCAACAAATAATAAAGGCGTAAAAAACTGTTTTTTATAAATAAAAAACAATTAATAACAATAATATTACTAATATTAAAGTTATATATTAATATAAATACTATTTATATTAATTAAGAATTATTAAGAGTAATAATAAGAGAGAAATTATTATAATAAGATGAAATAACCTACTTTTAACCCTTAAAATAATAATATTGAGATATTTTACGCCAAAAGAATATAGTACAACTTTTTCAAATTGTATTTACAATAAAAAATAAAGAAAATTACTAAATTTCTTGATTTTACGTGGAAATGAGTTTATAGAGAGATTTATGACAAAAACAATTAAAGAATTGATTTAATCACGTAAAAATAGTGATTAATATTAAGATGGTCTTTGGTCTTTAATAATATAAGAGTTTTATATATAAAGAATAAAGAAATTACCTTTTATTTAATTGATTTAATGTTTTTGATGCGTCTGAGGGGTAAATAGAGTAAAAAGAGCTCTATTTATAGTAAATACCTCCCTCCTAGAGTCTAACAGGCTTCTAGTAGACGTGTACTGATCATATCCACTGGAATTGATCAATATTTTAAGGTTTGAGGGTGATCACATCATGATCAAACCATATTACATCATTATTACACCATTATTTAGAGTTATCACTATAACTCTAAGTTTGATGACATCAGAGGCTTGGCAGAACCCCAAATTTCGTGGATTTTATTAGTTTTAATCATAAACTAATAGTATTCACCAATTTTATCACTCTTAAGACTGTTAAACTTAAATTAAGGTTACAGTGAGTGATCATAGCTGCTCAAATTAAGCTCAAACTTTGATCCTCAATAACTTTTAAGATTTACACGCTACAGCAATTCAGAGAGTGAATTCTGATAGCCTGGCATAACCTCATTATGCTGCCAAGAGATTTTCATTACATCATCAAAACTCTAATTTTGATGATTTTTCTTGTTACTCATCTTTTCTGTCGAAATTCAATATTTTGAACTTCAAACCTTGATTTCAGGGGGTTATACCCTGAATTTAATAATAGAAATTACATCATTCTTCTCGAATGAACTAGTAGAATCCAACTGTATACTTTTTTTTAAGTTTGGAGCACTTTCACAACAAAGTGGTCAACAGCTCTGTTGATTTTTATCAATATTTCATCATAGGTTTTAACCTTGTTTATAATTTATAAAATAAAGTTCATATCTGTGTTCTTACAGTAATTACGTGGTAACTTTATTTTTGGTTCATCATTCTATCATGTATAGTTTAGAAGATATTAGCTATGATCCTTGAATATATGCGTTGACCAAAAAAGTGCATATATTCAGGATAATTCCTTAAGTATTAGCATTGGAAATTAGCTTATTAATTGTTTTATGTGTGGATTTTCATGAGGAATACACTGGTACAATTGATCTCACATGTTGTTTCATTAGGGTTTGAGATAAATAAGGTTTTATGGTTTTTATAAGGTATTATACCTTATAATTCCTTAAATATTGACTTTACAGATATGCCATAAAATGGTATATGTGTATTTTTCCATTGGGAATCCAATGGTATAATTTATTTTACATGTTGATTCATTGGCGTTTAAGTTAAACCAATTTTTGTACCAATTTGTGGTATTTTTTGTATATTTAATTAATTATTTTTAATGTATAATTATTTTAAGCAATTTTAATATAATTATATTAAAAGTCTAATTATTCTGAGTCTTTTTGTGACCTTATTGGGTATGTGGTCATATCTCAAAGGCTCACAAGTTTGTTTTAACTCCATTTTGGTGGAAGCCTTTCATACAATCCATTTTGGTTATGTATTTGGCTTTTGCCAGTTTATCCAAGGCATGAGGTATCCTGGGTATGGGGTACCTGCCTGATTTTGTGTAGTTATTTAAAGCTCTGAAGTCTCCACACAGTCTAGACTTGCCATCATGCCAGGTGATTAGGATTGGGGTGGTGATTTCCACTATTTCATTGTGTCCAATCTTCCTGATGACATCCATATCCAAGAGTTCATTGATATTTTTCTCAATTTCTTTCCTGGTTTCCAGGATTGCTGGATAACAAGGTCTCCTAAGCATGGGTGGATAAGGTCTTTCCACATCCAGATACAATTCTATATCATGGCCTTTGATCTTGCCCAATGGTTCTTCACCAATGGCAAATGCTGGTCTGTTCTTTCTCAGCATCTTCAGTAAACTCAGTTTTTGTTTACTGGTGAGGGTAGTACTAAACTGTCCCTCCCTGAATTCATTCAGAAGTTCTTCTAGTGGATTTTGAAAAGATATATGGTATATATCAAGTGAAAATTTCTTTTCCTTGTTGGTACCAATGGTAATGTGCCTATTTTTACTGTTGTAAATATCTATGCCATACATCCTCTGGTAATCTGTTACCAGTAAAAACCCTTGGATGTGGGCATCATCAAGCACTACAAAATCTGGATTGAGTCTGATATTACCCTTCCTGTGGGGTATAATTATCTCTTTGATAATTGTCCCAATGGAAGTCATCTTCCCTGATGCACTTTTAAAGTTCTTTGCTTTAGTCGGCAAGATCTGTTTTTCCCAGTTTGGGAAGTGGTTATCCAGATAATTTCTCACCACTATAGAGCAGTGTGCTCCACTATCAATGATCAGTGGATGCTGAGCATTGTCAATAGATACAGTCATCTTTGTGGCTGTCCCATGTATGTATGCCATCCCTTTGGTTGGTGTAACAAGGAATGTTTGTGCATCTTGTGTATGTTTGCACCAGTTTTTGTTGGCAGTATCTTGTGGCATGCCTGCTTCCAACTGTATGTCCTGAATTTCTAGTGGGGATTCCTCTTGGTATTCCACTAGGAATTCTTTTCTTGGGTCTTGTTCATCATCAAATGGTTCTCTGATGGCACCTCCCATAGAGTCTGATTCAGAATCCTCTGTTGGGGATTCCTCCTCTGGGACTTTCTCAATGGCATAGACTTTTTTCTTTGCCTTTAGACAGTTGTTGGAATAGTGGTCTGTTGAACCACAATTGTGACAAGAATTCTTCCTCTTTTTCACTTCTGCCACCCTTTCTTTGGGTTTGTCTTTAAACTCTACCCTGAAAGGTTGTTTCTCTCTGAAACCACTGCTCTTATATGGGGTGAATTTCCCTATATTAGTCCTTTTCCTTATATCTTGTAAGGTGTTGGCAATGTCATCTAGAGTGCAATTTTGGTTGCATCTGCATTTTACTACATGCTCTAGTTCTCCTGGCAGTTGTGTCAGAAGCTTGTGATTCCTGATTTGGATGTTCATCTGAGGATCAATGGCTTTAAGTCTTTTAGACTGTCTAAGACACCACTCATATGGATCTTTGTCCACCGAGTATTTGTCATTTTCAAATGACATGGTCCTTTGCCATATCCAAGTTCCATTACTGTACTTTTGGATGATTTGACTCCTCCACCATGGCCAGTTTCTTCTGCCATGAATTTCTTTCATTTCTGTGTACCATATACTAGCATGACCTTTAAATGCTGTATTTAATATAGCAGTAATCCAGTAATCTGGTATGCTTGGTACATCAATGAAGAGTCCATCAATATAACCTATGAGTTCCATATGATCATATTCTCCTGATCGAGAGAATTTGGGCCAGATTGAGGACTCAGGAAGCTGTTTCAAGGCTTTCTTCTCTGAATAAGACATGCCATCTCCATCCTGGTATTGTGATGGAGATATTGCCTTATTCATCAACATGGCATCTGGTTTGATGTCATCTGGTTGATATGGATTATCCATAACTTGGCCTTGTGGTTGGGGCTTCAAGTTATGGTAGACATTAAACAGTTTTTTTATGTCTTGATCCAGACAATCCCTGTCCCTTTTGCTGTGGTGCTGTTCTTCAAAGACTAGATTAAGTCTTTTGTTGGTTTCTTCAGAGGCTTTGCTCAATTGAGCATATCCTTCTTGAAGATTCTTAACTATCTGTTCCAAGGAGGCTTGTGTTTTTTTAATCCTCTCCTGGCCAGCTTCAAGTTCTGCAAACTGTTTTTCAGATGGCTCAGCATATTGGGACATTTGTAACCACAGTGTATCACTGTTTATGTTACTCTCAGATATGACAATTTTGTGTTCAGTCTGAGTGGGGGTAATGTTTCTATTACTAGAACTACTGATTATAGAGTGGTTTACAACTACTTCTGGTTTGTGTGTACTTCTTTTACCAAATCCAACAGTTTCTGAATCATAGGGTCTGACTCTTTCCTCCTCTGGTTGAAGGAGGTTTTGTTCTTGCCCTTGTTTCCTTGTCTTCTCCTGGAAACTTCCTGGAATTGTGAAGAATGGTGACTCTTGGTCACTGATCTTCTGGTTTCTGAATGGTGTGAATCCACTGGAGAGATGATTTGGCTTTCTCCTTGTGAGCCTGAAAGAATCCAAGTAGGCCCTGTCTGGGTTAACTGTTCTTCTATAGCTTGGATAGTGGCTTGATTCTCCCTTATCCTCTGTGCCCTTGCCTCCAGGAGTCTGAACTGCCTGGTAGGATTCCAACCTTTGGTGATTACCATCAGGTCTTTGAAGTCTATCTCTTTGAGACAGATCTTCTGGAAAATTGCTCCAAGTTCTGCCCCGTGACTTGCCAGGTTGAACCTCTTGTTGTCCATGCTCCATTGGAATAAGTCCTTGAGGAGTTGGTGGAGCTGAAAAACTGGATCCATGTCTTTCCAGTCCTCTGGTTTGAGGTCTCCATTGAATTGGAGTGTGAATGGCAGGGTTGATATTATCTCCCTCATGGTTTTGCCATCCACTACTGTGTCCAGGGTGTCCTCTTTCAGGTCTTCTGGTTCTGGACAAGCTTTCCCTGTCCTCTGGTTGGTTCCTTTGGAAGCCAAGATCTCTGAGGTGTACAGGTGACATGTTAGTGTTTGAAAGCAGTCAAAAACTTTATGTTCTTAGGGTATTTACCTTCGACTGTGCCTTGTACAAATTTGCTGTCTTCTGATTTGGGCAATTTACCTTTGGAGGTTACAACTGGGTAAATTATAGTAATTTTCCTTGTACAAGTTATTAAGGTTGGTTTACCTTGTATTGATGCAGAGTTTCGTGGTTTTCTACTTCTCTGGGTGGCTATTGGAGTCCACTTCTTGGCAGTAATCAGGCCTTCACTGTGCCTCTTTCCTTTGCCCTTGCTGCCCTCTGGTTCTGAGGGTGTCACTGGTGTGTTGGCCTGTGACTGGGTCTCAAGTGGGATGTAATTTTTTTCCACTGAATCAAGGTAGGAAAAAGAGGCCTTATGTCAGTTAAGACTTCTCAGAAATTCTGGTTTTGCATGTCTAAGATTGGCCTCTGGGCTTGTATGTTACTACAATATGCCTTGTATAATGACAGTGTAATTGAATCAACAATTCCATGTCAGAATTACAGATTTTGGTACCCTGTCACACTGTTTGTGTGCCAGTATCCCACAGATACACTTGTGGTTTTCAAGTGTAATCTGTATAAGTGGCTCTTTATAAGTGTGATTGAGTTAACAATACACTTAACCATGCCTCAACTGTTGGGTTTACAGTCAGAGGTGTCCTTATTAAATCAACAATACAGGACTTATTGATGGCTTTTGTGTTTTTTATATGTAAAACATGCCAAAAATAAAGGTTTTTGTGGGTGTTAACCACGTGGCAAGTACTCTTATAATATGAGTAAAAGGGTGGTACATATACCTAAAAAAAGGAAAAATATATATAATATATATTTTCTAAGAAGATTTACGCCTAAAAAGAATAAAACAATAGTCAGAAAGTGAGAAATAAGTGAAAAAACTCACTTATAAAGGTCCAAAAAGGTTTAAAACACGGCCAGGCCCCCAAAATGTCGGCTGGAGTCTATGTTGAAGCAGTATTTAGGCTATTTACAACTAGAACTATGACTGTGAAATGTAAAAAAAATGATTTAAAATAAAGGTTTATAATGAAATTAAAGGGTTCTACTATTAGGAAATAGTGGTGGTGAGCACTATTGAGAACCCTGGGTGCAGTCTTACCAGTTGGATTACTATAATAAGAGCTACAATAATTAAAATTATAATTATACCTGATTATTACCCAAGAGTAAAACTGTTTTTGACAATTTACTACGTAGGGTATTCAAGAGCAGGATGAGGAAACAATTCTGGCTGTGAAAAGCCTCCTTTTTATCCTGAAATGGGGTGGAAAGGGTGCTAGACCTTTCCACATAGAGGAAGTGAAGATTTTTTCACTCTCTAGTACTGGCTTGTGGTTTGCAAACAGCCTTTATAGCCTGTATTGGGCTCAGATGTGGTTTTGAAACCACATCTGGGCAGTTTTCACCAATACAGGGTGAAAACTTTCATCTGGGGACCTCATAGCTTTATTCTGACATGCATGATGCATAGAATGCTGTACAGAAGCTTTATGGGACCCCAGTATTGACTGAAATATAAGGTATTTAAGTAAAAACAAGCTCCTTTGTCTATTTGACACCTCATATTCATGGTTATGGGATATTATCCCATGGTAAAGCTGTATTGGTCAGAATGTGGGATTTTAACCTTAAAACAGCCATACCTTTGTCAATTTTTGAGATATAAACTTCAAAACTGAACCAGTGTGTAGCCCTGTATGTTTTCTACACAATGGTACCCTGTTTGATATGGTTATCATTAAATATGGCAAAGTTATGCCATGTACAAGATTTTTGTACATGTGCATGGTTTAGTCAAAAAGCTGTATTGAGCTTGTTTGCCCCGTAACTTCTGCTATGGTTGAGATATGGGAAAATGGATGGCACCATCAGATAGCCCTGATTGTGCTCTTACCAAAAAGACCCCAATTTAAGTATCTCACACTAAAACTGTAGAAGTTAAATGAGAGGTGAATGTTTTGTTCACCCTTATTTGGCCTGAAATTGACCATAACTCCAGTAATATTGGTGCTAGATCAGTTTGTCTGGTACCATTGGATAGCCCTGGCTTAGAGATTCATTTTTGATACTCATTTGATGGGGTTAAGCCTCTCTTTATGGATTTTAGATGAGAGGTGAAAACTAAGGTTTATGCTCAGCAATAACTTTGAGCAGGAATAACTTTGTTATTCTTTGTCCTATGATGATAAGACTTATATTTTCAGAACGGGGTGAGTTTCCTCTTTCTTTTGATACCTTTTGAGTTGATTTGGCTCAGGTCTATGTTTTGCTGGTATCTTGGCTATACCATTGGTTTATGGTATTTTGGCTGTCATGCTTGTGCTCTGGTTTTGAGTCACAGGCTGACAAATTGTTTCATTCTTCAAAAAGAAAATAGACAATTTTTCTAAAAAATATTCTTTAAAAAAACTTTATGGTAAAAAACTTTCAGATTTCTTTCCAAACTTCAAAAATATTTTACAAGAAATTTTTTCTGAAAATCACCTGAGTGAGATTTCTTTCTAGAAATTTTCTTGTGAAATTTCCAAAGGACAATATTTTTCTTCAAAATCAAAAGGAGTTAGGACTATATCTGGTATTCCATTACTCCTCAAAGATATTTCTAATTTTAGCTTACCTTTAATAAGGAATGCAAATACTTATTATAATAAAAATACATCTCCTATATTTTTACCTAGCCCATTTAATAGATCATATTCCTGAATTTGGAGCTAAACTTTAAAAAAATTAACATCAACTAGATCTCTTTTGTCTCCATGCTTCACAAAAATATCAATTGAAATACATTTTCTGCAAAAGAAATTTTGTATTCCATTGTAGGCATGTTAAGAATGAGCAATCTGTTTCATGATACATTGTTTTTTCATTCCAAAAAGATGTAATATCAAGGAGGTTTCCATCATTTCTGAATAAAGAGTTTCATTTTTTAAAATAAAATATTTGAATAAACAGAAATATTAATCAAAGTCTCAAATAAAAGCTCAAATTATGAAATGATAATTGGAAAAATGAATTATGTGTCAAGTTAGAATGAGCCAACATAGCTGTACATGAAATTACTTAAAATAACAAAGTTGAATCTTTCTTTTTGCGATTGATGAGATATCTTCTGAAGAAATCCCTAATTCAAATTTAGACTTAATAGAACTATAATATGAAATAATTAAAAATTAAATCAAAAAGATGTCTTTTGCAGTAAGCTCTAGTTATTATTTTGTTTCAGGTGGGAATTTTATATTGTGATAATGTATTGTAAATTGAGTTTGAAAGGTCATTTCTTTTCAAAATGAAGAGATTTTTTTTAGAAATCAATTAATATGTAAAATTTTAGTATCAATCTATATCTCTTTATAGTTATCCTAAAACTTGTTCATATAACTTAGTAGTAGTGACGTCCACATATAGACTGTATAATTTAAAAGCTAACTGTAAGTAAAGATCTAACGTTGAATAAGCTTATATTTGTCTCATAAATCAAAATATCATATTCATTTATATTTAGAATACTGGCATTATAAAGAAAGGAAATCTCCTGAATTTATGCTCCTAATTTTTAAACCCTTGCATTGATATTTAGATTCTGAATCTACAGTGAAATAATATAGCTAATGTGGAAGAAAAGTTGGATCCATTGGAATCACGAGAATTTTAACCAAAGAGGTAAAAAAAATTGAAGCCAATAGATTGAAAGAAATCATAGTATTTGTTTCATGAAAAATGAATTTTTGCTTGTTTCTGTTTTTTACGTATTCTCTGCATTAGATATTAGCTTACTCTTTCCTTCAAATAGTAGACTGTGAAAAAATCAGAACTGAAGGATTAGATTTTGAATATGCACAATATTTCACACCATATATTCTCAATAAACATCAACCACAAAAATAAGGGAAAATCAGTCAGATATTTAGATTTATGTAAGCCTTGTGAAATTATTCAACTAAATTAGTTTTGCACCTCATAAGATCAAAACACCTTTCTAAGTTTTCATTGACCATCAATGCTTTACTTGCCTAATTTCCAACATTTTTTATGTAATAAGATTTTTTAAAGTAAGGGAACATTCATATCAAATACCAAATTGGAATAAAAAAGTAGATGGCTATAAATTTTTTCAAAATAGAAGATTTTTGAAATTATTATTGCACTTGGAAGTTTTTTTCAAGAAGCTGAAAATACTCACCTATATTTTGAAGAAAAGCTGAGATTCAAAAGGTCCTAAATGTAAATAGAGTCTGGTATACATTTATTTCCAAAAATTGAATATAAATTGAAAATTTTTTCTTGTAAGATAAATATTTACCTCTTTATACATACAAATCAAAACTATTACCATATAAAAATGAAAGGAAGATGTATGGAAACAGTAATGAGACCAAAGTCACCCATCTACTCACTGAATATAGATATTAAGACTAAAAAATTAATTAAGCTGTCCAAATATGCTATTGAAGCACTTTATATGAGATAAAATCAATTTTGAATATCTTTTAACCATAACACCATGATGGAATATAAAAAATAGAACAATAAAGTGTTCATATACCTTTCTGTTTTATCTAATAAATTCATTTTTATGCTAAAAAACAAAATATTGGAATTATTACTAAGAAAAAAGATATTGATAAAATAAAAATTATATTTAATTCTTTAAAAACATATACAATAAATTTTAAATATCTTCCACTAACCTATTGATCACCATATCTATTTTTGGAAAAAAAAATCTACAGTAATTTTGATTTAGGGTTAATAGCATCCTTTAATAGGAGCTTTTTCTCATAATTACAATAAGCTTTAAAAAGTAGTTTGAATAATTACATTGCTTCCTAAGTTGGGTTTCATTACCTACCAAAAATGACTGTCATTTCCTGATTTAATGAATCTCATTTAAAACTGTAAGTTTTCTTTCAGAACTTTGAGTATGAATTTTCCAAAAACTTTCTTTAATTTTTTCTTTTTTATCCACAGAGTACTTTTAATTTTCAAATGACATGGTCTTCTGCCATATCCAAGTACCATTTCTGTACTTTTGGATGCTTTGACTCTTCCACCATGGCCCTTTCCTTCTGCCATGGAT
This sequence comes from Austropuccinia psidii, assembly GCA_023105745.1. Lineage (NCBI taxonomy): Eukaryota > Fungi > Basidiomycota > Pucciniomycetes > Pucciniales > Sphaerophragmiaceae > Austropuccinia > Austropuccinia psidii. The sequence goes on along the minus strand of JALGQZ010000004.1, from coordinate 24,155,331 downwards.
TTCTTTCATCTCTGTGTACCAAATACTAGCATGTCCTTTGAATGCTGTTTTAAGTCTAGCAGTAATCCAGTAGTCTTGTATGATTGGTACATCAATGAAGAGTCCATCTATACAATCAATGAGCTCCATATGATCATATTCTCCTGCTCCAGAGAATTTGGGCCAGCTTGAGGCCTCTGGAAGCTGTTTTAAGGCTTTCTTCTCAGAGTAAGACATATTGTCTCCATCCTGGTATTGAGATGGAGATCTTGCCTAATTCACCAATGTGGCATCTGGTTTGATTTCCTCTTGGTGATATGGATTATCCATAACATGGCCTTGTGGTTGGGCTTCTTGTTAAGGTAGACATTAAATAGTTTGTTTATGCCTTGATCCAGACAATCCCTGTCCCTTTTGCTGTGGTGTTGTTCTTCAAAGACTTGATTCAGTCTTTTGTTTATCTCTTCAGAGGCTTTACTCAACTGAGCATGTCCCTCTTGAAGAGGTTTCTGGGACTGTGAAGAATTTTGACTCTTGGCAGCTGATCTGCTGGTTTCTGAATGGTGTGAAGACACTGGAGAGCTGGTTTGGCCTACTCCTTGTGAGCCTGAAGGAATGTGAGTATGCCCTGTCTGGGTCAGCTGTTCTTCTATAGCTTGGATAGTGGCTTTATTCTCCCTTATCCTGGTTTCCCTCTCCTCCAGGAGTCTGAACTGCCTGGTGGGATTCTATCATTTGGCAATTACCATAAGATCTTTGAAGGATATCTCTTTGGGACATATCTCCTGGCAAGTTGCCCCAAGTTCTGCCCAGTGGTATGCTAGGTTGAAACTCTTGTTGTCCATGCTCCATTGAAAAAGGTCTTTGAGGAGTTGGTGGAGCTGAAGAACTGGATTTATATCCTTCCAGTCCTCTGGTTTGAGGTTTCTGTTGAACTGGAATGTGAATGGCAGGGTGGGTATGATTTCCCTCAGTGTCTTGCCACTTACCACTGTCTCCAAGGTGTTCTCCTTCAGGCCTTCTGGTTCTATACAAGCCTTCTCTGTCCTCTGGCTAGTTCCTTTGGAAGCCAAGGTTTCTGAGGTGTACAGGTGAAATATCAGTGCTTGCAAGCAGTCAAAAACTTAATTTTCTTAGGGTATTTACCTTTGACTGTGCCTTGTACAAATTTTTTATCTACTGCTTTTTGAGATTTGCCTTTAGAGGTTACAATTGGGTTAATAATTGTAATCTTCCCTGTACAAGTGATTAAGGTTGGTTTACCTTGTATTAATGCAGATTTTCATGGTTTTCTATTCCTCTGGGTGGAAAGTGGTGTCCACTTCTTTGCCGTGATAAGGCGTTCACTGTGACTCTTTCCTTTTCCCTTGCTGCCCTCTGGTTCTGAGGGTGTCACTGGTGTGTTGGCCTGTGACTGGGTATCAAGTGGGATGTAGTTTTCTTCCACTTAATCAAACAGGAACAGAGGGATTAGTGTCAGTTAAGACTTCTTAAAAGGCTGTTTGCACATCTAAGAATGGCCTCTGGGAAATATATTTCTATATTGTGCCCTTGTATTATGACAGTGTAATTGAAATTAACAATTACACATCAGAGATACAGATTATGGATATGTGATACACTGTTTTTATACCAGTATCTCACAGATTAACTTGTGATTAACAAGTATAATAAAAAAAGTGGTTATGTAAAGGGTAATTGAGATTTTTAATATACCCAACCATCCCTCTAATACTGTTGGTTTTACAGTAAGAGGTGCCCTTTTTAATCAAAAAATGGGCATTATTAATGGCTTAATGTGTTTAAATATAACAAACACCAAAAATAAGGGGTTCTGTGGTGATTAAGCCATGCAAAAAGGCAATTAAAAATAAAAAACCCAGTGGTATATGACATATACCACTCAAAAAATAATTATACGATATGTATTATAATTATTTTTTAATAAAATTAAGGCTAAAAAAAGAAGAAACAAAGTGTCAGAAATAAAAGATAAGAGAACAAAATCCCTTTTACATGCAAAAAAGTACAAAATGCCAAAAAAACATAGCCAGGCCCCCAAAATGTCAGGCTGAGTCTATGATGAAGCTTATTAATAACTATTTACAAGCTATAACTGTGACTGTGACATGGTTAAAAATAGTAATAAACGGTTTATTGATGACTATAAAGGCTTTTTAAAGAGTATTAAGGGCTTTACTATTGAGTAATAGTGGTGGTGAGCGCTGTTGGAAGCCCTGGGTGCAGCTTTACCTGTTGGATTACAATAATTAAAATTATAATTATACCTGATTATTTTCCAAGAATATAACTGAATTTGACATTTGTGCTATGTAGGAATTCAAGAGCAGGATGAGGAAACCTTTTATGGTGGAGAAAAGGTCCCTTTTTATCATAAAATTGGGTTAAAAAGGCTTAGAGACCTTTCCACATATAGGAAGTAAAGATTTTTCACTTCCAAGGACTGGCTTGTGGTTTTCAAAAAGGCTGTATAGCCTTGATTTGGCTCAGATGTGGTTTTGAAACCACACCTGGGCAGTTTTCCCCAATACAGGGTGAAAATTTTCATCTGGGGACCACATAGCCCTCTTCTGACATGTATGATGCATAGAATGCTTTACAGAACCTTTATGGGACCCCAGTATTGAATGAACTATGAGGTAATGAAGTATAAAAATTCTCCTTTGTATGTTTGATACCTCATAATCATACTTATGGGAGAATATCCCACAGTAAGGCTGAATTGGTCTAACTGTGTGATTTTGAGCTTAAAACTGCCATAAATTTGGCAGTTTTTGAGATATCAAGCTAAATGTTGCTTCATTGTGTAGCCCTGGATGTGTTCTACACAATGGTACCTCATTTGACATGTTTATCACTAAATATGGCAAAGTTATTCCATGTACAAGAGTTTTTGTAAATATGTATGTTTTAGTTAAAAAATGTTTGGAGCTTGTTTGCCCCATAACTTCTGTTCTGAATGAGATATGGGGAAATGGATGGAGCCATCAGATATCCCTTATTGCGCGCTTTTCAAAAAGATGGCACTTTATGTATCTCACACTAAAACTGTAGAAGCTAGATGAGAGGTGAATATTTTATTCACCCTTATTTGACCTTATTTTGGTAATAACTTCTGTAATTCTGGTGCTAGCTCAATTTGGCTAGTACCATTGGATAGCCCTGACTTAGAGCTTTCTTTTGAATACCCATTTGATTGGGGTAAGACTCTTCCTCTGTATTTCAGATGAGAGGTTAAAATTAAGGTTTATGCTCAGCAACAACTTTGAGCAGGAATAACCTTGTTATTATTTGTCCTATGATGATTGGACTTTTATATTTGGAAAGAGGTGAGTTTCCTCTTTATTTTGATATCTTTTGAGATGATTTGGCTCAGCCCTATGTTTTGGTGGTATCTTGGCTCTACAATTGGTTTATGGTATTTGGTTGTCATGCTTGTGCTGTGGTTTTGAGTCACAGGCTGACACCCTCAATCTGGTGATTACTCAATGCGCTGATATAGAACTCAGAGGGTAATTAATAAGTGGGTATGTAATTGGCATTGAATGAGGGAATCTCTGCAGAACCACTAGATCAATGTTGTGTGTGAGGGGTTTGCATTGGAAAGTAATTTTGTCAGGTGGAGGTAGTGTATAGTGACTCATTTATTATTTTTGCTGTGTCTCTTCTCAAAGAGTGGGCCTCTATCAATGTGATTGGATCAAGAGAGCTGTTGGAGTTCATGGAATCTGAGTCTGAACTTCTGGTGTCATTGGATTTCCTGCATGACCTGAAATATATTTTTGATTTGGCCTCTGGAATGCACAATTTGAAAGCTGCATGATCCTTCAAAATTTCAAGTATTAAATTATGCATTATTTCAAGATTAACCATTCTGGTTGCATCCCAATATGGAAGGTCTTCCAAAATTAAATATCACACTCCATACTCAGATAAAATTGCTTGTCTTTGTTTTGGTGTTGCCCAAAGCCATTTTGCAATGGTTGTTTTATGATCTGGTTATGTGTGTGTAGTGAAATTGAGGACCAATTTCTTCAATTTGAGCATTGTCAATAGAGAAAAAATTACAAAAGTGGTTTCATGAATGAGAAAAAAATCCAGTACTTTTGCAGATGGAAACCACGTCTACAATGGCCATGAGCATTCCAACATGGATAAATTATTCTGAAGGTCCCATTGAAGTGGGTGAAAAATGGTAACCTCACCATAGTTCTTTGAGCTCCTTTATGAGTGGCATGAATAGTAAATTCAATTGAAGGGAATTTGGCTCCTTTGGACCAGGAATGAGTCTGGAAACATACACATTCTCTTGCTTCACTCTTTCACTCGGGGGGAGATTAAGGAAAATTAGCATGATAGGTCCAATTCTGGCCAAGCGGCTTGACTTTCCATGTGCATTAAACCAGTAAATATAAATTTAGAAGGCCAATGCACTGGGAATGGACATGAATGGGGGGTCATTGATATTTCTGGTGCCAGTGAAGCTTCTCCAGAACAATCCATCCCAGATTTCAGATTTGGGGGAACCTTCAGGTTTTTGGGATTATTGATGTTGATGCAGAAGTTCCATAATGCAAGCCTGCTGGACAAAACTGGGAAGCCAATTTTTGAATGGTTGATAAATGAAATGTCTTGTTGGGATGAATTTTCTTTGATGTTGGTTGTGTTTTGGGTTTGGGGTTCAACTAAATGGATGAATTGGCCTAATGATTGTGTGCAAGGGGGATCATGTTCATTTGGTGCATTATGGCGTTGACAGTGGGGTTGATCAGTAGTTACAGATTCAGTAAGTCCACTGAGGATCAAAAATTTAGGGCAGCATATATAGTTCTCAATAAGTGGCTCCAATTGGAGATGTTCAAATATGGTACTGGATCTTGAGGTATATGGAATGCAGGAGTGGAGTGACCACCTGATCATGAGATACTTGACCTGATAAATAGGGTCAGGGTGGGGGTGAGAATGCATGAAACCCTGCAGGGAATACTATACCTTAAGGATAGAATGGCAGATATTATCATTCCAAGGTCTTGTGGGGTAAGCCTTTGACTCCCACTGTATGGTTTCAGTGTTGTTGAATTGAGACCCTGTGGAGTGGAGAATGTGCTTTGGGTATATTGAGAATAATCCTTTGGAAAAATTTGACCCAATAAAACTTGCAGACACTCAGATACTGATGCCAAAGTATAAATTTTGGGTTCAATGGCTTATTTCAGTTTTGTAATGTTCTGTTTATACTTAAAAGGTGTGAAGGAAACTCCCTGCCTATCACCCTCAGGGGAATATTGTGTTTGAGTTGGGCTGTATTGACACATGCATATACGCATTGAGGAATAACGGGGGGTTGACATTGCTGTGGGAATTGTGAATAAGGCTAAAGTATTTATAAATATCTATAGTCAATTTGAAATTGTTTAGGGAATTGATTAATTTGGAAAAATTTGAGTGATTATTTTTGGAGGGGGATATGAATTGAGCCAGGGAAGTTTTTTATCCCATTCATAATGGTGAATGACATTCAGTGGATAAAGCATAATGTGTCACATATTGATGCAGGAATTGGTTAGAAGTTTACTTGGGGAAAATGCAATTCCGCTCAAATATCATACATATTCTCGTTTATTTACACATGGTGATACAGCGGGTTTGGCCATTTAGGGGGTTCCATTAGTGAGCTGTCACCATTGAGCTGAGGGGATTAACATTTAAGCCATGTACACAGGAATGGCATTGTACATGGTTTAAGCCTTATTACAGACATAACAATATAACTCTAATACATAATAGTTTGGAGTGGAGCTAAAGTATTGGTATTTGGTTTGAGTGCAGAAGGGATTTTAATTGGTTGGAATGTCATTTGAAATGTCTTACCTTTCTTGAAAAGGTGATTTCTCTTTTGTGGGTAAATCCTTCATGAATATACCCTTATACAGATATAGAATGCTGGGGATTTTTGATGCATATATTGGCAGTTTGTAAAATTCACAAAATGTGAAAATGGTCAGGGGGAAATTTTTATTGAATCTGATTAATGATGGATAATGGGTCCCCTTTGAGATGAGCAAAATATCACATTATAAGCTGGTAGGACATGTAATGTGGTTTCCAACAAAAGTGGAGGTGCTCAAAAATATGCCAGGAAATCTCTCCTATAAATTTCTTCATTGGAATTCCACAAGAGAATTGGTTCCCACTATTCATATAATTTCTCTATTATTGTTTCAAATACGTCATTTGAGATCACTCTATTTTATCATAATAAGGATCTGTTTTATCAAGTTGAAAATATCACTGTACTTTGTTAGCCCTTATTTCATCTTCAAACAAATGTAAATACTTTCCAGGTTCTGTTCATGACTCAGATAGTGAATCTAGCATAGAATATGTTAAACCAAAGTCACCAATGAGTCCCAAAACTCCACTCACAACCCCTATTGAATCCTCAATTAATGTATCAGTTCTCAAGATTGATATGGAAATTGCAACAGATCAAACTTCAAACACTTGGTGAATCCCAAATACTTCCATCACTCCAATTCTCCCAAATCCCACTAATACACAAATGAATGTGTCTGAGGGGCCAGGAAGCACACCAAAGGCTAATCCCCAATCAAAATTTCCACTTTATTTCCTCCTAAATCCAGGTTGGAATCCAGTGGTGTCCCAGGAGCCCTTTGATCAAAGCAAAGAGCCAAAACTTGGTGTTCCATCAGGATATGGGGTTATTGTGGGCAATGAAAAGTGGGTTGATGGGGGGCAACAAAAAAGGCCATTGGAAAACTTTACTTGGAGGGGACTGTTGGAGGGAAATCCAGGATTGGTTGTCATCAAAGTAAGTCATTTTGATGTCAGAGTAAAAACTTTTTCACAGTTTGATATGCTTGTTTCATGGGTTAGATATGGTACCTAAAGGCAAGAGAGTCCAATCTCAGGAGCCAATTAAAGATAGTAAGTATGACCAGTCTTTTTTAATTTTTTGATGTGTTAACTGACTATTTTCATGGAAGTTGATGAACTTTATGCATCTTTGCCTTTGGTCCATAAAGAAAAAAGCACTGGATGTCATCATCCATATGCCTCTAAACCAAGAACAGCTCATGCCAGTTCAGCAAGAGAAAAAATGGTGTATGATGAGGATGAGAACATGTCTCACAATCACAGTGAAACAAATGATGAACCAAGGAGGGACGATTTCATGGCACATGAGGAGGGCACTCAGTCAAATAGTGAGTTCACCCACCCTCAAATAACCTCTCCCAGAGTATGCTTAAACAATCCAAGATCAGAAAGTAAAGGAACCAGGCTTGCAAAGGTCACAATGTGGCCAAACCTGCAAGCCAGAAGGAGCAACAAGCATGGCTGAAAGCAGAATTTCCATAAAATGTCCATGGGATGAGATCAGCGGTACATGCCCATTGTCTGTTGCTACTTAAAGTGAGGGATAAGGATTTTTCCTCACTATCAGCACCACCCAGCACAGAAGAGCGTGAAGTTGCCATTCAAGTTTCTGGCAATCTGGGATATGTCTCAAAGGATTTTTTCAATGAGCCATCAACACAGGTTCAGTCTCAGGGTTTCCAAAGCTGCTGCAAAAATAAGCTCCACAAGTTAGGACTAACACAATTCACTTGGGACCCAGAGAGCTCATGGAAACATCTATTCACCAATTTGATGTCTATGGTGTCTTACCGTACCCTCTGTCTTGCATTTGTCGGCACCAAGTATGATCATTACTGTTGGAAGAAGGATCATTATAACTATGGGGTTGTTGCGGCTTTAATAGAGAAATATCTCAACTATTTGAAAAGAGAATGGAATTATAATCAAGAGGATGAAGAGTATTTGGTAAAATAGAAGGAGAATAAAAAGCTTGCAATGATTTTTCAGAGGGTTAGCTACTGTAAAATGTGGATATGAAACTTTGATTACAAATCAAGTACTTTTCCTGTCCTCAAATTTTGTATAAGATAAAAATCAATTAAAAATAGTAAGAAATATTATTTTTAAGAGAAAACATGCCATATTTATTGTTTATAACTTTATTAGTATAAAACAATAATATTACAAAGATTTATTGTTTTACCACCAATAAAAATTTATCAAAAAATACTCTACAAGGAATATTTAAGGCTACAAAAGAAATTTCTTCAAGAGCAATTTCAATTGAAATTAATTAAGCAAAGAACTGCAAGCAATTAATTAAAGAAAAAATTCTTTAAAAAGATATTTAAAGAGAAAACACGCCCAAAAGCTACCAGAGTGAATTTGGAAACAAAATGACAAAGTTAACAGTGATGAAAGATGCTTTAATTCACTTTTGGGGTGGTTCAGGGGTAAAAATGATTATAAGAGTTACAAACAATGATTATAATGATTTTTTCACGTGGTCAAAATGTTTGAAATGATTTAAAAAAGGTTGTTGGAATCTTTTATTGATTGGTTTAACAGTGTTTAAACTAATTAGAAAGGAAAAGATTCTAACATGAAGAGAAAAGTGGGGCAAAGAAGACATTCTTTTATAGCCATCAATTTTCTTACTCCAAAAGTAATAATTACTCTTGTCAGTCGTGAAAAACATTCTGACAACAGAAAAGCCAATTATGGCATCATTAAACCCTGGTTTAGACCAAAAAAGGGCTAGTTTGAGCCATTTTTAGCCATTTTAGACCCTTAAATCAGCCATCACTATAGCAATACCTGGTCTAGAGCCTTCAAAATACATCAAAATGTGTGTAAGAGTCGTGGAAACCAGTTAAAACCGTCTTTACTATGATTGTTTTATCTTAAGGGTAGTTTTACACTCTTGGCAACAGTTAAAACTGCCCTGGGTGGTATCAAAACCTCATCATCAATTGAGTCACAGACCCTGTGACTCAATTCCAGGCCAAAAGTGATTAACCTTTGCGGGAGTTCTGACATCTCACGCCTGTCAGAAAGGATTTTGAGGGTCTGGCTCCCCCTTAGAGTTAGAGTTCCTTTTCCCCCCAATTTTAATCTTTCCAATTTGTTTTTTCCTTTAATTCCTCATCATGTATTATACCTGTAATTTACATATGTAATTCAATTGAATTTTACAGTAAGCTACAGTAATGATTGATACCTCATATGTAAATCAAAGTTCACTTATGTAATACACACGCACATTTTGACATTTCAATTGAATTCAATTGAAAATACTTCAATTCCTCATAACTTCTAAGCTAAACACAACACCTCAGTTTTAACACAAAAAATCAATGGTTAACACCACATAGGGTGTGAATTAAATTAAAGTTTTGAGGATCTTCAATTTTTGTATTGAAAATACTAAAAACTTAATTTAAGCTTATTTAGAGGCCAGCTACAGAAATTTCACTCAGAGGTGACCCCACCGTATTTTTTATGAGGAATACAATGGTGAAATAATTTTTATATGTTTATTAGTTGGATGAAAATTTATTCTCAATTTTATTTAACTTTTTTTCCAAAATCATTTTATTTTGGGTACTTTTGTTAAAATTTCATTTTTACTTACATTTTTCAAGTAAAAATGTGTTTTTACAATTTTAAAATTTAATGTATTTTTATTTTTAAATTATAATTAAATTTTTATTTTTACATATAAATTTGTATTTATATTTTGATTTTTTATTTTTGATAATATAAATAAATTCACTTTATTATTGTTTTGTAATTTGTGGTCTTTTGGGTATACAAAAATACCTCTAAGGCTCACATTCCTTCCCCCTAAAAAAGAATATTACTTTGTAATATTGTTATTTCTATTATTTATGGACCTTCTGAGAAGTTTAGTAGCTTCAGGTATGTCATTTTCTGGTAACCATTCATCTTCACAAGTTGGGTCACTGTACCTAACAAGGTATTCCCTTACTTTGTTGGTTCTCAACCTTCTTTTTTTTGAGAACTTTGGTAATTTGTTTTACTACCAGATGGCTAAACAGGAGGTATAGTTTGGGAAATTTTTCAGTATCACTATATTTATATGGCTTTATCAAGCTTACCGGAAATATAGGATCTTTATTGCTAAGTTCTTCAGATAACTCTGCTTCAACAGCATTTTCTCTGTGAAGGACCTTAATGACAAAAGGTCCTGCAAAGGAGTCTTTCAGAGTGTTAAAAACTTTGATGCTATTGAAGTTAGTGGTGAATACAAGAACTAAGTCCCCCACTTTGAAATCTGGAGTTGAATGTGATTTATCCAATTTGTCTTTAGCATATGCAAAAGAGGCCTCCATGCACCTTACTGCATGCTTTCTAGCTTTGTCTAGCATTCCCTTGAAGCTAGCAGCTGTGGGATGTATTTCAATCAAATATTTCCTCAAGGAATCTTGGGGTAATTTGGGGTTCCATCCTTTTTCTAGGATAGCAGGAGTTTGATTGGTACTGGCATTGATTGATGTTTTGTATGCTAATTCCAGTGCTGGCAACAGAGTACACCAATCATGGGTAAATCCATCACAATCTTTGAATTCAAGGCCATATGCACAAAATAGTCTTACCATGTCCTCTAAGGTTTGTATCATCCTTTCTGCCAGACCATCAGTTTGTGGGTGGTAGGCTGTAGAGAAAGACAGCTTAGTGCCAAATAATTGGTGAAGATTTGTCAATAATGCTGAAGTGAATTTGTGATCTCTGAAGCCAATAATATCTGTAAATATCCCAGTCCATGACACTACTCTATTCCATATCAGAAGAGCTGTATCCATGGCTGTATCATCCTTATGAGATGGTAGAAAGATTGGGGTTTTACTGAATCTGTCCACAATCACTAGGCAAGAATTATAACTTCTTTCACCTCCTGGTGGTAGGCCAGTTACCCAATCCATATGGAAAATCTCCCAAGGTCTTCTTGGTTCTTGGATTTTTATCATATTTCCAAGTCTCTTGCCAGTGGATTTATTTGCTTTTTGACATCTGTCACAGGTTTTTCAATACTCTGAAACATCTTTCCGCCCCATTGGGCACCATATGCAGGTCTTTACTTTTTCTCTTGTTCTGTCTTCAGACAGATGTCCTGAGAAGGGGCTGTCATGACATTCTTTCAGTACAAGATTGATCAATTACCTGTCCAAAACTGTCATGACGCATGTGTGCTTGGTCCTGTGATAAATTATACCATCTAGTAGGTGAAATCTTCCTTCATAATAAGATTCTTTCCATACTTCATCCAAGGCATGTATTAGAGAGTTGTCTTTACAGTCTTTGTTAAGTAATTGGCATAGGATGCTACAATTCCTATCTTGAGTGTAACTGTGTCTTACTTCTTCAAAGAAGGTGGTGTTCAAGTCTGTAACACTTATTCCTTCTATTGGGATCTGTGGTGAAGCTTCTTCTGGAACATAAGCAGGATTATCAATATTATTTGGTAATGGCCATCTGCTTAGTCCATCTGCATTCCTATGAATATTCCCATCCTTAGGAACAATAGTCATATTGCCTCTGTACTATTTTATGGCTATTTGCCATCTGAGCATATTCCTGTTGGGTGTTTTCATGTTTAAAAGTGATTTGACAGCTGTACAATCTGTTATCACCTCAAAAACACATCCCTCTAAGAAGTAGTTCAATTTTTCCAAGGCCCAGACTAGGAATAGAAATTCCATTTGACTTGCTCCATATCTGGCTTCAGTTGGTTTGATTTGCCTGGATATGAAACATAGGAGTCCTTATACAGGTTTATCATTTATTATTTGAACTTGGTGAAGTGCAGCACCAAGCCCATCCCATGATGCATCAATATACAATTTAAAAGGCAATTTAAAGTCTGGAATCAGTAAGAGTGGAGCAGTGGTCAAGGCTTCTCTTAGAGACTCAAAAGCTTTGACTCTGTCAACAGTCATTTCAAATACTGTGTCTTTGTCACAAAATTTATAAAGTGGTCTTGCTATGGATGCAAAATCTTTAATGTGTTGCCTGTAATATCCTGCAAAACCTAAAAATGACTGAATTTACTTTTTGTTCTGAGGCATGGGTTTTAGCAATACTGCTGCAACCTTGTTTTTGTCAATTCCAAGGGACAAACCAGATACAACATGTCCTAGTGCTTTAAGTTCTTTAAATACAAAAATGGAATTTCTTCAAGGAAATTTTCATGTTTACTGATTGAATTTTTGTCAAAACTCTGGAAAATCTGTACATGTGCTCTTCCCAAGTCTTAGAACAGAAAATAATGTAATCAATGTAAATTATTAACCATCCCTCTGAAAGTTCTTCAGGGAAGATCTCATTCATCATTCTTTGTAAGTGTGAAGGTGCATTTTTGATAACAAAGGGCACTCTTAAGTACTCATACACTCCACAATGAACAGTGATTCTCAAATATTTTCTTGCTCTTGGTGTCACTACATTTTGATGAAATCCTTTAAGGGCATCCATAGTGCTTATATACATTGCTTAAGATATTTGGGTGAGGGCAATTTGGATTTTTGGTATTGGCTATCTTTCTGGAACAGTGTAAGTGTTCAGAGCTCTAAAGTTTCCAACAATTCTGTATTTTCCATTATGCCATGCCACTATTACTGGTGTAGTGATTTCTACTTATTCATTGTGGCTAACCTTTCTTATTACACCAAGGTCTAGAAGTTCTTTGATGTGAATTCCTAGAGCTTCTCTCAATTTTGGACTTGCTGGATATGCATGTTTCCTTAAGAGTGGTGGGTAATGTAAGGTGTGGATATGAAACTTTGATTAAAAATCAAGTACTTTTCCTGTCCTCAAATTTTGTATAAGGTAAAAATCAATTAAAAATAGTAAGAAATATTATTTTGAAGAGAAAAACACGCCAAATTTATTGTTTATAGCTTTATTAGTATAAAAGAATAATATTATAAAGATGTATTGTTTTACCAACAATAAAAATGTATCCAAAAATAGTCCACAAGAGATATTTAAGGCTAAAAAAGAAATTTCAATTGGAATTAATTGAGCAAAGAACTGCAAGCAATTAATTAAAGAAAAAAGTATTTAAAAAGATATTTAAAGGGAAAAACACCCAAAAGTGACCAGAGTGAATTTGGAAACAAAGTGACAAAGTTAACCATGATGAAAGATGCTTTAATTCACTTTTGGAGCGGTTCAGGGGTAAAAATGATTATAAGAGTTACAAACAATGATTATAATGATTTTTTCATGTGGTCAAAAAGCTTAAAATCATTTAAAAAAGGTGGTTGGAATCTTTTATCGATTAGTTTAACAGTGTTCAAATTCATTATAAAAGGAAAAGATTCTAACATGAAGAGAAAAGTGGGGCAAAGAAGACATTCTTTTATAGCCATCAATTCTCTTACTCCAAAAGAAAACCTTACTCTTGTCAGTCGTGAAAACAGTCCAACAACAGAAAAGCCAATTATGGAATCATTGAACCCTGGCTTAGACCAACAAAGGGCTAGTTTGAGCCATTTTAGACCCTTAAATCAGCCATTACTATAGAAATACCTGGTCTAGAGCCTTCAAAACATGTCAAAATGTGTGTTAGAGTCGTAGAAACCAGTTAAAGCTGTTTTTACTATGATTGTTTTATCTTAAGGGTAGCTTTACCCTCTTGGCAACAGTTAAAACTGCCCTGGTTGGTATCAAAACCTCATCATCAATTGAGTCACAGGGTCTGTGACTCAATTCCAGGCCAAAAGTGATGAACCTTTGCAGTAATTTTGACATCTCACTCCTGTCAGCAAGGATTTTGAGGGTCTGGCTCCCCCTTAGAGCTAGAGTTCCTTTCCCCCTCCCAATTTTAATCTTTGCAATTTATTTTTTCCTTTAATTCCTCATCATGTATTATACCTGTAATTTACATATGTAATTCAATTGAATTGTACAGTACACTAAAGTAATAATTGATAACTCATATGTAAATCAAAGTTCATTTATGTAATCCACGCGCACATTTTGACATTTCAATTGAATTCAATTGAAAATACTTCAATTTCTCATAACTTCTAAACTAAACACAAAACCTCAATTTTAACACAAAAATTGATGGTTAACACCACATGTGGTGTGAATTAAATTAAAGTTTTGAGGATTTTCAATTTTTGTATTGAAAATACTAAAAACTTAATTTAAGCTTATTTAGAGTTGAATTACAGAAATTTCACTCAGAGGTGACCCCACCTTATTTTTTATGAGGAATCCAATGGTGAAACAATTTTTATATGTTTATTAGTTGGATAAAAAGTTAGTATAAATTTTATTTAACTTTTTTCCAAAATTATTTTATTTTGGGTCCTTTTGTTAAAATTTCATTTTTAGTTACATTTTTCAAGTAAAAATGTGTTTTTACAATTTTGAGATTTAATGTATTTTTATTTTTAAATTATAATTAAATTTTTATTTTTATATATAGATTTGAATTTATATTTTTATTTTTCATTTTTGATAATATAAATAAATTCATTTTATTCTTGTTTTGTAATTTGTGGTCTTTTGGGCATATGAAAATACCTCTAAGGCTCACAGCTACGGAATCTCTTCTTCATTGTGAAATCAGTCTGATGATAACCTAATTGATTATGTGCAGACCTGTGAGCCCTGTCGTGAATTGTGTGATATGGCTAAATTTTCCATTCTAGAATCACAATTAAATGACCCTCAAGTATGCTCAGATACTGAGGAGGTAGTGGAAAATGGAAGTAAAGCTTACCAAAGAGTGGGATTATGCTGGCGCTCATGCTTAATTAATGAGTTGGTATTAAAAATTGATAGAAAATTAGAAATTTTTAATTGGATTAAAAAAAGGGTAAAAAACTATTGATAGATTACCAGAAATTAGATAAGTAGATGATGGGGATCTTCCTGAAGGGCTATCTTTTCAGGTACTTAATCAAAATTATCTCAAAGGTTGTGGTAAGAGGAAGACTCTTGCCCTCAATATACTTGAAATACTGGTTATCAGCACAAATGGCAATGCTCTGCACATTGACATATTAAGGTTTTGTGAATTGTTTGTACAGGTTTAATACAATATAATTATTTTTCTTAAATGCGCAACATCCTGATAAATAAATTAGAGTATAAACAATATTATTTTGAATATACTGTACTATGGTGACCCTTATCATGATTTCTCTATTACACATTTTCCGTTGAGGAAATATTCAAGAAGTTTAATTGAGCTCATGGTGTTCATAATTGTGGATCTCTGACGAGGTGAAAAGGATTTATCAGCTTTTTCAAACACAAATCAGGTAATATCAAGAAGGCTCATGCAGTTAATGAGTGTTTCCTTTCTTGGATCTATTGGTGATTTGCATATGGAATTTCCATATAAAAAGATTTTGGAATGGTAATACAATCAGCGACACAGATGAGCTTGAAAGGTACCTTCCACAGGTTTACTTCAACTGAATGACCTTCATGTGCTATTGTTGGCCATTAAGATGGAGTAGATCAACAGCCTGAGCCTCAATGGCTGGGTTCCAATTGGGCTCCTGGAAAGGTGGATTTCAGAGTCAGAAAATTTGGGTAGAATTTCAGGGTCCCCTAGCCATTAAATAGACAATATTAGTTCAAGGTATGTTGAGGACAGTTCCAGCCGTGGAAATGGATGCAATGAGGACTTCACATTCAGGATTATGGAAGAATTTCTCCACGGCCTTCTCCTTCCCTCATGCTGTAGTTGTTCAATCAATTTGTGCTGAAAGGATAGAGTGATGGAAAAGTGAAATACAAACTCTACCAAAAAAAGAAGGTCAGATGGATTGAAATGGTAATGGAGGCATATTAGAATTAACTCACAAAGCTAGAAATTGTGTTCATTGGGTGTAAACCACAGATTTGGTTGGATCACACTTTTATTCTTTTTTCTTAAGTAGCCTTTTGAAGAGGTGTGCAATTTTACTACTCATCATGCATGTTTCCACATCCACAATAGCTCAGGTGATTGTTGAGTTATTATGAGCTCTCCTGCCCTCATGGTCTTCCAAATCCAGATCCAGATCCACCATTCTGTTAAGCATGATATGATGGTTATAACATATACACAGATTATGAATTCTTCTAAAAGATTCTCCTAGTACTTTTCTTTTTGATGATAGGAGATCTCTGTATAATGCGGAATATTCTTGCTTCATTTTTGGGTCAAGTGGGAGAAGTTCATAGTGATGGGCAGTAATGGGGAGGAATTGGAGATGTGTGGTTTTGGTGAGGTGCAAGATGAAATTTCACAATGCCAAATGAAAAATATTATTTTTTCCTTTGAAAAGACTATTCAGGATGAATGGTGACCAGTTATCTTAATCTGAGCTCTGAGGTTGGGTGATGAATGATATTATGCCCAAAAGGTCATGAATGGGTGCTCCCCTTAAACATATTTGAGGAGATGATTGGAGGCTATTAATGGCACAGTTAGTGGCAGTGTATTGAGAGTTAATATAGCTATAAGATGGGGTATTCAAAGATCAGACACTCACTGTGCTTCATTCAAAATCATAGGATTCCAATTGATTTTAAAAATGCATGATGTAGAGGTATTTGTTTTTTTCAATTCTTGGGTGATAGTATTGTAAGAAGTGATGACAATATCACACTTTAGGATGTCAGCCTCAGATAATGAACAACAAGAGGGTCAATGGTAGGTGCTGGCTTGCAGTGCTCCAGCCTGAGCATGCTTCAATATTTCTGATTGCCAGTTGGTGATTAAGCAAGGTGGGGGTTTGTAATTAGCCACTCCTTGGAGGTACCAATGGGTGAAATGGCCTGAATGGTTTTACCTAATCCCATATCATCTGCAAGCAGTCCTACAAGAGGTTTATTGGTTGAAAGGGATTTGAATGAGCTAAAAACCTTGTTTTCAATTATGTGCCTGGAATCAAAAGTTGATCCAGGGGGGAGGTGGCTCAAAGGTTACGGGCTGATGGTCCATTGGGGACTTCCCAAACCCAGAGAAAGGTTAGTCTGGTTTTTTGATGAGGGAAGAGGGGGGTATCAATCATAGATTGGGGCAGGGCATCATGGGAAGATCTGATCCACTGGGTAATTGTATCTGTTTTTGCTTGGATGACAAAGAAAATAGAGCTGGATACAAGGGTAGAGTCAATATTGAAGTGGGAGCTGTGGGAGTAAAAGGTTAACGTTGAGTATGAGAATTACAGTCATATTCTTTAGGCATTTTAAGCAAGAAGTCTTGTTTTTGAAAACTTTCAATTATGAATAGAATTTTTGGATACCATGTGAAGAACATCAATGATAGATTGGGTTTCTGAGATGAGGAAGGATCATTTGGATCAGTCATAAACACTTCCTCAACAATTAATGTTTGAATAGGATTGCATTGCCAATTTTAAATCCATGCCCCACCAGGACCATAGTGCATGAACGTTTGTGGTGCCTCAAGGAATGGTATCAATGTGTTGGAAAGAGTTCCAGGGAGAGAGCCAATATTCTTCTGGTGATTGGGAAGATATACAAATATTTTGTGTTGACTGTGACATAGGATAATCCAAGAATCTATGTGGGAATTATCATCATTAAAGGCTATATCACTGTTTATTTGAATATGAATATTAAGTATCCCAATGAAAAGTGGCTGTGAAGGGGTTGACATTATGGCTATTATGAGTTATTTGGGGACAGTGGGAAATGATATGATCAGGAAGGGTCAGCTCAAGGGAATGAAGAGCAAAAAGTGCAGGTGGTGGACATTATATGAGAGGCAGAAATTGGCCCAAAGGGGGATGGCTTGTGTTAAGTGCATTGTTGTTTGGAACATGGGCCTCCTGGACTTATAATTTTCATATCCAATCTGGGGAATATATCAAGGCAAGGTGGCAAGAATGTGTGTTCACCAATATGAATACTGGATCTTCCGTGTATTCTGCAAGTATTGGTGGACCAAGGTTCACATTAACATATCTGAAATTGGGTGGGTTATAGCAAATTCTTGTACAGTGGCATATTGGAGGCATGCCGCCATGTTTTCTGGTGTGACAGTGAACATTAAGTGTATCTTCCCCAAGTTAATTTTCATACAGTGACCTACTGGGAGATGGTGGCTGTGGAAAGAAAAATTTCACTGTGGGGATCTTTTTGTGTGCGCCGTGGAGGTATATATGGTGGCATGCCACTGAACATGAGTTTTGTTGCGCGCAAAAATTGTTGTGGACTGATTCCTACTGGAATTCCAGGGGGGGATGTGTTACTTGTTGAAAGAGGGCGCTGGCCATGAGCCATGATCCACTTACACATTCAATCCTATTGTGTTTGAGGCTGTTACTAATCCACCAAGATTGGCATGAGGCTTTTTGTGAGCCTTTGAGATATGACCACATACCCAAAAAGGTCACAAAAAGACTTAGAATAATTATACCTTTAATATAATTATATTAAAATTACTTAGAATAATTATACATTAAAAATAATTACTTAAATATACAAAAAATACCATAAATTGGTACAAAAATTGGTTTAACTTAAAAACCAATGAATCAACATGTAAAATAAATTATACCATTGGATTCCCCATGGTACAATACACATATATCATTTTTATGGCATATCTGTAAAGTCAATATTTAATGAGTTATAAGGTATAATACCTTATAAAAACCATAAAACCTTATTTATCTCAAGAACTAATGAAACAACATGTGGAATAAATTGCACCAGTGGATTCCCCACGACAATCCACACATAAATCAACTAATAAGCTAATTTCCAAAGTTAATACTTAAGGAATTAACCTGAATATATGCACTTTTTTGGTCAATGCATATATTCAAGGATCATAGCTAATATCTCCTAAACTATACATGATAGAATGATGAACCAAAAATAAAGTTACCATGTAATTACTGTAAGAACACAGATATGAACTTTATTTTACAAATTATAAACAAGGTTAAAACCTATGATGAAATATTGATAAAAATCAACAGAGCTGTTGACCACTTTGTTGTGAAAGTGTTCCAAACTTAAAAAAAAGTAAACAGTTGGATTTTACAGGTTCATCCTTGAAGAATGATGTAATTTTTATTATTAAATTCAGGGTATAACCCCCTGAAATCAAGGTTTGAAGTTTAAAATATTGAATTTCGACAGAAAAGATGAGTTACAAGAAAAATCATCAAAATTAGAGTTTTGATGATGTAATGAAAAGCTCTTGGAAGCATAATGAGGTTATTTCAGGCTATCAGAATTCACTCTCTGAATTGCTGTAGCGTGTAAATCTTAAAAGTTATTGAGGATCAAAGTTTGAGCTTAATTTGAGCAGCTATGATCACTCACTGTAACCTTAATTTAAGTTTAACAGTCTGAAGAGTGATACAATTGGTGAATACTATTAGTTTATGATTAAAACTAATAAAATCCACGAAATTTGGGGTTCTGCCAAGCCTCCGATGTCATCAAACTTAGAGTTATAGTGATAACTCTAAATAATGGTGTAATAATGATGTAATATGGTTTGATAATGATGTAATCATCTCCAAACCTTGAAATATTGATCAATTCCAGTGGATATGATAAGTACACGTCTACTAGAAGCCTGTTGGACTCTAGGAGGGAGGTATTTACTATAAATAGAGCTCTTTTTACTCTATTTTCCCCTCAGACGCATCAAAAACATTAAATCAATTAAATCAAAGGTAATTTCTTTATTCTTTATATATAAAATTATTATATTATTAAAGACCAAAGACCACATTATTATAATCATCTATTTTGACGTGATTAAATCATTTATTTAATTGTTTTTGTTAAAAATCTCTCTAAAACTTATTTCCACGTAAAAATCCAGAATAATTTGTAATTTTCTTTATTTTTATTGTAAATACAATTTGAAAAGGTTGTATTTATATTTTTTTGGCGTAAAATATTTCAAAATTATTATATTAAGTGTTAAGAGTAGGTTATTTTCTCTTATTATAATAATTTCTCTATTATTACTCTCTTAATAATTCTCTAATTAATATAAATAGTATTTATATTAATTCATAACTTTAATATTAGTAATATTATTGTTATTAATTGCTTTTTATTAATGAAAAGCAATTTTTTACGCCTTTATTATTTGTTGGTAACAATAATAAAGAGCTTTTTAAATATATTAATTATTTCATATTAATATATTTATTTATTATATTATATTTTCATAATATAAATTATATTATTATATTTATTTAATAATATAATTATTTTACGCCATAATAATAATAATAATAATTATTTATCATTATTATATTTTTAATCTTATTTATTCAATTCATAAGGACATTCAGAGTACAATAAGTAATAAATTAGTAATTTTTACTTATTGTTTCATAGTCAAACCTTACATTTGGGGGCCTGGCCGTGATATTTACTTAAAAGACCTTTAAAAATATTCTAATTGGGTTTATCCAATAATAAGTTATATTTATAATCATAAAATTATATGATAATTTTATATTTTATTGATTTTAAAAGCTATTGAGGCATTTGGAAAGCAATTGTACTGTCTTACACGTGGTTTTTCACATCCTTAGACTTGCAAGAACTTTCTTTGAGTGACTCTAGTGATTAAAAAAGATATTATATAATTTAAAAATAATTTTTATTATAATTTAATTCTATAAAGAATCATATTAATTTTTATTTTATTCCTTAAAAATAAAAAATATAAAAAATATTAAAAAATATTAAAAAACAAAAAAAAGTTATTTTTATTCATTTTTTATTCATTTCTTTATTCATTAAAGATATTAAAGCAATTTCTACATGGAAAATTGCCATATCTTACCAAAAAATAACACTTCTTATAAAAGACTTATACTTATTTGTCTTTTTTAGTGTTTGAAGATAAACCAACAGAAGACAACCAAACTACTGTTGAGAGATTGGTGGAAGAAACCTGTCAAAGTTCTCCAACACCAGTTATCACCAAAAGAAAGAAAGCTAAGAAATTAGACTTTCCAGGACCCACCATTCAAGACTCTGAAGGTGAGCACCTCTTTTATAATTGCCATAAAAAGAATTTTTATCCTAAAATACTTTTATTTCTTATTTTCTTAAAATTATGACTACCAGAAGAGGTTCCCAATACTCCATCCAATCAGATGGAGCTGGACTCAGAGGTAGAACTGATCCCTCAAAAGGGAAAAGAAAGGGCAATATCCCCAGTGGAACAGAATCCACACAAGGAAGTGCCTTATCCCAAAGGCAAGTCCCAGAAATGCCCATGATATCTGAACCTGAATTGGAGCTAAGTATGAGTAACTCAAATAGGTACAAATCACATTCAGAGGGCTCAAATAGACATCTACATGAGCCAGTACAAGCAGTATTACACAGCGTACAAGGACAAAGATTGGGAAATGCTGCCTCAAATACACCAAGGAGTGATGAACTCCTGGCACATACTGAAAAAGTTCCTCAAAGAGGAGGAGATAGTGAAATACTCCAATGGATGGAATCCACTGTCATCCAAACCTCAAATCAAAAAAATCAAGGATTACCACGCCAAAAAGAGGGAGGCAACCAAGGAAGAAGCCCCAGTAGCTTCTACCAGCAAGCCTCAAGCCAGCCCACTTCCCCAAGAAGGGAAGAAGAACAAGAAAAAGCATTTGAGGAAACCATATTCCCCAAGCTACAGGATCCCAAGAATCCAAAAGGATGCCATGGACAATGTTTTCAACATGGCCAGAACCTTGATGGAATTCAAGGACAAGGAAGAGCAAAGAATGAGACAACCTCATTTCCCAAAGAAATAACCTTGTCCAAAGATGTTGTAAATACTTTAACAGAAATTAAAAATAGTATATTACCTCTAAAAGAAATTAAAGATAGTTTATTATCACTACAAGAAATAAATAACAATTTATCTTCTTTAACAGAAATTGTTGTGCAAAACAAGAAAGAAATTGACAACATTAAGTTTATTGTTGAAAATAATAAACCAAAGAATTTAATTGACAATACTCAAAAATTAATACAAGGACAACAAGAATTGTATAAATACATAAAAGATATCAAAGACAAAACTTTGACAATCAATTATGATGTGAGTATTGACAATCTTACAGAAAAATTAAATAAATTAAGTATTTCTGTAGAAAAATTTGAAGAAAAGACTTCATCACACCAAATATTACTTTTGGACCATGTGGAAAAAAGTGATGAAGCAAGAATGCATCTGAAAGATGATATTCAGAGTGAAATAAGGCTTATTACTGAAAAAATGGATAAAATTAATGAGGCTAATTTAAATATGCCAAAGTTATCAACTCCATTTTCTCATATAAGAAGCCCTGTTAAAACAAAAGAGGAATTGTCAAATCCTTTCATAACAGACTTGAGTCACCAAGATAATAACCAAGTCTTAATGAAAGAAGCACCTCAATTGAAGGAATGGCCAACATTCACAGGAGAAGGTGAATATGACCACATGTCATTTATTAAAAAAATTGACATTTTACAAGAAGACTATGCCATACCAGATGAATTAATCACTGCAAGATTACATTCATTGTTTGAGAAATCTGCAAAAAGATGGTATTATGGCATCAGACAAACAAATGGTAAAAATACCTGGTCTTGGTGGAAACAAGAAATAATCACTAAGTGGGCAAATGATGCCTGGAGGTATAAGATAGAAAATGCATTTGAAAACTCTTTCTTTGACCCAGAGAAAGACAAACCTTTAACTTGGTTCTTGACACAAGTTGAAAGGCTTAATGCACTGTACCCAGAAATGTCACAAAAGATGATGCACATGAAAATACTTAAAAAATGTGGAGGGGAACTAGAACATGCCCTAAGAAGCAGATGTATAGAACCATGCTCCACAGAAGAGTATATAAATGCACTAGAAGATATAGTGACAAGAACAAAAATTGGCAGGACTTGAAAAAAATTGGACATTAAAAGCCCAAATAAACCATTTATCAAAAAAGATAAATCAAAAGAATCCTTTAAGCCCAATACATCCAACAATAATGAGAAAAGAAAATGCCATAAATGTGCAGGTATTGGAGACTTAGCCAATAATTGCCTTAAAAAAGCAAAGATTAATGAAATTGTGGAAACAGAAAACCACAATGACAAAGAAGAGGAATCTGACTCTGAAAAAGAAACAGAAGAGTCAGAAAGCTCTGAAAGTGATGAAATCAATATAATTAATGCACAAATTAATAATATTGATATAATTTATGAAGTACTGGATGTTAATTCAAACTTACCACAAGTTGGAACATCTGACACAAACCTGACAAACATACAAGATGCCAAGATGTATAGAACCAAACCTGCAAGAGGAATGGGATATACAGCTGGAAAATCAAGTATAAGTATTGTTATGGTTGATAAACAAGAAGGAAAAGTTAACTTGGATACAGGAGCATATTGCACTTGTGTTGGCAAAAGTTATTTGAAAACCATTGTCCCAAACTGGCAAGAAAAACTTATGCCAATACAAGGTGTCAAATTTAGCAGTGCAAGTGAGAGCATGAAGCCCCTTGGAATAATTGATTTAACACTAATTTTTCCTCATCCCTCACAATGTGTCAGAATTAAAGTAGAGTTTGTAGTAATGAACAACTGTACTAGTAATCATTTCATACTTGGGAATGACTACTTATCAATCTATGGTATAGATATCTCCAACCAAAAAGACAGATATTTTACCATAGGAGATAACAAAAGACAAAAGTTTGGCTTCTTAAATAACAAAAAACAAATCACAGTTATTAAGAAGAAAGAAAAAATTCCAGAAAAAGAACTTTTTATATCTGAACAACTTAAAGAAGCAGAATTCAATCAATAATTAACAGAAAAAATGAAAGAAAAATTGATTGACCTCTTATTTAAGTATAAAAATGCCTTTGCAACTGACAAAGAGCCACTAGGTGCCATAATTGGACATGAAGTGGATATAATTCTTAATGTAGAAAAGCCATACCCACCTTTATTAAGAAGACCTGCTTATCCAGCCAGTACAAGGGCTAGAGAAGCCTTAGAGGTGCACATTAAAGAATTAATGGACCTTGGAGTATTAAGAAAGGTTGGACATAATGAACAAGTAGAAGCTACTACACCTGTCATTATAACTTGGCATAATGGAAAATCAAGGATGGTAGGAGACTTCAAAGCCCTGAACACCTATACCATTCCAGACAGATATCCAATACCAAGAATCCATGAGACATTGACCCAATTGTCACAAGCTAAGTTCATCACAGCTATGGATGCTCTTAAGGGTTTTCATCAAAATGTCTTAACAGACAATGCCAAGAAAGTACTAAGAATAATAGTCCATTGTGGAATTTTTGAATACTTAAGAATGCCATTTGGGATAAAGAATGCACCTTCCCATTATCAAAGAATGATGAATACCATATTCCCTGAAGAATTATCAGAAGGATGGTTAATTATCTATATTGATGATATCATAGTTTGCTCAGAAACTTGGGAAAATCACCTTACAAGACTAGAAAGGGTACTACAAAAAATAGTCCAAGTGAATATGAAAATTTCCTTGAAAAAGTGTCATTTTGCATATAGTGAATTAAAAGCACTAGGACATGTTGTATCTGGACTTAGTATAGGCATAGACAAAAATAAAGTAGCAGCAGTACTACTCAAACCAATGCCTCAAACCAAAAAAAAAGCAATCATTTTTAGGATTTGCTGGTTACTATAGACAGCATATAAAGGACTTTGCAAAAATTGCCAAATCTTTATATAAATTATGTGACCAACAAACAGTTTATGAAATGACTGAAGAAAGGGTCAAGGCATATGAAGAATTGAAAAATTCACTAACAAATGCCCCATTTCTTCTAATGCCAGATTGGAAACTACCTTTCAAACTATACATTGATGCTTGTGGAGAAGGATTAGGTGCTGCACTTCACCAAACCCAAATTATCAATGATAAACCAGTGGAAGGACCAATTTGTTTCATTTCAAGACAAATAAAGCCAACAGAAGCAAGGTATGGAGCAAGCCAAATGGAATGCTTATGCCTAGTGTGGGCTTTAGAAAAACTGCACTATTATTTGGATGGCACAGTATTTGATGTAATCACAGACTGTAATGCTGTGAAATCACTATTAAATATGAAGACCACAAATAGACATATGCTGAGATGGCAAATTGCTATCCAAGAATATAGAGGAAATATGACTATTGTACATAAATCTGGAAATATTCATAAAAATGCAGATGGTCTTAGCAGATGGGCTTTAGCAAATACCCCTGACAATCCAGCATGGGT
This sequence comes from Austropuccinia psidii, assembly GCA_023105745.1. Lineage (NCBI taxonomy): Eukaryota > Fungi > Basidiomycota > Pucciniomycetes > Pucciniales > Sphaerophragmiaceae > Austropuccinia > Austropuccinia psidii. The sequence continues at coordinate 24,130,148 of JALGQZ010000004.1, read as the reverse complement.
ACCACAAGAAGAACACCATGTAGAAGGAATATGTATTACAGACATTGGCACAGAATTCTTTAACCAAGTTAAAGAAAGCTATAAGATAGACAAAAACTGCCATATCTTAAGCCAACTTCTAATGAGAGACTGCAAAGACCCATGACTTTCATCAAAACTAGATGAAACATGGAAAAAGGCATATGATGAAGGAAGATTCCACCTCCTTGATGGAATCCTTTACCATAGAACAAAACACACATGTGTTATGGCCTTAACAGATAGAACACTAATAAACACTATTTTACATGAGTGTCATGATAGTGTTGCATCTGGGCATCTCTCAGAAGATAGGACACTAGAGAGGGTGAAAACCTGCTCTTGGTGGCCAAATTGGAAGAAAGATGTTGCAGAGTACTGCCAAACCTGTGACAGATGTCAAAACGCCAACAGAGCCACAGGAAAGAAATTTGGAATGATGATCCAAATACAAGAACCAAAATCCCCATGGGAAATAGTTCATATGGATTGGGTAACAGCACTACCTCCAGGAGGAGACAGGAGCTATAATGCATGTCTAGTTTTAGTTGACAGGTACAGTAAAACTCCCATGTTCTTACCATGTCAAAAAGATGACACAGCTATGGATACAGCCATAATGATATGGAATAAAGTCATTAGCCACACAGGCTTATTCCAGAATATTATAAGTGACAGAGACCCAAAGTTCACTTCAGCATTATGGACAAATCTCCATAACTTATTTGGGACAAAGCTATCATTCTCAACAGCTTACCATCCCCAAACTGATGGTTTAGCAGAAAGAATGATACAGACCTTGGAGGACATGATCAGAAGATTCTGTGCTTATGGGCTAGAATTCAAAGATTCTGATGGTTTCACCCATGATTGGTGTACACTAATACCAGCACTTGAACTGGCATATAAGACATCAATCCATTCTTCTACTGGCAAAACACCAGCAATGCTAGAGAAAGGCTGGAATCCAAGACTTCCTTATGATACCCTCAAAAAGGACTTAGTGGACATACATCCAACAGCAATCAGTTTTAAGATAATGCTTGACAAAGCAAGACACCATGCAAACAGATGCATGCAAGACTCTTTCAAATATGCAAAAGAAAGATGGGACAAAAGTCATAAACCACCTGACTTCAAAATAGGAGATCTGGTATTAGTATCAACTCTTAACTTTAATAACATAAAAGGACCAAAGAAATTAGAAGATTCCTTTGCAGGACCATTTATGGTAAAAGCACTTCATGGACCCAATGCTGTACAATTGGAACTTACAGGTGATTTAATGAATAAACACCCAACTTTCCCCGTAAGTCTTATAAAACCTTACAGCTCAAGTGACAAGGAATTATTTCCACTAAGAAATAAACCCCCACTTGAAATTCACCCTTTGGAAGAAGGAGAAGAAAAAAGAATTGTAAAAGTCCTTAAAGAAAGAAGGACAAGGAACAAAAAAGAAAGAGAATACCTTGTAAGGTATAGAAATCCAACTCAAGAAGATGAATGGCTACTTGAGAAAGATATAACAAATGCTGATAAACTACTGAGGAGGTTTAGACATGAAAGAAAACCTAAAGAATAACAAAATCAAGCATTATTGAGCTTCAAGACTGATAAAGTCTAATGAAGAGGTAGGACAGTGGATGATACCCTAATCACACATATCAGATTGTGGTACAATCTTTTTTGGTGGTAGGGAATGTGAGCCTTTGAGATATGACCACATACCCAATAAGGTCACAAAAAGACTTACAATAATTATACCTTTAATATAATTATATTGAAATTACTTAGAATAATTAAACATTAAAAATAATTACTTAAATATACAAAAAATACCATAAATTGGTACAAAAATTGGTTTAACTTAGAAACCAATGAATCAACATGTAAAATAGATTATACCATTGGATTCCCCATGGTAAAATACACATATACCATTTTTATGGCATATCTGTAAAGTCAATATTTAATGAGTTATAAGGTATAATACCTTATAAAAACCATAAAACCTTATTTATCTCAAGAACTAATGAAACAACATGTGGGATAAATTGCACCAGTGGATTCCCCACGAAAATCCACACATAAATCAATTAATAAGCTAATTTCCAAAGTTAATACTTAAGGAATTAACCTGAATATATGCACTTTTTTGGTCAATGCATATATTCAAGGATCATAGCTAATATCTCCTAAACTATACATGATAGAATGATGAACCAAAAATAAAGTTACCATGTAATTACTGTAAGAACACAGATATGAACTTTATTTTACAAATTATAAACAAGGTTAAAACCTATGATGAAATATTGATAAAAATCAACAGAGCTGTTGACCACTTTGTTGTGAAAGTGTTCCAAACTTAGAAAAAAGTATACAGTTGGATTTTACAGGTTCATTCTTGAAGAATGATGTAATTTTTATTATTAAATTCAGGGTATAACCCCCTGAAATCAAGGTTTGAAGTTTAAAATATTGAATTTCGACAGAAAAGATGAGTTACAAGAAAAATCATCAAAATTAGAGTTTTGATGATGTAATGAAAAGCTCTTGGAAGCATAATAAGATTATTCCAGGCTATCAGAATTCACTCTTTGAATTTCTGTAGCGTGTAAATCTTCAAAGTTATTGAGGATCAAAGTTTGAGCTTAATTTGAGCAGTTATGATCACTCACTGAAACCTTAATTTAAGCTTAACAGTCTTAAGAGTGATACAATTGGTGAGTACTATTAGTTTATGATTAAAACCAATAAAATCCACAAAATTTGGGGTTCTGCCAAGCCTCTGATGTCATCAAACTTAGAGTTATAGTGATAACTCTAAATAATGGTGTAATAATGATGTAATATGGTTTGATAATGATGTAATCATCTCCAAACCTTAAAATATTGATCAATTCCAGTGGATATGATCAGTACACGTCTAATAGAAGCCTGTTGGACTCTAGGAGGGAGGTATTTACTATAAATAGAGCTCTTTTTACTCTATTTTCCCCTCAGACGCATCAAAAACATTAAATCAATTAAATCAAAGGTAATTTCTTTATTCTTTATATATAAAATTATTATATTATTAAAGACCAAAGACCACCTTATTATAATCATCTATTTTGACGTGATTAAATCATTTATTTAATTGTTTTTGTTAAAAATATCTCTAAAACTCATTTCCACGTAAAAATCCAGAATAATTTGTAATTTTCTTTATTTTTATTGTAAATACAATTTGAAAAGGTTGTATTTATATTTTTTGGCGTAAAATATTTCAAAATTATTATATTAAGTGTTAAAAGTAGGTTATTTTCTCTTATTATAATAATTTCTCTATTATTACTCTCTTAATAGTTCTCTAATTAATATAAATAGTATTTATATTAATTCATAACTTTAATATTAGTAATATTATTGTTATTAATTGATTTTTATTAACAAAAAGCAATTTTTTACGCCTATATTATTTGTTGGTAACAATAATAAAGAGCTTTTTAAATATATTAATTATTTCATATTAATATATTTATTTATTATATTATATTTTCATAATATAAATTATATTATTATATTTATTTAATAATATAATTATTTTACGCCATAATAATAATAATTATTTATTATTATTATATTTTTAATCTTATTTATTCAATTCATAAGGACATTCAGAGTACAATAAGTAATAAATTAGTAATTTTTACTTATTGTTTCATAGTCAAACCTTACACTTTTTATGTAATGCCTGTAAGGATACCCAGAGAAATAGGCCACCCTCCCAAGCTAATTGCTGGCTGGAAGACAGGCATCAAAAGCTTTGTGATGAGTGTGGGAATGTCCAGTGTGTCCCCATGCAAAAAGATGAAGCCTCAAGGATCATAGGCGGGATTATGCTAATGCCTATGAGTCTTTAGATCATGTGCACTTATTGGCCTCTGGTTTGCGCGTGCAGGTGTGCGAGCATCTGCAGTTAAGGGGGTCACCCGCACAAGCAAGTTGTTGGTCAGAATACAGGTGGTAAAAGATCTTCCAAGCATGTGAAAACTGCCTGTGTATGACCCATGGAGGGGTGCATCTGAAAGCATGTGGTGGCCCAAAGATTTGGGGGCTTGAAATTAATAAGCAGGCGCCAATCATAGTTTGCCCTGGCCTCATCACTGGAGTTAATACACCATTTGTGTATTAACCAAATCATTCCTCATCCCAATATGCACCCCTTACCATAACTTGGAATACACCAGCATATGTGCAGATGTTAGACAGAGCTCTCCAAGAAGGTTCATCAAAGGGATGCATTTGAGAAACTTGACTCAATGGATTGGCATCATTGCATGTTACATTCTTGTGCAGCATTTGCTCAGCCCCGCAGAATACTGGAACACCAAAGTTGTACGTACTAAAATGTTGGCTTATATAAAAATTAGGATGGTGTAATACTACTTCAATCTGAATGCATATTACAGATGGGTATCCACCTTCAGATTTTGTGCATACGTGTAGCTCATGTGCCACATGCTCAGAATTTTGATTCACCTGATTTGCACAGGCAAGCTCAGAATTTCATGGTCAAAATTTCAGTGTGGATGTTCTTGGTAAAGCCATGGTTGAAACACCTTTTTGAAATAGCTCATCAGAAGGCCCACTTCTGAGCCCTTCACTAAAGCGTGTCATATGCTCAGCCTGGCCAAATTTTCTTTGAATGTTGTGGCAAATTCTCAGATTGTGTGATTAAAATTAAGACATAGCAATTTCTCAGCAGGGGTGAATTTGATATTGTTATATCAGTAACTCGACAGCTGGGAAATTCAAATTTTCATCAACTGAGAATTTCAATTATGAACACAAAGCAGACCTGCACAATCTGTCAAACGAAGCGCATTCTGTATTCACTGGTCATACAGCCACCCAACCCATTGTTCAAACTCTATCACCTGGCCCTAATGGTTGTATGCTTGTGGCCGGACCCGTGACCAAATTCCCCATGTACCTTTGTGAATGGTGCATTTGTGGATCACAGTCCCCATGCACACTTAGAAATGCCCTCACAAAAGCACTCCCAGAAAATTTGGTGGCTATTTAAAGCAAAAAAGGGGATCCGACTTAGTATAAAATTCCAATTTCTATACTCAGTCCAAACCCCTTTTTTTCCTTCCCCACACAGTAATTTCCCTTTTCATCCGCAGAAATGGCTGAAACTGAGCTTTCATTTCCCCAACAGGCTTTGAAACAGAGACCTTGGAAGGTGCTGCAACTGGGTCAGCTTCACCCTTGTATAAAAGACCATCTTTACCCAACATGCACTTCATGTTTTCCCAGTTTTCCCACTCTTCTCATTCCTGTGCGTGTTCCACTTTGTATTCATGCCATTCCACTCTTTTCTATTGCAGAAAACTAACCACTCCCCTTCCTTTTTGCTTTATTTTTTCTCAATTATATGCCACAATACCGCTTCTATCTACATTTTGTGTCACCTTCTCCATTTAACACTTTAGTACATGTTATGTTCTGCCCTTAATACTGAATCTTCATCCTTATTTCCTTTCATACTTTTAGAAACTCTCTACTAAAGCTTAATTACTTTTATTATGTTTCAAAGCTATAATATGTGAGCCTTAGAGGTATTTTCATATACCCAAAACACCACAAATAACAAAATAAGGTACAAATATAAATGAAATAAATTTATTTATATTATTGAAATAAAAATTAAAATATAAATTAAAATATAAATACAAAGTTATATAAAAAAAAAAAAATTTGATTATAATTTGAAATAAAAATTACATTAAAATTTAAAATTATGAAAACACATTTTTACTTAAAAAAATTAAGTAAAAAGGTATTTTTAACAAAATTAATGAAAGAAAAATTTTTGGTAAAAGGTTACATAAAATATATTATAAATTTTTATTGAATAAATAAACTTAAGAAAATTACTTCACAATTGGATTCCTCATAAAAAATAAGGTGGGGTAACCTCTGGGTAAATTTCTGTAACTCAACTCCAAATAAGCTTAAATTAATTATTTAGTATTTTTATGTACAAAAGTTGAAAATGCTCAAAAGACTAATTTAATTCACACCACATGTGATGTTAAACATCAATTTTTGTGTTAAAATTGAGGTGTTGTTTGTAGTTTAGAAGGTATGAGGAATTGAAGTATTTTCAATTGAAATGTCAAAATGTGCCCATGTATTACATAAGTGAACTGTAATTTACATATGAGGTATCAATTATTACAGTTGTGTACTGTAGAATTTCAATTGAATTGCATGTGTAAATTACAAATGTATTACATGATGGGGAATTAAAGAAAAAATAAATTGGAAAGATTAAATCTGGGGGGAAAAGGAACTCTAGCTCTAAGGGGGAGCTAGACCCCCAAAATCCTTGCTGACGGGCGTGAGATGTCAAAATCCACGCAAACGTTCATCACTTTTGGCCTGGAATTGAGTCACAGCATCTGTGACTCAATTGATGATGAGGTTTTAATACCAACCAGGGTGGTTTTAACTGCTGCCAAGAGGGTAAAACTACCCTTAAGTCAAAACAATGATAGTAAAAACTGTTTTAACTGGTTTCTACATCTCTTACACACATTATGACGTGTTTTGAAGGCTCTAGACCAGGTATTACTATATTAATGGCTGATTTGAGGCTCTAAAATGGCTAAAAATAGCAAAAATAGCTCAAAACAGCCCTTTTTGTTCTAAACCAGGGTCCAATGATGCCATAATTGGCTTTTATGTTGTCAGAGTGTTTTCTACTACTGAAAAGAGTAAGTTTCACTTCTGGAGTAAGAAAATTGATGGGTATAAAAGAATGGCTTCTTTGCCCCACTTTTCTCTTCATGTTAGAATATTTTCCTTTCATAATTAGTTTAAACACTGTTAAACCAATTAATAAAAGATTCCAACCAACTTTTTCATATCATTTTGAAACTTTTAGCCATGTGAAAAAATTATTATAATCATTGTTTGTAGCTCTTATAATCATTTTTACCCCTTGAACCACCCCAAAAGTGAATTAAAGCATCTTTCATCATGGTTAACTTTGTCACTTTGTTCCCAAATTCACTCTGGTCACTTTTGGGCGTGGTTTCTCTTTCAATACCTTTTTTAAAGACCTTGCTCTTTAATTAATTGCTTGCAGTTCTTTTCTCAATTAATTCCAATTGAAATTTCTCTTGAAGAAATTTCTTTTGTAGCCTTAAATATCTCTTGTAGAGTATTTTTGGGTTTATTTTTATTGTTGGTAAAACAATAAATCTTCATAATATTCTTATTTTATACTAATAAAGTTAAAAACAATAAAACTGGCGTGTTTTATCTTAAAAATACTATTTCATACTATTTTTTAATCATTTTTTACCTTATACAAATTTTGAGGACAGGAAAAGTATTTGATTTTTAATCAAACTTTCATATCCAGACCTTACATAATTCATCATACATATTCATTTTATCCTTGACAGTTTACTTTATATTCATTTACTACCCTAAATTGTCTTGTATTTAGATGGTGTTCAATTTGTGCACTAATCAGGGTATTCCCTGAATTTGATCCTCTGCAAAAACCAACACTTGTGATACTTTCCAACAAGCAAACAAAAAATTCTTTTTTTTTGTGCAACCCTTCCAACCACACAGCCAGAGGAGTTCCTGCGCAAGATTCCCTTTTAAGGACTCTTTTGTTGTCAACAATCATGAAAAAATTCCTGGGTGGGAGTGGATTCGGCAACCCTAAACAGGAAGGTTGAAACATTTGCGGATAATTATCCTGGTGCCCTCAAGTATTGATTTGTCCACCCCCCTCCTAGGCCATCAGAAAATGGTCACTTCATTCCTAAACCAGAGCTAAGCTATTATCTGGCCAATGAAGGATGGCAATGGCAAGAGGACATTCAGGCTTGGGCTGATCATCAGCATGTCTTTTCACCCATTGGATTCAAATGCCAAAGTAGGTTTTTTGTCTCCTCCTTGACTCATTATTCTTCACGCAATCATACTGACTTTTTTCTTTACACATAGAACAAAAACCACCAAAACCACCCAAACAAGACTCCCATTCCTTGTATGCCTCCCCAGAAAACTCTGCAGCAATCAATTCCAGGTCCAGGTGGTACCCAATGGTTGGAGAACTTATTCCGCAGTAAGAAGAAAGCTATGCCATTCCTAATTCTAATTTTTGACTCAAGTGAACTGACTCTGCCTCCTTTTGTAGAACCCACCCAATAAAATGAGCCACCTATTCCAGGCCTGAGTCAATCTGTCACAGGGGCTCTTCTTAATGAAGAGGGCCTGGGACCCAGTGAACAGACTTAATTATGGAGGGCTCAGAATAAATACTCAATTGATAAGAGTAATGAGATAAGAGATAAATTTCTAGTCACAAAATAATAAGCATTGAAAGACATGAGAGAAAACAAAAGAAATAGTAAAGAGCCAACCACAAGTAATCCTGTATCACTGTTTAAACCTGTTCAGAAAAGAGAAAAGGATTAATAAAGGAGGCCACCAGGACTCTACTGAAACAGGTGAGGGAAGGCTGATACTAACTTAATAATTAATAAAATAATACTTCTGAGTGAGAAATAAAATATTCTAATTAACTTGGGGAAAAACCCCCAGGTGGGTGAAAGGGGGCCAGTATATGTGAGAAAATGCCAGCCTAGAGTTTGAGTGTTGAGAAGCCATGACTGTATGATTGAAGAACCTGTATTTGAGATTTGAAACTGTATTGGTGTATCCAATACAGCTATTTGAATCAATAAAGATGTTTGTACCTGTATTGAGGACAGGCCTGTATTCGTGAATCCTTTATTTGGGTTTGGCCTGTATTGAGCTGTATTGAGGCTTGAAACTGTATTTGGTGAATTTTCCATGAACCCCCTTCCTGATTAGGTGTTGGAAGATCTTCAATTAGTAATGCATGGTAATGTACTGCCTGTCTCCATGGCTATGACATTATGCCCCTCTTGAAAGTGGTGAGCTCTTAGCACCATAGAAGTAAGTGAATCTTGATGAGGTAAATTGAAGCTTTCTTCCCCTGAATTACCAAGTTTTCAACCCTCATAATTCTTCTTCATCAATCATAACTTCAAACTCCTTCATCTTCACAACTTGTAGGTCCTTCCGCTTTGACTTGATTCTGAGTCCTCTTCCCTTATTTGAAATTTCTTCTCATTTTCTTCTGTTACTTCTATGTTTGTGATCTTCTTCTCATTTCAGTGTTCTTCACTGTTCTTCACTCAATTTGTCTCAATTCCTTATGGCTCATGATAAATGGTGAGCTCAGGTTTATGTCCTAAGAGCCTACTGCGATTGCTTAAAGTTGTATTCATTATGATATTGGGCCAGATTGGCCCTTTTCTTGCTTTTGGGGCTTTGCAGGATCCATTTGTCTAATTTGGCCAAAATGGGAAAATGCATAAAAATGGCCAATTTGGCCAATGAAGCAGTTTTTTCTTGATTTTTCTCCTATTTTGTTGTGCTTCACTCCACTCTTGAAGTTCAAATTGCTATAATTGACTTTCTGACTTGGAATTTTACATGATCTTCTTGGTCTTGGCTTTGAATGTTGACTTGAAGATTAGTTCAAAGCTGACTTCTATTTGTGACTCCAGTCACTCTGATTCCCTGCCTTCTGTACTTTATGGTCCTGCTTTCTTTGATAGCCTGAGGGAGCTTTGAAGAAATTTTGATTGTAATTATCTTTAGTTGGTATTTATCATTACTAGTGTTTTGCTCTTTGATCATTTAATGAATTGAATCCCCAAACAAGATATGGGAGTGATGACTGCTGCTTTCAAAACAATAAAAATAAAATGATACAAGTGAAAGAAATGAAATAAAATGAAAAGAAAGAATTGAGAGAAAAAGAGAGTAAAGAAAATAAAATAAAGAAACTTCTGAAGAGTGATCTTCTTGTGGTGATTTGCTTGATTTTGGCCATAATTTTCCTTAAAAGATAAAATCAAACATTTCATACTCACAGAGTGGCCAAGTGTCACAATGATGTCTTCCAGACCTCAACAAATGGAACTTTTGCCAAAAAGGCTATTAAACTGGTTGAAAGACCAGTTAATACCGGCAAGTTGTAGATCACATTCAACCATGTGACAGTACCCCTGGCTTAGAGCACTGTGTCCCAAAGTGCATGTAACTGATGGTATTACCCATGTCACCCTCATGGAGCTACATTAGTCACAAAAGGAGCCTACAAGGAACCCACAAGGGGAAGAACACTTGTATGCCAATGGAGCAGAAAGCCCAGAAATTTCTGGTTGTTTTATTGAGACCTCTCCTTGTCTCCAACCAGAATCAAATCCATGATGTTGGTAACCGGTTTATTGTCACAATGCTTTCTGCCAGACCTCAACAATGGGAGCTCTTGCTTAAAAGGCTATTAAACTGGTTGGAAGACCAGTTAATACTGGAAAGTTGTAGATTACATCCCACCATGTGACACCAAGGTGTTGTTTTGCAAGAAGTAGAACCCTCAGAGATGCATACCAGGAGATGGAACTTACTTTCATAACTTTCACTCCCCACCAAGCATCATAAAAGAATATAAACTTTGCAATAAATGAATTTGAGCTAAGGAATGTCTTGAAGAATAGTGAATGGCATAATTGGGAATAATAAGATATGAAATAAAGAGAAAAAATAAAAAAGAAAAGAGGGAATTTGGCCATATCTTGATGAAAGGTCCAAATTCAAGGGTATTGATGTTGCTAGGCCTTCTAAGCCTGTCCAAAGAAATTGAAAAGCCATCAAAAAGTCGCCAAGGTGAATCTTACAGCATATTTGGGTATAATACCCCCTTAAAGGTGCATGCCAGGAGAGGAACTTACTTTCATAAACTCCAATCCCCACAAAGCACCATAAATAAAACTCTTGAGGCATTTGGGCCAGGCTTGTTAGGATAAAAAGTGTGGAAATCCTTGAAAGGATCTGGGGAGCTGGTAAGGTTGGAAGTTGGCTCCCAAGTTGTTCTTTCTGGGTCTTCATTGAATCCTTTTCAATCCACAAGGTACCATGATTTACCTCTCTTGAGTTTTGAGTCCAGAACCTGAGCCACTTCCCATTCTTCATGCTCTTCCACTATGACTGGTGGTGGTAATTGATGTTGATTTGGGATAGTTGATTGCTTCACTGGTTCTCACAAGGACACATGAAAGACAGGGTGAACTGACTTCCATTATTGAGGCAACTTGAGGTGATATGCATGGCTTCCAAGCTTCTTCAGAGCTTCAAAGGGTCCCAACCATCTTTCAAAGAGTTTCTTGGTGGGTCTTGTTGTCTTGATGTTCTTGGAAGCTAGCCATACTTTGTCCCCAGGTTGGAAATCAGGTGAAATTGCCCTATTTCTATCTTCATACTTCTTAAAATGCTTTATGGCTGACACCAATTCTTCTTTGACAGCTTTCTGTACTGATTGGAGTTTTGTTTATAAATTTCCAGCAGGTGTATATTGAGAAATGTGGATTTAGTCAAAGCCAGGATTTATTCCATAAATGATGAAAAAGGTGACTGTTTTGTTAATGAATGTTCTGGATTATTATAGGAAAATTCAGCCAGAGGGAGCCAGGTGTGCCAGTAATCTTGATGTTAACTGACATACATACAAAGATACTGTTCTAGAATCTAATTTACCCTCTCTGTCTGTCCATCTGGTTCAGGGTGAAAGGCAGTTGAAAGATCTCTTGACATCTTGAGCTGCCAAAACAACTGAGTCCAAAATGATGAAACAAATAATGAACCTCTATCACTAAAAATACTGACTGTAAGGCCATGTTTGGAAAAGAAATGACTAATAAAAATTTGAGCTAAGTCCAGGGCAGTGATTGTTGAATAAGTTGTAATGAAAATTGCCATTTTTGAGAATCTGTCCACAACTACTAAAATTGAATCAAAGCTATTTGACAGAGGCAATTGAGTGATAAAGTCCATTGATAATGAATTCCAAGGATCAGATGGAATTTGAAGAGGATTGACTAATGCAAAAGTATTATGGTGAATGTTCTTTTTTCTTGAACATCTCTTACATGAGGACGCATAGTCCTTGATAATATGATTCATGCCAGTCCAATTAAAAACCCTCTTGATGAGCTTCAGGGTCTTCTCCTGGCCAGGATGGCCAGCCAACAGTGAGTCATGATACTTCTGAAGGATATCCAATTGAATTCATGATTGCTTGGGATGACTACTCTATCTTTGAATAATACCAGTTTGGCTTGAGGTTCTAGAGAATAATCTGAGATTTATTAACCTCTTTCTAATTTCTTGAGAATTGCCTTTTAATCTTTATCTTGCCATAATGCCTTTTGAATTTGATCAACTAAGTCTGAGAAAACTTCAACTTTGATTGAGAAAAATCTTGACTATTTAATTTCATTTTGCTTGAGAACTTGATGAAGGTTTTGAGGATTCTTGCTGATGAAATCCACCCCCCTCTCTGGGCACACAATGTTCCAAAGTGATAAGGAATCAGGTAAAGTGGCCAGTCTTCCTGGGCAGTAAGTCATAAAAAAGTGGAATTCAGAAAGAAACTCTGCTCAACAGGCTTGATGGAAAGTAAGGACTTTGGAAGACATAAAATATTGAAGGGAAGAGTGGTCTGTCAAGACTTCAAAGGAATCAGAAAGAAAAAGAAAAAGGATCTCCAGCCCTTGAGAGCCCAAAATATGCCAAGGAGTTCCTTGTCATGAATTTCATAGTTGAGCTCAGCTTGGAGGAGCTTGAAAGTATCAAATGCAATGGGATTCTTTCCTGAGTCATTTACCTGACTAAGTACAGAACCCAAGGCATAATTAGAAGCATCAGTCTTTACAATAGCTGGTAGAGAAGGATTTAAATGGGATAGGATAGGAGCAGTGGTGAAAGATTCTTTGAGTATTTGAAACTGACTAAGAGATTCCTCATTGAAGATAAAGAGAGAATCTTCTTTAAGGAGGGAAGTGAGAGCAGAGATTTTTTTGGAATAATTTTTGATGAAACAACAATGGAATTTGGCAAAGCCAAGGAAGGATTGAAATGCCTTGATGTTCTTTGGCTGAGGCCAATTGAGGATTTGCTGAACTTTGGAAGAATCCATCTTGAGACCTTCACTTGAAACAACATAGCCCGAGTATTCCACACTTGAGGCATGGAATACACACTTTGAACCTTTAGAAAAAAAATATTGTCCCTCAGTCTTTGGAGGACAGAGGCCACCTTTTTAACATTTTCCTCCTCAGAACCAGAGTAGACCATAATATCATCTAAGTAGAATACAACAAAAATATCCAAGAAATCTGAAAAAATATCATTCACAAGATTCTGGAATGAAGCAGGAGAATTTCTCAAGCCAAATGGCATAACTAAATACTCATAACTACCATATTTGGTTCTAAAGGCAGTGAAGTGCTCATCCCCCTCTTTAATTCTCAGGAGATTATAAGCACCACACAAATATATCTTGGAGAAGATATTGGCACTGTTAAAGATGATAAGACGCTGATTAATTGAAGGAGCAAGTTACCTGTTCTTCCTAGTCACAGCATTAAGTTTGGGGTATTCAACACACAAACAAAGGCCACCATCCTTTTTCTTAACAAAAAGGACAGGTGCTCCTGTTGAAACCTTTCTCTACATTCTCTGAAATTTAGGCCCGTAGTGTTTCTGATTCATGCTTTGATAAATAGTAGATAACACCAACTGGAGGTAGAAGACCCTCCAGCTCGATATGATGATCACAGGCATGGTGTGGAGGAATTTTCTCTCCTGTCACATTAGAGAATACATCCAAAAAATGGTGATAAGCAGAAGGTACTACCTTTGGCACAGTTTCAATCTCTTCTAGCTCTTCCTCCTCATCCCACTGCTCCTCCAGGGAGGCATGAAAAGACAAAGGAGGTAGGTCCATATCCCCTTGAAAGAGATGAAGTGAAGATATAGCAAAATCTTCTCCAACATCCTTTATCTCTTAATGGAAGTAATAACTGAGAGGGAATGATGGAAGGGATATGGACAGAAGGAGGAAGGGAAGGTGTCTTAAGTTCACCAACCAGAGAAGCACTGTTGACAGCAGTGGCAAAGTCAATACTACTAGAAGATTTAATACCACTAGAGTCCTTATGACTAGAATCATAGTTGATAAATCCATCTTTACAATCAATAATAGGATTAAAATGGTAAAGGAAATCATAGCCCAATATTAGGTCTTCTCCCTTGGGTGAATCTATGATAAATAAATCCCATTCAAAGCTTGGGAAAGAAGGAAAGTAAACAACCCACTTGGTATAATGGGCAATGAGAGAAGATGTGGATTCATTGGAATCCAAAATAAAAATAGGAATATTTTAAGGGAGCTCTGACAAAGTCAATGAGTCATTGAGAACAAAATTCTTTGTAATAAAAGAGTTTGTAGCACCAGAATCCATGAGAATACTATAAAAAATATCAGAGAGAGAAGAAAAAAGAAGGAATCTCAAAGATTTCTTGAAACTAGTATTCAGAGTGGACAATTGTGCTCTTGAAGGAAATAAGTGAGAACCATTAAAACATCATGATTCCCACTCAGGCATTTCCCTGCTTTCTAAGGAAGCCTCTTGATGACCCCTGCCTATTTTAAGGCCTCTTGAAGTATTTTTCGAATGGGGGCTTTCCACCACAATAGTTGCATAAGCCTTATTTAATCCTCCTCTCCTTTTCAGAAACAATGAATTTGTTGTCCTTAGTGAGGAGAGCAGCATGAGGCTTGTCTTTGGACACTTGAAAATTCTTCCCCTTGTTCTTCCTGTGATAAGGCTTTTCTGAAGATGAACCTTGGGGAGGCTTGGAGGTATTGAATTCACTGATTGGAGGCTTAGTCTCTTTATGACTACCCTTTGGCTTCTTCCTCTCATGGTAGCTGGTATCTAATTCCAAAGTGATGTCCATGAGCTCTTGAAGGCTATCAAAGTTTCCAGTGTGAGAAGCCAATTGGTTCAACAGTCATGATGCCAAGCCTCTTCTGTACATATGAATATACGCCCTTTCTCCCCAGTCTCCAATTATTGACATTAAGCTTCTGAAATATGCTTTGTACAAGGAAACTTGACCACTTTGTTTCATCCTGGGATTGTCTAACTCTTGTTCAGCTTTCCTGACTTCATTGGGATCACCAAACAGAGTGAATAACTGAGGTTCAAATAACTGCCAGTTATTCAGAAGATAAGATAGGTATTCATTGGAGATATTTGCGGGGTATGATTCAATTCATTTTCCAGCTGTACCAGTGAGAAAAGAAGTTGAGAACAATATCTTCTTTCTGTCAGAGAAGAAGTTTGCTGGTTCTTTGTAAGGTTTGACTATGAAACAAAAAGTAAAAATTACTAATATTTTACTTATTGTACTATGAATGTCCTTATAAATGAAATAAATAAGATAAAAATAATTATAATAATAAAGAATTATTAAAATTATGGTGTAAAAATAATTATATTATTAAATAAATATAATAATATAATAAATAAATATATTAATGTAAAATAATTAATATATTTGGAAACACTTTATTATTGTTACTAACAAAGAATAAAGGCGTAAAGAATTGGTTTTTATTAATAAAAATAATATTACCAATATTGAAGTCATAAATTAATACAAATACTATTTATATCAATTATGGAATTATTAAAAGTAATAATAGAGAAAAATTATTATAATAAGAGAAATAACCTACTTTTAATGCTTAATATAATAATTTTGAATAGGTTTACGCCTAGAAATGTAAATACAACTTATTTAAATTGTGGTTACAATAAAACTCAAGAGAAATTACAAATTTTCTTGATTTTACATGGAATTGAGGTTTTTAAGAGAAATTTAAACAAAACAATTAAATAATTGTAATAATCACGTCAAAGATGAAGATTATTATAAGATTATCTTTGGTCTTTAATAATATAAAAGTTTTATATATAAAGAATAAAGAAATTACCTTTTTATTTAATGATTTAATGTTTTTTAAGTGTCTGAGGGGGAAATAGAGTAAAAAGAGCTCTATTTATATTAAATTCCTTCCTCCTAGAGTCCAAAAGGCTTCTAGTAGACGTGCACTGATCATATTTATTGGAATTGATCACTAATTTAAGGTTTGGTGATGATTACATCATGATCAAACCATCTTATCGCATTATTACACCATTATTTAGAGTTATCACTATAACTCTAAGTTTTGATGAAGTCAAGGCTTGGAAGAACCCCTAAATTCGTGGATTTTATTAGTTTTAATCATAAAATAACAGTATTCACCAATTTTATCACTCACATGACTGTTAAACTTAATTTGAAGTTACAGTGAGTGATCATAAATGATCAAATCAAGCTCAAGATTTGATCCTTAATACCATTTAGGTATTACACGCTAAAAAAAATTTGGAGAGTGAATTCCAATAGCTTGGAATAGCCTTATTATGATTCCAAGAACATTTCATTACATAATCAAAACTCCATTTTTGATGATTTTTCTTGTAACTCATCTTTTCTGTCAACATTTAATATTTCAAACTTCAAACCATGATTTCAATGGGTTATACCTGGAATATTATTCTAAAAAATACATCATTCTTCACGAATGAACTAGCAGAATTCAACTGTTTACTTTTTTTAAGTTTGGACCACTTTCACAACAAAGTGGTCAACGCTCTATTGATTTTAATCAATAATCTCTTACAGGTTTTAACCTTGTTTATAGCTTGTGAAATAAAGTTTATTTCTGTATTCCTATAGTAATTACGTGATGACTTTCTTTTTGGCTCATCACTCCATCATGCATATTTCAAAAGATATTAGCTGAAATCCTTGAATATATGCATTGACCAAAAAAGTGCATATATTCAGCTTAACTCCTTAAGTATTGAGTTTGGAGATTAGCTTCTTAATTGTTTTATGTGTGAACTTTCATGGGGAATCCAATAGTACCATTTCTTTCACATGTTGTTTCATTGGTACCTGAAATAACTAAGGATTTAGGTTTTTTATAAGGTATTATTACTTATAAATCATTAAATATTGACTTTACAGATATTCCATAAAAATGGTATATGTGTTTTTTTACCATAGGGAATCCAATGTTATAATTTATCTCACATGTTTATACATTAGGTCTTAAGTTAAACCAAGTTTTATACCAATTTAGGGTATTTTTGTAGTTTTAAGGTAATTATTTTTAATGTATAATTATTTTAAATATTTCTTGTGACCTTTTTGGGTATGTGGTCATATCTCAAAGGTTCACATTATATATGGAAAATTAAATAACAAGATTGAATAAATCCTCTCAATTTATAAGCTTTAGTACCATCAAAGGAAACAGGTGCTTTAATTGATGGAGTCTTGAATGCTGGGGCTCTTGAAGTGTCCCTTGGGGAAACTTCTTGAGTCATTTGTGCCATAAATTGAGTCATCTTCTCCATCATATTGAGAAAATTTGGTTCAGCTTGAGAGACAAGAGGTTGATTAGAAGGGGATAGATTTGGAGCTTCAGAAGCCTCAGGGGCACCTTCCAAGGCAGCTTCTACTTCAGTTTCTTCATACTCCTCCCCCTCTTCATCTTCAGCTTCCCTTTATCTGCTTCTAGGCCGTTGAGGAATGCTTGGATAGCCACCCAACAAGCCAGAGAATGATCTTGATCTTCTTGACTTCACACCTCCTCTTCTGGAGGGTGCTGCTCCTTCCATTGGTGGTCTTCTGTCCAAATTTGCACTCAGTTGATGAATCAATGGTGTGCGGTCAAGAGGAACCCTTGCTGTAGGACTGAGAACAGCTTGATATCTTTGGGATATTGTATTCTTGGCTGGAGGGCTATGCTGAACTGGCATTATTGAATAAAGGAAATAAAATTTGTCAATACTTGAGAATAAAACAAGGCTTGAACCAATCAATCAAATGAGAATCTTGATGAATTTGAAAAATCAATCAAAAGTATTGAAGTGAAATCAATATGTAGAAATGTTGAAGAATAAAGATGACAGAATCAAATTCTTATGAATGATCAGCTTCAGTCAATAAGTCAAATCAAGTCAATCAAGTCAATTCAGAATCAAATAATTTATGTCTTAAGTAATTCAGTCAATATCTTCAAAATAAATTAAATTTCTTAAGGAATTAACTTCAAATCAACTAATTAAATCAAATCTTGAGGATAAATCAGGTGTCTTGAGGAATTAAATCAAGTCAATAAATCAAATCAAATCAGAATCTTGAGGTAAAGTCAATTTCTTGAACAATCAAATAAATCAATCAATAATTCTTGAGAGACTCCAAAATCACTAGATTATAACCCCAATTCAATGAAAACTCCTGAAATGCTAAATAAATTAACTCAAATTCCAAGCAATTGAACCTGATAGAAGAACCTGACTTCAGACAGAAAATGCAAAAACAATTTATCGAGAATAAAGGATAAAGTGAAATGGTCAGCAGAATTTAAGAAATGAGAAACAGAATCAATTTTCATTTGAATGAAATGAAGGAGATGAAAATTGATGAGAGATAATGAAATCATAAAAATCATAAAATAATAAAAATCATCATTGAAGAATGAGACAAATGAATTAAAATGAATGAAAGAAAAAAGCAAGTATGATTTAATTAAAATAATGTCACAGGCACTCTTATAAATGAAGAGGGCCTGGCACTCAGTGAACAGACTTATTTATGGAGGGCTCAGAATAAATAGTCAATTGATGAGAGTAATGAGATAATAGATAAATTACTAGTCATAAAATAATAAGCATTAAAGGACATGAGAGAGAAAAAAGCAATAATAAAGAGCCAACCACAAATAATCCTGTATCACTGTTTCAACCTGTTCAGAAAAGAGAAAAGGATTAATAAGGGATATGGCCACCAGGACTCTACTGAAACAGGTGAGGGAAGGCTAATAATAACTTAATAACTAATAACATAATACTTCTGAGTGAGAAATAAAAAAATATTAATAATAAATAAAGTATTTTAATTAACTGGGGAAAACCCCCAGGTGGGTGAAAGGGGGCTGGTATATGTGAAAAAATGCCAGCCTGGAGTTTGAGTGTTGAGAAACCATGACTGTATGATTGAAGAACCTGTATTTGAGATGTGAAACTGTATTGGTGTATCCAATACAGTTATTTGAATAATTACAGATGTTCGCACCTGTATTGAGAATGGACTGTATTTGGGTTTTGCCTGTATTGAGGTTTGAAACTGTACTTGGTGAATCTTCCATGAACCCTCTTTCTGATTAGGTGTTGGAATATCTTCAATGAGTAATGCATGGTAATTTCCTGCCTGTCTCTATGGCTGTGACACAATCCTCCAAATCCCAACTCCCATTACATTAGGACACTTTGACTTGTGAGCCTGAACCTGAGGTGGCTCCAACGCAATCAACAGAGGATCATTTTGGTAATATCCCACTTTCAATTTTTTCCCGTTACCAACATTCTCTCACCCCTCCTTCCAATCATCTCCATCTTGTCCCGCTAGCCCCCACTGCATAATAAACATCAACAATATGCCCTCTGGCTTCCCCCCTACACCTCCCTCTTCCCCAACTCCCACACCTTTGCCTCCACTGCCATCACGGTTCCTTCCCCAGAGATCCTGTAAGATGTGTCTATGAAACTTTTGATAATATTACTATTCTTATGAAATACAATAATAAAGATTATTATAACCACATTTAAAGCATTAAAGATTTATTTCTTTTATGTGTTATACACTGCTAGTGATGATGACAGTAAGCAGTAATTGTATACAAGAATAAATTACAAGAAGAATTTAATAATGAAAATCTTCATTTATGAAAATAATAAGATTATTTTAATATATAATTATCTTTCACAAGAATAATTATAAAGATAACTCTTGAAGAAAGCTATTACTAGAGAAAAACTTGAAGAATTAAGATAAATCACTCACTATTAATCCAATGAACCTTTTAGAAGATAATAGTAGAGAGATTTGACGTAGAATTGTGGATTTAATGGAGAAAAATTGATTTATAACAATATTACAGCATGATATAGTTGATTTCTATGATTTCATGTATTTTAGATTGGTTTATGAAAGAAAGAAACACTTAACAAGAGTTTAACTAATACTTACTTATTGGTAATAAAGGTATAATATAATAATGTGATGATTTGGAAAAAACAGCAAGAGGAGGCCTCTTTTAAGTCTAAGACAGCTCACAGAGGCATGCCATAGAGCAAACTGAAAAACCAGTGAGTGAGAAAACAATAAGCGTTTTGGATTATTGATTGCATCATCTTTTGTCATGTAAGATTATCATAATTACATAATTAAGGCTTTTACATGAATACAAACCCATTTATGGTTAAAAATAAAAGGAGTAACAACTGTAAATATTCTTTTATTCAAAAGTAGTCATTGATTTCTCAAAGCTATCAATGTTATTGGATATTTCATCACAGAATGTATTTTCTGGAAATGTTTAAAGATTCTGTGTTTCATGTGGAATCATCAAAAATGGACTGTACGTAAAACTTTTAATTTTACTTATTAAAGTATAATTAATTTTGGTTTTATATAAATTATACAGTTCTTAATTGGTCCTGAAGCTTCAGAAAAATTCATTAAGAATTGTATTTTTAATGAATTTTTGAAGTTTTTACCTCATTTCTATGTATATTATCAAATAGCAATATATGGCTGCTTGCTATGAGGTAAATCAATGAATACTAGTCCAAGAAGGATTTTAATTACTCTTTTTGAGTTTATCCATGGAAAATAATTAAGAAGTGAAATGGCTACAGGAGTCTAACTTGCTTTTTACCTCCTTGGCACATCAAAATAGCAGCTTATTTGTAATTATCTTATGATTTACTGAGGTTTTAACATGGTAACCAAGTTCCCAAAAGGTTTTAGTATACTAATTGGGCCAAGATTAGCCATGTATCCAATCTTTGGAGCTGTCCATGCCTCAGAGGCCTCAGAAGTTGGGTACCCTGGCTCTCTTTGATGTCTTTTGTCCCCCTTGACTATTTTTCACATCAAAAATAGAAATTCAAGCTTAAAGTGAGATATCAACTATGGGTGTACCAAACGTGCATGTAGGAATACCATAATATTAAGTGCCCAAAACATGCATAACACTTGTAAGATGTGACTATGAAGCTGATGATAATATTACTATTAATCAACAGTACTATGTCTGTTATTATGAAATATAATAATAGAATATTATTATAGCCACAATTAAATAATTAAAGAATTATTTCTTTCACGTGTTAAGCACTACTAGTGATTTTAACAGTGAGCAAGTAATTGTCTACAAGAATCAATTACAAGAAGAATTTAATAATAAAAACTTCTTTTATTAAAATAATAAATTATTTTAATATATAATTATCTTTTTCAAGAATAATTATAAAGCTAATCCTTGAAGAAAGCTATTACTAGAGAAAAACTTTAAGAACTAAAGATAAATGACTCACTAATACTCCAAAGAACTTATTGATAGATAAAAGTAGAGTATTTTGACATAAAATTGTGGATTTAAGAGATCAAAATGATTTATAGCAGGATTACAACAATATATAGTTGGATTATATTATTTCACGTCTTTCTTATTGATTCTGAAAGATTTAAAACACTTAAGAATAGTTTAACTAATACTTACTTGTTGGTAACAATGATATAAAATGATAATAAGATGATCATGATACGGAAAAAACAGCAAGAAGAGGCTTCTTTTAAGTCAACAACAGCTCACAGAGGCATGCCATGGAGCAAACTGAAAAACCAGTGAGTGAGAAAACAATAAACCTTTTTGGATTAATGATTGCATCATCTGTTGTCACATAAGATTATCATAATTACTTAATTGATGCTTTTACGTGACTACCAACCCCAATATGGAGTAACATCTGTAAATCTTCTTTTATTCCAAAATAATAATTGATTTCTCAAAGTTATCAATGTTATTGCCAATTTCATCACAGGTTTTAATTACTGTGAATTTTTGAAGATTCAGTGTTTCATGTAGAATGGTCAAAAATGGACTGTAAGTAAACCTTTTAATTTTACTAGTAAAACTGTAATTCTTTTTGGTTGTACCATAGATAATACAGTTCTCCATTGGTCCTGAAAGTTTCAGAAGGATTCATTAAGAATTGTATTTTTAAAGAATTTTTGAAGGTTCTACCTCATTTCTACGTAGAATTGCAAATATCAGTGTTTCACTGGTTGCTATGAGGTAAATCAATGGATACAAGTCCAAAAAGGGTTTTAATTACTCTTTTGGGGTTTATCCATGGAAATTCATTAAGAATTGACGTGGTTACAGGAGTCTAAGTAGCTATTTACATCCTTGGCATGTCAAAATAGCAGGTTATTTGCTATTTTCTTAAGATTTACAGTAGTTGTGACATGGTAATCAAGTTCCCAAAGAGGTTTAGTTTACCAATTGGGTCAAGATCAGCCATGGAACCAAGCTTTGGAGCTATCCACGCCTCTGAGTCCTCAGAAGCTGGGTACCCTGGCTCTCTTTGATGTCTTTTGTCCCCCTTGCCTATTTTTTACATCAAAATAGTAATTTAAGCTTAAAGTGAGATATCCACTATGGGTGTACCAAAAGTCCATGTAGGAATACCATGATATTAAGTGCTCAAAACATGCATAACACTATTCTTAGTGTATATGTAACATGGGATTTCTCACTTTCCCATTATTTTGGCGTGAAATTAAGAAAAACAAAAATTTTCACAGATCCTTTATGTGGTATTAATGATGTGGTATTGAAGTATTTTCCATTTTACCACCTCAAAGAGTTAATTATAGCTTATTCACTCTATGGAGCTACCCTAGGTGAATGTTTGTGTAGAATCCAAATCTGGCCTTAAATCCATGGATTTACTTACTCAATAAAAGGTTATTCATCTTTTCTGAAATCAAAAATGATGAATTTTGCATATATGCATGAATTATGATTTATGTATAATTCAAAATTTCTTTTTAAGATAATTGTGGCCTATTTGGGTATGTAAAATATACCTCAAGGCTCACGTTCCCTCCCACCAAAAAATAAAATTGTACTACAATTTTATTAGTGATAAAAGAATAAGGCCCCAAAGGGGGTTAATGTCCACTGTCCAACCTCTTTACATTACTCAGATCAAGTAGTTTAAAGCACATTGATAGACATATTCAGGCTTGTGGCCTTCTTTCATGTATAAATCTTCTTAAGAGCTTATCTGAGTCATGTATTTCTGATTCTGCCATCCATTCATCCTCATGTACTGCATTTCTATATCTGACAAGATATTCTCTTTGATTTTTACACCTGAGTCTCCTTTATTTAATGACTTTCTTTATCTTTTTGTCTTCATTCTGTTCCACAGGTGGTATAGTTAAAGGAGTTGGGTTTCTTAAAGGAAACAATTCTTTGTCAGCTGGTTGATAAGGCTTTATCAAGCTGACTGGAAAGGTGGGGTGTTTATTTTTCAACTCACCACTCAATTCCACTTGAACTGCATTGGTTCCATGTAAAGCAACAATAACAAAAGGTCCTACATAAGAATCTTTGAGTTTCTTTGGGCCTTTGATATTATTGAAATTCAAGGTTTAAACTAAAACTAAGTCCCCTACTTTGAAGTCTGGTACTTTATGACTCTTGTCCCACTTCTGCTTTGCATAATCAAAAGCATCATCCATACTTTGTTTTTCATGGTGTTTTACTTTATCAAGCATTATCTTGAAGCTGGAAGCTGTAGGATGAATGTCAATCAAGTCTTTCCTCAGTGTGTCTTCTGGGAGTCTTGGATTCCATCCTTTTTCTAACATAGCAGGAGTTTGTCCTGCGGAAGAATGGACTGATGTCTTGTATGCCAATTCTAGGGAAGGTATCAGAGTGCACCAGTCATGGGTAAAGCCATCTGAGTCTTTGAATTCTAATCCATAAGCACAGAATCTCCTGATCATGTCCTCTAAAGTCTGAATCATCCTCTCTGCTAGCCCATCTGTTTGAGGGTGATATGCTGTAGAGAATGATAACTTAGTCCCAAACAATCTATGAAGATTGGTCCAAAGTGCAGATGTGAACTTGGGATCTCTGTCACTTATGATATTCTTAAATAATCCTGTATGAGAAATAACTATACTCCATAAAAGAAGAGCTGTATCCATAGCAGTGTCATCTTCATGACATGGTAAGAATATGGGAGTTTTTCTATATCTGTCTACAATGACTAAACAAGCATTATAACTTCTGTCACCACTTGGAGGAAGTGCTGTGACCCAATCCATGTGAACAACTTCCCAAGGGGATTTTGGTTCTTGAATATGGATCATTAATCCAAATTTCTTGCCTGTACTCCTGTCTGCTTTTTGGCATCTGTCACAGGTATGGCAATACTCAATGGTTTCTCTTCTTCAAGATGGCCACCGTGCACAGTTCTTCACTTTTTCAAGTGTTCTGTCTTCTGACAGGTGTCCAAAGTAGATACTATCATGACATTCATGAAGAATGGTATTGATAAGTAATCCACTGCACAATGTCATAACACAAGAATGTTTTGTTCTGTGGTAAATGATTCCATCAAACAAGTGAAATCTTCCTTCAGAATAGGAATTTTTCCAAACTTCATCAAGTGCATTAACTAAAGATGTATCTTTGCAGTCTTTATCTAATAAAGAAGTCAAGATATGGCAATTCTTGTCTTGTTTATAAGATTCTCTGACCTCCTCAAAGAATTCAGTTCCAATATCAGTTATGTTAATTCCTTCAATTGGAATCTGTGGTTCAGCTTCCAAAGGTACATAAGCTGGGTTATCAGGAGTGTTGGCTAAAGCCCATCTACTAAGTCCATCAGCATTCTTGTGAATGTTTCCTGCTTTATGAACTATAGTCATGTTTCCTCTATATTCTTGAATAGATATTTGCCATCTCAACATATGTCTGTTGGGAGTTTTCATGTTAAGAAGTGATTTTACTGCATTACAGTCAGTTATCACTTCAAAAACACTGCCATCAAGGTAATAGTGTAATCTCTCAAGTGCCCATACAAAACATAAGCACTCCATTTGGTTTGAACCATATCTGGCTTCTGTTGGTTTGATTTGCCTTGAGATAAAACAAACTGGTCCTTCTGTAGGTCTGTCATCAACAATTTGGACTTGATGTAGCGCTGCCCCCAATCCATCTCCACATGAATCAATGTACAACTTAAAAGGAATATTCCAGTCAGGAATGAGGAGTAAAGGTGCTTCTGTAAGGGCTTTCTTTATCTTCTCATAAGCTTTAATTCTCTCCTGTGTCATCTCAAATACAGTCTGTTGATCACAGATTCTATAGAGTGATTTGGCCAGAATTGCAAAGTCTTTTAAATGTTGCCTATAGTAACTAGCAAATCCAAGAAAAGACATCATTTCTTTTTTAATCTGGGGTATTGGCTTAAGCAGTACTGCTGCCACTTTACTTTTGTCAATACCCAAGCTTAAACCAGAAACAACATGTCCTAATGCTTTAAATTCTTCAAAACCAAAGTTGCATTTCTTAAGTGAAATTTTCATATTTACTTCTGCAACTTTGTGTAGTACTCTTGCAAGTCTTTCAAGGTGTAAAGACCATGAGTCAGAGCATATGATAATATCATCAATATAATTGATAAGTCATCCTTCAGACAATTCTGTGGGGAAGATGGTATTTATCATTCTTTGATAATGAGATGGAGCATTTTTAATGCCAAATGGCATCCTAAGATATTCAAAAATACCACAGTGAGTGATAATTCTAAGTAGTTTTTTAGCTTTAGGAGTCAAAACATTTTGATGGAAGCCTTTCAATGCATCCATTGATGTTATATACTTGGCTTTAGACAATTGAGTCAAGGTTTCTTGGATTCTAGGGATTGGATACCTATCTGGAACTGTGTAGGTATTCAAAGCTCTAAAACCTCCAACCATTCTTGACTTATCATTATGCCAAGCAATGATAACAGGTGTTGTCACCTCAACCTCCTCATTATGGCCTACTTTCCTTAGTACAACAAGTTGAATTAACTCTTGGATATGTTTCTCCAAGGCTTCTCTACCTCTGGGACTGGCTGGATAAGCTGGTCTTCTAAGTACTGGGGGATATGGTCTGTCAATATTAAGAGTAATATCAACTTCATGTCCTCTTATAGCACCTAATGGTTCATTATCAGAGGCAAATGCAGTATTGTATGTGTATAACACGTAAATAAGTTCATTCCTCATTTTTGGTGACAAAGATGGATTAATCTGTGCTTCAACAAGTTGATTAGACACAAATTCACCTTTATAAGTATCTTTGACAGAAGATACCACAGATATTTGTTTTGGCATATTGGAAAAGGCAAATTTTTGTCTTTTGTTATCCCCAATTGTGAAATATCTGTCTTTATGGTTATTGATGTCAATACCATAGATATTCAAGTAATCATTTCCAAGAATGATGTGCTGAGATGTGCAATTATCCATTACAACAATTTCAGTTTTCATCCTTACACTTCCTGCTGGGTGTGGGAATACAAGATTAGTGTCTAATATACCCAAGGGGTACATATTGTTACTGGCACTACTAAATTGTACACCTTCTATTGGTAACAGATGGTTCTTCCATCCAGGAAGTATAATTTGGAGATAATCTTTGCCCACACAAGTGCAAAATGCCCCTGTATCCAAATTTACTTTGGCTTCAATATCACTCATTAAAACTGATGTGATACAGGATGCTCCAGCAGTATAACCCTTTCCTCTAGCAGGTTTTGTTTTACACATTGTGGCATCTTGGATATTGGTCAGGTTGCAGCAATCCTCACTGTACTTTGGCAAGTGGGTATGGACTTCTGTGACCTCAAAGAAAGCTGTGATGTTTTCAATGGGATAGTCCTCTACTGGTGTATCTTCAGAGACTGCAGAATCTTGATCAGATTCTTCCTTCTCTTCAGTACACTGAATCTCTTCAATGACTTGAACTTCATTGATTTTTGTCTTTTTTGTGCAAGTGCTGGCTAAATGTGAAGTTCTTCCACATTTATGACACTTTAAGACAGGTTTTTCTGGCCTCCTATCCTCTCTGGGAATCTTAGAGGTCATCTTGGATTCTGTTGGGAGTTTAGACCAAGTTTTACCAATTCTTGTTCTGGTAATGATATCTTTCATAGCATTAATGTAGTCTTCTGTTGAACAGGGTTATACAGAT
Source organism: Austropuccinia psidii (assembly GCA_023105745.1). Lineage (NCBI taxonomy): Eukaryota > Fungi > Basidiomycota > Pucciniomycetes > Pucciniales > Sphaerophragmiaceae > Austropuccinia > Austropuccinia psidii. The sequence goes on along the minus strand of JALGQZ010000004.1, from coordinate 24,102,934 downwards.
CTGCTTTTGATAGCATGTTCCGATTCTCCTCCACACTTTCTTAATATTTTCATATTAATCATAGTGTCAGACATATCTGGTTGTAAAGCAGATAATCTGTCTTTTTGTTTGAAGAACCAAGTAAGTGGTTTATCTTTCTCTGAGTTAAAAATGGCACTTTCAAAGGCATTTTCTATTTTAAACCTCCAAGAATTATTGGCCCATTTGATAATTATTTCAGATTTCCACCAAGACCAATCATGTTTACCATGATCAATCCTCATTTTGTACTACCACTTCTTTGCAGTTCTGGTAAACAGACAGTGTAATTTTCCCACTATGATTTCATCAGGTATATTAAAGTCTTCTTGCAACATATCAATAGTCCTGATGAATTCAATATAGTTATATTCTCCTTCACCAGAGAATGTTGGCCATTCTTCTATTTTGGGAATATCTCTTGCAGAGTAGGCATTTTCTCCCGAGAATGGGGTGAGACTTTCCTTAACAGAAAGTTTTTCTTCAGTTAAAGATGTAGAATGTCTTGGAATATGTGGTTCATGATTCTTATGAATTTGTTCCACACTTGCAATTATTTCATTCTTCAACTTCTGTCTTTCACTGTCACTTTTTGCTAAGTGTATAGCAAATTGATTGGTATTCTCAACTATTTTTAAGACTTGGTCTTGTAAAATTGTAAGTTGATTATTCACTTTAAAAATGGAAAATTCTTCCATCTCATCATGCTGAACTTGGCACATGTTTTCAATTTTTTTGCAAGAATTGGTAATTGAGTCAAGTCTGGCATGTGTCACTTGGTGCAATTCAATGTATGTCTTGTCATTTTTCTTTAATTCAACTATATCTGATGCAATTTTAGTTAGCTTTCTATCAAGTTTACCAATTTCTACATTAATACTAGTCTGTACACCAATTATTTGCATGGAAAGTTTCTGTTCATCCTTTCCTGCTCCTTGGCTGTGAATTTCATCAGAGTCCTGGCCATATTGAAGACACTGTCCACGGCTGAAGGCTCCAATTTGGGGATCCTGTACCCTTGTGGGTAAGGTCTGTGCCAATTGGCTTTGCCTTTTCCTTGGCCTTGATGGTTCTTGGGACCTTTCTGCTTCTTCTGAGGTCCCTTGGGCTTGTCCTTGGACACTTCTGGAGCTGGTTTGGAGCTGGTATACGCCACTGGTGCCTCTGTCTCCAAAGCTGGAGTCATTTCCAACTCTTTCTTCTGGTCTATAGATAAAAGACTTTGGTTCTTCAACCAATTCTTTATCTTTTTGACCTTGTCTTTGAAAGACAGGGGGATCCATCCTCCTAAGAGTTCTATGGTCTTCTCCTGACCCAGAAAGCTCTTGATGTGTAAGTAGGAGTTCATGGCCCCCTGCCAAAGGCTTGGGCATATTTCCCACTCCTCTTCTTTGGCTGCTCTGAACCAATTCTTGTACTGGCATTGATATATTTCTATTGCTTCCACTTGAAAATGGTTCAGCCCAGGAAATAATATCATGAATTAGTTCAGGCTCAGAATTCACGTCAAAATCTGTTGGCACAGACCTTGGGGAATGGGGGGCAACTCTGGCATCCTCCAGATGTGTCTTTCTTGTGGAAGATTTGGCACTTCGGGATTTGGTCTTGCCTCTTCCTTGTCCACATCCATCTGGTTGGACTGAATAGTTGCTTCCATTTCTGGTATGCACCATTTTCACATCAATTTTCAAGATAAAAAGTGAAAATATAAGATAAAATACACACCTTTTGGTGGTAATTTAGCCTTTTCTGAGTTAAATAAGGTGCCTCTTTTAGCAATTTGCACCTCAATACTTTCTTCAGATTCTGCTTCTGAAGATTCAGGACTATTGATGTATCTTTTACTGAGTCTGTTGCCAGCTGCACAGTATTTGATTAAAGACACTTAAAGAGAAAATATGATAAAAGAAATTATTTTTATGATTTAAGATATTTTTAAAAGATTTTTTATAAGTTTTATTATTTTTTGATATTAAAAAAATATTCTTTTCAAAGAAAAAGGTATTAAAATTTAAGAATTTGAATAAAAAATTAAGTCAGAGTAACTCAAAGAATAATTTTATAAGTTTTTGGATGTGAAAAAGCCACGTGTTAAAACAGTACAAAATTAAACCAAATTCCACAATGAAATAAGATTTTAAGACAATTTCAAAAGTAAAAATAATTCTTTCTTTAAATTGAAGAAAAAAAATATTAAATTAATATATTTTAGAACTTTAAAATATATTAATTAAGGGTACAAGGTTCAAAAAAACACGGCCACGCCCCCAAATGTAAGATGTGGTAGGTATGGTGGTTTTTTAGAAACAAAAATGAAGTCTAGAATATGATTAAAGCCAAGTCTATGGATAAAATCACGGCCAGGCCCCAAAATGTGAGATGTGACTATGAAACTGATGCTAATATTACTATTAATCAACAGTACTATGTCTGTTCTTATGAAATATAATAATAGAATATTATTATAACCACAATTAAATAATTAAAGAATTATTTCTTTCACATGTTAAGCACTACTAGTGATTTTAACAGTGAGCAAGTAATTGTCTACAAGAATCAATTACAAGAAGAATTTAATAATAAAAACTTCTTTTATTAAAATAATAAATTATTTTAATATATAATTATCTTTTTCAAGAATAATTATAAAGCTAATCCTTGAAGAAAACTATTAATAGAGAAAAACTTTAAGAATTCAAGATAAATGACTCACTAATACTCCAAAGAACTTATTGATAGATAAAAGTAGAGTAATTTGACATAGAATTGTGGATTTAAGAGATCAAAATGATTTATAGCAGGATTACAACAATATATAGTTGGATTCTATGATTTCATGTCTTTCTGATTGATTCTGAAAGATTTAAAACACTTAAGAATAGTTTAACCAATACTTACTTGTTGGTAACAATGATATAAAATGATAATAAGATGATGATGATACGGAAAAAACAGCAAGAAGAGGCTTCTTTTAAGTCAACAACAGCTCACAGAGGCGTGCCATGGAGCAAACTGAAAAACCAGTGAGTGAGAAAACAATAAACCTTTTTGGATTAATGATCGCATCATCTGTTGTCACATAAGATTATCATAATTACTTAATTGATGCTTTTACGTGACTACCAACCCCAATATGGAGTAACATCAGTAAATCTTCTTTTATTCCAAAATAATCATTGATTTCTCAAAGTTATCAATGTTATTGCCAATTTCATCACAGGTTTTAATTACTGTGAATTTTTGAAGATTCAGTGTTTCACGTAGAATGGTCAAAAATGGACTGTAAGTAAACCTTTTAATTTTATTAGTAAAACTGTAATTCTATTTGGTTGTACCATAGATAATACAGTTCTCCATTGGTCCTGAAAGTTTCAGAAGGATTCATTAAGAATTGTATTTTTAAAGAATTTTTGAAGGTTTTACCTCATTTCTACGTGGAATTGCAAATATCAGTGTTTCACTGGTTGCTATGAGGTAAATCAATGGATACAAGTCCAAAAAGGGTTTTAATTACTCTTTTGGGGTTTATCCATGGAAATTCATTAAGAATTGACGTGGTTACAGGAGTCTAAGTAGCTATTTACGTCCTTGGCATGTCAAAATAGCAGGTTATTTGCTATTTTCTTAAGATTTACAGTAGTTGTGACATGGTAATCAAGTTCCCAAAGAGGTTTAGTTTACCAATTGGGTCAAGATCAGCCATGGAACCAAGCTTTGGAGCTATCCACGCCTCTGAGTCCTCAGAAGTTGGGTACCCTGGCTCTCTTTGATGTCTTTTGCCCCCCTTGCCTATTCTTTACGTCAAAATAGTAATTTAAGCTTAAAGTGAGATATCCACTATGGGTGTACCAAAGGTCCATGTAAGAATACCATGATATTAAGCGCTCAAAACATGCATAACACTATTCTTAGTGTATATGTAACATGGGATTTCTCACATTCCCATTATTTTGGTGTGAAATTAAGACAAACAAAAATTTTCACAGACCTTTTATGTGGTATTAATGATGTGGTATTGAAGTATTTTCCATTTTACCAACTCAAAGAGTTAGTTTGAGCTTATTCATCTATGGAGCTACCCTAGGTGAATTTTTGTGTAGAATCCAAATCTGGCCTTAAGTCCATGGATTTACTTACTCAATAAAAAGTTATTCATCTTTTCTGAAATCAAAAATGATGAATTTTGCATATATGCATGAATTATGAGTTATGTATAATTCAAAATTTCTTTTTAAGATAATTGTGGCCTATTTGGGTATGTAAAATATACCTCAAGGCTCACAACACTATTATTAGTGTATATGTAACATGGGATTTCTGACATTCCCATTATTTTGGTGTGAAATAGATAAAAACAAAAGTTTTCATGAATCTTTTATGTGGTATTGATGATGTGGTATTGAAGTATTTTACATATTACCACCTCAAAGAGTAGATTTGAGCTTATCCACTCTATGGAGCTACCCTAGGTGACTTTCTGTGTAGAATCCAAATCTGGCCTTAAATCCATGGATTTACTTACTCAAAAATGGTATTCATATTTTCTGAAATCAAAAAAGATTAATTTTGAATATATGAATGACCTATGGTTTATGAATAGTTCAGAATTTATTTTCAAGATGATTGTGGCCTATTTGGGTATGTAAAATATACCTCAAGGCTCACATTCCCTTGCACCGAAAATAAAATTGTACTACAATTTTATTGATGGTATAAAGAAGAAAAAGGCCCCAACGGGGGTTAATGTCCATTGTCCAACCTCTTTACATTGCTCAGATCAACTATTTCAAAGCACATTTATAGACCTATTCAGGCTTGTGGCCTTCTTTCATGTCTAAATCTTCTTAAGAATTTATCTGAGTCAGTTATGTCTGATTCTACCAGCCACTCATCTTTGTAAGGTGTGGATATGAAACTTTGATTAAAAATCAAATACTTTTCCTGTCCTCAAAATTTTTATAAGGTAAAAATTAATTAAAAATAGTAAGAAATATTATTTTTAAGAGAAAACATGCCAAATTTATTGTTTATAACTTTATTAGTATGAAAAAAAAATATTGTAAAGATTTCTTGTTTTACCAACAATAAAAAATTATCCAAAAATATAACAGTATTACAACAATTTATAGTTGGATTCTATGATTTCACGTCTTTCTGATTGATTCTGAAAGATTTAAAACACTTAAGAATAGCTTTAACCAATACCTACTTGTTGGTAATAATGGTTTAAATGTTAATAAGATGATGATGTGGAAAAAACAGCAAGAGGAGGCCTCTTTTAAGTCAACAACAGCTCACAGAGACGTGCCATGGAGCAAACTGAAAAACCAGTGAGTGAGAAAACAATAAACCCTTTTGGATTATTGATTTCATCATCTGTTGTCATGTAAGATTATCATAATTACTTTAATTGATGCTTTTATGTGACTACCAACCCCAATATGGTTAAGAATAAAAGGAGTAACATCTGTAAATCTTCTTTTGTTCCAAAATAATCATTGATTTCTCAAAGGTATCAATGTTATTGCCAATTTTATCACATTGTAATTACTGTGAATTTTTGAAGATTCAGTGTTTCACGTAGAATGGTCAAAAATGGACTTTAAGTAAAAATTTTAATTTTACTAGTAAAACTGTAATTCTTTTTGGTTGGACCATAGATAATACAGTTCTCCATTAGTCCTGAAGTTTTCAGAAAGATTAATTAAGAATTGTATTTTTAAAGAATTTGTGAAGGTTTTACCTCATTTCTACATAGAATTACAAATATCAGTGTTTCACTGGTTGCTATGAGGTAAATCAATGGATAAAAGTCCAAAAAGGGTCTTAATTACTCTTTTGGGGTTTATCCATGGAAAATCATTAAGAATTGACATGGTTACAGGAGTCTAAGTAGCTCTTTACCTCCTTGGCACATCAAAATTGCAGGTTATTTGCTATTTTCTTAAGTTTTACTGTAGTTGTAACATGGTAGCCAAGTTTCCCAAAGGTTTTAGTTTACCAATTAGGCCAAGATAAGCCATGGATCTAAGCTTTGGAGCTGTCCACGCCTCTGAGGCTCAGAAGTTGGGTACCCTGGCTCTCTTTGATGTCTTTTGTCACCCTTGCCTATTTTTCACTTCAAAATAGAAATTTAAGTTTAAAGTGAAATATCCACTATGGGTGTACCAAAGGTGCATGTAGGAATACCATAATATTAAGCTCTAAAAACATGCATCATATTATTCTTAGTGTATATGTAACATGGGATTTCTCACATTCTCATTATTTTGGCGTAAAATTAAGAAAAACAAACATTTTCACGGATCTTTTATGTGTTATTGATGATGTGGTATTGAAGTATTTTCCATTTTACCACCTCAAAGAGTTAATTTGAGCTTATTCACTCTATGGAGATACCCTAGGTGAATTTTTGTGTAGAATCCATGTAAGGTGTGGATATGAAACTTTGATTAAAAATCAAGTACTTTTCCTGTCCTCAAGATTTGTATAAGGTAAAAAATCAATTAAAAAATAGTAAGAAATATTATTTATAAGAGAAAAAATGCCAATTTTATTGTTTGTAACTGTATTAGTATAAAACAATAATATTATAAAATTTTATTGTTTTACCAACAATAAAAATTTATCTAAAAAATACTTTATAAAAGATATTTAAGGCTACAAAAGAAATTTCAATTGGAATTAATTGAGCAAAGAACTGCAAGCAACTAATCAAAGAAAAGAGTCTTTAAAAAGAATATCAAAGAGAAAACACGCCCAAAAGTGACCAGAGTGAATTTGGAAACGAAGTGCCAAAGTTTACAGTGATGAAAGATGCTTTAATTCACTTTTGGGGTGGTTCAGGGGTAAAAATGATTATAAGAGTTACAAACAATGATTATAATAATTTTTTCACGTGGTTAAAAGGATTAAAATGATTTAAAAATGGTGGTTGGAATCTTTTATTGATTGGTTTAACAGTGTTTAAACTAATTAATAAAAGGAAAAAGATTCTAACATGAAGAGAAAAGTGGGGCAAAGAAGACATTCTTTTATAGCCATCAATTCTCTTACTACAAAAGTAAAACTTACTGTTTTCAGTCGTGAAAAACAGTTTGACATCAGAAAAGCCAATTATGGCATCATTGAACCCTGGTTTAGACCAAAAAGGGGTGGTTTAAGCCATTTTAAGCCATTTTTAGCCATTTTAGACCCTTAAATCAGCCATTACTATAGCAATACCTGGCCTAGAGCCTTCAAAAACACGTCATAATGTGTTTCAGAGGCGTAGAAACCAGTTAAAACTGTTTTTATTATTACTGTTTTATCTTAAGGGTAGTTTTACTCTCTTGGCAACAGCTAAAACTACCCCAGTTGGTATCAAAACCTAATCATCAATTGAGTTCACAGACCCTGTAATTCAATTCCAGGCCAAAAGTGATGAAATTTTGCGTTAATTTTGACATCCCACGCCTGTCAGCAAGGATTTTGGGGGTCTAGATCCCCCTTAGAGCTGGAGTTCCTTTTCCCCCCAAAATTTAATCTTTCCAATTTATTTTTCCTTTAATTCCTCATCATGTATTTTACTTATAATTTACATATGTAATTCAATTGACTTGTACAGTACAATACAGTAATAATTGATACCTCATATGTAAATCAAAGTTCACTTATGTAATACACGTGCACATTTTGACATTTCAATTGAATTCAATTGAAAATACTTCAATTCCTCATAACTTCTAAACTAAACAATACACCTCAATCTTAACACAAAAATTGATGGTTAACACCACATGTGGTGTGAATCAAATTTAAGTTTTGAGGATTCTCAACTTTTGTATTGAAAATACTAAAAACTTAATTTAAGCTTATTTAGAGTTGAGCTACAAGAATTTCACTCAGAGGTGACCCCACCTGATTTTTAATGAGGAATCCAATGGTGAAATAATTTTTATATGTTTATTGATTGGATAAAAAGTTATAATAATCTTTATTTAACTGTTTTCAAAATTTATTTATTTTTTTACAATTTTGTTAAAATTTCATTTTTACTTAATTTTTTTTTTCAAGTATAAATGTAATTTATAATTCCAAAATTTAATGTAATTTTATTTTTAAATTGTAATTAAATTTTTTATTTTGAATATAATTTTGTATTTATATTTTTATTTTTATTATAATAATATAAATAAATTTATTTTATTTATATTCATATGTTAATTTTGTATTGGTGGTCTTTTGGGTATATGAGATTACCTCTAAGGCTCACATTCCCCCCCCCTAAAAAAGAATATTACTTTGTAATATTGGTGTTTCTAGTGTGTATGAGTCTCCTGAGGAGTTTGGTAGCTTCTGGTATGTCTTTTCCTTCTAACCATTCATCTTCACAAGTTGGGTCACTGTACCTAACAAGGTATTCCCTTACTTTTTTGGTTCTTAATTTTCTTTCTTTAAGAACTTTGGTAATTTTCTTAGTACCAGATGTCTCAATAGGAGGTATAACTTGGGGAATCTTATTCCTCAAGGGAAATTTCTCAGCATCACTAGATTTATATGGCTTTATCAAGCTCACTGGAAATGTAGGATGCTTATTGCTAAGTTCTTCAGATAACTCTACTTCAACAGCATTTTCTCCATGGAGGGCCTTAATCACAAAAGGTCCTGCAAAGGAGTCTTTCAACTTTTTACATCCTTTGATTTTATTAAAGTTAGTGGTGGATACAAGAACTAGGTCTCCCACTTTGAAATCTGGAGTTGCATGTGATTTATCCCATTTGTCTTTAGCTTATGAAAAAGAGTCCTCCATACACCTTATTGAATGCTTTCTAGCTTTGTCTAGCATTCCTTTGAAGCTAGCATCTGTGGGATGTATTTCAATTAACTCTTTCCTCAAGGAATCTTGGGGTAACTTGGGGTTCCATCCTTTTTCTAGAATAGCAGGAGTTTGATTGGTACTGGCATGGATTGATGTTTTATATGCTAATTCCAGTGCTGGCAACAGAGTACACCAGTCATGGGTAAATCCATCACAATCTTTGAATTCAAGGCCATATGCACAAAATCTTTGCACCATGTCCTCTAAGGTTTGGATCATCCTTTCAGCCAGGCCATCAGTTTGTGGGTGGTAGGCTGTAGAGAAAGACAGTTTAGTGCCAAATAATTGGTGAAGATTTGTCCATAGTGCTGAAGTGAATTTGAGATCTCTATCACTAATGATATTTGTAAATATCCCAGTCCATGACACTACTCTATTCCATATCAGAAGAGCTGTATCCATGGCTGTATCATCCTTGTGACATGGTAAAAAGATTGGAGTTTTACTGAATCTGTCCACACTTACTAGGAAAGCATTATAGCTTCTGTCACCTCCTGGTGGTAGGCAAGTTACCCAATCCATATGGACAATTTCCCAAGGTCTGCTTGCTTCTTGGATTTCTATCATATTTCCAAGTCTATTGCCAGTGGATTTATTTGCCTTTTGGAATCTGTCACAGGTTTTGCAATACTCTTCAACATCTTTCTGCCACATTGGCCACCATATGCAGGTTTTTACTTTCTCTCTTGTTCTGTCTTTACACAGATGTCCTGAAAAGGGAATATCATGGCATTCGTTCAGTAAAAGATTGATTAATGACCTGTCTACAACTGTCATGACACATGTGTGCTTGGTTCTATGGTAAATTATACCATCCAGTACGTGAAATCTTCCTTCATCATAAGATTTTTTCCATACTTAATTCAAGGCATGTATGAGAGTTGTCTTTACAGTCTTGTCCAAGTAATTGGCATAAGTTGCTACAATTATTATCTTGAGTGTAACTACTCCTGAATTCTTCAAAGAAGGTGGTAATCAAGTCTGGAACACTTATTCCTTCTATTGGAATTTGTGGTGAAGCTTCTTCTGGCACATAAGCAAGATTATCAATATTATTTGGTAATGGCCATTTGCTTAGTCCATCTGCATTCTTATCAATATTCCCATCCTTATGAACAATAGTCACATTGCCTCCGTATTCTTGTATGGCTATTTGCCATCTGAGCATATGTCTGTTGGGTGTCTTCATGATCAGAAGTGATTTGACAGCTGTACAATCTGTTATTACCTCAAAAACACATCCCTCTAAGAAGTAGTTCAATTTCTCCAAGGCCAAGACAAGGCATACACATTCCATTTGACTTGCTCCATATCTGGCTTCAGTTGGTTTGATTTGCCTAGATATGAAACATATGGGTCCTTCTACAGGTTTATCATTTATGATCTGAAATTGGTGAAGTGCAGCACCCAGTCCATCCCCTGATGCATCAATATACAGTTTGAAAGGTAATTTAAAGTCTGGCATCAGTAAGAGTGGAGCAGTTGTCAAGGCTTCTCTTAGAGACCCAAAAGCTTTGACTCTGTCAACAGTCATTTCAAATACTGTGTCTTTGTCACACAATTTATAAAGTGGTCTTGCTATGAATGGAAAATCTTTAATGTGTTGCCTGTAATATCCTGCAAAACCTAAGAATGACTGAATTTCCTTCTTATTCTGAGGCATGGGTTTTAGCAATACTTCTGAAACGTTGTTTTTTTCAATTCCAAGGGACAAACCAGATACAACATGTCCTAGTGCTTTAAGTTCTTTAAATCCAAATTGACATTTCTTCAAGGAGATTTTCATGTTTACTGATTGAATTTTTGTCAAACCTCTGGACAATCTGTACATGTTCTCCTCCCAAGTTTAGTAACAGATAATAATGTCATCAATGTAAATGATTAACCATCCATCTGAGAGTTCTTCAGGGAAGATTTCATTCATCATTCTTTGGAAGTGTGAAGGTGCATTTTTGATACCAAAGGGCATCCTCAAGTATTCATACACTCCACAATGAACAATAATTCTCAGGTATTTTCTTGCTCTTGGTGTCACCACATTTTGATGGAATCCTTTAAGGGCATCCATAGTGGTTATATACACTGCCTGAGATATTTGAGTAAGGGAAATTTGGATTTTTGGTATTGGGTATCTGTCTGGAAAAGTCTAAGTGTTCAGAGCTCTAAAGTCCCCAACCATTCTGGATTTTACATTATGCCATGCCACTATGACTGGTGTAGTTATTTCTACTTCTTCATTGTGGCCTACTTTTCTTATTACACCAAGGTCCAGAAGTTCTTTGATATGAATTTCTAGAGCTTCTCTTGATTTTGGACTTTCTGGATATGCAGGTCTTCCTAAGAGTGGTGGATAAGGTCTCTCAATATTAAGAATGATGTCAACTTCATGACCAAAAATTGCTCCTAGAGGTTCTTTTTCTGAAGAAAATGCTCCTCTGTGGTCATACAAAAGGGAAGAAAGTTCATTTTCCTGTTTATCAGTCAGATGAAGGCTTATTTCAGCCTCATATAACTGTTCAGACTTGAATTTCTCTAACTCTAAGTTGACTGGTGATACTTTGTTTACTGTAATTTGTCTTTTAAATGGTAAAAAGGTAAATTTTTGGTGCTTATTGTCTCCAATAGTAAAGTATCTGTCTTTGTTGTTATGCAAATATATCCCATACATGATTAAATAGTCATTTCTCAATATAAAACGGGTACTAGAGCAATTCTCCATAACAACAAATTCAACTGTGATTCTTGAATTCCCATTTATGTTTGGGAGTATGACATTGGTCTCAAAGATTCCTAATGCTTTCATTGGATTACTTGCACTGTTGAGTTTTATACCATCAATTGGTAACAATTGGTCTTTGAAGTTTGGTACACAAGTCTTAAGAAAAGATTTTCCAAAACAAGATCAGAAGGCTCCTGGGTCAAGCAAAAGATTGGTGGGTTTTTTGTCAATCACCATTTCTGTTATACAGGAGTTGCCAGCTGTATAACCTTTTCCTCTGTTTGGTTTTGTTTTCATAAGTTGTGCATCTTGAACTTGTGATAAATCAAGTTGACCATTGCTCAATTGTGGCAAGTGGGAATAAGATTCCATGATGTCAAAGGTGGCATTGATATTTTCTATATCTTTTGAAGATTCAGAAAATATTGATGACTTATCATCTGAATTGTCTTCAATTATGTCATCCTTTTCAAAATCAGGTTCCTTTTCAATATCAATCTCATTGATTTTTCCCTTCTTTGGACATGTATTGGCTAAATGGGTGGTGCTTTGGCAAATATGGAACTTTCTGACTATATCTGCAGATTTATACTTCATATTATTAGAATTTTCTTTGGGGTTTTTGTCCACAGAATCTTTCCAAGGTGTATTAAACCTTGTTTTGAGATTCACCCTACTAGAACCAATTTTGGTTCTGGTGGTTACTTCTTCCAATATATTGATAATATCCTCTGCTGAAGATTGTTCAGTAGTCCTGCTTTCGATAGCATGCTCTAGGTCACCTCCACATTGTCTCAGAATTTCTCTATGGATCATAAATTCTGACATGTCAGAATATAATGCTGTTAATCTGTCTTTTTGTTGGCAAAACCATGGTAAAGCTTTGTCTTTATCAGCATTAAATTTGGAAGATTCAAAGGCTGTTTCAGCTTTAAACCTCCAAGCATCATTTGCCCATTTGTTAATGATTTGGGTTTCCACCAAGTCCAACTCTGGTGTCCATGTGCTTGTCTTATTTTTATGTACCATCTGTGAGCTGATCTGGTGAACAAGGTGTTAAATCTGGCTGTTACCAATCTGTCTGGTAATTCAAAATCCTCTTTGATCATGTCAATACCTCTAATAAATTCCATATGGTCATATTCTCCTTCACCACTGAAGTAAGGCCATTTTTTAAGTTTTGGAACTTCTTTCAAGAGTGCTTGGCCAATTGATGGTTCCAAGTTATGAAAAGAAGTAGAAAATTCATCTTTTGACTGTGAATTTTCAATATCCAATACTTGTGGATTAGGATTTCTTGCTCCCTCATTTTGGTTCAGAGGTGTAGACATTCTTGGCAAGGTGTTTAGCAGTTGTTCAATATCATTCATTTTACTGTTGTTGCACCTTTGTGAATTTCTTAATTCATGTTGTAAGCTTTGTATAGAGTCTATGACATTCTTTTTATGATCATCCTCTTTATATGTAAGCTCATTCCATAATTCTTTTTGTTTAGTATTATCAGATATAACTTCATTTAACTTTATTGTTAATTTTGATAATTCCTCTCTTGAGGTATCAAAATGCTTTTTAAAGGCAATTTTATTTGTCTTTACTTCTGCAAATGATTTTGAAATATCATCAAGAGCTTTTTTATTTTCTTCTTTGATAGTTTTAATGGCTTTTTTTATTCTTGTTTCAATTATGTCATCAATATTGAATGTAGAATATATGTCTGTTAATTCTTTAATAATGGCAGATTGTTCATTTATCTTAATGCCAAAAGAATTATCATTATTGGAAGTTTTTATTAGTCTTAAAAGTCTTTCAAAGCATTTAAGTGTATCACTTATTTGACTCAGACTCAAGTTATTTGTTTTAAGATTTTCACAAATTGATGTATTTTTATCAGAAAGATGACTTTTTACGTCAGAAATGGCTTTATACAACTCTGGGATACAATCAAAAGTAGCAGAAATCATTTTTGATATTTTAATCTTGCTTTTTCCTTCTTTTGTAATTCCATCATGGTTCTGGCCATCTGAAATACATTTTCCATGGCATCCTGTTGAATCTTTGGGATTTTGTAGCCCTGGCTGTAAGGTTTTGGGGCTGGTGCCTTCCCTTTGCCCTTGTTTGGAGTTTGTGGCTGCTTTTTCACGTTGGAATTGCTGCTGCTGGCCACTGGGGCTGTTTTTGGCACTGGTTTGGGTGGTGGAGGGTTGTTTTTCCTCCATTCTAGTGTCAAAAGCATCATGTTTTTCTTCTCCATCAATGGATGCCATCCATTGAGCAATTTGCAAGTATTGGGATGGCCCAGGAATTTTCTCACTTTCAGGTAAGAATTCATGCAATTCTTTCACAGGTCTGCAAGGATCTGGTACTCCTTGAACTGGAGTGCATTGTTGTATGCACTGTGGCTGGCTTTGTATATGTCCACAGAGGCTTGTTGTGGCGGTTTCAGCTCTTTTTGAAGGTAAAATGGTATTATCAGCTTCAGAATGACCCATTTTAGTTGTTTGGAAGTCATCAACTGACCCTTTTACTTCTTTACCTGATTGGCCTCTGCCATAATCACGTCTATTAACTTTCTGGGAGCTGCTTGAGGGGTTATAGCTGGCTCCTGACCTGGTTGAAGGCATAATTATGGTTAAAAAGACTTAAAATAGTGATTGTATGTCAAAAAACTTACTATTGGCCAATTATTTGGCTTTCTGAAGAGTATTAATTATTTCCAAATTGACTAATTCAGAAGAAATTGGCTCTGGCTGAATATTCTGAGTCACAATAATAGTACTATTATGATCAGAATTAACAGTACTGGCAGGAATAATGCTGGTTACTGTTGAGGCTGTTTCAATGTTTTCTTGTCTTACCACGTTCTCAGACACTAAAATTAATGAAAAAGCCAATTAATTAAGTAAAAAAGGTTTATCCAAAAAAGAAATAAAAAATATAAGCCTCACTTACAATATGAAAAAAAAATATTTTTTATGAATTTTTTGAATTATAAGTATTTTTTATATTTTTTTAGATTTTTCAATATAAGAAAAAGATTTAAAAAGAGTGAAAAAATATGTCACAGGTAAAATATCATGGCTGGGCCCCCAAATGTAAGGTGTGGATATGAAACTTTGATTAAAAATCAAGTACTTTTCCTGTCCTCAAAATTTGTATAAGGTAAAAGTCAATTAAAAATAGTAAGAAATATTATTTTTAAGAGAAAACACTCCAAATTTATTGTTTATAACTTTCTTAATATAAAACAATAATATTATAAAGATTTATTGTTTTACCAACAATAAAAATTTATCCAAAAATACTCTACAAGAGATATTTAAGGCTACAAAAGAAATTTCTTCAAAATCAATTTCAATTGGAATTAATTGAGCAAAGAACTGCAAGAAATTAATTAAAGAGCAGAGTCTTTAAAAAGAATATTAAAGAGAAAACACGCCCAAAAGTGACCAGAGTGAATTTGGAAACAAAGTGACAAAGTTTACAGTGATGAAAGATGCTTTAATTCACTTTTGGGGTGGTTCAGGGGTAAAAATGATTATAATGATTTTTTCACGTGGTGAAAAGGATTAAAATGATTTAAAAAATGGTGGTTGGAATCTTTTATTTATTGGTTTAACAGTGTTTAAACTAATTAATAAAAGAAAAAAGATTCTAACATGAAGAGAAAAGTGGGGCAAAGAAGAAATTCTTTTATAGCCATCAATTCTCTTACTCCAAAAGTAAAATTTACTCTTGTCAGTCGTGAAAAACAGTCTGACAACAGAAAAGCCAATTATGGCATCATTGAACCCTGGTTTAGACTAAAAAGGGCTGGTTTAAGCCATTTTTAGCCATTTTTAGCCATTTTAGACCCTTAAATCAGCCATTACTATAGCAATACCTGTCCTAGAGCCTTCAAAACACGTCATAATGTGTTTCAGAGGCGTAGAAACCAGTTAAAGCTGTTTTTACTATGATTGTTTTATCTTAAGGGTAGTTTTACTCTCTTGGCAACAGCTAAAACTACCCCAGTTGGTATCAAAACCTCATCATCAATTGAGTTCACAGACCCTGTAATTCAATTCCAGGCCAAAAGTGATGAACGTTTGCATGAAGTTTGACATCCCATGCTATTCAGCAAGGATTTTGGGGGTCTAGCTCCCCCTTAGAGCTGGAGTTCCTTTTCCCCCCAAAATTTAATCTTTCCAATTTATTTTTCCTTTAATTCCTCATCATGTATTATACTTATAATTTACATATGTAATTAAATTCAATTTTACAGTACAATACAGTAATAGTTGATACCTCATATGTAAATCAAAGTTCACTTATGTAATACATGTGCACATTTTGACATTTCAATTGAATTCAATTGAAAATACTTCAATTCCTCATAACTTCTAAACTAAACACAACACCTCAATTTTAACACAAAAATTGATGGTCAACACCACATGTGGTGTGAGTTAAAATAAAGTTTTGAGGATTTTCAACTTTTGTATTGAAAATACTAAAAACTTAATTTAAGCTTATTTAGAGTTGAGTTACAAGAATTTCACTCAGAGGTGACCCCACCTGATTTTTTATGAGGAAGCCAATGGTGAAATAATTTTTATATGTTTATTTGTTGGATAAAAAGTTATAATAATTTTTATTTAACTCTTTTCCAAATTTATTCATTTTTTTTACAATTTTGTTAAAATTTCATATTTACTTAAATTTGTTTTTCAAGTATAAATGTAATTTTATAATTCCAAAATTTAATGTAATTGTATTTTTAAATTGTAATTAAATTTTTTCTTTTGAATATAATTTTATATTCATATTTGGATTTTTATTATAATAATATAAATAAATTTATTTTATTTATATTCATATGTTAATTTTGTATTTGTGGTCTTTTGGGTATATGAAATTACCTCTAAGGCTCACAATCTTCATGTACTAGATTTCTATATCTGACAAGATATTGTGTTTGATTTTTACCCCTAAGTCTCCTTTCTTTAATGAATTTCTTTACATTTTTGTCTGCACTCTGTTCCACTGGTGGTACAGTCAAAGGAGTTGGGTTCCTCAAAGGACACAGTTCTTTTTCAGTCAGTTGATAAGGCTTTATCAGGCTGACTGGAAAGGTGGGGTGTTCATTTACCAATTCACCACTTAATTCCACTTGAACTGCATTGGTTCCATGTAAGGCAACAATAACAAAAGGTCCTACATAAGAATCTTTAAGTTTCTTTGGGCCTTTATATTATTGAAATTCAATGTTGAAACTAGAACTAAGTCACCTACTTTGAAGTCTGGTACTTTGTGACTCTTGTCTCACTTCTGTTTTGCATAGTCAAAAGCGTCATTCATACATTGTTTTGCATGATGGTTTACCTTATCAAGCATTATCTTGAAGCTGGAAGCTGTAGGATGAATGCCAATCAAGTCTTTCCTCAGTGTATATTCTGGGAGTCTTGGATTCCATCCGTTTTCTAACATAGCAGGAGTTTGACCTGTGGAAGAATGGACTGATGTCTTATATGCCAATTTTATTTCAGGTATCAGAGTGCACCAGTAATGGGTAAAGCCATCTGACTCTTTGAATTCTGATCCATAAGCACAAAATCTCCTGATAATGTCTTCTAAAGTTTGAATCATTCCCTCTGCTAGCCCATCTGTTTGAGGGTGATATGCTGCAGAAAATGATAGCTTAGTCCCAAAAAATCTATGATGATTGGTCCAAAGTGCAGATATGAGCTTAGGATCTCTGTCGCTTATGATATCCTTAAATAATTCTGTATGATAAATAGCTTTACTCCATAGAAGAAGAGCTGTATCCATAGCTGTGTCATCTTTATGAAAAGGTAAGAATATGGGAGTCTTGCTATGTCTGTCTACAATAACCAAGCAAGCATTATAACTCTTGTAGCCACTTGGAGGAAGTTCTGTCACCCAATACATGTGAACAACTTCCCAGAGGGATTTTGGCTCTTGAATATGAATCATCAGTCCAAATTTCTTACCTGTACCTTTGTTTGCTTTCTAGCATCTATAATAATATTCAATGGTTTCCTTTCTCCAAGATGGACACCATGCACAGTTCTTCACTTTTTTGAGTGTTCTATCTTCTGACAGGTGTCCAGAGTAGATGCTATCATGGCATTTATGAAGAATGGTATTGATAAGCAATCTGCTACACAATGTCATTACACAAGAATGTTTGGTTCTGTGGTAAATAATCCCATCAAAAAAGTGAAATCTTCCTTCAGAATAGGAATTCTTCCACACCTCATCCAGTGCATTTTTGCAGTCTTTATCTAATAAGGAAGTCAAGATATGGCAATTCTTGTCTTGCTTATAAGATTCTCTGACTTCTTCAATGAATTCAGTCCCAATATCAGTTATCTTAATTCATTCAATTGGCATCTGTGGTTCTTCTTTCAATGTTACATAAGCTGGACTATAAGGAGTATTGGCTAATGCCCACCTGCTAAGTCCATCAGCATTCTTGTGCATGTTTCCTGCTTTATGAACTATAGTCATGTTTCCCCTATATTCTCAAATGGCTATCTGCAATCACAACATATGTCTGTTGGGAGGTTTCATGTTAAGAAGTGATTTCATGGCATTAAAGTCAGTTATAGCTTAAAAAGCACTGCCATCAAGGTAATAGTGCAATTTCTCAAGTGCCCATACCAAACAAAAACACTCCATCTGGCTTGCACCATATCTGCCTTCTGTTGGTTTGATTTGTATTGAGATGTAACAAACTTGTCCTTCTGTAGGTTTTTAATCAATAATTTGGACTTGATGTAGGGCTGCTCCTAATCCATCTCCACATGAATCAATTTACAATTTAAAAGTTATATTTCAGTCAGGCATGATGAGTAAAGGTGCTTCTGTAAGAGCTTTCCTTATCTTCTCATAAGCTTCAATTCTCTCCTGTGTCAGCCCAGATACTGTCTGTTGCTCACAGATTCTATAAAGTGACTTGTCTAGAATTGCAAAACCTTTTACGTGTTTCCTATAATAGCTTTCAAATCCTAGGAAAGACATCATGTATTTTTTATTCTGGGGTATTGGCTTAAGTAACACTGCTGCCAATTTATCTTTGTCAATACCCAAGCTTAAAACAGAAACAATATGTCCTAATGCTTTGAGTTATTCAAAACCAAAATTGCATTTCTTGAGTGGAATCTTGATATTCACTTCTGAAACTTTGTGAAGTACTCTTGCAAGTATTTCAAGGTGCAAAGACCATGAATCAGAACATATGATGATATCATCAATATGAATGATAAGCCATCCTTCAGATAATTCTGTGGGGAAGATGGTATTCATCATTCTTTGATAATGAGATGGAGAAGTCTTAATACCAAATGGCACTCTAAGATACTCATAAATACCACAATGAGTGATAATTCTAAGTAATTTCTTAGCCCTAGGGGTCAAAACATTCTGGTGAAAGCCTTTCAATGCATACATTGATGTTATATACTTGGCTTCAGACAATTCGGTCAAGGTTCTTGAGTTCTAGGAATTGGATACCTATCTGGAACTGTGAAGGTATTTAATGCTCTAAAATATCCAACAATTCTTTATTTATACTTATGCCAAGCTATAATAACAGGTGTTGTCACTTCAACTTCTTCATTATGGCCTACTTTCCTCAGTACACCAAGTTGGATCAGCTCTTGGATATGTTTTTCCAAGGATTCTCTAGCTCTGGGAATGGCTGGATAAGCTGGTCTTCTAAATACTGGAGGGTATGGTCTGTCAATATTAAGAGTAATATCAACTTCATGTCCTTTTATAGTGCCTAATGGTTCATTATCAGAGGCAAAGGCATTCTGATATGTGTATAATGCATCAATAAGATCATGCCTCATCTTTAGTGATAATGATGGATTAATCTGTGCTTCAACAAGCTGATTAAACACAAATTCTTCCTTATAAGTATCTTTGACAGAAGATATCACAGATATTTGCTTTGGAATATTGAAAAAAGCAAATCTTTGCCTTTTGTTTTCTCCAATTGTGAAATATCTGTCTTTATGGTTATTGATGTCAATACCATAAATATTCAAGTAATCATTTCCAAGAATGATGTCCTGAGATGTGCAACTGTCCATTACTACTATTTCAGTCTTCATTCTTACACTCCCTGTTGGATGTGGAAATACAAGATTAGTGTCTAATATGCCCAAAAAGTACATATTATTACTGGAACTACTAAATTGTACACCCTGTATTGGTAATAGATGGCTTTTCCATCCAGGGAGTATGGCTTGAAGATTATCTTTGCCTACACAAGTACAAAATGCCCCTGTATCCAAATTTACTTTGGCTTCAATATCATTCATCAGGATTGATGTGATACAAGATGCTCCAGCAGTGTATCCTTTACCTCTAGCATGTTTGGTTTTACACATTCTGGCATCCTGGATATTGATCAAGTTATGACAATCCTCACTGTACTATGGCAAGTGAGTATGGAATTCTGTGACCTCAAAGAAAGCTGTAATGTTTTCAATGGGATAGTCCTCTACTGGTGTGTCTTCGGAGACTGCAGAATCTTGGTCAGATCCTTCTTTCTGTTCAGTATACTGAACTTCTTCAATTACTTGAATTTCATTAATCTTTGTATTTCTGATGCAAGTATTGGCTAAATTTGAAGTAATTCCACATTTATGACACTTCAAGACAGGTTTCTCAGGTTTTCTGTCTCCTCTGGAAATATTTGGGACCATTTTGGACTCCATAGGGATTTTAGTGCAAGTTTTACCAATTCTTGTTCTAGTAATGATATATTCTATTGCATTAATGCAGTCCTCTTTTGAACAGGGTTCTACACATCTAAATTTGATAGAATGTTCTAGTTATCCTCCACATTTTCTTAATACTTTCATATTAATCATAGTGTCAGACATATCTGGGTGTAAAGCAAATAATTTGTCTATTTGTTTGAAGAACCAAGCAAGTGGTTTGTTATTTTTCTGGGTTAAAAATGGCACTTTCAAAAGAATTCTCCATTTTGAACCTTCAAGAATTATTAGCCCATTTGGTAATCACTTCAGATTTCCACCAAGACCAATCATGTTTTCCATGATCTTGTATCATCTTGTAATACCATTTCTTTACAGTTCTGGTAAACAGAGAGTGTGATTTACCCACTATAATCTCATCAGGTATATGAAACTCCTCTTGCAACATATCAATAGTTCTGATGAGCTCAATATGGTTGTATTCACCTTCACCAGAGAATGTTGGCCATTCTTTTAATTTGGGAATATCTTTTGCAGAGATAAAATTTTATCCTAAAAAAGGGGTAAGACTTTCTTTCACAGAAATCGTTTCTTCAGTCAAAGGTGTGGAACACCACAGAAAAACACTGGGGACTTGCATACAGGTCCTTTACAGTATCTTCAGCTTATTTCTGAGTGTATCTCTGGAAGTATCCCCAGTTTAACTCAGATTCATTGTACTCTGACATTTTTACTCCCCCTTTGATTTTCATAATATTTTCTTAACTCAATATATACACTGGAAACACATATAGGTAATGAATCTAATCCAAGTTGTGGATTGTGAGAACATTGAAATTCCCTCATGAGGCTGATAGTTAGTAGAATAATATTCAAATTATTTCATCAATTGAGTTCCTTACAATTCACTTCATGAATGCTTCTGGATTTTGAAAGTTCATCCAGCTATATGGGGAGCCTTGAAAAATAATTCTTTGATATCTGTAGCATTAATTGCTTCTTTGATCTTATTGTCATTCCGCTGCCTTGATTCTTGAATTTCTTTGATTTCAATTTATCTCTCATGTTGGCTTAAACAATGAGGATAACTTAAGAATTAAGAAATTCTATTTAACAGAATGCTTGTTTTCAGATGAATAAAAAATTAATCTTGAATTGATTTCCCACAATGATAATAATAAGTAAGGATGAATTTGAAAATTATAATGGTAATTTTTTTGAGGGAATCCTGTCCAAATTCAAATCAAAAATTGGTGTTCCTCCTTAAATTTATGAATATTTCAGAAAAATAAGAACCAATAATTTGATGATAAGTAAAATACCTCTCCTTGAGTGATGATTATCATCAAAGAAATTGGGAAAAATTATTGGAAAGGATGTTTCCATACAATTAAATATTAATTTATTAGAATAATGTTTCAAAATCAAAAATTAATAAATAAAGAGAATAAAATAAACTCGAAGCTCTTCAAATGGTGAGTCAATGGCCTTCAACATGATTTAATAAATACTTTTGAAATTAGATTCTTGAGAATTTTTGGGAAGGAAAAATAAACAAAGTATAGGAATACTTTGATGAATTAAAAAAAAGTTGGAAAGGGGTTGCATGGGACACAACTGAAAAATTCAGTTCAGTGCTGGATATATTTTGGAGGGAACTCCACATTTGGAAGGAACTTGTTTCCTCATAGATAATTTCTTTCAAAACCAAAATCCAAGGATTTGGGACAACATTAATAATAAACTTAATTGATCTGCAGATTTGGAATATATTTATGTCCATTAATAAACTAAGTTTCAAAATATAATTCAGTTTTACACTATTAAGAAAAATTCAGGGGCTAAATCTTTAGCTTATAAAAATCACTTCCAAAATCCCCTGGGGTCTTTCCACTATATAACCCATGCAATCCTATCATTTAGGTTTCATTTTCTCTGAAAGAATTATACCACACTGATATATTCAATTCTCATTCTAAAAATTTACAGTACAATTTCAATATTTTGTCTTGGGTTTTTTATTATTCAAATTGAAAAAGAAATCAATATTGAACAATCCTTTCCAACCTCTCTGAGCTCAGTAATATTCAGAAGAGTATTTAATTCTATTCATATACTATTAGAATCTGACTTGAGCCATCTTGGGAGCCTTAATTCTTTCCAGAGTTTCCATCTGGGTCCACTGCTTGATATGTTTGGAGGAGTGGCTGAAGGCTTGAATCCTGAAAGATATAAAAAATACAAAAATAATAATAAAGTTCTTTTTATAAATTCTTTCATAAATTTCAAGAATAAAGATAAAAATATCCTAGTACATGGATGTGCTTTTGTGGATAAAGGGAATATTTTCCAAACAAGAGAGGCTTTCAAGAATGCAAACATGGTTCTGAGACATATTGGAAACTATAGCTCACCTTTATTTATTGATATTCCTCAAGATTGTGATCTTTATCAAGCTTCCAGCCATACAAGCTTAAATGGTTCTGTTACTTCAATACCTAATTTTCAAACCAATCTTTCCTTGCACTAAATCCAGGGTATTTCCTTTCTCTTAAATAGTGAAAATAATATGACAAAAATTTGTGAAAACCTATGGAAACATTCAGATAACTTATGGATTAAAAAAGTGTTTTCTAATGCTGTTGAAAATGGGCTGATACCAAAAGATATTGCATGAAAAAGTAGGGGTGTAATATTGGCTGATGATATGGGACTTGGAAAATCATTGACAACTTTATGCTTGATTAAAAAAAACACAAAACAGAGAACTGAAGTACTCAGAAATATCTAAGGACCATGTCCCAGCTACTTTGATCATAGTACCACTTTCTACTTTGCATAACTGGGAGAATGAAAGAAGACTACATTTTCATGATGGTAGTTTATCATACTCACTATTCCATGGTTCCAATTGTAATTTTATTTCATTCCAAAATCTGAAGCAGAATGCAGTTATCATCATGTCATAGCCATGGAGACAGGAAGGGCATTACCACTCATTACTAATGGAAAATCTTCCAACACCTAATCAGCAAGGGGTTTCATGAAATATTCAGCAAATACAGTTCCAATCCTCAATACAGCTCAATACAGGAAAAACCCAAATACAGGATTCACCATATACAGGCCTGTCCTCAATACAGGAGCAAATACCTGTATTGATTCAAATAACTGTATTGGATACACCAATACAGTTTCACATCTCAAATACAGGTTCCTCAATCATACAATCATGGTTTCTCAACACTCAAACACCAGGCTGGCACTTTTTCACATATACCACCCCCCTTTCACCCACCTGGGGGTTTTTCCCCCAGTTAATTAAAATATTGGATCTATTATTTGATATTATTTTATTTCTCATTTAAGAAATATTATTTTATTAATTATTAAGTTAGGCTTTGCCTTCCCTCACCTTTTCAGTAGAGTCCTGGTGGCCATATCCTTTATTAATCCTTTTCTCTTTTCTGAAAAGGTTGAAACAGTGATACAGGATTATTTGTGGTTGGCTCTTTATTGTTGCTTTTGTTTTTCTCTCATATCTTCTAATTCTTCTTATTTTATGACTAGGAATTTATTCTCTTATTTCATTACTCTTATCAATTGAGTATTTATTCTGAGCCCTCCATAAGTAAGCCTTTTCACTGAGTGCCAGGCCCTCTTCATTTAGAAGAGCCCCTGTGACACATCACCACATATGATGTTATTGCTGGTTATAATGTTGATGATGTTCATGGGATGAGAATAACTCCTCTTTTGGTGAATTGTTAAGAATAGTGTTGGATGAAGCACAGTAAGCTCCCATTTTGGTATTTTTAAATAAAAAAGTACTGAAATTTTTACATCAATTAGCTAAATAAAGGAACAATCTACTCATAGAGAATTCAAAATATTCAATTTAAAATCTGAAAGAAAGTTATGCCTTACAGGAACATCATTACAAAACAATCTTTGGGATTTTCATAGTCTGTTGAGGGTTTTACAAGTAGAACCATGGAATCTCAAGCCTTTATGGGAAAATTGCATAATAAAACAAATATTATCTGGGAATCAAATGGCAATCCAATCATTCCAGCTTATAATTCAAACACTCACCTTGAGAAGATTGAAAGCCAACCTACTGGATATTCCCAAGAAAGTGCAACATGGAGTTGGAATTGAGATCTATGAGCCATGGAAAACACTTTATATCAAAAAGTATGAAGAGTTTAGTGCATTGTATGGAAAACAGAGGTTCAAAGCAGTTCAATGGGATTAATCAGAATTTTTCTCCAGATTATCAGATTTGAGGCAGCTTTGCAATCATCCAGCACTAATAGAAAGGGAAGAAGGGGGAAGGAGATATACCTGGAAAGAAGGATCCGAAGTGGTGCATCTTGTTAGCCATCTCAAGGAGTTTTTTTCAGAAGGAGCCAGGCTTAAGATATCCCAACGCAGTTGTTTTTTCAGAATACAAAAGGTTTCTTGATATGTGAGCTCAAATCCTTCTACTACCTGTCATTTGAATGATTTTAATGATCAAATATTGTAAAAAGTATTGAAATTGCCCTTGATGAAAGTGGGATATCCAATTTGATGATGCATGGAATGCTCAAAAATGATCAAAGGATACAAATCCTTGAAGAATTCAGAAAAAATTCAAAATATCAAGTTCTTCCTACAACAAAAGGCACAGGTGGTGTTGGTATTGTTCTGAGATGTACTCAAAATGTCTACATAATGGTAAGACAGTATTTAGATACACTTGAAGCTTAATCTCATATTATTGGGATTACTTATATTAGGAACCAGGTTGGAACCCTTCAACTGATGATCAAGCAGTTGATAGGCTTTATTGGCTAGGGAAAAAGAAAGAAGTTCATTTATTTCATTATATAACTGTTGGTAGTATTTAGGTGAGTATTCAGCAAGTTAGAAGGAAGAAACAGCAGCTTCAGATGTAAGATAGTTTATACTCAACCAATATTTATCTTTTTTAGTAGATAAACAATTTTTATTTCATTTCATGTTGAGCATTGGACATTTAAGTACTGTGGATCATGAATTGGGAAAATTGATTGTGGAAACAATAGAAAAATTATGAATTATTTTTTTAGGTTTCAGATAGTTGAAGTAAATGAGCAATATCTATACAGGGCTTTGATTGTAACATTAGCTTCTCATCATTAGTAAGGTTGGAAATATAATCATTTGAATAAAAATTTTCTGGAAGTCCAATTGGAGATTTGGCTTCTTTCTTGAAAATACCACTTTGTACTCTTCTACTTTCCAAGATGTTTGGAATTCTATTGAATTTACTTTTTTGAATTTACTTTTGCATGAATAAGGAATCTAATTGACTTGCTAGCTTTGAGAATAAATCTGACCTCCAAGGGGACTTTAGTTTTATTAGTTATCCATTTTCATTTTCAGTATCAGAGAAGCATTGTGGCTCATCAAATATGGAAGCTTCATCTTGATTTATTTCCAATGATAGTAATGTCTCTGAGCGATTTGATGATAACTGGATATTAAGTAATATCAATTGGTGTAAAAATCAATCACAAAGAAAATAAAAACATACTCTTTTACACCACCTTGATTTCTGCTTCTGACTGGCTTTTTTTGAAAGTTCTTCAAGAACCAATTTATCATTCTTAAGATCCTCTTGTTTCCCTCTGAACCAGCACATTAGTATTAAAGACTTATTAATATGTGTATTATCCTTTGGATCTATCAAGAGTATTTTTAATTCTCCTTGTTGGTGTAAATAGTTCCAGTTCTTGAGAACAAATTTTGCAAATATTTGATTCAATTTTGATTCCCAACATTTATTCCAAGCAAAGGTTGACATTGGGAAGCCTGATTTGAAGTGATCCTCTAGAAACATAGTTTTGTACATTGGTGAAATTAATATTCTTGGGTTTATAGACAGTCTATCCTCTCCCGAGGTGTGATTATGGGGATTTGTAATTGGATTATCAGCGCAAGAAAAGGGTAAGTTCTCAGCAATTTTGAGACTTTCTTCTGATGGAATAGATTTCCAACTTTTATATCAGATGGAGATTGGAAATAGTTGATTTCCATGATCAACCAGCATAATTGATGTATGGATCTTGATATTGCACTGGTAGGAAGTGGGATGATGGGATGTAATATCTTGTTGATAGTCCTGTTTGATTGGGGTATAGAGGTCTCAAAAAAGTAATGTGAAGCTTTAGGCATAGTAAAACAAGTTAATTAAAGTCAGATTTCTGGTTATAGGTGGAAGAATCAAGAGAAAGGCACCTATTTATCATAAATGAGAGGATTCTGGAGCCCTGTAGTTATTTCCTACAGTTTGAATAAGCCTGAAAAAAGCTATCTTGTGTGAAAGGAGCTTATTTGGGAAAGTAAGCAATGAGGTATCAGGTGAAGCAAAGTAATCTTAGCAAAATCAAACATGATTTGAATAAAAATCACCCTGTTTTGAAAGAATAAAATTAAATTATAGAAAAAACTGATCAAATTAATAAGGTGTGTATATTGGCTTTATGAGGGAGATCTAGTACAGGTTGTCCATCTATGGTATTTTTTTCAAGCCATGCCTCACTGAAGTCCAATACTAAACATTTGGCCACTTCCAATTTTTTTTGGAGCAGTGCCAACAAATTCATGGCTTTTTGAGAAAAATGCCTTGTTAAAAATATCCAAAGTATATGCATTTGTTCTCTTCCAAATAGGCTCATAAGGCCTTTCCTCAGAAATAACACTATCAGTAATTTCAATTATCTGCAATGCTCCTTTAGATGAGATTTTTCTCCAATCTCTTGAGAAAACCATTAAGCCTCTTAACCCAGAAGCAAGAAATGAAGCTAAAATATGATGGCAGGGCTTAACTAATCCTATTTTTAATTGTAGCTCTGATGAGGTCTTAAGGTGTTCTTTGGACCTTTTATTAGTGAGCACAAACCCATCAGGAATATTGACTGGAAGAATGCTTGAATGTGCTAGTATCAGGAAATATGAGATCATAAGATGTAAAATGGAATCATTGAGAGATATTAAGCTATTCATTCCATAATGAATTGTCTGGTTTTCCTCCTTTTCATCAAGGGTATTTTCAATTTGAGCTGAATGGCATTGTCTTGTGCTGAGGCAGGACACTAGAAATTCCAGGCTGAGTCGTTGAACTTGAAAGGGATCATCTTCTGTTGATTTTGTGATTGCAAACTTTTCAGGTTGTATGAGATCTTGTGCAGAAACTGATATTGACTCCAGTATTAGATTGGCCCAGAACTGTTTCTTTTGAAGATTAGGGACAAAGAGGGATTGTGCCAATTGAAAGAGGGGTTGGTGTGATTTGGGAATGTTTTGCATTGAAATTGTAGCATCCAAAGTAAAGATAGGGACATTCCAAGCAACAGGATCACTGAAAGGATCATATTTCTTTGGTGAAAAGATATCTAATCCTGATAAAAGCAATTAAATATCAATGTTCTGGATGAAACATGAATGAATGTTTTTTGTATTTACCAGATTGATCCAAATCCACTAGCCATTTGGTAATGCTAAGAGATCCAATACTTTGGAATTGTATTCCTTTGGGTAGTTCGGTAGAAAATGGCCTATGGGGAGTTTCCTGGAATTGTTCTCTTACTAGAGTTTCAACATTAACCTGGCATTCCTTCCACAAGGATACTGAAAGTGGCTGATAATGGGTGATTTTTTCTTCAAAGTGATCTGAGTGAATGGGGTTGAATAATGCAGATTGAGGGAGCTTTTTATTCTTTTGGGATGTTGAAGGCTCTTCATTAGTGGTTTGCATTACTTTTGAAGTTGATGGGTTGTTATCTACAAGTATGAAATTGGAGTTAGGTTTTCCTTTTGAGTGTTTGGTAGATGTATGTTGTATCAAGGGCTCCTCTATTTTTGATTTTGCTTTTTTTCTCATGGTGGAAGCTGGAAAACTTTGTATATTTGATTGATCATTTTGAGAAACACTATTGAACTCAGGGCTGGCGTTTGACGTGGATAGGGCTTTTTCAAAATCATTTTGAGGTTGAAATAGTCCTGGTTCTAGATTTTGAGAATCTGACTGGTTTTGTGGGTGTGATTTCTCAGTATCATAATTCCATTCCAATATCTAAGAAAGAAATGATTCAGGGAATGTAGTTTAAGCTTTGAGTAAAGCCTAAATAAAATACTGAGACATACTTCTTCATTCTTTTCCTTTATACTTTGATAAATTTTGGCCTTTTTATTACTAATACTAGAAGAAATGAAACACCTCTTTATTGATGTTTGGGAGGATGCTGAAATAACAACCTTGGCTTCAGGGGGTAATGATCCACCTAGCTGTACACCTAAATTATGATTTGAATTCCAATTAAAAATGGCCCCATGTGAGCAAAAGCTGGAAAAACATAGAATACAGATCATCTTTGAGTATTTTGGAGACCTCTTGAATTTTTTTTATTGCATATTAAGGAAAGTGAGTATTGCAGGTAGAAAGCTTGAGAGAAGGAAGGAATTTGGAGATTTTGGATATGAATTCTGATTTTTCAACTTGCTTTGGCTCTATTTCAAGTAATGGATCCATTTTGGTGCAGTGATTATCTGAAATTGACTGTCAGCCTGTAACTCAAAACCAGAGCACAAGCATGACAGCCAAAATACCATAAACCAATGGTATAGCCAAGATACCACCAAAACAGGTAGCTGAGCCAAATCAGCTCATAAGGTATCAAAAGAAAGAGGAAACTCACCTCTTTCTGAAAATATAAGTCCCATCACCATAGGACAAGGAATAACAAAGTGATTCCTGCTCAAAGTTATTGCTGAGCATAAACCTTAATTTTCACCTCTCATCTAAAATCTAGAAAAAGAGGCTTAACCCCATCAAATGGGTATTCAAAATGAAGCCCCAAGTCGGGGCTATCCAATGGTACAAGCCAAACTGAGCTAGCACAAGTATTACTTGAGTTATGGTCAAATTCAGGCCAAATAAGGGTGAACAAAACATTCACCTCTCATCTAACTTCTACAGTTTTAGTGTGAGATACCCAAAGTGGGGTTGTTTTGGAAATAGCACAATCAGGGCTATCTGATGGTGCCATCCACTTCCTCATATCTCAACTATAACAGAAGTTATGAGGCAAACAAGCTCAATACAGCTTTTTTGCCCAATCCACGCCTATGTAAAAAAACCTTGTACATGGGATAACTTTGTCATATTTAATGATAACCATACCATATTGCGTATCAATGTATAGAGCTCATACAGGGCTATCCAATGAATCAATTTTGAGCATGATATCTCAAAAACGGACAGAGGTATGGCCATTTGAATGTTATAATCCCACAATATGGCCAATACAGCTGTATTATGACAGGATCCAGTTGTACTCTGATTATGAGGTGTCAAACAGACAAAGAAGCATGTTAATACTTCAATACCTCATAAGTAAGTCAATACTGGGGTCCCATAGAGTTTCTGTACAGCATTCTATGCGTCATAAACGTCAGAATCAGGCTGTGAGGTCCCCAGATGAAAATTTTCACCCTGTATTGGTGAAAACTGCCCAGATGTGGTTTCAAAGCCACATCTGAGCCCATTAAAGGGTATATAGGCTGTTTGCAAAACACAAGTCAGTCCTGGAGGGTGAAAAATCTTCACTTCCTCTACGTGGAAAGGTCTAGCACCCTTTCCACCCCATTTCAGGATAAAAAGGAGGCTTTTCACAGCTAGAATTGTCTCCTCATCCTGCTCTTGAATACCCTATGTAGTAAGCTGTCAAAAACAGCTTTAATCTTGGGTAATAATCAGGTATACTCTTAATTTAAAGTATTGCAGTCTTTATTATTGTAACCCAACAGGTAAAGCTGCACCCAGGGCTTTCAACAGCGCTCACCACCACTATATTCCTTATAGTAAAGCCCTCTTATTATTGAATTAAACCATCTTTAACTCTTATAAAAGTCTTTTAAATCTTTATTTACCGTGTCACAGTCATAGTTAAGAGTTGTAAATACTTCTTAATGCTCTCATCATAGAATCAGCCAGACATTTTGGGGGCCAGGCCGTGTTTTAAAGCCTTTTGGACTTATTACAAGTAAGTTTTTTCTCTTTTTATCATTTATTGACACTTGTTTTATCTTTTTAGGCGTCATTTTCTTCTTAAAAATATATTTTATATATTTTTTCACTTTTTATTTAAAATACTCATATTTTAATGAGAGTATCTTTCACGTGGCTAATAACCACATAACAAGTATTTTTGGTGTGTTCTGTATATAAAAACACTTTTAAGCCACTAATACAGTCTTAATTCTTAATTGAATCAAGACAGCTCATACTGATAAACCAACAGTTGAGGCGTGTTTGGGCACATTATTAACTCAATTGCTCTGTAATACACCATCTTTGACAGATTATACTTGCTAACTACAAGTATTCTGTAAGATATTGGTATACAGACAGTCTACCACATATCAATAAGCTGTATTTTTGACATGGAATTGTTAATTAAATGACACTGTCATCATACAAGGGCATATTGTAATAATATACAAGCCCAGAGGCCATTCTTAGACATGCAAAACCAGCCTTTTAAGAAGTCTTAACTGACATAAGCCCTCTTTTCCTGTTTGATTCAGTGGAAGAAAATTTCATACCACTTGAGACCCAGTCACAGGCCAACACACTAGTGACACCCTCAGAACCAGAGGGCAGCAAGGGAAAAGGAAAAAGACTTAGTGAAGGCCTCAACACAGCCAAAAAGTGGACACCAATAGCCACTCAGAGGAGTAGAAAACCACAAAACTCTGCTTCAATACAAGGTAAACCAACCTTGACCACTTGTACAGGAAAGATTACAATTATTAACCCAGTTGTAACCTCCAAAGGCAAACTTCCCAAATCAGCAGATAACAAATTTGTACAAGGCACAGTCAAAGGAAAATACCCTAAGAACATAAAGTTTTTGACTACTTGCAAACACTGATATGTCCCCTGCATACCTCAGAGACCTTGGCTTCGAAAGGAACCAGCCAGAGGACAGAGAAGGCTTGTCCTGAGCCAGAAGACCTGGAAAAGGACACCTTGGACACAGTGGTGGATGGCAAAACAATGAGGGAGATAATATCAACCTTGCCATTCACACTCCAATTCAACAGAAACCTCAAACCAGAGGACTGGAAGGATATGGATCAAGTTCTTCAGATCCACAAACTCCTCAAAGACTTATTTCAATGGAGCATGGACAACAAGAGGTTCAACCTGGCAAGTCACTGGGAAGAACTTGGAGGAAGTTGCCAGAAGATCTTTCTCAAAGAGATAGACTTCAAAGACCTCATGGTAATCACCAAAGGTTGGAATCCTACCAGGCAGTTCAGACTCCTGGAGGCAAGGGCACAGAGGATAAGGGAGAATCAAGCCACTATCCAAGCTATAGAAGAACAGTTAACCCAGACAGGGCCTACTCAGATCCCTTCAGGCTCACAAGGAGCAGGCCAAATCAGCTCTCCAGTGGCTTTACACCATTAAGAAACCAGCAGATCAGTGGCCAAGAGTCACCATTCTTCAAAATTCCAGGAAGTTTCCAGGAGAAGACAAGGAAACAAGGGCAAGAACAAAACCTCCTTCAACCAGAGGAGGAAAGAGTCAGACCCCATGATCCAGAAGCTGTTAGATTTGGTAAAAGAAGTACACAAGAACCAGAAGTAGTTGTAAACCACTCTAGAATCAGTAGTCCTAGTAATAGAAACATTACCTCCACTCAGACTGAACATAACATTCTCACATCTGAGAGTAACATCAACAGTGATACACCGTGGTTACAAATGTCCCAATATGCTGAGCAATCTGCAAAACAGTTTGCAGAAATTGAAGCTGGCCGAGAGAGGATGAGAAAGACTCAAGCCTCCTTGGAACAGATAGTTAAGAGCCTTCAGGAAGGATATGCTCAACTGAGAAAAGCCTCTGAAGAAACCAACAAAAGACTGAATCTAGTCTTTGAAGAACAACACCACAGCAAAAGGGACAGGGAGTGTCTGGATCAAGACATTAAAAATTGTTTAATGCCTACCATAACTTGAATCCCCAACCACAAGGCCAAGCTATGGATAATCCATATCAACCAGATGACATCAAACCAGATGCCATGTTGATGAATAAGGCAATATCTCCATCACAATACCAGGATGGAGATGGCATGTCTTATTCAGAAAAGGAAGCCTTGAAACAGCTTCCTGAGGCCTCAAGCTGGCCCAAATTCTCTGGATCAGGAGAATATGATCATATGCAAATCATAGATTATAATGATGGACTTCTCATTGATGTACCAAGCGTACCAGATTGCTGGATTACTGCTAGATTAATTACAGCATTTGAAGGTCATGCTAGTATATGGTACACATAAATGAAAGAAATCCATGGCAGAAGAAACTGGCCATGGTGGAAGAGTCAAATCATCCAAAAGTACAGTAATGGAGCTTGGATATGGCAAAAGACCATGTCATTTGAAAATGACAATTACTCTGTGGACAAAGATCCATATGAGTGGTGTCTTAGACAGTCCAAGAGACTGAAAGCCATTGATCCTCAGATGAACTTCCAAATGAGGAACCATAAACTTCTGACACAACTGCCAGGAGAGCTAGAGCATGCAGTAAAATGCAGATGCAACCAAAATTGCACTCTAAATGACATTGCTAACACCCTAAAAGAAATAAGGAAAAGGACTAATATAGGGAAATTCACCCCATATAGGAGCAATAGTTTCAAAGAGAAACAACCTCTCAGGGAAGAGTTTAAAGAGAAGCCTAGAGAGAAAGTGGCAGAAGTGGAAAAGAAGAAAAATTCTTGTCACAATTGTGGTTCAACAGTCCACTATGCCAAAAACTGTCCAAAGGCAAAGAAAAAGGTCTATGCCATTGAGAAAGTCCCAGAGGAGGAATCCCCAACAGAGGATTCTGAATCAGACTCTATGGGTGTGGCCATCAGAGAACCATCTGATGATGAACAGGACCCAACAGAAGTATTTCTAGTGCAATACCAAGAGGAAACCCCACTAGAAATTCAGGACATACAGTTGGAAGCAGGCATGCCACAGGACACTGCCAACAAAAACTTGTGCAAACACACACAAGATGCACAAACATTCCTGGTTACACCAACCAAAGGAATGGCATACATACATGGAACAGCCACAAATATGACTGTATCTATTGACAATGCTCAACATCCATTGATCATTGACAGTGGAGCACACTGCTCCATAGTGGCCAGAGATTATCTGGATAACCACTTCCCAAACTGGGAAAAACAGCTCTTGCCCACTAAGGCAAAGAGCTTTAAAAGTGCATCAGGGAAGATGACTTCCATTGGGACAATTATCAAAGAGATAATTATACCCTACAGGAAGGGTAGTATCAGACTCAACCCAGAGTTTGTAGTGCTTGATGATGCCCACATCCAAGGATTTCACTGGGAACAGATTACCAGAGGATGTATGCCATAGAAATTTACAACAGTAAAAATACGCACATCACCGTTGGCACTAACAAGGAAAATAAATTTCCACTTGATATATACCAGATATCTTCTCACAATCCACTAGAAGAACTTCCAAAGGAATTCAGAAAGGGACAGCTTAGCACTACCCTCACCAGTAAACAAAAACTAAGTTTACTGAAGATGCTGAGAAAGAACAGACCAGCATTTGCCATTGGTGAAGAACCATTAGGCAAGATCAAAGGCCATTATATAGAACTATATCTGGATGTGGAAAGGCCTTATCCACCCATTCTTAGGAGACCTCCTTATCCAGCAAGCCTGGAAACCATGAAAGAAATTGAGAAACATATCAATGAACTCCTGGATTTGGATGTCATCAGGAAGATTGGACATAATGAAATAGTGGAAATCACCACCCCTGTCCTAATCACCTGGCATGATGGCAAGTCTAGACTGTGTTGAGATTTCAGAGCTCTGAATAACTACACAAAATCAGACAGGTACCCTATACCCAGGATACCCCATGCCTTGGATAAACTGGGAAAAGCCAAATACATAACCAAAATGGATTGTATGAAAGGCTTCCACCAAAATGGAGTTAAACCAAACTCCATGAGACTACTCATGTGAACCTTTGAGATATTACCACATACCCAAAAAGGTCACAAAAAATATTTAATATAATTATACATTGAAAATAATTACCTTAAAGCTACAAAAATACCATAAATTGGCATAAAACTTGGTTTAAATTGAAAATCAATGAATAAACATGTGAAATAAATTATACTATTGGATTCCCCATGGTAAAATACACATATACCATTTTTATGGCATATCTGTAAAGTAAATATTTTATAAGTTATAAGTAATAATACCTTATAAAAAACACAAATCCTTATTTATTTCAAATGCCAATGAAGAAACATGTGAAAAAGAGGTAACATTGGATTCTCCATAAAAATACACATATAAAACAATTAAGAAGCTAAGCTTCAAAATCAATACTTAAGGAATTAACCTGAATATATGCATTTTTTTGGTCAATGCATATATTCAAGGATTTTAGCTAATATCTCTTGAATTATGCATGATAGAGTGCTGAACCAAAAAGAAAGGCATCACGTAATTACTGTAGGAATACATAAATGAAGTTTATTTCACAAGCTATAAACAAGGTTAAAACCTGTAAGGAATTATTGATTAAAATCAACAGAGCTGTTGACCACTTTGTTGTGAAAGTGGTCCAAAATTAAAAATAAGTAGACAGTTAGATTATACTAGTTCATTCATGAAGAATGATTTTTTTATATTATCATATTCAAGGTATAACCACTTGAAATCATAGTTTGAAGTTTAAAATATTAAATTTCGACAGAAAAGATGAGTTACAAGAAAAATCATCAAAAATAGAGTTTTGACGATGTAATGGAATTCTCTTGGAAGAATAATACGGTTATGCCAAGCTATTAGAATTCACTCTTGGAATTGCTATAGCTTGTAAATCTTAAAAGTTATTAAGGATCAAAGTTTCAGCTTAATTTGATCATATATGATCACTCACTGTAACCTTAAGTTAAGTTTAACAGTCATATCAGTAATAGAATTGGTGAATACTATTAGTTTATGATTAAAAATAATACAATCCACAAATTTTGGGGTTCTGCTAAGCCTTTGATGTCATCAAACTTAGAGTTATAGTGATAACTCTAAATAATGGTGTAATAATGATGTAATATGGTTTGATCATGATGTAATCATCACCAAACCTTAAAATATTGATCAATTCCAGTGGATATGATCAGTACACGTCTATTAGAAGCCTGTTGGACTCTAGGAGGGAGGTATTTAC
Source organism: Austropuccinia psidii (assembly GCA_023105745.1). NCBI lineage: Eukaryota > Fungi > Basidiomycota > Pucciniomycetes > Pucciniales > Sphaerophragmiaceae > Austropuccinia > Austropuccinia psidii. Next base: position 24,067,276 of record JALGQZ010000004.1, on the reverse strand, counting down.
TATAAATAGAGCTTCTTTTACTCTGTTTTCCCCTCAGACACATCAAAAACATTAAATCAATACAATTAAAAAGGTAACATCTTTATTCTTTATATATAAAACTTTTATATTATCAAAGACCAAAGATCATCTTATCATAATCATCAATTTTGACGTGATAAAATCATATATTTAATTGTTTTTGTTAAAAATCTCTCTAAAATCTCATCTCCACGTAAAAGTCAAGAATATTTGTAATTTTCTCTATTTTGTATTGTAAATACAATTTGGATAAGTTGTATTTACATTATTTGGCGTAAAATATCTCAAAATTATTATATTAAGTATTAAAAGTAGGTTATTTTCTCTTATTATAATAATTTTCTCTTTATTATTCTTTTAATAATTCTTTAATTAATATGAATAGTATTTATATGAATTTTTAACTTTAATATTGGTAATATTATTGTTATTAACTGTTTTTTATTAATGAAAAACAATTTTTTACACCTTTATTATTTGTGTGTAACAATAATAAAGTGCCATTAAATATATTAATTATTTTATGTTAATATATTTATTTTATTATATTATATTTTATAATATAAATTACATTATCATATTTTATTGATAATATAATTACTTTTACGCCATAATTATAGTAATTATTTACTATTATAATTATTTTCATCTTATTTATTTCATTGAGAAGGACATTAATAGTACAATAAGTAAAATATTAGTAATTTTTACTTATTGTTTCATAGTCACACCTTACATTTGGGGCCCTGGCTGTGATATTTACTCTAAGAGACCTTTGGAAACATTCTAATTGGGCTTATCCAATAATAAATTATACTTATAATCATAAGATTATATAATAGTTTTATATTTATTGATCTTAAAAGCTATTGTACTGTCTTACACGTGGTTTTTCACATCCTTAGACTTGCAAAAACTTTCTTTGAGTGACTCTAGTGATTGAATAAGATATTTTATAAATTAAAAATAATTTTATATTATAAATCAATTTGATAAAAGAATCATATTCATTTTACTTTTATTCTTTAAAAATAAAAACATAAAAAATATTAAAAATATTAAAAAACAATAAAAAAGTTATTTTATTCATTTTAATTTCATTTCTTTGATTATTTTCATTTTTTTTAGAAAAATAAAGGATATAAAAGCAATTTTTATGTGGAAAATTGCCATATCTTACCAAAAAATAACACTTTTATATAAAAGACTTATATTTATTTGTCTTTTTTAGTGTTTGAAGACAACCCAACAGAAGACAACCAAGCCACTGTTGAAAGATTGGTGGAAGAAACTTGTCAAAGTTCTCCAACACCAATAATCACTTAGAAAAAGAAAGCCAAGAAATTGGACTTTCCAGGACCCACTATTCAGGACTCTGAAGGTGAGTACCTCATTTATAAATTGCCATAAGAGTATTCCTGTCCTCCAATCCTCTTATTTCTTATTTTTCTTATAATATGACCACCAGAAGAGGCTCCCAATACTCCATCCAATCAGATGGAGCTGGACTCAGAGGTAGAATTGATTCCTCAAAAGGGAAAAGGAAGGGCAATATCCCCAGTGGAACAGAATCCACACAAGGAAGTGCCTTATCCCAATGGCAAGTCCCAGAAATGCCCATGATATCTGAACCTGAATTGGAACTCAGTATGAGCAACTCAAATAGGTACAAATCACATTCAGAGGGCTCAAATAGACATTTACATGAGCCAATACAAACAGTACTACACAGTGCACAAGGAAAAATATTGGGAAATGTTGCCTCAAATACACCAAGGAGTGATGAACTCCTGGCACATCCTGAAAAAGTTCCTCAAAGAGGAGGAAATAGTGAGATACTCCAATGGATGGAATCCACTATCATCCAAACCTCAAATCAAAAAGATCAAGAAGTATCATGCCAAAAAGAAGGAGGCAACCAAGGAAGAAGCCCCAGTAGCTTCTACCAGCAAGCCCCAAGTCAACCCACTTCCCCAAGAAGGGAAGAAGAACAAGAAAAAGAATTGGAGAAAACCATATTCCCCAAGCTACAGGATTCCCAAGATCCAAAAAGATGCCATGGACAATGTCTTCAACATGGCCAGAACTTTGATGGAATTCAAAGACAAAGAGGAACAAAGAATGAGAAAACCCCATCTCCAAAAGAAATAACCTTGTCTCCTGATGTTGTAAATACTTTAACAGAGCTTAAAAATAGTATTTAGCCTCTTAAAGACATTAAAAATAGTTTATTATCTTTCCAAGAAATAAATAATAGCTTATCATCTTTAACAAAACTTGTTTCCAAAAATAAGAAGGAAATTGATAACATAAAATTTATGATTGAAAATAATAAACCAAAAGTATTAATTGAAAATACTCAGAAATTAATACAAGGACAACAAGAGTTGTACAAATACATAAGTGATATCAAAGAAAAAACTTTGACAATCAATTATGATGTGAGCATTGACAATCTTACAGAAAAATTAAACAAATTAAGTATTTCTGTAGAAAAATTTGAAGAAAAGACTTCATCACACAAAAAATTACTTTTGGACCATGCGGAAAAGAGTGATGAAGCAAGAATGCATCTGAAAGATGACATTCAAAGTGAAATAAGGCTTATTACTGAAAAAATGGATAAAATTAATGAGGCTAATTTGAATATGCCAAAGTTATCAACACCATTTTCTCACATAAGAAGCCCTGTTAGACCAAAAGAGGAATTAACAAATCCATTCATAACAGACTTGAGTCACCAAGACAATAACCAAGTCTTAATGAAGGAAGCACCTCAATTGAAAGAATGGCCAACATTCACAGGAGAAGGTGAATATGACCACATGTCATTTATCAAAACAATTGACATGCTACAAGGAGATTATGCCATACCATATGAATTAATCACTGCAAGATTACATTCATTGTTTGAGAAATCTGAAAAAAGATGGTATTATGGCATAAGGCAAACAAATGGCAAAAATACCTGGTCTTGGTGGAAACAAGAAATAATCACCAAGTGGGCTAATGATGCCTGGAGGTACAAAATAGAAAATGCATTTGAAAGTTCTTTATTTGACCCAGACAAAGACAAACCTTTAACTTGGTTCTTGAAACAAGTTGAAAGACTTAATGCATTGTACCCAGAAATGTCACAAAAAATGGTGCATATGAAAATACTCAAGAAATGTGGAGGAGAGCTAGAACATGCCCTAAGAAGCAGGTGTCTAGAACCATGCTCCACAGAAGAGTACATTAAAGCACTAGAAGACATAGTGACAAGAACAAAAATTGGCAGGAATTGGAAGAAATTGGACATTAAAATCCCAAATAAACCATTTATCAAAAAAGATATATCAAAAGAATCCTTCAAGCCCAATACATACAACAATAATGAGCAAAGAAAATGCCATAAATGTGGAGGTATTGGACACTTAGCCAATAATTGCCTTAAAAAGGCAAAGATTAATGAAATTGTGGAAACAGAAAGCCACAATGACAAAGAAGAGGAATCTGACTCTGAAAAAGAGACAGAAGAGTCAGAAAGTTCCAAAAGTGATGAAATCAATATGATTAATGCACAAATTAATAATATTGATATAATTTATGAAGTACTGGATGTTAACTCAAACTTACCACAAGTTGGGACATCTGACACAAGCCTGAAAAACATACAAGATTCCAAAATGTATAGAACCAGACCTGCAAGAGGAATGGGATATACAGCTGGAAAATCAAGTATAAGTATTTTAATGGTTGATAACCAAGAAGGAAAAGTTAACTTAGATACAGGAGCATATTGCACCTGTGTTGGTAAAAGTTATTTAAAAACCATTGTCCCAGACTGGCAAGAAAAACTTATGCCAATACAAGGTGTGAAATTTAGTAGTTCAAGTGAGAGCATGAAGACCCTTGGAATAATTGATTTAACACTAATTTTTCCTCATCCCTCACAATGTTTCAGAATTAAAGTAGAGTATGTAGGAATGGACAACTGTACTAGTAATCACTTCATACTTGGGAATGACTACTTATCAATTTATGGTATAGATATCTCTAACCAAAAGGATAGATATTTTACCATAGGAGACAACAAAAGATAAAAGTTTGGCTTCTTAAATAACAAAAAACAACTTACAGTTATTAAGAATGAAGAAAAAATTCCAGAAAAGGAACTTTTTATATCTGAACAACTTAAAGAGGAAGAATTCAATCAGGAATTAACAGAAAAAATGAAAGAAAAATTGATTGACCTCTTATTTGGGTACAAAATACCTTTGCAACTGACAAAGAGCCACTAGGTGCCATAATTCGACATGAAGTGGATATAATTCTTAATGTGGAAAAACTACACCCACCTTTACTAAGGAGACCTGCTTACCCAGCTAGTCCAAGGGCTAGCGAAGCCTTAGAGGTACACATTAAAGAATTAATGGACCTTGGAGTATTAAGAAAGGTAGGACATAATGAACAGGTAGAAGTCACTACACCTGTTATTATAACTTGGCATAATGGAAAATCAAGGATGGTAGGAGACTTCAGAGCCCTGAACACCTATACCATTCCAGACAGGTATCCAATACCCAGGATCCATGAGACATTGACCCAATTGTCACAAGCTAAGTTCATTACAGCTATGGATGCTCTTAAGGGTTTTCATCAAAATGTCTTAACAGACAATGCCAAGAAACTACTAAGAATAATAGTCCATTGTGGAATTTTTGAATACTTAAGAATGCCATTTGGAATAAAAAATGCACCTTCCCATTATCAAAGAATGATGAATACCATATTTCCTGAAAAATTATCAGAAGGATGGTTAATTATCTATATTGATGATATCATAGTTTGCTCAGAAACTTGGGAAAATCACCTTACAAGACTAGAAAGAGTACTACAGAAAATAGTCCAAGTGAATATGAAAATTTCCTTGGAAAAGTGTCATTTTGCATATAGTGAATTAAAAGCACTAGGACATGTTGTATCTGGACTTAGTCTAGGCATAGACAAAAATAAAGTAGCAGCAGTACTACTTAAACCAATGCCTCAAACCAAGAAAGAAATGCAATCATTTCTAGGATTTGCTGGTTACTATAGACAGCATATAAAGGACTTTGCGAAAATTGCTAAATCCTTGTATAAGCTATGTGACCAACAAACAGTCTATGAAATGACAGAAGAAAGAGTCAAGGCATATGAAGAATTGAAAAATTCCTTAACAAATGCCCCATTTCTTCTAATGCCAGATTGGAAACTACCCTTCAAACTTTACATTGATGCTTGTGGAGAAGGACTGGGTGCTGCACTAAACCAGACACAAATTATCAATGATAAACCAGTGGAAGGACCAATTTGTTTTATTTCAAGACAGATAAGGCCAACAGAGGAAAGATATGGAGCAAGCCAAATGGAATGCCTCTGCTTAGTGTGGGCTTTAGAAAAATTACATTACTACTTGGATGGAACAGTATTTGATGTGATTACAGACTGTCATGCTGTAAAATCTCTATTAAAGATGAAAACTCCAGATAGACATATGCTGAGATGGCAAATTGCTATCCAAGAATATAGAGGAAATATGACTATTGTTCATAAATCTGGAAATATACATAAAAATGCAGATGGTCTTAGCAGATGGGCTCTAGCAAATACCCCTGACAATCCAGCATGGGTACCAAAAGAAGAACACCATGTAGAAGGAATATGTATTACAGACATTGGCACAGAATTCTTTAACCAAGTGAAAGAAAGCTATAAGATAGACAAAAACTGCCATATCTTAAGCCAACTTCTAATGAGAGACTGCAAAGACCCATGACTTTCATCAAAACTAGATGAAACATGGAAAAAGGCATATGATGAAGGAAGATTCCACCTCCTTGATGGAATCCTTTACCATAGAAGAAAAACACACATGTGTTATGGCCTTAACAGATAGAACCCTGATAAACACTATTTTACATGAGTTTCATGATAGTGTTGCAGCTGGACACCTTTCAGAAGACAGGACACTAGAGAGGGTGAAACCCTGCTCTTGGTGGCCAAATTGGAAGAAAGATGTTATAGAATACTGCCAAGCCTGTGACAGATGTCAAGTAGCCAACAGAGCCACAGGAAAGAAATTTGGAATGATGATACAAATCCAAGAACCAAAATCCCCTTGGGAAATAATTCATTTGGATTGGGTAACAGCATTACCTCCAGGAGGAGAGAGAAGCTAAAATGCATGCGTAGTATTGGTTTACAGGTATAGCAAAACTCCCATGTTCCTACCATTTCATAAAGATGACAAAGCTATGGACACAGCCATAATGATATGGAATAAAGTTATTAGCCATACAGGCTTATTCCAGAATATTATAAGTGACAGAGACCCAAAGTTCACTTCAGCATTATGGACAAATCTCCATAACTTGTTTGGGACAAAGTTATCATTCTCAACAGCTTACCAACCTCAAACTGATGGCTTAGCAGAAAGAATGATACAGACCTTAGAGGACATGATCAGAAGATTCTGTGATTATGGGCTAGAATTCAAAGATTCTGATGGTTTTACCCATGATTGGTGTAAACTAGTACCAGCTCTTGAGCTGGCATATAAAACATCAATTCATTCTTCTACTGGCAAAACACCAGAAATGCAAGAAAAAGGTTGGAATCAAAGACTTCCTTATGATACCCTCAAAAAGGATTTAGTGGATATACATCCAACAGCAAGAAGTTTTAAGATAATGCTTGACAAGGCAAGACACCATGCAAACAGATGTATGCAAGATTCTTTCAAATATGTAAAAGAAAGATGGGATAAAAGTCATAAGCCACCTGATTTCAAAATAGGAGACTTGGTCCTAGTATCAACCCTTAATTTCAATAACATAAAAGGCCCAAAGAAATCAAAAGATTCCTTTGCAGGACCATTTATGATAAAAGCATTTCATGGACCCAATGCTGTTCAATTGGAACTCACAGGTGAACTAATGAACAAACACCCAACTTTCCCTGTAAGTCTGATAAAACCTTACAGCTCAAGTGACAAGGAGTTATTTCCACTAAGAAATAAACCCCCACTTGAAATTACCCCCTTGGAAGAAGGAGAGGAAAATAAAATAGTAAAATTCCTTAAAGAAAGAAGGACAAGAAACAAAAAAGAAAGGGAATACCTTGTAAGGTATAGAAATTCAGCTCAAGAAGATGAATGGCTACTTGATAAAGATATAAAAAATGCTGATAAACTACTAAGAAGTTTCAGACATGAAAGAACACCTGAAAAATAGAAAAGTTAAGCATTATTGAGCTTCAAGACTAACAAAGTCTATTGAAGAGGTAGGACAGTGGATGATACCCTAATTACACATATCAGATTGTGGTAAAATCTTTTTTGGTGGTAGGGAATTTGAACCTTTGAGATATGACCACATACCCAAAAAGTTCACAAAAAGTATTTAATATAATTATACATTAAAAATAATTACCTTAAAGCTACAAAAATACCATAAATTGGCATAAAACTTGATTTAACTTAAAACCCAATGAATAAACATGTGAAATAAATTATACCATTGGATTCCCCATGGTAAAATACACATATACCATTTTTATGGCATATCTGTAAAGTCAATATTCAATAAGTTATAAGTAATAATACCTTATAAAAACCACCAATCCTTATTTATTTCAAGAAATAATGGAACAACCTGTGAAATAAATAGTACCATTGGAGTCTCCATAAAATTCCACATATAAAACAATTAATGAGTTAAGCTTCAAAACCAATACTTAAGGAATTAACCTGAATATATGCACTTTTTTGGTCAATGCATATATTCAAGGATTTTAGCTAATATCTCTTGAATTATACATGATAGAGTGATGAACCAAAAATAAAGTCATCACGTAATTACTGTAGGAGCCCGGATATGAAGTTTATTTTACAAGTTATAGAAAAGGTTAAAATCTGTAAGGAATTATTGATTAAAATCAACAGAGCTGTTGACAGCTTTGTTGTAAAAGTGGTCCAAACTTAAAAAAAGTAGACAGTTGGATTCTACTAGTTTATTCGTGAAGAATGATGTATTTTGTATTATAATATTCAGGTATAACCCCTTGAAATCATAGTTTGAAGTTTAAAATATTAAATTTCAACAGAAAAGATGAGTTACAAGAAAAATCATCAAAAATAGAGTTTTGATGATGTAATAAAATGCTCTTAGTAGCATAATAAGGTTATGCAAAGCTATCAGAATTCATTTTCTGAATTGATGTAGCGTTTAAATCTTAAACGTTATTAAGGATCAAAGTTTGAGCTTAATTTGATCATTTATGATCACACACTGTAACCTTAAATTAAGTTTAACAGTCATATAAGTGTTAGAACTGGTGAATACTATTAGTTTATGATTAAAACTAATAGAATCCACGAATTTTGGGGTTCTTCCAAGCCTTTGACGTCATCAGACTTAGAGTTATAGTTATGACTCTAAATAATGGCATAATAATGATGTAATATGGTTTGATCATGATGTAATCATCACCAAACCTTAAACTATTGATCAATTCCAGTGGATATGATCATTACACGTCTACTAGAAGCCTGTTGGACTCTAGGAGGGAGGTATTTACTATAAATAGAGCTCTTTTTACTCTGTTTTCCCCTCAGACGCATCACAAACATTCAATCAATACAATTAAAAAGGTAAAGTCTTTATTCTTTATATATAAAACTTCTATATTATCAAATACCAAAGATCATCTTATCATAATCATCAATTTTGACGTGATAAAATCATATATTTAATTGTTTTTGTTAAAAATCTCTCTAAAATCTCATCTCCACGTAAAAGTCAAGAATATTTGTAATTTTCTCTATTTTGTATTGTAAATACAATTTGGATAAGTTGTATTTACATTATTTGGCGTAAAATATCTCAAAATTATTATATTAAGTATTAAAAGTAGGTCATTTTCTCTTATCATAATGATTTTCTCTTTATTATTCTTTTAATGGTTCTTTAATTAATGTAAATAGTATTTATATTAATTTATAGCTTGAATATTGGTAATATTATTGTTATTAATTGTTTTTTATTAATAAAAAACAATTTTTTACGCCTTTATTATTTCTTTGTAACAATAATAAAGTGCCATTAAATATATTAATTATTCTATATTAATATATTTATTTTATTATATTATATTTTATAATATAAATTATATTATCTTATTTTATTGATAATATAATTATTTTTACGCCATAATTATAATAATTCTTTATTATTATAATTATTTTTATCTTATTTATTTCATTTATAAGGACATTCATAGTACAATAATTCAAATATTAGTAATTTTTACTTATTGTTTCATAGTCAAACCTTACAACCCAGAATAATATGCCATATGGGCATATATGAGTATACCAGGATGCCATTTGGCATCAAAAATGCACCAGCCCATCTCCAAAGGATGATGGACACCATATTAAAAGATGAAATATTGGAAGGCTGGATGGTAGTATATATTGATGATATCATTTTATACTCAGAGACATGGGAAGACCATGTACAATACATAGACAGAGTGCTAAGTAAATGTACAGCTCTAGGACATAAAGTCTCAGGTCTTAGTCTGGCAATTGACCAGAAGAAAGTAGCAGCAGTACTGCAAAAACCAGTACCAAAGAGCATCAAAGAGATGCAATCTTTCCTTGGGTTTGCTAGCTAGTATAGAAAACACATCAAAAACTTTGCACACATAACTAGTAGCTTATACAAGTTATGTTCAAAGGATGTAGTCTTTTGAATAACTAAGTAAAGGAGGGATGCATATGAGAAGATCAAATATGAACTCACAAATGCACCTGTGCTCATTGTACCTGACTTTGAACTACCATTCAAGTTATATATAGATGCAGCATGCAGCCAAGGCTTAGGAGCAGCCCTTCACCAAAGACAAATTGTGGATGGTGAACCAAGAGAGGGTGTAATATTTTACATCTCTAGGTAACTGAAAGATTCAGAAGCCAGGTATGGGGCCACCCAGACTGAATGTCTATGTCTATTCTGGGCTGTAGAAAGACTCTATTATTATTTGGAGGGTGCAGTCTTTGAAGTCTACACAGACTGCACAGCCTTGAAGTCTTTACTAAACATGAAGACTACAAATAGACACACGCTGCAATGTCAAATAGCCATCCAGGAGTAAAGAGGGAACATGACCATCATATACAAAGAAGGTAAAAGTCATACAAATGCAGATGGCCTTAGCAGATGCCCACTGGAAAATGTCAAGAGCAATCCAGCTTATGACCCTGAAGTTGCAGCCAAAATCCCTATCCATTTTATGGAAATAGATAGGAAAAAGAACTTCAGATTTTCTAAATGGTCACCAGGAAGTGGTACCTTTGACAGTGGAAACCCTGATTAAGAAGGAACAGAAACTGCCATACTGGGAATCAGTTCCTCAGAACTGCACAATGAATTCTTCAGTGCAGTACTGAAGTCTTATGCCAAACATAAACAATGTGGCATATTACTACAACTCCTTCAACAAAAATGCAGGAGTCCAGAACTGGAATCTCAGCTGGAAGAACCCTGGTTGAGGGCCTATAAGGATAACAAGTTTTTCCTTATAGATGGCCTGCTCTACCACAGAGAAAAGCACACAAGTGCACTCACAGTGGTAGACAGAGAACACATCTCATTGATCCTTCAGGAATGCCATGACTTCCCCTATATGGGACACATGAGGAGAGATGGCAAAAGGCAAACAGGAAACATGGGAAGAAGGATGGGTTACTTCAACATATAGAAGAACCCAAGCACCCATGAATAACCATCAACATGGACTGGGTTACAGGACTTGTCCCAGGAGGCAAAGAAAACTACAATGCCTGTTTGATCATAGTTGATAGGTTCAGAAAGAGCATGTGGTGTCTGCCATGCCATAAAGAGGACACAGCAATGTATACTTCCCTGTTATTTTGGAATAACATCATATCTACCTGTGGAGTCCCTAAGCTCCTCATTAGTGATAGGGACCCAAAATTCACATCTGAATTTTGGACCAACTTATAAGACATGCTTGGTACCAAGCTTGCGTTTTCCACAGCTTACCATCCACAAACAGATGGCTTAGCTGAGAGGATGATCCAAACAATGGAGGACATCCTCAGGAGATTCTGTGCCTATGGCATGGAATACAAGGACCATGAGGGATACACCCATGATTGGGTCACCCTCTTACCAGCAGTGCAACTGGCTTATAATACAAGCCAGCACTCCACCACAGGAAAAACACCTGCACTGGTAGAGAAAGGGTAGAATCCCCTGTTTCCTGTGGATCACTTGAAGAAAAATCTTCTGACTATCCACCCCACAGCCAAAGACTTCCATGATATGTGGAATAGGGCCTGTGACACAGCTGCCAAATGCATAGCTGAGGCAAAAGAGTACAATAAGCAGGGGTGGGACAAATCACATATGGAACCTGACTTTAAGGAAGAGGACCAGGTGTTGGTGTCTACACTGAACTTCAACAATCTCAAAGGACCTAAAAAGATGAGGGACTCATTTGTAGGACCTTTCACTATCATTAAGTTGATAGGAAGAAATGCAGTGGAGGTCAAACTCACTGAGGAGTTTTCCAGGAAACACCCAGTCTTTCCAGTGAGTTTGGTTAAACCAAACTTCCAAAAAGAGGAGGACAAATTCCCCTCCAGGAAGAAGAACCCCACACCACCTGATATAGTGGAAGGGGAGGATTCCCCAGGACCTGTGAGTAAAATCATCAGAGCCAGGAAGATCAGACTTAATGGAAAGGATCAAAGACAATACTTAGTCAGATTCAAGCACCAAACAGCTGATAAGGACAAATGGTTGGCAGAAGATGCCATAACAGATGGGAACCTTCATCTAAGGAGATTCAGGACCTCTAGGAGGACTGAAAAGTCTCATCAATGATGAGCCTTTTATAGAGGGAGGGTATGTCAGCCTGTGACTCAAAACCAGAGCACAAGCATGACATCCAAAATACCATAAACCAATGGTATAGCCACAATACCACCAAAGAATGGAACTGAGCCAAATCAGCTCAAAAGGTATCAAAAGAAAGAGGAAACTCACCTCTTTCTGAAAATATAAGTCCCATCACCATAGGACAAAGAATAACAAAGTCATTCCTGCTCAAAGTTGTTGCTGAGCATAAACCTTAATTTTCACCTCTCATCTAAAATCTAGAAAAAGAGGCCTAACCCCATCAAATGGGTATTCAAAATGAGGCTCTATGTCAGGGCTATCCAATGGTACCAGCCAAACTGAGCTAGCACCAGTATTACTTGAGTTATGGTCAAATTCAGGCCAAATAAGGGTGAACAAAACATTCACCTCTCATCTAACTTCTACAGTTTTAGTGTGAGATACCCAAAATGGGGTCATTTTGGAAAGAGCACAATCAGGGCTATCTGATGGTGCCATCCACTTCCTCATATCTCAACTATAACAGAAGCTATGAGGCAAACAAGCTCAATACAGCTTTTTTGCCCAATCCACACCTATGTAAAAAAACCTTGTGCATGGGATAACTTTGTCATATTTAATAATAACCATACCAAATTGGGTATCATTGTATAGAGCACATACAGGACTATCCAATGAACCAACTTTGAGCATGATATCTCAAATACTGACGGAGGTATGGCCATTTGAATGTTATAATCCCACAACATGGCCAATACAGCTGTATTATGACAGGATACAGTTGTACTCTGATTATGAGGTGTCAAATAGAGAAAGAAGCATGTTAATACTTCAATACCTCATAAGTCAGGAAATACTTGGGTCACATACAGTTTCTGTACAGCATTCTATGCGTCATACACGTCAGAATCAGGCTGTGAGGTCCCCAGATGAACGTTTTCACCCTGTATTGGTGAAAACTGCCCAGATGTGGTTTCAAAACCACATCTGAGCCCAATACAGGGTATACAGGCTGTTTGCAAACCACAAGTCAGTCCTGGAGGGTGAAAAATCTTCACTTCCTTTATGTGGAAAGGTCTAGCACCCTTTCCACCCCATTTCAGGATAAAAAGGAGGCTTTTCGCAGCCAGAATTGTCTCCTCATCCTTCCCTTGAATACCCTATGTAGTAAACTGTCAAAAACAGTTTTACTCTTGGGTAATAATCAGGTATACTCTTAATTTAAAGTATTGTAATCTTTATTAGTGTAACCCAACAGGTAAAGCTGCACCCAGGGCTTTCAACAGCCATCACCACAACTATATTCCTTATAGTAAAGCCCTCTTATTATTAAATTAAACCATCTTTAACTCTTATAAAACTCTTTTAAATCTTTATTTACTGTGTCACAGTCATACTTAAGAGTTGTAAATACTTTTTAGTACTCTCATCATAGACTCAGCCTGACATTGACTGAGGGTTAATTATTATAAATAAGTTTTTAAATTTATTTTTGAAATGAAATTGAAAAAAAGAGAAGGTGGGTGTTCTTAATAGTGCTCAAGACAGATTGGACTATTATGGAATGTAGGATTTTGGGAAGGCATATATAATGATGAATTTTGATAATTGTTAATATTTTCGCTTGAGTATTGCTCAAGATATAATATCTTGGGGAAAAATGAAAACCAAAGCAGGCATATGTAAGAAGCTTATATATTAAATAATGTTGAGAAACTATAGCACAGTTCAGCTTTGAAAACATTAATTAAATAACCAATTTGTGACTGATAGTCATAATTGTGAAAGCCCACATTGTGGCTAAATTATAAATTCTCACAATGGGTGAATTTTAAAAATATTTTAAATTTTTTTTCTTTTGAATTACATTTATTACTAAATTCTAAGCTTGGAAAACATATAGGAAACTTCAACTCTCAAATACACTACAATAATACCAATTTTATGACTGCCAGTCATGATTTTGAAAGGCATCTTTTGACTTGTTTATTAACTCACTCAATTGGTGAATTTTTGAAATAATTTATCTCTCTCTAATTATATTTCCAAATACATCTATTACAAAACTCTAAGCTTGGATACAAAAAAGGACTAGGAGATAAACATTATTCAGGATTCATACAATTTTGACGACTTGAACCAGCTTCAATTCCACCAGGAGAAGATCTTCCTGGCCTCTGTATGATGTGATGTCCCCTTTTTGTCTTGGCCTCAATCTCTGTCAAAATATTTTGGAGTCCAATTGGTTCTTTTACCAATAAGTGGTTTCTTTCAACTTCTGAAATTGTGTTTAAGTATATTGTGAAATAACAATCTAAAGGTAGGAAATGTGGGACATTAGTTAAATCAGAATTATAGTATAATTTCTCTCCATCCCTATGAAGCATATGTTGAACTCTATCCTTTTCAAGCTGGGTTTTGGCACCAAGGGTCATTGCTAGATCCAATTACCTTGTACACAAGGTCAAAGCTTCACTACGCCAAACTCCAACAAGTCTTTTTGGTGCTTTTCCTACGTCAGAATTATCCTTTACATCTGGAGTTGCTTTTATCTCAGTATATATTTCAGAGAAGTCGTTGTTTTGAGGGAATAATTGACGTGCTATTTTGAAACAGGAAGATGTAACCTAAATATAATATAAAATTAATATTAGAGTTTGGTGTATGTCTAACAAAAGAATAAGCATGTGAATTCTGCCTCCCTCTAGTGTTTTTGGATTTCTTAACTTTTTTGAAATTTAACCTCCTCTGCAGCCTGGCCAAGTTTTGAAAGCTGTTTCATTTCTTTACCCCTTCCATTGACGCAACATTCAATTAATAGGTTTAGTTGATCAGGACTGTTGATATTTAAGCTGGGTTGAGTCTGGCTCCAATTGAAAAAATGTTTGGAGATAATGTCCGCTATGGCTGCATTCCAAGTGGAGTTATTGAATGAGGTTCTACATTGAAAGGTAATCCTCTTGAGGCCTACTGGCTGGAATTCCTTTTCACAAGCAAACTATTGAACTATTGAGACCTTGATCTTGTTATTGAGAACATCACTACTTGGTTTAAATTCTGGTGGCTGCAGTAGTTGAGATATAGAGGTAATTTGTTGTTTGACCAGAATTTTGTGCTCACTAATTGGATGATCTCTCAGTCCATATTGAAAGGTTTCCAAATGAGTCTTGATGTGTTTAGATTGGTTTTTGACCCAATGAATATGAAATTACTCTTCATCATTGGTAGGATTGGGTGGGAAGTGATCTACAGAAGGTGGCATACCCATTAAGAAGTAGATAAATCCTTGCAAGTGGACTGATTCAGTGGACACCTTGCTTGAAAGATTGTTCTGTGTTACCAATCTTGTAATGCGGTTATTTCACCCTTGCAAAATTCTCTTATTATTTCTAGCCCTCTGTTGGTCCGCTTCTTGTTGAATCCTGAATTCTACTCCAACAACTGAAAACCAAATCAGTGAGTAATTTTCAATCTGCTTTAGGAAAGATACTCACCACCTGATGTTATTTCCTCTTGTCCCTCCTGACTGGCATTCTTTGCAACTGCATCCTATAATCCAAGTCTTGCCAAATCTTGAAGAAAGATGGATTTCTGTCCATTAGAGTCAGTATGGATGCTTTTGTGGTTTTCTTCATCTGAGTTAATTATTGAGCCACCCTCTGTTGGTGGGTTTTGTGATGAGGATCCAGAATTTTCTCTGTGGAATGTGGAGGGGGAGCCACCCATTGCATTGGAAGACATTGTAATATCAATTTAAGGAAGTGGATTTAAATTGAGGAAGATGAAGAAATTCTATTAATGAAATGTTGAGGATGTTAAGCAGAGTTGGAGTAAGGATTCAACATATGAGAATGAATTTGGTGGATGAGAAAGCTCAGGAAATCTTAAAGCAGTTTGGTGAAGTGGAAATACAGACATTTTTGGTGGAGAAGAGATAGTTGATATACACATTTTTTCAAACCTGTTCTATCCAGCACAAAAAAACCAAATTATATCTTGAAAGATCTTTGGAAGGCTTGAATATGGCAGATTGACAATTTAAATTTCTTTTAAAAGGGATTTGAGTGAATTATTCTAAAAAAACTTCATTTAATAGCATATAACAATATTAACAAAGGAAAAGGTATTGTTTTTACTCCAAGGAAATCTTTAGTGAGCATTGATAAGGAAACCTAAGGCTGAAAGGGGTGCTGTGCTTCAATCACCTATCCATTGCTGGCAAGGTTTGAAAGGAAGTGGTAAGAAGCTGTTAAAATATATGAGATAATGAGTGGCAGTCCACTGAATCACTTACTGATTAATGTAGAGATACCAAGCAGAGTGTAGCCTGATCAATTCTAAAGGTTCCAGTAGGATTCTTGAGGCTTGCAGCATGACCCAAAACTGATTGGGAGCTGATGATTATGGAATCCTCTGTCTGTTCCAATAGAATAGAACAATTGAGATCTGGAAAAGGATGGAAAGGGTCTTTTTCTATTTCATTATTTTGAAGCTTCTTAAAAGGTTTGATTATTAGCCACCATATGTTGGGATCACCTCCAACTAATGAGACAATATTATCAATATGGCCCAATGATTTGACATTATTAATGCTATACTCTATGATACTGTCTTCAACATGTGATTTTACATTACAATACCTTTTTTTTTCAAAAATTATTGACTTTTTTCATTCAAAGAGATTTACAACATCCCTTAAATCTCTTGAAACTAGTAGTTTCCGCTGTTCAAAAATAGCATCATGTAATTGAATTGTATGACTGGCACTGATATTTTTTGATTGACGCAGAGCAATGAGGGGATTGTTCCTCCAAACTCTTTGTTGAACATTAGGCAATTTGGAAATCCATTGATATTTTACTTTTGATATCCATCTTTTCAGTATTATTTGGGAGATCTCAGCTAAAATTGGTTATATGTGGGTAAGTATTTTGTGAGGGTGATTTTTTGGCATAAAAATATATAATTTAAACTCAACATGGCTTATTATTCCGTGGTATTTCCCCAAATGTATGGTTCATTATTTTGTATGCCCACACAGCTAAGCTTCTTGGTGGCTCCAGCTCCTTGATAACCTTTGCTAAATATTGTGTTAGGTGTAGATTAGGTTTGGAATTTATCATGGACCAACCCAAACGAAGTGTTTGAAAATAGATCTTTGTAGTACTTTCAATCTTATCTAGGTCTTCTTCATGAATGCTTGTTCTGAGTAACATGTTTGTTAATTTAACTAATGAAATTAGTGATTTGAGTAGAAGATCCTTATGGAGGTAGCTCCCTGGGGATTTTACCCTTTCCTCCCTGTGAGGTATTTGTGAACTCCATAGTGGTACAAGTGCCAAAGGTAAATACAATGTCATCAAGATTTTCCACTCCGCTGCTTTGAGTGCCTGAAAGTTTTTGAAACCAAATTTTATGGGTAGATGAGAAAATCATGACGGGGCTTTTGTTTGATTGATGAATTTTTGAAGTACCTCTAATTTGTCTTCTTTTAATGTTGGAGTTTCATCCCCCATTGGATTTAAATACTTATTATCATCAGAAGATAAATCAGAGGGAACCAATGAATCACTACCATGTGTAAAAGGTAATAAGCTGAGTACTGTAGAAGTGGCTGTCTGGGATCTAAGGGAATACCTGGAGTTTGAAGTTCTGTTGCTTTTTGCAGTTAAATCACTTTTGGTCCTAGAGGCTTCACTAGAGCCTTTGTGCCTTTGGGATGTAAGAGTTCTAATGCGGGAAAGGTTAGATTTTGTAAGGTTTTGTTTCTTGGGTATACTTATTTTGTTAGAATCATTGTCATCTTCATTTTTCATTTTTGTTGGATGCCCCAATAAACAAAAAGGATATTTGGATGGATTTGAGTCTGCCAAAAAACTTTTCTTTTTTCTTTGAAGCTCTAACTCGTGACCAGCCAACCCCACCTTGAGGAATGATATGCAATAGTCTTTGATATCCCCTAAAATCAAACAATGCATAATATATATTCCACAAAAGTCAATTGGTCTCCAGTAATCTAGTTTATTTAGAATACTCCACCAGACACCATGTGATTTTACAAATTCATCTTGTTCCTTTTTGGTTTGAAGTTGGAGCCATTCATTTGCCTTGGAAATATGATTTTTATGTGTCCTTGTTTCAAATTTTGAAATATCTATTTCATTGATGTCCACCCTTGTAATATTACAAAAGGAGCAAAATCGATTGGCTGAATGAGAGGTGAATCCAGCCACTTTACATAGAGAAGGAAGATCTGCTATTAAAGGTAATAAAGCAACTCTAATAAGTCTACCCTGTGGAAAGTTGTGCGTATTGAAAACCCAAAAACCATTCCATGACATTTGAAGCTCACTTACAAGAGGCTCCAAGATTGAATTCATTTGATCAAGAGATGGCTCTTTGGGACCAGGAATTATTGCATATAAAAAGATGTTCTCCTCTTTGTGACATTCACTTGGCAGAAGATTCAAACAAGTGAGAAGAATTGACACAATTGAAATGAATTTTGAAGCCCCTTTGTTACTGAATGGATTGAACCAATCTACATATAAGTTAAATATCAAATTACTTGTTCTATTTGTGAAAGCTTGTTTGCTACTTGAGGAAGATTTGAATGTGTGCCAAATTTTGCTATGCCAAAAATCAGAAATAACTTTAGGGTCTGTTTGAGAATTATGGGTATTGTGAGCATTTAATAGCTTTTCAAAGCCAGGAATGCACATATGGGAGGCCAACCATTTTTGCAAGGATTGGTATGTAAAGGTACAGATTGGTTTTTGAAGTGAAGTATCATTCTTGTCATCAATTTTAAATAAAAGAGAACCACATTCTTTTATTGAAAGAGATCCTAATTTTACAATGGAGGAAGGAAAAGGTTGAATAAATTTGGATGTACACTGTTTGTTGATGTGCCCCATTTCAGTCAGATCATACAAGCTGAAGCATTCTGGACAGCAAATCTTTTTTTCAAAGTGCATGGATATGCCCAGCTGAACCAAAATAGTTTCAATTGAAAGTGGAATTTCTTTAGCAATGGATGATCAATTAAAATTGAATTTCTCACCAAGGAGAGTTATCCTTTCCCTTTCTGATAGAAGAAATTCTTTGATACTATCTGTGGACATTCCATTTTTGAAGTATAAGCTGGAAGCTTGAAGCAAAACTTTCAGAGCATGAGATTCAATGAATTCAATGGTCTTGTTTTCATATTCTTTGGTATCAAAAAGTAAGTTTCTGTGAACCTTTGATATATGACCACATACCCAAAAAGGTCACAAGAAATATTTTATATAATTATACATTAAAAATAAGTACCTTAAAAACTATAAAAATACCATAAATTGGTACAAAATTTGGTTTAACTTAAATCCCAATGCATAAACATGTGAAAAAAGTTACACCATTGGATTCCCCAT
This sequence comes from Austropuccinia psidii, assembly GCA_023105745.1. NCBI lineage: Eukaryota > Fungi > Basidiomycota > Pucciniomycetes > Pucciniales > Sphaerophragmiaceae > Austropuccinia > Austropuccinia psidii. The sequence continues at coordinate 24,047,886 of JALGQZ010000004.1, read as the reverse complement.
AGTAAAATACACATATACAATTTTTATCGCATATCTGTAAAGTCAATATTTAATAAGTTATAAGTAATAATACCTTATAAAAACCACAAATCCTTATTTATTTCAAAAACTAATGAATCAACCTGTAAAATGAATGGTACCATTGGATTCTCCATAAAATTCCACACATAAAGCAATTAGTAAGCTAAGCTTCAAAACCAATACTTAAGGAATTAACCTGAATATATGCACTTTTTTGGTCAACGCATATATTCAAGGATTTTAGCTAATATCTCTTGAATTATACATGATAGAGTGATGAACCAAAAATAAAGTCATCACGTAATTACTGTAGGAACATAGATATGAAGTTTATTTCACAAGTTATAGAAAAGGTTAAAATCTGTAAGGAATTATTGATTAAAATCAACAGAGCTGTTGACAGCTTTGTTGTAAAAGTGGTCCAAACTTAAAAAAAAGTAGACAGTTGGATTCTACTAGTTCATTCGTGAAGAATGATGTATTTTTTATTATAATATTCAAGGTATAACCCCTTGAAATCATAGTTTGAAGTTTAAAATATTAAATTTTGACAGAAAAGATGAGTTACAAGAAAAATCATCAAAAATAGAGTTTCGATGATGTAATAAAATGCTCTTGGAAGAATAATGAAGTTATGCCAAGCTATCAGAATTCATTCTCTGAATTGCTGTAGCGTGTAAATCCCAAACGTTATTAAGGATCAAATTTGAGCTTAATTTGATCATTTATGATCACACACTGTAACCTTAAATTAAGTTTAACAGTCATATTGTCAGCCTGTGACTCAAAACAGAGCACTAGCATGACATCCAACATACCATAAATAATGGTATGACAAGTATTGAACAAACATAGTCAATACAGGTAATAAATAAGAGAAAACAATCCTCTAAAATTGTAAGGTTTGTCTATGAAACTCTTGATAATAGTAACAATATCAAGAGTACTATGACTGTCCTCAGTAGAAAAATATAATATAATGAAATATTATAACCACAAATTTAAATATAATTATTAAAAATAATTATATAAAAAAAATAAATTTAATTATTATTATAATAATATAATAATAATAAAAATAATAATAATTATAATAAATTATAATTATTCTATTATTGTTATAGTCACTGACAGTTATAACAATAAGAAGTGTAAAACTCTTAATGAGATAATTACACGTGGAAAATAAGAATATTAACCACTTATAAATAATATAAATATTATTTATAAAAAGAATTAATCACACACTGTGCAGAAATAATTCTTTATAGAATAAAATTCTATATAAAAAAACTATTACTAGATAAAAAAATATATAGAATTTTTAGAGAAAACTTACTTATAAGATTTATTTAATACAACAAGTCAAATACAACAGTTATTATATTAAATAAAGATTTATAAGTTAAAAACACGCCAAAAATCAATAAAATCAAAGATAAAACAACTTTTTATACTAAAATTTAAGATTAAAGAGTTTTTGAGAGGAATTTGTGGATTTTAAAAGATATTTAAGATGAAAATTTTATATAATAAAAGTTTATTATAGATGATTACAACAATAATCTGAATTCTATGACTTCAATTCTTTAATTTAATAAATAAAGAATAAAAATAACTTAAGAATTACTTTTAATAATAAGATTTTATATTTAATAAAACTTTACCTGTTTAAATGTCTAATATGATTGGATTGAATATGAATTATGGACAAAAACAGTGATGAAAAGACTCTTTTTATGTCTACAGAGCAGCTCTCATGATTCATAATGGATGTAGAGGGCGTGCTCAGGTCAAAACTGAAAAACCATGCTTAAAAATTAAGTTCTTAACTTAAGGCAACTTATTTTTACTTCCAATTTAAAGTTACCAGTGTTATTCTTAACTCCAAGTAACTTTAATCCTCATTTAGTTTAATTATTTTAAGTTTTAATATAAAATAAGTTTATTTATATTAAAGTTCATCATATGAACAACTTAAAATTAGAGTTTCAAGCAGAAATCTTTTAAGCTCAATTTTTAATTAATTTTTAAAGAAATCATAATTTTCTTTAAGCTTAATTAAAAGAGTAAATTTCCAGGCTAATTACCCAGGAAACTTATTAATAAAAGATACTTAAAATTTAATTTATATATTGATAATATTAAATTCTAAGCTGTGTGAAATTTTCAAGCAAATCCATTAAGATTCGGATTCTTAATGAATTTTTGAAGTTATTACTATTTTTCCACGTAAAATAGCAATACACACAAAACCTTAAGTTTTGATAAGGTTTTGATGATTGAAACCTTAAAGTTTTAAGCTTATTTAAGCTTTTTAAGCTTGATTAAGCTTTGACAGTTCTTAAAACCTTGATTCCAAGCCTGCTTATTGGGATTTACCCTCTTGGCAGCTTGAAATTCCTGTCCAATTTAGGATAAAACCAGTTTAAACCTTAAGGTTGGATCAAAGTCTAATCTTAAAGTTTAAATAAGGTTGAAAATCCTCCAATACAGGTGGACAACCTTAATTGAATCCTTGCAGATCCAAAAAGTTGGGTACCCCAGCTCTATTTGGTCTTTTTCCTTTGTCCCACCTTTTTGCGTGGATTTTGCCCTTTTATTTATTTAAAGCCATACTATGGCCTTAAACCCTTTTAAATTGAGCTCACGCAGGATTTACATTCTGTATGGCAAATCCTTAGCCAATTCAGTAAATATACACCACACCTTAATTTTAACTAAAATTTTGGTAAAGTTGCATAAACCTTATGTAACTTTAAATTTAAGCTTAAAAAAAATGTTAAAAAGTTACATTGGTACTGTGAGATTCTTAAATCTTCTAATAACACAAGAAATAAGTGTTTTTGGGTATAACACCCTATGGGTGTACCCTAGGTTATTTTTGGTGTAGAATCCAAAAATGACATAATAATTATAACTTTGTTTATCCAAAAAAAAGTTATACTTATTTTTTATTATTTTTTATTTTAAATTCAACTAAAAAGTCTGTTTAAGACAAATTTAATTGTTTATAAAATCATTTGTGGCCTTATGGGTATGTTAAACATACCTCACAGGCTCACATTCCCTACCACCAAAAAAAATTGTACCACAATTTTCCTTTGTAGTATACCCCCAAGTTATTTGGGGGGGGGGTATAATCCACTGTCCAACCTCTCTACTTATACTGTTCAAGTATGTAAAGCACACAATTCAAACTTTTATTGAGGAATTGGTCTTCTCTCATGTCTGAATCTTCTGAGAAACTTTTGGGAATCAGGTCTTCTACTTTCTTCAACCCACTCATCTTCATGTTGTGGATTTCTGTACCTGACTAAGTATTCTCTTTCATTTTTACCCCTAAGTCTTCTTTCTTTTAAGACTTTCAGTACTTTCTTTTCTTCACTTGGTTCAAGTGGGGGTACTTCTAAGGGTGTTTCATTTCTCAAAGGAAATAATTCCTTATCACTTGATGTGTAATGCTTCACAAGACTGACAGGAAAAGTTGGATGTTTATTTCCTAACTCTCCTGACAGTTCCACTTGTACTGCATTTGTCCCATGAAGGGCTTTGATAATAAATGTTCCTGCAAAGGAATCTTTCAATTTCTTTGGACCTTTAATATTATTAAAGTTCAAGGTTGAAACTAGTATTAAGTCCCCTACTTTGAATTCTGGGGTTTTATGACTTTTATCCCATTTCTGTTTAGCATATTCAAAGGCATCATTCATTCTTTGATTTTCATGGTGCCTTACTTTATCAAGCAACAATTTAAAGCTTGAAGCAGTTGGATGAATATCAACTAAATCTTTCTTCAAAGTATCCACTGGAAGTTTGGGGTTCCATCCTTTTTCCAACATTGCAGGAGTTTTGCCTGTGGAAGCATGGATGGAGGTCTTATAGGCTAATTCCAATGCTGGTATAAGAGTACACCAATCATGGGTAAAGCCGTCAGAATCTTTAAACTCCAGGCCATAAGCACAAAATCTTCTGATCATGTCCTCAAGGGTTTGAATCATTCTTTCTGCCAGTCCATCTGTCTGTGGATGGTAGGCTGTTGAAAATGATAATTTTGTACCCAAAAGCCTATGTAGATTAGTCCATAAGGCTGATGTGAATTTTGGGTCTCTATCACTAATGATATTTTTAAAGAGACCAGTATGGGATATGACTCTGTTCCAAATCAAAAGAGCTGTATCCATAGCTGTGTCATCTTTATGACATGGTAAAAAGATTGGTGTTTTGCTATATCTGTCCACAATAACAAGACATGCATTGTAACTTTTATCACCTCCAGGTGGTAAAGCAGTTACCCAATCCATGTGAACCACTTCCCATGGGGTACTTGGTTCTTGAATATGGATCATTAAACCAAATCTTTTACCAGTAGCTTTATTGGCTTTCTGGCACCTATCACAACTATGACAGTACTCAATGACATCTTTTCTCCAAGATGGCCACCAGGCACATGTCTTAATTCTTTCCATTGTTCTGTCTTCAGACAGATGTCCAGAATAAATGTTATCATGGCATTCTAGTAGTATTGTGTTAATCAACATTCTACTACATAGGACCATGACACATGTGTGTTTAGATCTATGATATAGTATACCATCAAACAAATGAAATCTTCCATTATCATAAGATGTTTTCCAAATATCATCCAGAGAATTAGCCAAGGCTACATCTTTACAATCTTTGTCAAGTAGAGCAGTAAGAATATGACAATTCTTATCTTGCTTGTAGCTTTCTCTAACCTCTTCAAAGAATTCTGTTCCAACATCTGTGATATTAATTCCTTCAATTGGGATTTGAGGTTCTGCACTTGTAGGAACATAGGCAGGATTATCAGGTGTATTGGGTAATGCCCATCTACTTAAGCCATCAGCATTCTTATGAATATTTCCAGCTTTATGTACTATGGTCATATTGCCTCTATACTCCTGTATAGCAATCTGCCATCTTAACATGTGTCTGTTTGGAGTCTTCATGTTAAGAAGTGATTTTACTGCATTACAATCAGTAATTACTTCAAACACACTACCATCAAGATAATAATGAAGTTTTTCCAGAGCCCAAACAAGGCAAAGGCACTCCATTTGGCTAGCTCCATATCTTGCCTCAGTAGGTTTAATTTGTCTTGAAATAAAACAAACTGGACCTTCATAAGGTTTGTCATTGACAATTTGAACTTGATGAAGAGCAGCTCCTAAACCATCACCACATGCATCAATATACAGCTTAAAAGGAAGTTTCCAGTCTGGCATCAACAATAATGGTGCATTGGTCAAGGCATACTTGATTTTATCATATGCTTGAATCCTCTCCTGTGTCATTTCAAAAACAGTTTGTTGATCACAAATTCTGTATAATGATCTGGCATGGATTGCAAAATCTTTAAGGTGTTGCCTGTAATAGCTGGCAAATCCTAAGAAAGACATCATCTCTTTTTTGTTCTGGGGCATTTGTTTCAGTAAAACTGCAGCCACTTTGTTTTTGTCAACACCAAGGCCTAGTCCTGATACTACATGTCCCAGAGCTTTCAACTCATGAAACCCAAAATTACATTTTTTAAGAGAAATTTTCATGTTCACTTGTAGAATTTTCTTAAGTACTAATGAAAGTCTCTCTAAATGTGATTGCCAGGTTTCTGAACAAATGATAATGTCATCAATATAAATGATTAACCATCCCTCTGATAATTCATGTGGGAATATGGTATTCATCATTCTTTGATAATGAGAGGGTGCATTTTTAATACCAAAAGGCATCCTCAAATATTCATAAATACCACAATGAGCTATTATTCTCAATAATTTCCTTGCATGAGGTGTTAAAACATTCTGATGGAAGCCTTTAAGAGCATCCATGGAAGTAATAAACTTTGCTTTGGATAATTGAGTCAAAGTCTCATGGATTCTAGGGATTGGATATCTGTCTGGAATAGTATAGGTGTTCAATGCCCTAAAATCCCCAACCATCCTTGACTTATCATTATGCCAAGTAATGATTACTGGAGTTGTGACTTCCACTTCCTCATTGTGTCCAACTTTTCTAAGAACTCCCAGTTTCATTAGTTCATGAATATGACTTTCTAATGCTTCTCTAGCCCTAGGGCTAGCTGGGTAAGCTGGTCTTCTCAATAGTGGGGGATAAGGTCTCTCCACGTTAAGCATGATATCCACTTCATGGCCTTTTATAGCCCCAAGTGGTTCATTATCAGAAGCAAAGGCTTTTTGAAATTGAAATAAAATTTCAATAAGTTCTTCCTTCATTTCTGGTGTAAATTCAGGACTAATTTGTGCTTCACTTAATTGATCTGACACAAATTTTTCTTTGTTAACATTTTTTACTTGTTGAATGACAGTAATTTCTTTCCTTTCTGGAGAAAAAGAAAATTTTTGCCTTTTATTTTCCCCTATAGTGAAATATCTGTCCTTATAATTATTAATATCAATACCATAGATATTGAGATAATCATTCCCAAGTATAAAGTGTTGTGAAGTACAATTATTCATAACAACAAATTCAGCTTTCAATCTCATACTTCCTGCAGGGTGAGGAAATATTATTGTAGCTTCAAATATACCCAAAGGATGCATATTCTGGCTAGCACTGCTGAATTTTACACCTTCAATTGGCATCAACTTGTCTTGCCAATTGGTATAAATTTTGTCAAGATAATCTTTCCCAACACAAGTGCAAAAAGCACCTGAGTCAAGATGTATCTTGGCTTCTGTGTTATTTATCACAATATTAGTGATACAAGATGACCCAGCTGTATAACCTTTACCTCTGGCAGGTTTGGTTTTTTGCATTCTAGCATCTTGCACATGTATGAGATCCATACATTCATCACTGTACTGTGGTAAGTGAGTATGTACCTCAGTGACCTCAAAAGAAACATTAATATTCTCTATACTAAGTTCTTCTGATGTTTCTTCTTCTTCTGAAGGTTCAGAATCACTTTCATGTAAAGCTACATCAGTTTCTTTTGTGTCTTCCACTTTTTCAACACTTATCTCATTGACTCTTGTCTTTTTTGGACAAGTGTTTGCTAAATGAGATGTGCTTCCACATTTATGACATTTCAAAGGAGGTCTGTCATGTGGTTTATTTGGTTTTGAAATTGGTTTCCCACTAGTCTTGTTGTCTATTGGGGGTTTATACCAATTTCTTCCAATTTTTGTTCTAGTAGTGATATCCTCCATAGCATTGATATAATCTTCTGTAGAGCAAGGCTCAATACATCTGCTTCTTATAGCATGCTCAAGGTCACCACCACACTTTCTTAATATCCTTTTATGTACCATTGGTTCAGACATATCAGGATGAAGGGCAGTTAATCTGTCCTTCTGTTTAAGAAACCAAGTCATGGGCCTGTCCCTCTCAATATTAAAAATGGCTTCTTCAAAAGAATTTTCCATTCTAAATCTCCAGGAATCATTTGCCCATTTGGAAATAACTTGTTCTTTCCACCAAGGCCAGGAATGTTTTCCATGGTCTTGTCTCATTTTATAATACCATTTCTTAGCTGATTTGGTAAATAATGAGTGTAATCTGGCACTTATGTATTCATCTGGTATGTTAAAGTCTTCTTTGAACATATCAATTGTTTTCATAAATTCCATATGATTATATTCTCCTTCACCACTGAAGGTTGGCCATTCCTCTAATCTTGGAATGTCTTTGAAATTGCAAGCAGTTTCCACATCATTACTTGAAATTGTATGATGTAAATCATTATTCAAGTTAAGATCATTTCTGTCAAGAAATGGTGTGGATTGCCTTGGCAATTCATTTTTTAGTGATATATTGTTAATACTTGATTGAATATCTTCTTTCAATTCAAGTCTTGCTTTATCACTTTTTTCCAATTGTTCTTGAAAAAGAGCTGCATTGTGGCCAGTTGAATTTTCCAAGTTTTGAACTTGTATTTTCAATTCTCTTAACTGTCCAGTTATAAAAGAAATTGAATTCTCATCTGGTTGATTGAGTAAGGTAACTTTATGCTCAAGTCTTTCACAAATTTGCGCCAAAGACAAAATATTTGCCTTATTAACATTTTCAAGGCCAATAATGGTCTTTTGTTGGTCTTTAACTTGTACTATCTCATTGCCCAGCTTTTGTTGGACATGATCAAATGCTTTAAATTTCGCCATAATTTCTTTATTACAAGATTCAAAGTAAGTTACAAGCTTTACAGGGTCTATTTCTTTGGAAAGGATTGGTTCAATCTTTCCTCCTCCTTGTTTTTGAATTCCATCAAAGTTCTTTCCATATTGAACACATTGTCCATGGCTGTCTTTTCCTTCTTTGGAATTCTGTAATTCTGAGGGTAGGGCTTGTTCCACTTGGGCTTTGCCTTTCCCTTTGCCTTTTGCTTGCCCTTCTGGTTGGTCTTTGGGGCTTGCTTGGGCTTGTTTGGCACTTGTTGAGGCGGATTTTTGCTGGTGGATGCTTGAGGAGCTTCCACTTGGCTGGTGTCCTTGCCCTGGGCCAACTTCTTCTTCTGGTCTTCTGATAACATGCTTTGGTTTTTCAACCAAGCTTTTATCTGTTGGACTTGTCCTTTGACAGACATTGGTGTCCAACCCAATAGAAGATCTTCTGTCTTTTCTGGCCCCATGAACTTCTTCACTTGAAGATAAGAGTTCATGGTGCCTATCCAAAGACTTGGAAGGAGTTCCCACTCTTGTTGTTTTGACACCAGGAACCAGTTTTTCCATTGGGATTGATAAATTTCCACAGTTGCCTGTTGGAAATGGTTCAGGTCTAACAGCAATAGCAGTTATGTCAGCTTCTGGACTCTCAATAAGAGGTTCAAAGGTGCTGGCTAACCTTTGGGAACTGGTGGAAGTTCTGGCATCCTCCATTTGTGCCTCTCCTCTGGGAGGACATTCTTGCCTTTTGGATTTATGGCTGGAATGTCCTGGTCCAGATCCATTTGATTGGATGGAGTAGTTGCTTCCACTTCTAGTAGGAGTCATTTCACGTCAATTTTAATAAAAATTAGAGTAAAAGTGGATTGAATTCACCTGCAGGACCTTTAAAGGGCTCTTTGGTTATTAAGCCCCTTGGTGCTGGGCTGGTTTGAATTTCAATACTTGACTCTGAGGCTTCAGAGTCTGAAGAATTTTCTCTGATGGAAGACACTAGAGAAATTAAAAATATAAGTTATTTTATCAAACAATGAAAATAACTTATAAACTCAACTTATTAAACAAAGTTGTTTTTATGTAATTTTATGGCAAATTACGTCAAAAAATAAACAAAAATGTCTAAGATAAAAGAAAAAATATTTTTAGTAAAGATTTTTATTTTTTTTAAAAGATTTTTTATTTGATTTATTATTTTCTTTAAAGAAATAATAATTATGCAATCAATAAGTTATTAATCAAAATTATATTTATTATTCACTTTATACTAGAATAACTCAAAGAATAAATTTCAAGTCTGTGATGTGAAAAAGCCACTAGTTAGACAAAAGAAATTTATTCCAAGTCACTCAATAGTATATTGTTTCAAACAATATTCTTAAGAAAAAAATAACTTTATCAATATTATAAAGATTATTTATAAGGGATAAGTCCCAAAAAAGCCAATATTAAGACAAATATGGCAATTTTACGTCAAAAAATAGTAAAATAAGGTCTAGAATATGATTGATGTCCCAAAAATTGGTTTAAAATCACGGCCAGGCCCCCAAATGTAAGGTTTGTCTATGAAACTCTTGATAATAGTAACAATATCAAGAGTACTATGACTGTCCTCAGTAGAAAAATATAATATAATGAAATATTATAACCACAAATTTAAATATAATTATTAAAAATAATTATATAAAAAAAATAAATTTAATTATTATTATAATAATATAATAATAAAAAAAATAATAATAATTATAATAAATTATAATTATTCTATTATTGTTATAGTCACTGACAGTTATAACAATAAGAAGTGTAAAACTCTTAATGAGATAATTACACGTGGAAAATAAGAATATTAACCACTTATAAATAATATAAATATTATTTATAAAAAGAATTAATCACACACTGTGCAGAAATAATTCTTTATAGAATAAAATTCTATATAAAAAAACTATTACTAGATAAAAAAATATATAGAATTTTTAGAGAAAACTTACTTATAAGATTTATTTAATACAACAAGTCAAATACAACAGTTATTATATTAAATAAAGATTTATAAGTTAAAAACACGCCAAAAATCAATAAAATCAAAGATAAAACAACTTTTTATACTAAAATTTAAGATTAAAGAGTTTTTGAGAGGAATTTGTGGATTTTAAAAGATATTTAAGATGAAAATTTTATATAATAAAAGTTTATTATAGATGATTACAACAATAATCTGAATTCTATGACTTCAATTCTTTAATTTAATAAATAAAGAATAAAAATAACTTAAGAATTACTTTTAATAATAAGATTTTATATTTAATAAAACTTTACCTGTTTAAATGTCTAATATGATTGGATTGAATATGAATTATGGACAAAAACAGTGATGAAAAGACTCTTTTTATGTCTACAGAGCAGCTCTCATGATTCATAATGGATGTAGAGGGCGTGCTCAGGTCAAAACTGAAAAACCATGCTTAAAAATTAAGTTCTTAACTTAAGGCAACTTATTTTTACTTCCAATTTAAAGTTACCAGTGTTATTCTTAACTCCAAGTAACTTTAATCCTCATTTAGTTTAATTATTTTAAGTTTTAATATAAAATAAGTTTATTTATATTAAAGTTCATCATATGAACAACTTAAAATTAGAGTTTCAAGCAGAAATCTTTTAAGCTCAATTTTTAATTAATTTTTAAAGAAATCATAATTTTCTTTAAGCTTAATTAAAAGAGTAAATTTCCAGGCTAATTACCCAGGAAACTTATTAATAAAAGATACTTAAAATTTAATTTATATATTGATAATATTAAATTCTAAGCTGTGTGAAATTTTCAAGCAAATCCATTAAGATTCGGATTCTTAATGAATTTTTGAAGTTATTACTATTTTTCCACGTAAAATAGCAATACACACAAAACCTTAAGTTTTGATAAGGTTTTGATGATTGAAACCTTAAAGTTTTAAGCTTATTTAAGCTTTTTAAGCTTGATTAAGCTTTGACAGTTCTTAAAACCTTGATTCCAAGCCTGCTTATTGGGATTTACCCTCTTGGCAGCTTGAAATTCCTGTCCAATTTAGGATAAAACCAGTTTAAACCTTAAGGTTGGATCAAAGTCTAATCTTAAAGTTTAAATAAGGTTGAAAATCCTCCAATACAGGTGGACAACCTTAATTGAATCCTTGCAGATCCAAAAAGTTGGGTACCCCAGCTCTATTTGGTCTTTTTCCTTTGTCCCACCTTTTTGCGTGGATTTTGCCCTTTTATTTATTTAAAGCCATACTATGGCCTTAAACCCTTTTAAATTGAGCTCACGCAGGATTTACATTCTGTATGGCAAATCCTTAGCCAATTCAGTAAATATACACCACACCTTAATTTTAACTAAAATTTTGGTAAAGTTGCATAAACCTTATGTAACTTTAAATTTAAGCTTAATTAAGCTTAAATTTAACAAATTTAAAAAAATGTTAAAAAGTTACATTGGTACTGTGAGATTCTTAAATCTTCTAATAACACAAGAAATAAGTGTTTTTGGGTATAACACCCTATGGGTGTACCCTAGGTTATTTTTGGTGTAGAATCCAAAAATGACATAATAATTATAACTTTGTTTATCCAAAAAAAAGTTATACTTATTTTTTATTATTTTTTATTTTAAATTCAACTAAAAAGTCTGTTTAAGACAAATTTAATTGTTTATAAAATCATTTGTGGCCTTATGGGTATGTTAAACATACCTCACAGGCTCACAAAAATTAAACACCAACCTTATCCAAACAGAATAAGGAAACCTAGAGGAGAATAAACAGGTCAAAACCCTTATTTTCACCTCTCATCTAACTTATGCATATTTAAGTTATTATATACCAAAATGGTATTTTTCTTAAAGCTCACATAGAGAGCTACACAATGATATCATCCATGTTGTTGTGACACCACTACAACTGGAGATACCATATGACCTTTATTTCAAAACCAAGACCCCCCTGAAAGTCAAAGAGGGCTTGTACAAAACTGTACAAAAGTATAACCAAATTAAAGATATAAACAAGAGCTTTAATTTGAGATACATTAGAGCTCTGTATCTCTCAAATTGACTGAGGGATCTTGGTTCAAAGGTTTAACAACCAGAAATACAGATATTCTGAAAACAAGAAAGTAAACAAACCCCTGTATCTTTGGCATACACTCATACAACTGTACAGTGTAATATACCAAACTGTAGAGCTAATCAAGCCCTACAAAACTGTATCATCAGAATACAGATATCTTCCAAATTGAAGAAGATATCTGGCATGGAAGTTTTTGAAGCCTCATACTGATGTACAAAAATACATCCAAAAACTTAAAACCCTTATAACTTTTGCTATTTGAAAGAAGGGTAAACATGAAGCATACCAAATTAAAGAGCTCATTAAGCCCTTCAATTCTGTGCTCTTGGTTTCTTGATATCTCAAAAAACTGACTAAGATATCTTGGTTGGAAGTATTTTGACCAATACTGGCCTGTACCAAACCTGTACCAACCAGTACTGTCTTGATACTCAAAATAATGGTTGTTCAAAGCTTAAACCCGCCCAGAATGACCAGTATTGATCATACAGACACCAGAACAACGTCATCCAAGTGCTGACGTGGCAGGTGAAAAGTTTTTTCACCCTGTATTGATCCAGAATGATCATTTGTGGTTCCAAAACCACAATTCTGCCTCTACTGACGTCAGAATTGAGGATCCAGAACCACAGACTGACCATTGGAGTGAAAATTTTCACTCCTCTGACGTGTGAAGAGTTAACAGCTCTTGACAGTCCTGAAAGATATAAAAAGAAGGGTTTTTCCTTCAAAAACCCATCATCTTATCTTACTTTACCTATATTCTTACGTGACAAGACTGTTATCCATCAGTAGTGTCCTTAGAATAATTAAAGATATAATTAAAATATAATTATTGTCGTGTTTCTTTACAGTCAACGATATTAGAGCATTGCAACCCAGGTCCTCAATAGACTCATCACCACTGTTACCACGTAGCAGTAGGACCTGAAGGCTTAATTTATTATTTGTTTTTGACTTGTCACAGTCATAATACTAGCTTGTATTTACATCCTATGGCTACTATATAGACTCACCCTGACACATATAGGTGTTAGAACTGGTGAATGCTATTAGTTTATGATTAAAACTAATAAGATCCACGAATTTTGGGGTTCTTCCAAGCCTTTGACGTCATCAGACTTAGAGTTATAGTGATAACTCTAAATAATGGCGTAATAGTGATGTAATGAGGTTTGATCATGATGTAATCATCACCAAACCTTAAAATATTTATCAATTCCAGTGGATATGATCAGTAAACGTCTACTAGAAGCCTGTTGGACTCTAGGAGGGAGGTATTTACTATAAATAGAGCTCTTTCTGCTCTGTTTTCCCCTGAGACGCATCAAAAACATTAAATAAATACAAACAAAAAGGTAATATCTTTATTCTTTATATATAAAAATTTTATATTATTAAAGACCAAAGTTCATCTTTATTATAATAATCAATTTTGACGTGATTAAATCATTTATTTAACTGTTTTTGTTAAAAATCTCTCTAAAACTCATTTCCACATAAAAAATCAAGAATATTTGTAATTTCTCTATTTTTTATTGTAAATACAATTTGTATAAGTTTTATTTATATTATTTGGCGTAAAATATCTCAAAATTATTATATTAAGTGTTAAAAGTAGGTTATTTTCTCTTATATTAATAATTCTCTCTATATTATTCTTTTAATAATTCTTTAATTAATATAAATAGTATTTATATTAATTTATAACATTAATATTAGCAATATTATTGTTATTAATTGTTTTTTATTAATAAAAAATTTTTTTCTACGCCTTTATCATTTGTTTGTAACAATAATAAACTGCTTTTAAATATATTAATTATTTCATATTAATATATTTATTTCATTATATTATATTTTATAATATAAATTATATTATTATATTTTTATTAATAATAAAATTATTTTTACGCCATAATTATCATAATTCTTTATTATTATAATTATTTTTATCTTATTTATTTCATTCATAAGGAAATTCATAGTACAATAAGTAAAATATTAGTAATTTTTACTTATTGTTTCATAGTCAAACCTTACAATTTCTTTCATTATTCTGACGACATATCTGTTCAATTTGAGAGCATCCAGGGGTTTTCTGTGTTGGCTGCACCAAAATATTGTGGAACATTAGATTTATGTAATGATGAATAATTGAAATGAATGGGGGAAAGAGTCCTTACATTTTCACTATTTTGGACTAAAACCATCTGATCACCCAAAGGCTGGGGTCTCCTGAGCTTTAGTAGTTCAAATTGATGTGTCTTCCAAGCTGGGTCAAACATACGTTTTCCATGCTGAACAATATTGTTCAAATCTTCATAATATTGATTTTAACAGCCAAGCTCATGACAAGTGCAATTTGTTTTAGGGCGGCCCATTCTTTGCACCATAAAATTTTGTGGGGAATGAACAAAAAAGGCCCAAGAAATTGCTATGGAGTAGTGTGGTTATGAGGAACATTTTGGGGGGGAAAGTGAAGGAAAAAGAGCTTTCAAGTGGACACAAACATAGCTTTAATTATATTTGAGAATCTTTGATTTCGCAAAGATAGAAGCCACTTATGCCCCTATATGGTTTGCATGGGGTAAATATTTTATGCAGAAGTCATAGGTTCACCAGTTTTAAGATTAGAGAACCTGTAAAGAAACATTTACAGCCAAACTGTATGGTGTCTGGGCCTCATTCAGATATAGTTTTGTCTGGATCTGAGTGGGTCTGATTACATTTCAAGGAGACAAACCAATTATGGCTGTAATTGGCTTGCATATGGTACAAATTGTGAGCAGCGGTCATAATGTGACCACCTGTGTATGATTACAGACAAGCTGTGTTGTGGCTGGACCTCATTCAGATACAGTTTCTTCTGTATCTGATTGGGTCTGATTAAATTTCAAGGAGAAAAACCAATTATGGCTGTAATTGGTGTGCATATGGTACAAATTATGACCCCTGGTCATAATTTGAACAGCTGTGTACAACTACATACAAGCTGTATTGTCTCTGGGCTTCATTCAGATACAGTTTCTTCTGTATCTGAGTGGGTCTGATTGGATTGCAAGGAGAAAAACCAATTAGGGCCGTAATTGGTTTGCATATGGTACAAATTATGACCAGCAGTCACAATTTGACCACCTGTGTACAACTACAGCCAAAGCTGTATTGTCAATGGACCTCATTCAGATACAGTTTTCCTGTGTCGGAGTGGGTCCGATTGGATTTCAAGGAGACAAACCAATTACGGCCATAATTGGTTTGCATATGGTACAAATTATGACCTGTGTACAATTACAGCCGAAGCTGTATTTTCAATGGACCTCATTCAGATACAGTTTTTTCTGTATCTGAGTGGGTCTGATTGGATTTCAAGGAGACAAACCAATTATGGCTGTAATTGGTTTGCATATGGTACAAATTATGACCGCCAGTCATAATTTGACCACCTGTGTATGATTACAGCCAAAGCTGTATTGTCTCTGGACCTCATTCAGATACAGTTTTTTCTTTATCTGAGTGGGTCCGATTGGATTTCAAGGAGACAAACCAATTACACCCATAATTGGTTTGCAAGTGGTCCAAATTATGAATGCCCTTCATAATTTGACCACCTGTGTGCAATGGCAGACAAGCTGTATTGTCTGTGGGCCTCATTTAGATACATTATCTTCTGTATCTGAGTGGGTCTGATTACATTTCCAGGAGAAAAACCAATTATGGCTGTAATTGGCTTGCATGTGGTACAAATAATGACCGCCGGTCATAATTTGACCACTTGTGTATGATTAACGCCACATCTGTATTCTCTCTGGGCCTCATTCAGATACAGTTTTTTCTATATCTGAGTGGATCTTATTGGATTTCAAGGAGACAAACCAATTACAGCGGTAATTGGTTTGCAAGTGGTACAAATTATGACTGGTGATCATAATTTGACCACCTTTGTACAATTACAGCCAAAGCTGTATTGTCAATTGACCTCATTCAGATACAGTTTTTTCTGTATCTCAGTGGGTCGGATTAGAGTTCAAGGAGACAAACCAATTACAGCTGTAATTTGTTTACAAGTGGTACAAATTATGACTGCTGGTCATAATTTGATTACCTGTGTATGATTAAAGCCAAATCTGTATTGTGGCTGGACCTTATTCAGATACAGTTTTTTCTGTATCTTAGTGGGTCTGATTGGATTTCAAGGAGAAAAACCAATTATGGCCATAATTGGTTTGAAAGTGGTCCAAATTATAACCGCCCGTCATAATTTGACCACCTGTGTGCAATGGCAGACAAGCTGTATTGTCTGTGGGCCTCATTCAGATACATGATCTTCTGTATCTGAGTGGGTCTGATTACATTTCCAGGAGAAAAACCAATTATGGCTGTAATTGGCTTGCATGTGGTACAAATAATGACCGCTTGTCATAATTTGACCACTTGTGTATGATTACAGCCAACGCTGTATTTTTTGCTGGGCCTCATTCAGATACAGTTTTTTCTGTATCTGAGTGGGTCTGATTGGATTTCAAGCAGACAACCCAATTACAGCCGTAATTGGTTTGCAAGTGGTACAAATTATGACTGGTGATCATAAATTGACTACCTGTGTACAATTACATCCAAAGCTGTATTGTCAATTGACCTCATCCAGATACAGTTTTTTCTGTGTCTGAGTGGGTCTGATTGTATTTCAAGGAGACAAACCAATTACGGCCGTAATTGGTTTGCATATGGTACAAATTATGACTGGTGGTCATGATTGAAGCCAAAGCTGTATTGTCTCTGGACCTTATTAAGATACAGTTTTTTCTGTTTCTGAGTGTGTCTGATTGTATTTCAAGGAGACAAACCAATTACGGCCATAATTGGCTTACAAGTGGTAGAAATTAAGACCGCCGTCCATAATTTAACCACCTGCCTATGATTATTGTCTCTGGGCCTCATTCAAATACAGGTTTTTCTGTATCTTAGTGGGTCTGATGAAATTCCCAGGTGACAAACCAAATATCGCCATAATCAGTTTGCAAGTGGTACAGATTATCACCACTGCTCATAATTTGACCACCTGTGTATGATTACCACAAAGCTGTATTGTCTCTGGGGCTCATTCAGAGACAGGCATTTCTGTATCTGAGTGGGTCTGATGAAATTCCCAGGTGACAAACCAATTATGGCCGTAATTGGTTTGCAAGTGGTACAAATTTTGACCACCTGTGTATGATTACAGCCAAAGCTGTATTGTCTCTGGGCCTCATTCAGATACAGGCTTTTCTGTATCTGAGTGGGTCTGATGAAATTCCCAGGTGACAAACCAATTATGGCCGTAATTGGTTTGTAAGTGGTACAAATTGTGACCAGTGGTCATAATTTGACCACCTGTGTATGATTAAAGCAAAAGATGTATTGTCTCTGGACCTCATTCAGATACAGTTTTTTCTATATCTCAGTGGGTCTGATTGGCTTTCAAGGAGACAAACCACTTACGGCTGTAATTGGTTTACAAGTGGTACAAATTATGACCAACAGTCATGATTTGACCACCTGTGTATTATTACAGCCAAAGCTGTATTGTCTCTGGGCCTCATTCAGATACAGAATCTTCTGTATCTGAGTGGGTCTTATCACATTTCCAGGAGACAAACCAATTATGGCTGTAATTGGCTTGCATGTGGTACAAATCATGACTTCCAGTCATAATTCGACCACCTGTGTATGATTACAGCCAAAGCTGTATTGTCTCTGGGCCTCATTCAGATATAGTTTTTTCTGTATCTGAGTGGGTCTGATTAGATTTCAAGGAGACAAACCAATTACAGCTGTAATTTGTTTACAAGTGGTACAAATTATGACTGCCCTTCATGATTTGATCACCTGTGTATGATTAAAGCTAAAGCTGTATTGTGGCTGGACCTCATTCATATACAATTTTTTCTGTATCTTAGTGGGTCTGATTGGATTTCAAGGAGACAAACCAATTATGGCAATAATTGGTTTACAAGTGGTACAAATTATGACTGCCGGTCATAATTTGAGCACCTGTGTATGATTACAGCCAAAGCTGTATTGTGGCTGGACCTCATTTAGATACAGTCTTTTCTGTATGACAGTGGGTCTGATGGGATTTCAAGGAGACAAACCAATTATGGCCGTAATTCAATGACCACCTGTGTACATGTGTACAATTACAGACAAGCTGTTTTGTGGATGGACCTCATTCAGATACACTTTTTTCTGTATCTGAGTGGGTCTGATTGGATTTCCAGGAGCCAAGTCTTAAGGATTATGACCAGCTGTCATAATCTTACTCTGATGATATTTTGAGGACACAAATTTTGTGAGCCTTGAGGTATATTTTACATACCCAAATAAGCCACAACTATCCTAAAATTAAATTTTGAATTATGCATAACCCATAAGTCATACAAATATCCAAAATTCCTCATTTTTTATTTCAGAAAAGATGAATAACTTCTTATTGAATAAGTAAATCCATGGATTTAAGACCAGATTTGGATTATGAGCCTTAGAGGTAATTTCATATACCCAAAAGACCACAAATACAAAATTAACATATAAATTTAAAAAAATCAATTTATTCATATTATTAAAATAAAAATAAAAATATAAATATAAAAATTATATTCATAATAAAAAATTTAATTACAATTTAAAAAGAAAATTACATTAAATTTTGGAATTATAAAATTACATTTATACTTGAAAAAATTAAGTAGAAATGAAATTTTAACAAAATTGTGAGAAAATAAATAAATTTGGAAAAAAGTTAAATAAAAATTATTATCACCTTTTATACAGTAAATAAACATATCAAAATTCTTTCACCATTGGATTCCTCATAAAAAATCAGGTGGGGTCACCTCTGAGTGAACTTCTTGTAACTCAACTCTAAATAAGCTTAAATGAAGTTTTTAGTATTTTCAATACAAAAGTTGAAAATCCTCAAAACTTCAATTTAATTCACACCACATGTGGTGTTAACCATCAATTTTTGTGTTAAAATTGAGGTGTTTTGTTTAGTTTAGAAGTTATGAGGAATTGAAGTATTTTCAATTGAATTCAATTAAAATGTCAAAATGTGCGCGTGTATTACATAAGTGAACTTTGATTTACATATGAGGTATCAATTATTGCTGTATCGTACTGTACAATTCAATTGAACTACATATGTAAATTATAAGTATAATACATGATGAGGAATTAGCGGAAAAATAAATTGGAAAGATTAAATTTGGGGGGGAAAAGGAACTCCAGCTCTAAGGGGGAGCTAGACCGCCAAAATCCTTGCTGACAGGCGTGGGATGTCAAAATTCACGCAAAAGTTCATCACTTTTGGCCTGGAATTGAGTTACAGGGTCTGTGGACTCAATTGATGATGAGGTTTTGATACCAACTGGGGTACTTTTAGCTGTTGCCAAGAGGGTAAAACTACCCTTAAGATAAAACAATCATAGTAAAAACAGTTTCAACTGGTTTCTACGCCTCTAACACACATTCTGACTTGGTTTGAAGGCTCTAGGCCTGGTATTGCTATAGTAATGGCTGATTTAAGGGTCTAAAATGGCTAAATATTCCTAAAAATGGCTTAAACCAGCCCTTTTTGGTCTAAACCAGGGTTCAATGATGCCATAATTGGCTTTTCTGTTGTCAGGTTGTTTTTCACGACTGACAAGAGGAAATCAACTTTTGGAGTAAGAGAATTGATGGCTATAAAAGAATGTCTTCTTTGCCCCACTTTTCTCTTCATGTTAAAATCTTTTTCCTTTTATTAATTAGTTTAAACACTGTTAAACCAATCAATAAAAGATTCCAACCGCCATTTTTAAATCATTTGAATACTTTTAACCACGTGAAAAAATCATTATAATCATTATTTGTAACTTTTATAATCATTTTTACCCCTGAACCACCCCAAAAGTGAATTAAAGCATCTTTCATCACTGTAAACTTTGTCACTTTGTTTCCAAATTCACTCTGGTCACTTTTGGGCGTGTTTTCTCTTTAATATTCTTTTTAAAGACTTTGTTCTTTAATTTATTGCTTGCAGTTCTTTGCTCAATTAATTCCAATTGAAATTGCTCTTGAAGAGATTTCTTTTGTAGGCTTAAAATATCTCTTGTACAGTATTTTTTGGATAAATTTTTATTGTTGGTAAAACAATAAAATTTTATAATATTATTGTTTTATACTAATAAAGTTATAAACAATAAAATTGGCGTGTTTTCTATTAAAAATAATATTTCTTACTATTTTTAATCAATTTTTTACCTTATACAAATTTTGAGGACAGCAAAAGTACTTGATTTTTAATCAAAGTTTCATATCCACACCTTACATGGATTCTACACAAAAATTCACCTAGGGTAGCTTCATAGAGTTAATAAGCTCAAAAAAACTCTTTGAGGTGGTAAAATGGAAAATACTTCAATACCACATCATCAATACCACATAAAAGATCCATGAAAATGTTTGTTTTTCTTAATTTTACGCTAAAATAATGAGAATGTGAGAAATCCCATGTTACATATACACTAAGAATAGTGTTATGCATGTTTTGAGAGCTTAATATTATGTTATTCCTACATGCACCTTTGGTACACCCATAGTGGATATCTCACTTGAAACTTAAATTTCTATTTTGACGTGAAAAATAGGCAAGGGGGACAAAAGACATCAAAGAGAGCCAGGGTACCCAACTTCTGAGGCCTCAGAGGCGTGGACAGCTCCAAAGCTTGGATCGATGGCTGATCTTGGCCTAATTGGTAAACTAAAACCTTTTGGGAACTTGTTACCATGTTACAACTACAGTAAAACTTAAGAAAATAGCAAATAACCTGCTATTTTGATGTGCCAAGGAGGTAAAGAGCTACTTAGACTCCTGTAACCATGTCAATTCTTAATGATTTTCCATGGATAAACCCTAAAAGAGTAATTAAGACCCTTTTCGGACTTGTATCCATTGATTTATCTCATAGCAACCAGTGAAACACTGATATTTGCAATTCTACGTAGAAATGAGGTAAAAACTTGGAAAATTCATTAAGAATACAATTCCTCAATTAATCTTTCTGAAGCTTTCAAAACTAATGAAGAACTGTATTCTCTATGGTACAACCAAACAGAATTACAGTTTTACTAGTAAAATTAAAAGTTTTACTTACAGTCCATTTTTGACTATTCTATGTGAAACACTGAATCTTCAAAAATTCACAGTAATTACAACATGTGATGAAATTGGCAATAGAATTGATAACTTTGAGAAATAAATAATTATTTTGGAATGAAAGAATATTTACAGATGTTACTCCTTTTATTCTTAACCATATTGGGGTTGGTAGTCATGTAAAAGCATCAATTAAAGTAATTATGATAATCTTACGTGACAACAGATGATGTAATCAATAATCCAAAAGGGTTTATTGTTTTCTCACTCACTGATTTTTCAGCTTGCTCCATGGTATGTCTCTGTGAGCTGTTGTTGACTTAAAAGAGGCCTCCTCTTGCTGTTTTTCCACATCATCATCTTATTATCATTTAAACCATTATTACCAACAAGTAAGTATTGGTTAAAGCTATTCTTAAGTGTTTTAAATCTTTCAGAATCAATCAGAAAGACGTGAAATCATAGAATCCAACTATATATTGTTTTAATACTGTTATAAATTCATTTTGATCCTTAAAATCCACAATTCTACTTCAAATCTCTCTATATTATCTTTCAATAAGTTCTTTGGAATAATAGTGAGTGATTTATTTTTAATTCTTAAAGTTTTTTCTCTAAAATTAGTTTTCTTCAAGAATTATCTTTATAATTATTCTTTCAAAAGATAATTATATATTAAAATAATTGTATTATTTTAATAAAAGTAGTTTTATTATTAAAATCTTGTAATTGATTCTTGTAGACAATTACTTACTCACTGTTAAAGTCACTAGTAGTGCTTAACATGTGAAAGAAATAATTTTTTAATTATTTAATTGTGGTTATATCAATATTTCTTATTATATTTCATAAGAACAGACATACTACTGTTGATTAATAGTAATACAATCATCAGTTTCATAGTCACATCTTACCAATTTATTACCTTCATAATTGATTTAAATTTTGTCAAAATTATTCGTGGTGGTCTAAATCTCTCACCCACCTACAGGTGTGACTGTACCATCCAATCTAATCACCCATGTATTTCAAGGAGGATTCTAAAGATACACATATCCTGACACTTCATTCTGGCCTAAATGCGTAATTGTGTTTTATGTCTAGAGGATCTGCAGCTTTCTTTCCTTTCAAACCACAAAACTCATTTCTGCTCTATTTCTATGGGCTACACCCCCATTTCATTTAATTGGGACCCGCAATATAAATAGAGCCGTTTCGCCCGTGTTTTCCCTAAGTTCCTCTGTTTTTAACTTCTGTTGGCCATTTAAATCCCTCTCCTCCCAATATAATACCCAATCCTATGAATCCACCCCAACCACCTGATTCCAATTTGTCATTTGATGAAATGTTTCATAGGGTTTTTTCAAATAACACAGACTTTAATCCATATTTATCTTATCAAAATGAGGCCCATCCCATTCATCCATTAATTCATTGTCCATCCCAAACCAAAGCACTGAACCCCAGGAATGTTACAATCTTTTTCACTAGCTCAATTCTCCCAATCTAGTCCCACCAGCTCCCATTAGTCATCCTCATATCTTGCACTGCCCCCCACCAAACAACATAAATAGAACCCCCTTTCAACTTGGTAAATTTTTTCTTCCCCACGTAATCTCATCCTCAACAATTTTTAATATTATATTTTTACCCAAAATATTAGATATCACAAACACACCAAACATGCGTTTGTGTAATCCACACCCAAATACTCCACAAAACCTTCCACCACCCTCATTCATAAAATTCAACATGAATAACCCACCCACTCAAGTACAATCCATCTCACCAATTCTATCTTCTGAGCTCACTCGCCTCTACCGTGAAGAATTTTCTCTTAATCACCACTGTATCAAGAAAATCCTAAATAATGCCCTTTCTGAATCTGAAAAGAATACTGTATCAATTGAGATTAAGGATTATTTGAAAAAGGGCCTTACATTGATTTCTCAAAAAGAACATGGTAATTATTATTCTTCACGTCTGTCCTCAATTTTGTATTTATTGGATCTCCCTTCTTGTAGAATTGTCTTCATCACAAGCAATTGGTCTCGTAGATGGCAATGTTGAAGTTATTGAGAGAGAAGTTCCTTCCATACACTCATCCCAATCATCCCTTCTGGAGGAGGTTGTTCCTGACGGAAATCACAAGAAAAAAAAGGAAAACTCAAAATAAACCACCACCAAATATTTGTTGTTTCATGAAACAATCTGTCACTATTAATAAAACGCAACAGGTTGTCTCCATGATTCCTCCCACAAATACACGTTTTGTCCCCATTGTTTCCAGCCCACCCCAATCTATCAATCCTCAATTGTTATTGCAAGCACATCCCAATGACATTCCATCCCCTGATACTCCTTGATATTCACCTACTTTAATAGTTTCTCAATCTCATGGGTCTGATTTTGCACCAATAATCACTGGGAAGAACAGGCTCATCAAGAGAATTTACCTAAGACAGAAAGCCCATGTAACAACCCTTCTGGACAAAGTGACCACAGCAACATTTGTGAGAGCTCATAAAATTTACCTATTTCAAATGAGACACCTATCCACTCAAGAGAAGATGTTCATCAGGTCTCTCCAATTATTTCAGCAGGAGGAATTAATGTTACAACTAACACCCAGGAAATCCAGTCCACTATTTCAACACCACAAAATGCACATACTCCTTGTGTCCGGTCATCCCCACATGATACCTCAATTGAACCACCACCCCCCTCATGTGATGATGTTCCTCCTCAATCAATGGAATCAAGTTCATCCCCTCCATTACATGCCCCAACACCAGATCTCAATAATCTCAATCAAGAAGTTGATTGTCAGACTCGAAATCCTCCCACATTGGAAGAGACTGAACAATCTCCCATTTCCCAACCAGCCTCTCCCCCCAATGTTGAGTTTTCCATCTTTTCCAAAGAACTTTGTCCTCAATTTTATAAAATTTTCCAAATGTTTAATTCAGGACAACCAACTCAAGCCGAATATCAAACAACGTTTGAAACAATCAACTCTTTGGTTAAATGGCGTCTTCAATCTTTGGGTTGTGACAAAGCTGCACAAGGGAATTTTGACTTCAACCAATGCTCCTCTTCATATACCAAAGGGATTGACGAATTAAGTGATCATAGTTAGTTGCTTTATCATAATTAGTCATTAAAAAACATCAAAGCTTATCCTATTTCTGAATAGGCTCACCATTTCTGAATGCCACCAAAGCTGAATTTTATGTCTCCCCTCGAATTTTTAACATGCAAATATATGATGACATTATATCACCTGAACCAAGTATATCTATTCCTTTCTCTCTGGAGCACCACGTTAGTAATGAAAAGCACCCTGAAACCATTTTTTTTCGTCATCTCATTTATATGGCCCAACCATGCCACTTCACCATCATCGCTTGGGCAAAACTCATTACTGCATCTATATCTGCAATAATGGATGAATTTTGTATCCCCAAACCCCCCATGACAGCTCCAACCATTCCTGGAAAGGGACATGCTTATTTGGATATGCTTAAATACTTTGAAGGATTGAAGCAACATTCTATTCCACCAATGGAGCTTATGTCAACCATCCCCCCAAATCCAAACCCATCTATTAGCAATGTAGACACCAAACAGAATTTGGGTTCTAATTCTGATCAACAACTCAAGTCGTTTCAAGATTTAATTTTAGATGTTATGATTTCATACATCATTTTCAAAACACAGGCAAACATAGAGGAACCTTCCCCACCCAACCAATCAGAACAACTTAAACATCCCAAAAATACAAAGAATCAACATTTTGGAAGAGATGAAATTTCCTCATTAATCATTAACCACATACCTCAAAGCATCACTCTGTTGGACAATCAAGAATCACAATTGGACCAAGCTAAAAAGAAATTGGGTGAATATTGTAGTCGGCATAATTTTCTTCCATTTGTTTATTTCTTAATATTAGGTGTTAAGGGTTTATTCACTTCTCACAAAGATAATTGCAATTTTTATATCTCCAATGCTATGCTTGTATTATGTTCTTATAACATATCTCATCAGCTTGTTAAGCCATCACCTCCGGAGAAGCCTGTCTGGAAAAATCTATCTTTTCACCTCAACTTGTTTTTTTCTAAAGGCATGAATCCAATTAGTGAGGTTCAACTTGTTTGTGCCCCCTCCTGGCATCAACTAGCATAATATATCACCAGTGATTTCTTAAATCAATGGGAAGCTCAAGCAACAGTGACATCACTTCTTCCTCCTAGTCAAAGATCTTGTTTGACTTAGTTTTAAGTTCATCATGTTTTTAATAACTCTTTTGCAATTGCCATTTTTCAATCCTTACTCTTATTGGCCATCTCCAACATTCTCTGCCACTTACAACACATTATGTTTGTGACTTCTTCTCAGGTCTTGAATCATACTACTTGATCATCATTCTATTACAATAATGTTAAGATAGTTGGAAATTTCCCCTTGTAATTGAGATTTAATACAATATGATAGCTTTCAAATTTAAATATTAAACTTCCTTCACACTATTCATATGAAATGCAAGTTTCATGACTTTTTGACAATAAATTAAACAATCATATCTTACTGGTGAGCACAAATAGCAGAGAATATGATGAATATAACTTTGAAGCTTGACCTTTCTATATTATATAAACATTTGGGGTCAGTTAAAAAGTATTTGTGGCAACTATTAGTCAAACATATTAGCCTTTATAACAGTTCTTCTGATTATATTTTCATAATATAGTATTACTTATTCATTAAGTGAAATTTATATCAATTTTCAACCATAAATTTTGTGGACCACATTGATTTTAAGAGAATTCAACCTCAAAATGAAACTTTGTATTATAGTACAATTTATAAATGACATAAGAGGTTCTTTCCATTCAGAATTATATTTAAAAGAAATTTGAAAGTCTTATATAATTGAATTTTTCTATTCATATTTCTGAACATGTACAATTAGTTGATATTAAAAGTACACTTTATTATTGAACTAGTAGCTTAATAGTACTTCAATTTGAAAAGATGATGCTTAAATTCGTAAATAAATCCATTTCATAGGGATTTTTTAAATTGATGCAAAGTCAAACATCCCAAATTATTACCACAAGATATATTAAGAAGTTCCCAAACCTCATAATTAATACAAAAATACCAATTTAAGTTATGAATATATAATACTACATTCAAAAACAAGTAATAATTGATTTTAATAAGAATAATAATCCACAATGTGAGGTTGAGAAGTATTTTTTTGTGAAAATATTTCAGATTTCTGTGAGATGAATGACAGTGAAAACAATATCCTATTTCTCAAATACTAATTACAATTTTTTTGATATTTGGCACATCGTTGTGCTCTTCCAATTGTTTTATCTACAAAATCTCCTGTTCCCTCTCTCTCATGTTTCTTCACCCGTTTAATTAATTCATTAGAAATTTGAAATGAACAACCAAAGTGAGTCGCTGTATTGTTGGTTGATACTTCAAGAGGAGTTTTGGTTGTTTGATGTAAGATATTTTCTGAAGGCCATATTAATTCTATAATACCATTGCTCAATCCAAATTCAAAATTCAAGTTGAAATCCGGAAAAGCAAAAAAATGACCTATACATTTTCTTGGTGGTGATATTGGATATCCATTTTTGATATCTATGTAGCTGAATATGCCATATGTAAGAATGTTTGAATTGTTGTCACAATGAGCATGGTTATGAAAATCATTATAAGTGATTTATACATTTGAGAATAATCTTCTATTTTCAATTTTGTCTGCATCATTCCATTCAGAGTCGTCCCAACTTGATAATTGCCATTGTTTCATCAAACGTTCATTATTAGTAGAGCCATCTTTTGTGAATAAATGAAATCTATGAGAGAGAAAAATACTATAATTTAGTAACCTGTTCCATAATTCTTCATCTTTTACTTTTCTTTCAGACAAACACTTTTTATCTAGTGTATATACTCCTAGGAACAAAGAAAAAAAATTAATGTTTTGTTTTTTCAAATTCAAAATTTGATATTACTTACCTGCACTTTTTCCTTTATCATATCCACCTCTAAATCCAAGACATTTCATTTTCCCACCAATTAAGAATTTGTTAGTTTTTGATGCAGACAGTTTTGTACCATATAATAAAAATCTTGTATTATATTTGATAATAGGAAGGCTACTGAATTTTGATTTTTGGTTTTTTCAAGTGAATGGAATTTAATCATACAAACTGAATCTTTTGTTTTTGCATCTTGGTAGAATATATAATTATCATTGTTAAACTGAATATAAAACTTCTTTTGATTCTGGAATTGAATTCTCTTGATTTTGAAGCTATTTGGAGCTTTTTCAATAAATTTTCCTTCTTCTGCTTCTTCCACAATTTCACCCTCTTCAGCTTCTTCAGAAATTTCACCTTCTTCTATTTCTTCATGATATTCTTGTTCTTCATAACTTCCTTTTTTTGGAAAATGAAAGGTTTAAGCGTTTGTCTCTGTGAGCCCTTTTAATGAGAGTATTTTGATTCATTATAAAGAGAGAAAATTCTCTAATACCAAAAAAATATGATACTGTAATACTGGAAATAGTAATGTCAAAAGAAATCAAGATAATGAATTGGAATATTTCCACCCGCTTCATCCCTCTTCTTTCTTATAATCTAAATTTCATTCTTCCTCAAACCTAATTTCATTGTTTCTAATATCATCACTCCTCCTAATTCTTTTCATCACTGTAATTGTTTTCTACTAATTGTATCCTCATCCTCAATTTCACCTACTCTTTTGCACCCTCCAATGCTACAGAAACAATCAGTGTCATTGACTTTCCAGCGTTGGTTCCATTGATCATGGTTGTTGGTAAGCCATCCATTCATCAAAATTTATGTCCTATTGCTACTTCCACCAGGATTTTCAATCCTAACAGCTCCTCACCTTAGTAAATGAGCCTCAAGGGAGCTTTCCGAATGGCCATTTGATCCGTTGGAAGCTATCAAGATCTGCTCAAATTCCAGAGAATCTCATCCATCTGTCTTTGGCCATATGGTGCTCAACAAAGCTTCCCCATATGCTCATAAAGCCAAGTCCTTCTTCTTGGAAGGCGTCTCTGTATGACAACGTGAATAGATCCTGGCCAAACTATCCTTTGCACAGCCAATTAAGGCAGCCTCCTTTGGTTGACCAGGTATTGGTTCAGGCTTGTCAAATAATCCATCTTTGCACCAACTACTGTGGTATTCCATACCATTATTTTCACCAGGCTCAAGCTCATAGTGCCCCATAACAGCGGTAAATCCAGCCTACAGGCAAACTTACACTCAAATTTTACACCAAAAGGTCAATTTTACAGCAAGAATCTGGATTTAACTCATACACCCATGGCACAGGCACCAAATGTAAGTGTATGTGTTTAAATAAATTATTCATTTTCATTATGCATATGTAAAAATCAAGTTACATATAGTAAACTAGTTACAAAAAAAAGGGGATCACCCTCTAAATTACACCCCCTTATAGCCACAGGACTCATGCAGCAAGAAAAGGACACCTGCATGAATTACACAGCAACCTAGAACTTAACATAGAAAAGTCACATGATGCAAAGCTCAACTCCATGAAATTCCTGCAATTCATTTACAACACAGCCCCAGGAGTACCTTATCTTATATCCACAGTAACCCCACTTAAAACCTTAAAACAGAATCAAAATTAGTTACACCACTCCTCACCTCATGAAAACCAAAGCTGGTTACAACAGGCTGCATGCAGTACACAATTCCAATTAAATCTCAACCACATGACTATGCACAGCATGTGTCAAAATCAAAAATCACATCATCTCATAAAACAGTAAATTCACCAGTGCAAGAAGCTATCACCTGACTTTATTTTAAAGTTCAAAAAGAAGAAAAACAAACATGACACCTGCATAAATTACACAGCCACTTCTACCCAACCTAAAATAGGACATATGCAAAGGAATTACAAGGTCATCATGTGATACTGCATCCACCAACAGAATATCATGTGACAGGAAAGAGGCTGTGCACAAGAAAAATTCTGAGCCAAAATGAAATCACCTCATGAATGCAAGGAAAATTCAAGAATATCACATCATAATTAGTTTACCAAAAGACAATCATGTGATACATGGAGGCTGTGCAGAAAGAAAATTATCACCAAACCTTAAATCACCTTACCCATGCAAGAAAGGTCCTCACCAAAAATGGAGTCACATGATGAAATCAAGAGGAATTAAAGTGGAAAAAGACAGATCCCATGGAGGGCCCTCTGGGCTCCCAAAAGGTATAAATAGAGGGGCTCTCTCCCCCAAATTTCAAAATCCCCCCCCATGAAAATTATATCCCATGCAAATTATATCCACTGCACAGTAGGAGCATAGGAATAATTCATCCCTCACCTGGGAGGTAGTCCAGTATATTATATTAAAAATTACTTGCCCAGTAGCTAAGCTCAGTGGAAGTATAGTGTTGAAGATTACCCAGTAGCTAAGCTCCGTGGAATATTATTATTAAAATAAAAATTATTATGAAAATTACCTAGTACCCAAGATTAGGGTTACTACTCTATTAAAATATTTTATCCAGTAAAATTAACACCATTTATCAAGACTTAAAAAAACTTACCCCTTCAAAAATCCAATATCAAAGAATCTTACCTCTCAAAATTAACAAATACAATTTTATTATTAACCACTCTTAAAAAAATAATAATAACAAACCTTTAAAAAAATATTTTGCTCTATTATAACTATACCTTGACAAAATTACCTTTATCAACACCAATCGAATTTTCCAGAAAACCTTAAATAACCCATCCTACCAAGCAATTATCACCAAGAATAAACAACTCACCTCAATTTAACCAAGAAGAAATTTAAAATTAAACAGACAAGTATTTCATTAAAACCCAAAATTTAGCCAAAATTACTAACATTATTTTTTATATTAATTATTGAATAGGTCTGATCTGAGACTGCTGAATTTTGTCTTCTGCAGTTGTAAAGCCACTTACTAATTTTCTTTTGGTTTGTGAGCTCCAAGGAAGATTTTGTTCAGTATTTTAGGAGGGGCAGGCAATACACCCTTGCCACCCTTGGTTACAGGAGTTATTAGCAATTCAAAACTTGTTACCTGTGATTTCCCCCTCCAGGTACTGCCTCATTTTAATCCCACACAAGAGGAGTTCCCACATCTGGTGTCCCAACAGTGGCAGATAACCTCAACTTCAATAAAAAAATCAATTAAATCACAATCAATTCTAAAATTCTTAACTACTCCCAGAATACTTTTTTTATAATAAAAACCTGGAGTCAAATAATTAAAATCAGCCAAAACCATCATCTCAGGAATCTCAATCATCAACTCACTCTGACCATTACTATTATCCACCCAAGCAAGAAACAGAACTAGGGGAAGAATCAAACAAATATTCCAATTTCCCAATTGCAACACCAAGAACCAATAAAAGGGACTTGAAGGTTGTGGAGAAATTTTTCCTTGATCTCCTTGAAGGAAATAAAATCAATAACTCAACACCAAAATCAAAGGAAGAAATAAATAAATCAAAAATGGATAAACCTTCATCATCAAAATTACCTGGTAGTATTGAAGAAATCCAGGAAGAAAACTTTAATGAAGAAACTGTTGAAGGACAGGAAGAAATGTCTTCAACAGAGAGACTTCAGCAGAAGATGCTAGAAATGCAAGCAGAATTACTAGCACTAATCAAAAAGGAAGAAAAAAATAACTCATCAAGTTATACTCCACAAAATAGTCCACTTGAAGAACAAAACACCCTTCCAAGATCATTCAGGCAACATGGATCACCTTCACCTTACCCAAGACCCATGGGCACATCAACACCTTATACAGAACAAAGACCAAGGACCTTACCAAGAAGAGTCAACATTTCTTCCCAAATTCCAACTCCATTAAATCAAGAAATTCCAAGAAATACTACTCCAATAGTAAAAATCAGAGCCAAGGACTATAACTTGTGGTTTGATGGAAAGGATGTTGAAAGATTCATCAAAAAAGTTGAAAATATTGCAGAAATTGAAGGAGCAAGTGGAAGAGACATTGCAAGACAAATAGCATTTTGGACAAAAGATGAAGAAATCAGTTATCATATTGAAGGAGTGCCAGCATATGAAACAGCTGATTGGGATCAATTGAAAGCTGATATGAAAAGAAGATGGGGAACAGTCTCGCCTGAAAGAAGATACAGATTATCCTCAATCACTGATTTATTCACAAAAACTCAACAAGAAGGTGGAATAAGAAACATGACTCAATACAGAAATTTCATTGGGGAATATGAAGCAATCATCACTTACCTCAAAAGATACCAATACATCCAAGGTGATATCAATCATAACCAGGAAATATTGGCCAGCCTTTCCACTAGTGTTCAAGAATCAATTTACAAAGAAATTATTAAAGACAGAGCTATGGTTCAAGCCTTGGATGGAGGTTACATCATACGAAGATTGGATATTTTGAAATTATACATTGAACAAGACTTGGAGGCCAAGGTACTTATTCAAAAAAAAGGATTTTCTAAACCAAAACCTCCAGAAAAGAAAACAAGATTTGAGGATGAAAGCTGGGATGAAGTTTTGAAACAAGTAAAAAAACTCACCCAAAAGATCAAAAATCCTCCACAACCAGAGCCTCAACCAAGAAATGAGGGTACAGAATCAGTTAAAGAAGTGTTAAATCAACTCAAAACCTTATCAGAAGCAGTTAATCCACCAAGAAGGAGCTGGAACAATAGTCAAGAGCAAAGATTACCTCAAAATAATCAGCCATACAGGCAAAGGAATCCTTTACCACCATTTTCATCCAGTTATCAACCATACATACCAGCTCAAATGGCCCCAAGACCACCAATGAAGTGTGCTTACTGTAAGGAAGAAGGCCATACAGCAAATAGATGCACTCACCTTGCTGAGGATTTGGACAGAAGAATTGTCAGAACACAAGGAGCATCTTACCTCTTCCCCAATTATCAGAGAGTACCTATGGAAGGAAATGAAAGTGCCAAATACATAGTCAGAGCTTTTGCAAAGTAACAAGCAGAACTCAACAAGAAATTTATGGAAAAACCTACTGTCAAACCAAAACCAGAAGAAGAGATTAAGCCCACTGAAAATAAATCAGATGATAAATCAACCTCAATTGCACATGTTGAAGATTGGTCAAATTGGAAACCACCTACCATTGCCTCAGCAAATGACCCCTTTGAATCACATAATGGACTAAGGCAGACCAAGCAAAGAATGGAAAGACAATCTCAAAATCAAGAGCCAAAGAAGAAATCAGCTATTCCAGGAACTTACATTGAAGAGGAAAAGGAAGAAGAAAGAGTAATAATTCCTACCAAATTCCAAAATTCAAATATTCCAAAACCAGACCAACCTGAGGAGGAAATTGAAAATATTTCCAATAAGAATGAAGAAGAAGAAATTCCCAAAGAAGAAAAGAAGTTCAGAAAACCTCAAAAGAAACAAGTTGAAACTAAATTGGAAATTGACAAAATTATTAAGAAAATTATGCAACCAAAGATCAACCTCACCATTGAAGAAATTTTGAGGATGTCACCCAATTTTGTCCATAAATTACAAGAATTATCAGAAAAAGACAAGGAAAAAATTAAATCACTCAACTCAATGGATCTTCAAGAAAGACTAATAACATTTGTATTCAAAGAAATACCAAAGCCCAAGATTCATTATGCCTGTCCTTTGGGATTTATGGAAATCTTTATTGGAAAGGAAGAATATCCTATCAGAGCATTAGTGGACACTGGGGCAGAACTCAAAATCATACCAGAAGAAATAGCAATCAAAGCCTCACTCACAACAAGAAATCTTAACATGAACCTCAGAGGAATTGGAGGCCATACCACTTCATTGGTTGCACTTTGAGAATTTACTCCAATCATTTTGGCTTCAGGTGAAGAAACTCAAATCCAATTTTTTATTGCCAAAGGATCTGTCCATACAGTACTTGGAAGACCTTTCTTGGCAGACAAAAATATCAGACTAGAATTCTCCCATAAACAAGGTGAAATACTAAGCTATCAGGAACCTGATGGAAGAAGATTATGCATGCCAATATGCAAACCTCAAGCACTTGGATGGCAAACTGGTCCACCTAGAGGAATGGATTTATGTAATGTGGCAAAATTGATCAGAAATAATTCAGGAAAGAAGCATCAAAATGCAAAAAGAGACAATACCATAATCAATTTAACCCAAAAAACCCAAGATTTATCCATATCTCCAAAAAGTGATAAATTTGGCCAAGATTTACAAAATACCCAATGGCCAAGCAGCCTCAAAAGAAAAATTGAAGACTCAACCTCTGAAGATGAATTACCCAACATAAGTTACAAGCCAATTAGAAATAATAAAGAAACATTCCAAATTTTGGTGGATGGAAATGAGAAAATACATGGAAACCCTTTCAAACCTAAACCCAAAAAGAAGAAAGTCAGACTTAGTGAACATCATGAGCTCTCAGATGAAGAAGTTATAAATGACATTGAAAAGGACTTCAGAATTATGGAAGAAAGAGACAGAAATTTAAAAGACAAATACCATATCAACTTCTTGGACAGACCATTGAACAACCAAGAAGAACCTTATGAATGGCAACTGGAAAACCCTGAATTCATCCAGAAACCACCAAATGAAGAGGATGAAACAGAATCCATCTTAGAAAATGAATACAGTTACATTTACCTGCCATACATCACCTTTGAAGAAATTTATGGGGATGAATCTCAAGAAATTTTATGTGAAGACAAATACTTATGCCATCTGCCAGGAGCAAACTTGAACAATATCCAATTCTTAGATTTATTAACTGAAGAGGGAATTAAAGGTAACCTTGAAAACAAATTCTGGGATGAAATATTTGAAATGACCACACTACCAAGAAGAGGACTTTACTTCAATCAAATTTGGGCCCAGTGGTACCTTGGATTAAATGGATCAACATACCAAACTGGAGGACTGAAATGGGTTGGAGATGGATATATATTCATTAATGAAAACTTATGGTGGTCAGAATTTCCATCAGAACAAGAAGTTGAGGAGAGAAATGCCTTTTTGGAAGCCCTCAAAGATCTTATTTTGGCCAGATTACTCAACAGACACTCACCTTTCCCACCTGGGGGAGCTCAACTTTAAATAAATCAACAAAATCAAGATTTCTTTTTCTAAAATGTATCAGTATCACCCATAAAGTGTATCATTAGTTTCTTTTTTTATTTATTTCATTTTTTTTCTCTCAAAGGGAAGTGACTTCCTGCCTTAACAAAGAAGGAATTAATCAATAAAGTATTTCTTTCAAAAAAAAAAAACTTACAAAAAAAACAACAACAATCAACTCCACCATGGCCAATTCACCAATTTTTGAATCCTATGGGGAAGAATTACTAAAAGAAGAACAAATTATCAATGAAGAACTTCATTGGTCACCAGAAGATGAGGATTTCAATAAAGAAAACCTTTGGCACTTTAAGGATACTTAATCAATATCAAGAAACCAAGAAATTGAAGAAATCAAGGAATTGCTGAAAATTTTGGAGGTTTCTGACAAAACCAATGATCAAATTACTCAAGAACTAATGGACCAATTCAATTTCAAACCATCAAGGCCCATCTTGAAGACACATAACAGCTCTAAAATTCAAAAATCAAACAAAAAAGTCAGATTTAAACTCAATTAATCACTAGGCAGTGACCTCCTGCCTTATCAAAGAGGAATATCAACTCTCATCAACTCAAATCAATAATTTCACTCACCAAAAAAAAAAACTAACCATAAGATCACTAGGCAGTAACCTCCTGCCTTATCAAAGAGGAATATCCAAATTCTTAACCCAAAATTATCATTCAAGACCCATTAAATCAACCCTCAAAATATTTTTTATAAATAAATTTGATACTATTATCAATTCATCTTACCTTAACATCTCAAAATCCACCAAAATCCTACAAAATGGAGTCATGGCCATTACTTGAAGAAAGTCCCTTGTCAATGGACACAGATATCAGCTGGGTAGAAGAAAAAGAAGTCTGGACCAATTACAATAATTCCCAAGAAGAAAGTGAATATCCTGAATGGTTCTTACAAACAAAACCAGAAACCTGTCCAGATATCTCCACAATAATCCTTCCATACATTGAGTTTGAGGACATCTTTGAAAAAGAAAACTCACCATCAGAAACTCTCATATCTCATCCATGGAAAGAATTACCTGGATTCAACCTTACAAAATATGAATTCTTGGAATTACTGACCTGGGACAGAATTGCAGGAAACCTTGGAAATCCATACTGGAATGAAATCTTTCACATGGATGAACACCTCAGAAAATCACTATTTTGGAGGACCTGGGAATGCCAATACTGGTTCAACCTCCAGGATTTGGAAATCAAAAATGGGAAAATCAGCAAGATCTCAAGAAATTATTTTATTAAAAACTCCACCTGGGACTGCCACTGGGAAGAAACCCTTATACCAACAATATTCACCCTGAGAGTTGGTGCAACTAAATTGAATACAGAAGAATGGAATCCTTTCTGTCAAGACTACTTGTTTAAAAGTCTAAAAAGAGAGAAATGGAGTGGAGGAAGAGTTCTCAAACAAGAATTAGTGAAGAAGATACTTGGTCAAAGGAAAAAAATTAGAAGGAACATCACCTGCTAAGTCCTAATTTCTTGATAAATCATCCATCGTATTTCCATTGATAGTATCATTATTTATCTCCATTTTTTTTTATATTTTACTATTTTATGTTTCTTTTTTACAAGTAAGATTTTCTTTCATATTAACAAAAAAGAAAGAAATAAAAATAAAAAATAAAGAAATTCAAAAAAATAAGCTTCAATTCATAAAAGCTTTGAAGCAATAAATATAAAATAAGCTTACCTAATATAAAGGGTTTTGTCTTATAATTATATTTATTTATTTATTTATTGTATTTCTTATTTTGATTTTTGTTTCATTTTATTGTTCAAAATTTGAAAAAAGAAAAAAAATAAAATAAAAAGAATTAGTTTCAGTTTATTCTATATCAGTAGATGATAAAAAAATATAAAATATATAAAAAAAAAAAAAAAAAAAAGAAGAAAACTTACATTATATTATTTCATTCTGATTCTATTCTCTTACCCATTTTATGTTATTTCTTATTTTAATTAAAAAAAAGGGGGGGAAGTGATAGAGCCAGTATTTCAAAGCTCCAAACACTAATTTATCTTCAACTATATATAATAAAAAGTTAATTAATAGACAGGCTTATGGTTTCTTAATGCTTTGTCTATCTATTTTATGGAAGTTATATTAAATTATTTTGAATTTTTAAGCTCTTTTGTAGAACCTAGCTTAACTCATATTTTAACTGAAACTTAACGTGGTGTTATTATTTATAGAAAATAAGAAAATATATATATAAGAAAAAAAGAAGAGATTCTTAGCTTACTGACCTCCTTTACCTCTATTTGATTGGTTTATTATTTTTATTTTACTTTATTTTTGATTTTTTATTTTATCTTATTTTTTTTTATTTTATTTATTTATTTTATTTACTTTGTTTTAATTCCTATTTTATTTTATTCTTATTTTTATCCTTATTTTATTTTATTTTACTTTTTTTCTTTTTTTATTTATTTTGATTATTTCCACTGACCTCATTTCATTTTGAATTTGATCCTCACAGAAAGTAAATTTTTATTTTTATTTTTTTTTTAAAAAAAAAAAAAATATAAAAAATAAAAAAAAAATAAAAAAAAAAATATAAAAAAAATAATAAATAAATAATAGAGATGAAGTAACTGAAGACATAGCCTCTTCATTTCAAGTACAGGAGGCCTAATAAGGTGCTATAATGAGCTAAGTAACAAAACTTTAACCAATAAGTAACCTAAATAAATAATAAATAATAAAGAAAAAAAAACATTAATTAAAATAATAAACAAAGTAAAAAACAGTTCAAAAACAAAAATAAATAAATAAATAAATACAAAACTTACCCTATGATCTGTTCACTTAGAAGGGTAAATTACGCGACCCAAATCATTACAAGGGCGAAGGAAGTAGGGCCCTTTGGTTTTTTTTTGAACATTCTTTTTAGAAAGCGAGGATGAGGGTTGAGGATCCACCTCTCCATTCAAAAAGGAATAAAAAGCCGACGCCGCTACAGGTGTAGGCTCGCGATGATCAAGGGAGTCGGCAGGGGCACTCCAAACGTCGTCAAGGGCTGGTGGTGATGGGGGGAACGTCGGATAAGGGCCATTCCCATACCGGCTTCCTCAACCTTTTGGTTGGAGGAATTCCAAGCATGAGGTCCTCTAGCTCCTCGGTGGTAAATGGACAAAAAGCATTGAAAAAGTTGGCAGCAAAGCCAACATCATGAGAGCTCATCGTTATTCTAAAACAGGTATATATATATATAAAATAATAAATAAAATAATAAAAAGATTGATCTTGAGCAAGAAAAACAAAACATACCAAGGTTGATGGGAGAAATAAAACACGACTATTGGATTGATTGGCTGGATGAATAAAAAACCAGCGCTGGTCTCTTGATCTTTTTATCTAGAAAACAATATTCAACGCTTCAACTCCATCCTCACCGTCAAATCAACCAAGTGCTCTAAAAAGGAAAAAAAGCAAGAAAGGAATCAACCATTAGCAGTCCTGACATTAGTCTATCAACCGTTGGGTGGCAAAAGAGAAGAAAGAAAAGCAGGATTTCTTTGTTCCCTGAAGTAGCAAACAAACCTGCACTCTAATAATGAAGCTAAGAAGAATCTAATGATGAAAGCTCTTTCGGAGGAGAATGTCATTCTAATAAAAAACATAATGAATAAATAAATTGATCAATGTTCAACCTCCAAGCCACTTGCGTGACTTGGACTGGGCATTTAACACCATGGAAGGTATAGTACAAGTTGGAGATAATTGCTTATTTTACTCAT
Organism: Austropuccinia psidii; assembly: GCA_023105745.1. Classification (NCBI taxonomy): domain Eukaryota; kingdom Fungi; phylum Basidiomycota; class Pucciniomycetes; order Pucciniales; family Sphaerophragmiaceae; genus Austropuccinia; species Austropuccinia psidii. The sequence continues at coordinate 24,009,414 of JALGQZ010000004.1, read as the reverse complement.
ATTTTTCCACCCTACACCCAATGCCAGAAGTAGAATGGATAAAGTGTGGGATTACAGCAATATGATACATCTCCAAATTTGTTATGATCACATCCAAACACCACTTGAAGAAAGCCCAACGCAGTGAAAATCAAGCTACTGTACAGTGAAATACAGCAGAAGTAGTGGTGACGATGATGATAAAAATATGATTTTTTTTCAAGCTACAAAAAAAAAAAAAAAAAAAAAAAAAAAAGAGAGAGGACTGCTCCTCTTCATATTGAAAAGTGCAGTGAAATCAAAAGCTACAGTAACAAAGCAATTTACTTTTTCATATAAAAATAAATTTTGAATATAAAACACTCGAAAGATGAACAATAAAAGAGAAAAGCACTGTTCAACAGGGCAATGCTCCAACAACCAAGAATGCTACACTCGACTTAGATCCTGTATCATATAGAGTGCTAAGGCACCAATTCACCACAAACGAAGCCACGCAACCTCCTTCTAAGCACTATCAATGTGTAATAGCACCTGTAACAGCCCAAAATACGATCACCCGATGAGGTGTGAAGCCTTACAGGAAGAGTAATCATGCCTTATATTCAATCAGCCAAACGAACTTGTCTCAGGTAGTATAAGAGTGTTCTGGCCACCTCAACAACACAACGAAGCTCACCTGATCAAATATTGAGCACTTTAAAATAAAGCACCTAACCCGACTGAATCACAAGTACAGGAAAGGTTTAAGGTATGAAAACAAGCAAAACAAAAAAAATAAGCCACCCGAAATGGTTTAATGCACAAGAAAGTGCTTTTCAAGGAGATCAGATGCAAAAAGGAACTCAACTGAACTGCTTCTACACAACAGAAGGGTGGAAAGACCTGGATCATCCCAACACCCCAGTCCGATGCAATTTGAACATATTCTAACACCCACCCGAAACAAAAACAACCAACCCGATTGGCTTTTAACCTAGTTCCACTAGAAAAGAAGCCAGCCGATTGAATTTTGAAGGTCAGAAAGGCCCCCCCTTAATCAGCCCGAATCAATTTAGAGCTTAGGAATGAGTGACTAATCTCTTTGCTCATTTTTTTCTGTTAAAAAAAATAATTAAATTACAAAGAAAAGAAAAGCTCACCTGATTCTATTTTACACAAGGTAGGGGTGGGTAGTACGACCCATCTAACTGTCTCTGCAAGTAAGAAATAGTCACCCGAAGTATTTTAAAGCTTCAATTAGGGGTTAATAACACCCATTAAGATTACAACACCCCACCCGAAAGGATTCTGAGGAGATTCACAGGGCTGAGCCTCCATCTCCATTAACAAACTATACTGCACGAAATTCTAGTAGAGAACAAACCACGTGAAGTGGTTAATAGCACCATAAAGTGCTTTTCAAAAAAGATAAGAAATGGAGAAAACCCACCCAAAGCATGGTAGCAGGTGTTAGGGTCTTTTAAATGAACCTTTCAATTGACACAGAATACCATTTTATTTTTTTAATATTTTCTCAAAACAAAATAACAGAATTTCATAAGCATGGCATTATACTGCTGTTGACCTTGTTCTCTGCATTAATTTTCATTTCATAATTTTATTCATTTACAATTGAACTTTCTACTGACATTTATGATTTGATTCTGAACAGGGTTTTTAAAATAAATAAAAAAAATAAAAATAAATGCCCTGAGCAAGGCATTAAACTGCTCAATTTCATCTTATGCTTATTTTTTATCACTGATTATCTGATTTGCTGATATTTTAGTAATTTTTTAGTCTAATAAAATGAATGAGGGAAACAAGATAGCTATAAAATGAAAAGAATAAAAGGCAAAAAAAAAAAAAAAAAAAAAAAAAAACAATAAAACAAAATAATATTAGCCCTAAGTATGGCTATAAACTGCTGGTTTGAAGTTTTCTATCTTGCTTTTTTTTATGATGATTTTATATTTTATATTTTATTTTTTAATTAAGACTTATAAAGGAAAAACCCCTCATCAAGGCTTCAAACTGATGGGCTTAAAAATATATATAAAAATAAAAATCAAACAACATAACAAAAGCCCTAAGCAAGGCTTTAAACTGTTCAATTTTATCTTTTATTATTTATTTTCATTTTATTTACTTCTTTTGTTTGATTTTTTTTATGTTACTCAAAATTTATTATTTATTTTCTTTTCAAAACATATACAAACATAAAAACAAAGTAACCAAATGTCCTCAGCAAGAAATTAAACTACTGAAACTTTTTCATTTAATTTGATTTTATTTTTTAAATCCTACTGAATTATTTTGTTTTAATTCCTACAGGTATTCAATAGACAAAAAAGCCCTCATCAAGGCTTTAAACTGATGATTTTTCTTAATTTTAACAATATTTTATTTTTTTATGACTGTTTCAATTTAAAAAGAAAAAAGAAAAAAAGAGCCCTCAGTATGGCTTTAAACTGCTGGTTTTCTTATTTATCTTACTTAATTTAGTTTATTAATTTTTTTCATGCTGCAGGGCTACAAACAATAAAAAAGCTCTCAGCATGGCTTAAAACTGCTTAATTTCATTTATTATCATGATTTAATTAATTTGACTAACCATGTTTTTTTTTATGAAGAAACAGGGCTACAAACAAAACAAAATAATAATAATAATAATAATATAAATAAAAAGCCCTCAGTATGGCTTTAAACTGCTGGTTTTCTTTTTCTGACTTTATTTTTATTTTTATTTCTTAGGCAGTACTTATGAAGAATTGAAAGCTGACATAAATTACATTTATTTATTTTTATGAATTAATATATACATTTATATATATATATAGAAATCAATCAATATATATAACAGAATGAGGGATTAAAAAGGAAAAAGCCCTCAGGATACAGAAAAATAACAAACATTTTAGCCCTCAGCATGGCTTTAAACTGCTTTGTTTCTTTTTTTTAATCTTATGATTTTTTTGGTTTTTCTTCCATTACTGACAAAGTCTTTATTTCAATTATACAGGGCTGAAAATAAACAAAAGAAATGTCCTAAGCAAGACATTAAACTGCTGGAATTTTTTCATTTTCCCATTAATATTAAATGAAGCTGACTTATTTATTTTTATGTGCTACAGGGCTATGAAGGACAAAATAAATGCCCTGAGCAAGGCTTTAAACTGCTATTTTATCTTTTATGCTTTCTTATTTTGAATGATAACTATACTAACATATTTGATTTGGCTTCCACAGGTATGCAACATTAATAAAGTATTTCTCTTATTTTATAGGCTTAAATGTGCTTTTAAAAAAAAGCTGAGTCCTTAATAAGACTATAAACTGTTTAATTAAACTTACAACTTGGCTTTGAAGGTAAATTACATGCCAGGAAACCCCAAAGGCAACAATCAGGTGCCTAGAAACAAGATAAGGTCCTTGGCAAGACCATAAACTTCCTCTTCAAACATCAAGAAATACCTTTAAATATCAAAAAAAAGAATTCTAAACAAGGACTCAAAATGCAAAACAATCAATCAAAAGTCCTTGGCAGGACCATAAACTGCCCACTCAAATTATCAACAATAATCAAGAAAAAGTAACCAAAGGTCCTTGGCAGGACCATAAACTTCCCACCATTAGAATTATCAATAAGGACTCAAAAATAATAATAATAAAAAACAATCAACCAATGGTGCTTGGCAAGACCATAAACTACCCCTTCAAATATCAACAAGAAATCACTAAAATTATCAACAAGGACCAAAGCAAAGAAACCAATGGTCCTTGGCAAGACCATAAACTGCCTATTTGAAGTATTCAAGAAGATTTATCAAGGACTGTAAAAAAAAGGATAAGTCCTAGGAAAGACTATAAACTACCTAAGGTTTCATTTCTTATTTTTTTTAACTTCTAATTTTATGTCATTATAAACAAGAATTAGAAAGATTTACTGACTTGAATGTTCTGAGCATATTTTTTGATTTTTATTTTTGATTTTATTTTATTTTTTTTTATTTTCAAACTCATTTATTTATTTTCACTAAGAATTGGGGTCATATCCCATTCATGAGCTCGAGAATATTCTATTATACTTCTCCTACTATTACACCAAAAGCCATTAAATTGGCTTAATTTTTCAACTCAATAATAATAACTAATTGAAAAAAAATAAAAATAAAAAAATAAAAAAAAAATAACAAAATAAAAAAATCAATTTATTTAAAATATTTCTTGAATTACAAGAAAGTGATTGGAACTTGTTTGAAAATAAGAAGTATTTGTGCCATGAAGGCATTAATTGAACTCTGAAGGAGTTATTTATATGAAAAACTCATAAATTGATGACATAATTTGGGGAATTTACATATTAATAACACCTCAATGTGCTATTGATTCCAAAAGGAATTTTAAAAGCCCCCCAAAAGCAAACAAGAGTTTTTTTAAAAACTGTACAAATTCTTATTTTTCACTGTTTTTTTTTTTTTTTTTTTCAACAACTCAAATGCATTTATGGGTAACAGAAAATCTGAATCATAAAGGGGATGGACTTGAAATAAATTCTGAGTCACAATGATGATTCCAAAAGGAAGAGTTGTGGCATCATAAGGGTCATTATATGAATAAAGAACTCAAATTATGATCATTCAATTATGTCATATTACTTATAAATACTCCCAAGAGCACCAATTTTTACTGATTGGCATAAATTACCACCTTTAACCAAACAGTTCCATGATCTTAATTGTGATTCAGGTTTATTTCTTTTAAATTGTGACTTTTACTCAGATATCTCACTTAATGGTTATTTTATACTTAAAGTAGAAAAGAAAAAAAAATATTATTGAATCATCATTAACATAAATCTATCTACTGTATCATTATTCATCCTCATCACAATAACTATAAAAAATAAGGGGTGGGTAAACTTATTTCTTACACTATCCCTCATAGTGGAAATTTTTGGGGAATGTGAACATATCCTCTTCAAAATTTGAAAACCAACTCAAGATTTTTAAATGGAGAGGGGGGCCCTTATCCAAAACAAATATTATTTAAAAAAAAATATCAATAAATTAATATTAAAATCAATTTTCAATCACCTTATTATTACAATTTTTTATTTTTAATTTCTTTATAACAGGTATGATTCAGGAATACAAAAGAACAAAAGGACATAAATTATTTTGAAGAAATAGCAAGGGAATTGGGAAACAACTTATCATAGGACAATTATTCAAAATACTGAAAATGAAGAAGATTATTTATGAAGAAAAGCAGGAGCTCCTTATGGATTGACCTTTGGAAAACACAAGGCCTTGGACACTTCTTTGATTATGGATTGAAACTCATTTGGTATTCAAGAATCATTGGTCAGGATTTATGGACTGAAGGATGACCCACTGGATTTATTATGGACTCAGGACTCACTCAACATGAAGGACTAACAAAATAATGTGTAACACTCAAATCAAATTGCCCTTGGGATTTTAAAGAAGATTGAAGACTCAGGAGGTCCTCAGCATGACAGTAAACTGCTTCCCCTGTAGACTTGGGCAGGGAAATTTATAAAAAATAACAGCCAAGAAGCTGGAGGGGATTGTCCTAGTCAGGAGAAGTGCTGAAGGACCATTTTTGTCCTCAGCATGACAATAAACTGCTCCCTTTGTGTAACAGGAACAAGGGGTTTTACAGGTGTTTATCATTATCAAATTGGCCAAAATGAACAAAGTGAAGCCTCAAGCCATCAATTAAGACAAGAAAATTCCTCATCAGAAATAAAACAACCAGAAGAAACTTTCATCAAGTGGGAATCATAAAGATTGAAGAATAAAACAAGAGTCAAGTGGAATCCAAAATCAAGCCCAAAGGAGCTCAAGAATCAAGATAAGCCCTTGGATTAGACCAGGAGGTCCTTGCATGACTTAAGCTGCAGGACTTGTATACCTAATATACAGGGGTTACACACCTAGTTGTAGGTCCTGTATGACCTTGAACTACATTTTTTTTATGGAAGAAAGAAGAAAGAAGAATTGTTAAGACCTCAAGATTTCAGGACACTAGCAAATTCTTAAAAATTATTAAAAAAAAAAAAAAAAAAAGAGAAGAGAAAAAAAAAAGAAAAAGAAAAGAAAAAGGAAGAAAAAAAAATCACTAATTGAAGATGGATCACCAAATTTTAGCAGCCAAATACAAATCAGTCCTGAAGAAGGTGAGACCAGTCAATGAGCCAATGCCTCAAGACCTTAACCCACCTTTGGAAAGACCACCTTTGTCAAGAGATCCTTATGAAACACCTTTATCACCCAACCCACCTATATTTCAAGAAACCTTCAAGGTCACCCATGAAAGACTGCAAGAAGTCAATTTTGGCCCACCAGGATGGTTATCAAATGAAGAAATCAATTTACTCAGAAATGTTATTACCTTAAAGGAAAAAGCAATAGCTTTCTGTGAAGAAGAAAGAGGATTACTGAAACATTCATATGGAAAACCTTACAAGATACCAGTAATACCTCATGAACCTTGGCAGAAGAAACCAATTCCCATTCCCAAATCAATTTTACCTCAGTTTACTGAATTAATCAGAGAAAGAATCAGGACTGGACTCTATGAGCAATCCACCTCAAGCTACACCAGCCCAATCTTTTGTGTGGCCAAATCAAATGGGAAACTCAGAACTGTCCATGACCTTCAAGAACTCAAAAAAGTCACCATCAAGGATGCTGGCTTACCACCTCATATTGAAGAATTTGTAGACGCATTTGCAGGAAGAGCATGCTATGGACTAGGAGATATCATGGGAGGATATGATGAAAGAGAATTAGATGTCACTACAAGACCCCTCACTACTTTTGAAACACCCCTTGGAAGGATGCAACTCACAAGACTACCCCAAGGAGCCACCAATTCAGTAGCAGTATACCAAGCCCAAATGACCTGGATACTCCAAGAATAAATCCAGAAAGTGTAGGAATTTTTATTGATGATGGAGGAATAAAAGGGCCAAGATCACTTTACAACCAAGAAACACTACCAGAAAACCCCTCAATCAGAAGTTTCATATGGGAATATTCCATAACATTAGAAAGAATTTTATTCAGAATTGAAGAAGCAGGACTGACTATCTCAGGATCAAACTTTGCATGCTGTGTTCCAGCTTTGGACATAGTAGGGCATGTTGTATCATTCAAAGGCAGAACAATTTCACAACAAAAGATCAACAAAATTCAAAATTGGCCAAAACCTCTTAACAAGAAGGAAATCAGGGGATTTCTTGGACTTTGTGCCTATGTAAGGATGTTCATTGAAAACTTCTCACAAGTTGGATCCCCCCCCAGAAGGCTCACCAGAGAAGATGTTGACTGGGACTGGGATCAAAAATGTGAAGAAGCTTTCCATAAGCTCAGAAGGATAGTTGGAGATGAAATAACTCTCAAGAAATTAGATTATGACAAAGGATCAGGAAAAATTAAGCTAGCAGTAGATTCAAGCTACATTTCTGCAGGAGCAGTACTCACTCAAGAAGACAAAGAAGGAAAAGACAGACCAGTATTATATGAATCAATAACCTTTTCAAAATTAGAATCAAAATACTCACAACCCAAATTGGAGCTCTGTGGAGTTGCAAGAATTCTCAAGAAACTTCAAACCATACTTTGAGGACAACATTTTGAACTACAAGTTGATGCCAAAGCCTTAATTAAAATGATCAACACCCCTTGCTTACCCAATGCACCCATGACAAGATGAGTGGCTTTCATTCAACTATTTTCCTTTGATTTGGTACACAAACCAGGGAAAACTTTCACTCTGCCAGATGGGCTATCCAGAAGACCAAAGAACTCAGAAGAAGAAGATGAAGATGCACCAGAATTTGATGAAGAAGAAGATTGGATCAAGCCACACCCTGGATTTGGGGCTAAGAATGTAAATTCACTCCATTTTTCAGGAGTACAAGTACCAACCAAAGAAGAAGTATTTTGGAAGAGAATGAAAGAATACTTAAGTACAATGAAAAAACCACAATCAAGCAAAGATGAAGAGTTTAGAAAGATTAAAAGAAGGTCACCCAAATTTTTCTTGGAAGATGGCCAGCTTAAAAGAAGAAACAACCCAAAACCTCAACTGGTGATATCAAGTCAAGAAGTTCAAAGCTACATTTTAAAGTCACTTCATGAAGACATGGGCCATAGAGGGGAAAATGAAACTTACAGAAGAATTAAAGCAAGATTTTGGTGGGAAGGAATGAAGAAATCAGTAAAGAAATGGGTTCAATCTTGCCTAGCCTGCCAAAAGAGAAGTCAAAACTTACAAAGAGAACAAGGAAAATCTACAGCAACATCAACAATCTTTGAAAGAGTCAGTATGGATGTAGTCCATATCAAATCTGGAAGATGGAAGTATATGGTTGTGGCCAGAGATGATTTTTCAGGATGGCCAGAAACAGTTGGACTGGTCAAACTAACAGCAAAAACAGTTGCAGAATGGTTCACCTCAGAATGGATATGCAGGTATGGCTCACCAAAAGAAGTAACTGTGGATGGAGGGCCAGAGTTTGGAAAAGAATTGCAAGATGCAGTAAAGAAAGCAGGATCAAGGATCAGAGTCACCACAACCTATTACCCAGAGTCTCAAGGAATGGTGGAAAGGGGCCATAAACAACTCAAAGATGCACTAGTCAAGATGTGTGGAGAAAATGGAGGGAAATGGAAAAAATATTTACCACTAGTTACATTGGCTGACAGAATTTCCACTAAAAGAACAACTGGTTTCTCACCATTTGAACTCCAATTTGGACAAATACCAGTATTACCAATTGACAGTGAAACAAAAACATTTTTAGCAGTAGAATGGCACAAAATATCCACAACTGAGGAATTACTGGAAGCCAGAGCTAAAAAATTAGAAGGGAAAGAAGAAATGAGAAGGAAAGCAGCAGAAAAACTCAAAAAATCAAGGGAGGACTGAATGAAATATTGGGATAGAAGAATGGCACACCAACTAAGATCACCACTCAATCCAGGAGATTTGGTCCTGGCTTACAGCAAAGCAATAGAAACTAATTGGGGACTACTTTTCAAAAACAAATGGAATGGACCCTACAGAGTAATCAGAAAAATAAACAATGGACCATATGAACTTGAGGAACTTGATGGAACAGAATTAGCAAGAAGATTTGCAGCATATCAAGTCAAGAGGTTCTACCCAAGAGGAAAGTTGATAAGCACAAAAGAAGACACAGAAGAAGAACAAAGTGAAGAAAATGAATCAATAAATGAGGAAGAGGTATTTGAGGAGACCACAGAATCAGATGAAGAATAGAGATCTCTCACCTGGAATGCTGGGGACAGCATTAAATGGAGAGGGGGATGTGGTATTCCGAACCATTTTTTTTCACCAGGCTCAAGCTCATAGTAACCCAAAACAGCAGTAAATCCAGCCTACAGGCAGACTTACACTCAAATTTTACACCAAAAGGTCAATTTTACAGCAAGAGGCTGGATTTAACTCATAAAACCATGGCACAGGCACCAAATGGAAGTGTATGTGTTTAAATAAATTATTCAATTTCATTATGCATATGTAAAAAATCAAGTTACATATAGAAAACTAGTTACAACAAATAAGGTACCACCCTTTAAAATTACACACCCCACCCAGCCTTACACCCCCCTTACAGCCACAGGAGTACCTTATCTTATAGCCAAAGTAACCCCACTTGAAACCATAAAACAGAATCCTATTTATTTACACCACTCATCACATCATGCAAACCAAAGCTAGTTACAACAGGCTGCATGCAGTACACAATTTTAATTAAATCTCAACCACATGACTATTCACAGCATGTGTCAAACACAAAAATCACATCATCTCATACAAAACAGTAAATTCACCAGTGCAAGAAATTATCACCTGACTTCATTCTAAAGTTCAAAGAGAAGAAAAACAACCATGACACCTGCATAAATTACACAGCCACTTCTACCAAACCTAAAATAGGACATATGCAAAGGAATTACAAGGTAATCATGTGATACTGAATCCACCAGCAGAATATCATGTGACAGAAAAGAGGCTGTGCACAAGAAAAATCCTCAGCCAAAATGAAATTACCTCATGCATGCAAGGAAAATCCAAGAATATCACATCATAATCAGTCAACCAAAAGATAATCATGTGATAAATGGAGGCTGTGCAGAGAGAAAATTATCACCAAACCTTAAATCACCTGACCCATGCAAGAAAGGTCCTCACCAAAAACAGAGTCACATGATGAAATCAAGAGGAATTAAAGTGGAAAGAGACAGCTCCCATGGAGGGTCCTCTAGGCTCCCAAAAGGTATAAATAGAGGGGATCTCTCCCCCAAATTTCAAAATCCCCCCTCATGAAAATTATATCCCATGAAAAAATTATATCCCATGCAAATTATATCCACTGCACAGTAGGAGCATAGGAATAATTCATCTCTCACCTGGGAGGTAGTCCAGCAAATTATAGTGAATCTACTTGCCCAGTAGCTAAGCTCAGTGGAAGTATAGTGTTAAAGATTGCCCAGTAGCTAAGCTCAGTGGAATCTTATTATTAAAAAAATATCCAGTACCCAATATTAGGGTTACTAGTCTATGAAAATATTTTATCCAGTAAATTAACATCAATTATCAAGACTTAAAAATTACTTACCCCTTTAAAAAATCCAATATCAAAGAATGTTACCTCTTAAATCTAAAAAAACCTATTTTATCTCATTATTATCACTCTTAAAAAAAATAACAAACCTTTAAAAAATTATTTACTCTATTATAACTATACCTTAACAAAAAATTACCTTTACCAACACTCACCAAATTTTTCTGAACACCTTAAATAACTCATCTTACAAAGATTTTATCACCAAGAAGAAACCACTCACCTCAATCTAACCAAAAGATTAAAATTAAAACAGACAAGTATTTCATTAAATCTAAAAATTAACCAAATTAGTGACATTTCTTTTTATTATTATTTATTGAATAGGTCTGATCTGAGACTGCTGAATTTTGTCTTCTGCAGTTGTAAAGCCACTTACTAATTTTATTTTGGTTTGTGAGCGCCAAGGAAGATTTTGTTCAGTATTTTAGGATGGGCAGGCAATACACCCTTGCCACCCTTGGTTACAGGAGTTATTAGCAATTCAAAACTAGTTACCTGTGATTTCCCCCTCCAGGTACTGCCTCATTTTAATCCCACACAAGAGGAGTTCCCACAATATGAGTGATAAAATTGGTGAATACTATTAGTTTATGATTAAAACTAATAAAATCCATGAATTTTGGGGTTCTGCCAAGCCTCTGATGTCATCAACTTTAGAGTTATAGTGATAATTCTAAATAATGGTGTAATAATGATGCAATATGGTTTGATCATGATGTAATCATCTCCAAACCTCAAAATATTGATCAATTCCAGTGGATATGATCAGTACACGTCTACTAGAAGACTGCTGGACTCTAGGCAGGAGGTATTTACTATAAATAGAGCTCTTTTTACTCTATTTTCCCCTCAGACACATCAAAAACATTAAATCAATTAAATCAAAGGTAATTTCTTTATTCTTTATATGTATAACTATTATATTATTAAAGACCAAAGACCACTTTGTTATAATCATCTATTTTGATGTGATTAAATCATTTATTTAATTCTTTTTGCTAAAAATCTCTCTAAAAACTCATTTCCACGTAAAAATCAAGAATATTAGTAATTTTCTTTATTTTTTATTGTAAATACAATTTGACAAGGTTGTATTTATTTTTTTTGGCGTAAAGTATTTCAAAATTATTATATTAAGTGTTAAAAGTAGGTTATTTTCTCTTATTATAATAATTTTCTCTCTATTATTATTTTAATAATTCTTTAATTAATATAAATAGTATTTATATTAATTTATAGCTTTAATATTGGTTATATTATTGTTATTAATTGTTTTTTATTAATAAAAAACAATTTTTTAAGCCTTTATTATTTGTTTGTAACAATAATAAAGTGCTTTTAAATATATTAATTATTTTATATTAATATATTTATTTTATTATATTATATTTTATAATATAAATTATATTATTATATTTTATTAATAATATAATTATTTTTACGCCATAATTATAATAATTCTTTATCATTATAATTATTATTTATCTTATTTATTTCATTTATAAGGACATTCATAGTACAATAAGTAAAATATTAGTAATTTTTACTTAGTGTTTCATAGTCAAACCTTACGCCCACTGTATGGTTTCAGTGTTGTTGAATTGAGACCCTGTGGAGTGGAGAATGTGCTTTGGGTATATTGAGAATAATCCTTTGGAAAAATTTGACCCAATAAAACTTGCAGACACTGAGATACTGATGCCAAAGTACAAGTTTTAGGTTCAATGGCTTATTTCAGTTTTGTAATGTTCTGTTTATACTTAAAAGGTGTGAAGGAAACTCCCTGCCTATCACCCTCAGGGGAATATTGTGTTTGAGTTGGGCTGTATTGACACATGCATATACGCCTTGAGGAATAACGGGGGGTTGACATTGCTGTGGGAATTGTGAATAAGGCTAAAGTATTTATAAATATCTATAGTCAATTGGAAATTGTTTAGGGAATTGATTAATTTGGAAAAATTTGAGTGATTATTTTTGGAGGGGGATATGAATTGAGCCAGGGAAGTTTTTTATCCCATTCATAATGGTGAATGACATTCAGTGGATAGAGCATAATGTGTCACATATTGATGCAGGAATTGGTTAGAAGTTTACTTGGGGAAAATGCAATTCCGCTCAAATATCATACATATTCTAGTTTATTTACACATGGTGATACAGCGGGTTTGGCCATTTAGGGGGTTCCATTAGTGAGCTATCACCATTGCGCTGAGGGGATTAACATTTAAGCCATGTACACAGGAATGGCATTGTACATGGTTTAAGCCTTATTACAGACATAACAATATAACTCTAATACATAATAGTTTGGAGTGGAGCTAAAGTATTGGTATTTGGTTTGAGTGCAGCAGGGATTTTAATTGGTTGGAATTTCATTTGAAATGTCTTACCTTTCTTGAAAAGGTGATTTCTCTTTTGTGGGTAAATCCTTCATGAATATACCCTTATACAGATATAGAATGCTGGGGATTTTTGATGCATATATTGGCAGTTTGTAAAATTCACAAAATTTGAAAATGGTCGGGGGGAAATTTTTATTGAATCTGATTAATGATGGATAATGGGTCCCCTTTGAGATGAACAAAATATTACATTATAAGCTGGTAGGACATGTAGTGTGGTTTCCGACAAAAGTGGAGGAGCTCAAAAATATGCCAGGAAATCTCTCCTATAAATTTCTTTATTGGAATTCCACAAGAGAATTGGTTCCCACTATTCAAATAATTTCTCTATTATTGTTTCAAATACATCATTTGAGATCACTCTATTTTATCATAATAATGAGCTGTTTTATAAAGTTGAAAATATTACTGTACTTTGTTAGCCCTTATTTCATCTTCAAACAAATGTAAATTCTCTCCAGGCTCTGTTCATGACTCAGATAGTGAATCTAGCATAGAATATGTTCAAACAAAGTCACCAATGAGTCTCAAAACTCCACTCACAACCCCTATTGCATCCTCAATTGATGTATCAGGTCTCAAGATTGATATGGAAATTGCAACAGCTCAAACTTCAAACACTTGGTGAATCCCAAATATTTCCATCACTCCAATTCTCCCGAATCCCACTAATACACAAATGAATGTGTCTGAGGGGCCAGGAAGCACACCAAAGGCTAATCCCCAATCAAAATTTCCACTTTATTTCCTCCTAAATCCAGGTTGGAATCCAGTGGTGTCCCAGGAACCCTTTGAGCAAAGCAAAGAGCCAAAACTCAGTGTTCCATCAGTATATGGGGTTAATGTGGGAAATGAAAAGTGGGTTGATGGGGGGCAACAAAAAAGGCCATTGGAAGAATTTACTTGGAGGGGACTGTTTGAGGGAAATCCAGGATTGGTTGTCATCAAAGTAAGTCATTTTGATGTCAGAGTACAAACTTTTTCAGAGTTTGATATGCTTGTTTCATGGGTTAGATATGGTACCTAAAGGCAAGAGAGTCCAATCTCAGGACCCAATTAAAGATAGTAAGTATGACCAGTCTTTATTAATTTTTTGATGTGTTAACTGACAATTTTCATGGAAGTTGATGAACTTTATGCATCTTTTCCTCTGGTCCATAAAGAAAAAAGCACTGGATGTCATCATCCATATGCCTCTAAACCAAGAACAGCTCATTCCAGTTCCGCAAGAGAAAAAATGGTGTATGATGAGGATGAGAACATGTCTCACAATCACAGTGAAACAAATGATGAACCAAGGAGGGACAATTTCATGGCACATGAGGAGGGCACTCAGTCAAATAGTGAGTTCAACCACCCTCAAATAACCTCTCCCAGAGTATGCTTAAACAATCCAAGATCAGACAGTAAAGGAACCAGGCTTGCAAAGGTCACAATGTGGCCAAACCTGCAAGCCAGAAGGAGCAACAAGAATGGCTGAAAGCAGAATTTCCATAAAATGTCCATGGGATGAGATCAGCCGTAAACGCCCATTGTCTGTTGCTACTTAAAGTGAGGGATAAGGATTTTTCCTCACTACCAGCACCACCCAGCACAGAAGAGCGTGAAGTTGCCATTCAAGTTTCTGGCAATCTGGGATATGTCTCAAAGGATTTTTCAATGAGCCATCAACACAGGTTCAGTCTCAGGGTTTCCAAAGCTGCTGCAAAAATAAGCTCCACAAGTTAGGACTAACACAATTCACTTGGGACCCAGAGAGCTCATGGAAACATCTATTCAACAATTTGATGTCTATGGTTTCTTACCGTACCTTCTGTCTTGCACTTTTCGGCACCAAGTATGATCATTACCGTTGGAAGAAGGATCATTATAACTATGGGGTTGTTGAGGCTTTAATAGAGAAATATCTCAACTATTTGAAAAGAGAATGGAATTCTATTCAAGAGGATGCAGAGTATTTGGTAAAAGTGGAGGAGAATAAAAAGCTTGCAATTATGTGTCAGAGGGTTAGCTACTGTAAAATGTGGATATGAAACTTTGATTACAAATCAAGTACTTTTCCTGTCCTCAAATTTTGTATAAGATAAAAATCAATTAAAAATAGTAAGAAATTATATTTTTAAGAGAAAACATGCCATATTTATTGTTTATAACTTTTTAGTATAAAAAAATAATATAATAAAGATTTATTGTTTAACCACCAATAAAAATTTATCAAAAAATACTCTACAAGGAATATTTAAGGCTACAAAAGAAATTTTTTCAAGAGCAATTTCAATTGAAATTAATTAAGCAAATAACTGCAAGCAATTAATTAAAGAAAAAATTCTTTAAAAAGATATTTAAAGAGAAAACACGCCCAAAAGCTACCAGAGTGAATTTGGAAACAAAATGACAAAGTTAACAGTGATGGAAGATGCTTTAATTCACTTTTGGGGTGGTTCAGGGGTAAAAATGATTATAAGAGTTACAAACAATTATTATAATGATTTTTTCACGTGGTAAAAATGTTTGAAATGATTTAAAAAAGGTTGTTGGAATCTTTTATTGATTGGTTTAACAGTGTTTAAACTAATTATAAAAGGAAAAGATTCTAACATGAAGAGAAAAGTGGGGCAAAGAAGAAATTCTTTTATAGCCATCAATTCTCTTACACCAAAAGTAAGAATTACTCTTGTCAGTCGTGAAAAACATTCTGAAAACAGAAAAGCCAATTATGGTATCATTAAACCCTGGTTTAGACCAAAAAAGGGCTAGTTTGAGCCATTTTTGGCCATTTTAGACCCTTAAATCAGCCATCACTATAGCAATACCTGGTCTAGAGCCTTCAAAACATGTCAAAATGTGTGTAAGAGTCGTAGAAACCAGTTAAAGCTGTCTTTACTATGATTGCTTTATCTTAAGGGTAGTTTTACACTCTTGGCAACAGTTAAAACTGCCCTAGTTGGTATCAAAACCTCATCATCAATTGAGCCACAGACCCTGTGACTCAATTCCAGGCCAAAAGTGAGGAACCTTTGCGTGAATTCTGACATCTCATTCCTGTCAGAAAGGATTTTGGGGGTCTGGCTCCCCCTTAGAGCTAGAGTTCCTTTTCCCCCCAATTTTAATCTTTCCAATTTGTTTTTTCCTTTAATTCCTCATCATGTATTATACCTGTAATTTACATATGTAATTCAATTGAATTGTACAGTAAACTACAGTAATAATTGATACCTCATATGTAAATCAAAGTTAACTTACATAATACATGCGCACATTTTGACATTTAAATTGAATTCAATTGAAAATACTTCAATTCCTCATAACTTCTAAACTAAACACAACACCTCAGTTTTAACACAAAAACTCAATGGTTAACATCTCATAGGGTGTGAATTAAATTAAAGTTTTGAGGATCTTCAATTTTTGTATTGAAAATACTAAAAACTTAATTTAAGCTTATTTAGAGTTCAGCTTCAGAAATTTCACTTAGAGGTGACCCCACCTTATTTTTTTCTGAGGAATACAATGGTGAAATAATTCTTATATGTTTATTAGTTGGATAAAAATTTATTCTAAATTTTATTTAACTTTTTTTCCAAAATTATTTTATTTTGGGTACTTTTGTTAAAATTTCATTTTTACTTACATTTTTCAAGTAAAAATGTGTTTTTATAATTTTAAAATTTAATGTATTTTTATTTTTAAATTATAATTAATTTTTTATTTTTATATATAAATTTGTATTTATATTTTGATTTTTTATTTTTGATAATATAAATAAATTCACTTTATTATTGTTTTGTAATTTGTGGTCTTTTCGGTATATGCAAATACCTCTAAGCCTTACATTCCTTTCCCCTAAAAAAGAATATTACTTTGTAATATTGTTATTTCTATTATTTATGGACCTTCTGAGAATTTTAGTAGCTTCAGGTATGTCCTTTTATGGTAATCATTCATCTTCACAAGTTGGGTCACTGTACCTAACAAGGTATTCCCTTACTTTGTTGGTTCACAACCTTCTTTTTTTTGAGAACTTTGGTAATTTTTTTTACTACCAGATGGCTCAACAGGAGGTATAGCTTGGGAAATTTTTCAGCATCACTATATTTATATGGCTTTATCAAGCTTACCAGAAATATAGGATCTTTATTGCTAAGTTCTTCAGATAACTCTGCTTCAACAGAATTTTCTCTGTGAAGGACCTTAATGACAAAAGGTCCTGCAAAGGAGTTTTTCAGAGTGTTAAATACTTTGATGTTATTGAAGTTAGTGGTGAATACAAGAACTAAGTCCCCCACTTTGAAATCTGGAGTTGAATGTGATTTATCCAATTTGTCTATAGCATATGCAAAAGAGGCCTCCATGCACCTTACTGCATGCTTTCTAGCTTTGTCTAGAATTCCCTTGAATCTAGCAGCTGTGGGATGTATTTCAATCAAATCGTTCCTCAAGGAATCTTGGGGTAATTTGGGGTTCCATCCTTTTTCCAGGATAGCAGGAGTTTGATTGGTACTGGCATAGATTGATGTTTTTTATGCTAATTCCAGTGCTGGAAACAGAGTACACCAATCATGGGTAAATCCATCACAATCTTTGAATTCAAGGCCATATGCACAAAATCGTCTTACCATGTCCTCTAAGGTTTGGATGATCCTTTCTGCCAGACCATCAGTTCGTGGGTGGTAGGCTGTAGAGAAAGACAGCTTAGTGGCAAATAATTGGTGAAGATTTGTCCATAATGCTGAAGTTAATTTGGGATCTCTGATTCTAATAATATTTGTAAATATCCCAGTCCATGACACTACTCTATTCCATATCAGAAAAGCTGTATCCATGGCTGTATCATCCTTATGAGATGGTAGAAAGATTGGGGTTTTACTGAATCTGTCCACAATCACTAGGCAAGCATTATAACTTCTTTCACCTCCTGGTGGTAGGCCAGTTACCCAATCCATATGGAAAATCTCCCAAGGTCTGCTTGGTTCTTGGCTTTTTATCATATTTCCAAGTCTCTTGCCAGTGGATTTATTTGCTTTTTGGCATCTTTCACAGGTTTTGCAATACTCTGAAACATCTTTCTGCCCCATTGGGCACCATATGCAGGTCTTTATATTTTCTCTTGTTCTGTCTTCAGACAGATGTCCTCAGAAGGGGCTGTCATGACATTCTTTCAGTACAAGATTGATTAATTACCTGTCCAAAACTGTCATGACACATGTGTGCTTGGTCCTGTGATAAATTATACCATCTAGTAGGTGAAATCTTCCTTCATAATAAGATTCTTTCCATACTTCATCCAAGGCATGTATTAGAGAGTTGTCTTTACAGTCTTTGTTAAGTAATTGGCATAAGATGCTACAATTCCTATCTTGAGTGTAACTGTGTCTTAATTCTTCAAAGAAGGTGGTGTTCAATTCTGTAACACTTATTCCTTCTATTGGGATCTGTGGTGAAGCTTCTTCTGGAACATAAGCAGGATTATCAATATTGTTTGGTAATGGCCATCTGCTTAGTCCATTCGCATTCCTATGAATATTCCCATCCTTAGGAACAATAGTCATATTGCCTCTGTAGTATTTTATGGCTATTTGCCATCTGAGCATATGCCTGTTGGGTGTTTTCATGTTTAAAAGTGATTTTACAGCTGTACAATCTGTTATCACCTCAAAAACACATCCCTCTAAGAAGTAGTTCAATTTTTCCAAGGCCCAGACTAGGAATAGACATTCCATTTGACTTGCTCCATATCTGGCTTCCGTTGGTTTCATTTGCCTGGATATGAAACATATGAGTCCTTATGCAGGTTTATCATTTATTATTTGAAGTTGGTGAAGTGCAGCACCCAGCCCATCCCCTGATGCATCAATATACAATTTAAAAGGCAATTTAAAGTCTGGAATCAGTAAGAGTGGAGCAGTGGTCAATGCTTCTCTTAGAGACTCAAAAGCTTTGACTCTGTCAACAGTCATTTCAAATACTGTGTCTTTGTCACACAATTTATAAAGTGGTCTTGCTATGAATGCAAATCTTTAATGTGTTGCCTGTAATATCCTGCAAAACCTAAAAATGACTGAATTTCATTTTTGTTCTGAGGCATGGGTTTTGGCAATACTGCTGCAACCTTGTTTTTGTCAATTCCAAGGGACAAACCAGATACAACATGTCCTAGTGCTTTAATTTCTTTAAATACAAAAATGGCATTTCTTCAAGGAGATTTTCATGTTTACTGATTGAATTTTTGTCAAAACTCTGGAAAATCTGTACATGTGCTCTTCCAAAGTCTTGGAACAGACAATAATTTCATCAATGTAAATCATTAACCATCCCTCTGAATGTTCTTCTGGGAAGATCTCATTCATCATTCTTTGTAAGTGTGAAGGTGCATTTTTGATAACAAAGGGCATTCTTAAGTATTCATACACTCCACAATGAACAGTGATTCTCAAATATTTTCTTGCTCTTGGTGTCAATACATTTTGATGAAATCATTTAAGGGCATCCATAGTGCTTATATACACTTCTTGAGATATTTGGGTGAGGGCAATTTGGATTTTTGGTATTGGCTATCTGTCTGGAACAGTGTAAGTGTTCAGAGCTCTAAAGCTTCCAACAATTCTGTATTTTCCATTATGCCATGCCACTATTGCTGGTGTAGTGATTTCTACTTATTCATTGTGGCTAACCTTTCTTATTACACCAAGGTCTAGAAGTTCTTTGATGTGAATTCCTAGAGCTTCTCTCAATTTTGGACTTGCTGGATATGCAGGTTTCCTTAAGAGTGGTGGGTAATGTAAGGTGTGGATATGAAGCTGTGATTAAAAATCAAGTACTTTTCCTGTCCTCAAATTTTGTATAAGGTAAAAATCAATTAAAAATAGTAAGAAATATTATTTTGAAGAGAAAAACATGCCAAATTTATTGTTTATAGCTTTATTAGTATAAAACAATAATATTATAAAGATGTATTGTTTTACCAACAATAAAAATGTATCCAAAAATAGTCCATGAGAGATATTTAAGGCTACAAAAGAAATTTCAATTGGAATTAATTGAGCAAAGAACTGCAAGCAATTAATTAAAGAACAAAGTCTTTAAAAAGATATTTAAAGGGAAAACACACCCAAAAGTGACCAGAGTGAATTTGGAAACAAAGTGACAAAGTTAACCATGATGAAAGATGCTTTAATTCACTTTTGGGGTGGTTCAGGGGTAAAAATGATTATAAGAGTTACAAAAAATGATTATAATGATTTTTTACGTGGTCAAAATGTTTTAAATGATTTAAAAAAGGTGGTTGGAATCCTTTATTGATTGGTTTAACGTTGTTTAAATCAATTATGTAAGGAAAAGATTCTAACATGAAGGGAAAAGTGGGGCAAAGAAGACATTCTTTTATAGCCATCAATTCTCTTACTACAAAAGAAAACCTTACTCTTGTCAGTCGTGAAAACAGTCTGACAACAGAAAAGCCAATTATGGCATCATTGAACGCTGGTTTAGACCAACAAAGGGCTAGTTTGAGCCATTTTAGACCCTTAAATCAGCCATTACTATAGAAATACCTGGTCTAGAGCCTTCAAAACATGTCAAAATGTGTGTAAGAGTCGTAGAAACCAGTTAAAGCTGTTTTTACTATGATTTTTTTATCTTAAGGGTAGTTTTACCCTCTTGGCAAAAGTCAAAACTGCCCTGGTTGGTATCAAAACCTCATCATCAATTGAGTCACAGGGTCTGTGACTCAATTCCAGGCCAAAAGTGATTAACCTTTGCATGAAGTTTGACATCTCACTCCTGTCAGCAAGTATTTTGGGGGTCTGGCTCCCCCTTAGAGATAGAGTTCCTTTCCCCCCCCCAATTTTGATCTTTGCAATATATTTTTTCCTTTAATTCCTCATCATGTATTATACCTGTAATTTACATATGTAATTCAATTGAATTGTACAGTACACTACAGTAATAACTGATAACTCATATGTGAATCAAAGTTCACTTATGTAATACACGCGCACATTTTGACATTTCAATTGAATTCAATTGAAAATACTTCAATTCCTCATAACTTCTAAATTAAACACAAAACCTCAATTTTAACACAAAAATTGATGGTTAACACCACATGTGGTGTGAATTAAATTAATGCTTTGAGGATTTTCAATTTTTGTATTTAAAATACTAAAAACTTAATTTAAGCTTATTTAGAGTTGAATTACAGAAATTTCACTCAGAGGTGACCCCACCGTATTTTTTATGAGGAATCCAATGGTGAAACAATTTTTATATGTTTATTAGTTGGATAAAAAGTTAGTATAAATTTTATTTAACTTTTTTCCAAAATTATTTTATTTTGGGTACTTTTGTTAAAATTTGATTTTTACTTACATTTTTCAAGTAAAAATGTGTTTTTACAATTTTAAGATTTAATGTATTTTTAATTTTAAATTATAATTAAATTTTTATTTTTATATATAAATTTGAATTTATTTTTTTATTTTTTATTTTTGATAATATAAATAAATTCATTTTATTCTTGTTTTGTAATTTGTGGTCTTTTGGGCATATGAAAATACCTCTAAGGCTTACAGCTACGGAGTCTTTTCTTCATTGTGAAATCAGTCTGATGATAACCTAATTGATTATGTGCAGACCTGTGAGCCCTGTTGGGAATTGTGTGATATGGCTAAATTGTCCATTCTAGAATCACAATTAAATGACCCTCAAGTATGCTCAGATACTGAGGAGGTAGT
The DNA here is from genome assembly GCA_023105745.1 of Austropuccinia psidii. Lineage (NCBI taxonomy): Eukaryota > Fungi > Basidiomycota > Pucciniomycetes > Pucciniales > Sphaerophragmiaceae > Austropuccinia > Austropuccinia psidii. Next base: position 23,987,626 of record JALGQZ010000004.1, on the reverse strand, counting down.
GGAAAATGGCAGTCAAGCTTACCAAAGAGTGGGATTATGCTGGCGCTCATGCTTAAATAATGAGTTGGTATTAAAAATTGATAGAGAATTAGAAATTTTCAATTGGATTAAAAAAAGGGTAAAAAACTATTGATAGATTACCAGAAATTAGATAAGTAGATGATGGGGATATTCCTGAAGGGCTATCTTTTCAGGTACTTAATCAAAATTAGCTCAAATGTTGTGGTAAGAGGAAGACTCTTGCCCTCAATATACTTGAAATACTGGTTATCAGCAAAAATGGCAATGCTCTGCACATTGACATATTAAGGTTTTGTGAATCGTTTGTACAGGTTTAATACAATATGATTATTTTTCTGAAATGCGCAACATCCTGATAAATAAATTAGAGTATAAACAATATTATTTTGAATATACTGTACTATGGTGACCCTTATCATGATTTCTCTATTACACATTTTCCGTTGAGGAAATATTCAAGAAGTTTAATTGAGCTCATGGTGTTCATAATTGTGGATCTCTGACGGGGTGAAAAGGATTTATCAGCTTTGTCAAACACAAATCAGGTAATATCAAGAAGGCTCATGCAGTTAATGAGTGTTTCTTTTCTTGGATCTATTGGTGATTTGCATATGGAATTTCCATATAAAAAGATTTTGGAATGGTAATACAATCAGCGACACAGATGAGCTTGAAAGATACCTTCCACATGTTTACTTCAACTGAATTACCTTCATGTGCTATTGTTGGCCATTAAGATGGAGTAGATCAACAGCCTGACCCTCAATGGCTGGGTTCCAATTGGGCTCCTGGAAAGGTGGATTTCAGAGTCAGAAAATTTGGGTAGAATTTTCAGGGTCCCCTAACCATTAAATAGACAATATTAGTGCAAGGTATGTTGAGGACAGTTCCAGCTGTGGAAATGGATGCAATGAGGACTTCACATTCAGGATTATGGAAGAATTTCTCCAGGGACTTCTCCTTCCCTCATGCTGTAGTTGTTCAATCAATTTGTGCTGAAAGGATAGAGTGATGGGAAAGTGAAATACAAACTCTACCAAAAAAAGAAGGTCAGATGGATTGAAATGGTAATGGAGGCATATCAGAATTAACTCACAAAGCTAGAAATTGTGTTCATTGGGTGTAAACCACCGATTTGGTTGGACCCCACTTTGATTCTTTTTTCTTAAGTAACCTTTTGAAGAGGTGTGCAATTTTACTATTCATCATGCATGTTTCCACATCCACAATAGCTCAGGTGATTGTTGAGCTATCATGAACTCTCCTGCGCTCATGGTCTTCCAAATCCAGATCCAGATCCACCATTCTGTTAAGCATGATATGATGGTTATAACATATACACAGATTATGAATTCTTCTAAAAGATTCTCCTAGTAATTTCCTTTTTGATGATAGGAGATCTCTGTATAATGTGGAATATTCTTGCTTCATTTTTTGTCAAGTGGGAGAAGTTCATAGTGATGAGCAGTAATGGGGAGGAATTGGAGATGTGTGTTTTTGGTGAGGTGCAAGATGAAATTTCACAATGCCACATGAAAAATATTATTTTTTCCTTTGAAAAGACTATTCAGGATGAATGGTGACCAGTTATCTTAATCTGAGCTCTGAGGTTGGGTGATGAATGATATTATGCCCAAAAGGTCATGAATGGGTGCTCCCCTTAAACATATTTGAGGGGATGATTGGAGGCTATTAATGGCACAGTTAGTGGCAGTGTATTGAGAGTTAATATAGCTATAAGATGGGGTATTAAAAGATCAGAAACTCACTGTGCTTCATTCAAAATCATAGGATTCCAATTGATTTTGAAAATGCATGATGTAGAGGTATTTGTTTTTTTAAATTCTTGGGTGATAGTATTGTAAGAAGTGATGACAATATCACACTTTAGGATGTCAGCCTCAGATAATGAACGACAAGAGGGTCAATGGTAGGTGTTGGCTTGCAGTGCTCCAGCCTGAGCATGCTTCAATATTTCTGATTGCCAGTTGGTGATTAAGCAAGGTGGGGGTTTGTAATTAGCCACTCCTTGGAGGTACCAATGGGTGAAATGGCCTGAATGGTTTTACCTAATCCCATATCATATGCAAGCAGTCCTACAAGAGGGTTATTGGTTGAAAGGGATTTGAATGAGCTAAAAACCTTGTTTTCAATTATGTGCCTGGAATCAAAAGTTGATCCAGGGGGGGAGGTGGCTCAAAGGTTACGGGCTGATGGTCCATTGGGGATTTCCCAAACCCAAAGAAAGGTTAGTCTGGTTTTTTGATGAGGGAAGAGGGGGTATCAATCATAGATTGGGGCAGGGCATCATGGGAAGATCTGACCAACTGGGTAATTGTATCGGTTTTTGCTTGGATGACAAAGAAAATACAGCTGGATACAAGGGTAGAGTCAATATTGAAGTGGGATCTGTGGGAGTAAAAGGTTAATGTTGAGTATGAGAATTACAGTCATATTATTTAGGCATTTTAAGCAAGAAGTCTTGTTTTTGAAAACTTTCAATTATGAATAGAATTTTTGGATACCATGTGAAGAACATCAATGATAGATTGGGTTTCTGAGATGAGGAAGGATAATTTGGATCAGTCATAAACACTTCCTCAACAATTAATGTTTGAATAGGATTGCATTGCCAATTTTAAATCCATGCGCCACCAGGACCATAGTGCATGAACGTTTGTGGTGCCTCAAGGAATGGTATCAATGTGTTGGAAAGAGTTCCAGGGAGAGAGCCAATATTCTTCTGGTGATTGGGAAGATATACAAATATTTTGTGTTGATTGTGACATAGGATAATCCAAGAATCTATGTGGGAATTATCATCATTAAAGGCTATATCACTGTTTATTTGAATATGAATATTAAGTATCCCAATGAAAAGTGGTTGTGAAGGGGTTGACATTATGGCTATTATGAGTTATTTGGGGACAGTGGGAAATGATAAGATCAGGAAGGGTCAGCTCAAGGGAATGAAGAGCAAAAAGTGCAGGTGGTGGACATTATATGAGAGGAAGCAATTGGCCCAAAGGGGGATGGCCTGTGTGTAAGTGCATTGTTGTTTGGAACATGGGCCTCCTGGACTTATAATTTTCATATCCAATCTGGGGAATATATCAAGGCAAGGTGGCAAGAATGTGTGTGCACCAATATGAATACTGGATCTGCCGTGTATTCTGCAAGTATTGGTGGACCAAGGTTCACATTAACATATCTGAAATTGGGTGGGTTATAGCAAATTCTTGTACAGTGGCATATTGGAGGCATGCCGCCATGTTTTCTGGTGTGACAGTGAACATTAAGTGTATCTTCCCCAAGTTAATTTTCATAAAGTGACCTACTGGGAGATGGTGGCTGTGGAAAGAAAAATTTCACTGTGGGGATCTTTTTGTGTGCGCCGTGGAGGTATGTATGGTGGCATGCCACTGAACATGAGTTTTGTTGTGGGCAAAAATTCTTGTGGACTGATGCCTACTGGAATTCCAGGGGGGGATGTGTTACTTGTTGAAAGAGGGCGCTGGCCATGATCCATGATCCACTTACACATTCAATCCTATTGTGTTTGAGGCTGTTACCAATACACCAAGATTGGCATGAGGCTTTTTATGTAATGCCTGTGAGGATACCCAGAGAAATAGGCCACCTTCCCAAGCTAATTTCTGGCTGGAAGACAGGCACCAAAATTTTTGTGATGAGTGTGGGAATGTCTGGTGTGTCCCCATGCAAAAAGATGAAGCCTCAAGGATCATAGGCGGGGTTATGCTAATGCCTATGAGTCTTTAGATCATATGCACTTATTGGCCTCTGGTTTGCACGTGCAGGTGTGCGAGCATCTGCAGTTAAGGGGGCCACCTGCACAAGCAAGTTGTTGGTCAGAATTCAGGTGGTAAAAGATCTGCCAAGCGTGTGAAAATTGCCTGTGTATGACCCATGGAGGGGTGCATCTGAAAGCGTGTGGTGGCCCAAAGATTTGGGGGCTTGAAATTCATAAGCAGGCGCCAATAATAGTTTGCACTGGCCTCATCACCGGAGTTAATACACCATTTGTGTATTAACCAAATCATTCCTCATCCCAATATGCACCCCTTACCATAACGTGGAATACACCAGCATATGTGCAGATGTTAGACAGAGCTCTCCAAGAAGGTTCATCAAAGCGATGCATTCGAGAAACTTGACTCAATGGATTGGCGTCATTGCATGTTACATTCTTGTGCAGCATTTGCTCAGCCCCGCAGAATACGTGAACACCAAAGGTGTACGTACTAAAATGTTGGCTGATTTAAAAATTAGGATGGTGTAATACTACTTCAATCTGAATGCATATTACAGATGGGTATCCACCTTCAGATTTTGTGCATATGTGTAGCTCATGTGCCACATGCTCAGAATTTTGATTCACCTGATTTGCACAGGCAAGCTCGGAATTTCATGGTCAAAATTTCAGTGTGGATGTTCTTGGTAAAGCCATGGTTGAAGCACCTTTTTGAAATAGCTCATCAGAAGGCCCACTTCTGAGCCCTTCACCAAAGCGTGTGATATTCTCAGCCTGGCCAAAATTTCTTTTAATGTTGTGGCAAATTCTTAGATTGCGTGATTACAATTATGACATAGCAATTGCTCAGCAGGGGTGCATTTGATATTGTTATATCAATAACTCGACAGCTGGGCAATTCAAATTTTCATCAACTGAGAATTTCAATTATGAACCCAAAGCAGACCTGCACAATCTGTCAAACCAAGCCCATTCTGTATTAACTGGTCATACAGCCACCCAACCCATTGTTCAAACTCTATCACCTGGCCCTAATGGTTGTATGCTTGTGGCGGGACCTGTGACCAAATTCCCCACGTACCTTTGTGAATGGTGCATTTGTGGATCACAGTCCCCATGCACATTTAGAAATGCCCTCACAAAAGCACTCACAATAAATTTGGTGGCTATTTAAAGCAAAAAAGGGGATCCGACTTAGTATTAAATTCCGATTTCTATACTCATTCCAAACCCCTTTTTTTCCTTCCCCACACAGTAATTTCCCTTTTCATACGCAGAAATGGCTGAAACTGAGCTTTCATTTCCCCAACAGGCTTTGAAGCGGAGACCTTGGAAGGTGCTGCAACTGGGTAAGCTTCACCCTTGTATAAAAGACCATCTTGACCCAACATGCACTTCATGTTTTCCCAGTTCGCCCACTCTTCTCATTCATGTGCGTGTTCCACTTTGTATTCATTCCATTCCACTCTTTTCTATTGCACAAAACTAACCACTCCCCTTCCTTTTTGCTGTATTTTTTCCCAATTATATGCCAGAATACCGCTTCTATCTACATTTTGTGTCACCTTCTCCATTTAACACTTTAGTACATGTTATGTTCTGCCCTTAATACTGAATCTTCATCCTTATTTCCTTTCATAATTTTAGAAACTCTCTACTAAAGCTTAATTATTTTTATTATATTTCAAAGCTATAATATGTGAGCCTTAGAGGTATTTTCATATACCCAAAACACCACAAATAACAAAATAAGGTACAAATATAAATGAAATAAATTTATTTATATTATTAAAATAAAAATTAAAATATAAATACAAAGTTATATAAGAAAATAAAAATTTGAAATAAAAATTACATTAAAATTTAAAATTATGAAAACACATTTTTACTTGAAAAAATTAAGTAAAAATGTATTTTTAACAAAATTAATGAAAAAAAATATTTTTGGTAAAAGGTTACATATAATATATTATAAATTTTTATCCAATAAATAAACTTAAGAAAATTACTTCACAATTGGATTCCTCATAAAAAATAAGGTGGGGTCACCTCTGGGTAAATTTCTGTAACTCAACACCAAATAAGCTTAAATTAATTATTTAGTATTTTTATGTACAAAAGTTGAAAATCCTCAAAAGCTTAATTGAATTCAAACCACAGGTGGTGTTAAACATCAATTTTTGTGTTAAAATTGAGGTGTTGTGTGTAGTTTAGAAGGTATGAGGAATTGAAGTATTTTCAATTGAAATGTCAAAATGTGCCCATGTATTACATAAGTGAACTGTAATTTACATATGAGGTATCAATTATTACAGTTGTGTACTGTAAAATTTCAATTGAATTGCATGTGTAAATTACAAATGTATTACATGATGAGGAATTAAAGAAAAAATAAATTGGAAAGATTAAATCTGGGGGGAAAAGGAACTCCAGCTCTAAGGGGGAGCTAGACCCCCAAAATCCTTGCTGACAGGCGTGAGATGTCACAATCCATGCAAACGTTCATCACTTTTGGCCTGGAATGTAGTCACAGCATCTGTGACTCAATTGATGATGAGGTTTTAATACCAACCAGGGTGGTTTTAACTGCTGCCAAGAGGGTAAAACTACCCTTAAGTCAAAACAATGATAGTAAAAACTTTTTTAACTGGTTTCTACATCTCTTACACACATTATGACGTGTTTTGAAGGCTCTAGACCAGGTATTACTATATTAATGGCTGATTTGAGGGTCCAAAATGGCTAAAAAGAGCAAAAATAGCTCAAAAAAGCCCTTTTTGTTCTAAACCAGGGTCCAATGATGCCATAATTGGCTTTTATGTTGTCATAGTGTTTTCTACTACTGAAAAGAGTATATTTCACTTCTGGAGTAAGAAAATTGATGGGTATAAAAGAATGGCTTCTTTGCCCCACTTTTCTCTTCATGTTAGAATATTTTACTTTCATAATTAGTTTACTTTCATAATTAGTTTAAACACTGTTAAGCCAATCAACAAAAGATTCCAACCAACTTTTTCATATCATTTTGAAACTTTTAGCCACATGAAAAAATTATTATAATCATTGTTTGTAGCTCTTATAATCATTTTTACCCCTTGAACCACCCCAAAAGTGAATTAAAGCATCTTTCATCATGGTTAACTTTGTCACTTTGTTCCCAAATTCACTCTGGTCACTTTTGGGCGTGGTTTCTCTTTCAATACCTTTTTTAAAGACCTTGCTCTTTAATTAATTGCTTGCAGTTCTTTTCTCAATTAATTCCAATTGAAATTTCTCTTGAAGAAATTTCTTTTGTAGCCTTAAATATCTCTTGTAGAGTATTTTTGGGTTTATTTTTATTGTTGGTAAAACAATAAATCTTCATAATATTCTTATTTTATACTAATAAAGTTAAAAAAAATTAAACTGGCGTGTTTTATCTTAAAAATACTATTTCATACTATTTTTTAATCATTATTCACCCTATACAAATTTTGAGGACAGGAAAAGTATTTGATTTTTAATCAAACTTTCATATCCAGACCTTACATAATTCATCATACATATTCATTTTATCCTTGACAGTTTACTTTATATTCATTTACTAACCTAAATTGTCTTGTATTCAGATGGTGTGCAATTTGTGCACTAATCAGGGTATTCCCTGAATTTGATCCTCTGCAAAAACCAACACTTGTGATACTTTCCAACAAGCAAACAAAAAATTCTTGTTTTTTGTGCAACCCTTCCAACCACACAGCAAGAGGAGTTCCTGCGCAAGATTCCCTTTTAAGGACTCTTTTGTTGTCAAAAATCATGAAAAAATTCCTGTGTGCGAGTGGATTTGGCGACCCCAAACAGGAAGGTTGAAATGTTTGCGGATAATTATCCTGGTGCCCTCAAGTATTGAGTTGTCCACCCCCCTCCTAGGCCATCAGACAATGGTCACTTCATTCCTATACCAGAGCTAAGCTATTATCTGGCCAATGAAGGATGACAATGGCAAGAGGACATTAAGGGTTGGGCTGATCATCAGCATGTCTTTTCACCCATTGGATTCAAAAGCCAAAGTAGGTTTTTTGTCTCCTCCTTGACTCATTATTCTTCACGCAATCATACTGACTTTTTTCTTTATGCATAGAACAAAAACCACCAAAACCACCCAAAAAAGACTCCCAGTCCTTGTATGCCTCCCCAGAAAACTCTGCAGCAATCAATTCCAGGTCCAGGTGGCACCCAATGGTTGGAGAACTTATTCCGCAGTAAGAAGAAAGCTATGCCATTCCTAATTCTAACTTTTGACTCAAGTGAACTGACTGTGCCTCCTTTTGTAGAACCCACCCAATAAAATGAGCCACCTATTCCAGGCCTGAGTCAATCTGTCACAGGGGCTCTTCTTAATGAAGAGGGACTGGGACCCAGTGAACAGACTTAATTATGGAGGGCTCAGAATAAATACTCAATTGATAAGAGTAATGAGATAAGAGATAAATTTCTAGTCACAAAATAATAAGCATTGAAAGACATGAGAGAAAACAAAAGAAATAGTAAAGAGCCAACCACAAGTAATCCTGTATCACTGTTTCAACCTGTTCAGAAAAGAGAAAAGGATTAATAAAGGAGGCCACCAAGACTCTACTGAAACAGGTGAGGGAAGTCTGATACTAACTTAATAATTAATAAAATAATACTTCTGAGTGAGAAATAAAATATTCTAATTAACTTGGGGAAAAACCCCCAGGTGGGTGAAAGGGGGCCAGTATATGTGCAAAAATGCCTGCCTAGAGTTTGAGTGTTGAGAAGCCATGACTGTATGATTGAAGAACCTGTATTTGACGTTTGAAACTGTATTGGTGTATCCAATATAGTTATTTGAATCAATAAAGATGTTTGCACCTGTATTGAGGACAGGCCTGTATTTGGTGAATCCTTTATTTGGGTTTGGCCTGTATTGAGCTGTATTGAGGTTTGAAACTGTATTTGGTGAATTTTCCATGAACCCCCTTCCTGATTAGGTGTTGGAAGATCTTCAATTAGTAATGCATGGTAATGTCCTCCCTGTCTCCATGGCTATGACATTATGCCCCTCTTGAAAGTGGTGAGCTCTGAGCACCATAGAAGTAAGTGAATTATGATGAGGTAAATTGAAACTTTCTTCCCCCAAATTACCAAGTTTTCAACCCTCATAATTGTTCTTCATCAATCATAACTTCAAACTCCTTCATCTTCACAACTTGTAGGTCCTTCCGCTTTGACTTGATTCTGAGTCCTCTTCCCTTATTTGAAATTTCTTCTCATTTTCTTCTGTTACTTCTATGTTTGTGATATTCTTCTCATTTCAGTGCTCTTCACTGTTCTTCACTCAATTTGTCTCAATTCCTTATGGCTCATGATAAATGGTGAGTTCAGGTTTATGTCCTAAGAGCCTACTGCCATTGCTTAAAGTTGTCTTCATTATGATATTGGGCAAAATTGGCCCTTTTCTTGCTTTTGGGGCTTTGCAGGATCCATTTGTCTAATGTGGCCAAAATGGGAAAATGCATAAAAATGGCCAATTTGGCCAATGAAGCAGTTTCTTCTTGATTTTTGTCCTATTTTGTTGTGCTTCACTCCACTCTTGAGGTTCAAATTTCCATAATTGACTTTCTGACTTGGAATTTTACATGATCTTCTTGGTCTTGGCTTTGAATGTTGACTTGAAGATTAGTTCAAAGCTTACTTCTATTTGTGACTCCAATCACTCTGATTCCCTGCCTTCTGTACTTTATGGTCCTGCTTTCTTTGATAACTTGAGGGAGCTTTGCAGAAATTTTGATTGTAATTATCTTTAGTTGGTCTTTATCATTACTAGTGTTTTGCTCTTTGATCATTTAATGAATTGAATCCCCAAAAAAGATATGGGAGTGATGACTGCTGCTTTCAAAACAATAAAAATAAAATGATAAAAGTGAAAGAAATGAAATAAAATGAAAAGAAAGAATTGAGAGAAAAAGAGAGTAAAGAAAATAAAATAAAGAAACTTCTGAAGAGTGATCTTCTTGTGGTGATTTGCTTGATTTTGGCCATAATTTTCCTTAAAAGATAAAATCAAACATTTCATACTCACAGAGTGGCCAAGTGTCACAATGATGTCTGCCAGACCTCAACAAATGGAACTATTGCCAAAAAGGCTATTAAACTGGTTGAAAGACCAACTAATACTGGCAAGTTGTAGATCACATTCAACCATGTGACAGTACCCCTGGCTTAGAGCACTGTGTCCCAAAGTGCATATAACTGATGGTATTACCCATGTCACCCTCATGGAGCTACATTAGTCACAAAAGGAGCCTACAAGGAACCCACAAGGGGAAGAACACTTGTATGCCAATGGAGCAGAAAGCCCAGAAATTTCTGGTTGTTTGCTTGAGACCTCTCCTTGTCTCCAACCAGAATCAAATCCATGATGTTGGTAACCGGTTTATTGTCACAATGCTTTCTTCCATACCTCAACAAAGGGAACTCTTGCTTAAAAGGCTATTAAACTGGTTGGAAGACCAGTTAATACTGGAAAGTTGTAGATTACATTCGACCATGTGACACCAAGGTGTTGTTTTGCAAGAAGTAGAACCCTCAGAGATGCATACCAGGAGATGGAACTTACTTTCATAACTTTCACTCCCAACCAAGCATCATAAAAGAATATAAGCTTTGCAATAAATTAATTTGAGCTAAGGAATGTCTTGAAGAATAGTAAATGGCATAATTGGGAATAATAAGATATGAAATAAAGAGAAAAAATAAAATAGAAAAGAGGGAATTTGGCCATATCTTGATGAAAGGTCCAAACTCAAGGGTATTGATGTTGCAAGGCCTTCTAAGCCTGTCCAAAGATGTCAGCCTGTGACTCAAAACCAGAGCACAAGCATGACAGCCAAAATACAATAAACCAATGGTATAGCCAAAATACCACCAAAACATGGAGCTGAGCCAAATTAGCTCAGAAGGTATCAGAAGAAAGAGGAAACTCACCTATTTCTGAAAATATAAGTCCCATCACCATAGGACAAGAAATAACAAAGTTATTCCTGCCCAAAGTTATTGCTGAGCATAAAACTTAATTTTCACCTCTCATCTAAAATCTAGAAGGAGAGGCTTAACCCCATCAAATGGGTATTCAAAATGAAGCTCTAAGCCAGGGCTATCCAATGGTACCAGCCAAACTGAGCTAGCACCAGTATTACTTGAGTTATGGTCAAATTCAGACCAAATAAGGGTGAACAAAACATTCACCTCTCATCTAACTTTTACAGTTTTGTGTGTGATACCTAAAGTGGGGTCTTTTTGGAAGGAGCACAATCAGGGCTATCTGATGGTGCCATCCATTTCCTCATAACTCAACTACAACTGAAGTTATTGGCCAAACAAGCTTAATACAGCTTTTGACCAGACCATGCCAATGTACAAAAATACTTGTACATGGGATAACTTTGTCATATTCAATGATAACCATGTCAAGCTGGGTACTATTTTGTAGAGCTCATATAGAGCTATTCAATGAACCAACTTTGAGCTTGATATCTCAAAAACTGACAGAGTTATGACCATTTTAAGGTCAAAATCCCACCTGCTGTCAGATACAGCCTTACCATGGGATAATATCCCATAACCATGAATATGAGGTGTCAAATAGACGAAGAAGCATTTTTTTACTTCAATACCCCATATGTCAGTCAATACTGGGGTCCCATACAGTTTCTGTACAGCATTCTACGCGTCATACATGTCAGAATCAGGCTGTGAGGTCCCCAGATGAAATTTTTCACCCTGTATTGGTGAAAACTGCCCAGATGTGGTTTCAAAGCCACATCTGAGCCCAATACAGGGTATAAAGGCTGTTTGCAAACCACAAGCCTGTCATAGAGAGTGAAAATTCTTCACTTCCTCTACGTGGAAAGGTCTAGCAGCCTTTCCACCCCAATTTCAGGATAAAAGGAGGGCTTTTCACAGCCAAAATCCTCTCCTCATCCTGCTCTTGAATAACCTACGTAGTAAACTGTCAAAAACAGTATTACTCTTGGTTAAATAATCAGGTATAATTATAATCTTTAATTATTGTAGACTTTATTATTGTAATTCAACAGATAAAGCCTGCACCCAGGGTTCTCAATAGCGCTCACCACCACTATTTCTCAATAGTAGAACCCTTTTATCTCATTATAAATCTTTATATAAAACTTTTTTTAAATCATTTTCTGCCGTGTCACATACACAGTTAAAGTTGTAATTAGCCTAGTTATACCTTTATCATAGTATATCCTGACAAAAGAAATTGAAAAGCCATCAAAAAGTCGCCAAGGTGAATCTTACAGCATATTTGGGTATAATACCCCCTTAAAGGTGCATGCCAGGAGATGAACTTACTTTCATAAACTCCAATTCCCACAAAGCACCATAAATAAAACTCTTGAGGCATTTGGGCCAGGCTTGTTAGGATAAAAAGTGTGGAAATCCTTGAAAGGATCTGGGGAGCTGGTAAGGTTGGAAGTTGGCTCCCAAGTTGTTCTTCCTGGGTCTTCATTGAGTCCTTTTCAATCCACAAGGTACCATGATTTACCTCTCTTGAGTTTTGAGTCCTGAACCTGAGCCACTTCCCATTCTTCTTGCTCTTCCACTATGACTGGTGGTGGTAATTGATGTTGATTTGGGATAGTTGATTGCTTCACTGGTTCTAACAAGGACACATGAAAGACAGGGTGAACTGACTTCCATTATTGAGGCAACTTGAGGTGATATGCACGGCTTCCAAGCTTTTTCAGAGCTTCAAAGGGTCCCAACCATCTTTCAAAGAGTTTCTTGGTGGGTCTTGTTGTCTTGATGTTCTTGGAAGCTAGCCATACTTTGTCCCCAGGTCGGAAATCAGGTGAAATTGCCCTATTTCTATCTTCATACTTCTTAAAATGGTTTATGGCTGACACCAATTCTTCTTTGAAAACTTTCTGTACTGATTGGAGTTTTGTTTATAAATTTCCAGCAGGTGTATCTTGAGAAATGTGGATTTAGTCAAAGCCAGAATTTATTCCATAAATGATGAAAAAAGGTGACTGTTTTGTTAATGAATGTTCTGGATTATTATAGGAAAATTCAGCCAGAGGGAGCCAGGTGTGCCAGTAATCTTGATGTTAACTGAAATACATACAAAGATACTGTTCTAGAATTTAATTTACCCTCTCTGTCTGTCCATCTGGTTCAGGGTGAAAGGCAGTTGAAAGATCTCTTGACATCTTGAGCTGCCAAAACAACTGAGTCCAAAATGATGAAACAAATAATGAACCTCTATCACTAAAAATACTGACTGGAAGGCCATGTTTGGAAAAGAAATGACTAATAAAAATTTGAGCTAAGTCCAGGGCAGTGATTGTTGAATAAGTTGTAATGAAAATTGCCATTTTTGAGAATCTGTCCACAACTACTAAAATTGAATCAAAGCTATTTGACAGAGGCAATTGAGTGATAAAGTCCATTGATAATGAATTCCAAGGACCAGACGGAATTTGAAGAGGCTTGAGTAATGCAAAAGTCTTATGGTGAATGTTCTTTTTTCTTGAACATCTCTTACATGAGGATGCATAGTCCTTGATAATTTGATTCATGCCAGTCCAATTAAAAACCCTCTTGATGAGCTTCAGGGTCTTCTCCTGGCCAGGTTGGCCAGCCAACAGTGAGTCATGATACTTCTGAAGGATATCCAATTGAATTCATGATTGCTTGGGATGACTACTCTATCTTTGAATAATACCAGTTTGGCTTGAGGTTCTAGAGAATAATCTGAGATTTATTAACCTCTTTCTAATTGCTTGAGAATTGCCTTTTAATCTTTATCTTTCCATAATGCCTTCTGAATTTGATCAAATAAGTCTGAGAAAACTTCAGCTTTGATTGAGAAAAATCTTGACTATTTAATTTCATTTTGCTTGAGAACTTGATGAAGGGTTTGAGGATTCTTGCTGATGAAATCCACCCCCCTCTATGGGCACACAATGTTCCAAAGTGATAAGGAATCAGGTAAAGTGGCCAGTCTTCCTGGGCAGTAAGAGATAAAAAAGTGGAATTCAGAAATAAACTCTTCTCAACAGGCTTGATAGAAAGTAAGGACTTTGGAAGACATAAAATATTGAAGGGAAGAGTGGTCTGTCAAGACTTCAAAGGAATCAGAAAGAAAAAGAAAAAGGATCTCCAGCCCTTGAGAGCCCAAAATATGCCAAGGAGTTCCTTGTCATGAATTTCATAGTTGAGCTCAGCTTGGAGGAGCTTGAAAGTATCAAATGCAATGGGATTCTTTCCTCAGTCATTTACCTGACTAAGTACAGAACCCAAGGCCTAATTAGAAGCATCAGTCTTTACAATAGCTGGTAGAGAAGGATTTAAATGGGATAGGATAGGAGCAGTGGTGAAAGCTTCTTTGAGTATTTGAAACTGACTAAGAGACTCCTCATTGAAGATAAAGAGAAAATCTTCTTTAAGGAGGGAAGTGAGAGCAGAGATTTTTTTGGAATAATTTTTGATGAAACAACAATGGAATTTGGAAGATCCAAGGAAGGATTGACATGCCTTGATGTTCTTTGGCTGAGGCCAATTGAGGATTTGCTGAACTTTGGAAGAATCCATCTTGAGACCTTCACTTGAAAAAACATAGCCCGAGTATTCCACACTTGAGGCATGGAATACACACTTTGAACCTTTAGAAAAAAAAATATTGTCCCTCAGTCTTTGGAGGACAGAGGCCACCTTTTTAACATGTTCCTCCTCAGAACCAGAGTAGACCATAATATCATCTAAGTAGAATACAACAAAAATATCCAAGAAATCCGAAAAAATATCATTCACAAGATTCTGGAATGAAGCAGGAGAATTTCTCAAGCCAAATGGCATAACTAAATACTCATAACTACCATATTTGGTTCTAAAGGCAGTGAAGTGCTCATCCCACTCTTTAATTCTCAGGAGATTATAAGCACCACACAAATATATCTTGGAGAAGATATTGGCACTGTTAAAGATGATAAGACGCGGATTAATTGGAGGAGCAGGATACCTGTTCTTCCTAGTCACAGCATTAAGTTTGGGGTATTCAACACACAAACAAAGGCCACCATCCTTTTTCTTAACAAAAAAGACAGGTGCTCCTGTTGAAACCTTTCTCTACATTCTCTGAAATTTAGGCCCGTAGTGTTTCTGATTCATGCTTTGATAAATAGTAGATAACACCAACTGGAGGTAGAAGACCCTCCAGCTTAATATGATGATCAAAGGCATGGTGTGGAGGAATTTTCTCTCCTGTCACATTAGAGAATACATCCAAAAAATGGTGATAAGCAGAAGGTACTACCTTTGGCACAGTTTCAATCTCTTCTAGCTCTTCCTCCTCATCCCACTGCTCCTCCAGGGAGGCATGAAAAGACAAAGGAGGAAGGTCCATATCCCCTTGAAAGAGATGAAGTGAAGATATAGCAAAATCTTCTCCAACATCCTTTATCTCTTGATGGAAATAATAACTGAGAGGGAATGATGGAAGGGATATGGACAGAAGGAGGAAGGGAAGGTGTCTTAAGTTCACCAACCTGAGCAGCACTGTTGACAGCAGTGGCAAAGTCATTACAACTAGAAGATTCAATACCACTAGAGTCCTTATGAATAGAATCATAGTTGATCAATCCATCTTTACAATCAATAATAGGATTAAAATGGTAAAGGAAATCATAGCCCAATATTAGGTCTTCTCCCTTGGGTGAATATATGATAAATAAATCCCATTCAAAGCTTGGGAAAGAAGGAAAGTAAACAACCCAATTGGTATAATGGGCAATGAGAAAAGACGTGGATTCATTGGAATCCAAAATAAAAATAGGAATATTTGGAGGGAGCTCTGACAAAGTCAATGAGTCATTGAGAACAAAATTCTTTGTAATAAAAGATTTTGTAGCACCAGAATCCATGAGAATACTATAAAAAATATCAGAGAGAGAAGAAAAAAGAAGGAATTTTAAAGATTTCTTGAAACTAGTATTCAGAGTGAACAATTGTGCTCTTGAAGGAAATAAGTGAGAACCATTAAAAACATCATGATTCCCACTCAGGCCTTTCCCTGCTTGCTAAGGAAGCCTCTTGATGACCCCTGCCTATTTTCAGGCCTCTTGAAGTATTTTTCAAATGGGTGCTTTCCACCACAATAGTTGCATAAGCCTTATTTAATCCTCCTCTCCTGTTCAGAAACAATTAATTTGTTGTCCTTAGTGAGGAGAGAAGCATGAGGCTTGTCTTTGGACACTTGAAAATTCTTCCCCTTCTTGTTCTTCCTGTGATAAGGCTTTTCTGAAGATGAACCTTGTGGAGGCTTGGAGGTATTGAATTCACTGATTGGAGGCTTTGTCTCTTTATGACTACCCTTTGGCTTCTTCCTCTAATGGTAGCTGGTATCTAATTCCAAAGTGATGTCCATGAGCTCTTGAAGGCTATCAAAGTTTCCAGTGTGAGAAGCCAATTGGTCCAACAGTCATGATGCCAAGCCTCTTCTGTAAATATTAATATACGCCCTTTCTCCCCAGTCTCCAATTATTGACATTAAGCTTCTGAGATATGCTTTGTACAAGGAAACTTGACCACTTTGTTTCATCCTGGGACTGTCTAACTCTTGTTCAGCTTTCCTGACTTCATTGGGATCACCAAACAGATTGAATAACTGAGGTTCAAATAACTGCCAGTTATTCAGCAGATAAGATAGGTATTCATTGGAGATATTTGCGGGGTATGATTCAATTCATTTTCCAGCTCTACCAGTGAGAAAAGAAGTTGAGAACAATATCTTCTTCCTGTCAGAGAAGAAGTTTGCTGGTTCTTTGTAAGGTTTGACTATGAAACAATAAGTAAAATTTACTAATATTTTACTTATTGTACTATGAATGTCCTTATAAATGAAATAAATAAGATAAAAATAATTATAATAATAAAGAATTATTAAAATTATGGCGTAAAAATAGTTATATTATTAAATAAATATAATAATATGATAAATAAATATATTAATGTAAAATAATTAATATATTTAAAAGCACTTTATTATTGTTACTAGCAAATAATAAAAGCATAAAGAATTGGTTTCTATTAATAAAAAACAATTAATAAAAATAATATTACCAATATTAAAGTCATAAATTAATATAAATACTATTTATATCAATTATGGAATTATAAGAAGTAATAATAGAGAAAAATTATTATAATAAGAGAAATAACCTACTTTTAATGCTTAATATAATAATTTTGAATAACTTTATGCCTAGAAATGTAAATAAAACTTATTTAAACTGTTGTTACAATAAAACTTAAGAGAAATTACAAATTTTCTTGATTTTACGTGGAATTGAGGTTTTTAAGAGAAATTTAAACAAAACAATTAAATAATTGCAATAATCATGTCAAAGATGAAGATTATTATAAGATTATCTTTGGTTTTTAATAATATAAAAGTTTTATATATAAAGAATAAAGAAATTACCTTTTTATCTAATTATTTAATGTTTTTTAAGTGCCTGAGGGGGAAATAGAGTAAAAAGAGCTCTATTTATATTAAATTCCTTCCTCCTAGAGTCCAAAAGGCTTCTAGTAGAGGTGCACTGATCATATTTATTTGACTTGATCACTAGTTTAAGGTTTGGTGATGATTACATCATGATCAAACCATCTTATTGCATTATTACACCATTATTTAGAGTTATCACTATAACTCTAAGTTTTGATGAAGTCAAGGCTTGGCAGAACCCCTAAATTTGTGGATTTTATTAGTTTTAATCATAAACTAACAGTATTCACCAATTTTATCACTTACATGACTGTTAAACTTAATTTAAAGTTACAGTGAGTGATCATAAATGATCAAATCAAGCTCAAGCTTTGATCCTTAATACCATTTAGGTATTACACGCTACAGAAATTTAGAGAGTGAATTCCAATAGCTTGGAATAACCTTATTATGCTTCCAAGAACATTTCATTAAATAATAAAAACTCTATTTTTGATGATTTTTCTTGTAACTCATCTTTTCTGTCAACATTGAATATTTTAAACTTCAAACCATGATTTCAATGGGTTATACCTTGAATATTATTCTAAAAAATACATCATTCTTCACGAATGAACTAGTAGAATTCAACTGTTTACTTTTTTTTAAGTTTGGACCACTTTCACAACAAAGTGGTCAACGCTCTATTGATTTTAATCAATAATCTCTTACAGGTTTTAACCTTGTTTATAGCTTGTGAAATAAAGTTTATTTCTGTATTCCTATAGTAATTAAGGGATGACTTTATTTTTGGCTCATCACTCTATCATGCATATTTCAAAAGATATTAGCTGAAATCCTTGAATATATGCATTGACCAAAAAAGTGCATATATTCAGCTTAACTCCTTAAGTATTGAGCTTGGAGATTAGCTTCTTAATTGTTTTATGTGTGAACCTTTATGGAGAATCCAATAGTACCATTTTTTTCACATGTTGTTACATTGGTACCTGAAATAATTAAGGATTTAGGTTTTTTATAAGGTATTATTACTTATAAATCATTAAATATTGACTTTACAGATATGCCATAAAAGTGGTATATGTGTATTTTACCATGGGGAATCCAATGGTATAATTTATTCCACATGTTTATTCATTGGGTTTTAAGTTAAACCAAGTTTTATGCCAATTTAGGGAATTTTTGTAGTTTCAAGGTAATTATTTTTAATGTATAATTATTTTAAATATTTCTGGTGACCTTTTTGGGTATGTGGTCATATCTCAAAGGTTCACATTATATATGGAAAATTAATTGATGGAGTCTTGAATGCTGGGGCTCTTGAAGTGTCCCTTGGGGAAACTTCTAGAGTCATTTGTGCCATGAATTGACTAATCTGCTCCATCATATTGAGAAAATTTGGTTCAGCTTGAGAGACAAGAGGTTGATTAGAAGGGGATAGATTTGGAGCTTCAGAAGCCTCAGGGGCACCTTCCAAGGCAGCTTCTACTTCAGTTTCTTCATACTCCTCCCCCTCTTCATCTTCAGTTTCGCTTTATCTACTTCTAGGCCCTTGAGGAATGGTTGGATAGCCACCCAACAAGCCAGAGAATGATCTCGATCTTCTTGACTTCACACCTCCTCTTCTGGAGGGTGCTGCTCCTTCCATTGGTGGTCCTCTGTCCAAATTTTCACTCAGTTGATGAACCAATGGTGTGCGGTCAAGAGGAACCCTTGCTGTAGGATTGAGAACAGCTTGATATCTTTGGGATCTTGTATTCTTGGCTGGAGGGCTATGCTGAACTGGAATTATTGAATAAAGGAAATAAAATTTGTCAACACTTGAGAATAAAACAAGGCTTGACCCAATCAATCAAATGAGAATCTTGATGAATTTGAAAAATCAATCAAAAGTATTGAAGTGAAATCAATATGTAGAAATCTTGAAGAATAAAGATGACAGAATCAAATTCTTATGAATAATCAGTTTCAGTCAATAAGTCAAATCAAGTCAATCAAGTCAATTCAGAATCAAATAATCTATGTTTTAAGTAATTCAGTCAATATCTTCAAAATCAATTAAATTTCTTAAGGAATTAACTTCAAATCAATTAATTAAATCAAATCTTGAGGATAAATCAGGTGTCTTGAGGAATTAAATCAGGTCAATAAATCAAATCAAATCAGAATCTTGAGGTAAAGTCAATTTCTTGAACAATCAAATAGATCAATCAATAATTCTTGAGAGACTCCAAAATCAATAGATTATAACCCCAATTCAATGAAAACTCCTGAAATGATGGATAAATTAGCTCAAATTCCAAGCAATTGAACCTGATAGAAGAACCTGACTTCAGACAGAAAATGCAAAAACAATTTATCGAGAATAAAGGATAAAGTGAAATGGTCAGCAGAATTTAAGAAATGAGAAACAGAATCAATTTTCATTTGAATGAAATGAAGGAGATGAAAATTGATGAGAGATAATGAAATCATAAAAATCATAAAATAATAAAAATCATCATTGAAGAATGAGACAAATGAATTAAAATGAATGAAAGAAAAAAGCAAGTATGATTTAATTAAAATAATGTCACAGGCGCTCTTATAAATGAAGAGGGCCTGGCACTCAGTGAACAGACTTATTTATGGAGGGCTCAGAATAAATAGTCAATTGATGAGAGTAATGAGATAATAGATAAATTCCTAGTCATAAAATAATAAGCATTGAAGGACATGAGAGAGAAAAAAGCAATAATAAAGAGCCAACCACAAATAATCCTGTATCACTGTTTCAACCTGTTCAGAAAAGAGAAAAGGATTAATAAGGGATATGGCCACCAGGACTCTACTGAAACAGGTGAGGGAAGGCTAATAATAGCTTAATAACTAATAACATAATACTTCTGAGTGAGAAATAAAAAAATATTAATAATAAATAAAGTATTTTAATTAACTGGGGAAAACCCCCAGGTGGGTGAAAGGGGGCTGGTATATGTGAAAAAATGCCAGCCTGGAGTTTGAGTGTTGAGAAACCATGACTGTATGATTGAAGAACCTGTATTTGAGATGTGAAGCTGTATTGGTGTATCCAATACAGTTATTTGAATCATTACAGATGTTCGCACCTGTATTGAGAATGGACTGTATTTGGGTTTTGCCTGTATTGAGGTTTGAAACTGTATTTGGTGAATCTTCCATGAACCCTCTTTCTGATTAGGTGTTGGAATATCTTCAATGAGTAATGCATGGTAATTTCCTGCCTGTCTCTATGGTTGTGACACAATCCTCCAAATCCGAACTCCCATTACATTAGGACACTTTGACTTGTGAGCCTGAACCTGAGGTGGCTCCAACGCAATCAACAGAGGATCATTTTGGTAAGATCCCACTTTCAATTTTTTCCCGTTACCAAAATTGTCTCACCCCTCCTTTCAATCATCTCCATCTTGTCCCGCTAGCCTCCACTGCATAATAATCATCAACAATATGCCCTCTGGCTTCCCCCCTACACCTCCCTCTTCCCCAACTCCCACACCTTTTCCTCCACTCCCATCAGGGTTCCTTCCCCAGAGATCCTGTAAGATGTGTCTATGAAACTTTTGATAGTATTACTATTCTTATGAAATATAATAATAAGGATTATTATAACCACACTTAAAGCATTAAAGATTTATTTCTTTTACGTATTATACACTGCTAGTGATGATGACAGTAAGCAGTAATTGTATACAAGAATAAATTACAAGAAGAATTTAATAATGAAAATCTTCATTTATGAAAATAATAAGATTATTTTAATATATAATTATCTTTCACAAGAATAATTATAAAGATAACTCTTGAAGAAAACTATTACTAGAGAAAAACTTAAAGAATTAACATAAATCACTCACTATTAATCCAATGAACCTTTTAGAAGATAATAGTAGAGAGATTTGATGTAGAATTGTGGATTTAATGGAGCAAAATTGATTTATAACAATATTACAGCATGATATAGTTGAGTTCTATGATTTCATGTATTTTAGATTGGTTTCTGAAAGAAAGAGACACTTAAAAAGAGTTTAACTAATACTTACTTATTGGTAATAAAGGTATAATATAATAATGTGATGATTTGGAAAAAACAGCAAGAGGAGGCCTCTTTTAAGTCTAAGACACCTCACAGAGGCATGCCATAGAGCAAACTGAAAAGCCAGTGAGTTAGAAAACAATAAACACTTTTGGATTATTGATTGCATCATATTTTGTCATGTAAGATTATCATAATTACATAATTAAGACTTTTATATGAATACAAACCCATTTATGGTTAAAAATAAAAGGACTAACAACTGTAAATATTCTTTTATTCCAAAATAGTCATTGATTTCTCAAAGTTATCAATGTTATTGGATATTTCATCACAGAATTTATTTTCTGGAAATGTTTAAAGATTCTGTGTTTCACGTGGAATCATCAAAAATGGACTGTAAGTAAAACGTTTAATTTTACTTATTAAAGTATAATTATTTTTGGCTTTATATGAATCATACAGTTCTTAATTGGTCCTGAAGCTTCAGAAAAATTAATTAAGAATTGTATTTTTAATGAATTTTTGAAGTTTTTACCTCATTTCTATGTAGATTATCAAATAGCAATATATGGCTGCTTGCTAGGAGGTAAATCAATGAATACTAGTCCAAGAAGGATTTTAATTACTCTTTTGGAGTTTATCCATGGAAAATCATTAAGAAGTGACATGGCTACAGGAGTCTAACTTGCTTTTTACCTCCTTGGCACATCAAAATAGCAGCTAATTTGTAATTATCTTATGATTTACTGAGGTTGTGACATGGTAACCCAGTTCCCAAAAGGTTTTAGTATACTAATTGGGCCAAGATTAGCCATGTATCTAATCTTTGGAGCTGTCCATTCCTCAGAGGCCTCAGAAGTTGGGTACCCTGGCTCTCTTTGATGTCTTTTGTCCCCCTTGACTATTTTTCACATCAAAAATAGAAATTCAAGCTTAAAGTGAGATATCAACTATGGGTGTACCAAAAGTGCATGTAGGAATACCATAATATTAAGTGCCCAAAACATGCATAACACTATTCTTAGTGTATATGTAACATGGGATTTCTGACATTCCCATCATTTTGGTGTGAAATAGATAAAAACAAAAATTTTCATGAATCTTTTATGTGGTATTGATGATGTGGTATTGAAGTATTTTACATATTACCAGCTCAAAGAGTGGATTTGAGCTTATTCACTCTATGGAGCTACCCTAGGTGACTTTTTGTGTAGAATCCAAATCTGGCCTTAAATCCATGGATTTACTTACTCAAAAAAGGTATTCATATTTTCTGAAATCAAAAAAGATTAATTTTGAATATATGAATGACCTATGGTTTATGAATAGTTCAGAATTTATTTTCAAGATGATTGTGGCCTATTTGGGTATGTAAAATATACCTCAAGGCTCACATTCCCTTGCACCAAAAATAAAATTGTACTACAATTTTATCAATGGTATAAAGAAGAAAAAGGCCCCAAAGGGGGTTAATGTCCATTGTCCAACCTCTTTACATTGCTCAGATCAAGTATTTTAAAGCACATTTATAGACATATTCAGGCTTGTGGCCTTCTTTCATGTCTAAATCTTCTCAAGAGTTTATCTGAGTCAGTTGTGTCTGATTCTACCAGCCATTCATCTTTGTAAGGTGTGGATATGAAACTTTGATTAAAAATCAAGTACTTTTCCTGTCCTCAAAATTTGTATAAGGTAAAAATTAATTAAAAATAGTAAGAAATATTATTTTTAAGAGAAAACACGCCAAATTTATTGTTTATAACTTTATTAGTATAAAACAATAATATTATAAAGATTTATTGTTTTACCAACAATTAAAAATTATCCAAAAATATAACAGTATTACAACAATATATAGTTGGATTCTATGATTTCACGTCTTTCTGATTGATTCTGAAAGATTTAAAACACTTAAGAATAGCTGTAACCAATACTTACTTGTTGGTGATAATGGTTTAAATGATAATAAGATGATGATGTGGAAAAAACAACAAGAGGAGGCCTCTTTTAAGTCAACAACAGCTCACAGAGACGTTCCATGGAGCAAACTGAAAAACCAGTGAGTGAGAAAACAATAAACCCTTTTGGATTATTGATTTCATCATCTGTTGTCACGTAAGATTATCATAATTACTTTAATTGATGCTTTTATGTGACTACCAACCCCAATATGGTTAAGAATAAAACAAGTAACATCTGTAAGTCTTCTTTTGTTCCAAAAGAATCATTGATTTCTCAAAGGCATCAATGCTATTGCCAATTTTATCACATATTGTAACTACTGTGAATTTTTGAAGATTCAGTGTTTCACATAGAATAGTCAAAAATGGACTGTAAGTAAAAATTTGAATTTTACTAGTAAAACTGTGATTCTTTTTGGTTGTACCATAGATAATACAGTTCTCCATTAGTCCTGAAAGGTTCAGAAAGATTAATTAAGAATTGTATTTTTAATGAATTTTTGAAGTTTTTACCTCATTTCTATGTAGAATTGCAAATATCAGTGTTTCACTGGTTGCTATGAGGTAAATCAATGGATACAAGTCCAAAAAGGGTCTTAATTACTCTTTTGGGGTTTATCCATGGAAAATCATTAAGAATTGACATGGTTACAGCAGTCTAAGTAGCTCTTTACCTCCTTGGCGAATCAAAATAGCAGGTTATTTGCTATTTTCTTAAGTTTTACTGTAGTTGTAACATGGTAGCCAAGTTCCAAAAAGGTTTTATCTTACCAATTAGGCCAAGATCAGCCATGGATCCAAGCTTTGGAGCTGTCCATGCCTCTGAGACCTGAGAAGTTGGGTACCCTGGCTCTCTTTGATGTCTTTTGTCCCCCTTGCCTATTTTTCACGTCAAAATAGAAATTTAAGTTTCAAGTGAGATATCCACTATGGGTGTACCAAAGGTGCATGTAGGAATAACATAATATTAAGCTCTCAAAACATGCATAACACTATTCTTAGTGTATATGTAACATGGGATTTCTCACATTCTCATTATTTTAGCGTAAAATTAAGAAAAACAAACATTTTCATGGATCTTTTATGTGGTATTGATGATGTGGTATTGAAGTATTTTCCATTTTACCACCTCAAAGAGTTTTTTTGAGCTTATTAACTCTATGAAGCTACCCTAGGTGAATTTTTGTGTAGAATCCATGTAAGGTGTGGATATGAAACTTTGATTAAAAATCAAGTACTTTTCCTGTCCTCAAGATTTGTATAAGGTAAAAAATCAATTAAAAATAGGAAGAAATATTATTTATAAGAGAAAAAAAGCCAATTTCATTGTTTGTAACTTTATTAGTATCAAACAATAATATTATAAAATTTTATTGTTTTACCAACAATAAAAATTTATCTAAAAAATACTCTACAAAATATATTTAAGGCTACAAAAGAAATTTCAATTGGAATTAATTGAGCAAAGAACTGCAAGCAATTAATTAAAGAAAAGAGTCTTTAAAAAGAATATTAAAGAGAAAACACACCCAAACGTGACCAGAGTGAATTTGGAAACAAAGTGACAAAGTTTACAGTGATGAAAGATGCTTTCATTCACTTTTGGGGTGGTTCAGGGGTAAAAATGATTATAAGAGTTACAAAAAATGATTAAAATGATTTCTTCACGTGGTTAAAAGGATTAAAATGATTTAAAAATGGTGGTTGGAATCTTTTATTGATTGGTTTAACAGTGTTTAAACTAATTAATAAAAGGAAAAAGATTCTAACATGAAGAGAAAAGTGGGGCAAAGAAGACATTCTTTTATAGCCATCAATTCTCTTACTCCAAAAGTAAAATTTACTCTTGTCAGTCGTGAAAAACATTCTGACAACAGAAAAGCCAATTATGGCATCATTGAACCCTGGTTTAGACCAAAAAGGGCAGGTTTAAGCCATTTTTAGCCATTTTAGACCCTCAAATCAGCCATTACTATAGCAATACCTGGCCTAGAGACTTCAAAACACGTCATAATGTGTGTCAGACGCGTAGAAACCAGTTAAAACTGCTTTTACTATTATTGTTTTATCTTAAGGGTAGTTTTACTCTCTTGGCAACAGCTAAAACTATCCCAGTTGGTATCAAAACCTCATCATCAATTGAGTTCACAGACCCTGTAGCTCAATTCCAGGCCAAAAGTGATGAAAGTTTGCGTTAATTTTGACATCCCACGCCTGTCAGAAAGGATTTTGGGGGTCTAGCTCCCCCTTAGAGTGGAGTTCCTTTCCCCCCCCAAATTGAATCCTTCCAATTTATTTTTCCTTTAATTCCTCATCATGTATTATACTTATAATTTACATATGTAATTCAATTGACTTGTACAGTACAATACAGTAATAATTGATACCTCATATGTAAATCAAAGTTCACTTATGTAATACACGCACACATTTTGACATTTCAATTGAATTCAATTGAAAATACTTCAATTCCTCATAACTTCTGAACTAAACACAACACCTCAATTTTAACACAAAAATTGATGGTTAACACCACATGTGGTGTGAATTAAATTAAAGTTTTGAGGATTTTCAACTTTTGTATTGAAAATACTGAAAACTTAATTTAAGCTTATTTAGAGTTGAGCTACAAGAATTTCACTCAGAGGTGACCCCACCTGATTTTTTATGAGGAATCCAATGGTGAAATAATTTTTATATGTTTATTTATTGGATAAAAAGTTATAATAATTTTTATAGAACTTTTCTCCAAATTTATTTATTTTTTTTACAATTTTGTTAAAATTTCATTTTTACTTAATTTTTTTTTTCAAGTATAAATTTAATTTTATAATTCCAAAATTTAATGTAATTTTATTTTTAAATTGTAATTGAATTTTTTATTTTGAATATAATTTTGTATTTATATTCATGTGTTAATTTTGTATTTGTGGTCTTTTGGGTATATGAAATTACCTCTAAGGCTCACATTCCCTACCCCTAAAAATGAATATTACTTTGTAATATTGGTGTTTGTAGTGTGTCTGAATCTCCTGAGGAGTTTTGTAGCTTCTGGTATGTCTTTTCCTTCTAACCATTCATCTTCACAAGTTGGGCACTGTACCTAACAAGGTATTCCCTTACTTTTTTGGTTCTTAATTTTCTTTTTTCAAGAACTTTGGTAATTTTCTTAGTACCAGATGTCTCAATACGAGGAATAACTTGGGGAATCTTATTCCTCAAGGGAAATTTCTCAGCATCACTAGATTTATATGGCTTTATCAAGCTCACTGGATATGTAGGATGCTTATTGCTAAGTTCTTCATATAACTCTACTTCAACAGCATTTTCTCCATGGAGGGCCTTAATCACAAAAGGTTCTGCAAAGGAGTCTTTCAAATTTTTACATCCTTTCATGTTATTGAAGTTACTGGTGGATACAAGAACTAGGTCTCCCACTTTGAAATCTGGAGTTGCATGTGATTTATCCCATTTGTCTTGAGCGTATGAAAAAGAGTCCTCCATGCACTTTGATGCATGCTTTCTAGCTTTGTCTAGCATTCCTTTGAAGGTAGCAGCTGTGGGATGTATTTCAATTAAATCTTTCCTCAAGGAATCTTGGGGTAACTTGGGGTTCCATCCTTTTTCTAGAATAGCAGGAGCTTGATTGGTACTGGCATGGATTGATGTTTTATATGCTAATTGCAGTGCTGGCAACAGAGTACACCAGTCATGGGTAAATCCATCACAATCTTTGAATTCAAGGCCATATGCACAAAATCTTCGCACCATGTCCTCTAAGGTTTGGATCATCATTTCAGCCAGGCCATCAGTTTGTGGGTGGTAGGCTGTAGAGAAAGACAGTTTAGTGCCAAATAATTGGTGAAGATTTGTCCATAGTGCTGAAGTGAATTTGGTATCTCTATCACTGATGATATTTGTAAATATCCCAGTCCATGACACTACTCTATTCCATATCAGAAGAGCTGTATCCATGACTGTATCATCCTTGTGACATAGTAAAAAGATTGGAGTTTTACTGAATCTATCCACAATGACTAGGAAAGCATTATAGCTTCTGTCACCTCCTGGTGGTAGGCCAGTTACCCAATCCATATGGACAATTTGCCAAGTTCTGCTTGATTCTTGGATTTTTATCATATTTCCAAGTCTCTTGCCAGTGGATTTATTTGCCTTTTGGCATCTGTCACAGGTTTTTCAATACTCTGCAACATCTTTCTGCCACATTGGCCACCATATGCAGGTTTTTATTTTCTCTCTTGTTCTGTCTTCACACAGATGTCCTGAAAAGGGACTATCATGGCATTTGTTAAGTACAAGATTGATTAATTACCTGTCTACAACTGTCATGACACATGTGTGCTTGGTTCTGTGGTAAATTATACCATCCAGTAGGTGAAATCTTCCTTAATCATAGGATTTTTTCCATACTTCATCCAAGGCATGTATGAGAGTTGTCTTTACAGTCTTTGCCAAGTAATTGTCATAAGATTCTACAATTCTTATCTTGAGTGTAACTACTTCTTACTTCTTCAAAGAAGGTGGTATTCAAGTCTGTAACACTAATTCCTTCTATTGGAATTTGTGGTGAAGCTTCTTCTGGAACATAAGCAGGATTATCAATATTATTTGGTAATGGCCATTTGCTTAGTCCATCTGCATTCTTATTAATATTCCCATCCTTATGAACAATAGTAACATTGCCTCTGTATTCTTGTATGGCTATTTGCCATCTGAGCATATGTCTGTTGGGTGTCTTCATGTTCAGCAGCGATTTGACAGCTGTACAATCTGTTATTACCTCAAAAACACATTGATCTAAGAAGTAGTTCAACGTCTCCAAGGCCCAGACAAGGCATAGAAATTCCATTTGACTTGCTCCATATCTGGCTTCAGTTGGTTTGATTTGCCTAGATATGAAACATATGGGTCCTTCTACAGGTTTATCATTTATGATCTGAACTTGGTGAAGTGCAGCATTCAGTCCATCCCCTGATGCATCAATATACAGTTTGAAAGGTAATATAAAGTCTGGCATCAGTAAGAGTGGAGCAGTGGTCAAGGCTTCTCTTAGAGACTCAAAAGCTTTGACTCTGTCAACAGTCATTTCAAATACTGTGTCTTTGTCACACAATTTATAAAGTGGTCTTGCTATGAGTGCAAAATCTTTAATGTGTTGCCTGTAATATCCTGCAAAACCTAAGAATGACTGAACTTCCTCCTTATTCTGAGGCATGGGTTTTAGCAATACTGCTGAAACTTTGTTTTTTTCAATTCCAAGGGACAAACCAGATACAACATGTCCTAGTGCTTTAAGTTCTTTAAATCCAAAATGACATTTCTTCAAGGAGATTTTCATGTTTACTGATTGAATTTTTGTCAAAACTCTGGACAATCTGTACATGTTCTCCTCCCAAGTTGTGGAACAGATAATAATGTCATCAATGTAAATGATTAACCATCCATCTGAGAGCTCTTCAGGGAAGATTTCATTCATCATTCTTTGGAAGTGTGAAGGTGCATTTTTGATACCAAAGGGCATCCTCAAGTATTCATACACTCCACAATGAACAATAATTCTCAAGTATTTTCTTGCTCTTGGTGTCACCACATTTTGATGGAATCCTTTAAGGGCATCCATAGTGGTTATATACACTTCTTGAGATATTTGAGTAAGGGAAATTTGGATTTTTGGTATTGGGTATCTGTCTGGAACAGTCTAAGTGTTCAGAGCTCTAAAGTCCCCAACCATTCTGTATTTTCCATTATGCCATGCCACTATGACTGGTGTAGTTATTTCTACTTCCTCATTGTGGCCTACTTTTCTTATTACACCAAGGTCCAGAAGTTCTTTGATATGAATTTCTAGTGCTTCTCTTGATTTTGGACTTGCTCAATATGCAGGTCTTCTTAAGAGTGGTGGATAAGGTCTCTCAATATTAAGAATGATGTCAACTTCATGACCAAAAATTGCTCCTAGAGGTTCTTTGTCCGAAGCAAATGCTCCTGTGTGGTCATACAAAAGGGAAGAAAGTTCATTTTCCTGTTTATCAGTCAGATGAAGGCTTATTTCAGCCTCATTTAACTGTTCAGACTTGAATTTCTCTAACTCTAAGTTGACTGGTGATACTTTGTTTACTGTAATTTGTCTTTTAAATGGTAAACAGGCAAATTTTTGGCGCTTATTGTCTCCAATAGTAAAGTATCTGTCTTTGTTGTTATGCAAATATATCCCATACATGATTAAATAGTCATTTCTCAATATAAAATGGGTACTAGAGCAATTCTCCATAACAACAAATTCAACTGTGATTCTTAAATTCCCATTTATGTGTGGGAGTATGACATTGGTCTCAAAGATTCCTAATGCTTTCATTTGATTACTTGCACTGTTGAGTTTTATACCTTCAATTGGTAACAATTGGTCTTTGAAGTTTGGTACACAAGTCTTAAGAAAAGATTTTCCAACACAAGAGCAGGAGGCTCCTGGGTCAAGCAAAAGATTGGTGGGTTTGTTGTCAATCACCACTTCTTTTATACAGGAGTTTCCAGCTGTATAACCTTTGTCTCTGTTTGGGTTTGTTTTCATAAGTTGTGCATCTTGAACTTTTGATAAAGCAAGTTGACCATTGCTCAATTGTGGCAAGTGGGAATAAGATTCCATGATTTCGAAGGTGGCATTGATATTTTCTATATCTTTTGAAGATTCAGAAAATATTGATGACTTATGATATGAATTGTCTTCAATTATGTCATCCTTTTCAATATCAATTTCATTGATTTTTCCCTTCTTTGGACATGTATTGGCTAAATGAGTGGTGCTTTGGAAAATATGGCACTTTCTTACTGTATCTGCAGATTTATACTTCATATTATTAGAATTTTCTTCGGGGTTTTTGTCCACAGAATCTTTCCAAGGTGTATTGAGCCTTGTTTTGAGATTCACCCTACTAGAACCAATTTTGGTTCTGGTGGTTACTTCTTCAAATATATTGATAATATCCTCTGCTGAAGATTGTTCAGGAGTCCTGCTTTTGATAGAATGCTCTAGGTCACCTCCACATTGTCTCAGAATTTTTCTATGGATCATAAATTCTGACATGTCAGGATATAATGCTGTTAATCTGTCTTTTTGTTGGCAAAACCATGGTAAATCTTTATCATTATCAGCATTAAATTTGGCAGATTCAAAGGCTATTTCAGCTTTAAACCTCCAAGCATCATTTGCCCATTTGTTAATGATTTGGGTTTCCACCAAGTCCAACTCTGGTGTCAATGTGCTTGTCTTATTTTTATGTACCATCTGTGAGCTGATCTGGTGAACAAGGTGTTAAATGTGGCTGTTATCAATCTGTCTGGTAATTCAAAATCCTCCTTGATCATGTAAATACCTCTAATGAATTCCATATGGTCATATTCTTCTTCACCACTGAAGTGAGGCCATTCTTCAGGTTTTTGAACTTCTTTCAAGAGTGCTTGGCCAATTTATGGTTCCAAGTTATGAAAAGAAGTAGAAAATTCATCTTTTGACTGTGAATTTTCAATATCCAATACTTGTGGATTAGGATTTCTTGCTCCCTCATTTTGGTTCAGAGGTGTAGACATTCTTGGCAAGGTGTTTAGCAGTTGTTCAATATCATTCATTTTACTGTTGTTGCACCTTTGTGAATTTCTTAATTCATGTTGTAAGCTTTGTATAGAGTCTATGAAGTTCTTTTTATGATCATCCTCTTGATATGTAAGCTCATTCCATAATTCTTTTTGTTTAGTATTATCAGATATAACTTCATTTAACTTTATTGTGAATTTTGATAATTCCTCTCTTGAGGTATCAAAATGCTTTTTTAAAGGGAATTGTTTTTGTCTTTACTTCTGAAATTGATTTTGAAATATCATCAAGAGCTTTTTTATTTTCTTCTTTGATAGTGTTTATGGCTTGTTTTATTCTTGTTTTAAGATTGTCACAAATTGATGTATTTTTATCAGAAAGATGACTTTTTACGTCAGAAATGGCTTTATACAACTCTGGGATACAATCAAAAGTAGCAGAAATCATTTTTGATATTTTAATCTTGCTTCTTCCTTCTTTTGTAATTCCATCATGGTTCTGGCCATCTGAAATACATTTTTCATGCCATCCTGTTGAATATTTGGGATTCTGTAGCCCTGGATGTAAGGTTTTGGGGCTTGTGCCTTCCCTTTGCCCTTGTTTGGAGTTTGTGGCTGCTTTTTCACATTGCAATTGCTGCTGCCGGCCACTGGGGCTGTTTTTGGCACTTGTTTGGGTGGTGCAGGGTTGTTTTTCCTCCATTCTAGTGTCAAAAGCATCATGTTTTTCTTCTCCATCAATGGATGCCATCCATTGAGCAATTTGCAAGTATTGGGATGGACCAGGAATTTTCTCACTGTCAGGAAAGAATTCATGAAATTCTTTCACAGGTCTGCAAGGATCTGGTACTCCTTGAACTGGAGTGCATTGTTGTATGCACTGTGGCTGGCTTTGTAGATGTCCACAGAGGCTTGTTGTGCGGTGTCAGCTCTTTTTGAAGGTAAAATGGTATTATCAGCTTCAGAATGACCCATTTCAGTTGTTTGGAAGTCATCAACTGACCCTTTTCCTTCTTTACCTGATTGGCCTCTGCCATAATCACATCTATTACCTTTCTGGGAGCTGCTTGAGCGGTTATAGCTGGCTCCTGACCTGGTTGAAGGCATAATTATGGTTAAAAAGGCTTAAAATAGTAATTTTACGTCAAAAAACTTACTATTGGCCAATTATTTGGCTTTCTGAAGAGTATTACTTATTTCCAAGTTCATTAATTCAGAAGAAATTGGCTCTGGCTGAATATTCTGAGTCACAATAATAGTACTATTATGATCAGAATTAACAGTACTGGCAGGAATAATGCTGGTTACTGTTGAGGCTGTTTCAATGTTTTCTTGTCTTACCACGTTGTCAGGCACTAAAATTAATGAAAAAGCCAATTAATTAAGTAAAAAAAGGCTATTTCAAAAAAGAAATAAAAAATATAAGCCTCACTTACAATATGAAAAAAAATATTTTTTATGGATTTTTTGAATTATAAGTATTTTTTATATGTTTTTAAATTTTTCAATATAAGAAAAAGATTTAAAAAGAGTAAAGAAATATGTCACAGGTAAAATATCACGGCTGGGCCCCCAAATGTAAGGTGTGGATATGAAACCTTGATTAAAAATCAAGTACTTTTCCTGTCCTCAAAATTTGTATAAGGTAAAAATCAATTAAAAATAGTAAGAAATAGTATTTTGAAGAGAAAACACACCAAATTTATTGTTTACAGCTTTATTAGTATAAAAAAATACTATTATAAAGATTTATTGTTTTACCAACAATAAAAATTTATCCAAAAATACTCTACAAGAGATATTTAAGGCTACAAAAGAGATTTCTTCAAGAGCAATTCCAATTGGAATTAATTGAGCAAAGAGCTGCAAGAAATTAATTAAAGGACAGAGTCTTTAAAAAGAATATTAAAGAGAAAACACACCCAAAAGTGACCAGAGTGAATTTGGAAACAAAGTGACAACGTTTACAGTGATGAAAGATGCTTTAATTCACTTTTGGGGTGGTTCAGGGGTAAAAATGATTATAAGAGTTACAAACAATGATTATAATAATTTTTTCACGTGGTTAAAAGGATTAAAATGATTTAAAAATGGTGGTTGGAATCTTTTATTGATTGGTTTAACAGTGTTTAAACTAATTAATAAAAGGAAAAAGATTCTAACATGAAGAGAAAAGTGGGGCAAAGAAGACATTCTTTTATAGCCATAAATTCTCTTACTCCAAAAGTAAAATTTACTCTTTTTAGTCGTGAAAAACAGTCTGACCACAGAAAAGCCAATTATGGCATCATTGAACCCTGGTTTAGACCAAAAAGGACTGGTTTAAGCGATTTTTAGCCATTTTTAGCCATTTTAGACCCTTAAATCAGCCATTACTATAGCAATACCTGGCCTAGAGCCTTCAAAACACGTCATAATGTGTGTCAGAGGCGTAGAAACCAGTTAAAACTGTTCTTACTATGATTGTTTTATCTTAAGGGTAGTTTTACCCTCTTGGCAACAGCTAAAACTACCCCAGTTGGTCTCAAAACCTCATCATCAATTGAGCTCACAGACCCTATAATTCAATTCCAGGCCAAAATTGATGAACTTTTGCGTGAATTTTGACATCCCACGGCTGTCAGCAAGGATTTTGGGTGTCTAGCTCCCCCTTAGAGCTGGAGTTCCTTTTCCCCCCAAAATTTAATATTTCCAATTTATTTTTCCTTTAATTCCTCATCATGTATTATACATATAATTTACATATGTAATTCAATTGAATTGTACAGTACAATACAGTAATAATTGATACCTCATATGTAAATCAAAGTTCACTTATGTAATACACGCGCACATTTTGACATTTCAATTGAATTCAATTGAAAATACTTCAATTCCTCATAACTTCTGAACTAAACACAACACCTCAATTTTAACACAAAAATTGATGGTTAACACCACAAGTGGTGTGAATTCAATTAAAGTTTTGAGGATGTTCAACTTTTGTATTGAAAATACTAAAAACTCAATTTAAGCTTATTTAGAGTTGAGTTACAAGAATTTCACTCAGGGGTGACCCCACCTGATTTTTTATGAGGAATCCAATGGTGAAATAATTTTTATATGGTTATTTATTGGATAAAAAGCTATAATAATTGTTATTTAACTTTTTTTCAAATTTATTTATTTTTTTTACAATTTTGTTAAAATTTCATTTTTACTTAATTTTTTTTTCAAGTATAAATGTAATTTTATAATTCCAAAATTTAATGTAATTTTATTTTTAAATTGTAATTGCATTTTTTATTTTTAATATCATTTTATATTCATATTTTGATTTTTATTATAATAATATAAATAAATTTATTTTATTTATATTCATATGTTAATTTTGTATTTGTGGTCTTTTGGGTATATGAAATTACCTCTAAGGCTCACAATCTTCATGTACTGGATTTCTA
Source organism: Austropuccinia psidii (assembly GCA_023105745.1). Taxonomy (NCBI): domain Eukaryota; kingdom Fungi; phylum Basidiomycota; class Pucciniomycetes; order Pucciniales; family Sphaerophragmiaceae; genus Austropuccinia; species Austropuccinia psidii. Next base: position 23,953,230 of record JALGQZ010000004.1, on the reverse strand, counting down.
TATCTGACAAGATATTTTCTTTGATTTTTACCCCTAAGTCTCCTTTCTTTAATGAATTTCTTTACATATTTGTCTTCACTCTGTTCCACTGGTGGTACAGTCAAAGGAGTTGGGTTCCTTAAAGGAAACAGTTCTTTGTCAGTTAGTTGATAAGGCTTTATCAGGCTGACTGGAAAGGTGGGGTGTTCATTTACCAATTCACCACTTAATTCCACTTGAACTGCATTGGTTCCATGTAAGGCAAAAATAACAAAACGTCCTACATAATAATCTTTAAGTTTCTTTGGGCCTTTATATTATTGAAATTCAATGTTGAAACTAGAACTAAGTCACCTACTTTGAAGTCTGGTACTTTGTGACTCTTGTCCCACTTCTGTTTTGCATAGTCAAAAGCGTCATTCATATGTTTTTTTGCATGATGTTTTACCTTATCAAGCATTATCTTGAAGCTGGAAGCTGTAGGATGAATGCCAATCAAGTCTTTCCTCAGTGTATCTTCTGGGAGTCTTGGATTCCATCCGTTTTCTAACATAGCAGGAGTTTGACCTGTGGAAGAATGGATTGATGTCTTATATGCCAATTTTATTGCAGGTATCAGAGTGCACCAGTAATGGGTAAAGCCATCTGACTCTTTGAATTCTGATCCATAAGCACAAAATATCCTGATAATGTCTTCTAAAGTTTGAATCATTCCCTCTGCTAGCCCATCTGTTTGAGGGTGATATGCTGCAGAAAAGGATAGCTTAGTCCCAAAAGATCTATGATGATTGGTCCAAAGTGCAGATATGAACTTAGGCTCTCTGTCACTTATGATATCCTTAAATAATCCTGTATGATAAATAACTTTACTCCATAGAAGAAGAGCTGTATCCATAGCTGTGTCATCTTTATGACAAGGTAAGAATATGGGAGTCTTGCTATGTCTGTCTACAATAACCAAACAAGCATTATAACTCCTGTAACCACTTGGAGGAAGTTCTGTGACCCAATACATGTGAACAACTTCCCAGAGGGATTTTGGTTCTTGAATATAAATCATCAGTCCAAATTTCTTACCTGTACCTTTGTTTGCTTTCTAGCATTTATCAAAGGTGTGGCAATATTCAATGGTTTCCTTTGTCCAAGATGGCCACCATGCACAGTTCTTCACTTTTTTGAGTGTTCTATCTGCTGACAGGTGTCCATAGTAGATGCTATCATGGCATTCATGAAGAATGGTATTGATAAGAAATCTGCTACACAATGTCATTACACAAGAATGTTTGGTTCTGTGGTAAATAATCCCATCAAAAAAGTGAAATCTTCCTTCAGAATAGGAATTCTTCCACACCTCATCCAGTGCATTTTTGCAGTCTTTATTTAATAAGGAAGTCAAGATATGGCAATTATTGTCTTGCTTATAAGATTCTCTGACTTCTTCAATGAATTCAGTCCCAATATCAGTTATTTTAATTCATTCAATTGGCATCTGTGGTTCTGCTTCCAACGTTACATAAGCTGGACTATAAGGAGTATTGGCTAATGCCCACCTGCTAAGTCCATCAGCATTCTTGTGCATGTTTCCTGCTTTATGAACTATAGTAATGTTGCCCCTATATTCTCAAATGGCTATCTGCCATCACAACATATGTCTGTTGGGAGTTTTCATGTTAAGAAGTGATTTCATGGCATTAAAGTCAGTTATAGCTTCAAAAGCACTGCCATCAAAGTAATAGTGCAATTTCTCAAGTGTCCTTACCAAACAAAAACACTCCATCTGGCTTGCACCATATCTGCCTTCTGTTGGTTTTATTTGTATTGAGATGTAACAAACTGGTCCTTCTGCAGGTTTTTAATCAATAATTTGGACTTGATGTAGGGCTGCTCCTAATCCATCTCCACATGAATCACTGTACAATTTAAAAGCTATATTCCAGTCAGGAATGATGAGTAAAGGTGCTTCTGTAAGAGCTTTCCTTATCTTCTCATAAGGTTCAATTCTCTCCTGTGTCATCTCAGATACTTTCTGTTGCTCACAGATTCTATAAAGTGACTTGTCTAGAATTGCAAAGTCTTTTACGTGTTTCCTATAATAGCTTTCAAATCCTAGAAAAGACATCATGTATTTTTTATTCTGCGGTATTGGCTTAAGTAACAATGCTTCCAATTTATTTTTGTCAATACCCAAGCTTAAAACAGAAACAATATGTCTCAATGCTTTGAGTTATTCAAAACCAAAATTGCATTTCTTGTGTGGAATCTTGATATTCACTTCTGCAACTTTGTGAAGTACTCTTGCAAGTCCTTCAAGGTGAAAAAACCATGAATCAGAACATATGATGATATCATCAATATGAATGATAAGCCATCCTTCAGATAATTCTGTGGGGAAGATGGTATTCATCATTCTTTGATAATGAGATGGAGAAGTCTTAATACCAAATGGCACTCTAAGATACTCATAAATACCACAATGAGTGATAATTCTAAGTAATCTCTTAGCCCTAGGGGTAAAACCATTCTGGTGAAAGCCTTTCAATGCATCCATTGATGTTATATACTTGGCTTCAGACAATTGAATCAAGGTTTCTTGAATTCTAGCAATTGGATAACTATCTGGAACTGTGAAGGTATTTAATGCTCTGAAATCTCCAACAATTCTTTATTTATACTTATGCCAAGCTATAATAACAGGTGTTGTCACTTCAACTTCTTCATTATGGCCTACTTTACTCAGTACACCAAGTTGGATCAGCTCTTGGATATGTTTTTCCAAGGCTTCTCTAGCTCTGGGAATGGCTGGATAAGCTGGTCTTCTAAATACCGGAGGGTATGGTCTGTCAATATTAAGAGTAATATCAACTTCATGTCCTTTTATAGTGCCTAATGGTTCATTATCAGAAGCAAAGGCATTCTGATATGTGTATAATACATCAATAAGATCATGCCTCATCTTTAGTGATAATGATGTATTAATCTGTGCTTCAACAAGCTGATTAAACACAAATTCTTCCTTATAAGTATCTTTGACAGAAGATATCACAGATATTTGCTTTGGAATATTGAAAAAAACAAATTTTTACCTTTTTTTTTCTCCAATTGTAAAATATCTGTCTTTATGGTTATTGATTTCAATACCATAAATATTCAAGTAATCATTTCCAAGAATGATGTCCTGAGATGTGCAATTGTCCATTACTACTATTTCAGTTTTCATTCTTACACTCCCTGTTGGATGTGGAAATACAAGATTAGTGTCTAATATTCCCAAAAAGTACATATTATTACTGGAACTACTAAATTGTACACCCTGTATTGGTAATAGATGGCTTTTCCATCCAGGGAGTATTGCTTTAAGATTATCTTTGCCTACACAAGTACAAAATGCCCCTGTATCCAAATTTACTTTGGCTTCAATATCATTCATCAGGATTGATGTGATACAAGATGCTCCAGCAGTGTATCCTTTACCTCTAGCATGTTTGGTTTTACACATTCTGGCATCCTGGATATTGATCAGGTTATGACAATCCTCACTGTACTATGGCAAGTGAGTATGGCATTCTGTGACCTCAAAGAAAGCTGTAATGTTTTCAATGGGATAGTCCTCTACTGGTGTGTCTTCAGAGACTGCAGAATCTTGGTCAGATCCTTCTTTCTGTTCAGTACACTGAACTTCTTCAATTACTTGAATTTCATTAATCTTTGTATTTCTGGTGCAAGTATTGGCTAAATGTGAAGTAATTCCACATTTATGACACTTCAAGACAGTTTTCTCAGGTTTTCTGTCTCCTCTGGAAATATTTGGGACCATTTTGGACTCCATAGGGATTTTAGTCCAAGTTTTACCAATTCTTGTTCTAGTAATGATATATTCTATTTGTCAGCCTGTGACTCAAAACCAGAGCACAAGCATGACAGCCAAAATACCATAAACCAATGGTATAGCCAAAATACCACCAAAACATGGAGCTGAGCCAAATTAGCTCAAAAGTTATCAGAAGAAAGAGGAAACTCACCTCTTCCTGAAAATATAAGTCCCATCACCATAGGACAAGAAATAACAAAGTTATTCCTGCTCAAAGTTATTGCTGAGCATAAACCTTAATTTTCACCTCTCATCTAAAATCTAGAAGGAGAGGCTTAACCCCATCAAATGGGTATTCAAAATGAAGCTCTAAGCCAGGGCTATCCAATGGTACCAGCCAAACTGAGCTAGCACCAGTATTACTTGAGTTATGGTCAAATTCAGACCAAATAAGGGTGAACAAAACATTCACCTCTCATCTAACTTTTACAGTTTTGTGTGTGATACCTAAAGTGGGGTCTTTTTGGAAAGAGCACAATCAGGGCTATCTGATGGTGCCATCCATTTCCTCATAACTCAACTACAACTGAAGTTATTGGCCAAACAAGCTTAATACAGCTTTTGACCAGACCATGCCAATGTACAAAAATACTTGTACATGGGATAACTTTGTCATATTCAATGATAACCATCCCAAGCTGGGTACTATTTTGTAGAGCTCATATAGAGCTATTCAATGAACCAACTTTGAGCTTGATATCTCAAAAACTGACAGAGTTATGACCATTTTAAGGTCAAAATCCCACCTGCTGTCAGATACAGCCTTACCATGGGATAATATCCCATAACCATGAATATGAGGTGTCAAATAGACGAAGAAGCATTTTTTTACTTCAATACCCCATATGTCAGTCAATACTGGGGTCCCATACAGTTTCTGTACAGCATTCTACGCGTCATACATGTCAGAATCAGGCTGTGAGGTCCCCAGATGAAATTTTTCACCCTGTATTGGTGAAAACTGCCCAGATGTGGTTTCAAAACCACATCTGAGCCCAATACAGGGTATAAAGGCTGTTTGCAAACCACAAGCCTGTCATAGAGAGTGAAAAATCTTCACTTCCTCTACGTGGAAAGGTCTAGCAGCCTTTCCACCCCAATTTCAGGATAAAAGGAGGGCTTTTCACAGCCAAAAGCCTTTCCTCATCCTGCTCTTGAATAACCTACGTAGTAAACTGTCAAAAACAGTTTTACTCTTGGTTAAATAATCAGGTGTAATTATAATCTTTAATTATTGTAGACTTTATTATTGTAATCCAACAGATAAAGCCTGCACCCAGGGTTCTCAATAGCGCTCACCACCACTATTTCTCAATAGTAGAACCCTTTTATCTTATTATAACCTTTATAAATCTTTTTTTAAATCATTTTCTGTCGTGTCACATACACAGTTAAAGCTGTAATTAGCCTAGTTATACCTTTATCATAGTATCATCCTGACACTATTGAATTAATGCAGTCCTCTTTTGAACAGGGTTCTACACATCTAAATTTGATAGAATGTTCTAGTTATCCTCCACATTTTCTTAATACTTTCATATTAATCATAGTGTCAGACATATCTGGGTGTAACACAAATAATTTGTCTATATGTTTGAAGAACCAAGCAAGTGGTTTGTTATTTTTCTGGGTTAACAATGGAACCTTCAAAAGAATTCTCCATTTTGAACCTCCAAGAATTATTAGCCCATTTGGTAATCACTTCAGATTTCCACCAAGACCAGTCATGTTTCCCATGATCTTGTATTATCTTGTAATACCATTTCTTTACAGTTCTGGTAAACAGAGAGTGTAATTTACCCACTATAATCTCATTAGGTATATGAAACTCTTCTTGCAACATATCAATAGTTCTGATGAGCTCAATATGGTTGTATTCACCTTCACCAGAGAATGTTGGCCATTCTTTTAATTTGGGAATATCTTTTGCGGAGATAAAATTTTATCCTAAAAAAGGGGTAAGACTTTCTTTCACAGAAAGCTTTTCTTCAGTCAAAGATGTGGAACACCACAGAAAAAGACTGGGGACTTGCATACAGGTCCTTTACAGTATCTTCAGCTTATTTCTGAGTGTATCTCTGGAAGTATCCCTAGTTTAACTCAGATTCATTGTACTCTGACATTTTTACTCCCCCTTTGATTTTTATTAATATTTTCTTAACTCAATATATAAACTGGCAACACATATAGGTAATGCATCTAATCCGATTTGTGGATTGTGAGAACAATGAAATTCCCTCATGAGGCTGATAGTTAGTAGGATAATATTCAAATTATTTCATCAATCGAGTTCCTTACAATTCACTTCATGAATGCTTCTGGATTTTGATCGTTCATCCACCTATATGGGGAGCCTTGAAAAATAATTCTTTGATATCTGTAGCATTAATTGCTTCTTTGATCTGATTGTCATTCCACTGCCTTGATTCTTGAATTTATTTGATTTTAATTTATCTTTCATGTTGGCTTAAACAATGAGGATAACTTAAGAATTAAGAAATTCTATTTAACAGAATGCTTGTTTGCAGATGAATGAAAAATTAAGCTTGAATTGATTTCCCACAATGATAATAATAAGTAAGGATGAATTTGAAAATTTTAATGGTAATTTTTTTGAGGGAATCCTGTCCAAATTTAAATCAAAATTGGTGTTCCTCCTGAAAATTATGAATATTTCAGAAAAATAAGAACCAATGATTTGATAATAAGTAAAATACCTCTCCTTGAGTGATGATTATAATCATAGAAATTGGGCAAAATTATTGGAAAGGATGTTTCCATACAATTCAATATTAATTTATTAGAATAATGTTTCAAAATAAAAAATTAATAAATAAAGAGAATAAAATAAACTCGAAGCTCTTCAAATGGTGAGTCAATGGCCTTCAACATGATTTAATAAATACTTTTGAAATTAGATTCTTGAGAATTTTTGGGTAGGAAAAATAAACAAAGTATAGGAATACTTTGATGAATTGAAAAAAAGTTGGAAAGGGGTTGCATGGGCCACAACTGAAAAATTCAGTTCAGTGCTGGATATATCTTGGAGGGAAATCCACATTTGGAAGGAACTTGTTTCCTCATAGATAATTTCTTTCAAAATCAAAATCCAAGGATTTGGGACAACATTAATAATAAATTTAATTGATCTGCAGATTTGGAATATATTTATGTCCATTAATAAACTAAGTTTCAAGATATAATTCAGTTTTACACTATTAAGAAAAATTCAGGGGCTAAATCTTTAGCTTATAAAAATCACTTCCAAAATCCCCTGGGGTCTTTCCACCATATAACCCATGCAATCCTATCATTTAGGTTTCATTTGTTCTGAAAGAAGTATACCACACTGATATATTCAATTCTCATTCTAAAAATTTACAGTATGATTTCAATATTTTGTCTTGGGTTTTTTATTATTCAAATTGAAAAAGAAATCAATATTGAACAATCCTTTCCAACCTCTCTGAGCTCAGTAATATTCAGAAGAGTATTTAATTCTATTGATATACTATTAGAATCTGACTTGAGTCATCTTGGGAGCCTTAATTCTTTCCAGAGTTTCCATCTGGGTCGACTGCTTGATATGTTTGGAGCAGTGGCTGAAGGCTTGAATCCTGAAAGATATAAAAAATAAAAAAAAATAATAAAGTTCTTTTTATAAATTCTTTCATAAATTTCAAGAATAAAGATAAAAATATCCTAGTACATGGATGTGTTTTTGTGGATAAAGGGAATATTTTCCAAACAAGAGAGGCTTTCAAGAATGCAAACATGGTTCTGAGAAATATTGGAAACTATCGCTCACCTTTATTTATTGATATTCCTCAAGATTGTGATCTTTATCAAGCTTCCAACCATACAAGTTTAAATAGTTCTGTTACTTCAATACCTAATTTTCAAACCAATATTTAATTGCACCAAATCCAGGGTATTTCCTTTCTCTTAAATAGTGAAAATAATATGACAAAAATTTGTGAAAACCTATGGAAACATTCAGATAGCTTATGGATTAAAAAAGTCTTTTCTAATGCTGTTGAAAATGGGCTGATACCAAAAGATATTGCATGAAAAATTAGGGGTGGAATATTGGCTGATGATATGGGACTTGGAAAATCATTGACAACTTTATGCTTGATTAAAAAAACACAAAAAAGAGAATTGAAGTACTCAGAAATATCTAAGGACCATGTCCCAGCTAATTTGATCATAGTACCACTTTCTACTTTGCATAACTGGGAGAATGAAAGAAGAATACATTTTCATGATGGTAGTTTACCATACTCAATATTCCATGGTTCCAATTGTAATTTCATTTCATTCCAAAATCTGAAGCATAATGCAGTTATCATCATGTCATAGCCATGGAGACAAACAGGGCATTACCACTCATTACTAATGGAAAATCTTCCAACACCTAATCAGCAAGGGGTTTCATGGAAGATTCACCAAATACAGTTCCAATCCTCAATACAGCTCAATACAGCTCAATACAGGCAAAACCCAAATACAGGATTCACCAAATACAGGCCTGTCCTCAATACAGGCGCAAATACCTGTATTGATTCAAATAACTGTATTGGATACACCAATACAATTTCACATCTCGAATACAGGTTTCTCAATCATACAATCATGTTTTCTCAACACTCAAACACCAGGCTGGCACTTTTTCACATATACCAGCCCCCTTTCACCCACCTGGGGGTTTTTCCCCCAGTTAATTAAAATATTGGAATTATTATTTGATATTATTTTATTTCTCATTTAAGAAATATTATTTTATTAATTATTAAGTTAGGCTTTGCCTTCCCTCACCTTTTCAGTAGAGTCCTGGTGGCCATATCCTTTATTAATCCTTTTCTCTTTTCTGAAAAGGTTGAAACAATGATACAGGATTATTTGTGGTTGGCTCTTTATTGTCGCTTTTGTTTTTCTCTCATATCTTCTAATTCTTCTTATTTTATGACTAGGAATTTATTCTCTTATTTCATTACTCTTATCAATTGAGTATTTATTCTGAGCCCTCCATAAGTAAGCCTTTTCACTGAGTGCCAGGCCCTCTTCATTTAGACAAGCCCCTGTGACACATCACCAAATATGATTTTATTGCTGGTTATAATGTTGATGATGTTCATGGGATGAGAATAACTCCTCTTTTGGTGAATTTTTAAGAATAGTGTTGGATGAAGCACAGTAATCTCCCATTTTGGTATTTTTAAATAAAAAAGTACTGAAATTTTTACATCAATTAGCTAAATAAAGGAACAATCTACTCATAGAGCATTCAAAATATTCAATTTAAAATCTGAAAGAAAGTTATGTCCTACAGGAACATCATTACGAAACAATCTTTGGGATTTTCATAGTCTGTTGAGGGTTTTAAAAGTAGAACCATGGAAGCTCAAGCCTTTATGGGAAAATTGCATAATCAAACAAATATCATCTGGGAATCAAATGGCAATCCAATCATTCCAGCTTATAATTCAAACACTCACCTTGAGAAGATTGAAAGCCAACCTACTGGATCTTCCCAAGAAAGAGCAACATGGAGTTGCAATTGAGATCTATGAGCCATGGAAAACACTTTATTTCAAAAAGTATGAGGAGTTTAGTGCATTGTATGGAAAACAGAGGTCCAAAGCAGTTCAATGGGATTAATCAGAATTTTTCTCCAGATTATCAGATTTGAGGCAGCTTTGCAATCATCCAGCACTAATAGAAAGGGAAGAAGAGGGAAGGAGATATACCTGGAAAGAAGGATCCAACATGGTGCATCTTGTTAGCCATCTCAAGGAGTTTTTTTCAGAAGGAGCCAGGCTTAAGATATCCCAAAGCAGTTGTTTTTTCAGAATACAAAAGGTTTCTTGATATGTGAGCTCAAATCCTTCTACTACCTGTCATTTGGATGATTTTAATGATCAAATATTGTAAAAAGTATTGAAATTGCCCTGGATGAAAGTGGGATATCCAATTTGATGATGCATGGAATGCTCAAAAATGATCAAAGGATACAAATCCTTGAAGAATTCCGAAAAAATTCAAAATATCAATTTCTTCTTACAACAAAAGGCACAGGTGGTGTTGGTATTGTTCTGAGATGTGCTCAAAATGTCTACATAATGGTAAGACAGTATTTAGATACACTTGAAGCTTAATCTCATATTATTGGGATTACTTAAATTAGGAACCAGGTTGGAACCCTTCAACTGATGATCAAGCAGTTGATAGGCTTTATTGGCTAGGGAAAAAAAAAGAAGTTCATTTATCTCATTATATAACTGTTGGTAGTATTGAGGTGAGTATTCAGCAAGTTAGAAGGAAGAAACAGCAGCTTCAGATGTAAGATAGTTTATACTCAACCAATATTTATCTTTTTTAGTAGCTAAACAGTTTTTATTTCATTTCAGGTTGAGCATTGGACATTTAGATACTGTGGATCATGAATTGGGAAAATTGATTGTGGAAACAATAGAAAAATCATGAATTATTTTTTTAGGTTTCAGATAGTTGAAGTAAATGAGCAATATCTATACATGGCTTTGATTGTAACATTAGCTTCTCATCATCAGTAAGGTTGGAAATATAATCATTTGAATAAAGATTTTCTGGAAGTCGAATTGGAGCTTTGGCTTCTTTCTTGAAAATACCACTTTGTACTCTTCTACTTTCCAAGATGTTTGGAATTCTATCAAATTTACTTTTTTCAATTTGCTTTTGAATTAATAAGGAATATAATTGACTTGCTAACTTTGAGAATAAATCTGACCTCCAAGGGGACTTTAGTTTCATTAGTTATCCATTTTAATTTTCAGTATCAGAGAAGCATCGTGGCTCATCAAATATGGAAGCTTCATCTTGATTGATTTTCAATGATAGTAATGTCTCTGAGCGATTTAATGATAACCGGATATTAAATAACATCAATTGGTGTAAAAATCAATCACAAAGAAAATAAAAACATATTCTTTTACGCCACCTTGATTTCTGCTTCTGACCGGCTTTTTTTGAAAGTTCTTCAAGAACCAATTTATCATTCTTAAGATCCTCTTGTTTCCCTCTGAACCAGCACATTAGTATTAAAGACCTATTAATATGTGTATTATCCTTTGGATTTATCAAGAATATTTTTAATTCTCCTTGTTGGTGTAAATAGTTCCAGTTCTTGAGAACAAATTTTGCAAATATTTGATTCAATTTTGATTCCCAACATTGATTCCAAGCAAAGGTTGACATTGGGAAGCCTTATTTGAAGTGATCCTCTAGAAACATAGTTTTTTACATTGGTGAAATTAATATTCTTGGGTTTATAGACAGTCTATCCTCTCCTGAGTTGTGATTATGGGGATTTGTAATTGGATTATCAGTGCAAGAAAAGGGTAAGTTCTCAGAAATTTTGAGACTTTCTTCTGATGGAATAGATTTCCAACTTATATCAGATGAAGATTTGAAATAGTTGATTTCCATGATCAACCAGCATAATTGATGTATGGATCTTGATATTGCACTGGTAGGAAGTGGAATGATGGGATGTAATATCTTGTTGATAGTCCTGTTTGATTGGGGTATAGAGGTCTCAAAAAAGTAATGTGAAGCTTTAGGCATAGTAAAACAAGTTAATTAAAGTCAGATTTCTGGGTATAGGTGGAAGAATCAAGAGAAAGGCACCTATTTATCATAAATGAGAGGATTCTGGAGCCCTGTAGTTATTTCCTACAGTTTGAATAAGCCTGAAAAAAGCTATCTTGTGTGAAAGGAGCTTATTTGGGAAAGTAAGCAATGAGGTATCAGGTGAAGCAAAGTAATCTTAGAAAAATCAAACATGATTTGAATAAAAATCACCCTGTTTTGAAAGAATAAAATTAAATTATAGAAAAAACTAATCAAAGTAATAAGGTGTGTATATTGGCTTTATCAGGGAGATCTAGTACAGGTTGTCCATCTATTGTATTTTTTCAAGCCATGCCTCACTGAAGTCCAATACTAAACATTTGGCCACTTCCAATTTATTTGAAGCAGTGCCAACAAATTCATGGCTTTTTGAGAAAAATTCCTTGTTAAAAATATCCAAAATATATGCATTTTTTCTCTTCCAAATAGGCTCATAAGGCCTTTCCTCAGCAATAACACTATCAGTGATTTCAATTATCTGCAATGCTCCTTTAGCTGAGCTTTTTCTCCAATCTCTTGAGAAAACCATTAAGCCTCTTAACCCAGAAGCAAGAAATGAAGCTAAAATATGATGGCAGGGCTTAACTAATCCTATTTTTAATTGTAGCTCTGATGAGGTCTTAAGGTGTTCTTTGGACCTTTTATTAGTGAGCACAAATCCATCAGGAATATTGACTGGAAGAACGCTTGAATGTGTTAGTATCAGGAAATATGAGATCATAAGATGTAAAATGGAATCATTGAGAGATATTAAGCTATTCATTCCATAATGAATTGGCTGGTTTTCCTCCTTTTCATCAAGGGTATTTTCAATTTGAGCTGAATGGCATTGTCTTGTGCTGAGGCAGGACACTAGAAGTTCCAGGCTGAGTCGTTGAACTTGAAACGGATCATCTTCTGTTGATTTTGCAATTTCAAACTTTTCAGGTTGTATGAGATCTTGTGCAGAAACTGATATTGACTCCAGTATTAGATTGGCCCAGAACTGTTTCTTTTGAAGATTAGGGACAAAGAGGGATTGTGCCAATTGAAAGAGGGGTTGGTGTGATTTGGGAATGTTTTGCATTGAAATTGTAGCATCCAAAGCTAAGATAGGGACATTCCAAGTGACAGGATCACTGAAAGGATCATATTTCTTTGGTGAAAAGATATCTAATCCTGAAAAAAGCGATTAAATATCAATGTTCTGGATGAAACATGAATGAATGTTTTTTGTATTTACCAGATTGATCCAAATCCACTAGCCATTTGGTAATGCTAAGAGATCCAATACTTTGAAATTGTATTCCTTTGGGTAGTTTGGTAGAAAATGGCCTTTGGGGAGTTTCCTGGAATTGTTCTCTTACTAGAGTTTCAACATTAACCTGGCATTTCTTTCACAAGGATACTGAAAGTGGCTGATAATGGCTGATTTTTTCTTCAAAGTGATCTGAGTGAATGAGATTGAATAATCCAGATTGAGGGAGCTTTTTCTTCTTTGGGGATGTTGAAGGCTCTTCATTACTGGTTTGAATTACTTTTGAAGTTGATGGGTTGTTATCTACAAGTATGAAATTGGATTTAGGTTTTCCTTTTGAGTGTTTGGTAGATGTATGTTGTATCAAGGGCTCCTCTATTTTTGATTTTGCTTTTTTTCTCATGGTGGAAGCTGGAAAACGTTGTATATTTGATTGATCATCTTGCGAAACACTATTGAATTCAGGGCTGGAGTTTGACGTGGATAGGGCCTTTTCAAAATCATTTTGAGGTTGGAATAGTCCTGGTTCTAGATTTTGAGAATCTAACTGGTTTTGTGGGTGTGATTTCTCAGTATCATAATTCCATTCCAATTTCTAAGAAAGAAATGATTCAGGGAATATAGTTTAAGCTTTGAGTAAAGCCTAAATAAAATATTGAGACATACTTCTTAATTCTTTTGCTTTATACTTTGATAAATTTTGGACTTTTTATTACTAATACTAGAAGAAATGAAACACCTCTTTATTGATGTTTGGGAGGATGCTGAAATAACAACCTTGGCTTCAGGGGGTAATGATCCACCTAGCTGTACACCTGAATTATGATTTGAATTCCAATTAAAAATGGCTCCAAATGGGCAAAAGCTGGAAAAACATAGAATACAGATCATCTTTGAGTATTTTGGAGACCTCTTGAATTTTTTTTCTTGCATATTCATGAAAGTAAGTATTGCAGGTAGAAAGCTTGAGAGAGGAAGGAATTTGGAGATTTTGGATATGAATTCTGATTTTTCAACTTGCTTTGGCTCTATTTCAAGTAATGGATCCATTTTGGAGCAGTGATTATCTGAAATTGACTGTCAGCCTGTGACTCAAAACCAGAGCACAAGCATGACAGCCAAAATACCATAAACCAATGGTATAGCCAAGATACCACCAAAACATGGAGCTGAGCCAAATCAGCTCAAAAGATATCAAAAAAAAGAGGAAACTCACCTCTTTCTGAAAATATAAGTCCCATCACCATAGGACAAAGAATAACAAAGTGATTCCTTCTCAAAGTTGTTGCTGAGCATAAACCTTAATTTTCACCTCTCATCTAAAATCTAGAAAAAGGGGCTTAACAACATCAAATGGGTATTCAAAATGAAGCTCCAAGTCAGGGATATTCAATGGTACAAGCCAAACTGAGCTAGCACCAGTATTACTTGAGTTATGGTCAAATTCAGGCCAAATAAGGGTGAACAAAACATTCACCTCCCATCTAACTTCTACAGTTTTAGTGTGAGATACCTAAAGTGGGGTCTTTTAGGAAAGAGCAAAATCAGGGCTATCTGATGGTGCCATCCACTTCCTCATATCTCAACTATAAGAGAAGTTATGAGGCAAACAAGCTCAATACAGCTTTTTTGCCCAATCCACGCTATGTAAAAAAACCATGTACATGGGATAACTTTGTCATATTTAATGATAACCATACCAGATTGTTTTTCATTGTATAGAGCCCATACAGGGCTATCCAATGAATCAACTTTGAGCATGATATCTCAAAAACGGACAGAGGTATGGCCATTTGAATGTTATAATCCCACAATATGGCCAATACAGCTGTATTATGACAGGATACAGTTGTACTCTGATTATGAAGTGTCAAACAGACAAAGAAGAATGTTAATACTTCAATACCTCATGAGTCAGTCAATACTGGGGTCCCATACAGTTTCTGTACAGCATTCTACGCGTCATACATGTCAGAATCAGGCTGTGAGGTCCCCAGATGAAATTTTTCACGCTGTATTGGTGAAAACTGCCCAGATGTGGTTTCAAAACCACATCTGAGCCAAATAAAGGGTATACAGGCTGTTTGCAAACCACAAGTCAGTCCTGAGGGTGAAAAACCTTCACTTCCTCTACGTGGAAAGGTCTAGCACCCTTTCCACCCCATTTCAGCATAAAAAGGAGGCTTTTCACAGCTAGAATTGTCTCCTCATCCTGCTCTTGAATACCCTATGTAGTAAACTGTCAAAAGCAGCTTTACTCTTGGGTAATAATCAGGTATACTCTTAATTTAAAGTATTGTAGTCTTTATTATTGTAACGCAACAAGTAAAGCTGCACCCAGGGATTTCAACAGCGCTCACCACCACTATATTCCTTATAGTAAAGCCCTCTTATTATTTAATTAAACCATCTTTAACTCTTATAAAAGTCTCTTAAATCTTTATTTACCATGTCACAGTCATAGTTAAGAGTTGTAAATACTTCTTAATACTCTCATCATAGAATCAGCCTGACATTTTGGGGGCCTGGCCGTGTTTTAAAACCTTTTGGACTTATTAAAAGTAAGTTTTTTCTCTTTTTATCATTTATTGACACTTGTTTTATCTTTTTAGGCGTCATTTTCTTCTTAAAAATATATTTTATATATTTTTTCACTTTTTATTTAAAATACTCATATTTTAATAAGAGTATCTGTCACGTGGCTAATAACCACAAAACCAGTATTTTTGGCATGTTTTGTATATAAAAACACTTTTAAGCCACTAATACAGTCTTAATTCTTTATTGAATCAAGACAGCTCATACTGATAAACCAACAGTTGAGGTGTGTTTGGGCACATTGTTAACTCAATTGCCCTGTAATACACCATCTTTGACAGATTATACTTGCTAACTACAAGTATTCTGGAATATATTGGTATACAGACAGTCTACCACATATCAATAAGCTGTATTTTTGACATGGAATTGTTAATTAAATTACACTGTCATCATACAAAGGCATATTGTAATAATATACAAGCCCAGAGGCCATTCTTAGACATGCAAAACCAGCCTTTTAAGAAGTCTTAACTGACATAAGCCCTCTTTTCCTGTTTGATTCAGTGGAAGAAAATTTCATACCACTTGAGACCCAGTCACAGGCCAACACACCAGTGACACCCTCAGAACCAGAGGGCAGCAAGGGCAAAGGAAAAAGACTTAGTGAAGGCCTCAACACAGCCAAAAAGTGGACACCAATAGCCACTCAGAGGAGTAGAAAACCACAAAACTCTGCTTGAATACATGGTAAACCAACCTTGACCACTTGTACAGGAAAGATTACAATTATTAACCCAGTTGTAACCTCCAAAGGCAAACTGCCCAAATCAGCAGATAACAAATTTGTACAAGGCACAGTCAAAGGAAAATACCCTAAGAACATAAAGTTTTTGACTACTTGCAAACACTGATATGTCCCCTGCATACCTCAGAGACCTTGGCTTCCAAAGGAACCAGCCAGAGGACAGAGAAGGCTTGTCCTGAACCAGAAGACCTGGAAGGGGACACCTTGGACACAGTGGTGTATGGCAAAACAATGAGGGAGATAATATCAACCTTGCCATTCATACTCCAATTCAACAGGAACCTCAAACCAGAGGACTTGAAGGATATGGATCAAGTTCTTCAGCTCCACCAACTCCTCAAAGATTTATTTCAATGGAGCATGGACAACAAAAGGTTTAACCTGGCAAGTCACTGGGCAGAACTTGGAGCAAGTTTCCAGAAGATCTTTCTCAAAGAGATAGACTTCAAAGACCTCATGGTAATCACCAAAGGTTGGAATCCTACCAGGCAGTTCATACGCCTGGAGGCAAGGGCACAGAGTATAAGGGAGAATCAAGCCACTATCCAAGCTATAAAAGAACAGTTAACCCAGACAGGGCCTACTCAGATTCTTTCAGCCTCACAAGGAGAAGGCCAAATCAGCTCTCCAGTGGCTTCACACCATTAAGAAACCAGCAGATCAGTGGCCAAGAGTCACAATTATTCACAATTCCAGGAAGTTTCCAGGAGAAGACAAGGAAACAAGGGCAAGAACAAAACCTCCTTCAACCAGAGGAGGAAAGAGTCAGACCCCATGATCCAGAGGCTGTTAGATTTGGTAAAAGAAGTACACAAGAACCAGAAGTAGTTGTAAACCACTCTAGAATCAGTAGTCCTAGTAATAGAAACATTACCCCCACTCAGACTGAACATAACATTGTCACATCTGAGAGTAACATCAACAGTGATACACTGTGGTTAAAAATGACCCAATATGCTGAGCAATCTGCAAAACAGTTTGCAGAAATTGAAGCTGGCCAAGAGAGGATGAGAAAGACTCAAGCCTCCTTGGAACAGATAGTTAAGAACCTTCAGGAAGGATATGCTCAACTGAGCAAAGCCTCTGAAGAAACCAACAAAAGACTGAATCTAGTCTTTGAAGAACAACACCACAGCAAAAGGGACAGGGAGTGTCTGGATCAAGACATTAACAAATTGTTTAATGCCTAACATAACTTGAAGCCCCAACCACAAGGCCAAGCTATGGATAATCCATATCAATCAGATGACATCAAACCAGATGCCATGTTGATGAATAAAGAAAGATCCCCATCACAATACCAGGATGGAGATGGCATGTCTTATTCAGAAAAGGAAGCCTTGAAACAGATTCATGAGGCCTCAATCTGGCCCAAATTCTCTGGATCAGGAGAATATGATCATATGCAACTCATAGATTATATTGATGGACTTCTCATTGATGTATCAAGCATACCAGATTGCTGGATTACTGCTAGATTAAATACAGCATTTAAAGGTCATGCTAGTATATGGTACACATAAATGAAAGAAATCCATGGCAGAAGAAACTGGCCATGGTGGAAGAGTCAAATCATCCAAAAGTACAGTAATGGAGCTTGAATATGGCAAAAGACCATGTCATTTGAAAATGACAATTACTCTGTGGACAAAGATCCATATGAGTGGTGTCTTAGACAGTCCAAGAGACTGAAAGCCATTGATCCTCAGATGAACATCCAAATGAGGAACCATAAACTTCTGACACAACTGCCAGGAGAGCTAGAGCATGCAGTAAAATGCAGATGCAACCAAAATGCACTCTAGATGACATTGCTAACACCTTACAAGAAATAAGGAAAAGGACTAATATAGGGAAATTCACCCCATATAGGAGCAATAGTTTCAAAGAGAAACAACCTCTCAGGGAAGAGTTTAAAGACAAGCCTAGAGAGAAAGTGGCAGAAGTGGCAAAGAAGAAATATTCTTGTCACAATTGTGGTTCAACAGTCCATTATGCCAACAACTGTCCAAACGCAAAAAAAAAGGTCTATGCCATTGAGAAAGTCCCAGAGGAGGAATCCCCAACAGAGGATTCTGAATCAGACTCTATGGGTGTGGCCATCAGAGGACCATTTGATGATGAGCAGGACCCAACAGAAGAATTTCTAGTGCAATACCAAGAGGAAACCCCACTAGAAATTCAGGACATACAGTTGGAAGCAGGGATGCCACAGGACACTGCCAACAAAAACTTGTGCAAACACACACAAGATGCACAAACATTCCTGGTTACACCAACCAAAGGAATGGCATACATACATGGAACAGCCACAAAGATGACTGTATCTATTGACAATGCTCAACATCCATTGATCATTGACAGTGGAGCACACTGCTCCATAGTGGCCAGAGATTATCTGGATAACCACTTCCCAAACTGGGAAAAACAGCTCTTGCCCACTAAGGCAAAGAGCTTTAAAAGTGCATCAGGGAAGATGACTTCCATTGGGACAATTATCAAAGAGATAATTATACCCCACAGGAAGGGTAATATCAGACTCAACCCAGAGTTTGTAGTGCTTGATGATGCCCACATCCAAGGATTTTTACTGGGAACAGATTACCAGAGGATGTATGGCATAGAAATTTACAACAGTAAAAATACGCACATCACCATTGGCACTAACAAGGAAAAGAAATTTCCACTTGATATATACCAGATATCTTCTCACAATCCACTAGAAGAACTTGCAAAGGAATTCAGAAAGGGACAGTTTAGCACTACCCTCACCAGTAAACAAAAACTAAGTTTACTGAAGATGCTGAGAAAGAACAGACCAGCATTTGCCATTGGTGAAGAACCATTAGGCAAGAACAAAGGCCATGATATAGAACTATATCTGGATTTGGAAAGGCCTTATCCATCCATGCTTAGGAGACCTCCTTATCCAGCAAGCCTGGAAACCAGGAAAGAAATTGAGAAACATATCAATGAACTCCTGGTATGGATGTCATCAGGAAGATTGGACATAATGAAATAGTGGAAATCACCACCGCTGTCCTAATCACCTGGCATGATGGCAAGTCTAGACTGTGTGGATATTTCAGAGCTCTGAATAACTACACAAAATCAGACAGGTACCCTATACCCAGGATACCCCATGCCTTGGATAAACTGGCAAAAGCCAAATACATAACCAAAATGGATTGTATGAAAGGCTTCCACCAAAATGGAGTTAAAACAAACTCCATGAGACTACTCATGTGAACCTTTGAGATATGACCACATACCCAAAAAGGTCACAAAAAATATTTAATATAATTATACATTGAAAATAATTACCTTAAAACTACAAAAATACCATAAGTTGGCATAACACTTGGTTTAAATTAAAAACCAATGAATAAACATGTGAAATGAATCATACCATTGGATTCCCCATGGTAAAATACACATATACCATTTTTATGGCATATCTGTAAAGTCAATATTTTATAAGTTATAAGTAATAATACCTTATAAAAAACACAAATCCTTATTTATTTCAGATGCCAATGAGGTACCATGTGAAATAAATGGTAACATTGGATTCTCCATAAAAATCCACATATAAAACAATTAAGAAGCTAAGCTTCAAAATCAATACTTAAGGAATTAACCTGAATATATGCATTTTTTTGGTCAACGCATATATTCAAGGATTTTAGCTAATATCTCTTGAATTATGCATGATAGAGTGATGAACCAAAAATAAAATCATCACGTAATTACTGTAGGAAAACAGAAATGAAGTTTATTTCACAAGCTATAAACAAGGTTAAAACCTGTAGGGAATTATTGATTAAAATCAACAGAGCTGTTGACCACTTTGTTGTGAAAGTGGTCCAAACTTAAAAAGAAGTAGACAGTTGGATTCTCCTAGTTAATTCATGAAGAATTATTTCTTTTATATTATCATATTCAAGGTATAACCACTTGAAATCATAGCTTGAAGTTTAAAATATTAAATTTAGACAGAAAAGATGAGTTACAAGGAAAATCATCAAAAATAGAGTTTTGACGATGTAATGGAATTCTCTTGGCAGCATAATACGGTTATTCCAAGCTATTAGAATTTACTCTTGGAATTTCTGTAGCGTGTAAATCTTAAAAGTTATTAAGGATCAAAGTTTGAGCTTAATTTGATCATTTATGATCACTCACTGTAACCTTAAATTAAGTTTAACAGTCATATCAGTGATAGAATTGGTGTATACTATTAGTTTATGATTAAAAATAATACAATCCACAAATTTTGGGGTTCGTCCAACCTTTGACGTCATCAAACGTAGAGCTATAGTGATAACTCTAAATAATGGTGTAATAATGATGTAATATGGTTTGATCATGATGTAATCATCACCAAACCTTAAAATATTGATCAATTCCAGTGGATATGATCAGTACACGTCTACTAGAAGCCTGTTGGACTCTAGGAGGGAGGTATTTACTATAAATAGAGCTCTTTTTACTCTGTTTTCCCCTCAGACGCATCAAAAACATTAAATCAATACAATTAAAAAGGTAACATCTTTATTCTTTATTTATAAAACTTTTATATTATCAAAGACCAAAGATCATCTTAT
This sequence comes from Austropuccinia psidii, assembly GCA_023105745.1. NCBI lineage: Eukaryota > Fungi > Basidiomycota > Pucciniomycetes > Pucciniales > Sphaerophragmiaceae > Austropuccinia > Austropuccinia psidii. Next base: position 23,932,522 of record JALGQZ010000004.1, on the reverse strand, counting down.
CATAATCATCAATTTTGACGTGATCAAATCAGTTATTCAATTGTTTTTGTTAAAAATCTCTCTAAAATCTCATCTGCACGTAAAAGTCAAGAATATTTGTAATTTTCTCTATTTTTTATTGTAAATACAATTTGGATAAGTTGTATTTACATTATTTGGCGTAAAATATCTCAAAATTATTATATTAAGTATTAAAAGTAGGTTATTTTCTCTTTATTATTCTTTTAATAATTCTTTAATTAATATGAATAGTATTTATATGAATTTTTAGCTTTAATATTGGTAATATTCTTGTTATTCATTGTTTTTGATTAATAAAAAACAATTTTTTACACCTTTATTATTTGTTTGTAACAATAATAAAGTGCCATTAAATATATTAATTATTTTATATTAATATATTTTATAATATAAATTATATTATCATATTTTATTGATAATATATTTATTTTTACACCATAATTATAATAATTCTTTATTATTATAATTATTTTTATATTATTTATTTCATTTATAAGGACATTCATAGTACAATAAGTAAAATATTAGTAATTTTTACTTATTGTTTCATAGTCACACCTTACATTTGGGGCGGTGGCCGTGATATTTACTCTAAAAGACCTTTAAAAAAATTCTAATTGGGCTTATCCAATAATAAATTATGCTTATAATCATAAAAGTATATAATAATTTTACATTTATTGATTTTAAAAGCTATTTTACTGTCTTAAACGTGGTTTTTCACATCTTTAGACTTGCAAAAACTTTTTTTGAGTTACTCTAGTGATTGAAAAAGATATTTTATAGATTAAAAATAATTTTATATTATAAATTAATTTGATAAAAGAATCATATTCATTTTCCTTTTATTCTTTAAAAATAAAAACATAAAAAATAATAAAAATATTAAAAAACAATAAAAAAGTTATTTTATTCATTTTAATTTCATTTCTTTAATTATTTTCATTTTTTTAATAAAAAAAGGATATAAAAGCAATTTTCATGTGGAAAATTGCCATATCTTACCAAAAAATAACACTTTTATATAAAAGACTTATATTTATTTGTCTTTTTTAGTGTTTGAAGACAACCCAACAGAAGACAACCAAGCCACTGTTGAAAGATTGGTGAAAGAAACTCCCCCAAGTTCTCCAACACCAATAATCACTAAGAAAAAGAAAGCCAAGAAATTGGACTTTCCAGGACCCACTATTCAGGACTTTGAAGGTGAGTACCTCATTTATAAATTGCCATAAGAGTATTCCTGTCCTCAAATCCTCTTATTTCTCATTTTTCTTATAATATGACCACCAGAAGAGGCTCCCAATACTCCATCCAAATCCACACAAGGAATTGCCTTATTCCAATGGCAAGTCCCAGAAATGCCCATGATATCTGAACCTGAATTGGAACTAAGTATGAGTAACTCAAATAGGTACAAATCACATTCAGAGGGTTCAAATAGACATTTACATGAGCCAATACAAACAGTAGTACACAGTGTATGAGTACAAATATTGGGAAATGTTGCCTCAAATACACCAAGGAGTGATGAACTCCTGGCACATCCTGAAAAAGCTCCTAAAAGAGGAGGAAATAGTGAGATACTCCAATGGATGGAATACACTATCATCCAAACCTCAAATAAAAAAGATCAAGAAGTATCATGCCAAAAAGAAGGAGGCAACCAAGGAAGAAGCCCCAGTAGCTTCTTCCAGCAAGCCCCAAGTCAACACACTTCCCCAAGAAGGGAAGAAGAACAAGAAAAAGAATTGGAGAAAACCATATTCCCCAAGCGACAGGATTCCCAAAATCCAAAAAGATGCCATGGACAATGTCTTCAACATGGCCAGAACTTTGATGGAATTCAAAGACAAAGAGGAACAAAGAATGAGACAACCCCATCTCCAAAAGAAATAACCTTGTCTCCTGACGTTGTAAATACTTTAACAGAGCTCAAAAATAGTATTTGGCCTCTTAAAGACATTAAAAATAGTTTATTATCTTTCCAAGAAATAAATAATAGCTTATCACCTTTAACAAAACTTGTTGCCCAAAATAAGAAAGAAATTGATAACATAAAATTTATGATTGAAAAGAATAAACCAAAAGTATTAATTGACAATACTCAGAAATTAATACAAGGACAACAAGAGTTGTACAAATACATAAGTGATATCAAAGAAAAAACTTTGAAAATCAATTATGATGTGAGCATTGACAATCTTACAGAAAAATTAAACAAATTAAGTATTTCTGTAGAAAAATTTGAAGAAAAGACTTCATCACACCAAAAATTACTTTTGGACCATGCAGAAAAGAGTGATGAAGCAAGAATGCATCTGAAAGATGACATTCAAAGTGAAATAAGGCTTATTACTGAAAAAATGGATAAAATTAATGAGGCTCATTTGAATATGCCAAAGTTATCAACTCCATTTTCTCACATAAGAAGCCCTGTTAGACCACAAGAGGAATTAACAAATCCATTCATAACAGACTTGAGTCACCAAGACAATAACCAAGTCTTAATGAAGGAAGCACCTCAATTGAAAGAATGGCCAACATTCACAGGAGAAGGTGAATATGACCACATGTCATTTATAAAAACAATTGACATGCTACAAGGAGATTATGCCATACCATATGAATTAATCACTGCAAGATTACATTCATTGTTTGAGAAATCTGCAAAGAGATGGTATTATGGCATAAGGCAAACAAATGGCAAAAATACCTGGTCCTGGTGGAAACAAGAAATAATCACCAAGTGGGCTAATGATGCCTGGAGGTAGAAAATAGAAAATGCATTTGAAAACTCTTTCTTTGACCCAGACAAAGACAAACCTTTAACTTGGTTGTTGAAACAAGCTGAAAGACTTAATGCATTGTACCCAGAAATGTCACAAAAAATGGTGCATATGAAAATACTCATGAAATGTGGAGGAGAGCTAGAACATGCCCTAAGAAGCAGGTGTATAGAACCATGCTCCACAGAAGAGTACATTAATGCACTAGAAGACATAGTGACAAGAACAAAAATTGGCAGGAATTGGAAGAAATTGGACATTAAAAGCCCAAATAAACCATTTATAAAAAAAGATATATCAAAAGAATCCTTCAAGCCCAATACATACAACCATAATGAGCAAAGAAAATGCCATAAATGTGGAGGTATTGGACACTTAGCCAATAATTGCCTTAAAAAGGCAAAGATTAATGAAATTGTGGAAACAGAAAGCCACAATGACAAAGAAGAGGAATCTGACTCTGAAAAAGAGACAGAAGAGTCAGAAAGTTCTGAAAGTGATGAAATCAATATAATTAATGCACAAATTAATAATATTGATATAATTTATGATGTACTGGATGTTAACTCAAACTTACCACAAGTTGGGACATCTGACACAAACCTGAAAAATATACAAGATTCCAAAATGTATAGAACCAGACCTGCAAGAGGAATGGTATATACAGCTGGAAAATTAAGTGGAAGTATTGTTATGGTTGATAACCAAGAAGGAAAAGTTAACTTAGATACAGGAGCATATTGCAATTGTGTTGGTAAAAGTTATTTAAAAACCATTGTCCCAGACTGGCAAGAAAAACTTATGCCAATATAAGGTGTGAAATTTAGTAGTGCAAGTGAGAGCATAAAGACCCTTGGAATAATTGATTTAACACTAATTTTTCCTCATCCCTCACAATGTGTCAGAATTAAAGTAGAGTTTGTAGTAATGGACAACTGTACTAGTAATCACTTCATACTTGGGAATGACTACTTATCAATTTATGGTAAAGATATCTCTAACCAAAAGGATAGATATTTTACCATAGGAGACATCAAAAGACAAAGGTTTGGCTTCTTAAATAACAAAAAACAACTCACAGTTTTTAAGAATGAAGAAAAAATTCCAGAAAAGGAACTTTTTATATCTGAACAGCTTAAAGAGGCAGAATTCAATCAAGAATTAACAGAAAAAATGAAAGAAAAATTGATTGACCTCTTATTTAAGTACAAAAATACCTTTGAAACTGACAAAGAGCCACTAGGTGCCTTAATTGGACATGAAGTGGATATATTTCTTAATGTGGAAAACCCTTACCCACCATTACTAAGGAGACCTGCTTACCCAGCTAGTCCAAGGGCTAGAGAAGCCTTAGAGGTACACATTAAAGAATTAATGGACCTTGGAGTATTAAGAAAGGTAGGACATAATGAACAGGTAGAAGTCACTACACCTGTCATTATAACTTGGTATAATGGAAAATCAAGGATGGTAGGAGACTTCAGAGCCCTGAACAACTATACCATTTCAGACAGGTATCCAATACCCAGGATCCATGAGACATTGACACAATTGTCACAACGTAAGTTCTTCACAGCCATGGATGCCTTAAAGGGTTTTCATCAAAATATCTTAACAGGCAATGCCAAAAAACTACTGAGGATAATAGTCCACTGTGGAATTTTTGAATACTTAAGAATGCCATTTGGCATAAAAAATGCACCTTCCCATTATCAAAGAATGATGAATACCATATTTCCTGAAGAATTATCAGAAGGATGGTTAATTATCTATATTGATGATATCATAGTTTGCTCAGAAACTTGGGAAAATCACCTTACAAGACTTGAAAGGGTACTACAAAAAATAGTCCAAATGAATATGAAAATTTCCTTGGAAAAGTGTCATTTTGCATACAGTGAATTAAAAGCACTAGGACATGTTGTATCTGGACTTAGTCTAGGCATAGACAAGAATAAAGTAGCAAGAGTACTACTTACACCAATGCCTCAAACCAAAAAATAAATGCAATCATTTTTAGGATTTCCTGGTTACTATAGACAGCATATAAAGGACTTTGCAAAAATTGCTAAATCCTTGTATAAGCTATGTGACCAACAAACAGTCTATGAAATGACAGAAGAAAGAGTCAAGGCATATGAAGAATTGAAAAATTCCTTAACAAATGCCCCATTTCTTCTAATGCCAGATTGGAAACTACCCTTCAAGCTTTACATTGATGCTTGTGGAGAAGGACTGGGTGCTGCACTACACCAGACACAAATTATCAATGATAAACCAGTGGAAGGTCCAATTTGTTTTATTTCAAGACAGATAAGGCCAACAGAGGCAAGATATGGAGCAAGCCAAATGGAATTCCTCTGCTTAGTGTGGGCTTTAGAAAAATTACATTACTACTTGGATGGAACAGTATTTGATGTGATTACGGACTGTAATGCTGTAAAATCTCTATTAAATATGAAAACTCCAAATAGACATATGCTGAGATGGCAAATTGCTATCCAAGAATATAGAGGAAATATGACTATTGTTCATAAATCTGGAAATATTCATAAAAATGCAGATGGTCTTAGCAGATGGGCTCTAGCAAATACCCCTGACAATCCAGCATGGGTACCACAAGAAGAACACCATGTAGAAGGAATATGTATTACAGACATTGGCACAGAATTCTTTAACCAAGTTAAAGAAAGCTATAAGATAGACAAAAATTGCCATATCTTAAGCCAACTTCTAATGAAAGACTGCAAAGACCCATCACTTTCATCAAAACTAGATGAAACATGGAAAAAGGCATATGATGAAGGAAGATTCCACCTCCTTGATGGAATCCTTTACCATAGAACAAAACACACATGCGTTATGGCCTTGACAGATAGAACCCTGATAAACAGTATTTTACATGAGTGTCATGATAGTGTTGCAGCTGGACACCTTTCAGAAGACAGGACACTAGAGAGGGCAAAACCCTGCTCTTGGTGGCCAAATTGGAAGAAAGATGTTGCAGAATACTGCCAAACCTGTGACAGATGCCAAAAAGCTAACAGAGCCACAGGAAAGAAATTTGAAATGATGATGCAAATCCAAGAACCAAAATCCCCTTGGGAAATAATTCATATGGATTGGGTAACAGCATTACCTCCAGGAGGAGAGAGAAGCTATAATGCATGCCTAGTATTGGTTGACAGGTATAGCAAAACTCCCATGTTCCTACCATTTCATAAAGATGACAAAGCTATGGACACAGCCATAATGATATGGAATAAAGTTATTAGCCATACAGGCTTATTCCAGAATATTATAAGTGACAGAGACCCAAAGTTCACTTCAGCATTATGGACAAATCTGCATAACTTGTTTGGGACAAAGTTATCATTCTCAACAGCTTACCATCCTCAAACTGATGGTTCAGCAGAAAGAATGATCAGAAGATTCTGTGCTTATGGGCTAGAATTCAAAGATTCCAATGGTTTTACCCATGATTGGTGTACACTAATACCAGCTCTTGAACTGGCATATGAAACATCAATTCATTCTTCTACTGGAAAACACCAGCAATGCTAGAAAAAGGTTGGAATCCAAGACTTCCTTATGATACCCTCAAAAAGGACTCAGTGGATATACATCCAACAGCAAAACGTTTTAAGATAATGCTTGACAAGGCAAGACACCATGCAAACAGATGTATGCAAGATTCTTTCAAATATGTAAAAGAAAGATGGGATAAAAGTCATAAGCCCCCTGATTTCAAAATAGGAGACTTGGTCCTAGTATCAACCCTTAATTTCAATAACATAAAAGGCCCAAAGAAAGCAAAAGATTCCTTTGCAGGACTATTTATGATAAAAGCACTCCATGGACCCAATTCTGTTCAATTGGAGCTCACAGGTGAACTAATGAACAAACACCCAACATTCCCTGTAAGTCTGATAAAACCTTACAGCTCAAGTGAAAAGGAGTTATTTCCACTAAGAAATAAACCCCCACTTGAAATTCCCCCCTTGGAAGAAGGAGAGGAAAAGAAAATAGTAAAAGTCCTTAAAGAAAGAAGGACAAGAAACAAAAAAGAAAGGGAATACCTTGTAAGTTATAGAAATTCAGCTCAAGAAGATGAATGGCTACTTGAGAAAGATATAAAAAATGCTGATAAACTACTAAGAAGGTTCAGACATGAAAGAAAGCCTGAAAAATAGAAAAGTTAAGCATTATTGAGCTTCAAGACTAACAAAGTCTATTGAAGAGGTAGGAAAGTGGATGATACCCTAATTACACATATCAGATTGTGGTACAATCTTTTTTGGTGGTAGGGAATTTGAACCTTTGAGATATGACCACATACCCAAAAAGGTCACAAAAAGTATTTAATATAATTATAAATTAAAAATAATTACCTTAAAACTACAAAAATACCATAAATTGGCATAAAACTTGATTTAACTTAAAAAACCAATGAATAAACATGTGAAATAAATTATACCATTGGATTCCCCATGGTAAAATACACATATACCATTTTATGGCATATCTGTAAAGTCAATATTTAATAAGTTATAAGTAATAATACCTTATAAAAAAACACGAATCCATATTTATTCCAAAAAACATATGAAAAAACATGTGAAATAGATGGTACCATTGGATTCTGCATAAAAACCTACATATAAAAGAACTAAGAAGCTAAGCTTCAAAATCAATACTTAAGGAATTAACCTGAATATATGCACTTTTTTGGTCAATGCATATATTCAAGGATTTGAGCTAATATCTCTTGAATTATGCATGATAGAGTGATGAACCAAAAATAAAGTCATCACGTGATTACTGTAGGAATACAGAAATGAAGTTTATTTCACAAGCTATAAACAAGGTTAAAACCTGTAAGGAATTATTGATTAAAATCAACAGAGCTGTTGGCCACTTTGTTGTGAAAGTGGTCCAAACTTAAAAAAAGTAGACAGTTGGATTGTACTAGTTCATTAGTCAAGAATGATGCTCGGAATTGCTGTAGCGTCTAAATCTTAAAAGGTATTAAGGATCAAAGCTTGAGCTTAATTTGATCATTTCTGATCACTCACTGTAACCTTAAATTAAGTTTAACAGTCATATCAGTGATGAAATTGGTGAATACTATTATTTTATGATTAAAACTAATAAAATCCACGAATTTTGAGGTTCTTCCAAGCCTTTGACGTCATCAAACTTAGAGTTATAGTGATAACTCTAAATAATGGTGTAATAATGATGTAATATGGTTTGATCATGATGTAATCATCACCAAACGTAAAAATATTGATCAATTCCAGTGGATATGATCAGTACACGTCTACTAGAAGCCTTTTGGACTCTAGGAGGGAGGTATTTACTAAGAATAGAGCTCTTTTTACTCTGTTTTCCCCTCAGACGCATCACAAACATTAAATCAATACAATTAAAAGGGTAAAATCTTTATTCTTTATATATGAAACTTTTATATTATCAAATACCAAAGATCATCTTATCATAATCATAAATTTTGACGTGATTAAATCATTTATTTAATTGTTTTTGTTAAAAATTTCTCTAAAATCTCATATCCACGTAAAAGTCAAGAATATTTGTAATTTTCTCTATTTCTTATTGTAAATAAAATTTGGATAAGTTGTATTTACATTATTTGGCATAAAATATCTCAAAATTATTATATTAAGTATTAAAAGCAGGTTATTTTCTCTTACTATAATAATCTTCTCTTTATTATTCTTTTAATAATTCTTTAATTAATATAAATAGTATTTATATGAATTTATAGCTTTAATATTGGTAATATTATTTTTATTAATTGTTTTTTATTAATAAAAAAATTTCTTTACGCCTTTATTATTTGTTTGTAACAATAATAAAGTGCCATTGAATATATTAATTATTATATATTAATATATTTATTTTATTATATTATATTTTATAATATAAATTATATTATCATATTTTATTGATAATATAATTATTTTTAGCCATAATTATAATGATTCTTTATTATTATGATTTTTTTCTTATTTATTTCATTTATAAGGACATTAATAGTACAATAAGTCAAATATTAGCAATTTTTACTTATTATTTCATAGTCAAACCTTAAAACTCAGAATAATATGCCATATGGGCATATATGAGTATACCAGGATGCCATTTGGCATCAAAAATTCACCAGCCCATTTCCAAAGGATGATGGACACCATATTTCAAGATGAAATATTGGAAGGCAGGATGGTAGTATATATTGATGATATCATTATATACTCAGAGACATGGGAAGACCATGTACAATAGATAGACAGAGTGCTAAGTAAATGTACAGCTCTAGGACATAAAGTCTCAGGTCTTAGTCTGGCAATTGACCAGAATAAAGTAGCAGCAGTATTGCAAAAACCAGTACCAAAGAGCATCAAAGAGATGCAATATTTCCTTTGGTTTGCTAGCTACTATAGAAAACACATCAAAAACTTTGCACACATAACTAGTAGTTTATACAAGCTATGTTCAAAGGATGTAGTCTTTTAAATAACTAAGGAAAGGAGGGATGCATATGAGAAGATAAAATATGAACTCACAAATGCACCTGTGCTCATTGTACCTGACTTTGAACTACCATTCAAGTTATATATAGATGCAGCATGCAGCCAAGGCTTAGGAGCAGCCCTTCACCAAAGACAAATTGTGGATGGTGAACCAAGAGAGGGTGTAATATTTTACATCTCTAGGTAACCGAAAGATTCAGAAGCCAGGTATGGGGCCACCCAGACTGAATGTCTATGTCTAGTCTGGGCTCTAGAAAAACTCCATTATTATTTGGAGGGTGCAGTCTTTGAAGTCTACACAGACTGCACAGCCTTGAAGTCTTTACTAAACATGAAGCCTACAAATAGACACATGCTGAGATGGCAAATAGCCATCCAGGAGTATAGAGGAAACATGACAATCATATACAAAGAAGGTAAAAGTCATACAAATGCAGATGGCCTTAGCAGATGGCCACTGGACAATGTGAAGAGCAATCCAGCTTATGACCCTGAAGTTCAAGCCAAAATCCCTATCCATTTTATGGAAATAGATAGGAAGAAGAACTTCAGATTTTCTGAATGGTCACCAGGAAGTGGTACCTTTGACAGTGGAAACACTGATTCAGAAGGAACAGAAACTGCCATACTGGGAATCAGTTCCTCAGAGCTGCACAATGAATTCTTTGGTGCAGTACTGAAGTCTTATGCCAAACATAAACAATGTTGCATATTACTGCAACTCCTTCAACAAAAATACAGGAGTCCAGAACTGGAATCTCATCTGGAAGAACCCTGGTTGAGGGCCTATAAGGATAACAAGTTTTTCCTTATAGATGGCCTGCTCTACCACAGAGAAAAGCACACAAGTGCACTCACAGTGGTACACAGAGACCACATCTCATTGATCCTTCAGGAATGCCATGACTGCCCCTATATGGGACACATGAGTGAAGACAGGACCAAAGAGAGGGTAGCAAGCACAGCTTGGTGGCCCGAGTGGGAGCAGGAGTTGAGTGAATACATCAACACCTGTGAGAGATGGCAAAAGGCAAACAGGAAACATGGGAAGAAGTATGGGTTACTTCAACATATAGAAGAACCCAAGCACCCATGGGAAACCATTAACATGGACTGGGTTACAGGACTTGTCCCAGGAGGCAAAGAAAACTACAATTCCTGTTTGATCATAGTTGATAGGTTCAGCAAGAGCATGAGGTGTCTGCCATGCCATAAAGAGGACACAGCAATGTATACTTCCCTGTTATTTTGGAATAACATCATATATACCTGTGGAGTCCCTAAGATCATCATTATTGATAGGGACCCAAAATTCACATCTGAATTTTGGACCAACTTATATGACATGCTTGGTACCAAGCTTGCGTTTTCCACAGCTTACCATCCACAAACAGATGGCTTAGCTGAGAGGATGATCCAAACAATGGAGGACATCCTCAGGAGATTCTGTGCCTATGGCATGGAATACAAGGACCATGAGGGATACACCCATGATTGGGTCACCCTCTTACCAGCAGTGCAACTGGTTTATAATACAAGCCAGCACTCCACCACAGGAAAAACACCTGCACTGGTAGAGAAAGGGTAGAATCCCCTGTTGCCTGTGGATCACTTGAAGAAAAATCTTCTGACTATCCCCCCCACAGCCAAAGACTTCCATGATATGTGGAAGAGGGCCTGTGACACAGCTGCCAAATGCATAGCTGAGGCAAAAGAGTACAATAAGCAGGGGTGGGACAAATCACATATGGAACCTGACTTTAAGGAAGAGGACCAGGTGTTGGTGTCTACACTGAACTTCAATAATCTCAAAGGACCTAAAAAGATGAGGGACTCATTCGTAGGACCTTTCACTATCATTAAGTTGATAGGAAGAAATGCAGTGGAGGTCAAACTCACTGAGGAGTTTTCCAGGAAACACCCAGTCTTTCCAGTGAGTTTGGTTAAACCATACTTCCAAACAGAGGAGGACAAATTCCCCTCCAGAAAGAAGAACCCCACACCACCTGATATAGTGGAAGTGGAGGATTCCCCAGGACCTGTGAGTAAAATCATCAGAGCCAGGAAGATCAGACCTAATGGAAAGGATCAAAGACAATACTTAGTCAGATTCAAGCACCAAACAGCTGATAAGGACAAATGGTTGGCAGAAGATGCCATACCAGATGGGAACCTTCATCTAAGGAGATTCAGGGCCTCTAGGAGGACTGAAAAGTCTCATCAATGATGAGCCTTTTTTAGAGGGAGGGTATGTCAGCCTGTGACTCAAAACCAGAGCACAAGCATGAAATCCAAAATACCATAAACCAATGGTATAGCCAAGATACCACCAAAGCATGGAGCTGAGCCAAATCAGCTCAAAATGTATCAAAAGAAAGAGGAAACTCACCTCTTTCTGAAAATATAAGTCCCATCACCATAGGACAAAGAATAACAAAGTCATTCCTGCTCAAAGTTGTTGCTGATCATAAACCTTAATTTTCACCTCTCATCTAAAATCTAGAAAATGAGGCTTAACCCCATCAAATGGGTATTCAAAATGAAGCTCTATGTCAGGGCTATCCAATGGTACCAGCCAAACTGAGTGTAAGGTTTGACTATGAAACAATAAGTAAAAATTACTAATATTTTACTTATTGTACTATGAATGTCCTTATAAATGAAATAAATAAGATAAAAATAATGATAATAATAAAGAATTATTATAATTATGGCTTAAAAATGATTATATTATTAATAAAATATAATAATATAATTTAAATTATAAAATATAATATAATAAAATAAATATATTAATATAAAATAATTAATATATTTAAAGGCACTTTATTATTGTTACAAACAAACAATAAAGGCGTAAAAAATTGTTTTTTATTAATAAAAAAGAGTTAATAACAATAATATTACCAATATTAAAGCTATAAATTAATATAAATACTATTTATATTAATTAAAGAATTATTAAAATAATAATAAAGAGAAAATTATTATAATAAGAGAAAATAACTTACTTTTAACACTTAATATAATAATTTTGAAATATTTTACGCCAAAAAATATAAATACAACCTTTTCAAATTGTATTTACAATAAAAAATAAAGAAAATTACTAATATTCTTGATTTTTACGTGGAAATGAGTTTTAGAGAGATTTTTAACAAAAACAATTAAATAAATGATTTAATCACGTCAAAATAGATGATTTCAACAAGGTGGTCTTTGGTCTTTAATAATATAATGGTTTTATATATAGAGAATAAAGAAATTACCTTTGATTTAATTGATTTAATGTTTTTGATGTGTCTCAGGGGAAAATAGAGTAAAAAGAGCTCTATTTATGATAAATACCTCCCTCATAGAGTTCAACAGGCTTCTAGGAGACGTGTAATGATAAAATCCACTGGAACTGATCAATATTTTAAGGTTTGGGGATGATTACATCATGATCAAACCATATTGCATCATTGTTACAACATTATTTAGAGTTATCACTATAACTCTAAAGCTGATGACATCAGAGGCTTGGCAGAACCCCAAATTTCGTGGATTCTATTAGTTTTAATCATAAACTAATAGTATTCACCAATTTTATCACTCATATGACTGTTAAACTTAATTTAAGGTTACAGTAGGTGATCATAACTGCTTAATTTAAGCTCAAACTTTGATTTTTAATAACTTTGGAGTTTTACAAGCTACAGCAATTCAGAGAGTGAATTCTGATAGCCTGACACAGCCTTATTTTGCTTCCAAGAGCTTTTCCTTACATAATCAAAACTCTAATTTTGATGATTTTTCTTGAAACTCATCTTTTCTGTCGAAATTCAATATTTTAAACTTCCAATCATGATTTCAGGGGGTTATACCCTGAATTTAATAATAAAAATTACGTCATTCTTCACGAATGAGCAAGTAGAATCCAACTGTGTGCTTTATTTTAAGTTTGGACCACTTTCACAACAAAGTGGTCAACAGCTCTGTTGATTTTTATCAATATTTCATCATAGGTTTTAACCTTGTTTATAAGTTGTAAAATAAAGTTCATATCTGTGTTCTTACAGTAATTACGTGGTAACTTTATTTTTGGTTCATCACTCTATCTTTTATAGTTTAAGAGATATTAGCTATGATCCTTGAATCTATGCGTTGACCAAAAAAGTGCATATATTCAGGTTAATTCCTTAAGTATTAACATTGGAAATTAGCTCATTAATTGTTTTATGTATGAATTTTCATGGGGAATCCAATGGTACAACTGATTTTACATGTTGTCTCATTGGTTCTTGAAATAAATAAGGATTTATGGTTTTTATAAGGTATTATTCCTTATAACTCATTAAATATTGACTTTACAGATGTGCCATAAAAATGGTACATGTGTATTTTACCATGGGGAATCCAATTCTCTAATTTATTTCACATGTTGATTCATTGGGTTTTGAGTTAAACCAATTTTTGTACCATGTTATGGTATTTTTGTATTTTTGAAGTAATTATTTTGAATGTATAATTATTCTAAGTAATTTTAGTATAATTATCTTAAAGGTATAATTATTCTGAGTCTTTCTTGTGACATTATTGGGTATGTGGTCATATCTCAAAGGCTCACATTCCCTACCACCAAAAAAGATTGTACCACAATCTGATATGTGTAATTCGGGTATCATCCACTGTCCTACCTCTTCAATAGACTTTGTTAGTCTTGAAGCTCAATAATGCTTAACTTTTCTATTTTTCAGGCTTCCTTTCATGTCTTAACCTTCTTAGTAGTTTATCAGCATTTGTTATATCTTTCTCAAGTAGCCATTCATCTTCTTCAGTTGAATTTCTATACCTTACAAGGTATTCCCTTTCTTTTTTGTTTCTTGTCCTTCTTTCTTTAAGGACTTTTACTATTTTCTTTTCCTCTCCTTCTTCCAAGGGGGGAATTTCAAGTGGGAGTTTATTTCTTAGTGGAAATAGCTCCTTGTCACTTGTGCTGTAAGGTCTTATTAGACTTACAGGGAAAGTTGGGTGTTTGTTCATTAGTTCACCTGTGAGTTCAAATTGCACAGCATTGGGTCCATGAAGTGCTTTTATCATAAATGGTCCTGCAAAGGAATCTTTCAATTTCTTTGGGCCTTTTATGTTATTGAAATTAAGGGTTGACACTAGGACCAAGTGTCCTATTTTGAAATCAGGTGGCTTATGACTTTTATCCCATCTTTCTTTTACATATTTGAAAGAATCTTGCATACATCTGTTTGCATGATGTCTTGCCTTGTCAAGCATTATTTTAAAGCTGCTTGCTGTTGGGTGTATATCCACTAAGTCCTTTTTGAGGGTATCATAAGGAAGTCTTGGATTCCAACCTTTTTCTAGCATTGCTGGTGTTTTTCCAGTAGAAGAATGGATTTATGTTTTATATGCCAGTTCCGGTGCTGGTATTAGTGTACACCAATCATGGGTAAAGCCATCAGAATCTTTGAATTCTAGTCCATAAGCACAGAATCTTCTGATCATGTCCTCTAAGGTCTGTATCATTCTTTCTGCTAAACCATCAGTTTGAGGATGATAAGCTGTTCAGAATGATAGCTTTGTCCCAAACAAGTTATGGAGATTTGTCCATAATGCTGAATTGAACTTTGGGTCTCTGTCACTTATAATATTCTGGAATAAGCCTGTATGGCTAATAACGTTATTCCATATCATTATAGCTGTGTCCATAGCTGTGTCATCTTTGTGACATAGTAAGAACATTGGAGTTTTACTGTACCTGTCAACTAACACTAGGCATGCTGTATAACTCCCGTCTCCTCCTGGAGGTAATGCTGTTACCCAATCCATATGAACTATTTCCCATGGGGATTTTGGTTCTTGGATTTGGATCATCATTCCAAATTTCTTTCCTGTGGCTCTGTTAGCTTTTTGGCATCTGTCACAGGTTTGGCAGTATTCTGCAACATCTTTCTTCCAATTTGGCCACCAAGAGCAGGTTTTCACCCTCTCTAGTGTCCTATCTTCTGAGAGATGTCCAGATGCAACACTATCATGACACTCATGCAAAATAGTGTTTATTAGTGTTCTATCTGTTAAGGTCATAACACATGTGTGTTTTGTTCTATGGTAGAGGATTCCATCAAGGAGGTGGAATCTTCCTTCATCATATGCCTTTTTCCATGTTTCATCTAGTTTTGATGAAAGTGATGGGTCTTTGCAGTCTTTCATTAGAAGTTGGCTTAAGATATGGCAATTTTTGTCTATCTTATAGCTTTCTTTAACTTGGTTAAAGAATTCTGTGCCAATATCTGTAACACATATTCCTTCTACATGGTGTTCTTCTTTTGGTACCCATGCTGGATTGTCAGAGGTATTTGCTAGAGCCCATCTGCTAAGACCATCTGCATTTTTATGGATATTACCAGATTTATGAACAATAGTCATATTTCCTCTGTATTCCTGGATAGCAATTTGCCATCTCAGCATATGTCTGTTTGGGGTCTTCATATTTAATCAGGCTTCTAGTAGACGTGTAATGATCATATCCACTGGAATTGATCAATAGTTTAAGGTTTGGTGATGATTACATCATGATCAAACCATATTACATCATTATTATGCCATTATTTAGAGTCATAACTATAACTCTAAGTCTGATGACGTCAAAGGCTTGGAAGAACCCCAAAATTCGTGGATTCTATTAGTTTTAATCATAAACTAATAGTATTCACCAGTTCTAACACTTATATGACTGTTAAACTTAATTTAAGGTTACAGTGTGTGATCATAAATGATCAAATTAAGCTCAAACTTTGATCCTTAATAACGTTTAAGATTTAAACGCTACATCAATTCAGAAAATGAATTCTGATAGCTTTGCATAACCTTATTATGCTACTAAGAGCATTTTATTACATCATCAAAACTCTATTTTTGATGATTTTTCTTGTAACTCATCTTTTCTGTTGAAATTTAATATTTTAAACTTCAAACTATGATTTCAAGGGGTTATACCTGAATATTATAATACAAAATACATCATTCTTCACGAATAAACTAGTAGAATCCAACTGTCTACTTTTTTTAAGTTTGGACCACTTTTACAACAAAGCTGTCAACAGCTCTGTTGATTTTAATCAATAATTCCTTACAGATTTTAACCTTTTCTATAACTTGTAAAATAAACTTCATATCCGGGCTCCTACAGTAATTACGTGATGACTTTATTTTTGGTTCATCACTCTATCATGTATAATTCAAGAGATATTAGCTAAAATCCTTGAATATATGCATTGACCAAAAAAGTGCATATATTCAGGTTAATTCCTTAAGTATTGGTTTTGAAGCTTAACTCATTAATTGTTTTATATGTGGAATTTTATGGAGACTCCAATGGTACTATTTATTTCACAGGTTGTTCCATTATTTCTTGAAATAAATAAGGATTGGTGGTTTTTATAAGGTATTATTACTTATAACTTATTGAATATTGACTTTACAGATATGCCATAAAAATGGTATATGTGTATTTTACCATGGGGAATCCAATGGTATAATTTATTTCACATGTTTATTCATTGGGTTTTAAGTTAAATCAAGTTTTATGCCAATTTATGGTATTTTTGTAGCTTTAAGGTAATTATTTTTAATGTATAATTATATTAAATACTTTTTGTGAACTTTTTGGGTATGTGGTCATATCTCAAAGGTTCAAATTCCCTACCACCAAAAAAGATTTTACCACAATCTGATATGTGTAATTAGGGTATCATCCACTGTCCTACCTCTTCAATAGACTTTGTTAGTCTTGAAGCTCAATAATGCTTAACTTTTCTATTTTTCAGGTGTTCTTTCATGTCTGAAACTTCTTAGTAGTTTATCAGCATTTTTTATATCTTTATCAAGTAGCCATTCATCTTCTTGAGCTGAATTTCTATACCTTACAAGGTATTCCCTTTCTTTTTTGTTTCTTGTCCTTCTTTCTTTAAGGAATTTTACTATTTTATTTTCCTCTCCTTCTTCCAAGGGGGTAATTTCAAGTGGGGGTTTATTTCTTAGTGGAAATAACTCCTTGTCACTTGAGCTGTAAGGTTTTATCAGACTTACAGGGAAAGTTGGGTGTTTGTTCATTAGTTCACCTGTGAGTTCCAATTGAACAGCATTGGGTCCATGAAATGCTTTTATCATAAATGGTCCTGCAAAGGAATCTTTTGATTTCTTTGGGCCTTTTATGTTATTGAAATTAAGGGTTGATACTAGGACCAAGTCTCCTATTTTGAAATCAGGTGGCTTATGACTTTTATCCCATCTTTCTTTTACATATTTGAAAGAATCTTGCATACATCTGTTTGCATGGTGTCTTGCCTTGTCAAGCATTATCTTAAAACTTCTTGCTGTTGGATGTATATCCACTAAATCCTTTTTGAGGGTATCATAAGGAAGTCTTGGATTCCAACCTTTTTCTTGCATTTCTGGTGTTTTGCCAGTAGAAGAATGAATTGATGTTTTATATGCCAGCTCAAGAGCTGGTACTAGTTTACACCAATCATGGGTAAAACCATCAGAATCTTTGAATTCTAGCCCATAATCACAGAATCTTCTGATCATGTCCTCTAAGGTCTGTATCATTCTTTCTGCTAAGCCATCAGTTTGAGGTTGGTAAGCTGTTGAGAATGATAACTTTGTCCCAAACAAGTTATGGAGATTTGTCCATAATGCTGAAGTGAACTTTGGGTCTCTGTCACTTATAATATTCTGGAATAAGCCTGTATGGCTAATAACTTTATTCCATATCATTATGGCTGTGTCCATAGCTTTGTCATCTTTATGAAATGGTAGGAACATGGGAGTTTTGCTATACCTGTAAACCAATACTACGCATGCATTTTAGCTTCTCTCTCCTCCTGGAGGTAATGCTGTTACCCAATCCAAATGAATTATTTCCCAAGGGGATTTTGGTTCTTGGATTTGTATCATCATTCCAAATTTCTTTCCTGTGGCTCTGTTGGCTACTTGACATCTGTCACAGGCTTGGCAGTATTCTATAACATCTTTCTTCCAATTTGGCCACCAAGAGCAGGGTTTCACCCTCTCTAGTGTCCTGTCTTCTGAAAGGTGTCCAGCTGCAACACTATCATGAAACTCATGTAAAATAGTGTTTATCAGGGTTCTATCTGTTAAGGCCATAACACATGTGTGTTTTTCTTCTATGGTAAAGGATTCCATCAAGGAGGTGGAATCTTCCTTCATCATATGCCTTTTTCCATGTTTCATCTAGTTTTGATGAAAGTCATGGGTCTTTGCAGTCTCTCATTAGAAGTTGGCTTAAGATATGGCAGTTTTTGTCTATCTTATAGCTTTCTTTAACTTGGTTAAAGAATTCTGTGCCAATGTCTGTAATACATATTCCTTCTACATGGTGTTCTTCTTTTGGTACCCATGCTGGATTGTCAGAGGTATTTGCTAGAGCCCATCTGCTAAGACCATCTGCATTTTTATGGATATTACCAGATTTATGAACAATAGTCATATTTCCTCTGTATTCCTGGATAGCAATTTGCCATCTCAGCATATGTCTGTTTGGGGTCTTCATATTTAATAGTGATTTCACAGCATTACAGTCTGTGATTACATCAAATACTGTGCCATCCAAATAATAATGCAGTTTTTCTAGAGCCCACACTAAGCATAAGCATTCCATTTGGCTGGCTCCATACCTTGCTTCTGTTGGCTTTATCTGCCTTGAAATGAAACAAATTGGTCCTTCCACTGGTTTATCATTGATAATTTGTGTCTGGTGAAGTGCAGCACCTAGTCCTTCTCCACAAGCATCAATGTATAGTTTGAAGGGTAGTTTCCAATCTGGCATTAGAAGAAATGTGGCATTTGTTAAGGAATTTTTCAATTCTTCATATGCCTTGACTCTTTCTTCTGTCATTTCATAGACTGTTTGTTGGTCACATAGCTTATACAAGGATTTAGCAATTTTTGCAAAGTCCTTTATATGCTGTCTATAGTAACCAGCAAATCCTAAAAATGATTGCATTTATTTTTTGGTTTGAGGCATTGGTTTAAGTAGTACTGCTGCTACTTTATTTTTGTCTATGCCTAGACAAAGTCCAGATACAACATGTCCTAGTGCTTTTAATTCACTATATGCAAAATGACACTTTTCCAAGGAAATTTTCATATTCACTTGGACTATTTTCTGTAGTACTCTTTCTAGTCTTGTAAGGTGATTTTCCCAAGTTTCTGAGCAAACTATGATATCATCAATATAGATAATTAACCATCCTTCTGATAATTCTTCAGGAAATATGGTATTCATCATTCTTTGGTAATGGGAAGGTGCATTTTTTATCCCACATGGCATCCTTAAGTATTCAAAAATTCCACAATGGACTATTATTCTTAGTAGTTTCTTGGCATTGTCTGTTAAGACATTTTGATGAAAACCCTTAAGAGCATCCATAGCTGTAATGAACTTAGCTTGTGACAATTGGGTCAATGTCTCATGGATTCTAGGTATTGGATATCTATCTGGAATGGTATAGGTGTTCAGGGCTCTGAAGTCTCCTACCATCCTTGATTTTCCATTATGCCAAGTTATAATGACAGGTGTAGTAACTTCTACCTGTTCATTATGTCCAACTTTTCTTAATACTCCAAGGTCCATTAATTCTTTAATGTGTACTTCTAAGGCTTCTCTAGCCCTTGGACTAGCTGGGTAAGCTGGTCTCCTTAGTAAGGGTGGGTAAGGCTTTTCCACATTAAGAATTATGTTTACTTCATGCCCAATTATAGCACCTAGTGGCTCTTTGTCAGTTGCAAAGGCATTTTTGTACTTAAATAAGAGGTCAATTAATTTTTCTTTCATTCTATCTGTAAATTCTTGATTGAATTCTGCCTCTTTAAGTTGTTCAGATATAGAAAGATCTTTTTCTGGCATCTTTCCTTCATTCTTAATAGCTGTAATTTGTTTTTTGTTATTTAAGAAGCCAAACTTCTGTCTCTTATTGTCTCCTATAGTAAAATATCTATCCTTCTGGTTAGAGATATCTATACCATAGATTGATAAGTAGTCATTTCCCAGGATAAAGTGATTACTGGTACAGCTGTCCATTACCACAAATTCCACTTTAATGCTGACACATTGTGAAGGGTGAGGAAAAATTAGTGTTAAATCAATTATTCCAAGGGGCTTCATGCTCTCACCTGCACTACTGAATTTGACACCTTGTATTGGCATAAGTCTTTCTTTCCAGTCTGA
Source organism: Austropuccinia psidii (assembly GCA_023105745.1). Classification (NCBI taxonomy): domain Eukaryota; kingdom Fungi; phylum Basidiomycota; class Pucciniomycetes; order Pucciniales; family Sphaerophragmiaceae; genus Austropuccinia; species Austropuccinia psidii. Next base: position 23,911,910 of record JALGQZ010000004.1, on the reverse strand, counting down.
GACATTGGTTTTTAAATAACTTTTGCCAACACAGGTGCAATATGATCCTGTATCTAAGTTAACTTTTCCTTCTTGGTTATCAACCATAACAATACTTATACTTGATTTTCCAGCTGTATATCCCATTCCTCTTGCAGGTTTGGTTCTATACATTTTGGCATCTTGCACATTTGTCAGGTTTGTGTCAGATGTTCCAACTTGTGGTAAATTTGAGTTGACATCTAGTACTTCATAAATTATATCAATGTTATTAATTTCTGCATTAATTATATTGATTTAATCACTTTCAGAAGTTTCTGATTCTTCTGTTTCTTTTTCAGAGTCAGATTCCTCCTCTTTGTCATTATGGTTTTCTGTTTCCACAATTTCATTGATTTTTGCCTTTTTTAGGCAATTATTGGCTAAGTGTCCAATACCTCCACATTTATGGCATTTCCTTTGCTCATTATTACTGGATGCACTGGGCTTGAAGGATTCTTTTAATTTATCTTTTTTGATAAATGGTTTATTTGGGCTTTTAATGTCCAATTTCTTCCAAGTCCTGCCAATTTTTGTTCTTGTCACTATGTCTTCCAGTGCATTAATGTACTCTTCTGTGGAGCATGGTTCTATACACCTGCTTCTCAGGGCATGTTCTAGTTCCCCTCCAAATTTCTCAAGTATTTTCATGTGCACCATTTTCTGTGACATTTCTGGGTAAAGTGCATTAAGCCTTTCAACTTGTTTCAAGAACCAAGTTAAAGTTTTATCTTTCTCTGGGTCAAAGAAAGAATTTTCAAATGCATTTTCTATCTTATACCTCCAGGCATCATTTTCCCACTTGGTGATTATTTCTTGTTTCCACCAAGACCAGGTATTTTTACCATTTGTTTGTCTTATGCCATAATACCATCTTTTTGCAGATTTCTCAAACAATGAATGTAATATTGCAGTGATTAATTCATCTGGTATGGCATAGTCTTCTTGTAACATGTCAATTGTTTTAATAAATGACATTTGGTCATATTCACCTTCTCCTGTGAATATTGGCCATTCTTTCAGCTGAGGTGCTTCCTTCATTAAGACTTGGTTATTTTCTTGGTGACTCAAGTCTGTTATGAAAGGATTTGTCAATTCCTCTTTTGTCTTAACAGGGCTTCTTATATGAGAAAATGGAGTTGATAACTTTGGCATATTTAAATTAGCCTCATTCATTTTATCCATTTTTTCAGTAATAAGCCTTATTTCACTTTGAATATCATCTTTTAGATGCATTCTTGCTTCATCACTTTTTTCCACATGGTCCAAAAGTAATTTTTGGTGTGATGAAGTCTTTTCTTCAAATTTTTCTACAGAAATACTTAATTTGTTTAATTTTTTGTGAGATTGTCAATACTCACATCATAATTTATTGTCAAAGTTTTTTCTTTGATATCACTTATGTATTTGTACAACTCTTGTTGTCCTTGTATTAATTTCTGAGTATTGTCAATTAATACTTTTGGTTTATTATTTTCAATCATAAATTTTATGTTATCAATTTCTTTCTTATTTTGTACAACAAGTTTGGTTAAAGATGATAAGCTATTATTTATTTCTTGGAAAGATAATAAACTATTTTTAATGTCTTTAAGAGGTAAAATACTATTTTTAAGCTCTGTTAAAGTATTTACAACATCAAGAGACAAGGTTATTTCTTTGGGAAATGGGGCTGTCTCATTCTTTGTTCCTCTTTGTCTTTGAATTCCATCAAAGTTCTGGCCATGTTGAAAACATTGTCCATGGAATCCTTTTGCATTTTTGGGATCCTGTAGCTTGGGGAATATGGCTTCCTCCACTTCTTTTTCTTGTTCTTCTTCCCTTCTTGGGGAATGGGTTGGCTTGGGGCTTGCTGGTAGAAGCTACTGGGGCTTCTTCCTTGGTTGCCTCCCTCTTTTTGGGGTGGTCATCCTTGATTTTTTTGATTTGAGGTTTGGATGACAGTGGATTCCATCCATTGGAGTATTTCACTATCTCATCCTCTTTGCGAAACTTTTTTAGGATGTGCCAGGAGTTCATCACTCCTTGGTGTATTTGAGGCAGCATTTCCCAATCTTTGTCCTTGTACACTGTGTAATACTGCTTGTACTGGCTCATGTAGATGTCTATTTGAGCCCTCTGAATGTGATTTGTACCTATTTGAGTTACTCATACTTAGCTCCAATTCAGGTTCAGATATCATGGGCATTTCTGGGACTTGCCTTTGGGATAAGGCACTTCCTCGTGTGGATTCTGTTCCACTGGGGATATTGCCCTTTCTTTTCCCTTTTTAGGGATCAGTTCTACCTCTGAGTCCAGCTCCATCTGATTGGATGGAGTATTGGGAACCTCTTCTGGTAGTCATAATTTAATAAAATAAAAAATTAAAAGTACTTTTAGGATAAAAATTCTTTTTATGGCAATTATAAAAGAGGTGCTCACCTTCAAAGTCTTGAATGGTGGGTCCTGGAAAGTCTAATTTCTTAGCTTTCTTTCTTTTAGTGATAACTGGTGTTGAAGAACTTTGACAAGTTTCTTCCACCAATCTCTCAACAGTAGTTTGGTTGTCTTCTGTTGGGTTATCCTCAAACACTAAAAAAGACAAATAAATATAAGTCTTTTTATAAGAAGTGTTATTTTTTGGTAAAATATGGCAATTTTCCGCGTAGAAATTGCTTTAATATCTTTAAAAAATTGAAATGAATAAAGAAATGAATAAAAATGAATAAAAATAACTTTTTTATTGTTTTTTAATATTTTTTAATATTTTTCATATTTTTTATTTTTATTTTTAAGGAACAAAAATTAATATGATTCTTTATAAGATTAAATTATAATAAAAATTAATTTTAATTTATATAATATCTTTTTTAATCACTAGAGTCACTCAAAGAAATTCTTTCAAGTCTAAGGATGTGAAAAACCATGTGTAAGACAGTACAATTGCTTTCCAAATGCCTCAATAGCTTTTAAAATTAAAAAAATATAAAATTATTATATAATTTTATGATTATAAATATAATTTATTATTGGATAAGCCCAATTAAAATCTTTTTTAAAGGTCTTTTAAGTAAATATCACGGCCAGGCGCCCAAATGTAAGGTTTGACTATGAAACAATAAGTAAAAATTACTAATATTTTACTTATTGTACTACGAATGTCCTTATAAATGAAATAAATAAGATAAAAATAATTATAATAATAAAGAATTATTATAATTATGGCGTAAAAATGATTATATTATTAATAAAATATAATAATATAATTTATATTATAAAATATAATATAATAAAATAAATATATTAATATAAAATAATTAATATATTTCAAGGCACTTTATTATTGTTACAAACAAATAATAAAGGCGTAAAAAATTGTTTTTTATTAATAAAAAACAATTAATAACAATAATATTACCAATATTAAAGTTATAAATTAATATAAATACTATTTATATTAATTAAAGAATTATTGTAATAATAATCAAGAGAAAATTATTATAATAAGAGAAAATAACTTACTTTTAACAGTTAATATAATAATTTTGAAATATTTTACGCCAAAAAATATAAATACAACCTTTGCAAATTGTATTTACAATAAAAAATAAAGAAAATTACTAATATTCTTGATTTTTACGCGGAAATGAGTTTTAGAGAGATTTTTAACAAAAACAATTAAATAAATGATTTAATCACTTCAAAATATATGATTACAAGAAGGTGGTCTTTGGTCTTTAATAATATAATGGTTCTATATATAAAGAATAAAGAAATTACCTTTGATTTAATTGATTTAATGTTTTTGATGTGTCTGAGGGGAAAATAGAGTAAAAAGAGCTCTATTTAGAGTAAATACCTCCCTCCTAGAGTCCAACAGGCTTCTAGTAGACGTGTAATGATCATATCCACTGGAATTGATCAATATTTTAAGGTTTGGGGCTGATTACATCATGATAAAACCCTATTGCATCATTATTACACCATTATTTAGAGTTATCACTATAACTCTAAAGTTGATGACATCAAAGGCTTGGCAGAACCCCAAATTTCGTGGATTTTATTAGTTTTAATCAGAAATCAATAGTATTCACCAATTTTATCACTCATATGACTGTTAAACTTAATTTAAGGTTACAGTAGGTGATCATAACTGCTCAATTTAAGCTCAAACTTTGATCTTTAATAACTTTTAAGTTTTACACGCTACAGCAATTCAGAGAGTTAATTCTGATAGCCTGAAATAACCTTATTATGATTCCAAGAGCTTTTCATTACATCATCAAAACTATAATTTTGATGATTTTTCTTGTAACTCATCTTTTCTGTCGAAATTCAATATTTTAAACTTCAAATCATGATTTCAGGGGGTTATACCCTGAATTTAATAATAAGAATTACTTCATTCTTCACGAATGAGCTAGTAGAATCCAACTGTGTGCTTTATTTTAAGTTTGGACCACTTTCACAACAAAGTGGTCAACAGCTCTGTTGATTTTTATCAATATTTCATCATAGGTTTAACCTTGTTTATAAGTTGTAAAATAAAGTTCATATCTGTGTTCTTACAGTAATTACGTGGTAACTTTATTTTTGGTTCATTACTCTATCTTGTATAGTTTAAGAAATATTAGCTATGATCCTTGAATATATGCATTGACCAAAAAAGTGCATATATTCAGGTTAATTCCTTAGGTATTAACATTGGAAATTAGCTCATTAATTGTTTTATGTGTGTATTTTCATGGGGAATCCAATGGTACAATTTATTTCACATGTTGTCTCATTGGTTCTTGAAATAAATAAGGATTTATGGTTTTTATAAGGTATTATTCCTTATAACTCATTAAATATTGACTTTACAGATATGCCATAAAAATGATATATGTGTATTTTACTATGGGGAATCCAATGGTATAATTTATTTCACATGTTGATCCATTTGTTTTTGAGTTAAACCAATTTTTGTACCAATTTATGGTAGTTTTGTATTTTTGAAGTAATTATTTTTAATGTATAATTATCTTAAGTAATTTTAGTATAATTATCTTAAAGGTATAATTATTCTGAGTCTTTCTTGTGACCTTACTGGGTATGTGTTCATATCTCAAAGGCTCACACTGAGCTAGCACCATTATTACTTGAGTTATGGTCAAATTCAGGCCAAATAAGGGTGAACAAAACATTCACCTCTCATCTAACTTCTACAGTTTTAGTGTGAGATACCAAAGTGGGGTTGTTTTGGAAAGAGCACAATCAGGGCCATCTGATGGTGCCATCCACTTCCTCATATCTCAACTATAACAGAAGCTATGAGGCAAACAAGCTCAATACAGCTTTTTTTCCCAATCCATGCCTATGTAAAAAAACCTTGTACATGGGATAGCTTTGTCATATTTAATGATAACCATACCAAATTGGGTATCATTGTATAGAGAACATACAGGGCTTACCAATGAACCAACTTTGAGCATGATATCTCAAATACTGACAGAGGTATGGCCATTTGAATGTTATAATCCCACAATATGGCCAATACAGCTGTATTATGACAGGATCCAGTTATACTCTGATTATGAGATGTAAAATAGAGAAAGAAGCATGTTTAAACTTCAATACCTCATAAGTCAGTCAATACTTGGGTCCCATACAGTTTCTGTACAGCATTCTACGCGTCATACATGTCAGAATCAGGCTGTGAGGTCCGCAGATGAAAGTTTTCACCCTGTATTGGTGAAAACTGCCCAGATGTGGTTTCAAAACCACATCTGAGCCCAATACAGGGTATACAAGCTGTTTGCAAACCACAAGTCAGTCCCTGAGGGTGAAAAATCTTCACTTCCTTTACATGGAAAGGTCTAGCACCCTTTCCACCCCATTTCAGGATAAAAAGGAGGCTTTTCACAGCCAGAATTGTCTCCTCATCCTGCCCCTGAATACCCTATGTAGTAAACTGTCAAAAACAGTTTTACTCTTGGGTAATAATCAGGTATACTCTTAATTTAAATTATTGTAGTCTTTATTAGTGTAACCCAACAGGTAAAGCTGCACCCAGGGCTTTCAACAGCCGTCATCACAACTATATTCCTTATAGTAAATCCCTCTTATTATTAAATTAAACCATCTTTAACTCTTATAAAAGTCTTTTAAATCTTTATTTACTGTGTCACAGTCATACTTAAGAGTTGTAAATACTTTTTAGTACTCTCATCATAGACTCAGCCTGATATTGACTGAGGGTCAATTATTATAAATAAGTTTTTAAATTTATTTTTGAAATGAAATTGAAAAAAAGAGAAGGTGGGTGTTCTGAATAGTGTTCAAGACAGATTGGACTATTATGGAATGTAGGATTTTGGGAAGGCATATATAATGATGAATTTTGATAAATGTTAATATTTTTGCTTGAGCATTGCTCAAGATATAATATCTTGGGGGAAATGAAAACCAAAGCAGGCATAAGTAAGAGGCTTATATATTAAATAATGTTGAGAAACTATAGCACAGTTCAGCTTTGAAAACATTAATTAAATAACCAATCTATGACTGATAGTCATAATTGTGAAAGCCCACATTGTGGCTAAATTATAAATTCTCACAATGGGTGAATTTTGAAAATATTTTGATTTTTTTTTCTTTGAAATTACATTTATTACTAAATTCTAAGCTTGGCAAACATATAGGAAACTTCAACTCTCAAATACACTACAATAATACCAATTTTATGACTGCCAGTCATGATTTTGAAAGGCTTCTTTTGACTGGTTTATTAACTCACTCAATTGGTGAATTGTTGAAATAATTTATCTCTTTCTAATTATATTTACAAATACATCTATTACAAAACTCTAAGCTTGGATACGAAAAAGGACTAAGAGATAAACATGTTTCATGATTCATACAATTTTGACTACTTGAACCAGCTTCAATTCCACCAGTAGAAGATCTTCCTGGCCTCTGTATGATGTGATGTCCCCTTTTTGTCTTGGTCTCAATCTCTGTTAAAATATTTTGGAGTCCAATCGGTTCTTTTACCAATAAGTGGTTTCTTTCAACTTCTGAAATTGTGTTTAAGTATATTGTGGAATAACAATCTAAAGGTAAGAAATGTGGGACATTAGTTAAATCAGAATTATAGTGTAATTTCTCTCCATCCCTATGAAGCATATGTTGAACTCTATTCTTTTCAAGCTGGGTTTTGGCACCAAGGGTCATTGCTAGATCCAATTACCTTGTACACAAGGTCAAAGCTTCACTACGCCAAACTCCAACAAGTCTTTTTGGTGCTTTTCCTACGTCAGAATTATCCTCTACATCTGAAGTTGCTTTTATATCAGTATATATTTCAGAGAAATCGCTGTTTTGAGGGAATAATTGACGTGCTATTTTGAAACGGGAAGATGTAACCTAAATATAATATAAAATTAATATTAGAGTTTGGTGTATGTCTAACAAAAGAATAAGAATGTGCATTCTGCCTCCCTCTAGTGTTTTTGGATTTCTTAACTTTTTGCAAATTAACCTCCTCTGCAGCCTGGCCAAGTTTTGAAAGGTGTTTCATTTCTTTACCCCTTCCATTGACCCAACATTCAATTAATAGGTTTAGTTGATCGGGATTGTTGATATTTAAGCTGGGTTGAGTCTGGCTCCAATTGAAAAAATGTTTGCAGATAATGTCCGCTATGGCTGCATTCCAAGTGGAGTTATTGAATGAGGTTCTCCATTGGAAGGTAATCCTCTTGAGGCCTACTAGTTGGAATTCCTTTTCACAAGCAAACTATTCAACTATTGAGACCTTGATCTTGTTATTGAGAACATCACTACTTGGTTTAAATTCAGGTGGCTGCAATAGTTGAGATATAGAGGTAATTTGTTGTTTGACCAGAATTTTGTGCTCACTAATTGGATGATCTCTCAGTCCAAATTAAAAGGTTTCCAAATGAGTCTTGATGTGTTCAGATTGGTTTTTGACCCAATGAATATGAAATTACTCTTCATCATTGGTAGGATTGGGTGGGAAGTGATCTACAGAAGGTGGCATACCCATTAAAAAGTAGATAAATTCTTGCAAGTGGACTGATTCAGTGGACGCCTTGCTTGAAAGATTGTTCTGTGTTACCAATCTTGTAATGCGGTTATTTCACCCTTGCAAAATTCTCTTATTATTTCTAGCCCTCTGTTGGTCCACTTCTTGTTGAATCCTGAATTCTACTCCAACAACTGAAAAACAAATCAGTGAGTAATTTTCAATCTGCTTTAGGAAAGATACTCACCACCTAATGTTATTTCCTCTTGTCCCTCCTGACTGGCATTCTTTGCAACTGCATCCTCTAATCCAAGTCTTGCCAAATTTTGAAGAAAGATGGATTTCTGTCCATTAGAGTCAGTATGGATGCTTTCGTGGTTTTCTTCATCTGAGTTTATTATTGAGCCACCCTCTGTTGGTGGGTTTTGTGATGAGGATCCAGAATTTTCTCTGTGGAATGTGGAGGGGGAGCCACCCATTGCATTGGAAGACATTGTAATATCAATTTAAGGAAGTGGATTCAAATTGAGTAAGATGAAGAAATTATATTAATGGAATGTTGAGGATGTTAAGCAGAGTTGGAGTAAGGATTCAACATATGAGAATGAATTTGGTGGATGAGAAAGCTCAGGAAATCTTGAAGCAGTTTGGTGAAGTGGAAATACAGACATTTTTGGTGGAGAAGAGATAGTTGATATACACATTTTTTCAAACCTGTTCTATCCAGCACAAAAAAACCAAATTATATCTTGAAAGATCTTTGTAAGGCTTGAATATGGCAGATTGACAATTTAAATCTCTTTTAAAAGGGATTTGAGTGAATTATTCTAAAAAAACTTCATTTAATAGCATATAACAATATTAACAAAGGAAAAGTATTGTTTTTACTCCAAGGAAATCTTTAGTGAGCATTGATAAGGAAACCTAAGGCTGAAAGGGGTGCTGTGCTTCAATCACCTATCCATTGCTGGCAAGGTTTGAAAGGAAGTGGTAAGAAGCTGTTAAAATATATGAGTTAATGAGTGGCAGTCCACTGAATCACTTACTGATTAATGTAGAGATACCAAGCAGAGTGTAGCCTGATCAATTCTAAAGGTTCCAGTAGGATTCTTGAGGCTTGCAGCATGACCCAAAACTGATTGGGAGCTGATGATTATGGAATCCTCTGTCTGTTCCAATAGAATAGAACAATTGAGATCTGGAAAAGGATGGAAAGGGTCTTTTTCTATTTCATTATTTTGAAGCTTCTTAAAAGGTTTGATTATTAGCCACCATATGTTGGGATCACCTCCAACTAATGAGACAATATTATCAATATGGCCCAATGATTTGACATTATTCATGCTATACTCTATGATACTGTCTTCAACATGTGATTTTACATTACAATACCTTGTTTTTTCAAAAATTATTGACTTTTTGCATTCAAAGAGATTTACAACATCCCTTAAATCTCTTGAAACTAGTAGTTTCTGCTGTTCAAAAATAACATCATGTAATTGAATTGTATGACTGGCACTGATATTTTTTGATTGATGCAGAGCAATGAGGGGATTGTTCCTCCAAACTCTTTGTTGAACATTAGGCAATTTGGAAATCCATTGATATTGTACTTTTGATATCCATATTTTCAGTATTATTTGGGAGATCTCAGCTAAAATTGGTTATATGTGGGTAAGTATTTTGTGAGGGTGATTTTTTGGCATAAAAATATATAATTTAAACTCAACATGGCTTATTATTCCATGGTATTTCCCCAAATGTATGGTTCATTCTTTTGTATGCCCACACAGCTAAGCTTCTTGGTGGCTCCAGCTCCTTCATAACCTTTGGTAAGTATTGTGTTAGGTGTAGATTAGGTTTGGAGTTTATCATGGACCAACCCAAACGAAGTGTTTGAAAATAGATCTTTGTAGTACTTTCAATCTTATCTAGGTCTTCTTCATGAATGCTTGTTCTGAGTAACATGTTTGTTAATTTAACTAATGAAATTAGTGATTTGAGTAGAAGATCCTTATGGAGGTAGCTCCCTGGGGATTTTAACCTTTCCTCCCTGTGAGGTATTTGTGAAATCTATAGTGGTACAAGTGCCAAAGGTAAATACAATGTCATCAAGATTTTCCACTCTGCTGCTTTGAGTGCCTGAAAGTTTTTGAAACCAAATTTTATGGGTAGATGAGAAAACCATGACGGGGCTTTTGTTTGATTGATGAATTTTTGAAGTACCTCTAATTTGTCTTCTTTTAATCTTGGAGTTTCATCCCCCATTGGATTTAAATACTTATTATCATCAGAAGATAAATCAGAGGGAACCAATGAATCACTAACATGTGTAAAAGGTAATAAGCTGAGTACTGTAGAAGTGGCTGTCTGGGATCAAAGGGAATACCTGGAGTTTGGAGTTCTGTTTCTTTTTTCAGTTAAATCACTTTTGGTGCTAGAGGCTTCACCAGAGCCTTTGTGCCTTTGGGATGTAAGATTTTGAATGCGGGAAAGGTTAGATTTTGTAAGTTTTTGTTTCTTGGGTCTACTTATTTTGTTATAATCATTGTCATCTTCATTTTTTGTTTTTGTTGGACGCCCCAATAAACAAAAAGGATATTTGGATGGATTTGAGTCTGCCAAAAAACTTTTCTTTTTTCTTTGAAGCTCTAACTCGTGACCAGCCAGCCCCACCTTGAGGAATGATATGCAATAGTCTTTGATATTCCCTAAAATCAAACAATGCATAATATCTATTCCACAAAAGTCAATTGGTCTCCAGTAATCTAGTTTATTTAGAATACTCCACCAGACACCATGTGATTTTACAAATTCATCTTGTTCCTTTTTGGTTTGAAGTTGGAGCCATTCATTTGCCTTGGAAAGATGATTTTTATGTGTCCTTGTTTCAAATTTTGAAATATCTATTTCATTGATGTCCACCCTTGTAATATTACAAAAGGAGAAAAATCGATTGGCTGAATGAGAGGTGAATCCAGCCACTTTACATTGAGAAGGAAGATCTGCTATTAAAGGTAATAAAGCAACTCTAATAAGTCTACCCTGTGGAAAGTTGTGCATATTGGAAACCCAAATACCATTCCATAACATTTGAAGCTCAATTACAAGAGGCTCCAAGACTGAATTCATTTGATCAAGAGATGGCTCTTTGGGACCAGGAATTATTGCATATAAAAAGTTGTTCTCCTCTTTGTGACGTTCACTTGGCAGAAGATTCAAACAAGTGAGAAGAATTGACACAATTGAAATGAATTTTCAAGCCCCTTTGTTACTGAATGGATTGAACCAATCTACATATAAGCTAAATATCAAATTACTTGTTCTATTTGTGAAAGCTTGTTTGCTACTTGGGGAAGATTTGAATGTGTGCCAAATTTTGCTATGCCAAAAATCAGAAATAACTTTAGGGTCTGTTTGAGAATTATGGGTATTGTGAGCATTTAATAGCTTTTCAAAGCCAGGAATGCACATATGGGAGGCCAACCATTTTTGCAAGGATTGGTATGTAAAGGTACAGATTGGTTTTTGAAGTGAAGTATCATCTCATCAATTTTAAATAAAAGAGAACCACATTCTTTTCTTGCAAGAGATCCTAATTTGACATTGGAGGAAGGAAAAGGTTGAATAAATTTGGATGTACACTGTTTGTTGATGTGACCCATTTCAGTCAGATCATACAAGCTGAAGCATTCTGGACAGCAAATCTTTTTTTCAAAGTGCATGGATATGCCCAGCTGAACCAAAATAGTTACAATTGAAAGTGGAATTTCTTTAGCAATGGATAATCCATTAAAATTTAATTTCTCACCAAGGCGAGTTATCTTTTCCCTTTCTGATAGAAGAAATTGTTTGATACTATCTCTGGACACTCCATTTTTGAGGTATAAGCTGGAAGCTTGAACCAAAACTTTCAGAGCATGAGAGTCAATGAATTTAAAGGTCTTGTTTTCATATTTTTTGGTATCAAAAAGTAAGTTTCTGTGAACCTTTGAGATATGACCACATACCCAAAAAGGTCACAAGAAATATTTTATATAATTATACATTAAAAATAAGTACCTTGAAAACTATAAAAATACCATAAATTGGTACAAAATTTGTTTTAACTTAAAACCCAATGAGTAAACATGTGAAAGAAATTACACCATTGGATTCCCCATGGTAAAATACACATATACCATTTTGATGGCATATCTGTAAAGTCAATATTTAATAAGTTATAAGTAATGATACCTTATAAAAAACACAAATCCTTATTTATTTCAAAAGCTAATTAAACAACATGTAAAATAAATGGTCCCATTGGATTCTCCATAAACCTCCACACATAAAAGAATTAATAAGCTAAGCTTCAAAACCAATACTTAAGGAATTAACCTGAATATATGCACTTTTTTGGTCAACGCATATATTCAAGGATTATAGCTAATATCTCTTGAATTATACATGATATAGTGATGAACCAAAAATAAAATCATCACGTAATTACTGTAGGAAAACAGAAATGAAGTTTATTTCACAAGCTATAAACAAGGTTAAAACCTGTAAGGAATTATTGATTAAAATCAACAGAGCTGTTGACCACTTTGTTGTGAAAGTGGTCCAAACTTAAAATCCTTATTTATTTCAAAAGCTAATGAAACAACATGTAAAATAAATGGTCCCATTGGATTCTCCATAAACCTCCACACATAAAACAATTAATAAGCTAAGCTTCAAAACCAATACTTAAGGAATTAACCTGAATATATGCACTTTTTTGGTCAACGCATATATTCAAGGATTTTAGCTAATATCTCTTGAATTATACATGATATAGTGATGAACCAAAAATAAAGTCATCACTTAATTACTTTAGGAACACAGATATGAAGTTTATTTCACAAGTTATGAAAAAGATTAAAATCTGTAAGGAATTATTAATTAAAATCAACAGAGCTGTTGATAGCTTTGTTGTAAAAGTGGTCCAAACTTAAAAATAAGTAGACAGTTGGATTCTACTAGTTCATTTGTGAAGAATTATGTATTTCTTACTATAATATTTAAGGTATAACCCCTTCAAATCATAGTTTGAAGTTTAAAATATTAAATTTCAACAAAAAAGATTAGCTACAAGAAAAATCATCAAAAATAGAGTTTTGATGATGTAATGAAATGCTCTTGGCAGAATAATAACGTTATGCCAAGCTATCAGAATTCACTCTCTGAATTGCTGTAGCATGTAAATCTCAAAAGTTATTAAGGATCAAAGTTTGAGCTTAATTTGATCATTTATGATCACACACTGTAGCCTTTCATTAAGTTTAACAGTCCTATAGGTGTTAGAACTGGTGAATACTATTAGTTTATGATTACAAATAATAGAATACACGAAATTTGGGCTTCTTCCAAGCCTTTGACGTCATCAGACTTAGAGTTATAGTGATAACTCTAAATAATGGCGGAATAGTGATGTAATGAGGTTTGATCATGATGTAATCATCACCAAACCTTAAAATATTGATCAATTCCAGTGGATATGCTCAGTACACGTCTATTAGAAGCCTGTTGGACTCTAGGAGGGAGGTATCTACTATAAATAGAGCTCTTTCTGCTCTGTTTTCCCCTCAGATGCATCAAAAACATTAAATAAATACAAACAAAAAGGTAATATCTTTATTCTTTATATATAAAAACTTTATATTATTAAAGACCAAAGTTCATCTTTATTATAATCATCAATTTTGACATGATTAAATCATTTGTTCAACTGTTTTTGTTAAAAATCTCTCTAAAACTCATTTCCACGTAAAAAATCAAGAATATTTGTAATTTCTCTATTTTTTATTGTAAATACAATTTGTATAAGTTGTATTTATATTATTTGGCGTAAAGTATCTCAAAATTCTTATATTACGTGTTAAAAGTAGGTTATTTTCTCTTATATTAACAATTTTCTCTATATTATTCTTTTAATAATTCTTTAATTAATATAAATAGTCTTTATATTTATTTATAACATTAATATTAGTAATATTATTGTTATTAATTGTTTTTTATTAATAAAAAAAAATTTTTACGCCTTTATTATTTGTTTGTAACAATGATAAAGTGCTTATAGATATATTAATTATTCCATATTAATATATTTATTTTATAATATTATATTTTATAATGTAAATTATATTATTATATTGTTATTGATAATATAATTATTTTTACGCCATAATTATAGTAATTCTTTATTATTATAATTATTTTTATCTTATTTACTTCATTCATAAGGAAATTCATAGTACAATAAGTAAAATATTAGTAATTTTTACTTATTGTTTCATAGTCAAACCTTACAATTTCTTTCATTATTCTGACAACATATCTGTTCAATTTAAGAGAATCCAGGGGTTTTCTGTGTTGGCTGCACCAAAAGATTGTGGAAAATTAGATTTATGTAATGATGAATAATTGAAATGAATAGGGGAAAGAGTCCTTACATTTTCACTATTTTGGACTAAAACCATCTGATCACCGAAAGTCTGGGGTCTCCTGAGTTTTAGTAGTTCAAATTGATGTGTCTTCCAAGCTGGGTCAAACATACGTTTTCCATGCTGAACAATATTGTTCAAATGTTCATAATATTGATTGTAACAGCCAAGCTCGTGACAAGTGCAAATTGTTTTAGGGCGGCCCATTCTTTGCACCATAAAATTTTGTGGGGAATGAACAAAAAAGGCCCAAGAAATTGATATGGAGTAGTGTGGTTATGAGAAACATTTTGGGGGGGAAAGTGAAGTCAAAAAAGCTTTCAAGTGGACACAAACATAGTTTTAATTATATTTGAGAATCTTTGATTTTGCAAAGATAGAAGCCACTTATGCCCCTATATGGTTTGCATGGGGTAAATATTTTATGCAGAAGTCATAGGTTCACCAGTTTTAAGATTAGAGCACCTGTAAAGAAACATTTACAGCCAAGCTGTATGGTGTATGGGCCTCATTCAGATACAGTTTTTTCTGGATCTGAGTGGGTCTGATTACATTTCAAGGAGACAAACCAATTATGGCTGTAATTGGCTTGCATATGGTACAAACTGTGAGCAGCGGTCATAATGTGACCACCTGTGTATGATTACAGACAAGCTGTGTTGTGGCTGGACCTCATTCAGATACAGTTTCTTCTGCATCTGATTGGGCCTGATTGAATTTCAAGGAGAAAAACCAATTATGGCTGTAATTGGTGTGCATATGGTACAAATTATGACCCCTGGTCATAATTTAAACAGCTCTGTACAATTACATACAAGCTGTATTGTCTCTGGTTGTCATTCAGATACAGTTTCTTCTGTATCTGAGAGGGTCTGATGGGATTGCAAGGAGAAAAACCAATTGGGGCCATAATTGGTTTGCATATGGTACAAATTATGACCAGCAGTCACAATGTGACCACCTGTGTACAATTACAGCCAAAGCTGTATTTTCAATGGACCTCATTCAGATACAATTTTTTCTGTGTCGGAGTGGGTCTAATTGGATTTCAAAGAGACAAACCAATTACGGCCATAATTGGTTTGCATATGGTACAAATTATGACCTGTGTGCAATTACAGCCAAAGCTGTATTGTCAATGGACCTCATTCAGATACAGTTTTTTCTGTATTTGAGTGGGTCTGATTGGATTTCAAGGAGACAAACCAATTATTGCTGTAATTGGTTTGCATATGGTACAAATTATGACTGCCAGTCATAATTTGACCACCTGTGTATGATTACAGCCAAAGCTGTATTGTCTCTGGACCTCATTCAGATACGGTTTTTTCTGTATCTGAGTGGGTCTGATTAGATTTCAAGGAGACAAACCAATTACACCCATAATTGGTTTGCAAGTGGTCCAAATTATGACTGCCTGTCATAATTTGACCACCTGTGTGCAATGGCAGACAAGCTGTATTGTCTGTGGGCCTCATTCAGATACATTATCTTCTGTATCTGAGTGGGTCTGATTACATTTCCAGGAGAAAAACCAATTATGGATGTAATTGGCTTGCATGTGGTACAAATAATGACTGCCGGTCATAATTTGACCACTTGTGTATGGTTACAGCCCAAGCTGTATTGTCTCTGGGCCTCATTCAGATACAGTTTTTTCTGTATCTGAGTGGGTCTGATTGCATTTAAAGGAGAAAAACCAATTACAGCCATAATTGGTTTGCAAGTGGTACAAATTATGACTGGAGATCATAATTTGACCACCTTTGTACAATTACAGCCAAAGCTGTATTGTCAATGGACCTCATTCAGATACAGTTTTTTATGTGTCTGAGTGGGTCTGATTGGATTTCAAGGAGACAAACCAATTACGGCCATAATTGGTTTGCATATGGTACAAATTATGACCTCTGGTCATAATTTGACCACCTGTGTACAATTACAGCCAAACCTGTATTGTCAATGGACCTCCTTCAGATACAGTTTTTTCTGTATCTCAGTGGGTCTGATTGGATTTCAAGGAGACAAACCAATTATGGCTGTGATTGGTTTGCATATGGTACAAATTATGACCGCCAGTCATAATTTGACCACCTGTGTATGATTACAGCCTAAGCTGTATTGTCTCTGGACCTCATTCAGATACAGGTGTTTCTGTATCTGAGTGGGTCTGATTGGATTTCAAGGAGACAAACCAATTCCGGCCATAATTGGTTTGAAAGTGGTCCAAATTATGACTGCCCGTCATAATTTGACCACCTGTGTGCAATGGCAGACAAGCTGTATTGTCTGTGGGCCTCATTCAGATACATGATCTTCTGTATCTGAGTGGGTCTGATTACATTTCCAGGAGAAAAACCAATTATGGGTGTAATTGCTTGCATGTGGTACAAATAATGACCGCCGGTCATAATTTGACCACTTGTGTATGATTACAGCAAAAGCTGTATTGTCACTGGGCCTC
Source organism: Austropuccinia psidii (assembly GCA_023105745.1). Classification (NCBI taxonomy): domain Eukaryota; kingdom Fungi; phylum Basidiomycota; class Pucciniomycetes; order Pucciniales; family Sphaerophragmiaceae; genus Austropuccinia; species Austropuccinia psidii. The sequence goes on along the minus strand of JALGQZ010000004.1, from coordinate 23,894,956 downwards.
ATTCAGATAGAGTTTTTTCTGTATCTGAGTGGGTCTGACTGCATTTAAAGGAGAAAAACCAATTACAGCCATAATTGGTTTGCAAGTGGTACAAATTATGACTGGTGATCATAATTTGACTACCTATGTACAATTACATCCAAAGCTGTATTGTCACTTGACCTCATCCAGATACAGTTTTTTCTGTGTCTGAGTGGGTTTGATTTTATCTCAAGGAGACAAACCAATTATGGCTGTAATTCGTTTGCATATGGTACAAATTATGACTGGTGGTCAAGATTTGACCACCTGTGTATGATTGAAGCCAAATCTGTACTGTCTCCGGACCTTATTAAGATACAGTTTTTTCCATTTCTGAGTGGGTCTGATTGTATTTCAAGGAGAAAAACCAATTACGGCCATAATTGGCTTACAAGTGGTAGAAACTATGACCGCCAGTCATAATTTAACCACCTGCCTATGATCATAGCCAAAGTTGTATTGTCTCTGGGCCTCATTCAGATACAGGTTTTTCTGTATCTGAGTGGGTCTGATGAAATTCCCAGGTGACAAACCAAATATTGCCATAATCAGTTTGCAAGTGGTACAAATTATGACCACCTGTGTATGATTACCACAAAGCTGTATTGTCTCTAGGCCTCATTCAGATACAGGCATTTCTGTATCTGAGTGGGTCTGATGAAAATCCCAGGTGACAAACCAATTATGGCCGTAATTGGTTTGCAAGTGGTACATATTTTGACCACCTGTTTATGATTACAGCCAAAGCTGTATTGTCCCTGGGCCTCATTCAGATACAGGCTTTTCTCTATCTGAGTGGGTCTGATGAAAATCCCAGGTGACAACCCAATTATGGCCGTAATTGGTTTGCAGGTGGTACAAATTATGACCAGTGGTCATAATTTGACCACCTGTGTATTATTAAAGCAAAAGCTGTATTGTCTCTGGACCTCATTCAGATACAGTTTTTTCTATATCTCAGTGGGTCTGATTGGCTTTCAAGGAGACAAACCAATTATGGCTGTAATTGGTTTACAAGTGGTACAAATTATGACCAACAGTCATAATTTGACCACCTGTGTATGATTACAGCCAAAGCTGTATTGTCTCTGGGCCTCATTCCAAAACAGAATCTTCTGTATCTGAGTGGGTCTGATTACATTTCCAGGAGACAAACCAATTATGGCTGTAATTGGTTTGCATATGGTACAAATTATGACCGCCAGTCATAATTTGACCACCTGTGTATGATTACAGCCTAAGCTGTATTGTCTCTGGACCTCATTCAGATACAGGTGTTTCTGTATTTGAGTGGGTCTGATTGGATTTCAAGGAGACAAACCAATTACGGCCATAATTGGTTTGGAAGTGGTCCAAATTATGACTTCCCATCATAATTTGACCACCTGTGTGCAATGGCAGACAAGCTGTATTGTCTGTGGGCCTCATTCAGATACATGATCTTCTGTAATCGAGTAGGTCAGATTACATTTCCAGGAGAAAAACCAATTATGGCTGTAATTGGCTTGCATGTGGTACAAATAATGACTTCCGGTCATAATTTGACCACTTGTGTATGATTACAGCCAAAGCTGTATTGTCTCTGGGTCTCATTCAGATATAGTTTTTTCTGTATCTGAGTGGGTCTGATTAGATTTCAAGGAGACAAACCAATTACAGCTGTAATTTGTTTACAAGTGGTACAAATTATGACTGCTGGTCATAATTTGATCACCTGTGTATGATTAAAGCCAAAGCTGTATTGTGGCTGGACCTCATTCAGATACAGTTTTTTCTGTATCTTAGTGGGTCTGATTGGATATCAAGGAGACAAACCAATTATGGCCATGATTGGTTTACAAGTGGTACAAATTATGACTTTCGGTCATAATTTGAGCACCTGTGTATGATTGCAGCCAAAGCTGTATTGTGGCTGGACCTCATTTAGATACAGTCTTTTCTGTATGACAGTGGGTCTGATTGGATTTCAAGGAGACAAACCAATTATGGCATTAATTCAATGACCACCTGTGTACATGTGTACAATTACAGACAAGCTGTTTTGTGGCTGGACCTCATTCAGATACACTTTTTTCTGTATCTGAGTGGGTCTGATTGGATTTCCAGGAGCCAAGTCTTATGGATTATGACCAGCCGTCATAATCTCACTCTGATGATTTTTTGAGGACACAAATTTTGTGAGCCTTGAGGTATATTTTACATACCCAAATAAGCCACAATTATCATAAAATTGAATTTTGAATTATGCATAACTCATAAGTCATGCATATATCCAAAATTCATCATTTTCTATTTCAGAAAAGATGAATAACCTTTTCTTGAGTTAGTAAATCCATGCATAAAGACCAGATTTGTATTCTACACAAAAATTCACCTAGGGTAGCTCCATAGAGTGAATAAGCTCAAATTAACTCTTTGAGGTGGTAAAATGGAAAATACTTCAATACCACATCATCAATACCACATAAAAGATCCGTGAAAATGTTTGTTTTTCTTAATTTTACGCCAAAATAATGGGAATGTGAGAAATCCCATGTTACATATACACTAAGAATAGTGTTATGCATGTTTTGAGCACTTAATATCATGGTATTCTTAGATGGACCTTTGGTAAACCCATAGTGAATATCTCAGTTTAAACTTAAATTTCTATTTTGACGTGAAAAATAGGTAAGGGGGCGTAAGGCATTCAAGAGAGCTAGGGCACCCAACTTCTGAGGCCTCAGAGGCATGGACAGCTCCAAAGCTTGGATCCATGGCTGATCTTGGCCTAATTGGTAAACTAAAACCTTTTGGGAACTTGGTTACCATGTTACAACTACAGTAAAACTTAGGAAAATAGCAAATAACCTGCTATTTTGACATGCCAAGGAGGTAAAGAGCTACTTAGACTCCTGTAACCATGTCAATTCTTGATGATTTTCCATGGATAAACACTAAAAGAGTAATTGAAACCCTTTTTGGACTTGTATCCATTGATGTACCTCATAGCAACCAGTGAAACACTGATATTTGCAATTCTACGTAGAAATGAGGTAAAAACTTCAAAAATTCATTAAAAATACAATTCTTAATTAATTTTTTCTGAACCTTTCAGGAATAATGGAGAACTGTATTATCTATGGTACAACCAAACAAAATTACAGTTTTACTAGTAAAATTAAATGTTTTACTTACAGTCCGTTTTTGACTATTCTACGTGAAACACTGAATCTTAAAAAATTCAAAGTGATTACAACATGTGATGAAATTGGCAATAAAATTGATAAATTTGAGAAATCAATGATTATTTTGGAATCAAAGGAGGTTTACAGATGTTACTCCTTTTATTCTTAACCATATTGGGGTTGGTAGTCACATAAAAGCATCAATTAAAGTAATTATGATAATCTTATGTGACAACAGATGATGCAATCAATAATCCAAAAGCGTTTATTGTTTTCTCACTCACTGGTCTTTCAGTTTGCTCCATGGTACGTCTCTGTGAGCTGTTGTTGACTTAAAAGAGGCCTCCTCTTGCTGTTTTTTCCACATCATCATCTTATTATCATTTAAACCATTATTACCAACAAGTAGGTATTGGTTAAAGCTATTCTTAAGTGTTTTAAATCTTTCAGAATCAATCATAAAGACGTGAAATCATAGAATCCAACTATATATTGTTGTAATACTGTTATAAATCAATTTTGATTCTTAAAATCAACAATTCTACGTAAAATCTCTCTATATTATCTTTCAATAAGTTCTTTGGAATAATAGTGAGTGATTTATTTTTAATTCGTAAAGTTTTTTCTCTAAAATTAGTTTTCTTCAAGAATTATCTTTATAATTATCCTTGCAAAAGATAATTATATATTAAAATAATTTTATTTTTTTAATAAAAGAAGTTTTATTATTAAAATCTTCTTGTAATTGATTCTTGTAGACAATTACTTACTCACTGTTAAAATCACTAGTAGTATTTAACACGTGAAAGAAATAATTTTTTAATTATTTAATTGTGGTTATAATAATATTTATTATTGTATTTCATAAGAACAGACATAGTACTGCTGATTAATAGTAATACTATCATCAGTTTCATAGTCACATCTTACATTTGGGGGCCTCGCCGTGTTTTTTGAACCTTGTACCCTTAATTAATATGTTTTTAAGCTCTAAAATATATTAATTTAATAATTTTTTCTTTCGTTTTAAAGTTAAAATAATTCTTATTTTTGAAATTGTTTTGGAAATCTTTTTCATTGAGGAATTTGGTTTAATTTTATACTGTTTTTACACGTGGATTTTTCACATCCAAAAACTTATAAAATTATTCTTTGAGTTACTCTGAATTAATTTTCATTCAAAATCTTGAATTTTAATTTTTTTTCTTTAAAAAGAATAATTTTTTTAATATTAAAAAAATATAAAACTTATAAAAAATCTTTAAAAATATTTTAAAAAGTATAAAAAATTATTTTTTCTTTTATAATTTTTTAGTGTCTTTAAGCAAATACTGTGAAGCTGGCAACAGACTCAGTAAAAGATATATTACTAGACCAGAATCTTCAGAAGCAGAATCTTAAGACAGTATTGAGGTGAAAATTGCTAAAAGAGGCACCTTATTTAACTCAGAAAAGGCTAAATTACCACCAAGAGATGTGTATTTTATCTTATATTTTCACCTTTTATCTTTAAATTGACGTGAAAATGGTGCATACCAGAAATGGAAGCAACTACCCAGTCCAACCAGATGGATGTGGACAAGGAAGAGGCAAGACCAAATCCTGAAGTGCCAAATCTTCCACAAGAAAGACACATTTGGAGGATGCCAGAGTTGCCCCCCATTCCCCAAGGTCTGTACCCACAGATTTTGACGTGAATTCTGAGCCTGAACTAATTTATGACAATATTTCCAGGGCGGAACCATTTTCAAGTGGCAGCAATAGAAATATATCAATGCCAGTACAAAAATTGGTTCAGAGCAGCCAAAGAAGAAGAGTGGGAAATATGCCCAAGACTTTGGCAGGGGGCCATGAACTCCTACTTACAAATGAAGAGCTTTCTGGGTCAGGAGAAGACCATAGAACTCTTAGGAGGATGGAGCCCTGTGTCTTCCAAAGACAAGGTCAAAAATATAAAGAATCAGTTGAAGAACCAAACTCTTTTATCCATAGACCAGAAGAAGGAACTGGAAATGACTCCAGCTTTGGAGACAGAGGCCCCAGTGGCGTCTACCAGCTCCAAACCAGCTCCCAAAGTGTCCAAAGAAAAGCCCAAAGGACCTCAGAAGAGGTAGAGAGGTCCCAAGAACCATCAGGGCAAGGGCAAAGGCAAAGCAAATTGGCACAGACCTTACCCACAAGGGTACAGGATCCCCAAATTGGAGCCTTCAGCAGTGGACAGTGTGTTCAACATGGCCAGAACTCTGATGGAATTCACAGCCAAGGAGCAGGAAAGGATGAACAGGACCTTTCCATGCAAATAAATCGTGTACAAAGTAGTATTAATGTAGAAATTGGTAAACTTGATTCAAAGTTAACTAAAATAACATCAGATATCAATGAATTGAAAAAACATGATAAGAAATATACTGAATGGTATGAATTAACAAATGCCAGATTTCATTCAATTATCAATGCTTGTAGCAGAATTGATAGTACATGTCAGATTCAGAATGATGAAATGGAAGATCTTTCTATTTTTAAAATTAATGATCAACTTAAGATTCTACAAGATCATGTCTTGAAGAGAGTTGAAAATACCAATCAGTTTGCTACACATTTAGCATAAAGTGACAGTGAAAAGCAGAAGTTAAAGGATGAAATCATTGCAAATGTAGAAAAAGTTCATAAGAATTATGAACAACATATGCCAAGACATTCTACACCCTTAACTGAAGAAAAGCTTTCTGTTAAAGGAAGTTTTACCCCACTTCTAGGAGAAAATGTTGTCTCTGTAAAAGATATTCCCAAACTAGAAGAATGGCCAAAATTCTCTGGTGAAGGAGAATATAACCATATTGAGTTCATCAGGACTATTGATATGTTACAAGAAGACTTTAATATACCTGATGCAATCATAGTGGGGAAATTACACTCTCTGTTTACCAGAACTGCAAAGAAATTGTATGATAAGATGAGAATGGATCATGGAAAACATGATTGGTCTTGGTGGAAATCTGAGGTGATTACCAAATGAGCCAATAATTCTTGGAGATTTAAAATGGAAAATGCTTTTGAAAGTGCCATTTTTAACTCAGAGAAAGATAAACCACTTACTTGTTTCTTCAAACAAAAAGACAGTTTATCTGCTTTACACCCAGATATGTCTGACACTATGATTAATATGAAAATATTAAGAAAGTGTGGAGGAGAACTGGAACATGCTATCAAAAGCAGATGTGTAGAACCCTGTTAAACAGAGGGCTACATTAATGCAATGGAAGATATCATTACCAGAACAAGAATTGGTAAATCTTGGACTATAATCCCTATGAAATCCAAGATGGTCCCAAAGATTCCCATAGAAGATAAAAGACCAGAAAGACCTGTCTTGAAGTGTCATAAATGTGGAAGTATTTCACATTTAGCATACACTTGAACCAAGAAGACAAAAATAAATGAAGTTCAAGTCATTGAAGACATTCAGTGTACTGAAGAGAAAGAGGAGTCTGATCAAGATTCTGCACTCTCTGAAGATACACCAGTGGAGGACTATCCCATTGAAAGCATTACAGCTTTCTTTGAGGTCACAGAGGTCCATACCCACTTGCCACAATACAGTGAAGATTGCTGCAACCTGGTAAATATCCAAGATGCCAAAATGTGTAAAACAAAACCTGCTAGAGGGAAAGGTTACACTGCTGGAGCATCCTGTATCACATCAGTTTTGATGAGTGATATTGAAGCCAAAGTAAATTTGGATACAGGGGCATTTTGCACCTGTGTATACTTCCTGAATGGAAAAACCATCAATTACCAATAGAAGGTGTACAATTAAGTAGTGCCACCCCTTGGGTATATTGGACACTAATCTTATATTTCCACATCCAGCAGGAAGTGTAAGGATGAAAACTGAGATTGTAGTAATGGATAATTGCACATCTCAGCACATCATTATTGGGAATGATTACTTGAATATTTATGGTATTGATATCAATAACCATAAAGACAGATATTTCACAATTGGGGATAACAAAAGACAAAGAATTTCTTTTTCCAATATACCAAAACAAATATCTGTAGTATCTTCTGTCAACGATACTTACAAAGATGAATTTGTGTCTAATCAACTTGTTGAAGCACAAATTAATCCATCATTGTCACCAAAGATGAGGAGTTAACTTATGAATGTGTTATACACATATAAAAATGCATTTGCCTCTGATAATGAACCATTGGGTGCTATAAGGGGACATGAAGTTTATATTACTCTTAATATTGACAGGCCATATCCTCCAGTACTTAGAAGACCAGCTTATCCAGCCAGTCCCAGAGCTAGAGAAGCCTTGGAAAAACATATCCAAGAGTTGATCCAACTTGGTTTACTAAGGAAAGTAGGCCATAATGAGGAAGTTGAAGTGACAACCCCTGTTATTATTGCATGGCATAATCATAAGTCAAGAATGGCTGGAGATTTTAGAGCATTGAATACCTACACAGTTCCAGATAGGTATCCAATCCCTAGAACTTAAGAAACATTGACTCAATTGTCTAAAGCCAAGTATATAACATCAATGGATTCATTAAAAGGTTTCCATCAGAATGTTTTGACGCCTAAAGGTAAGAAACTACTTAGAATTATCACTCACTGTGGTATTTATGAGTATCTTAGGATGCCATTTGGCATTAAAAATGCTCCATCACACTATCAAATAATGATGAACACAATCTTTCCCACAGAATTGTCTGAAGGATGGCTTATCATTTATATTGATGATATTATCATATGTTCTGATTCATGGTCTTTGCACCTTGAAACACTTGCAAGAGTACTTCACAAAGTTGCAGAAGTGAACATGAAAATTTCACTTAAGAAATGCAATTTTGGTTTTGAAGAACTCAAAGCTTTAGGACATATTGTTTCTGGTGTAAGCTTGGGTATTGACAAAAACAAAGTAGCAGCAGTGTTACTTAAGCCAATACCCCAGAATAAAATAGAAATGATGTCTTTTCTTGGGTTTGCCAGTTATTATAGGCAACACTTGAAAGACTTTGCAATTCTAGCTAAGTCACTTTATAGAATCTGTGATCAACAGACTGTATTTGAGATGACACAGGAGAGAATTAAAGCTTATGAGAGGATAAGGAAGGCTCTTACAGAAGCACCTTTACTCCTCATGCCTGACTAGAATATTGCTTTTAAATTGTACATTGATGCATGTGGAGATGGATTAAGGGCTGCCCTACAACACGTCCAAATTATTGATGACAAACCTACAGAAGGACCAGTTTGTTACATCTCAAGGCAAATCAAACCAACAGAAGCCAGATATGGTGCAAGCCAAATGGAGTGCTTATCTTTGGTATGGGCACTTGAGAAATTACACTATTATCTTGATGGCAGTGTTTTTGAGGTGATAACTGACTGTAATGCAGTAAAATCACTTCTTAACATGAAAACTGCCAACAGACATATGTTGAGATGGCAAATAGCCATTCAAGAATATAGAGGAAACATGACTATAGTCCACAAAGCAGGAAACATTCACAAGAATGCTGATGGACTTAGCAGGTGGGCATTAGCCAACACTCCTGATAAGCCAGCTTATGTACCCTTGGAAGCTGAACCACAGATTCCAATTGAAGGGATTAATATAACTGATATTGGGACTGAATTATTTGAAGAGGTAAGAGGATCTTATAAGCAAGACAAGAATTGCCATATCTTGACTTCTTTAATAGATAAGGACTGCAAATATACATCTTTGGTCAATGCACTAGATGAAGTTTGGAGAAATTCCTATTCTGAAGGGAGATTTCACTTGTTTGAAGGGATTATTTACCACAGAACCAAACACTCTTGTGTAATGACATTATGCAGCAGATTGCTTATCAATACTATTCTTCATAAATGCCATGATAGCATCTACTCTGGACACCTGTCAGAGGACAGAACACTTGAAAAAGTAAAGAACTGTGCATGGTGGCCATCTTGGAGAAACAAAACCATTGAATATTGCCATACCTGTGACAGATGCCAAAAAGCCAACAGGAATACAGGCAAGAAATTTGGACTTGTGATCCATATTCAAGAACCAAAATCCCCATGGGAAGTTGTTCACATGGATTGGGTCACAGCACTTCCTCCAAGTGGTGACAAAAGCTATAATGCTTGTTTAGTCATTGTAGACAGATATAGAAAGACTCCCATATTCTTACCATGTCATAAAGATTACACTGCTACGGACACAGTTCTTCTTCTATGGAGTAGAGTTATTTCTCATACAGGATTATTTACGAATATCATAAGTGACAGAGATCCCAAGTTCACATCTGCACTTTGGACCAATCTTCATAGATTGTTTGGGACTAAGTTATCATTCTCTACAGCACATCACCCTCAGACAGATGGGCCGGCAGAGAGGATGATTCAAACTTTAGAAGACATGATCAGGAGATTTTGTGCTTATGGGTTAGAATTCAAAGACTCAGATGGCTTGACCCATGACTTGTGCACTCTGATACCTGCATTAGAATTGGCATACAAGACATCAGTCCATTCTTCCACAGGAAAAACTCCTGCTATGTTAGAAAAAAGATGGAATCCAAGACTCCCAGAAGACACACTGAGGAAAGACTTGATTGACATTCATCCTACAGCTTCCAGCTTCAAGATAATGCTTGATAAAGTAAAACATCATGCAAAACAAAGTATGAATGAGGCTTTTGATTATGCAAAACAGAAGTGGGACAAGAGTCATAAAGTACCATACTTCAAAGTAGGGTACGTAGTTCTAGTTTTAACCTTGAATTTTAATAATATCAAAGGCCCAAAGAAACTTAAAGATTCTTATGTAGGACCTTTTGTTATTGTTGCCTTACATGGAACCATTGCAGTTCAAGTGGAATTGAGTGGTGAATTGGAAAATAAACACCCCACTTTTCCAGTCAGCTTGATAAAGCCTTATCAACCAGCTGATAAAGAATTGTTTCCTTTAAGGAACCCAACTCCTTTAACTTTCCCACCAGTGAAACAGAATGAAGACAAAAAGATAAAGAAAGTCATTAAAGAAAGGAGACTTAGGGGTAAAAATCAGAGAGAATATCTTTTCAGATATAGAAATCCAGTACATGAAGATGAATGGCTGGCAGAATCAGATATACCTGACTCAGATAAACTCTTGACAAGATTTAGACATGAAAGAAGGCCACAAGCCTGAATATGTCTATAAATGTGCTTTGAAATTACTTGATCTGAGTAATGTAAAGAGGTTGGACAGTGGACATTAACCCCCTTTGGGGCTTTTTATTATTTCTACTATTGATAAAATTGTAGTACAATTTTGTTTTTTGGTGGCAGGGAATGTGAGCCTTGAGGTATATTTTACATACCCAAATAAGCCACAACTATCCTGAAATTAAATTTTAAATTATGCATAACTCATAAGTCATGCGTATATCCGAAATTCTTCATTTTTTATTTCAGAAAAGATGAATAACTTTTTATTGAGTAAGTAAATCCATGGATTTAAGACCAGATTTGGATTATGAGCCTTAGAGGTAATTTCATATACCCAAAAGACCACAAATACAAAATTAACATATAAATTTAAAAAAATCAATTTATTTATATTATTAAAATGAAAATCAAAATATAAATATAAAAATTATATTCAAAATAAAAAAATTTAATTACAATTTAAAAATAAAATTACATTACATTTGGAATTATAAAATTACATTTATACTTGAAAAAATTAAGTAAAAATGAAATTTTAACAAAATTGTGAAAAAATTTAAATAAAATTATTATCACCTTCCATACAATAAATAAACATATAAAAATTATTTCACCATTGGATTCCTCATAAAAAATCAGGCAGGGTCACCTCTGAGTGATCATTGTAACTCAACTCTAAATAAGCTTAAATTAAGTTTTTAGTATTTTCAATACAAAAGTTGAAAATCCTCAAAATTTTAATTTGATTCACATCACATGTGGTGTTAACCATCAATTTTTGCGTTAAAATTGAGGTGCTGTGTTTAGTTTAGAAGTTATGAGGAATTGAAGTATTTTCAATTGAATTCAATTGAAATGTCAAAATGTTTGCGTGTATTACATAAGTGAACTTTGATTTACATATTAGGTATCAATTATTACTGTATTGTACTGTACAATTCAATTGAATCACATAGGTAAGTTATAAGTATAATACATGATGAGGAATTAGAGGAAAAATAAATTGGAAAGATTAAATTTGGGGGGGAAAAGGAACTCCAGCTCTAAGGGGGAGCTAGACCGCCAAAATCCTTGCTGACAGGTGTGGGATGTCAAAATTCATGCAAACGTTCATCACTTTTTGCCTGGAATTGAGTTACAGGGTCTGTGAACTCAATTGTTGATGAGGTTTTGATACCAACTGGGGTAGTTTTAGCTGTTGCCAAGAGGGTAAAACTACCCTTAAGATAAAACAATCATAGTAAAAACAGCTTCAACTGGTTTCTACGCCTCTAACACACATTCTGACGTGGTTTGAAGGCTCTAGGCCTGGTATTGCTATAGTAATGGCTGATTTAAGGGTCTAAAATGGCTAAAAATGCCTAAAAATGGGTTAAACCAGCCCTTTTTAGTCTAAAACAGGGTTCAATGATGCCACAATTGGCTTTTCTGTTTTCAGACTGTTTTTCACGACTGAAAAGAGTAAATTTTACTTTTTGGAGTAGGAGAATTGATGAATATAAAAGAATGTCTTCTTTGCCCCACTTTTCTCTTCATGTTAGAATCTTTTCCTTTTATTAATTAGTTCAAACAATGTTAAACCAATCAATAAAAGAATCCAACCACCATTTTTAAATCACTTTAATACTTTTAACCACGTGGAAAAATCATTATAATCATTGTTTGTAACTTTTATAATCATTTTTACCCCTGAGCCACCCCAAAAGTGAATTAAAGCATCTTTCATCACTGTAAACTTTGTCACTTTGTTTCCAAATTCACTCTGGTCACTTTTGGGCGTGTTTTCTCTTTAATATTCTTTTTGAAGACTTTGTTCTTTAATCAATTGCTTGCAGTTCTTTGCTCAATTAATTCCAATTGAAATTTCTCTTGAAGAAATTTCTTTTGTAGCCTTAAAATATCTCTTGTAGAGTATTTTTTGGATAAATTTTTATTGTTGGTAAAACAATAAAATTTTATAATATTATTGTTTTATACTAATAAAGTTATAAACAATAAAATTGGCGTCTTTTCTCTTAAAAATAATTTTTCTTACTATTTTTAATTGATTTTTTACCTTATACAAATTTTGAGGACAGGAAAAGTACTTCATTTTAAATCAAAGTTTCATATCCACACCTTACATGGATTCTACACAAAAATTCACCTAGGGTAGCTCCATAGAGTGAATAAGCACAAATTAACTCTTTGAGGTGGTAAAATGGAAAATACTTCAATACGCCATCATCAATACAACATAAAAGATCTGTGAAAATTTTTGTTTTTCTTAATTTTAAGCCAAAATAATGGGAATGTGATAAATCCCATTTTACATATACACTAAGTATAGTGTTATGCATGTTTTGAGCACTTAATATCATGGTATTCTTACATGGACTTTTGGGACACCCATAGTGGAAATCTCACTTTAAAGTTAAATTTCTATTTTGACGTGAAAAATAGGCAAGGGGGACAAAAGACATTAAAGAGAGCCAGGGTACCCAACTTCTGAGGCCTCAGAGGCGTGGACAGCTCCAAAGCTTGAATCCATGGCTGATCTTGGCCTAATGGGTAAACTAAAACCTTTTGGGAACTTGGTTACCATGTTACAACTACAGTAAAACTTAAGAAAATAGCAAATAACCTGCTATTTCGATGTGCCAAGGAGCTAAAGAGCTACTTAGACTCCTGTAACCATGTCAATTCTTAATGATTTTCCATGGATAAACCCTAAAAGATTAATTAAGACCCTTTTTGGACTTGTATCCATTGATTTACCTCATAGCAACCAGTGAAACACTGATATTTGCAATTCTACGTAGAAATGAGGTAAAAACTTGCAAAATTCATTCAAAATACAATTCTTAATGAATCTTTCTGAATCTTTCAGAACTAATGAAGAACTGTATTCTCTATGGTACAACCAAACAGAATTACAGTTTTACTAGTAAAATTAAAAGTTTTCCTTAGAGTCCATTTTTGACTATTCTATGTGAAACACTGAATCTTCAAAAATTCACAGTAATTACAACATGTGATGAAATTGGCAATAACATTGATAACTTTGAGAAATAAATGATTATTTTGGAATAAAAGAAGATTTACACATGTTACTCCTTTTATTCTTAACCACATTGGGGTCGGTAGTCACGTAAAAGCATAAATTGAAGTAATTATGATAATCTTACGTGACAACAGATGATGCAATCAATAATCCAAAAGGGTTGATTGTTTTCTCACTCACTGGTTTTTCAGCTTGCTCCATGGTACGTCTCTGTGAGCTGTTGTTGACTTAAAAGAGGCCTCCTCTTGCTGTTTTTTCCACATCATCATCTTATTATCATTTAAACCATTATTACCAACAAGTAAGTATTGGTTACAGCTATTCTTAAGTGTTTTAAATCTTTCAGAATCAATAAGAAAGACGTGAAATCATAGAATCCAACTATATATTGTTGTAATACTGTTATAAATCCATTTTGATCCTTAAAATCCACAATTCTTCTTCAAATCTCTCTATATTATCTTTCAATAAGTTCTTTAGAATAATATTCAGTGTTTTATTTTTAATTCGTAAATTTTTTTCTCTAAAGTTAGTTTTCTTCAAGAATTATCTTTATAATTATTCTTGCAAAAGATAATTATATATCAAAATAATTGTATTATTTTAATAAAAGTAGTTTTATTATTAAAATCTTCTTGTAATTGATTCTTGTAGACAATTACTTACTCACTGTTAAAGTCACTAGTAGTGTTTAACACCTGAAAGAAATAATTTTTTAATTATTTAATTGTGGTTATAATAATATTTATTATTATATTTCATAAGAACAGACATAGTACTGTTGATTAATAGTAATACAATCATCAGTTTCATAGTCACATCTTACCAGTTTATTACCTTCAGAATTGATTTACATTTTGTCAAAATTATTCCTGGTGGTCTAAATCTCTCACCCACCTACAGGTGTGACTGTACCATCCAATCTAATCACCCATGTATTTCAAGGAGGATTCTAAAGATACACATATCCTGACACTTCATTCTGGCCTAAATGTGTAATACAAAACTCATTTCTGCTCTATTTCTATGGGCTACACCCCCATTTCATTTAGTTGGGACCCACAATATAAATAGAGCCGTTTTGCCCGTGTTTTCCCTAAGTTCCTCTGTTTTTAACTTCTGTTGGCCATTTCAATCCCTCTCCTCCCAATATAATACCCAATCCTATGAATCCACCCCAACCACCTGATTCCATTGTGTCATTTGATGAAATGTTTCATAGGGTTTTTTCAAATAACACAGATTTTAATTCATCTTTATCTTATCAAAATGAGGCCCATCCCATTCATCTATCAATTCATTGTCCACCCCAAACCAAAGCACTGAACCCCAGGAATGCTACAATCTTTTTCACTACCTCAATTCTCCCAATCTAGTCGCACCAGCTCCCATTAGTCATCCTAATATCTTGCACTGCCCCCGCCAAACAACATAAATACAACCCCCTTTCAACTTGGTAAATTTTTTCTTCCCCACGTAATCTCATCCTAAACAATTTTTAATATTATATTTTTACCCAAAATATTAGATATCACAAACACACCAAACATGCGTTTGTGTAATCCACACCCAAATACTCCACAAACCCTTCCACCACCCTCATTCATAGAATCCAACATGAATAACCCACCCACTCAAGTACAATCCATCTCACCAATTCTATCTTCTGAGCTCACTTGCCTCTCCTGTGAAGAATTTTCTCTTAATCACCACTGTATCAAGAAAATCCTAAATAATGCCCTTTCTGAATCTGAAAAGAATCCTGTATCAATTGAGATTAAGGATTATTTGAAAAAGGGCCTTACATTGATTTCTCAAAAAGAACATGGTAATTATTATTCTTCACGTCTGTCCTCAATTTTGTATTAATTGGATCTCCCTTCTTGTAGAATTGTCTTCATCACAAGCAATTGGTCTTGTTGATGGCAATGTTGAAGTTATTGAGAGAGAAGTTCCTTCCATACACTCATCCCAATCATCCCTTCTGGAGGAGGTTGTTCCTGACAGAAATCACAAGAAAAAAAGGAAAATTAAAAATGAACCACCACCAAATATTTGTTGTTTCATTCAACAATCTGTCACTATTAATAATACACAACAGGTTGTCTCTATGATTCCTCCCACAAATACACCTTTTGTCCCCATTGTTTCCAGCCCACCCCAATCTATCAATCCTCAATTGTTATTGCAAGCACATCCCAATGACATTCAATCCCCTGATACTCCTTGTTATTCACCTACTTTAATGGTTTCCAAATCTCATGGGTCTGATTTCGCACCAATAATCACTGGGAAGAACAAACTAATCAAGATAATTTACCTAAGACAGAAAGCCCATGTAACAACCCTTCTGGACAAAGTGACCACAGCAACATTTGTGAGAGCTCATCAAATTTACCTATTTCAAATGAGACACCTATCCACTCAAGAGCAGATGTTCATCAGGTCTCTCCAATTATTTCAGCAGGAGGAATTAATGTTACAACTAACACCCAGGAAATCCAGTCCACTATTTCAACACCACAAAATGCACATACTCCTTGTGTCCGGTCATCCACACATGATACCTCAATTGAACCACCACCCCCCTCATGTGATGATGTTCCTCCTCAATCAATGGAATCAAGTTCATCCCCTCCATTACATGCCCCAACACCAGATCTCAATAATCTCAATCAAGAAGTTGATTGTCAGACTCAAAATCCTCCCACATTGGAAGAGACTGAACAATCTCCCATTTCCCAACCAGCCTCTCCCCCAATGTTGAGTTTTCCATCTTTTCCATAGAACTTTGTCCTCAATTTTATAAAATTTTCCAAATGTTTAATTCAGGACAACCAACTCAAGCCAAATATCAAACAAGGTTTGAAACAATCAACTCTTTGGTTAAATGGCGTCTTCAATCTTTGGGTTGTGACAAAGCTGCACAAGGGAATTTTGACTT
The DNA here is from genome assembly GCA_023105745.1 of Austropuccinia psidii. Classification (NCBI taxonomy): domain Eukaryota; kingdom Fungi; phylum Basidiomycota; class Pucciniomycetes; order Pucciniales; family Sphaerophragmiaceae; genus Austropuccinia; species Austropuccinia psidii. The sequence goes on along the minus strand of JALGQZ010000004.1, from coordinate 23,878,562 downwards.
CAACCAATGCTCCTCTTCATATACCAAAGGGATTGACGAATTAAGTGATCATAGTTAGTTGCTTTATAATAATTAGTCATTAAAAAACATCAAAGCTTATCCTATTTCTGAATAGGCTCACCATTTCTGAATGCCACCAAAGCTGAATTTTATGTCTCCCCTCAAATTTTTAACATGCAAATATATGATGACATTATATCACCTGAACCAAGTATATCTATTCCTTTTTCTCTGGAGCACCACGTTAGTAATGAAAAGCACCCTGAAACCATTTTTTTTGTCATCTCATTTATATGGCCCAACCATGCCACTTCACCATCATCGCTTGGGCAAAACTCATTACTGCATCTATATCTGCAATAATGGATGAATTTTGTATCCCCAAACCCCCCATGACAGCTCCAACCACTCCTCGCAAGGTACATGCTAATTAGGATATGCTTAAATACTTTGAAGGATTGAAGCAACCTTCTATTCCACCAATGGAGCTTATGTCAACCATCCCCCCAAATCCAAACCCATCTATTAGCAATGTAGACACCAAACAGAATTTGGGTTCTAATTCTGATCAACAACTCAAGTCGTTTCAAGATTTAATTTTAGATGTTATGATTTCATACATCATTTTCAAAACACAGGCAAACATAGAGGAACTTTCCCCTCCCAACCAATCAGAACAGCTTAAACATCCCAAAAATACAAAGAATCAACATTTTGGAAGAGATGAAATTTCCTCATTAATCATTAACCACATACCTCAAAGCATCACTCTGTTGGACAATCAAGCATCGCAATTGGACCAAGCTAAAAAGAAATTGGGTGAATATTGTAGTCAGCATAATTTTCTTCCATTTGTTTATTTCTTAATATTAGGTGTTAAGGGTTTATTCACTGCTCAAAAAGATAATTGCCATTTTTATATCTACAATGCTATGCTTGTATTATGTTCTTATAACATATCTCATCAGCTTGTTAAGCCATCACCTCCAGAGAAGCCTGTCTGGAAAAATCTATCTTTTCACCTCAACTTGTTTTTTTCTAAAGGAATGAATCCAATTAGTGAGGTTCAACTTGTTTGTGCCCCCTCCTGGCATCAACTAGCACAATATATCACCAGTGATTTCTTAAATCAATAGGAAGCTCAAGCAACAGTGACATCACTTCTTCCTCCTAGTCAAAGATCTTTTTTGACTTAGTTTTAAGTTCATCATGTTTTTAATAACTCTTTTGCAATTGCCATTTTTCAATCCTTACTCTTATTGGCCATCTCCAACATTCTCTGCCACTTACAACACATTATGTTTGTGACTTCTTCTCAGGTCTTGAATTATACTACTTGATCATCATTCTATTACAATAATGTTAAGATAGTTGGAAATTGCCCCTTGTAATTGAGATTTAATACAATATGATAGCTTTCAAATTTAAATATTAAACTTCCTTCACACTATTCATATGAAATGCAAGTTTCATGACTTTTTGACAATAAATTAAACAATCATATCTTACTAGTGAGCACAAATAGCAGAGAATATGATGAATATAACTTTGAAACTTGACCTTTCTATATTATATAAACATTTAGGGTCAGTTAAAAAGTATTTGTGGCAAATATTAGTCCAACATATTAGCCTTTATAACAGTTCTTCTGATTATATTTTCATAATATAGTATTACCTATTCATTAAGTGAAATTCATCTCAATTTTCAACCATACATTTTGTGGACCACATTGATTTTAAGAGCATTCAACCTCAAAATGAAACTTTGTATTATAATACAATTTATAAATGACATAAGAGGTTCTTTCCATTCAGAATTATATTTAAAAGAAATTTGAAAGTCTTATATAATTGAATTTTTCTATTCATATTTCTGAACATGTACAATTAGTTGATATTAAAAGTACACTTTATTATTGAACTAATAGTTTAATATTACTTCAATTTGAAAAAGATAATGCTTTAATTTGTAAAAAAATCCATTTCATATGGATTTTTTAAATTGATGCAAAGTCAAACATCCCAAATTATTACCACAAGATATATTAAGAATTTCCCAAACCTCATAATTAATACAAAAATACCAATTTAAATTATGAATATAGAATACTACATTCAAAAACAGGTAATAATTCATTTTAATAAGAATAATAATCCAAAATGTGAGGTTGAGAATTATTTTTTTGTGAAAATATTTCAGATTTCTGTGAGATGAATGACAGTGAAAACAATATCCTATTTCTCAAATACTAATTTCAATTTTTTTGATATTTGGCACATCTTTGTGCTCTTCCAATTGTTTTATCTGCAAAATCTCCTGTTCCCTCTCTCTCATGTTTCTTCACCCATCTAATTAATTCATCAGAAATTTGAAATGAGCAACCAAAGTGAGTCGCTGTATTGTTGGTTGATACTTCAAGAGGAGTTTTGGTTGTTTGATGTAAGATATTTTTTGAAGGCCATATTAATTCTATAATACCATTGTTCAATCCAAATTACAATTCAAGTTGTAATCCAGAAAAGAAAAAATTTGACCTATACATTTTCTTGGTGGTGATATTGGATTTCCATTTTTGATATCTATGTAGAAGAATATGCCATATGTAAGAATGTTTGAATTGTTGTCACAATGAGCATGGTTATGAAAATCATTATAAGTGATTGATACATTTGAGAAGTATCTTCTATTTTCAATTTTGTCTGCATCATTCCATTCAGAGTCGTCCCAACTTGGTAATTGCCATTGTTTCATCAAACGTTCATTATTAGTAGAGCCATCTTTTGTGAATAAATAAAATCTATGAGAGAGAAGAATACTATAGTTTAGTAACTTGTTCCATAATTCTTCATCTTTTACTTTTCTTTCAGACAAACACTTTTTATCTAGTGTATATACTCCTAGAAACAAAGAAAAAAATTAATGTTTTGTTTTTTCAAATTCAAAATTTGATATTACTTACCTGCACTTTTTCCTTTATCATATCCACCTCTAAATCCAAGACATTTCATTTTCCCACCAATTAAGAATTTGTTAGTTTTTGATGCAGACAGTTTTGTACCATATAATAAAAATCTTGTATTATATTTGATAATTGGAAGGCTACTGAATTTTGATCTTTGGTTTTTTCAAGTGAATGGAATTTAATCATACAAACTAAATCTTTTGTTTTTTCATCTTGGTAGAATATATAATTATCATTGTTAAACTGAATATAAAACTTCTTTTGATTCTGGACTTGAATTCTCTTGATTTTAAAGTTATTTGGAGCTTTTTCAATAAATTCGCCTTCTTCTGCTTCTTCCACAATTTCACCCTCTTCAGCTTCTTCAGAAATTTCACCTTCTTCTATTTCTTCATGATATTCTTGTTCTTCATAACTTCCTTTTTTTTGGAAAATGAAAGGTTTAAGCGTTTGTCTCTGTGAGCCCTTTTACTGAGACTATTTTGATTCATTATAAAGAGAGAAAATTCTGTAATACCAAAAAAAATATGATACTGTAATACTGGAAATAGTAATGTCAAAAGAAATCAAGATAATGAATTGGAATATTTCCACCTGCTTCATCCCTCTTCTTTCTTATAATCCAAATTTCATTCTTCCTCAAACCTAATTTCATTGTTTCTAATATCATCAATCCTCCTAATTTTTTTCATCACCTTGATTGTTTTTTACTAATTGTATCCTCATCCTCAATTTCACCTACTCTTTTGCACCCTCCAATGCTACAGAAACAATCAGTGTCATTCACTTTGCAGCGTTGGCTCCATTGATCATGGTTGTTGGTTAGCCATCCATTCATCAAAATTTATGTCATATTGCTACTTTCACCAGGATTTTCAATCCTAACAGCTCCTCACCTTAGTAAATGAGCCTCAAGGGAGCTTTCCAAATGGTCATTTGATCCGTTGGAAGCTATCAAGATCTTCTCAAATTCCAGAGAATCTCATCCATCTGTCTTTGGCCGTATGGTGCTCAACCAAGCTTCCCCATATGCTCATCAAGCCAAGTCCTTCTTCTTGGAAGGCGTCTCTGTATGACAACGTGAATGGCTCCTGGCCAAACTATCCTTTGCACAGCCAATCAAGGCAGGCTCCTTTTCTTGACCAGGTATTGGTTCAGGTTTGTCAAATAATCCATCTTTGCACCAACTACCACCTCCCCTGCTGAGCTCAAAGTTGAAACAGCCCATCACTTCACAATGGTAGTACTGTAAGGTACACTTCGGGCCCTGTATACAGTACAACTTGTATTATACAGCATTGTGCAACTGTTACAGTCAAGTACACAACAACCTGGCACGTTGTAGCAACCTTGTGGTGTAGTAGCATACGTTGAGGTAGTCTTGAAGTTTTTCACATTGTCAGCCAGGATTTCTCAAGAGGTTCCAGAAAATCACTCAGCAGACTGTAGCAAGCAAGCAGCTCCTCGGCTTATTGGTAACCTCAACAGAACTCTCCTCATCAACCCTGACTATTGAAACAACTTTGGGTGACCTATGCTGATGTTCTCCTCAGCTCCTCTTGGTCTCCTTGGTCTGGCTATGGCCAACAGAATATTTCAAGTACAAATTTCTCAATGGTCTTAATCAAGCTCCTAAGGGAAATATTACCTACCCTCAAACAACTTCATCAAACAACTTTGGCCCTCATCAGAAACTTTCTAACTTGAGCTCATAATTCATTTCTCAAAAAGCCTTATAACCATCCAGTTTTCATAAATAACTCCATTCTTGTTTGGCAAACCATCAAGAATCGACTGGGAAAAAACAGAATCACACCACTAGACTATCCAGACCAGCCCTCGACTAACTAGATGGCATTAACTCTAAGTCATGCCGCTCTCTTTGCCGCCGGAATTGATGATAATAAGTGCAATGAGAAGTTGTTAATAAAGTTCTAATTGCTATGATAATAATTAAACCAGTAGTTAATAATACTAATAACCCTCTATAAGTATGACGAATCACAGCAATACAACGAGTAAATATTTTTACTTGATACTCTATACTCCTCCACAACAATGCGTACGAGTACCAAGTTTAGTAAGTATAGTAGTAAATAAATAAAGATATTAAGATATGATTGATTAAAGAGAAATAACTAGAATAAGAGATATCTATTTATCTCGTTGACAAACCCAACGAGTAGTCACTAAATTTACCCCATTGACTTGTGATCAATGGTTCTTTAAATCTAAAAATCACTCTAAGATAATAATCTAATGACATAAAAGAAAAATGCCAATTTGTTGCCGAGATGATTTTCTAAATTGATAACACTCCTCCAGAATCTTCGAGGTGTAGTTTCTTGAGTACGTCTTGTAGTTTGATCACTCCAAGAGGTTTGGTCAGTACATCTGCTAACATGTCCTTGGTTGAGACTTGAACCACCTTAACCAGTTTTTTCATTACACAGTCACGAATGTACTGGTATCTTACCTCAATATGTTTTGTATTAGCATTTAAAGTGGCTTGGTTTGAGATGATAACAGCCCCTGAGTTGTCATTATATAGTGTGGGTTGAACGCCTTGAATACCTAAGTCACTGAACACAAAACTGAGCCATCGTAGCTGTTTGGTACAGATGTTCATTGAAATATATTCAGCTTCAGTGGTAGATTGTGCTACCACTGATTGTTTTTTGCTCAACCAGCATATTGGATTACCAAACGCTAGCACAATGAATCCTGAGATTGATTTTCGATCGTCCTTCATGTTTGCATAGTCTGCATCAGCCCATCCGGTGAGTGGATCCGAGTTTGAAGCTTGATTATATATAAGACAGTTGTTTTTTGTTCCCTTCAAATAACAAAGCAAATGTTTCAATGCCGTCCAGTGACAGCGTCCCGGCCTGATGGAGTATCTTGATAGCTGATTGATTGTAAAAAGAATGTCTGGTCGAGTGTGATGAGCAATGTAATTTATGGTTCCCATAGCCTGCTGAAACAGAGTTACTTCAACTGTCTCCTCGGTGGAATCTGAGTCCAATTCACTCAGTAAATTACCATTGCATGGGGATTTTACCAAATTACTATCTTGCATGTCGAATTGTCTAAGAAGCTTGCTGATTAGATCAGACTGATTGATTACAAGCTTGTCTTTCTCCCAGGTGAGACTATATCCTAAATGCTGTGTTGGTTGTTTCTTGAATTTTAGTTTAAGCAACGAATTTAGTTTGCTGAGGAATTTGAGGATCTTGCTTTCTGACTTGCTTATAATAAACCCGTCATCAACATGAACATGAAGTAGCAACGATTTATCTGAGTTGGTGAACAACAATTCATCTGACTGTGCGCTCATTAATCCAAGACTACTCAACGTAACTGTAAGCTTTTCCTTCCACATTTGTGGAGCTTTTTTGGTTCCGTAGAGTGACTTCTTGAGACTCCAAACCCAGTTCTCTTTGCCCTTCACCTCATACCCCTTCACTTGTTTGACATGAACCAGTGCGTCCATTTGGCCATGAAGGAAGGCTGTTTCTATGTCAAACTGGTAAGGAAAATAGTTGAAATTAATAACCAAAGACAACATGATCTTAAAAGTCTCATTTCGTCCAACTGAGGCCCAGGTTTCGTAATAGTGTAGCATATGTTCTTGATAGTTCCCTAGAACGACCCATCGAGCCTTGTGTCGATAAACTTCTCCATGTTCATTGCGTTTTCGAGTAAGTCTCCACATACCTCCGATAACCTTAGCTGGTTTTTCAGGATATGGAACAAGCTCACCGGTGTTGTGAGCTATGAGGGAGTTATACTCAGTATCCATCACCTTTTGCCATTCAGTCCTTTCCAATGGATCAGATAGGGCTTGAGCGTAAGGCACAACGTCTGCTAGCATCAGTTGGTGTGAGTCGCGATCATTTCTCTTACCCAATATGATGTTGTCTTGACTGATTGAACTTGAAATGTTTTTAGGTGCTTGCTTGTAGTAGGGCACATAGTCATAATGTTTTGACTGCTGAGTTGGAGGAACAGCTTGGGAGGATTCAGCAGCAGGAACAACACTCGGTTGGGTGGTTGTGATGTCTTCCGGCTGATTATCTATGGTGGGTATTTGCAACTTAACTTTCAGCGAAGAAGCGGTTGGAAGCACTTGCTGTGGTTGATTCATGGAAACAATAGGGTTGACGACTGTAGGGGTGAAATCTCGGGATACTCTGATTTTTCCTGTCTCAAGATTCAGAAGTCAAAGTCCATCAGAGTATTTTTCGAAAGTTAACGCTTGTAAGATTTCTCCGCTGGATTCAATTTTTGAGGAATGATTGGTTATTTTAGTTGTAACCTTGATTCCGAATGGCACAAGTCTGTTTAAGTCAGTTTTAGGTTCAATTAAACAATTGCAATCATGCAAAGTAGTTGTGGGTGACTTCATGCCCAAATATTTATGTGGAAGAAGATTCAATTGCAAAGAGGCATGAGACACGGCCTCATCCCAGTATGAACTGGGTATATTAGATTGTCCAAGCAAGCATCTAACTTTGGATAGGAGGGTTTGGTTAAACCTCTCAGCAACACCATTTGATTGAGGAGACTCGGGAGGTCCTCTCTCCAAAGATATACCTAGAGTACTCAAGAAGTTCAGGAACGAGTGAGAATTAAATTCTCCTCCTCGATCAGTATGAAGATAAGCAGGGGTTATACCTAGTTTATTCTTAATCTCCCTGAGGTAAGACTTGATATATTCCTCAGCCTCCCCTTTTTCTCTCATAGCATATATTCGATTGAAGCGACTTAAATCATCAATTAACACAAGAACATACTTGTGACCCCTACGAGTTGGAGGGTTGATCTGCAGAGTATCCATATGAATTTGGAAGAAGGGTGAGTTGGAACGTGGTAACTTTTTTGAATGAGGTCAATTCTTAATCTTAGCTTGTTGACATACTGGGCATCTTAAAGATTCTGTGAACGTCCCACTGATATGACCTTCTTTAAGGAGTGCTTTGATATATGAGTCAGATGGATGTCCAAGATTAAGATGCCAGTCTGGTGTTGTTGATGGCATCACATGGACTGATTCTATTTGTAGTTTGGATACAAACAGATTACCTTCTCGATGAAAAGTATCAACGATGCGATTGCCGTATTTGATAATGAACAGGTTTGATTTGGATATGAGCTTCATGCCATGATCACATAGTTGCGAAACGGATAGCAAGTTGACCGGTCCACCTGGAACATAATAGACAGGGTAGATCTTGACACCCTTGAAGTTGAATGTCCCTTGGTGAGTTACCTTAACTGGATTAGAGAACGTATTGATTTGTTTGTTGACAGGTTTTGGATCTTCTAGCAACGATAATTGATTTACTACTGTTCTGCCAGCACCGGAATCAAGATACATTGATCCTTGGTTGCACTGTTGAACCAGTGCATTCACTTCAAAGATGAATGCCTCGGAGTCGGATTCTGCTTGTCGAGCGAGATCTTTTGGTTCAGATGTAGCATTAACGGAGGAAAGATTGGTGGCAGACTGTAGTTTTTCAAGCAATTTTTCAATTTTTTCAAATCGCTTGTTAGTATCTTGCTCGAGATTCTTCTGATTAGTTCCTTGATTTGTACTTTTTCCTTTCCTTTTATCCTTGAACACTTTTTTCTTGGAGTTACCACTTTCCGGCTGATCTTTATTTTTGGGTTTTGTAGAATTGGCTTGCTTGTTTTTATCAAACATTAAAGCATGATCATAGGATGATTGGCGACGGGAGTGTTCAATGGCCACTCTATCAGTTATGGTATTCAAGTCAAAAGGCCTGATATCGTACAATGTCTGACACAAACTGCTAAGTTCTTTATCGCTATCCAAGCTTTGGAGGAAGAAAGCTGCTGCCATACTTGATGACAAGTTCATACTAAAGGTTGAGTCTGCTGATATTGATAAGTAACTAGCATGGACTTTATGGAATTTGTCTACATGCCTTTCAAGAGATGAACCAGGTTCAAACTTTAGATTGACAAGTTTTTGTAGTGTTCTACAAATAACTACTATTGAGTTCTTCCCACAGCAGCTTCCGAGACTTGTCCAACAGTCGTAGAACAAAGATTTGTTGTTTAATAATACTCCCTCAAATTCAGTACTGACACTAGACCATAACAGTGTAAGAGCTCCACTGTTCTTCTTTTTGAAGTTGGTAGTCTTTTTAGTGTCTTCAGATGGACGATCAAAAAGATCTTCCATTCCTTTACTGATCAGGAAGTTTTCGAATTGGCAGCTCCACTGAACCCAGTTGGTCCGTGTGAGCTTAACCATCTTCGCTTTGATTACTTCCTCCTCCGAAGAGGAATCCTTGAGGTTTGATGGAGTGTCGGGCATTTTCCTAAAGAAATCCGTATTCTAACTCTGGTTTAATATTATCTTAGACAATTATCAACTAACTCTTGCTACCATGCAATGAGAAGTTGTTAATAAAGTTCTAATTGCTATGATAATAATTAAACCAGTAGCTAATAATACTAATAACCCTCTATAAGTATGACAAATCACAGCAATACAACGAGTAAATATTTTTACTTGATACTCTATACTCCTCCACAACAATGCGTACAAGTACCAAGTTTAGTAAGTATAGTAGTAAATAAATAAAGATATTAAGATATGATTGATTAAAGAGAAATAACTAGAATAAGAGATCTCTATTTATCTCGTTGACAAACCCAACGAGTAGTCAATACATTTACCCCATTGACTTGTGATCAATGGTTCTTTAAATCTAATAATCACTCTAAGATAATAATCTAATGACATAAAAGAAAAACGCCAATTTGTTGCCGAGATGATTTTCTAAATTGATAACAATAAGAGCATTGGTAATTTAAGTCTGAAAAGTAGTACTATTGAGGCATCTAAAGATGGAACTTTAATTTTAGATTTAACATCTCAAGATGCTTTTTCACCTCAAACTAATCAAATTAATTCAGCTTCAAATTTTAAACCAAACTTCATCAATTGATCAAAAGTTATCTCAACTTTACTGAGAAGAAGTTATATTTATTTTAGTTCATTACTTCAAGAACCAGAAGCGAAATGGAAACATTTATCCAACTCATGTGGAGTTAGTGCTTCACAACTTCTTTCAATTGATTCAACTCTCACCGTTTATCGCCCAGAGGCTACCTTTGTTGGAGTTGGAGTTTGGAATGTATCTAGTGCAATCACAAGAGCTGGCGCCAGATTAGCTTGGGATAAAAGCTTAACAGAAACAAATCTATTAGAAGACTTAAACGATCTCAGTTCCCTTTTTCATATCAAGCAAAAAGCTACTTGGCCAATTTCACCCAGAGATTCTATCTTGATCACCACCACCTACAAATCACCGGCCTCTGTTCATCTCTTTCAGTTTCAACCAATGATTCTAACATCTTTCCAACCATTCAACCTCCTTCACCTACTCACATTCGTACAAGAACTGAAATTTATGGTTGGTCACTAGAATCATTATCTCCCACCACGACTCAAATTACCTTGATCGGTCAGTCCCTCTTTTACTAAATCATATTTAATTGCTTGTTGTCTTTTCTCTCTCTCATTACTAAGCTCTTGTCCAATCAACATTCCAAAAAGACCAGCAGGACTCTTTAGGTTGGTCACCTAAAAGCTGGACACCAGCTCAATTAATCGCTCAAGTGGCCAGTGTCGGCAAATTTACAATCAAGTACAGTGGTCCTCCAATTATTACACGAATATGGGGAGCAAGGGTAACTTTCTCACAATATGAATATGAAAAGGGTACCTTCCGTGCCAAATATACATTGTCTGAAAAGTCTTTAACCCCAGCTTTTGAAGAACCCTTCGGTTCTAATACTAGCTTCCTTGATCCAAGCAAGACCTCACTTGTCAAATGTGAATTGAGATGTGATTGCAATACTTGGGCATCCTCTTTACACATCTTTGTCGATCCACCTCCAATCAAAGCCACCTGCCTAAGATGTCACAAACTTTCCTCTGGTGGAGGATGGTGGGTGATGATTGAGCATGAAGCAGATGTCTTGAAAAAGGAAAAAGAAAAACTATCAATTAAATGAGGAAGACCTGGCATAGATGAAAGCGGTCTGGCTTTATTAAATGGCAACAGCTTGAAAGTAGACTCAGAAGAATTATTAGAGGAACAAGTTAAAAATTTAACAAATCAACCTTGAGTAAAATCAAGTTCAATTCCGTATGCAATTTTACAAAATAATTCTCTCTTTATTATATTGTAAGTAGTCGACTGCTTACTTTTTTTATTTTTTTATTTTTTAAAACTGATCTCAGGCTTGATCAATACTCATTATTTGTTCCTTGTCTTTGGAAGAGCAGCCCTAATGGTAGTGCTACTTGTACCCAATCTGTTTCACTGGTAGGAAAGCGTCATGAGGAACAAAGCTCAACTGAGCCCACTTGTGTTGAACCTCTACTTTCAAAAAAACCCATCATTCCAACATCTACCAAACAGGCCAAACCATCTCATCTATCAATTCCCATGTCAAGTGCTTTAGAAGCTCTTTCAAGACTAAAATCATTTTACATTGAGCAAGGACCAGATTTTATCACACCCCCTGCAGGTTGGACATTAGTCGCTGAGAAAGGTACTTCATCTGTCTACAAAAAAATTGTTTCACAAATTTCCTCAGTTTTTCCATTTTATTGCACTGACCAAGTCATTGTAGGTGTTATTGCCTAAGAGATGGTAACTGCTTTGGTGGCTGTATCAATGCGACCACTTTGGGATGATAGAATTGAGACATCTTCCTTACTAGAGAGCTTTGGAAACGGCTGTACAACAAATCTATTAACAACTAAAGTGAGGTTCCCATTTCAAGCTCAATTATTAAAGACTGCCAATGTTCACGACATGATTCAAATACCGTCAAGCTCAATCAATTTTTACTCTAATCATACCATTCATTTTGTTGCTGCGGCTTCTTTTCAAAATCTGATACATTGTCTTTTAATTATCATAAAATAAATCCTCAAGGTTTAGTGGAAGCAAGAATGCTATTAGAACGATGGATCGTGGAAACTTTGGATCCTTATTCTTCAAGCTCTCGTGAAATACCCTCCACGCGATGTACTTATTTCAACTCAATTGATTATGGAGGCTCGATTCCAGTTGCCTTCAACTCATTGCTTGATTCAAGTTTGTGTTGAAAAGGAGGATCTTGCTCCTAACGAAGATCCTCCTCCCACACTACTAGGCGCGGAACCGGAGCTACCTTGAATACGGATTATTCATAACAACCCTAATCCTCTATCTCTCCTATCTTTACTCATCAGCGCTCCTCAACCTCTCGATGATATAAAGCCCCTTCATCTCCACATTTTCTTTTCTTTCGTAACTTTCATCTCCGTTCTCTTCGTTGACTGCTCTTACCTCTCCTGTTTTCTTCTACTTGTCCCTCATCTTGTTTCTTCCTTTCAATCTATTTCTTTTCTCACTACTTCACTTTTGTTCTGATCAGGTATTGTAAACTTACATCTTAATACAAACCTTCCCTTGCTATTACTTTGTCACTAATCACTTTTGTTCCGATCAGTTAAATCCCGTTGTTTACTTCCTTAAAAGTACTCCTTGTTATCTCGTCAATTGTACTTTATCTTGTTATCCACCTTTAGGTATTACCTGTTTTCTTTTCCTAAACTTAAATCCTAGTCGTTAATACATACCTTTAGTTTTGATTTCTAACAGATTTACAGTCTCGATCAGCTCCTCAAAAATCAACTCTTAAAATCAAAAACTGGTGGATTTCAAGAACATGACGGACCTATTGAATAACCCTAAAGAAGAGTCTGGCATTCCGGTCTTAGATGGTTCCAACTATGGCGAATGGCATCATCGAATGAGATTTCTCCTGCGATCCAAAGAGCTTCTTGAAGTCTGTGAAAAGCCTCTAAGCCTTGATGCTTCACCTTCTGTAACCAATCGCTGGAACAAGCTCAGCTTTGAAGCAATCACACTCATAACTTCTAAATTAAATCGTCAAGTTTTCCTAGCCGTCGTCAATCCTGAAACTTCGGAAAAATCAAACGCTTTATGGGCTAAAATCAATCTTGAATACGCATCAAAAAGAACCATGAATAAAGGAAGAGTCTGGCTTGATTGGCAAAAGGCACCTTACACCGGTGACTTGCAAGGCTACATAGACGATACCAGAAAATTCCTCTTTGAACTTGAATCAGTCAGCGTAAAAATCCCTTCCGAAATCTTATCCTACATCATACTTGGAAAATTAGGGAATGATCCTTCTCTCACTCAAATAATCGAACTACTCACTCTAAACAACACTCTCATAGAACAACCTAGAGAAATACTCTCAATATTGCAGGAATACACCAGACTACAACATACTCAAACTGATGAGAACGTTACAAATGCCACAGCTCTCATCTCCACTACCGATCATCCTTATAGAATCACCTACTATTGCACCAATGGAAAACACAACATCAAATGTATCTCACACAAAAAGGAAGAATGTTTTGCTGAAAATCCTCATCTTTGACCACAAAAGAGAAATATTAAAAGGAAATTTCACAATATGAATGCCTCAGCCCATTACTCCAAAGCTCAAGCTCTCATCACGACAAAACACTCATCGCCAAATCAGACTCAAGCCGTGATTGATTGTGGGGCAACACACCACATGTTTGGTATAAAAAACCTTTTTACCTCATTCTCACCGGTCTCTTGCTTCTCCATTGCAACAGGTGATCCTTCTAGCAACTTGATTGCTGAAGGAGTTGGTAATGTAACAATTCTTAGCAATGGAAACACTTTAAATCTTTCCAACTGCCTATCCGTTCCAAAGCTCAGCTGCAATCTGATTAGCTTGCTTCAACTTTTTAACAGTAAACTCACCATCAACCGACAAGACTCTGTCTTTCAACTTGTGTCAAGTGGAACCACTTTACTAAAAGGATACGTCGAGAACAATCTGATGAAAATCAACCTGGAAATTCCAAGTTCTTTTGTTACCACTTCCGTTGATGACATGTGGCACAAAAGACTTGGTCATCCTGGAAGACTACCTGTCCGCAATATGGGATTACCCTCCAATCATGCTCCTTGCATTACATGTGACCTCAACAAGGCACATTCGTTGCCTTTCAAACATCAATTTGAACCTGTAAGCTCACCACTTGACTGTGTTCACATTGATATTGTTGGCCCCATTACTCCTTCTTCCATTTCTGGCTATTGCTACTTCTTAACTATTGTTGATCAAGCAACGTCTTTCAAAATGACCTTTCTCCTAAAGAACAAGTCTGATGCCTTTAATCAGTTTGTTGTAGCAAAAAGGTGTATGGAAAATCAGCTAGACCAAACGTTGAAGAAAATAGTCTTTGATCGAGGAGGCGAATTCCTGAACTCAGAATTCAAAAAACTAGCCGACTTGCACGGACTAGTACACACATTCTCGCCCGCTTACACTCCTGAGCACAATGGTTTCGCCAAGAGGGAAAACCAAACCATCCTAGAAAAAACCAGGTGTTTACTCAACGGGTCAAATCTTCCCAATTCATACTGGGCTGAAGCATTAAGCACTGCAACTCACCTGTCAAACCTGATTCCAACCCCCTCAAGACACAACAAATCTCTGTATGCCTTGTGGACAAACACCAGGGCGAATCTCGCGTCAATTGTCGGCGATTGACTTCACGTCGCACCGCGGTCAGTATAAAATCTTGCTTCAGTCGCGTTAGTGTCACTTTATAGTCACTGGATTTAGTGGGTCACGTCACGTCAGCGTCAAGACAACGTCAATCGTCACATGTGTCACATGAGAATGTCACTCAAAGCCCAAACCCATTTCAACACTATGCGCAACGTTTGTGTAATTTCACCTCATTGGCTTCCGCCTCCCCGACGCTTAGCATGCTTACGCACCCGCACCGCCCTCCATCCGGATGAGACTCCGACACTGCCCGCCCCTCTCCGTCCTCACCACTCCTTACGCTTTCACACCCCCGCCCCTACCATCCTCACCCTTGTGTAGTACCCTCCCGACATGCCTCCGACAACGCTTACCATCCTTACGCTCATGTAGTGCCCTCCCGACATGCCTCCGACAACAGTTACCCTCCCTCCCGACATTCTCCCAACACTGCTTACCATCCTTACGCTCATGTAGTGCCCTCCCGACATGCCTCCGACAACAGTTACCCTCCTCACGCTTCCGTATTACATCCATAGTGTACAGTACGGTGGCTTGTTGACGTACACGATTAATGCAATTGCCGAAATATGCTGAGTGGCCTTCTCTGCCAACAGGACCTAAGGGGATATTGGTCAGTATATTCACCATGTTGTGGCTAGGGTTTAAATCATGAGACTCACAAATTAAAACCTAATAAGTGGACTATTTAAGACAAGAATTGTGTCTCCTGTTTCGCCGACAAAACCATTTTATTTCATATCAATCAAATGAACACTTTGCTTAGTCCTTACCTCATGAGCATTGAATAGTTCAAAAGTTGACTTTAGTAGGTTTCTCACTAGTCAACTTTATTCAATGTCTCACAGGGAAGTGATTTCATTTGCATGATATGAAATAATTTGCAAAACATCGCCTCCTTCAATTTCCCGACAAATCGCATTTTGCAAATGCGATTATTTTACTTGCACCTTTTTTCTTGAATTTGGATCTTTTATCAAAAAATTTTCAAACAAGTTATCAATCAACTCGTCACCATCTATTTGCTTAATAAACTACCTCCGCTATGGCCCGAACCCCGGGAAATTCAACTGAATTCAATGAACGACCAACTTCAGCCCCAGAGAGTGGAAGTGAAATCTCTGATATCGCCAGTAGTCGTGAATTAGGCATTGAAGTAGAGAGCCAGTCACATGAAGATAATCAAGATCCACCAGTTCTTCCGGAATGTGAGTATGCATCCATTTTGAATGTTTCAAATCTCTCAAAACCTGATATTGTGTCATAGCCTTTATTTCAGGGCAGCCTCCAAGCTCTCAGAAACCGAATTTTAAAAGTTATGAGAAGGAAAAGACTGTTGAACCTTGTGCACCGACAGAAGATGATGGGCAAGATGATGTAATTTTCAGTGGGGAGGTGGAAATTATATCCAAGGAACAATTTGTCTCCAACATTGCTCAGACAATCCCAAGGCTCAAAAAAATTCAAAATGATAGTAAAATTCCTGATTATGTGCGTCAAAAGATTGCTGAAGCCATGAGCCTGCTTAAAATGGATTTGAACCGTAAGTCCATTAATAACTCAAATAAAAATTGATAAAATTAGCTGCTTACAATATATGGGCAGGTGTGGAGGTGGGAGAATCTCTACCTGAAGCATCTCGAGTCGTAATTGGATTTCCAGGAAAAGGATTGGGAAAAAGACCAAATATACATGCGACCAAAAAAACAAACAAAAAACGCCGTACCTTTGAAGCCGCAAATGATTCTCGCGATCAAGGTCATGAAATTATCAATGTTGAAGGGGACCATATTGATAATCAACCTCCGCATACTGAACCCCCCCCAATACTCAATGAAACAATCCATGATGAAGCTCCACATACTGAAAGCCCCCCGATACCCAATGAAACAATGCATGATGAAACCCCTCCCGCCTCTCCTCGGAATATTCAAGCCTTTCAAGCAAGCGAAACAATTAAACATGATACAATGGGACGAGATATGACTGATATAATTCCCGACGCTGAGCCCGAAGTGTCATCCGCTGCGAATTTTCAAGGAATATTTTTATCCCGCATGGAAGAGTTTGCAGGCATTTTGAATTATCATTCCAATATTACTCAACAATCATGGAAAAGGGGGCTTGATAATATCAATAGGATTTACAAAAATAGATGGGACAATTTACCAACAAAGGATGCTCATACATTCCTGCCCGTTGGTATTAAGGTGATCAGTAACCGAGATCTTAAAATGTCGGCTTGGCTGCAGGACCTTGAGATGGCAGGTGAGTTTTTTTTTATCTTTGTGCATGATACTTGATTATTGGCTGTTGACTGGTGATATAAATTGCAATATACAGGGTTAGATTTTTTTAAGCCAACCGAAACAGAAGCGTTTTTTGATCACAACATTTGGAATCTCAAATTGATGAAGGAATCAGCTAAACCTCCAGATAATCTCGCAAAATCTGAACACTCCTTCTTCAAAATGGTTCAGAGCCTTCTTTACCCCGCCAATCCAGTAAAACATTTTTGGGCAAATGTTATGTTTGAATCCATTAGTTTAGTCTCATACGATGTGATTGCACCCAAACCATATGTTGCACCAACATCAAATTCGACCGATCCTCTTGGACTCGAACGGGGAGCAGTTGAATACCTTGCCTCCTGCTTGAGTAAATCGAAGCAACGTGCAACCCAACTCAGCATTGAAGGTGGCGGCACTGACAATGAGATATCCACAAAGCCGCACAAGAACCTGGAGGATCTAATGGATACAGTTATCCATTTGATGATTGCATACAACATGGTACGTGCACATACAAAGGTCGAAGTTAATGGCATCAAAGGCAAACTCACAAACGCAAAAAAAAATGAGGCCATCAAAGATCTTTTGGCGTGTCACAAGAATCTTGGAATCAATCGAATTTGCTATGGTATATTAGCGGCATTCTGTGCGGCGGGGGTTCGTGGTTTGATGGTATGCTCAGATGACTGGAGAACAAGCTCAGTTAAAGGGGCTTTAGCACTAATTGACATTTCCGCAAAACTTTCAGAGGGTAAAAATCTAGTGGAGCCAGTGTGGCTACGTACTAATAAGTATATATGTAATTTACTGAATAAAAGTTTCTTCTCATCAGAGTCTTTTAACCCCACTGTACCTCTTAGATTTGATTTTGCACGATGCTTAGTATTAGACTTTGGTGATGCCTGGGTGGCGAATCGCGGGCTTGGTTCAAGTGATGAGGTCACCTTGACGGTACCCAGGTCAGCTAAACTCACAACCAGGATTGACCCGTTTTAGATTAGCTTTGTACTAGATAGATTGTAATTGAATTTTGCAAAGTTATTTATGAATTTAATAATCATGACTTCCTATCCTACTACTTCCCGGATGCCACAGTCTGAGTACCAATAGTAATTGTACGGCGGCATTCCTCCGTACATCATTGCAAAGACTCCGACAAGACGTAAGCTGAGTCAGGCGATGTGCCCGCGAGTAGCACACGCGGGTGCATTGCGGGAAGTCGCGTTTATCACTTCCCGCCAGCCCATAATAGGCCAAATGTTCCTGTGTCTTTCAAGAGGACTAGGATAGCTAGGGATCCGCAGCAGGATGCATATTGCATTTGCGTGTGCTTGCAATATTTCAAATGGTTGGATTGGAAAGTGATTGCATGGGAACATCAATGTGTAAAATTGAATAATGCACTATCCACTGCAATTTTCAGGTTCAGGTATTTGAGATCGTGAATTTGCCAAGGTCAGGCGTGAGCTTTCTTTTTAGGCGCAATTAAAAAAGATTCATCCACCGCAATCCAATTTAGGTGATATTAAGAAATCAGTAATCATTCGGTTTCATTTCATTTTCTGCTGAAAGCATGCCATTCACGAAAAAAGGAAAAGAGCGTAAAAGGGAACTCGCAAGAAAGCGTCGGGCTGAGGAAGGAAAGTGTGAGTTACTCGCTTAATCTCAGTGTATATATATAGATATATATATATGCTTCCACATTTATGTGGCACCCTCATTGGGCCCCACTGAAGAACATGGGCTTTAGTCGGTTCAGATTGTGCCAATGTCATGTGGGCTCCAACAGGGAAGTCAAAGGATGTGTGCCGAAGAAAGCTCCTTGGCAGTATCTGATATCTTGTGTGCTTCAACACGTAGTGATCCCTCAACCACTCGGGAATAGTAGCAGATCCCAAAAGTCAAATGAGCGCAAAACGACCCGAATGAATAGGTTGTTTTCCTCTTCTTGCCCAACAGCACAAATATCAATGCCAGTATCAGCAAATATCACCCCAAGTGAAATTCGGAGGCTTGTGGATGTCAATCAGATCAAACGCATTCACTTTGGGCGTGTGGCAATTTTCTCTTCAACCGGATTACTCATTGCCCTTGTTGAATTCCGACCATTCACAACAATGAGTGAAGTCGAGGTCAATCAATGGGATGAATTATCACAATTCCTATTTCGCGAAAAGAGTTTCACCGACCCTATTGCAACAAATGGAGCATTACTGGAGGGATTTATGTTCGCGATTGGGTGGCGCAAATGCACCACGAAGAATGAACAATTTGGTCTGTATGGTAGTGCTGGCAAAATTGAAAATGCAAAAGATGAATGGCGGGACCGAGGTGCCAATCTTAGCTCGGTGGGTCGCATTCTAGGTCAATCCTTACGATATGTTGGGGATAATTTATTTCAGAAGATTCAAAATTGCTACAACTCATTGGGGGTTCCGTCTTTTGATCAAGTCAACTATGAAGGCGATATTCCGGCAAATCAGGGTGCATTCAAGTTCGCTTCCGCACTCACTTTCACCATGAATGGATTCAAAAACGCACCTCATGTTGATAAGGATGCATCGCTGTATGCTTCGGGATGGTGGTTTCAAGCTGATAAGCGGACCGGCCAAATTCAAAGAGATGCGTCAAAGCGGTGTACAGGGGGAAAATTGATTTTCCCAAATGAGCATTTTTGGATTGATCTATCCGCATGTCATGGGCTCATTCAGGTAGTGTGGGCCAGTAGTACATTTGTTCATTATACTGATCCAGCACAGGACAATGAAAGCACGACACTAGTGGGTATGTCCGCACAATGCTCAAGCAGGTTAGCAAAAACAATGCAGCAAAAAAGCAATGGCTATTATGAGATTGGCGAGAGAGCGGGCTATCAAATCAGGGATGGTAATACAATCTCATGCCGATTCAAAGAATGAGGAGATTTGCAAGTGGGTTGGGTAAGTAATGGTGAGGTAAGGCAGAGGACAATATACACCAGGATTGGATGGATTCGAGTGCGGGAGATGGGGTGTCTCACATGAAAAAGGGGTGAAGTGGATTATGTACGGTGGCATGCCATCGTACATCTGTCCTGGTTTGTTGCTATTGTCCAGGATGCCAATGCTTCACACGCGAATCCTCATGCTTGTGCAGGTTCTGACAATGCTGAAAGTTCCTTACGCCTATGCGGGGTGCCAACGCTACACACGCCAATCCTTGGGCCTGTGCAGGCTCCCGAAAATTTACACGCCAATCCTTACGCCTTTACAGGCTTTCGACGATTCACACGCCAATTCTTACGCTTGTGAAGCTTCCCCACAATGCTGAAATTTTCTTTAGCCTGTGCAGGATCCCAAGAATTCACACGCCAATTCTTACGCCTGTGCAGGCTCCCAACAATTCACACGCCCATCCTTATGCTTGGGGAGGGTCCCAAAAGTGCTAAAATTCCTTACGCCTGTACAGGCTTCCGACGATTCACACGCCAATCCTTACGCATGGGAGGGTTGCCAACAATGCTGACAAATTCTTACGCCTGTGCAGGCTCCCAACAATTCACACGCCAATCCTTATGCCTGTGCAGGCTCCCAACAATTCACACGCCAATCCTTACGCCTGTGCAGCCTCCCGACAAGTCACACGCCAATACTTACGCTTGTGAAGGTTCTAGACAATTTAAACAATTCAATACATGAGTAAGACTAATAGCGTGTGACCATAGGAAAGGCCATGTTTCACGAATCTGGACTCGATTGCTCACATACGGGAACCTCCTGCTTTTTTACAGTTAGGAATGGGTATGGCTCTAAACCATGGAAGAAGAAAATATAGGAGAGGATAACGGCAACTATTGGCGCATTTTGAGAAAAAGAGCTTCACGAAAACAAATACTCACTCAAACTCTTGGTGGGGCACTTACAAAAATAATTCTCACGCAATCAGGGTTTTTCTCTAAGGAGGAAATAAGTAATTTTTACGTGAACAAAGAATGTAATAGAATTTGAACATAACAATAATTGAAGACAAATATTTTATTCAAAAGAAAGTATTACAAGACATAAAAAGTGGAAAGAAGACAATTTTTTTTTAAATTTTATTTTTCTAAGAACCTTGAGACTATCCCGGTGATGTCCTCCTTTGGATAAGCCTCCAGTGCCTGGGCAAGGAGGGAGTTTAGTTCCTCCCGGAATTCCCGGTGCATCTCATTTCGATGAGTTGCATCCACGAAAGGAATCATGTGGAGCAAGCGACGATGCTCCAACAAGATTCGGTTGATCGAATTGTGGACGATGGCTCGAGGAATCATTAGGGTCGGTCGCAGGTCGGTGAATTCCTGGCGAGCGTCATCGTGGGAATGAGACGAGCTTGGCACCGGGGGGGAGGAGGCGTTGGGGTTCTCGGGGGCACTGGAAGGGATCTCTGGGGAGGGAACCGGGGTTGGAGTGGAGGGGGGGGGAATGGAAGGGGAAGGTGGGCGAGTCGGGTAAGAAGAAGGGGGAGGGGGAGGGGGATGGGGAACTGGGGATCCCACGGGCGTATCGTCGATGATGATTATCGAGCGAGGAGTGGCGGGACGATCTGGAGACGGTTGAAAAAATGGTGAGGAAAAGTTGAGAAGAGTGAAGAAGGAGAAGTGGTGACTTACCAAAAGGTTCCTCCGTGGATTGCGTAGGAGCCACCTCAGGTTCTGGCTCACGAGTCGTATCGTCCTCAGGTTGTTGGGACGCTGGACTTGGGCCAGGAATAGGTGGCTCTTTGGTTCGGGAGGGTTCTAAAAAAGGAGGAAGAGTCAGTTCACTCGACTCGAAAGTGAAAGTGAAAATGAAATGAAACTTTGGCTGCTTACCGCGGAATAATTCCTCAGACCATTGGGTGCCACTCGGGCCTGGAGTGGGTTGCCGGGGGGTTTGCTCGCAAGGCAAACTAGCAACGGGAGAGTCTTGTCGGGGGGGATTCGGGGGGTTTTGTTCTATGAGAAATGGAAAAAAGTCAATATTATTGCGTGAAGAGAAATGAGATAAGGAGGAGAAATAAAACTTACTTTGGCGTTTGAATCCCATCGGTGACAAGACATGGTGACGATCAGCCCAAGCTCGAATGTCCTCTCGCCATCGCCATCCTTCATTGGCCGGATAATCACTTCGCTCCGGTCGAGGAGTGAAGTGACCATCGGATGGTGGCCTAGGAGGGGGAGTGGACAAATCGATACTGGAGGGGACAGGGCTAATCGTCCGGAATCGTTCCCGTTGGCCTGTTTGGGGGCCCGGCGTCCATTCACGCTCGGAAATGGTTTCATCATCGTCGACCACAAAGGAGTCCTCGCGAGGGCGTCTTGGGCGAGAACTCGTCTGGCCTCGTGGTCGGAAGGGGCGGACAACGAACGAACATTTCTTGTGTGCTTGTCGGCAAGCATCACAAGCGTCGTTTGTCGTCGAGGAACGAATGCAGGGGATACCCCGCTTGGTGCATAATGTGCACGACATCTAAAAACAAAACAAAACAGGTTAGTAACTGAATAGAAAGTAAGCAATCAAGAAAGAAAAGGAAGACATACGATGATTTATATAAATATAAAACGGAATCAAATTAAAGACGCTCTAGTCGGAAGTTTTTAAAAGTCTGGAAGGAAGTCGTGAAGAAAGAAAAATATTAATATCGGTACATAATGTTGACGAAAGTTTAATTGGAGAAAACGTACAAAGTAGATAGAAGTGGGGTTCTGAAAGTATTAGCAGGAAAAACAAAAAGCGAGCAGGAAGGGGAGTGGGGTTAGTCGAGTGCGAAAGAAAAGACTGGAAAGGCAGGAAGACGAGGGGGAATACGCACAAGAAGGACAAACGCGGGTGAGGTTGAGCGAAGTGGAGCGGGTGAGAAAGAAAGTGAAGTGCGTGTCGTGTGAAGATGGTCTTTTATACCAAGGTGAAGCTGAGACGATCTCAGCAGTTGCAGCACCCGCAAAAGTCTCAGCTTCAAGGCGTGTGGGCAAAATTGAAGCTGAGTCTCAGCGAATGCTGCAACTGAGAGGTGAAATGCTCGCGTGAGGCAGAAGAACAATGGGGGTCTGGCTGAGTATTGCAATTTATTGAATTGTCATGCTGAGTCAAATCCCCTTTGTTTCCTTAAATTGCCACCCGATCACCCAGGAGGGTGGTCGTGAGGCCCTTATTGATTGTGCATTGTGGGTGCAATGCACAAGTGACCGCGGCAAGATCACCGGCCTTATGGCCTGGTGATAGTCTTTGAACAAAGGGGGGGTCTGTAAGACAAGTGAATACAGCGTGAGCTTGCCTTGACCCATTGCTCAGGTTTGCTTTCGGGTCATAATTGAAATGCTCAGTGGCTGAACATTTTAATTGCACAGTAATTGAACAATTGATATAACAATATCAAATGCACCGCTGAGTATTGCAATTTATTGAATTGTCAAGCTGAGTCAAATCCCCTTTGTTTCCTTAAATAGCCACCCGATCACCCAGGAGGGTGGTCGTGAGGCCCATGTTGAATGTGCATTGTGGGTGCAATGCACAAGTGACCCATGCAGACAAGCACCCGGTGCATTTGGTCACAAGTGACCGCGGCGAGATTACCGGCCATATGGCCTGGTAATAGTATGTGAACAAAGGGGGGGGCTGTAAGACAAGTGAATACAGCGTGAGCTTGCCTCGACCCATTGCTCAGGTTTGCTTTCGGGTCATAATTGAAATGCTCAGTGGCTGAACATTGGAATTGCACAGTGATTGAGCTATAGATATAACAATATCAAATGCACCATGCTGAGCCATTGCTCAGTCGTTTTTGTATGCGCGCACTCTGAGCATTTGGCACAGCATCGGATGACATTTCAGCAAGGTGCAGCATTTCACACGCTTTGGTGAAGTGCTCCAAACTGAGCCTTCCAGTGAGCTATTGCAGAATTAGTTCATTCCATGGCTTTACTGAGCACTTTCACACGGTGCTTTTGACCATGACATGCTCAGCTTGCGTGTGCAAATCGGGTGAAACGCAATGCTGAGCATGTGGCACATGAGCTACGTAAATGCAAACGATCGGAACGTGCATGCACATTTGCTATATGCATGCAGGCTCAAGTAGTATTACACCTTCCTGATCTGTACAGTACAGTTGACACTGTAGTACGCAGTACACCTTTGTAAATGTGTACTGCGGGGCAGAGCAAAAAGCTGTTCAACAATGTAACATGCAATCACGTCAAGCCATCAAGTCATATCTCTCACCTGCATCCCTTTGATGCACCTTGTTGGACAGCTCTGCCTAACTACGGCACAGATGCGCATGTAATCCAAGTTAATGTAAGTGGGTCATAATGGGATGACTTAATATTTGGGTCATACACAAAGAGTTGATTCACTCCGGTGCCATGGTTGGGGCAAACAATGACTGGCCCGCTTGTTCATTGTCGGGCAGCCACACGCTTTCATACGCACCCCCAATGGGTCATACGCAGGCAACTTTCACACGCCTGGAACACATTTTACTGCCAGTCTTCCAGCTGCGTATTTTCTTCCTTGGGTTGTCAGCTTGACTGCAGACGCTCACCCGCTTGCGCGTGGAAACCTGAGGCCAATCAGTGTGGATTTGCTTCAGCCTCATCCACATTAGAATAATCCCAGCCTATGATTGCTGAGGCTGGTTATGTTTGCGTGGGGATCTCCCACCGCGGGTCATTTTCTTTACGTTCTCACAGGCCCCGCGCAAGTTGTGGCACCTGGCTTGCAGCCAAAAAATCCCTTGGGCGTGTGGCCTCTTTCTCCGGAGTTCTGTACGCGCGTGAGGCAAGGACCCGGATGCCAATCTCGGTGGATTAGTACTCGCCTCAAACGCCATAGGGCTGAATGTATATGTGGATCACGGCTCACGGCTGGCGCCCCCTTTGATCATCCCACACATTCCCCCTGAAAGCCCAGTATGCATCAGTCAGCAAAACACTTCAGGCCAAACCAAAGTCATGTTCGGTGGCATGCCACCGAACATATCTCACCCGCCCACACACAAACATCCCCGCAGTGAGATTGCCCTTTGAAACTGCCAACATTGCCCAGTAGGTCCCTGTGAATAATTAACCTGGGGAGGATACGCTCATTGTTCGCTGTCACACCAGCGAACATGACCGCATGCCTCTAATATGCCCTCCACAATAAGCTGCTACAACCCACCCAATTTCGGATGTGCTAATGTCAGCCTTGTTCCACCAAATGTTTCGTAACTCGCTGCAGATCCAGCAGTCATAATGGTGCACCCACATTTTGGCCACCTTGCCTTGATATATGCCCCAAATCGGATATGAAAATTATGAGCCCAAGAGGCCCACCTCCATCAAGACCATGCACGTAACCACAGGCCATCCCCCTTTTGGCCTGTTGCTGCCACTCATATAAGTTCCCCACCTGCGCTTATTCCTCTTCATTCCCTTTAGCTAACCCTTCCCGATCATATAATTCCCAACTGTCCCCAAATAATTTAAAATAGCCATCATGTCAACCCCTTCACAACCACTTTGCATTGGGATGATTAATATTCGTATTCAAATAAATAGTGATATAACCTTAAAGCCTGAGAATTCCCACTTAGGTTCTTGGATTATCCTATGGCACAATCAACACAACATATTCGTATATCTCCCCAATCACCAGCATGCTATTGGCTCTCTCCCGGGAACCCTTTCCCAAACGTTGATACCATTCCTTGGGGCACCAAAAACGTTCATGCACTGTGGTCCTGGTGGGGCATGGATTGAAAATTGCCAATCCAATCCTACTCAAATATTATTCGTTGAGGGAGTATTTATGACTGATGCCAATGATCCCTCCTCATCTCAGAAACCCAATCTAGCATTGATGTTCTTCACATGGTATCCAAACATTCTATTCATAATGGAAAGCTTTCAAACACAAGATTTCAAGCTTAAAATGCGCAAAGAATATGACTGTACTACTCATTGTCAATGTCAACTTTTTACTCCGACATTTCCCGCTTCAAACTCGACGCCTGCTTCATATCCTGCTGTTTCATCATTGATTTCCAAGCAAAAACTGATACAATTACCCAGTGGATCAGACCTCCCCATGATGACCCCGCCCCATTCCATTATTCAAACCCCCCTCCTCCCTCATCAAAAGACCGGACTAGCTTTTCTCTGGGATCGAGAAATCCCCAATGGCCAATCAGCCCGTAACCTTTGGGCAACCTCACCCCCAGGATCCACTTTTAATGCCAGGCACATCATTACAAACAAGGTCGTTAGCTCATTTGAATCCCTTTCGACCAATACCCCTCTTGGAGGACTGCTTGCGGATGATATGGGATTAGGTAAAACCATTCAGGCCATTGCTCTAATTGGTACCTCCAAGGAGCGGATGATTGCAAACCCCCATCGCTCCACGCCCACCATGATCATCTGCCCCCCTCGCTTAATTACCAACTGGCAATCAGAAATATCCAACCATGCTCAGGCTGGAGGACTGCATGCCAAAATCTACCATGGTCCCACTCGTCACTCATTATCCCAAGCCGACATCTTAAAATATGATATCATCATCACTTCTTACAATACTATCACCCAAGAATTTAAGCAAACCAATCCCTCTACATCATTCATTTTTCAAATCAATTGGCATCGTATAATCTTGGATGAAGCACAGTGAGTGGCTGAGCTTAAATGATTCAAATTACCTTTTATATCCAATAACCCTTGCCCCCTCTTATAGCTATATTCGCTCTCAATACACTGCCACTCACCGTGCCATTAATAGCCTCCTTTCATCCCGTCAAATATGTTTAACGGGCACACCTATTCACAACACCATTTATGACCTTTTGGGCATAATATCCTTCATCACTCAACCCCAGAGCGCCAATCAAGATAACTGGTCACCATTCATCCTGAGTAGTCTTTCAAAAGGTTGCAATGATATTATGCATTTGGCATTGCGGCATTTAAGTTTGCGCCGCACCAAAACCACACATCTCGAATCTCTCCCCACTATTAGCCATCATTATGAGCTGCTCCCACTCAACCCGACCATGCAGCAAGAATATTCCACATTATATGAAGAATTCCTATCATCCAAAAGCAAAGGACCAGGAGAGTTTTTCAGAAATATTAATAAGCTGCGAATATGTTGTAACCATCACATCATGCTTAACACAATTGCGGAGGCGGAGCTGGAAGACCCCGAGGGCAGGAGCACTCAGGATAACTCCCCAAGAATCACACGAACTATTGTGGATGTGGAAACATGCATGATGAGTAGTAAAATTGCACACCTCCTACAAAGCTTAATGAAGAACAAACAAACAAGGTGTGGTCCAACGAAATCGGTGGTTTATACCCAATGGACCCAATTTCTAGATTTGTGCGTTAATTCTAATATGCATCCATTACCAATTGACTCCATCTGACTTTTTTATATTGTAGAATTGGTATTGCTCTTGCCCATCACTCTATCCTTTCAGCACGAATTGATGGAACAATTACACCACAAGCGCAGGACAAGGCGCTTGAGAATTTCTTCAATAATCCTGAATGTGAAGTACTGATTGCATCCATTGCCGCGGCTGGAACTGGCCTCAATATAACTTGTGCTAATATAGTCTATTTAATGGTGAGGGGCCCCCCAAAATTCTCCCCTGATTTTCGGACCCTGACATCCACATTTCCAGGAGCCTAATTGGAACCCAGCCATTGAGGCTCAGGCTGTTGATCGTCTACATCGTATTGGCCAACAACGACCTGTACAGGTCATCCACTATATCACTCCTCATTCAGTTGAGGTCAACATGCGGAAGGTACCTTTCAAGCTCATCTTTCACTTGATTGTATTACTATTCTGAAATCCTTCCTTATGGGAATGCCATATTCCAATCACCAATAGGTCCAAGAAAAGAAAAAATCATTAACTGCGTGAGCCTTACTGATATTATATAATTTGTGATTGAAAAAGTTGATAACTCCTGTTGACTCTGGCACAGGTCCACAATTTTGAACACCATGAGCTGGATCGAACTTCTTCAATATTTCCTCAATGAAAATGAGCAATAGAGTATTATTGCAAGGGAGACGGTGATACATTTCAATTCATATTGTCTATATTCTAACATATTTAGCAAGTTGTTGCATCCTTAAGAGATAATAATCAGATTTTATTACACCTGCACAAATAATTCACAAAATTTTAATTTTTCACAGTGCTATACCGTGACAAATTACTAAGTTATTGCAGAGCATCACCATTAGGCCTAATAACTGGCATGTCAAGTATCTTGAGGGCGCTAGTCTGCATCTTACTACAGCCTTTGAGCCAATCTTGATCAAATACCTGAAATGATAGGCCTTCCGGAATATCACCATCATCTGTCGATCGTAATTCTGGCAATCTATCAATAGTTTTTTTACCCTTTTTTTTAATCCGATTACAAAACTCTATGTCTCTATCCATTTTCAATACCAAATCATTAAATAACTGGGAGCGCCAGCGTAATCCCACTTTGCGGTAAACTTGACGGCCATTTTCCAGTACCTCCTCAGTATCTGAGCATACTCGAGGGTCATTGAATTGTGATGCTAGAATGGGAAATTTAGCCGTATCACACCATTCACGACGGCGCTCACAGGTCTGCACATAATCAAGTAGATCATCATCAGACTTGGTCCACAATGAAGAAGAGATACAGTAACTAACTCTTTGACGAATCTTTGCGAGCTTTTGATTCTCCTTCTTTTTTACCAAATACTCCGCATCCTTTTGAATAGACTTCCATTCTCTTTTCAAATAAGTGAAATATCGCTCCATTAAAGCCGCCACGACCCCATAGTTGTTATGATCCTTGTTCCAACAGTAGTGATGATACTCAGTGCTGACAAGTGCGAGACGGAATGTACGGTAAAACACCATAGACATCAGCTCGTTGAACGGATGTTGCCATGAGCTCTCCCAGTCCCAAGTGAATCGCTTTAGTCCTAGCTTGTGCAGCTCATTTTTGCAGTAGCTTTGGAAACCCTGAGACTGAACCTGTGTTGATGGCTCATTGAACACATCCTCGGGGACATATCCAAGATGACAAGCCACTTGAATTGCAATTTCACGCTCTTCTGTGCTGGGTGGTGCTGGTAGTGAGGAAAAATCCTTATCCCTAACTTTGAGTAGGAACAGGCAATGTGCGTGTACTGCTGATCTCATTCCATGGACATTCTCTGGAAGTTCTGCCTTCAGCCATTTTTGTTGCTCCTTCTGGCTTGCACGTTTCGCCACATTGTGAGCTTTGCGGGCCTGGTTCCTTTGCTGTCTGACCTCGGATTGTTCAAGCATACTCTGGGCAAGGCCCAGCTGAGGATGGGTGAACTCACTATTTGATTGAGTGCCTTGCTCATGCGCTGTGAAATTGTCCCTCCTTGGTTCATCATTTCTTTCACTTTGAGTCGGAGACATGTTCTCATCCTCATCATCCACCATTGTTGCTCTTGATGTACTGGCATGACCCATTCTTGGTTTGGAGGCATATGGATGATGACGTCCAGTGACTTTCTCTTTATGGACCAGAGGTGAAGACGCATAAAGTTCATCCCCTGCTATGCAAATCATCAGTTAACACATAAAAACATTAATGAAGACTGGTCATCCTCACGATCTTCAATTGGCTCCTGAGATCGGACTGACTTGCCTTTAGGTGCCATATCTAACCCATGAAACAAACATATCAAATTGTGAATAAGTTTCTACTCCAAAATTCAAATGACTTACTTTGATGAAGCGTCAATACTGGATTTCCCTCCGACAGACCGCTCCAAGATACATTTTCCAAAGGTCTTTTTCGTCGCCCCCCATCCACGCGCCTTTCATCACCCACATGAACCTGCGATCCTGATGGAATATTGAGGGTTGGCTGTTTACTTTGGCCAAAGGGATCCTGGGATGCGACTGGATTCCGACCGGGATTAAGGAGGAACTCACGTGGAAATTTTGATTGCGGATTAGCGTGTGAGGAGATTTGAGGTGTGCCTTCTGGCCCCTGAGACACATGCGTTTGTGTATCAGTGGGATTCGGGGGAATTGGAGTGACGGAAATATTTGGGATCGACCAAGTGCTTGAAGTTGGAGCCTTTGGATTGCCCACATCAATGTTAAGACCTGATACATTCATTGAGGATGCGATAGGGGTTGTGAGAGGAATGTTGGGGCTCAATGGTGACTGTGTTTGAACATATTCTATGCTAGATTCACTATTTGAGTCATGAACAGAACCTGAACGGGATTTATGTGACTTGAAAGATGACATAAGGGCCGAAAAAGTACAGTAATATTTTTAACTAGATAAAACACCTCAGTATTATGATAAAATAGAGTGATATGAGATGAAATCTTTTCAAATTTAGAATAGAGAAATTCTATGAATAGTTGGAACTAAGTGTTGTGTGGAAGTCGGATAAGACTCTTTTGAGGAGAATCCTCCCTGCCTCCTCTTGAGCTCCTCCGCTTTTGTCGGAAACCACCCTGCACGGCCTACCAGCATATAATGTGATATTTCCTTGATCTCAAAGGGGACCCATCATTCATAAGTAATCATATTCAGTACCATTTATGCCTCCCCATTGTCACATTTTGTGAATTATCCAAACTGCCCATATATGCATTGAAATTCCACAACATTGTACATCTGTAAAGGGGTATATTCATGAAGGATTTACCCACAAAAGAGACATCACCTTTTCCCGAAAGGCAAGACAATCCAAATCACATTCCAACTGATTCAAAGCCCGCCGCACTCAAACCAAATACCAAGACTTTAGCTGCACTCCAACCCCTTATGTAATAGAGTTATATAGTTATGTCTGTAATAAGGTTTAAACCATGTACAATGGCGTGCCAGCGTACATGGATTAAATGTTAATCCCCTCAATTCAATGGTAACACTTCACTAATGGAACCCCCTCAATGGTCAAACCCGCACTATCACAATGTGTAAATAAACTAGAATATGTATGAGCATTGAGCAGCATGGCATTTTACCCAATTAAACGCCTAACCAATTCCGCCATCCAGATGAGACATGTTAAACTTTATCCACTGCAGCTCATGCTCCATTACAAATGGGATAAAATCCTCAGCTGGCTCAAATCATCTCCCCCTTCATAAATAATCACTGAATTTTATTTCCAATTAATAACACTCCTAAACACTTTCACATCAACCATAGATATTTATACACAAACCAACCGTACTCCCAATTCCTGCAGCAATGACAACCCGGCCATATTCCTCAATGCGTATATGCATGTGTCAACACTGCTCAACTCAAACACACTCTTCCCCTGAGGGTGATAGGCAAGGAGTTGCCTTCACACCTTTCCAATATAAACAGCACATTAAAAAGCTCAAATCAACCATTGCACCCAAATCTCTTCCAAACATCCCTACTTCTGCATCAGGATCTGGGTGCCCACAAATTCTATTGGATCAAATCTTCCCAGCTGATTATTCACGTTTGACCCAAAGCACTTTCCCAACTCCAGTGGGTCTCAATTCAACTGCACAGAAACCATATAGTGGCAGTCAAACCCTTCCCCCACAAGACCTAGGAATGATAATATCTGCCATTCTATCATTAAGGTATAATTTACCCCGCAGGGCTTCACGCATACTCAACCCCGCCCTGAACCTGCTGATCAAATCCAGTATCTCAAGCTCTGCTGGTCCCCCCGCTCCTGCATTCCATATACCTCAAGATCTGAGTACCATATTTGAACATCTCCAATTGGAGCCAGTGATTCAAAACTATATATGTTGTCCTCAATGTTTCTCTCTTAATGGCCTTACTGAATCAGTCACATCTGACCCACCCCACTGTCAACGCCATAATGACCCAAATGATCATGATCCCCCTTGCACACAATCATTAGGCAAATTCATCTATTCATCTGAACCCCACACCCAAAACACATCCAACATGAAGCAAAAATTTATACCAACAAAACATTTCATTTATCAACCATTCAAAAATTGGCTTGCCAGATTTCTCCAGCGGGCTGGAATTATGGACATTCTGCATCAACATCAACAATCCCAAACTCCCGAAGATTCCCCAAAACGTGACGTCTGGGATGGATTGGTCTGGAGACGCTTCACTGGAACTAGAAATATCCATGACCCCCCATTCATGTCCATTCCTGGTGCATTGGCCTTCTCCATATATGTGGACTGGTTTAATGCACATGGAAAGTCAACCCGGTTGGCTAGCATTGGACCTATCATGCTTATTTGTCTTAATCTCCCCCCAAGTGAAAGATTGAAGCCCGAGAATGTCTATGTTGCAGGAATCATCCCTGGTCCGAAGGAGCCAACTGCGCTTCAATTGAATTATCTATTAATGCCACTCATCAACGAGCTCAAAGAGCTATGGCAAGGTTACCATTTTGCACCCACCTCAACAGGTCCATCAGGATCCTTTATCCGTGTTGCCATCCTCACAGCCATTGCGGATGTGGTTGCCATGCGCAAGCTTACTGGATTTATTTCCCATTCAGGAAACCACTTTTGTAATTTTTGCACCATTCACAAAGCTCAAATTGAAGAAATTGGTCCTCAATTTCACTACACGCGCTCATACCAAAGTCATAAATCAACCATTGCCAAATGGCTTCGGGCAACCCCACAACAAAGACAAGCAATTTTCTCTGAGTATGGAGTGCGATATTCAATTTTGGAAGACCTTCCGTATTGGGATGCAACCAGAATGGTTAATCTTTACATAATGCATAATTTAATACTTGGAAGTTTGAAGGATCATGCAACTTTCAAATTGTGCATTCCAGAGGCGAAATCAAAAATTTACTTCAGGTCCCGCAGGAAATCCAATGACACCAACAGTTCAGACTCAGATTCCATGACCTCCAACAGCTCTCTTGATAAAATCACATTGAGAGAGGCCCGCTCCCTGAGAAGAGACGCAGCAAAAATAATAAATAAGCCACTCCCCACTACTTCCACCCGGAAAAACTACTTCCCAATGCCCATTCTTCACACAGAACATCCATCTAGTGGTTCTGCGGAGATTCCTTCATTTGATGCCGATTACATCCCCACTTCTGAAATCCCCTCTGAATTGGATATCACTGCACTGAGCGATCACCAGATCAAGGGTGAGGCTCTTGAGCATCTCCGACAAATCATATCTGAGACCATAATTCCCTCATCATGGACAAGAGTTCCCCGCAAAATGGGTTCCCCCTCTCATGGTAGCTTAAAAGCCGCTGAATGGGCTCTCTTATATAAGGTCTATATTCCATTTCTAATGCTCAGTCAACAGATGTCATTAGATGCACACCAATCTGCCAACACTCAAAGAAAAATGGGTCAGTCAGAAGAACTTGCAAATGAACTAGCCAAGAATACATTCCATTTGATTAGTGCTATCAACATTGCCACAAGCTGGACTGTTTCAATAGATGATGCGACTGCATTTGCTGAACATTGGAAAAAATTTCGCCTTTCCAATCAACACCTGTTCCCAAAACAGAAAAGTAAACCAAATCATCATTTTGCTGATCATATTCCCGAACTCTTCCAACGTTGGGGCCCAGCACAAGCCTCAGCCACATGGGGTTATGAGCGCTTGATTGGAGTATTTGCAAAGATGCCAACAAATAACAAGATATGTATGTCAATTAATAAGATCAATATATTCACATTGATTAAACACCTGAACTGAATAAGACTAACTTTTTGCAACTCTGAATAGATGATATAGATAAAACCTTACTTCAACATATCTGTCGATGTTCCAACCTTTCCGTTCTCCTGAAATCCCCATCTGTGCCATGTGAAATAAAACAGCTTTTCGAATCACAGCCACCTGCCGTGTTCAATCACCATAAATATAACAAGCCATCCCGCCATGACCAACAAAATTATGATTGCCTGGTTGAGTACTTACAGACTTTTCATGCAACAAGGGAAATAGTTGATTGGATCAGCTTAGACACCACCGTGCAATCCACAAGTCCTCCCACTTCAAGGATTGTCTCACCTTGGTATTTTCCAGTTTCAAACATTAATATTGGGAACAATATATTTTCAACTGAATCCAAAAATATCAGCAACAGTGTGATATGTTTTCTGAGGGGCAACTCACGACAATTTGGTATTATTGATAGCATTTTCAAAGTCTCTGAGCCATCTAGCATACTGAACAATAACTTTCTGATTTTAAAACCTTTGAAGATTGATGTGAATTTCCTACCAGATTGGCCGCATCTGAATATTTATAAAGCTGTTGGTTTTGATGATGGACACTTGATTATATCTGAAGAAGAAATAGAAGGTAACTGTGGATTGTATGATAACAAAGCTCTGTCATGTGGACTGCTTGTAATGATAAAGCCGTTATTTCATGATATTTAGTCTACAAAAATGCAAATCTCTCAGATTCATTAGCAATTTTGCTAGTGAAATAATTGCCTCAAAATTTAGTGACAGAGACATGCCATTGTGACAAGCAAAGCCCATTATTTCACATTGCCACAAAGAACTTACTATTTTGACATTGGGTACAGTGTGAATAAGCCAAGTCCAATGATCAAATGACCCACACACTCACCCTTCACAGCATCCAAAATTTCTAACTGCGCCATCATCATGTTGGAAGCGGAATCGGCTTTTGCGTACCCACACCCGCATGTGCACCCGCACGCGCCAATGCACACGCACACGCACCCGCACACGCACACCCACCCGCACGCGCCAATGCACACGCCCACGCACCCGCACACGCCAATGCACACGCACACCCACCCGCACATGCTCCCGCACACGCAAACGCACCCGCCCCCACGCATGCACACGCACACTTCATGGATGACCTGGTGAAGTCAAACCCCCCGCCTACATCAAGACTGGCTGAAGGACATCTTTGATGTGTGTGTGTGCAAACAGGCGGGTCTGGTGTAATTTTTACCAATCATCGGACGGTTGTGGGATGATCAGGTGGTGAGGAATCTGAGTTGAAGGCACAGGGGAACCAATATTATTGGATGTCACAGGATTTGGTGTAAGACCAGAGTGTGACGTGTGCTCGACGTTTGCTTGATTTTCGCTTGACGTGAGCTCGACTTTTATCCTGCTTGAAGTTTGCTTGACGTGAAGTCAATCGCCGACGATTGACACGAGATTCGCCCCGGTGAAAAATGCATCCCCGCATCAAGAAGCTACGGGTTTTCGGCTGTCTGGCTATTTTGATCATTCCAAAAAAACTCAGGAACTGGAAGCTTAGCCAAACTGGGAGAGAGGGCATACTTTTGGGCTACGAGAATGACATGTCGGCATATCGAGTGCTTTGAATTCACGATTTAGAAGTCATCGTTTCAAGACATGTAATCTTCAATGAGTCTGTATTTCCTTCTTTACAAGGTAAACCCAAAAACTACACCCAGCTCAAGGTGCCTGGAATCCTGAGCACTCTTGACTCAGGGAATGAAATTTGCCCTTTGACAGGTGCTCAACTGGGCGAGGAACATCAAGCGATGGTAGATGAAACCATCATTCCTCAGAAGAGCCCTCTCCATCTGAGGTGGTAGATGGAGCTGAGTCTTACCCTAACAATCATCGTCGCACAATCAAAATAATAGGGCCACGACACCCAACTTTAATTACTAGCAACATTGACCCAACCAACATTCTTCCATACGCTCGGAGAATAGAAGCTCATCTCACCCTAATGAACGACACCCCTCGGACTTTCAATGGTGCCCTGAAGAGCCCTGCTAGCGACATGTGGAGGGAAGCTATCCATAAAGGGCTCCAGTCCATGGAAGAACTGAAGGTGTGGGAACCAGTTGAACTTGATCCGGCGTACAAGATAGTTGGGACAACTTGGGTATTCAAATTAAAAAAGGACAAACACGGCGGCATACTTGAACACAAAGCTCGTTTGTGTGCTCAAGGTTTTTCTCAAACACCTGGCGTCAATTACGACAAGACCTATGCGCCCACCAGTCGACTAAATTCCCTTAGAACTCTCATTGCTTTTGCTGCGAGCTTGGGTCTAGAATTCCATCAAGTGGACATCAGAAGTGCTTTTCTGAACGCTCCACTATCAGAAACGGTTTTCATCTCAGTCCCACAGGGACTGCCTTATGACCGACGAAAATATTGTCTTCGTCTAAAGAAGGCTATTTATGGCTTGAAGCAAGCTCCTTTGGCTTGTTATGAACGGCTAAAGCATTGGCTTGGGAAGATTGGCTTCAAAGCCTGCGTCATAGATCCCTGTGTTTTCTATTGGCCTGCACAACCACCGACCTGGCTCTATGTGCATGTTGACGACATTGCAATCTTCAGCAAGAACGTCAGCACATTCAAGGAGTAAGTAGCGGCAGAATTCAAGATCAAAGACATTGGCCAGGCCGATCTAATGTTGGGTATAAAGATCCGTCACTCGGAGGCTAGTTTGTCGCTCGATCAACAACACTTCACCGAGTCCCTTCTACATCTCTATGGCATGGCGAACTGCAAGCCGGTACTGACTCCACTTCCTCCCAACGAGTATCTTCAGTCCCCCACTACTGAAGAAGTTGCCAAGTTTGGGTCCCTTCATGTCAACTATCGAAGTGCTATAGGCAGCATCAACTACCTCAGCACTGCAACAAGACCTGATCTAGCCTTTGCGGTAAGTTCGCTGTGGGAACTCCTTTTGGTGTGGGATGAAATAAGGCAGTACCTTGAGGGGGAAATTATTGGTAAGTCTGTTTTGAATTTCAGAATTGTCCAATAACCATGGGTGCTAAGGTGTATTAGCTGCCCCTCTAAATAATACTGAATAGTCAGCCTACAGAGAATCACAAAATAAAATAAGATTTGTGGCTTTAACAGATAGAGAAGACTTATCAGCAGTCTCTAAATCAGACCTATCAATAACACTACAGTAAAAATTCTGATCTAAAATTTCTGATAAAATAAACACTAGATTTTTTTACTTTATTTTAATAAAAGTGATGATAATATATATATATATATATGTTTTGGGTTTCTGTTATTTTAATGAAACTAATAAGAATATTTTTTTTTTGTTTTTTTTTTTAAGAATGATAAGAATATATATATTTTTTATGGTTTTAGGTTGATTATAATGATTTTTTTTTGATATGAGTACTAATAATAAGACTACTGGATTTGATTCTTTTAGGATTTTTTTTAATACTGGGTTTTATATCACTACTACTTTTTTTTAATAATACTAAGCCACTGAGCAAGGCTACTGAGCTTTTTACTACATTAATACTACTATTCTTCACTAATACTAAGCTACTGAGCAAGGCTACTGAGCTTTTACTACGGTTATACTACTATTCTTCACTAATACTAAGCTACTGAGCTTTTCACTACTAAAACACTACTACTATTCTAGATATCCTGCTAGTTCAGGGATGGTTATGATCCTGGATAGTGGGAACTTGTTCCATGATGATGGGAAAAATGAGGGAGAGAGGACCTCTATTTATAGCTTTTGGGCCTCCATAGAGCTTCTCAAAATAGGGTACTTAGAAAAAATCATAGTTGAGAGGTTTTAGCTAGTGAGACGTGTAGTTTTGGTGTAGCAGCATGCTTGCTGAGAGAATTATGCTGGTGGTGCTTTTTCTTATCAAGATCATGTGATGTATTTGAGATAATTTGGCTGGTGAGATTTTCTTTTTATCAGAGTCATGTGAGGTCATTGAGATAATATGGCTGGTGATGTTTTCTTGAAGGTGGGGAAAGTATTTTTTTGTTTCTATTTTTTACGTATTTTATGAGAGAATTATGCTGGTGGTGCTTTTTCTTATCAAAATCATGTGATGTATTTGAGATAATTTTGCTGGTGAGACTTTCTTTTTGCCAAGAAAGTGGAGAAAATACAGCTCCTGACAATTGAACTGTCTTCTAGTCATATGATATATATGAGAAAATTATGCTGGTGTTTCTGTTTCTTATCAAAATCATGTGATGTCTTTGAGATAATTTGGCTGGTGATGTTTTCTTGAAGGCGGGGAAAGTATTTTTGTTTCTATTTTTACGTATGTTCTGAGAGAATTATGCTGGTGGTGCTTTTTCTTATCAAAATCATGTGATGTGTTTGAGATAATTTGGCTGGTGATGTTTTCTTGAAGGTGGGGAAATTATTTTTGTTTCTATTTTTTACGTATGTTCTGAGAGAATTATGCTGGTGGTTTTATTTTAGTATTTTATCATTTAATGTGGAGATTGCATCATTTCTATCAAGAGGTATTTCTTCTTTAAATTGAATCAAAGTGGGGAAAATACAGCTTCTGATGCTTTGGTCTATTTTCATATACCTTTATTTAGATTAACTACCTTTAATGACGTAATTTGTTATTGATGATGCGATAAGGTGGATATATCTTTTGATATTATACTGTTTTGATAAGATCTTGAGGCTGCGTATTGTATATTTCTGTTTGAAATCTGTAGTTGTAATGTGTAAAAATGTTTTGCGTAGTTTGTTTTATTATCATTTTTTTCTTTTGTTTTATTGGTAAGCTTGAAACTGGTACTAATGGTATGGAATACCACATCCCCCTCTCCATTTAATGCTGTCCCCAGCATTCCAGTTGAAAAGCTTGCCATTATCAATCATATTCATTTTGTTCAATTTCTTCTCCCTCCAATATTAACTCTTCATCTTCAATTTCTTCACTGCTTTCATTTTCTGACTCTGAACTTAATTGAGCTTCCTTTCCTCTTGGATAAAACCTCTTGATGTGACTTGCTGCAAATTTTCTTGTAAGTTTGGTGCCATCCAATTCTTCAAGCTCATAAGGTCCATTATTAATTTGATTTATGACTCAATAAGGTCCATTCCAACGGTTCTTGAAGAGTAAACCCCACTGTGACTCAAGTGGTTTATTATAAACTAATACCAAGTCCCCTGGTTCAAGTGGATTTCTCAGTCTATGTGCCATCTTTTTGTCCAAATATTGAACTGATTTGTGTCTTGAATCTCTCAATTTCTGTGCTGCTGCTAATCTTGTTTCTTGTTTTGCCACAATCGGTATGGTTCTTGCCTCCAATGGTTCTTCTAGTTGTTAATTTCTTTTGATTGAATATTCTTCATTAATTTCACCTTGAAGTCTTCATTAGTCCATTATTCACCTTGGTTGTTAATTTTGATATCTTCATTTTTTTTATTTTCTTGATTCCTTGATTTTACTTGCATATTCAGCCCTCTGGTGTGCTACCCCTGTAGTTTGAGTCATACAAAGACTAAATTTTAGCCTTCAGGTTGCTACCCTGTAGTTTAAAGTCATACAAGGACTGATTTTAGCCTTCAGGTTGCTACCCTGTAGTTTAAAGTCATACAAGGACTAATTTTAGCCTTCAGGTTGCTACCCTGTAGTTTAAAGTCATACAAGGACTAAATTTTAGCCTTAAGGTTGCTACCCTGTAGTTTAAAGTCATACAAGGACTTAATCTTAGCCTTAAGGTTGCTACCCTGTAGTTTAAAGTCATACAAGGACTAATTTTAGCCTTCAGGTTGCTACCCTGTAGTTTAAAGTCATACAAGGACTAATTTTAGCCTTCAGGTTGCTACCCTGTAGTTTAAAGTCATACAAGGACTAAATTTTAGCCTTAAGGTTGCTACCCTGTAGTTTAAAGTCATACAAGGACTAAATTTTAGCTTCTTTATTTGATCTGATCTTTTATTTTTAATCACAACAGTTTATTTTATTTATTTTTTGTTATTATAATTTTTTTATGTTAAAAAAAGATTTTTTTTTTTTTGTTTGTTTATGTTAAAAAAAATTTTGTTTTCATTTTCTTTTTATCTTGAAAAATTTTTTTTTTTTTTTTTTTTTTTTTATGTTGAAAAATTTTTTTTTTTTTTTTTTTTTATGTTGAAAAATTATTTTTTTTTTTTTTTTTTTTTATGTTGAAAAAAAATTTTTTTTTTTTTTATGTTGAAAATTTTTTTTTTTTTTTTTTTTTATGTTGAAAAAAATTTTTTTTTTTTTATGTTGAAAATTTTTTTTTTTTTTTTTTTTTTTCAAGAGTGATCAAATTGATGAGTAATGTTGAAGGAGGTTTCAATTTGAGGAGTGTTGTTATATTTTCAAATGGTGTACACATTGGGAATAGGCCTGACGTTGCATTTGCAACGTCGCGCTGACGTTGCATTCAATCTGGTTTCGCAACATCACCAGCCTGATGCTGCAGCGTAGTATGAGTCAACCTGCCCAAACTAGAATTTTTTATTGAGAGGGCTTCTGAAGAATTATCTCTAATGTGTTAACCTTCATGTATTACAGTAAAGAAATTATTCATCATTTTTCTTTGTTGCTACATCATAAGAATTTTGAATGATATACTGTGCTTGAATTAGAGTAAGGAATCTTGCATGTATCATACAGAATATGAAATTAAATAAGATGATCAAAGCAACATAATTCTGAAACATTTTCAAATAAATAAAAATAATAAAAACCACATTAGCTACAGATTTCAAAATTTCTCCAACAATAACAGAAAATTAAGTTTAAGAAAATAAAACAATCAATCAAGGAATAAAGTAAACTAATTTGAACAGTTTATAAAGATTCTGGCTAATCGATTGCAAGCGATTCTCAAATTTAAAGCTTACAAGACAGGTCGAGATTGAATAGAATTAAATTTAAATTTATCAGGAAGATAACATAAATTTTTGCAATCAAGAATTAGTGATAAAGGAAATACATAATTGTTGATATGAGGATGAAATCAAAATTTGTTAAAGGGTGAAGTTCTTTTTGACTGAGCCCCTTTGAGTACCCTGAGTTTGTATTGTGCACGCACAGGATGAAATTCTCTTTCTGCTACGCTTATTTGCTTAGTTTGATTTTCATCAAAAGACGAGATCATTTTTGTTCATTCATCGTTATTCTTAGCTCACTTTTAAGCTTCAAAGTTCATTTTTGGGGCATGGATCATGCATTGATGTCCTTTGTTTAATGAGTTGGTCAATTTTGTTTTTTTACTAAAAACCTCCAAACTTTTAAGTATTTGCTATGAAGCGATCAAAAGTACAATTCAGAATCAGAAGCATGAGGTAGAAATCTGGGCTGTATTTCAAGGAATCAAGCAATACCTTTTCCAAATCAAACACTTAGGTATATTTGCTATGTCGTTTCTCTCTCTTTGCATAATACATGATTCCTCACAATAAAATAGCTGAGCTTTTCAAATTATCCCTTTATTATTACAAAATTCAACAAACTTATGAGAATTTTTGTTTGTTTTTAGAAAATAACAACAGCTGAACACAATTTCCATGCAACGTCACTGCAACATCGGTGCGACGTTGCAGTTGAAACGTCAGCATTTTTCCTGATGTGTGTAGTGGTTAGTCATTCCGGGTTGCTTTCCACTTTCATCAACTTTGAAACGGGTTCAATTCCCCCCTCTGGCAGTAATTCTGCTGCCGGACCTGTCAGTTTCTGGAATAGGGTAACCATGCTGGGTAGCATATTCTGAGCCTTGAGCAAGCTTAGTGATGCAATTTGGTATTGTTGTGTTCCTTGATTCTGTCAAACAAAATTGATCTTTGGAAACTTGTTGTGATTGAGGGTGCTCAACCTTGATCATAATTTAAGAAGTACTTATTTCAATTTGCTCATTTAAAATGCTGGAAGGATGCGTGCTTGTCAAAGATTGACAAACCCATTAATTTGGGGCTATAAGAACGTCATCCAGTATAAATCAGAGTAGTCTTTTGTTGAGTTGAATTATTTTCTGTATTGAGCTGGTCATTTTATGACCGGCGGTCATAATTTGACATTTTAAATTCTTTGATCTTCCTTTTCTGTATCTGAATAGCCTAGCTTGTTTGGTTGATTTTTCCCCCATGTCTTGAGATAATTTTCTTGATTTTAGGCCAAATTATGACCGGCGGTCATAATTTTGACATTTTGAGCTTCTTCTATCTTCTTTTTCTGTATCTGAATGGCCTAGCTTTTTTTTTTTTGGTTGGTTTTTGTTTCTTCTTGTTTTCCTTTCCATATTTTCTCTCTTCCTGTCTCAAAGAACAAAATTATAACCGGCGGTCATAATTTTGATATTTTGAGCTATCTATATCTTTTTTTTGCTGTTTCTTCACACCATCATTTCATTGTTTTTTTTAAAAAAAAGAAATAACATTAATAAAGGCCTATGGGCCCACACTTCCCCAAACTTGTGCCATTTTTAATATATACGAGGTGGCATAAGAACAGATAACCACCCCTGTTTTTTTTAAAAATAAAATCATAATACTTATACATTGAAAAAAAAATATCTTGAAAAATGTTGAGTTTGAAGTCCTTTATTAAATACTGATTTATAGCCTTGAGTGATAAGATACTTGACAAAAAAATTGAAAAAATTGAAATTCCTCTTTGATAAGGCAGGAGGTCACTGCCCTGAATTGTAAGAATGTTGAAAAAGGATTTTTTTTTTTTATGTTTTTGAATTTTTTGAAATTCCTCTTTGATAAGGCAGGAGGTCACTGCCCTGATACTGATACAGATATGAAAAAAATTTTTTTTTTTTTTTTTTTTTTTTTTTGGGTTATTTTTTTTTATTATTTTTGCTATTTTTTATGGTGGTTTTTTTTTTTTTTTTTTTTTTTTTTAATTGGAGATTGAAATTGGATTACTTCAGTTGTTATTGAGAAATATTCAACCTTCTGTTGTGAATTACTGAAAGACATATGTCCTTCAATATTTCTCCAAAGATCTTGTTGCGTTGTTTTCTTTGTGTATTTCCTTTCCATTCAGAAACAAAACCTTTGACTTCATGAATAAACATGTACCCAAAATCACACCAGCAAAGAGTTCCTCCCAAGATTTCCAAACCATCTAGATTCAAATCTTCTTGAGCCCATAACATTTTGTGATACAGTCCTTCTATTGTCATTTGATAATATCCATAAGGCTTCTTCCAGTAAGGATTTCTTAAATTTCCTTTGATTCCAATAGTGGTTAGTAATTCCAGAAAATCAACATTTGTAAGATTTGATCCAGGTAGTTCTGAAATATATTTGATTTGAATTATTGGTGAATCTAGCTCATAATCATACAGTTCCTTAAATGTTATTATTGGAAGTATTATGTAATCTTCCAGTCCTTCATATTCTGGTATGTCTTCCTGTATGCCATTTTGATTCTGGGAGTCATTTGGTAATTCAGATGTAATTCCTTTATTTTGATTAAATAGATCAGTTGCGCTTGAAAAGCAGAATATTTGATCATAGGCATGATTAAATTCTTCTAGAATGCTAAGTCCAGCTAGCCTTTGTGTATTTTCTGATAACTCTCCTTCTTCTAGATCTTCAAATATTCTTCCTTGCTTATATTTATCTTCCAAATCTTCATTATTTTGTTGGTATAACTTGAAGTCATCTTCTGATTCTGCTGTTTCCATTTTTTTATTGATCCTCTTTTGAATATTTCTATCCCAAACTTGATCCATTTTGTCTTCAGTAATTATGGCACTTTCCTTTTCCAATTCTTCAAATTTTCTTTTTGCCAATGGATTGATTATGTCATTTTTTATTTTTTCAGTATCACTAATGTACCAAGCTTTCTCCTGAAATAAATTTGAATAATCTTCTGCAATTCCTGAGGAATTTGCTTCAGGTGGCTTCAGATCCATTTTAAATTTCTTCTGTGGGCTTTCTACTTTATCTTCTTCATTCATACCACTTAGCTCAAGTGCTAGCCATTTCTCTGGGTCTTCTATGGCCATGTCCAAATTTCTTCTCATCTTCTTCAGTTCCATTTTTACTTTTTCTATTGCTTCACTATCTTCTACCTTCAATTCATCCTCTTTTGGATCCTTCCCTTTATATTTTGTTTCAGTTTGAGGTGGAATACTTTCTTTAGATGAAGATAATATGCTTGACTTTTCTTCATCTATTATCTGGTTGAAATTTTCAAATACTAAGAAGTCCAGGTAGGTTTTCTCTTCACCTTCAAAAGTGACTTCAAGATTTTTAATTTGACCAATTGGCTTCAAAAAGTTATCTGTTGATTTTGATGTGTAAGGGCCGATTTTTAATTCTGCTTTTAGGGCTATTTCCTGAGTTATTACATTCAAATCATTTTTTGCATCAAAAATAGCTGAGAAGGGTATTTTGTTTGGTCCAAGAAATACTGTCTTCACTATTGTTGAAGATTGACTTTCTGTTTCCTCGGTTTCTTTTCTTTTGGATGATTCTGCTCCATGTATTGACCATTTTCCGATCTCTGAAGATGCACAAAGCTCCATACCTCTTGGTGGAGAAATTTGCCAGCCCATAGCTTGAGGGTTACATATTGGTAAACATAATTGATGTCCATCTTGCTCTGGATAACTAAATATCTCCCCTTGCTTGTGTGAAAATTCCAATTTAACATTATTATCTGCTAAAAATGGTCTTCCAAGTATGGTGTTTACAGCTCCTTTTGCTATGAATAAATGAATTTCTTTTTCTTCTCCTGTTATCCTAGTAATTGGTGTAAATTCTGAGAGTCCAACCAAAGATGTGGTATGTCCACCAATTCCTCTGAGATTCATATTGAGCTTTCTACTTGTAAGTGAGGCTTGAATTGCAATTTCCTCTGGTATTATATTAATTTCTGATCCAGTATCCACCAATGCCATTGTAGGATATTCTTCTCTTCCAATAAATACTTCCATAAATCCAAGTGGGCATGCATAATGTAATCTTGGGGTATCATAGTCCCGTAGCTTTACTGAAAGTAGTCTTTCTTGAATATTTGACGTATTGACTGATTTTATTACTTCTTTTTCCTGGGTAGTTAAATTTTGTAGTTTATCAATAAAGGTTGGTGAGATTGATAATATTTCTTCAAGAGTAAGATTTATCTTTTGTTCAAGTATTCTCTTCA
The DNA here is from genome assembly GCA_023105745.1 of Austropuccinia psidii. Classification (NCBI taxonomy): domain Eukaryota; kingdom Fungi; phylum Basidiomycota; class Pucciniomycetes; order Pucciniales; family Sphaerophragmiaceae; genus Austropuccinia; species Austropuccinia psidii. The sequence goes on along the minus strand of JALGQZ010000004.1, from coordinate 23,833,735 downwards.
TCACATGTTCAATTATTATCTTTGGGTTATTGGGTGTAGATTTTACCTTGTTTTTTAATTCCATCTTTTGTGAATCCTGTCTAAGTACCTCCTTATTTTTTTCCTTGGAAATTATTTCAATATCATCATTATCTACTTCCTTTCCTTCTTGTGTTTTCTTATATTTTGTTGGAATTAGAACTCTTATTTCTTCTTCTGCCTCATCTTCCTCGTGGTAGGCACCTGGTATCTTCTTTTTAAAGGGTTTGTGTGTTTCATTTTTATCCTCTTGCTGGGTTTGACTTTGAGTTTCCTGTCTTGCAGCTCTTTGCCTTGTCTGTCTAAGCCCAACATTTATTTGAATATTTTCATTTGCTGGTGATATTTGAGGAGGTTTCCAGTTTCCCCATTCTTCTATTTGAGCTATAGCTGCTGCCTTCTCACCTTTCCTTTCCTCAATTACTGTTGTCTCTTCCTTCTTTTGGGGTGGATTTGATTGTTCCATCATTTTCTTTGTAAAATCCTCCTGCTCTTTGGCAAAATGTCTAACTAATTCTTTTGCAGATTTAGGGCCTTCTGTTGGTACTCTTTGAAAATTTGGAAAAAGATATGTTCCTCCACGCTTCAAGACAATTCTTTTCTCCAAGTCTTCTGTGAGGTGATTACATCTTATTGCGGAATGTCCTTCTTCTAAGCAGTAATAACACTTCAGTAGCTGTCTTGGAGCCATTTGTGCTGGAACATATGGTTGATAACCAGAAGATATGGGTAGTAAAGGATATCTTGGCCTGAGTGGCTGTGAGTTTTGTGTAACTTTCTGATCTTGATTATTGCCTGCTTGTATTTTGTTTGGAGATTCAACTACTTCTGAAAGGTGTTTGAGCTGATTCAATACTTGCTTAACTGATTCCTTCCCAGTATCCTTTGATTGATGCCCTTGCGGCTGAGGATTTTGAATTTTTTGGGTAAGATCTTTCATTTGCTTTAAGACTTCTTCCCAGCTTTCCTCTTCAAACCTAGCTTTCTTCTCTTGTGACTTTGGTTGTGAAAATTCCTTCTGTTGAATTAAGACTTTGGCTTCTAAATCTTGTTCAATATATAACTTTAAGATTTCCAATCTTGGAATAATATAACCACCATCCAAAGCTTGCACCATGGCCTTATCTTTAATCATTTCTTTGTAAATAGACTCTTGAACACTTGAGGAAAGACTGGCCAAAACTTCTTGATTGTGATTGATATCTCCTTGTATATATTGATACCTTCTGAGATAATTAATAATGGATTCATATTCACCAATGAACTTTTTATATTGGGTCATATTTCTAATTCCTCCTTCTTGTTGAATATTTGTAAATAATTGAGTAATTGAGGACAGCTTGTATCTTCTTTCAGGTGACACTGTTCCCCATCTCCTCTTCATATCCAATTTTAATTGCTCCCAATCGCCAGTTTCATATCCAGGCATTCCTTCAATATGGTAGCTAATTTCTTGATCTTTAGTCCAAAAGGATATCTGTCTTGCTATATCCCTTCCACTTGCTCCTTCAATTTCTGCTATATTTTCTACTCTTTTAATAAATCTTTCCACTTCCTTTCCATCAAACCATAAATTATAATCCTTTGGTCTGATCTTGACAATGGGTGTATTGTTTCGTGGGATTTCTTGTTGCAATGGGCTTGAAGCCTGTGCATGAATATTAACCCGCTTTGGTAGAGTATTTGGTCTTTGTGAAGTGAATGGAGTTGATGAGGCCATAGGCCTTGAAAATGGTGATGGTGACCCTTCTTGTCTAAAGATTCTTGGCATGCTCGTAGTTTCTTCCATTGGGCTGTTTTCTGCGGTAAAACTTGACTCTTTCCTTTTCCCTTCTTTTTTAAGGAGTTCAATTAATTCTTGTTGCATTTCCAACATTCTTTGATGAAGTCTTTCTACATCAGAAATATCTTCTTGTCCTTGCATAGTCTCTTCATTTATTATTTCTTCTTTGGATTCATCTGGATTGTGTGGTATCTTTGATGATGATGCTGAATCCATATTGATATATTCTTTGTTGATTTTCTCTTTTTCACTTTTCTTTTTAATTTCAAATAGTTCCTTGAGTAATTTCTGAAAATATTCTGTAACTATCTTTTGATCTTTCTTCTTAGTTCTTGGTGTACCAACTGGTATACTATAATCTATAGGTGATTCTTCTCCAGGTGGTGTTTCTCCTCTTTTTGGATAATAATAATGAAATGATTTTGTTGAAGCACTTGATGGTGACAATGATTTAGAACTCTGTGGTTTTTCTGATTCCAGATTGACTTGATAGGTGCTTGAAATTTTTTATTGATAAAAGGCTTTTTTTTTATATGGACTAAATTTGAATTTTTTTTTTTTTTTTTTTTTTTGATAATTGACGGATTATTGATGGTTGAAGTTGTTGTTGGCCACTGTTGGGACACCAGATGTGGGAACTCCTTTTGGTGTGGGATGAAATAAGGCAGTACCTTGAGGGGGAAATTATTGGTAAGTCTGTTTTGAATTTCAGAATTGTCCAATAACCATGGGTGCTAAGGTGTATTAGCTGCCCCTCTAAATAATACTGAACAGTCAGCCTACAGAGAATCACAAAATAAAATACGATTTGTGGCTTTAACAGATAGAGAAGACTTATCAGCAGTCTCTAAATCAGACCTATCAATAACACTACAGTAAAAATTCTGATCTAAAATTTCTGATAAAATAAACACTAGATTTTTTTACTTTATTTTAATAAAAGTGATGATAATATATATATATATATATGTTTTGGGTTTCTGTTATTTTAATGAAACTAATAAGAATATTTTTTTTTTGTTTTTTTTTTTTAAGAATGATAAGAATATATATATTTTTTATGGTTTTAGGTTGATTATAATGATTTTTTTTTGATATGAGTACTAATAATAAGACTACTGGATTTGATTCTTTTAGGATTTTTTTTTAATACTGGGTTTTATATCACTACTACTTTTTTTTAATAATACTAAGCCACTGAGCAAGGCTACTGAGCTTTTTACTACATTAATACTACTATTCTTCACTAATACTAAGCTACTGAGCAAGGCTACTGAGCTTTTACTACGGTTATACTACTATTCTTCACTAATACTAAGCTACTGAGCTTTTCACTACTAAAACACTACTACTATTCTAGATATCCTGCTAGTTCAGGGATGGTTATGATCCTGGATAGTGGGAACTTGTTCCATGATGATGGGAAAAATGAGGGAGAGAGGACCTCTATTTATAGCTTTTGGGCCTCCATAGAGCTTCTCAAAATAGGGTACTTAGAAAAAATCATAGTTGAGAGGTTTTAGCTAGTGAGACGTGTAGTTTTGGTGTAGCAGCATGCTTGCTGAGAGAATTATGCTGGTGGTGCTTTTTCTTATCAAGATCATGTGATGTATTTGAGATAATTTGGCTGGTGAGATTTTCTTTTTATCAGAGTCATGTGAGGTCATTGAGATAATATGGCTGGTGATGTTTTCTTGAAGGTGGGGAAAGTATTTTTTTGTTTCTATTTTTTACGTATTTTATGAGAGAATTATGCTGGTGGTGCTTTTTCTTATCAAAATCATGTGATGTATTTGAGATAATTTTGCTGGTGAGACTTTCTTTTTGCCAAGAAAGTGGAGAAAATACAGCTCCTGACAATTGAACTGTCTTCTAGTCATATGATATATATGAGAAAATTATGCTGGTGTTTCTGTTTCTTATCAAAATCATGTGATGTCTTTGAGATAATTTGGCTGGTGATGTTTTCTTGAAGGCGGGGAAAGTATTTTTGTTTCTATTTTTACGTATGTTCTGAGAGAATTATGCTGGTGGTGCTTTTTCTTATCAAAATCATGTGATGTGTTTGAGATAATTTGGCTGGTGATGTTTTCTTGAAGGTGGGGAAATTATTTTTGTTTCTATTTTTTACGTATGTTCTGAGAGAATTATGCTGGTGGTCTTATTTTAGTATTCTATCATTTAATGTGGAGATTGCATCATTTCTATCAAGTTTGATGCATGTCATTATTACTAATCAAACATTTGTTCTTGGAAAATATATTGAAATTTTATGCATAGCCTTGAGGTATTTCTTCTTTAAATTGAATCAAAGTGGGGAAAATACAGCTTCTGATGCTTTGGTCTATTTTCATATACCTTTATTTAGATTAACTACCTTTAATGACGTAATTTGTTATTGATGATGCGATAAGGTGGATATATCCTTTGATATTATACTGTTTTGATAAGATCTTGAGGCTGCGTATTGTATATTTCTGTTTGAAATCTGTAGTTGTAATGTGTAAAAATGTTTTGCGTAGTTTGTTTTATTATCATTTTTTTCTTTTGTTTTATTGGTAAGCTTGAAACTGGTACTAATGGTATGGAATACCACATCGCTCTCTCAATTTCTGGAACGACCGGGCATAAGGCACTGGAAGGCCTTTTTGCACGTGCTTCGGTACCTCCAGGGAACTCAAAATCTAGGGCTCGTGTATCGCAAAGGTGGTGGGGTTCAAATCTCTGCGTACAGTGACACAGATTGGGGTAACTGCAAGGACACGAGGCGATCAATCTCCGGTTTCCTAGCCACCTTCAATGAGTGTCTGGTCCTGTGGAAAACTCGGAAACAACCTTCCGTATCACTTTCTTCTGCAGAAGCCGAGTACAAATCACTCTGCAATCTAACCTCAGAATTACTGTGGCTGCGGCAATGGTGTATCGAATGCTCAATCTCAAAAGTTGACTATGCCATTCCGATTCACGAGGACAACCAGGGCTGCATCAGCACCGCCTGAGGCAACAGCAGCATCAACAACAAGCGGATGAAGCATGTTGACATTCAGCTTCACTTTGTTAAGGAAGCCGTCAACAGCTCCAAAATTTGTCTATGCTACACTCCAACTAAACTTATGCTGGCCGACTTCCTCACCAAGTCGGTGAATGGGACCATTCTATCCGCGGCTCTAAGGTCGCTGCAGGTCCAGCGCCTAGAAGTGAGGGGGGATGTTGAAAAGGAGGATCTTGCTCCTAACAAAGATCCTCCTCCCACACTACTAGGCGCGGAACCGGAGCTACCTTGAATACGGATTATTCATAACAACCCTAATCCTCTATCTCTCCTATCTTTACTCATCAGCGCTCCTCAACCTCTCAATGATATAAAGCCCCTTCATCTCCACATTTTCTTTTCTTTCGTAACTTTCATCTCTGTTCTCTTCGTTGACTGCTCTTACCTCTCCTGTTTTCTTCTACTTGTCCTTCATCTTGTTTCTTCCTTTCAATCTATTTCTTTTCTTACTACTTCACTTTTGTTCCGATCAGTTATTGTAAACTTACATCTTAATACAAACCTTCCCTTGCTATTACTTTTTCACTAATCACTTTTGTTCCGATCAGTTAAATCCTGTTTGTTACTTTCTTAAAAGTACTCCTTGTTATCTTGTCAATTGTACTTTATCTTGTTATCCACCTTTAGGTATTACCTGTTTTCTTTTCCTAAACTTAAATCCTAGTCGTTAATACATACCTTTAGTTTTGATTTCTAACAGTTTGCAACGAGTTATCAAGGCCATGGCTCAACTTATAAAATCACCTGGACCTTTACCCAAACTCTGCCAACCAATTTTTGGACTTTGAATGGACGACTCACCGGGAGCTCATGAATTCGATGATTGGAAATGGAAATTGAGCGAGCCTGAGTGCTCGAGCATTTTTGTATTGATTGATGCGGCTCATCAAATGGATTTTCAAGCCATCTTTTTAGTGCAGAAGGGATCCAATGGTATTAGTTTTAATAACTCTCCCACATCAGTAAATGGATCAGTCAGTTCAACAAATACTCAACCTACACCTAGGCATGAAAACGATTGATAATTAGGTGTTTTGCCCCCTTTGGTTTATTCTAATAATGTTGCAGGAAGCTCGACATTTGTAAGAAGATTAGTTTCAACCCCAGAACATAACCCAAACCTCAGTGCAGGTCAACCCAGATGTTCCTCTGGTAGCACCTTACAGACTGCAGATTCTAAAGCACCTGATATGATTGTTGCTAAATTATCACTCAATCAAAAATCATATCCAAATGGTTGTCAAATTTTATGAGAGTTGAATTTCTTCAAAGAAAAGGCTAGTATGGTTTTAGATCAGGAAATTCAATTTCCAGGTTCACCAGAAGCGGATACAATGATGGACCAATTGAGGTCACAATTCATGAGATGCCAAGCCCAACTGTATTTGCACCTTCATTAGATCCAGTAATGACGAGAGAAAATTTATTATTGAGGATTTCCTTACCGGCTGGATTGATCCATTCCCCAATCAAAGATCCTTTAAAAGCTAAGTCTGGGTTCAAGGCAAAACCACCTCTTTTATGGTACAGCCAGATGAGTAAACGACATGCAGCAGTCCATTTAAGAATTGAACAAATGTAAATTGATAAGGATGATGATAAGACACTTGATGAAGTAAAAGACCTGAACCAATCAAAGAAAAGAAGAAGGAAAAGTTTTAATATCAGTGTCAATGGTCCGGAGAAGAAAGTAATTCCAATTTGGGATAGTCAAATAGCCCTTGGGCATTGAGAGACCAGCAATTATATTGGACCTTTTCATTGGTTATCTAGGTTGGTCCAAAAGAATAATAGAATGCGCATAAAAATAAAATGATTTTAAACTGAATTTGGATGAACTTAAATGATAGGGTCAATAAATTGGGAAGAGTAATAACTTTGAAACAAAAATAATTGATTACTTCATCAATTAAAAATCATGATCTTTTTCCAGCCAAACTTCAAAGACCGTGTGGAATTTCTCCAGACCTGGTTAGAGAAAGTGAAGATTTGTCCCTATCAGCTCCAACACCTGGTTCAATTAAGCAATCACCTCATCCCTCATCACCTGTTAATGAAGTTTTAGAATCAGAAGTGGTGGGAATAAAGAATAAAGTTGGTTCAACCAAATTTTGGTAAGCTATAACTAAAAGGCAGAAAGATTAACTGTAAGGTTTATCTATGAAACTCTTGATAATAGTAGCAATATCATGAGTACTATGACTGTCCTCAGTAGAAAAATATAATATAAGAAAATATTATAACCACAAATTTAAATATAATTATTAAAAAATAATTAAAAAAAAAAATTAAATATTCTTAAAGAGATATAATAATAAAAAAATATAATAATTATAATAAATTATAATTATCCTATTATTGTTATAGTCACTGACAATTATAACAATGAGAATGTGTAAAGCTCCTAATGAGACAATTACACGTGGAAAATATGAATATTAATCCCCAATAGAAATATTATTTATAAAAGAATTAAAACACCCGCTGTGCAGAAATTAATTCTTATAGAAAAATTCTATATAAAAAAACTAATACTAGATAAAAAAAGATATAGAAATTTAGAGAAAAGTTAATTATATTACTTATTTAATACAACAAGTCAAACAACAACAACTATTATATTAAATAATAATTATCAGTTGAAAACACGCCAAAAATCAATATCTTTAAAGATAAAACAACTTTTTATAATAATAATTATGATTAAAGAGTTTTTGAGAGGAATTTGTGGATTTTAAAAAGATATTTAAGTGATAATTTTATATAATAACATATATTATTGGTGATTACAACAATAATCTAAATTCTATGATTTCAATTCTTTAATTACAATTAATAAAGAATAAAATAACTTAAGAATTACTTTTAATAATAAGATTTTATATTTAATAAAACTTTACCTGTTTAAATTTCTAATATGATTGGATTGATATGAATGATGGACAAAAACAGTGATGAAGAGACTCTTTTTATGTCTTCAGGGAAGCTATCATGCTTCAAAATGAATATAGAGGGCGTGCTCAGGTTAAAAATGAAAACCCATGCATAAAAATAAGGTTTTTAACTTTAGGTAACTTATTTTTAACTCCAATTTAAAGTTACCAGTGTTATTCTTAACTCCATGTAACTTTAATCCTCATTTAAGCTAATTATTTTAAGTTCTTAATATAAATAAACTTATTTATATTAAATTTCATCACATGAACAACTCAAAAAAAGATTTTCAAGCAAAATTCTCTTAAACGCAATTTTTAATTAATTTTTAAAGAAATTATAGTTTTCTTTGAGCTTAATTAAAAAGGTAAATCTCCAGGCTAGTTACCCAGGAAATTTATTTATAAAAGATACTTAAAACTCAATTTATATGTAGATAATATTAAATTGTAAGCTTTGTGAAATTTTCAAGCAAATCCATTAAGAATTGGATTTTTAATGAATTTTGGAAGTTATTGCCAATTTTCCAAGTAAAATAGCAATACACACCAAACATTAACTTTTGATAACGTTTTAATGCTTGTAACCTTGACGTTTTAAGCTTATTTAAGCTTTTTACTCTTAAATAAGTTTTGATATTTCTTAAAGCCTTAAATTCAATCCTGCATATTGAGATTTACCCTTTGGCAGCTTGAAATTCCTGTCTGAACTGGGATAAAACAAGTTTAAACTTTAATGTTGGATCAAAGTCTAATCTTAAAGTTTAAATAAGGTTGAAGATCCTCCAATACAGGTGGAAAACCTTAATTGATTCCTTGCAGATCCAAAAAGTTGTGTATCCCAGCTCTATTTGGTCTTTTGCCTTTGTCCCACATTTCTGTGTGGATTTTTCCATTTTATTTATTTAAAGCCATACTATGGCCTTAAACCCTTTTATATTGAGCTCATGCAGGACTTACATTCTGTATGGCAAATCCTTAGCCAATTCAGTAAATATACTCAATGACTCAATTTTAACTAAAATTTTGGTAAGTTTGCATAAAACTCATGCAACTTTAAATTTAAGCTTATATAAGCTTAAATTTAACAATTTTTGAAAAATTTTAAAGTGGTTAAATTAGTAATGTGAGATTCTTAAATCTTCTAATAACACAAGAAATAAGTGTTTTTGGGTATAACACCTTATGGGTGGACCCTAGGTTATTTTTGGTGTAGAATCCAAAAATGACATAATATTTATAACTTTGTTTATCCAAAAAAAGTTATACTTATTTTTTATTATTTTTTATTTTAAATTCAATTAAAAAGTCTGTTGAAGGCAATTTTAACTGTGTATAAAGTCATTTGTGGCCTTATGGGTATGTTATACATACCTCACAGGCTCACATTCCCTACCACCAAAAAAACATTGTACCACAATTTTTCTTTTGTAAAATACCCCCAAGTTATTGGGGGGGTTATAATCCAATGTTTAACCTCTCTACTAATACTTTCAAGTATGTAAAGCACACAAATCAAGCTTTTATTGAGTAATTGGTTTTCTCTCATGTCTGAATCTTCTGAGAAACTTTTGGGAATAGGGTATCTTGTTTTCTACAATCCACTCATCTTCATGTTGTGGATTTTTATATCTGAATAAGTATTCTCTTTCATTTTTTCCCCTAAGTCTTCTTTCTTTCAAGACTTTCAGTACCTCTTTATCCTCACTTTGATCTAGTGGGGGTACTTCTAAGGTTGTTTCATTTCTCAAAGGAAATAATTCCTTATCACTTGAAGTGTAATGCTTTACTAGACTGACAGGGAAATTTGGATGTTTGTTTTACAGTTCTCCTGACAGTTCTACTTGTACTGCATTTGTCCCATGAATGGCTTTAATAATAAATGGTCCTGCAAAGGAATCTTTAAATTTTTTTGGGCCTTTAATATTATTAAAGTTCAAGGTTGAAACTGGTATCAAGTCCCCTACTTTGAATTCTGGGGCTTTATGACTTTTATCCCATTCCTGTTTAAGATATTCAAAAGCATCATTCATGCTTTGATTTGCATGATGTCTCACTTTATAAAGCAATAACTTAAAGCTTGAGGCAGTTGGATGAATATCAATCAGATGTTTTTTCAAAGTATCAACTGGAAGTTTGGGGTTCCATGCTTTTCCCAACATTGCAGGAGTTTTTCCTGTTGAAGTGTGGATGGAAGTCTTGTAGGCTAATTCCAATTCTGGTATAAGTGTACACCATTCATGGGTAAAGCCCTCAGAATATTTAAACTCCAGGCCATAAGCACAAAATCTTCTGATCATGTCCCCAAGGGTTTAAATCATTCTTTCTGCCAGCCCATCTGTTTGTGGATGGTAGGCTGTTGAAAATGATAGTTTTGTACCCAAAAGCTTGTGTAAATTGGTCCACAAGGCTGATGTAAATTTTGGGTCTCTGTCATTAATGATGTTTTTAAAGAGACCAGTATGGGATACTACTCTATTCCAGATCAAGAGAGCTGTATCCATAGCTGTGTCATCTTTGTGACATGGTAGAAAGATTGGTGTCTTGCTATATCTGTCCACAATAACAAGACATGCACTGTAGCTTTTATCACCTCCAGGTGGTAAAGCAGTTACCCAATCCATGTGAACCACTTCCCATGGGGTACTTGGTTCTTGAATATGGATCATTAAACCAAATCTTTCACCAGTGGCTTTATTGGCTTTCTGGCATCTATCACAACTGTGACAGTACTCAATGACATCTATTCTCCAAGATGGCCACCAGGCACATGTCTTAATTCTTTCCATAGTTCTGTCTTCAGACAGGTGTCCAGAATATATGTTATGATGGAATTCTAGTAGTATTGTGTTAATTAACATTCTATTACATGGGACCATGACACATGTGTGTTTAGATCTATGATATAATATACCATCAAATAAATGGAATATTCCATTATCATAAGATGTTTTCCATACATCATCCAGAGACTTAGCCAAGGCTACATCTTTGAAATCTTTGTCAAGTAGAGCAGTAAGAATATGACAATTCTTATCTTGGTTATAGCTTTCTCTAACTTCTTTAAAGAATTCTTTTCCAACATCTGTGATATTAATTCCTTCGATTGGAATTTGAGGTTCTGCACTAATAGGAACATAAGCAGGATTTTCAGGTGTATTGGGTAATGCCCATCTACTTAAGCCATCAGGATTCTTATGAATATTTCCAGCTTTATGTACTATGGTCATATTGCCTCTATACTCCTGTGTAGCAATTTGCCATCCTAACATGTGTCTGTTTGGAGTTTTCATGTTAAGAAGTGATTTTACTGCATTAAATTCAGTAATTACTGCAAACACGCTACCATAAAGATAGTAATGAAGTTTTTACAAAGCCCAAACAAGGCAAAGGCCCTCCATTTGGCTAGCTCCATATCTGGCCTCAGTAGGCTTAATTTGTCTTTAAATAAAAAAAATTGGACCTTCAAAGGTTTGTAATTGACGATTTGAACTCAATGAAGAGCAGCTCCTAAACCTTCAACACATGCATCAATATACAGCTTGAAAGGAAGTTTCCAGTCTGGCATCAATAATAATGGTGCATTGGTCAAGGCATACTTGGTTGTATCAAATGCTTGAATCCTCTCCTGTGTCATTTCAAAAACAGTTTGCTGATCACAAATTCTGTATAACGATCTGGCATGGATTGCAAAATCTTTCAGGTGTTTCCTGTAATAACTGGCAAACCCCAAAAAAGACATCATTTCTTTTTTGTTCTGGGGCATTTGTTTCAGTAAAACTGCAGCCACTTTGTTTTTATCAATACCAAGGCTCAGTCCTGAGACTAAATGTCCTAGAGCTTTTAACTCATGAAACCCAAAATTACATTTCTTAAGAGATATTTTCATGTTAACTTGAAGAATTTTCTCAAGTACTAATGAAAGTCTCTTTAAATGTAATTGCCAGGTTTCTGAACAAATGATAATGTCATCAATATAAATGATTAGCCATCCTTCTGATAATTAATGTGGAAAGATGGTATTCATCATTCTCTGATGATGAGAGGGTGCGTTTTTAATACCAAAAGGAATCCTCAAATATTCATAAATTCCACAATTAGCAATTATTCTCAATAATTTCCTAGCATGAGGTGTCAAAACATTCTGATGAAAGCCTTTCAGAGCATCCATGGAAGTAATAGATCTTGCTTTGGATAATTGAGTCAAAGTCTCATGAATTCTCAGGATTGGATACCTGTCTGGAATAGTATAGGTATTCAGTGCTCTAAAATCACCAGCCATCCTTGACTTATCATTATTCCAAGTAATGATTACTGCAGCTGTGGCATCTACCTCCTCATTGTGTCCAACCTTTCTAAGGACTCCCAGTTTCATTAGTTCATTAATATTAGTTTCTAATGCTTCTCTAGCCCTAGGGCTAGCTGGGTAAGCTGGGCTTCTTAATAGTGGTGGATAAGGCCTTTCCACATTAAGCATAATGTCCTATTCATGGACTTTTATAGCTCCAAGTGGTTCATTATCTGAAGCAAAGGCTTCCCTGTATTGAAATAATATTTCAATAAGGTCTTCTTTCATTTCTAGTGTTAATTCAGGACTAATTTGTGCTTCAATCAATTGATCTCACACATATTTGTCCTTATCAACATTTTTCACTTGTTTAATCACAGTAATTTCATTCTTTTCTACAGGTTTAGCAAATTTTTGTCTTTTATTTTCCCCTATAGTGAAATACCTGTCTTTATGATTATTAATATTAATACCATAAATATTGAGATACTTATTCACAAGTATAAAGTGTTGTGAAGTACAGTTATTCATAACAACAATTTCAACTTTCAATTTAATACTTCCTGTAGGATGAGGAAATATTATTGCTGCTTCAAATATACCTAAGGGGTGCATATTTTGGCTAGCACTTCTGAATTTTGGGCCTTGAATTGGCATCAACTTGTCTTGCCAATTGGTACAAAATCTTTCAAGATAATCTTTCCCAACACAAGTGCAAAAAGCACCTGAGTCAGGATGTATCTTGGCTTCTGTGTTGTTTATCACAATATTAGTGATACAAGATGAACCAGCTGTATAACCTTTACCTCTGGCAGGTTTGGCTTTCTGAATTTTGGCATCTTGAACATGTATTAGATCCATACATTCATCACTATACTGTGGTAAATGAGTGTGTACTTCAATGACTTCAAAATAAACATTAATGTTTTCTATACTAATCTCTTCTGGTACTTCTTCTTCTGCTGAAGGCTCAGAATCACTTTCATGTAAAGATACATCAGTTGTCTCTTTTGTATCTTCCACTTTTTCAACATTTATCTCATTGATTCTTGTCTTTTTTGTGTAAGTGTTTGCTAAATGAGATGTACTTCCACATTTGTGACATTTCAAAGGAAGTATGCCTTGTGGCTTATTTGGTCTTGAAATTGGTTTCCCATTAGTCTTGTTGTCTATTGGGGATTTGGGCCAATTTCTTCCAATTTTTGTACTAGTAGTGATGTCCTTCATAGCATTGATATAATCTTCTGTAGAGAAAGGCTCAATACATCTGCTTCTTATAGCGTGCTCAAGGTCACCACCACACTTTCTTAATATACTTTTATGTATCATTGCTTCTGACATATCAGGATGAAGGGCTGTTAACCTGTCCTTCTGTTTGAGAAACCAAGACATGGGCCTGTCCCTCTCAATATTATAAATGGCTTCTTCAAAAGAATTTTCCATTCTAAATTTCAAGGAATCATTTTCCCATTTGGAAATAATTTTTTCTTTCCACCAAGGCCAAGAATGTTCACCATGGTCTTGTCTCATTTTGTAATAACATTTCTTTGCTGATTTGGTAAATAATTAGTTTAATCTGGCGCTTATGTATTCATCTGGTATGCGAAAGTCTTCTTTGAGCATATCAATTGTTTTCATAAATTCCATATGATTATATTCTCCTTCACCATTGAAGGTTGGCCATTCCTCTAATCTTGGAATGTCTTTGAAATTGCAAGCATTTTTCACATCATTACTTGAAATGGTATGATGTAGATCATGATTTAAGTTAAGCACATTTCTGTCAAGAATTGGTGTGGATTGCCTTGGCAATTCATTTTTCAGTGATATATTATTAATACTTGATTGAATATCTTCATTCAACTCAAGTCTTGCTTTATCACTTTTTTCCAATTGTTCTTGGAAAAGAGCTGCATTGTGACCAGTTGAATTTTCCAAGTTTTGAACTTGTAATTTCAATTCTCTCAACTGTCCAGTTAGAAAAGAAATTGAATTGTCATCTGGTTGATTGAGCAAAGTAACTTTAGACTCAATTCTTGCACAAATTTGCGTCAAAGACACAATATTGTCTTTATTTACATTTTCAAGGCCAATAATGGTCTTTTGTTGGTCTTTTACTTGTAATATCTCATTAACCAACTTTGGTTGGATATACTCAAATGCTTTAAGCTTTGTCATAATTTCTTTATTACAAGATTCAAATTGAGTTATAAGTTTTACAAGATCTATTTCTTTGGGAAAGATTGGTTCAATCTTCCCTCCTCCTTGTTTTTGAATTCCATCAGAGTTCTTGCCATGTTGAACACATTGTCCATGGCTGTCTTTTCTTTCTTTGGGATTCTGTAATTCTGTGGGTAAGGCTTGTTCCATTTGGGCTTTGCCTTTCCCTTTGCCTTTTGCTTGCGCTTCTTGTTAGTCATTGGGGCCTGCTTGGGCTTGTCTGGAACTTGTTGAGGCAGATGTTTGCTGGTGGATTCTTGGGGAGCTTCCACTGAGCTGTTTTTCTTGCCTTGGGCCAACTTCTTCTTCTGATCCTCTGATAACATGCTTTGGTTTTTCAACCAAGCTTTTATCTGTTGGACTTGTCCTTTGCAAGAAATTGGTGTCCAACCCTTCAGAAGTTCTTCTGCCTTTTTTGGCCCCATGAACGTCTTCACTTGAAGATAAGAGTTCATTGTGCCTATCCAAAGACTTGGGAGAAGTTCCCACTCTTGCTGTTTGGCGGCCATAAACCAGCTCTTGTACTGAGACTGGGCTATTTCCACTGTTGCCTGTTGGAAATGATTCAGGTCTAACAGCAATAGCACTTATGTCAGCTTCTGGACTCTCAATAAGAGGTTTAAAGGGTCTGGCTAACCTTTGGGAACTGGTGGAAGTTCTGGCATCCTCCATTTGTGCCTCTCCTCTGGGCTGACATTCTTGCCTTTTTGATTTATGGCTGGAATGTCCTGGTCCAGATCCATTTGATTTGATGGAGTAATTACTTCCACCTCTAGTAGGAGTCATATCACATCAATTTTAAGAGAAAATAGACTAAGAATGAATTAAATTCACCTGCTGGAATTTTAAAGGGTTCTTTGGTTATCAAACCCCTTAGTGCTGGGCTAGTTTGAATTTCAATACTAGACTCTGAGGCTTCAGAGTCTGAAGAGCTGTGTCTAATTGATGACACTAGAGAAAAAAATAAAAATATAAGTTATTTCATCAAATAATGAAAGTAACTTATGAACTCAACTTATTAAACAAAGTTGGTTGAATGTAATTTATGGCAAATTACATCAAAAATAAAGAAAAATGTCTAAGATAAAAGAAAAAATGTCTTTAGTAAAGACTTTTGAATTAAGATTTTTTATTCAAGTTTTTATTTTCTTTAAAACAAATAATAATTATGCAATTAACAAGTTTATTAATCAAAATTGTATTATTATTCACTTTATACTAGAATAACTCAAAGAGTAAATTTCAAGTCTGTGATGTGAAAAAGCCACTAGTTAGACAAAAGAAGTTTATTCCAAGTCACTCAATAGTATGTTTTTTCAAACAATATTCTTAATAAAAAATTACTTTATTAATATTATAAAGATTATTTATAAGGGACGAGTCCCAAAAAAGCCAATATTAAGATAAAAATGGCAATTTTACGTCAAAAAATAGTAAAATAAGGTCTAGAATATGATTTATGTCCCAAACATTGGTTAAAACATGGCCAGGCCCCCAAATGTAAGGTTTGTCTATGAAACTCTTGATAATAGTAGCGATATCAAGAGTACTATGACTGTCCTCAGTAGAAAAATATAATATAATAAAATATTATAAACACAAATTTAAATATAATTATTAAAAAATAATTATAAAAAATGAATTCAATTATTATTATAGAGATATAATAATAAAAAAATATAATAATTATAATAAATTATAATTATTCTATTATTGTTATAGTCACTGACAATTATAACAATAAGAATGTGTAAAGCTCTTAATGAGACAATTACACATGGAAAATATGAATATTAACCACTTATGAATAATATAAATATTATTTCTAAAAGAATTAAAACACACCCCGTGCAGAAATTAATTCTTATAGAAAAATTCTATATAAAAAAACTAATACTAGATCAAAAAAGATATAGAACTTTAGAGAGAACTTACTTATAATATTTATTTAATACAACAAGTCAAACAACAACAGTTATTATATTAAATAATAATTATAGGTTAAAAACACGCGAAAATCAATATTTTCAAAGATAAAGCAACTTTTGATAGTACAAATTATGATTAAAGAGTTTTTGAGAGGAATTTGTTGATTTTTAAAAGATATTTAAGATGATAATTTTATATAATAAAATGTATTATTGGTGATTACAATGATAATATGAATTCTATGATTTAAATTCTTCAATTACAATCAATGAAGGATAAAATGACTTAAGAATTACTTTAATAATAAGATTTTATGTTTAATAAAACTTTACCTGTTTAAATTTCTAATATGATTGGATTGATAATTGATGATGGACAAAAACAGTGAAGAAGAGACTCTTTTTATGTCTTCAGAGAAGCTCTCATGATTCATAATGAATATAGAGGGCGTGCTCAGGTCAAAACTGAAAAACCATGCATAAAAATAAGGTTTTTAACTTTAGGTAACTTATTTTTAACTCCAATTTGAAGTTACCAGTGTTATTCTTAACTCCATGTAGCTTTAATCCTCATTTAAACTAATTATTTTAAGTTTTTAATATCAATAAACTTATTTATATTAAATTTCATCACATGAACAACTCAAAAATAGAGTTTCAAGCAGAAATATCTTAAACTCAATTTTTAATTAATTTTTAAAGAAATTAGAGTTTTCTTTGAGCTTAATTAAAAGAGTAAACTTCCAGGCTAATTACCCAGGAAGGATATTTATCAAAGATACTTAAAGTTTGATTTATATATAGATAATATTAAATTGTAAGCTGGGTGAAATGTTCAAGCAAATCCATTAAGAATTGGAGTTTTAATGAATTTTTGAAGTTATAGCTATTTTTCCACGTAAAATAGGAATACACACCAAACCTTAACTTTTGATAAGTTTTTAATGCTTGTAACCTTAAATTTTTACACCTATTTAAGCTTTTTAAGCCTAATTGAGTTTTGCCAGTTCTTAAAACCTTAATTTCAAGTCTGCATATTGGGATTTACCCTTTGGCAACTTGAAATTCCTGTGAGCCTTAGAGGTAATTTCATATACCCAAAAGACCACAAATACAAACTTAACATATAAATATAAACAAAATAAATTTATGTATATTATTAAAATAAAAATATAAATATAAATACAAAGTTATATTCAAAATAAAAAATTTAATTACAATTTAAAAATAAAATTACATTAAATTTTGGAATTATAAAATTACATTCATACTTGAAAAAATTAAGTAAAAATGAAATTTTAACAAAATTGTAAAAAAATAAATAAATTTGGAAAAAATTTAAATAAAAATTATTATAACTTTTTATCCAATAAATAAACATATAAAAGTTCTTTCACCATTGGATTCCTTTTAAAAAATGAGGCAGGGTCACCTCTGAGTCATCATTGTAACTCAACTCTAAATAAGCTTAAATTAAGTTTTTAGTATTTTCAATACAAAAGTTGAAAATCCTCAAACCTTTAATTTAATTCACACCACATGTGGTGTTAACCATCAATTTTTGTGTTAAAATTGATGTGTCGTGTTTAGTTTAGAAGTTATGAGGAATTGAAGTATTTTCAATTGAATTCAATTGAAATGTCAAAATGTGCGCGTGTATTACATAAGTGAACTTTGATTTACATATGAGGTATCACTTATTACTGTATTGTACTGTACAATTAAATTGAATTACATATGTAAATTATAAGTATAATACATGATGAGGAATTAAAGGAAAAATAAATTGGAAGGATTAAATTTGGGGGGGAAAAGGAATTCCAGCTCTAAGGGGGAGCTAGACCCCCAAGTTCCTTGCTGACAGGAATGGGATGTCAAAATTCACGCAAAAGTTCATCACTTTTGGCCTGGAATTGAGCTACAGGGTCTGTGGACTCAATTGATGATGAGGTTTTGATACCAACTGGGGTAGTTTCAGCTGTTGCCAAGAGGGTAAAACTACCCTTAAGATGAAGAAATCATAGTAAAAACAGTTTTAACTGGTTACTACGTCTCTTACACACATTCTGACGTCTTTTGAAGGCTCTAGGCCAGGTATTGCTATAGTAATGGCTGATTTAAGGGTCTAAAATGGCTAAAAATGGCTAAAAATGACTTAAACCAGCCGTTTTTGGTCTAAACCTGGGTTCAATGATGGCATAATTGGCTTTTCTGTTGTCAGACTGTTTTTCACGACTGACATGAGTAAATTTTACTTTTGGAGTAAGAGAATTGATGGCTATAAAAGAATGTCTTCTTTGCCCCACTTTTCTCTTCATGTTAGAATCTTTTCCTTTTATTAAATAGTTTAAACACTGTTAAACCAATCAATAAAAGATTTTAACCACCATTTTTAGCTCATTTTAATCCTTTTAACCACATGAGAAAATCATTATAATCATTGTTTGTGACTCTTATAATCATTTTTACCCCTGAACCACCCCAAAAGTGAATTAAAGTATCTTTCATCACTGTAAACTTTGTCACTGTTTTCCAAATTAACTCTGGTCACTTTTGGGCGTGTTTTCTCTTTAATATTCTTTTTGAAGACTTTGTTCTTTGATTGATTGCTTGCAGTTCTTTGCTCAATTAATTCCAATTGAAATTGCTCTTGAAGAAATTTCTTTTGTAGCCTTAAAATATCTCTTGTAGAGTATTTTTGGATAAATTTTTATTGTTGGTAAAACAATAAATCTTTATAATATTATTGTTTTATACTAATAAAGTCATAAACAATAAAATTAGCCTTTCACTGTTAAAACTCATATTTCATACTATTTTTAACTGATTTTTACCTTATACAAATTTTGAGGACAGGAAAAGTACTTGATTTTCAATCAAAGTTTCATATCCACACCTTACATTTGGGGGCCCAGCCGTGATATTTTAGCTGTGACATACTTTTTTTACTATTTTTAAATCCTTTTTCTTATATTGAAAAACTTAAAAACTTATAAAAAATACTTATAATTCAAAAAAACCATAAAAAATAATTTTTTTAATATTATAAGTGAAGCTTATATTTTAGTCTCGTTTTTTTGAAATGTCCTTTTTTTACTTAATTAATTGGTTTTTTTTTCATTGATTTTAGTGTCTGAAAACGTGGTAAGACAAGAAAGAATTGAAACAGCCTCAACAGTAACCAGCATTATTCCTGCCAGTACTGTTGATTCTGATCATAATAGTACTATTATTGTGACTCAGAATATTCAACCAGAGCCAATTTCTTCTGAATTAGTCAACTTGGAAATAAGTAATACTCTTCAGAAAGCCAAATAATTGGCCAATAGTAAGTTTTTTTGATGTAAAATTACTATTTTAAGCCTTTTTAGCCATAATTATGCCTTCAACCAGGTCAGGAGCCAGCTATAACCCCCAAGCAGCTCCCAGAAAGGTAATGGACGTGATTATGGCAGAGGCCAATCAGGTACAGAAGGAAAAGGGTCAGTTGATGACTTCAAAACAACTAAAATGGGTCATTCTGAAGCTGATAATACCATTTTACCTGCAAAAAGAGCTGACACCGCCACAACAAGCCTCTGTGGACATATACAAAGGCAGCCACAGTACATACAAAAATGCACTCCAGTCCAAGGAGTACCAGATCCTTGCAGACCTGTGAAAGAATTGCATGAAGTGTTACCTGACAGTGAGAAAATTCCTGGGCCATCCCAATACTTGCAAATTGCTCAATTGATGGCATCCATTGATGGAGAAGAAAAACATGATGCTTTTGACACTAGAATGGAGGAAAAACAACCCTCCACCACCCAAACCAGTGCCAAAAACAGCCCCAGTGGCCAGCAGCAGCAATTCCAACGTGAAAAAGCAGCCACAAACTCTAAACAAGGGCAAAGGGAAGGCACCAGCCCCAAAACCTTACAGCCAGGGCTACAGAATCCCAAAGATTCAACAGGATGCCATGGAAAATGTATTTCAGATGGCCAGAACCATGATTGAATTACAAAAGAAGGAGGAAGAAAGATTAAAATATCAAAAATGATTTCTGCTACTTTTGAATGTATCACAGAGTTGTATAAAGCCATTTCTGACGTAAAAAGTCATCTTTCTGATAAAGATACATCAATTTGTGACAATCTTAAAACAAATAACTTGAGTCTGAGTCAAATAAATGATACACTCAAATGCTTTGAAAGACTTTTGAGAACAATAAAAACTTCCAATAATGATAATTCTTTTGGAATTAAGATAAATGAACAATCTGCCATTATTAAAGAATTAACAGACAAATATTCTAAATTCAATATTGATGACATAATTCAAACAAAAATAAAACAAGCCATAAACACTATCAAAGAAGATAATAAAAAAGCTCTTGATGATATTTCAAAATCATTTGCAGAAGTAAAGACAAATACAATTGCCTTGAAACAGCATTTTGATACCTCAAGAGAGGAATTATCAAAATTAACAATAAAGCTGAATGAAGTTATATCTGATAATACTAGACAAACAGAATTATGGAATGAGCTTACATATAAAGAGGACAATCATAAAAGGTATGTCAAAGACTCTATACAAAGCTTACAACATGAATTAAGAAATTCACAAAGGTGCAACAACAGTAAAATGAATGATATTGAACAACTGCTAAACACCTTGCCAAGAATGTCTACACCTCTGAACCAAAATGAGGGAACAAGAATTCCCAATCCACAATTATTGGATATTGAAAATTCACAGTTAAAAGATGAATTTTCTACTTCTTTTCATAACTTGGAACTATCAATGGGCCAAGCACTCTTGAAAGAAGTTCCAAAACTTAAAGAATGGCCTAACTTCAGTGGTGAAGGAGAATATGACCATATGTAATTAATTAGAGGTATTGAAATGATCAAAGAGGATTTGGAATTACCAAAAAGATTGGTAACAGCCAGATTTAACACCTTGTTTACCAGATCAGCTCACAGATGGTACATAAAAATAAGACAAGCACATGGACACCAGAGTTGGACTTGGTGGAAATCCCAAATCATCAACAAATGGGCAAATGATGCTTGGAGGTTTAAAGTTGAAACAGCCTTTGAATCTGCCAAACTTAATGCTGATAAAGACAAAGCTTTACCATGGTTTTTCCAACAAAAAGACAGATTAACAGCATTATATCCTGACATTTCAGAATTTATGATCCATAGAAAAATTCTGAGACAATGTGGAGGTGACTTAGAGCATGCTATCAAAAGCAGGACTACTCAACAATCTTCAGCAGAGGATATTATAAATATATTGGAAGAAGTAACCACCAGAAGCAAAATTGGCTCTATTAGGGTGAATCTCAAAACAAGGTTTAATACACCTTGGAAAGATTCTGTGGACAAAAACCCCAAAGAAAATTCTAATAATATAAAGTATGAATCTGCAGATACAGTCAGAAAATGCCATATTTGCCAAAGCACCACCCATTTAGCCAATACATGTCCAAAGAAGGGAAAAATCAATGAAATTGATATTGAATAGGAACCTGATGTTGAAAAAGATGAAATAATTGAAGACAATTCAGATGATAAGTCATCAATATTTTCTGAATCTTCAAAAGATATAGAAAATATCAATGCAACTTTTGACATCATGGAATCTTATTACCACTTGCCACAATTGAGCAATGGTCAACTTGATTTATCAAAAATTCAAGATGCACAACTTATGAAAACAAAACCAAACAGGGGAAAAGGTTATACAGCTGGTAACTCCTGTATAACAGAAGTGGTGATTGACAACAAACCCACCAAACTTTTGCTTGACCCAGGAGCCTTCTGCTCTTGTGTTGGAAAATCTTTTCTTAAGACTTGTGTACCAAATTTTGAAGACCAATTGTTACCAATTGATGGTATAAAATTCAACAGTGCAAGTAATCCAATGAAAGAATTAGGAATCTTTGAGACCAATGTCATATTCCCACACATAAATGGGAATTTAAGAATCACAGTTGAATTTGTTGTTATGGAAAATTGCTCTAGTACCCATTTTATATTGTGAAATGACTATTTAATCATGTATGGGATAGATTTGCATAATAACAAAGACATATACTTTACTATTGGAGGCAATAAGCGCCAAAGATTTGCCTTTTTACCATTTAAAAGACAAATTACAGTAAATAAATTATCACAAGTCAACTTAGAGTTAGAGAAATTCAAGTCTGAGCAGTTAAATGAGGCTGAAATAAGCCTTCATCTGAATGATAAACAGTAAAATGAACTTTCTTCCCTTTTGTATGACCACAGAGGAGCATTTGCTTCAGACAAAGAACCTCTAGGAGCAATTATTGGTCATGAAGTTGACATCATTCTTAACATTTAGAGACCTTATCCACCACTCTTAAGAAGACCTGCATATCCAGCAAGTCCAAAATCAAGAGAAGCTCTAGAAATTCATATCAAAGAACTTCTGGACCTTGGTGTCATAAGAAAAGTAGGCCACAATGACGAAGTAGAAATAACTACACCAGTCATAGTGGCATGGCATAATGCAAAATCTAGAATGGTTGGGGACTTTTGTTCCAGACAGATACCCAATACCAAAAATCCAAATTTCCCTTACTCAAATATCTCAAGCAGTGTATATAACCACTATGGATGCCGTTAAAGTATTCCATCAAAATGTGGTGACACCAAGAGCAAGAAAATACTTGAGAATTATTGTTCATTGTGGAGTGTATGAATACTTGAGGATGTCCTTTGGTATCAAAAATGCACCTTCACACTTCCAAGGAATGATGAATGAAATCTTCCCTGAAGAGCTCTCAGAGGGATGGTTAATCATTTACATTGATGACATTATTATCTGTTACAAGACTTGGGAGGAGCACATGTACAGATTGTCCAGAGTTGTGACAAAAATTCAATCAGTAAACATGAAAATCTCCTTGAATAAATGTCATTTTGGATTTAAAGAACTTAAAGCACTAGGATGTGTTGTATCTGGTTTATCCCTTGGAATTGACAAAAACAGAGTTGCAGCAGTATTTCTAAAACCCATGCCTCAGAATAAGAAGGAAATTCAGTCATTCTTGGGTTTTGCAGGATATTACAGGCAACACATTAAATATTTTGCATCCATAGCAAGACCACTGTATAAATTGTGTGACAAAGACACAGTATTTGAAATAACTGTTGACAGAGTCAAAGCTTTTGAGTCTCTAGGAGAAGCCTTGACCACTGCTCTACAATTACTGCTGCCAGACTTTAAATTACCTTTCAAACTGTATATTGATGCATCAGGGGATGGACTGGGTGCTGCACTTCATCAAGTTCAGATTATAAATGATAAACCTGTAGAAGGAGCCATATATTTCATATCCAGGCAAATCAAACCAACTGAAGCCAGATATGGAGCAAGTCAAATGGAATTTCTATTCCTTGTCTGGGCCTTGGAGAAATTGAGCTACTTCTTAAAGGAATGTGTTTTTGAGGTAATAACAGATTGTACAGCTGTCAAATCACTTCTGAACATGAAAACACCCAACAGACCTATGCTCAGATGGCAAGTATCCATACAAGAATACAGAGGCAATATGACTATTGTTCATAAGGATGGGAATATTCATAAGAATGCAGATGGCCTGAGCAGATGGCCATTACCAAATAATATTGATAATCCTGCTTATGTGCCACAAGAAGATTCAACACAAATTCCAATAGAAGGAATAAGTGTTACAGACTTGAACACCACCTTCTTTGAAGAAGTCAAAAGTAGTTACACTCAAGATAAGAATTGTAGTATCTTTTGCCAGTTACTTGGCAAAGACTGTAAGGGGAACTCTCTAATACATGCCTTGGATGAAGTATGGAAAAAATCTTATGATGAAGGAAGATTTCACCTACTGGATAGTATAGTTTACCACAGAACCAAGCACACATCTGTCATGACAGTTGTAGAAATGTCATTAATCAATCTTGTACTGAAAGAATGCCATGATAGGCCCTTTTCAGGACATCTGTCTGAAGACAGAACAAGAGAAAAAGATATACCAGAAGCTACCAAACTCCTCAGGAGATTCAGACACACTAGAAACACCAATATTACAAAGTAATATTATTTTTTAGGGGGAGGGAATGTGAGCCTTAGAGGTAATTTCATATACCCAAAAGACCACAAATACAAAATTAACATATAAATATAAATAAAATAAATTTATTTATATTATTAAAATAAAAATAAAAATATAAATATAAATATAAAGTTATATTCAAAATAAAAAATTTAATGACAATTTAAAAATCAAATTACATTAAATTTTGGAACTATGAAATTACATTTATACTTGAAAAAATTTAGTAAAAATGAAATTTTAACAAAATTGTAAAAAAAGAAATAAATTGGGAAAAAGTTAAATAAAAGTTATTATAGCTTTTTATCCAATAAATAAACATATAAAAATTATTTCACCATTGGATTCCTCATAAAAAATCAGGTGGGGTTACCTTTGAGTGATTTTCTTGTAACTCAACTCTAAATAAGCTTAAATTAAGTTTTTAGCATTTTCAATACAAAAGTTGAAAATCCTCAAAACTTTCATTTAATTCACACCACATGTGGTGTTAACCATCAATTTTTGTGTTCAAATTGAGGTGTTGTGTTTAGTTTAGAAGTTATGAGGAATTGAAGTATTTTCAATTGAATTCAATTGAAATGTCGAAATGTGCGCATGTATTACATAAGTGAACTTTGATTTACATATGAGGTATCAATTATTACTGTATTGTACTGTACAATTCAATTGAATTACATATGTAAATTATAAGTATAATACATGATGAGGAATTAAAGGAAAAATAAATTGGAAACATTAAATTTGGGGGGAAAAGGAACTCCAGCTCTAAGGGGGAGCTAGACCCCCAAACTCCTTGCTGACAGGCGTGGGATGTCAAAATTCATGCAAAAGTTCATCACTTTTGGCCTGGAATTGAGTTACAAGGTCTGTGGACTCAATTGATGATGAGGTTTTGATACCAACTGGGGTAGTTTCAGCTGTTGCCAAGAGGCGAAAGCTACCCTTAAGATAAAACAATCATAGTAAAAACAGTTTTAACTGGTTACTACGTCTCCTACACACATTCTGACGTGTTTTGAAAGCTCTAGACCAGGTATTGCTATAGTAGTGGCTGATTTAAGGGTTTAAAATGGCTAAAAATGCCTTAAACCAGCCCTTTTTTGGTCTAAACCAGGGTTCAATGATGCCATAATTGGCTTTTCTGTTTTCAGACTGTTTTTACGACTGACAAGAGTGGATTTTACCTTTGGAGTATGAAAATTGATGGCTATAAAAGGATGTCTTCTTTGCCCCACTTTTCTTTTCATGTTAGAATCTTTTCCTTTTATAATTAGTTTAAACACTGTTAAACCAATCAATAAGAGATTCCAACAACCTTTAATAAGTCATTTTAAACCTTTTAACCACGTGAGAAAATCATTATAATCATTGTTTGTAACTTTTATAATCATTTTTACCCCTGAACCACCCCAAAAGTGAATTAAAGCATCTTTCATCACTGTTAACTTGGTCACTTTGCTTCCAAATTCACTCTGGTCACTTTTGGGCGTGTTTTATCTTTCATATTATTCTTAGAGACTTTGTTCTTAAATTAATTGCCTGCAGTCCCTTGCTTGATTAATTCAAATTGAAATTTCTCTTGAAGAAATTTCTTTTGTAGCCTTAAATATCTCTTGTAGAGTATTTTTGGATGAATTTTTATTGTTGGTAAAACAATAAATCTTCATAATAGTATTGTTTTATACTAATAAAGTTATAACAAATAAATTTGGTGTTTTTGCTCTTAAAAATAATATTTCTTACTATTTTTAATTGATTTTTACCTTATACAAAATTTGAAGACAGGAAAAGTACTTGATTTTTAATCAAAGTTTCATATCCACACCTTTCATTTGGGGGCCCAGGCGTGATATTTTACCTGTGACATATTTTCTACTCTTTTTGATTCTTTTTCTTATATTGAAAAATTTATAAAAACATAAAAAAATACTTATAATTCAAAAAAAATCCATAAAAAATATTTTTTTTTCAAATTATAAGTGAGGCTTATATTTTTATTTCTTTTTTGAAATAACCTTTTTTTTACTTAATCAATTGAATTTTCATTAATTTTAGTGTCTGACAATTTGGTAAGACAAGAAAACATTGAAACAGCCTCAACAGTCACCAGTATTATTCCTGCCAGTATTGCTAATTCAGACCATAATAGTACTGTTATTGTGACTCAAAATAGCCAACCTGAACCAATATGTTCTGGATTGATTAACTTGGATATAATTAATACCCTTCAGAAAGCTAAGAATATGGCCAATAGTAAGTTTTTGACGTAAAAATACTATTTTAAGCCTTTTTTAATCATAAAAATGCCTTCAACTAGATCAGGAGCCAGCTATAACCCCTCAAGCAGTTCCCAGAAAGGTAATAGATATGCTTATGGAAGAAGGCAACCAGGTACAGAAGGAAAAGGGTCAGTTGATGACTTCCAAACAACTAAAATAACTCATTCTGAAGCTGATAATACCATTTTACCTTCAAGAAGAGCTGACACCACCACAAGAAGCCTCAGTGGACGTATGAAAAGCCAGCCACAAAGCTTACAACAATGCACTGCAGTATAAGGAGTACCAGATCCTTGCAGATCTGTGGAAAAACTGCATGAATTCTTACCTGACTGTGAGAAAGTTCCTGGGTCATCCCAACACTTGCAAGTTACTTAATGGATGGCATCCATTGATGGGAAAGAAGAATATGATGCTTTTAACAGCAGAATGGAGTAAAAAAAACCCTCCACCACCAAAGAAAGTGCCAAAGCCAGCCCCAGTGGCCAGCAGCAGCCATTCCAATGTGAAAAAGCAGCCACAAGTTCAAAACAAGGGCAAAGGGAGGGCACCACCCCCAAAACCTTACTGCCAAGGCTACAGGATTCCAAAGATTCAGCAGGCTGCCTTGGAAAATGTATTTCAGATGGCCAGAACCATGATGGAACTACAGAAGAAGGAGAAAGCCAGATTAAAATTCCAGAAATGACTTCTGATATATTTGATTACATCCCAGAGATGTATAAAGCTATAAATGACGTGAAAAATCATCTTTCTGATAAAAATGAAACTATTTGTAGCAACATTAAAACAAAAAACTTAAGTCTGTGCCAAATTAATTAAACACTTATGTGTTTTGAAAAAGTTTGAAGAACAATTAAAACTTCCAATAATGATAATTCTTTTTGCAATAAGATGAATGAACATTCTGCCATTCTTAAAGACTTAACAGATAAATATTCTAAATCAAATATTGATGATATAATTGAAGCAAGAATTCAACAAGCCATAAATATTATCAAGACAGATAACCAGAAAATCCTCAATGACATTTCAAATTTGTTTACTGAAGTAAAGACATATACCATTGCCTTGAAAAAGTGTTTTGATGCTGCACAAGAAGAAGTATCAAAATTATCAATGAAATTGAATCAAGTAACTGCTGATAATACAAGACAGACAGAGTTATGGCAAGAGCTGACACATAAATAAGACATGTAAAAAATTGAAGTAATAAATTTGATACAAGCCTTCCAACATTCATACTGAAATTCTCAAAGGTGTAGCAACAGTAAAATGAATGATATTGAACAAATACTGAACACCTTACCAAGAATTTCTACACCTCTGAATCCAAATGAGGGCACAAGAATTCCAAATCCACAAGTATTGGATCCTGATAATTCACACTTAAAAAATGAATTATCCACTCCATTTCATAACTTGGAACCATCAATGGGCCAAGCACTTTTGAAAGAAGTACCAAAACTTAAAGAATGGCCTCACTTCAGTGGTGAAGGAGAATATGAACATATGGAATTCATCAGAGGTATTGACATGATCAAAGAAGACTTTGAATTACCAGACAGATTGGTAACAGCCAGGTTTGACACCCTGTTTACCAGATCAGCTCACACATGGTACATAAAAATAAGGCAAGCACATCAACACCAGAGTTGGACTTGGTGGAAAAGCCAAATCATTCACAAATGGGCAAATGATGCTTGGAGGTTTAAAGTTGAAACAGCCTTTGAATCTGCCATATTTAATGCTGATAATGACAAAGCTTTACCATGGTTTTGCCAACAAAAAGACAGATTAACAGCATTATATCCTGACATGTCAGAATTTATGATCCATAGAAAAATTCTGAGACAATGTGGAGGTGACTTAGAGCATGCTATCAAAAGCAGGACTACTGAACAATCTTAAGCAGAGGATATTATCAATATATTGGAAGAAGTAACCACCATAACCAAAATTGGCTCTATTAGGGTGAATCTCAAAACAAGGTTTAATACACCTTGGAAAGATTCTGTGGACAAAAACCCCAAAGAAAATTCTAATAATATGAAGTATAAATCTGCAGGTACAGTCAGAAAGTGCCATATTTGCCAAAGCACCACCCATTTAGCCAATACATCTCCAAAGAAGGGAAAAATCAATGATATTGATATTGAAAAGGAACCTGATGTTGAAAAAGATGACATAATTCAAGACAATTCAGATGATAAGTCATCAATGTTTTCTGAGTCTTCAAAAGACATAGCAAATATCAATGCCACTTTTGACATCCTGGAATCTTATTCCCACTTGCTACAATTGAGCAATGGTCAACTTGAGTTATCAAAAATTCAAGATGCACAACTTATGAAAACCAAACCAAACAGAGGGAAAGGTTATAAAGCTGGAAAGTCCTGTATAACAGAAGTGGTGATTGACAACAGACCCACTAAGCTTTTTCTTGACCCAGGAGCTTGATGCTCTTGTGTTGGAAAATCATTTCTTAAAACTTGAGTACCAAACTTTGAAGATCAGCTGTTGCCAATAGATGGCATAAAATTCAATAGTGCAAGTAACCCAATAAAAGAATTGGGAATATTTGAAACTAGTGTCATATTCCCAAAAATTAATGAGAATTTAAGAATCACAATTGAATCTGTTGTTATGGAAAACTGCTCTAGTACCCATTTTATATTGGGAAAGGACTATTTGATAATGTATGGGATAGACTTACATAACAATAAAGACAGATACTTTACTATTGGAGACAATAAGCGTCAAAAATTTGCCTTTTACCATTTAAAAGACAAACTACAGTAAATAAAGTAGCACCAGTCAGCTTAGAGATGGAAAGATACAAATCTGAACAATTAAATGAAGCTGAAACAAGCCTTCATCTGACTGATAATCAAGAAAATGAACTTTCTGCCGTTCTATATGACCACAAAGGAGCATTTGCATCAGACAAAGAATCTCTAGGAGCAATTATTGGTCATGAAGTTGACATCATCCTTAATGTTGAGAGACCTTACCCACCACTCTTAAGGAGACTTGAATATCCAGCAAGTCCAAAAGCAAGAGAAGCTCTAGAAATTCACATCAAAAAACTTTTAGAACTTGGTGTAATAAGAAACGTTGGCCACAATGAAGAAGCAGAAATCACTACACCAGTCATAGTGGCATGGAATAATGGAAAATCTAGAATGGCTGGAGGCTTTAGAGCTCTGAAAACTTACACTGTTCCAGATAGGTACCCAATACCAAAAATCCAAATTGCCTTTACTCAAACATCTCAAGCAGTATATATAGCCACTATGGATGCTCTTAAAGGATTCCATCAGAATGTAGTGACACCAAGAACAAGAAAAAATTTGAGAATCATTGTTCATTGTGGAGTGTATGAATAATTAAGAATGCCGTTTGGTATCAAAAATACACCTTCACACTTCTAAAGAATGATGAATGAGATCTTCCCTGAAGAGCCTTCAGAGGGATGTTTAATCATTTACATTGATGACATTATTGTCTGTTCCAAGACTTTGGAAGAGCACATGTACAGATTTTCCAGAGTTTTGACAAAGATTCAATCAGTAAACATGAAAACCCCCTTGAAGAAATGCCATTTTGGATTTAAAGAACTTAAAGCACTAGGACATGATGTATCTGGTTTGTCCCTTGGAATTGAAAAAAAACAAGGTTGCAGAAGTATTGCTAAAACCCATGCCTCAGAACAAAAAGGAAATTCAGTCATTTTCAGGTTTTGCAGCATATTACAGGAAATACATTAAAGATTTTGCATCCATAGCAAGACCACTTTATTAATTGTGTGACAAAGACACAGTATTTGAAATGACTGTTGACAGAGTCAAGGTTTTTGAGTTTCTAAGAAAAGCCTTGACCACTGCTCCACTCTTGCTGATGCCAGACTTTAAATTTCCTTTTAAATTGTATATTGATGCGTCAGGGGATGGGCTAGGTGCTGCACTTCACCAAGTTCAAATCATAAATGATAAACCTCTAGAAGGACCCGTATGTTTCATATCCAGGCAAATCAAACCAAATGAAGCCAGATATGGAGCAAGGCAAATGGAATGTCTATGCCTAGTCTGGGCCTTGTGAAAATTGAACTACTTCTTAGAGGGATGTGGTTTTGAGGTGATAACAGATTGTACAGCTGTCGAATCACTTTTAAACATGAAAACACCCAACAGACATATGCTCAGATGGCAAATATCCATACAAGAATACAGAGGCAATATGAATATTGTTCATAAGGATGGGAATATTCATAAGAATGCAGATGGACTAAGCAGATGGCCATGATCAAATAATATTGATAATCCTGCTTATGTTCCAGAAGAAGCTTCACCACAGATCCCAATAGAAGGAATAAGTGTTACAGACTTGAACACCACCTTCTTTGAAGAAGTAAGACACAGTTACACTCAAGATAAGAATTGTAGCCTCTTATGTCAATTACTTGACAAATACTGTAAATAAAACTCTCTAATACATGCCTTGGATGAAGTATGCAAAAGATCTTATGATGAAGGAAGATTTTACCTACTAGATGGTATAGTTTATCACCGGACCAAGCACACATGTTTCATGACAGTTGTGGACACGTAATTAATAAATCTTGTACTGAAAGAATTTCATAACAACCCCTTCTCCGGACATCTGTCTGAAGACAGAACAAGAGAGAAAATAAAGACCTGCATATGGTGGCCAATGTGGCAGAAAGATGTTGCAGAGTATTGCAAAACCTGTGACAGATGTCAAAAAGCAAATAAATCCACTGGCAAGAAGCTTTGAAAAATGATAAAAATCCAAGAACCAAGCAGACCTTGGGAGATTGTCCATATGGATTGGGTAACTGGCCTCCCACCAGGAGGTGACAGAAGCTATAATGCTTGCCTAGTGATTGTGGACAGATTCAGTAAAACCCCAATCTTTCTACCATGTCACAAGGATGATACAGCCATGGATACAGCTCTTCTGATATGGAATAGAGTAGTGTCATGGACTGGGATATTTACAAATATCATTAGTGATAGAGATCTAAAATTCAATTCGGCATTATGGACAAATCTTCACCAACTATTTGGAACTAAGCTGTTTTTCTCTACAGCCTACCACCCACAAACTGATGGTCTGTCAGAAAGGATGATCCAAACCTTTGAGGACATGGTAAGAAGATTTTGTGCATATGGCCTTGAATTCAAAGATTGTGATGGATTTACCCATGATTGGTGTGCTCGGTTGCCAGCACTGGAATTAGCATACAAAACATCAATCCATGCCAGTACCAATCAAACTCCTGCTATCCTAGAAAAAGGACGACACCGAATTACCCCAAGATTCCTTGAGGAAAGATTTGAGTGAAATAAATCCCACAGCTGCTAGCTTCAAGGGAATGCTAGACAAAGCTAGGAAGCATGCAGTAAGGTGCATGGAGGACTCTTTGGCATATGCTAAAGACAAATGGGATAAATCACATGCAACTCCAGATTTCAGAGTGGGGGCCTTAGCTCTTGTATCCACCACTAACTTCAATAACATCAAAGGATGTAAAAAGCTGAAAGACTCCTTTGCAGGACCTTTTGTCATTAAGGCCCTCCATGGAGCAAATGCTGTTGAAGTAGAGTTATCTGAAGAACTTAGCAATAAGCATCCTACATTTCCAGTAAGATTGATAAAGCCATATAAATCTATTGATGCTGAAACATTACCCTTGAGGAATAAAATTCCCCAAGCTATACCTCCTTTTGAGCCATCTGGTAGTAAGAAAATTACTCAGGTCCTCAAAAAAAAGAAAGTTGAGAACCAACAAAGTAAGGGAATACCTTGTTAGGTACAGTGACCCAACTTGTGAAGATGAATGGTTGCCAGAAAAGGACATACCTGAAGCTACTAAACTTCTCAGAAGGTCCAGCCATAATTGAAATAACAATATTACAAAGTAACATTCTTTGATAGGGGGAGGGAATGTGAGCCTTAGAGGTATTTTCATATACCCAAAAGACCACAAATTACAAAACAAGAATAAAATGAATTTATTTATATTATCAAAAATATAAAATCAAAATATAAATACAAATTTATATATAAAAATAAAAATTTAATTATAATTTAAAAATAAAAATACCTCAAATTTTAAAATTGTAAAAACACATTTTTACTTGAAAAATGTAAGTAAAAATGAAATTTTAACAAAAGTACCCAAAATAAGATAATTTTGGAAAAAAAAGTTGAACAAAACATATAGTAACCTTTTATCCAACTAATAAAGATATAAAAATTATTCCACCATTCGATTCCTCACAAAAAATAATGTGGGGTGAACTCTGAGTGAAATTTCTGTAACTCAACTCTAAATAAGCTTACTTTAAGTTTTTAGTATTTTCAATACAAAAAATGAAAATCCTCAAAACTTTAATTTAATTCACACCAAATGTGGTGTTAACCATCATTTTGTGTGTTAAAATTGAGGTGTCCTGTTTAGTTCAGAAGCTATGAGGAATTGAAGTATTTTCAATTGAATTCAATTGAAATGCCAAAATGTGCACATGTATTACATAAGTGAACTTTTATTTACATATGAGGTATCAATTATTACTGTATTGTACTGTACAATTCAATTGAATTACATATGTAAATTACAGGTATAATACATGATGAGGAATTAAAGGAAAAAATAAATTGGGGGGGGGAAAGGAACTCTAGCTCTAAGGGGGAGCCAGACCCCCAAAATCCTTGCCAACAGGCGTGGGATGTCAAATTTCACGCAAACGTTCATCACTTTTTGCCTGGAATTGAGTCACAGGCTGTCTGACTCAATTGATGATGAGGTTTTGATACCAACCAGGGCAGTTTTAACTGTTGCCAAGAGGATAACACTACCCTTAAGATAAAACAATCATATTAAAAACAGTTTTAACTGGTTTCTACGTCTCCTACACACATTTTGACGTGTTTTGAAGGCTCTAAACCAGGTATTGCTATAGTAATAGCTGATTTAAGGCTCTAAAATGGCAAAAAATGGCTCAAACTAGCCCCTTTTTGGTGTAAACTAGGGTTCAATGATGCCACAATTGGCTTTTCTGTTTTCAGACTGTTTTTCACGAATGACAAGAGTAAATTTTAATTTTGGAGTAAGAAAATTGATGTCTATAAAAGAATGTCTGCTTTGCCCAACTTTTCTCTTCATGTTAGAATCTCTTCCTTTTACAATTAGCTTAAACATTGTTAAAGCAATCAATAAAAGATTCCAACGACCTTTATTAAATCATTTCAAACATTTTAACCACGTGAGAAAATCATTATCATCATTGTTTGTAACTCTTATAATCATTTCTACCCCTGAACCACCCCAAAATGAATTAAAGCATCTTTCATCACTGTTAACTTTGTCACTTTGTTTCCAAATTCACTGTGGTAACTTTTGGGCATGTTTTCTTTTGAATACTCCTCATAAAGACTTTGTTCTTCAATTAATTGCCTGCAGTCCTTTGCTCAATTAATTCCAATTGAAATTGCTCTTGAAGAAATTTCTTTCGTAGCCTTAAATATATCCTGTAGAGTATTTTTGGATGAATTTTTATTGTTGGTAAAACAATAAATTCTTATAATATTACTGTTTTATACTAATAAAGCTATAAGCAATAAATTTGGAATGTTTCCTCTCAAAAAGAATATCTCTTACTATTTTTAATTGATTTTTACCTTATACAAAATTTGAGGACAGGAAAAGTACTTGATTTTTAATCTGTCACAACCACAAGTTTGACCCTCCTCCTTGCGCGTTGCGGCAATCCAACCTGGAGGCAAGTTGGGGCCAATTGATAAAGTCATATCATTTATGGCCAATTGGCCCCCTTGGGTGTTCTATGGCTCTTAGGCCATAACCCATTCCAAGGGCCATTCATGGCCTCATGACATATCCTGCTTTCATTGGCCTCCTTGGCCAATTGCCACCTCACCAACCCCAAGGACTTCAGCTTTGATTTTGGGCCTGGGGGTCCTTTTGTCTTCTAGGGGTTTCCAGGCCCCCTATGGCTCCTACAGTCTGTGGGCCGTGATTCACGGTCCACGGTCCATAGGCCACATACCGCGGTCTGCAGGCCAATTAGGCCCCTGTTGGCCTAATCCAATGAGGCCAAAAGGGGCCAAAGGGGGAAGCCACCTAGTCCCCAAGGCCAGGTGGGTCCCAAACCACATTTGGACCCACCTGAGCCAAAATTGTACACCAATCCCTTGGACCCAAAATTGGCCAAAGACCTTCTGGACACCAATTTGCAAATAAATCCCGTAGGACCCATTTTTGGGCATGGACCACCATGGACCAATATCTCAGCCATGGCCTCTGGCAGCCACAAGATCAGCTCAGTCAGCCTTCCCCTCAACTTATGGGGAATTCTTTCCATTCCTTCATACCATCCGTACTCAAGGTTGCAGGCATGGTGCATATATGGTATTATATACCATTATGCACCATTTTTGCTCAGCAATGCAATGATGACGTTCTCAGGACTCATTTCCACCTTTCTATATCAAGGTATCAAAATCCAATGCCATGTCAAAGGAGGATTATTCAGCTCATTGGTCTGACAAGCTATGGCGGCAATCAGAAGACTCTTCAAGGATCCGAACCATCTGTATCTGCAGGAGTTGGGTTGGTACATTATTCAGGATTATTCAAAGGGAAATTCTCAAGAGGTATTACATCAATTCAATCAGTTGTCAAGGCATCAAGTATTTCAATACTCCTTGGACAACTCAATTCATCCGCACAGGCCTCATTCAATCAGCCTGTATGGCCTAGGCCCAATTGGGCCATTTCACATTATACTGTGTGAATTCCATCACACAGTTCAAATATCAAGATGGCCACAACTGTATTTCCCAATTTGGACAATACAGTCATTGATTCACCTTCCAGGATCAATCTTTCAAGTTTTACATATACTGGCCACCTTTCATCACCTGGGGGCTTTTTCCCCAGTTAATTAATATATTGGATTTGTTTTTATCCTTATTCTCTTTTACATTATTAAAGTTAATACTTATAATCTTAAGTTATTCATTAGCACCTTTTATTCTTTCTTTCCTCACCTGTCAGTTGATATTGGTGGTCATATCCTGTACTAATTCCATTGTTCTTTCTGGCAGGTTGAAACAGTGAATTGAGGATTCACTTGGTTGGCTTCTTGGTCTTTTGCCTTTCTTTTATCTTTTGGCCTTTGGCTTCCTTCTCATTATTCTTTGTTATCTTTGGCATATTTGTCCTCTCTCTTATTCCTGCTTAAGAAATATATTCCGTAGTATTTCTTAGTATCTTTTGGAGCCCTCCAAGTGAGTTATCGATTCCTGAGTGCCAGGCCACTATTAATTCCATAAGAGCCCCTTTGACATTATATTAATTAACTTATAATTTCTTTTCATTCTATTCATTTATTCTTCATCATTTTATTAATTCATTCTTCATCAATTTCATTCATTCATTCATCGAAATTATGACTCTTGAACGCTTATGAATTTAATGATTCTTTGTCACGTCTCAGTTTGCTCTCATTCATTCTTCATTATGAAAATTGAAAGATGACCCAAATTTTATTTTGTTTATCCTTTTAATCTTAATCTCAATCATCAATCTCATTTTTATCCTTCATTCAGGCGTATTATCATTTGATTTTCAGATTATTCATCAAATTATTCAGACACATTCTTCATATCAGGAGTCATTTTGATTTATTCCTCAAGAATTTTGATTTTCAGGAAGAATTCACTTGATTATTGATTTGATTGACTGATTTGACAAAATTGATATTGACTTCAAGATAATTGATTGACCTGAAGATTTCTTATTGATTTGGCTGAATTTCACATCAAGACTTTGACATAAATCAATTTTTACTCAAGATTTCATTTGACTGATTGATTTTCACTGCAAGATTTGATTTCATTGATTTGATTGATTGATTTTATTGACTTCAAGATTCTCATTCATATTGATTTTGACTCCAAGACTCATTTGATTTTGATTTAACTGATGTACCTGAAGATTTTAATTGATTCATTGATTTCCTCAACATTTGATTTGATTTGATCCTCAAGACTATTTCGGTTTTGCCTCAAGTTTTATTCAAGTTTTGATCATATTCATTTAAATTTTATTTTTTATTCTTATTCAATCATGCCACTCCAACACTCACCTCCTGCAAGACAGACCAGATCTCAGGCTTAAACTCAAGCTGTTCTTACTCCTACTCCAAGAGTTCCTCTTGATGGCACCCCAGCAGTTCCTCAGCTGAGGGCCCAATTAGATAGAGGACCCCGCATGGAAGGAGCAGCACCATCCAGGAAGGAAGGAAGAGTGCCAAGAAGATCAAATTCTTTCTCAGGAGCAGTTGGCAGTTTTCCAGGCATTTCAAGGACTAATTTCAAAGGTCCAGGTGGAGATGGTGAAGAGGAAGAGTCCGATGGTACTGAAGGTGTTCCTGCTCCAGTGGGGGCACCCCAAGGTACTGGAGGACCAACTCTAGCCCAGTCTAATCAGCCTGTCTCTCATCAATCTGAAACATCTTTATTGGCCATTATGCAGCAAATGCCTCAGATTATGGCCAATCTTCAAGCAGCTTCTTCTGATTCATCAAGACCACCAGCCATCAGGACTCCATCTATGAAGGCACCAGAATGCTTTGATGGGACTCAGCCCTTCAAAGTCAGAAGCTTTATCCAGTCTTGTCAATTAATTTTTTATAATGATCCGGAAAACTTCTCTCAAGACAGGAAGAAGGTTCTTTATGCCACTTCATTTCTTATTGGCAGGGCTGCAAAATGTATTGAGCCTTATCTTTCCAATCTCACCAATCAAGATCCCAAATACCTTCTCAATTCTTGGAATTTATTTGAATCACAACTATTCACTTTGTTTGGGGACCTGAATGAAGTCAGAAAAGCAGAAGCAGAGTTGGCTTCCTTAAGAATGAAAGAAGGAGGGCATGTATCACTATACATTGCTGATTTTAGAAGCTTAGTCTCAAGAATAAGGGATTGGGGTGAAAGAGCTCTCATCCATCATTTCAGGAAGGGATTGCCATCAAGGATTCTGGATGAATTGGCCTCCCATCCTTCAAATATTGATTCTCTTCAAGACTTAATGGACGTTACCCTGGAACTTGATACCAGGTACCATGAATGGCAAAAGGAGAAGAATCACTATCAAGAGAAGAAACTTGAATCCCCAAGATCAAGTACTTCTCATCCTCAAAATTCTTCAAGCTCAAATCACAAGAAGAAGAAGAATTTTCAGAAGAGGGACAAGCCCCATTCTCCTTTGTTGAATAAGGACTTCAAGCTCATGAATTCTGAAAAAGAAAGAAGAATCAAAGAGGGTCTTTTTACCTATTATGGTGGGAAGCATAGTCTTGAGTCTTGCTTCAAAAGACCTCAAAACAAGCCTACCCAACTGTCAGGCCAATTTCCCAGCCAGGGAAAAGCCTGGGTGGAGACCATGTTGTGTTCAATGGTCCTCACAGTTTTCCTTCCAGAGCACAATTGTGCATTCTGAATACTGGTGTCAAAAATTCTCTTAAATTTTTTGTCTTTTCTTCTCTTTCTGATGTTTTTTACAGTATTCTCATTGATTCTGGTGCTACACACTCATTTATTGCAAAGCAGCTTGTTCACAAGTACTCATTGACTACTTCAGAACTTCCAGAGAAGATTCCCCTTATCATTCTTGACTCCTCTGAGTCTCCTTCTTTATTTGTGACTCACCATACTAAATATATGGTTGAGCTCCCTTCCTTCCCAAGCTTTGAATGGGACTTTTTAGTCATTGATACTCCCAAGGGAGAAGACCCCATATTGGGCTTTGACTTTCTCAATCACTTTAATCCTTCTATTTATTGGAGGCAAGGGCTGATCACCTTTAATCCTGATCATTTGGACTATTCTGATCCTTCTAAATCTTTCTGTAATGACTTTTCTTCTGCCAAATCATGTGCAGCTCTGGTTGGTGATTCTAGAACACCATCATTTCCGCCTTCTGGCCATATTCCTTCCCTTAATTCCCCACAGTCATTACTATCTCCTAGAGATGAAGTCTTCAAAGAGATTCAAGATGTTGGAGAAGATAATTCTGTATCTTCACTTCATCTCTTATTTGGGAATATGGACCTCCCTCCCTGGAGGGGTTGTGGGATGAAGAGGAAGAGCCAGAAGAAGTAGAAACCATGATGAAGATTGTTCCTTCTGTCTATCACCAATATTTGGATGTATTCTCCAAGGTGAAAGCAGAAAAACTTCCTCCTCACCATGCCTGTGATCATCATATTGAGCTGGAGGGGTCTCTACCTCCAGTTGGGGTAATCTACTCTTTATCCAAACAAGAGTCAGATACACTCAGGGCCTACATTTCAGAGAATTTAGAGAAAGGTTTCATCCGGCCAAGCTCCTCTTCAACAGGAGCACCTGTCCTCTTTGTCAAAAAGAAAGATGGTGGCCTCCATTTGTGTGTTGATTACCCCAAACTCAATGCTGTTACTAGGAAGAACAAGTATCCTGTTCCTCCTATGAATCATCTTCTCAATGCTTTTAATGGTTCTTCTATCTTCTCCAAGATTGATCTGCATGGTGCATATAACCTTCTCAGAATCAAGGAGGGTGATGAACACTTGACTTGTTTTAGAACTCAATATGGCAGTTATGAGTACTTGGTTATGCCATTTGGGCTCACCAATGCTCCTGCTTCTTTTCAAAATCTTGTAAATGATATCTTTCCAGATCTTCTTGATGTTTATGTTGTGGCTTATTTGGATGACATTAAGGTCTTTTCCAAATCTGAGGAAGAACATGTCACTTATGTGTCCACTGTTCTTTCCAGACTCAGAGCCAATAACCTTTTTTAAGGCATCCAAATGCCTGTTTCATGTTTCAAGTGTGGAATATCTTGGTTATGTAGTTTCTTCTGAAGGCCTCAAGATGGACCAAGCAAAAGTCCAGCAGATTCTCAATTGGCCACCTCCAAGAAACCTCAAGGCTCTTCAATCCTTCCTTGGCTTTGCCAATTTCTACCGCCGTTTCATCAAGAATTATTCAAAGAAGATCAGTTCACTCACCAGTTTCCTCAAGAAATATTCATGTTTTCCCCTCAATGAGAAAGCTCTCAGTCAGTTTCACCAACTAAAAGAGGCTTTCACCACCGCTCCAATCTTTTCCCACTTCAATCCTTTTCTACCCACCATTGTAGAGACCAATGCACTAGATTATGCTTTGGGTGCTGTACTGAGTCAGGTCTCTGACTCAGGAAAACATCCCATTGCATTCAACAGCCGCAATCTTATCCCAGCAGAGCTCAATTATGAAATTCATGACAAGGAACTCCTTGGCATTGTCTGGGCTCTCAAGCGCTGGTGGGCTTTTCTTCTTTCACTGTCTTCCCCTTTGGAAGTTCTCACCAATCACTCTTTCCTTCAATAATTCATTAGCTCTAAAGCACTCACTCTCTGTCAAGCCCGTTGGGCTGAATTCCTTTCTTAATTTCATTTTTCAATCACCTACCGCCCTGGCCACCTAGCTACTCTTCCAGATGCCTTATCATGTTGGGACGACGTTTATCCAGAGAGGGGGGAGGATTTCATCAGCAAGAATCCAATGAATTTTCAACAAATCATTACGCAAGATGAAGTTCAACCCTCGAAGTATTTTTCAGTCAAGGTGGAATCTCTTTCAAATTTGATTGATTCAATCCAGAAGAAATTATGGCAAGATCCTCAGTACAGAAGTATCCTTGAAGATTTGGGTAAAGGTAAATCTGTCCAAGATTATTCTCTTGATTCCTCTTCCCAACTTCTTCTCTTCAAAGATCGGGTGGTAGTCCCAAATGACTCCACAATTCAACTTAGTATTCTTCAAAAGTGTCACGATTCTCCTCTAGCTGGGCATCTTGGCCAAGAGAAGACTCTCAAACTTGTCAAGCGGGATTTCCACTGGTCCGGCATGACTCAGTTTATCAAGGATTATGTTTCATCCTATCAACAGTGCTCAAGAAACAAGAATATTCATCATAAGAAGTTTGTATTACTCAAACCTCTTCCTATTCCAAATTGTCCTTGGATTTGTCTTTCAATGGACTTCATCACTCAACTTCCGCTGTCCAATTACTTTGATTCAATCCTGGTCATAGTGGACAGATTCTCAAAAATGGTGGTTTTTATTCCAACAATGTCTTCAATCACTTTCCTGGATTTGGCCCATTTATTCATCAAGAATATCTTTTCAAAGCATGGTCTTTCATTAAGCATTGTCAGTGATAGAGGTTCACTCTTTGTTTCTTCTTTTTGGGCCAATCTTTGTCAGCAGCTCAAGAGTTCAAGAGACTTGTCAACTGCTTATCATCCAGAAACTGATGGACAGATAGAGAGGGTAAATCAGATACTAGGACAGTATCTTTGGATGTATGTCAGTTATCATCAAGATGATTGGAACACCTGGCTCCCCTGGCTGAATTTGCCTACAATAATTGTGATCACTCTTCAACCAAGCAATCCCCGTTTTTCACTGTTTATGGAAGAGATCCACAATTTGATTCAGTTCACATCACTCAAGATACTCCTTCTGGAAAGTTATCAACAAAAATCCAATCAGTACAGCAATATGTCAAGAGAGAACTTGAATCTTCCATAAACCGGTTTAAGAGGTATGCAGATAAAGGTAGAGAAAGTCCACCTGTTTTCAATCCTGGTGACATGGTATGGCTTTCTTCCAAGAATATCAAATCAACCAGACCCACCAAAAGACTATCTGAAAGATGGCTGGGTACTTTTCCAATCTTGAAGAAAGTCAGTTCTCATGCTTACCACCTCAAGCTTCCATCTCAATTGAAATCCATCCACCCAGTCTTCCATATCTCACTCTTGGAACAGTCAAGGCATCAGCAATGCCAAATTGGCATCAAGAGCCTCCTCCTCCAATTGTCATTGAAGAAGAAGAGGAATGGGAAGTCTCTCAAATACTGGATTCAAAGCTGAAGAGAGGAAAATTATGGTATCTAGTGGAATGGAAAGGTGTCAGTCAAGACCCAGAAAGATCCACTTGGGAACCAGCCACAAAACTCAAGAATTGTCCTGAACTTGTCAAAGATTTCCATTCTTTGTATCCTGACAAGCCAGGACCCAATTCTTCAAAAGCTTGATCATTTTATGGTGCTTAGTGGGGAGAGGAATTACCAAAGGTAAGTCCCACTCCTGGTATGCACCTTTAGGGGTATTCTACTCTTCTTTGTTGTAAGCATCACCTTGGCCACTCTGTGAGCACTTTGCAATTGGGACACAGATTCTTTGGCCTGGCTTTCAACATCAATTCCAAATCATGACCATTTTTCACTTGGGCAAATGGACCATTTCACTTTTACTTTCCTTTTGAAGTTTTCCAATTCAATACATTCCTTTATCAAATTTATATTCTTATTTATGGCACTGGCGGGAGTGGCAACTACTAAAAGTAAGTTCCTCTCATGGTGTGCACTTCCCTGAGGGGTCTACAATCTTTTCAAAACATCACCTTGGACACTCTGTGAGCACCTGGCATCAAATTCTTTTATCCAGGTCCCTGGCCACTTGCAAATCAACCACCAAAATCTGTGATGAAGATTGGACTCTCCCTCAAAATTCATTTTTCTTTTTTGTTTCATTTTTCTTTTCCTTTCTTTATATCTTTATTATTTCTTCTTTATTTAAATTTCTTTTATTATAATCTTTATGCCAAAACTCTACGTCAAATTCAATCCTTCAACATTTTCAAAGCCAAATGTCAAGAGAAGACTATGTCAACCTCAATTCATATGCCAACATTATTATCAGTTCAAAATTTTCTTCGCAAGATTCAAAAATCTCTGGAATCCCTCTGTCCAGTGCATCTCAACAGCCTCAACAGGCTTCTACCTTATCATGGTGCTCAGGAGCTCACCATTCAAGGTAGGGGGGTACTGTCACAACCACAAGTTTGTCCCTCCTCCTTGAGGGTTGCAGCAATCCAACCTGGAGCCAAGTTGGGGCCAATTGGTCACGTCATATAATTTATGGCCAATTGACCCCCTTGGGTGTTCCATGGCTCTTATGCCATAATCCATTCCAAGCGCCATTCATGGCCTCAGGACATATCCTGCCATCATTAGCCCCCTTGGCCAATTGCCACCTCACCAACCGCCAGGCCTTCATCTTTGATTTTGGGCCTGGGGGGTCCTTTTGTCTTCTAGGGGCCTCCAGGCCCCCTAGCCATCACCACTGGTTTCTGGCCAACCCCTTTAATTAGTGGGTTTTTGGCCTAAATGGCCTTTTTGGGCCATTTAGGCCCCCTACGTCTCCTACGGCCCATGGGCCATGATTCACGGTCCACGGTCCACAGGCCAATTTGGGCCCTTTCGACCTAATCCAATGAGGCCAAAAGGGGCCAAAGGGGGCAGCCA
This sequence comes from Austropuccinia psidii, assembly GCA_023105745.1. Taxonomy (NCBI): domain Eukaryota; kingdom Fungi; phylum Basidiomycota; class Pucciniomycetes; order Pucciniales; family Sphaerophragmiaceae; genus Austropuccinia; species Austropuccinia psidii. The sequence continues at coordinate 23,790,668 of JALGQZ010000004.1, read as the reverse complement.
CCTAGCCCCCAAGGCCAGGTGGATCCCAAACCACATTTGGACCCACCTGAGGCAAAATTGGCCACCAATCCCTTGGAGCCAAAATTGGCCAAAGACCTTCTGGACACCAAACTGCGAATAAATCCCGTAGGACCCATTTTTGGACATGGCCTCTGGTGACCACCAAAGGCCACCAGATCAGCTCAGTCAGCCTTCCCCTCAACTTATGCGGAATTCTTTCCATCCCTTCATACCATCTGTACTCAAGGTTGCAGGCATGGTGCATATATGGTATTATATACCATTATGCACCATTTTTGCGCAGCAATCCAATGGTTCCGTTCTCAGGACCCATTTACACCTTTCTATATCAAGGTCTCAAAATCCAACGCCCATTTCAAAGGAGGATTATTCAGCTCATCAGTCTGACAAGCTATGGTGGCAATCAGAAGACTTTTCAAGGATCCCAACCACCTGTATCTGCAGGAATTGGGTTGGTACATTATTCAGGATTATTCAAAAGAGAAATTCTCAAGAGGTATTACATCAATTCAATCAGTTGTCAAGGCATCAAGTATTTCAATACTCCTTGGACAACTCAATTGATCCGTACAGGCCCCATGCAATCAACTTGTATGGTCTAAGCTCAATTGGGCCATTTCACATTCCACTGTGTGATGGAAATCACACAGTTCAAATTTCAAGATGGCCAGAACTGTATTTCCCAATTCGGACAATACAGTCATTGATTCACCTCCCAGGATCAATCTTCCAAGTTTTCACATATACCCGCCACCTTTCATCACCTGGGGACCTTTTCCCCAGTTAATTAATATATTGGATTTACTTTTATACTAATTTTCTTTTTCATTATTAAAGTTAATCCTGATAATCTTAAGTTAGTCATTAGCACCTTTTATTCTTTCTTTCCTCGCCTGTCAGTGGATATTGGTGGTCATATCCTGTACTAATTCCATTTTTTTTGTGGCAGGTTGAAACGGTGAATTGATGATTAACTTGGTTGGCTTCTTGGTCTTTGGCTTTTCTTTTATCTTTTGGCCTTTGGCTACCTTCTCATTATTCTTTGTCATATTTGGCATATTTGTCCTCTCTCTTATTCCTGCTTAATAAATATATTCCGTAGTATTTCTTAGCATCTTTTGGAGCCCTCCAAGTGAGTTCTTGATTCCTGAGTGCCAGGCCACCCTTACCTCCATAAGAGCCCCTGTGACATAATCAAAGTTTCATATCCACACCCTACAGATAGGTTTGACCCAAAAACCTATGTAAATTAGTCCATAAGGCTGATGTAAATTTTGGGTCTCTAACACTAATGATGTTTTTAAAGAGACCAGTATGGGATATTAGTCTATTCCAAATCAAAAGAGCTGTATCAGTAGCTTTGTCATCTTTGTGACATAGTAAGAAGATTGGTGTCTTTCTATATCTGTGCACAATGAAAAGACATGCATTGTAACCTTTATCACCTCCAGATGGTAAGGCAGTTACCCAATCCATGTGAACCACTTCCCATGGGGTACTTGGTTCTTGAATATGGATCATTGAACCAAATCCTTTACCAATAGCTTTATTGGGTTTCTGGCATCTATCACAACTGTGACAGTACTCAATGACATCTCTTCTCCAAGATGGCCACCAGGCACATGTCTTAATTCTCTCCATATTTGTGTCTTCAGAAAGATGTCCAGAATATATGTTATCATTGCATTCTAGTAGTATTGTGTTAATTAACATTTGACTACATAGGACCATGACACATGTGTGTATAGATTTATGATATAATATACCATCAAATAAATGGAATCTTCCATTATCATAAGATGTTTTCCAAATATCATCCAGAGAATTAGCCAAGGCTACATCTTTCAAATCTTTGTCAAGCAGAGAAGTAAGAATATGACAATTCTTATCATGCTTATAGCTTTCTCTAACTTCTTCAAAGAATTCTGTTCCAACATCTGTGATATTAATTCCTTCAATTGGAATTTGAGGTTCTGCACTTGTAGGAACATAGGAAGGGTTGTCAGCTATATTGGGTAATGCCCATCTACTTAAGCCATCAGCATTCTTATGAATATTTCCAGCTTTATGTACTATGGTCATATTGCCTCTATATTCCTGTATAGCAATCTGCCATCTTAACATGTTTCTGTTTGAAGTTTTCATGTTCAGATGTGATTTTACTGCATTACAATCAGTAATTACTTGAAACACACTACCATCAAGATAGTAATGAAGTTTTTCCAAAGCCCAAACAAGGCAAAGGCACTCCATTTGGCTAGCTCCATATCTGGTCTCAGTAGGTTTAATTTGGCTTGAAATAAAACAAATTGGGCCTTCATAAGGTTTGTCATTGATAATTTGAACTTGATGAAGAGAAGCTCCTAAACCTTCACCACATGAATCAATATACAGCTTGAATCGAAGCTTCCAGTCTGGCATCAATAATAATGGTGCATTGGTCAAGGCATACTTTATTGTATCATATGCTTGAATACTCTCCTGTGTCATTTAAAAAACAGTTTTTTAATCACAAATTCTGTATAATGATCTGGCATGGATTGAAAAATATTGGAGGTGTTGCCTGTGATAACTGGCAAACCCTAAAAAAGACATCATTTCTTTTTTGTTCTGGGGAATTTGTTTCAGTAAAACTGCAGCTATTTGTTCTTATCAACACCAAGAGTCAGTCCTGAGACTACATTTCCTAGAGAGTTTAGCTCATGAAAGCCAAAATTAAATTTCTTAAGACATATTTTCATGTTTACTTGAAGAATATTCTTGAGTACTAATGAAAGTCTCTCTAAATGTAATTGCCAGGTTTCTGAGCAAATGATAGTGTCATCAATACAAATGATTAACCATCCTTCTGATAATTCATGTGGGAAGATGGTATTCATCATTCTCTGATAATGAGAGGGTGCATTTTTAATACCAAAAGGCATTCTCAAGTATTCATAAATCTCACAATGAGAAATTATTCTCAATAATTTCCTAGCATGAGGTGTCAAAACATTCTAATGAAAGCCTTTCAGAGCATCCATGGAAGTAGTGAATCTTGCTTTGGATAATTGAGTCAAAGTCTCATGAATTATAGGGATTGGATACCTTTCTGGAATAGTATAGGTATTCAGTGCTCTAAAATCACCAACCATTCTCGACTTATCATTATGCCAAGTAATGATTACTGGAGGTGTGACTTCTACCTCCTCATTGTGTCCAGCTTTTCTAAGTACTCCCAATTTCATTAGTTCATTGATATGACTTTCTAATGCTTCTCTAGCCCTAGGGATAGCTGGGTAAGCTGGTCTTCTTAATAGTGGCGGATAAGGCCTTTCCACCTTAAGCATAATGTCCACTTTACGGCCTTTTATAGCTCCAAGTGGTTCATTATCTGAAGCAAAGGCTTCCCTGTATTGAAATAAAATTTTAATAAGCTCTTCCTTCATTTTTAGTGTTAATTAAGGACTGATTTGTGCTTCAATCAATTTATCTGACACAAATTTTTTCTTATTAACATTTTTTACTTGTTTTATGACAGTGATTTCCCTTTTTTCTACAGGAAAATCAAATTTTTGTCTTTTATTTTCCCCTATAGTTAAATACTTTTCTTTATGATTATTAAAATCAATACCATAAATATTGAGATAATCATTCCCAAGTAGAAAGTGTTGTGAAGTACAATTATTCATGACAACAATTTCAACTTTCAATTTAATACTTCCTGTAGGATGAGGAAATAATCTCTCTGCTTCAAATATACCCAAGGGGTACATATTCTAGCTAGCACTGCTGAATTTTATACCTTCAATTGGCATTAACTTGTCTTGCCAATTGGTATAAACCTTTCCAAGATAATTGTTTCCAACACAAGTGCAAAAAGCACCTGAGTGAAGGTGGATCTTCGCTTCTGTGTTGTTTATCACAATATTAGTGATACAAGATGAACCAGCTGTATAACCTTTACCTCTGGCAGGTTTGGATTTCTGCATTTTGGCATCTTGCACATGTATGAGATCCATGCATTCATCACTATACTGTGGTAAATTAGTGTGTACCTCAGTGACTTCAAAAGAAACATTAATGTTTTCTATACTAAGCACTTCTGGTATTTCTTTTTCTTCTGAAGGCTCAGAATCACTTTCATGTACAGATGCATCAGTAGTTTCTTTAGTGTCTTCCACTTTTTCAACATTTATCTTACTGATTCTTTTTTTTGGGCAAGGGTTTGCTAAATGTGATGTACTATCACATTTGAGACATTTCAAAGGAAGTATGTCTTGTGGCTTATTTGGTTTTGAAATTGGTTTCTCATTAGCTTTTTTGTCTATTGGGGATTTGGACCAATTTCTTCCAATTTTGTTCTAGTAGTGATGGCCTCAATAGCATTGATATAATCTTCTGTAGAGAAAGGCTCAATACATCTGCTTCTTATAGCATGCTCAAGGTCAGAACCACACTTTCTTAATATCCTTTTATGTATCATTGTTTCAGACATATCAGGATGAAGGGCAGTTAATCTGTCCTTCTGTTTAAGAAAGCAGGAAATGGGCCTGTCCCTCTCAATATTAAAAATGGCTTCTTCCAAAGGATTTTTGGTTCCAAATCTCCAGGAATCATTTAACCATTTGGAAATAATTTTTTCTTTCCACCAAGGCCAAGAATGTTTACCATGGTCTTGCCTCATTTTTTAATACCATTTCTTTGCTGATTTGGTAAATAATGAGTATAATCTGGCACTTATGTATTCACATGTTATGTCAAAGTCTTCTTTGAGCATATCAATTGTTTTCATAAATTCCATATGATTATATTCTCCTTCACCATTGAAGGTTGGCCATTCCTCTTATATTGGAATGTGTTTGAAATTGCAAGCAGTCTCCACATCATTACTTGAAATTGTATGATGTAAGTCATTATTCAAGTTAAGCACATTTCTGTCAAGAATTGGTGTGGATTTCCTGGGCAATTCATTTTTTAGTGATATATCATTAATACTTGATCTAATATCTTCATTCAACTCAAGTCTTGCTTTATCACTTTTTTCCAATTGTTCTTCAAAAAGAGCTGCATTGTGACCAGTTGAATTTTCCAAGTTTTGAACTTGTAACTTCAATTCTCTCAACCGTCCAGTTGTGAAAGAAATTCAATTTTCATCTGGTTGATTGAGCAAAGTAACTTTAGACTAAATTCTTGCATAAATTTGCGTTGAAAACATAATATTGTCTTTATTAAATTTTCGAGGCCAATAATCGTTTTTTATTGGTCTTTCACTTGAAATATCTCATTACCCAACCTTTGTTGGATATACTCAAATGTTTTAAGCTTTGTCATAATTTCTTTATTACAAGATTAAATTTGAGTTACAAGCTTTGAAAGATCTATTTCTTTGGGAAAGATTGCTTCAATCTTTCTTCCTCCTTGTTTTTGAATTCCATCAGAGTTCTTGCCATATTGAACACATTGTCCATGGCTGTCTTTTCTTTCTTTGGGATTCTGTAATTCTGTGGGTAAGTGTCACAGGGGCTCTCATGGAAGTAAGAGTGGCCTGGCACTCAGGAATCAAGAGCTCACTTGGAGAACTCCAAAAGATGATAAGAAATACTACGGAATATATCTCTTAAGTAGGAATAAGAGAGAGGACAAATATGCCAAGGATAAGAAAGAATAATGAGAAGGAAGCCAAAGGCCAAAGATAAAAGAAAAGCCAAAGACCAAGAAGCCAACCAAGTGAATCCTCCATTAACTGTTTCAACCTGCCAGAAAGAACAATGGAATTAGTAAAGGATTTGACCACCAATATCCACTGACAGGCGAGGAAAGAAAGAATAAAAGGTGCTAATGACTAACTTAATATTATCAGTATTAACTTTAATAATGTAAAAGAAAATAAGGATAAAAATAAATCCAATATATTAATTAACTGGGGAAAAGGTCCCCAGGTGATGAAAGGTGGTGGGTATATGTGAAAACTTGTAAGATTGATCCTGGGAAGTGAATCAATGACTGTATTGTCCGAATCGGGAAATACAGTTCGGGCCAGCTTGAAATTTGAACAGTGTGATGGAATTCACACAATGGAATGTGAAATGGCCCAATTGGGCCTAGGCCATACAGGTTGATTAAATGAGGCCTGTACAGATGAATTGAGTTGTCCAAGGAGTATTGAAATACTTGATGCCTTGAAAACTGATTGAATTGATGTAATAGCTCTTGAGAATTTCCCTTTTGAATAATCCTAAATAATGTACCAACCCAACTCCTGGAGATACAGGTGGTTGGGATCCATGAAGAGTCTCCTGATTGCCACCATAGCTTGTCAGACTGATGAGCTGAATAATCCTCCTTTGAAATGGGCCCTGGATCTTGAGACCTTGATATAGAAAGGTGGAAATGGGTCCTGAGAACGTCACCATTGCATTGCTGAGCAAAAATGGTGCATAATGGTATATAATACCATAAATGCACCACGCCTGCAACCTTGAGTACGGATGGTATGAAGGAATGGAAAATATTCCCCATACGTTGAGGGGAAGGCTTACTGAGTTGATCTGGTGGCCTCTGGTGGTCACCAGAGCCAATGTCTGAGATATTGGTCCATGGTGGTTCATGGCCAAAAATGGGTCCTACGGGATTTATTTGCAAATTGGTGTCCAGAAGGTCTTTGGCCAATTTTGGGTCCAAGGGATTGGTGGCCAATTTTGGCTCAGGTGGGTCCAAATGTGGCTTGGGACCCACCTGGCCTTTGGGGCTAGGTGGCTGCCCCCTTTGACCCCTTTTGGCATAATTGGCCTGTGGACCGCGGTACGTGGCCTACGGACCATGGACCGTGAATCACGGCCCACAGGCCGTAGGAGCTGTAGGGGGCCTAAATGGCCCAAAAAGGCCATTCAGGCCAAACCCCACTAATCAAAGGGGTTGGCCAGAAACCAGTGGTGATGGCTACGGGGCCTGGAGGCCCCTAGAAGACAAAAGGACCCCCCAGGCCCAAAATCAAGGATGAAGGCCTGGGGGTTGGTGAGGTGGAAATTGGCCAAGGAGGCCAATGACGGCAGGATATGGCCTGAGGCCATGAATGACCCTTGGAATGGGTTATGGCGTAAGAGCCATAGAACACCCAAGGGGGAAAATTGGCCATAAATGATAAGACATGACCAATTGGCCCCAACTTGGCTCCAGGTTGGATTGCCGCGACCATCAAGGAGGAGGGTCAAAACTCGTGGTTGTGAAAGCAAGGCTTGTTGCATTTGGGCTTTGCCTTTCCCTTTTCTTTTTGCTTGCCCTTCTGATTGGTCTTTGGGGCTTGCTTGGGCTTGTCTGGCACTTGTTGAGGCAGATTTCCTCTGGTGGATGCTTGGGGAACTTCCACTGGGCTGCTTTCCTTGCCTTGGGCCAACTTCTTCTTCTGATCCTCTGATAAGATGCTTTGGTTTTTCAACCAATCTTTTATCTGTTGGACTTGTCCTTTCCAAGAAATTGGTGTCCAGCTCTTCAGAAGTTCTTCTGTATTTTCTGGCCCCATGAAGTTCTTCACTTGAAGATTAGAGTTCATTGTGCCTATCCAAAGACTTGGGAGAAGTTCCCACTCTTTCTGTTTTGGGGCCATAAGCCAGTTCTTGTACTGAGACTGGTATATCTCCACTGTTGCCTGTTGGAAATGATTCAGGTATAACAGCAACAGCAGTTATGTCAGCTTCTGGACTCTCAATAAGAGGTTCAAAGGTGCTGGCTAACCGTTGAGAACTGGTGGAAGCTCTGGCATCCTCCATTTGTGCCTCTCCTCTGTGCTGACATTCTTGTCTCTTTGATTTGTGACTGGAATGTCCTGGTCCAGATCCATTTGATTGGATGGAGGAATTACTTCCACTTCTAGTAGGAGTCATTGCACGTCAATGTTAAGAAAAAATAGACTAAGAATGGATTTAATTCACCTTCTGGACCTTTCAAGGGTTCTTTGGTTATCAAACTCCTTGGTGCTGGGCTAGTTTGAATGTCAATACTAGACTCTGAGGCTTCAGAGTTTGAAGAGCTGTGTCTAATTGATGACAGTAGAGAAAAAATAAAAATATAAGTTATTCTATCAAATGATAAAAATAACTTATGAACACAGCTTATTGAATGAAGTTTGTTAAATGTAATTTATGGCAAATTACATCAAAATTAAAGCAAAATGTCTAAGATAAAAGAAAAAAATTGTTTTTAGTAAAGATTTTTTCATTTTTAATTATTGTTTTTTATTTTCTTTAAAAGAAATAGTAATTATGCAATTGACAAGTTTATTAATGAAAATTGTATTATTATTCACTTGATACTAGAATAACTCAAAGAATGAATTTCAAGTCTGTAATGTGAAAAAGCCACTAGTTAGACAAAATAAATTTATTCCAAGTCACTCAATAGTATATTGTTTCGAACAATATTCTTAAGGAAAAATACCTTTATTAATATTATAAAGATTATCTATAAGGGATAAATCCCAAAAAAGCCAGTATTAAGATAAATATGGCAATTTTACCTCAAAAAATAGTAAAATAAGGTCTAGAATATGATTTATGTCCCAAAAATTGGTTAAAATCACGGCCAGGCCCCCAAATGTAAGGTTTGTGTATGAAACTCTTGATAATAGTAGCAATTTAAAGAGTACTATGACTGTCCTCAATAGAAAAATATAATATAATAAAATATTCTAACCACAAATTTAAATATAATTATTAAAAAATAACTATAAGAAATAGATTTAATTATTATTATAGAGATATAATAATAAAAAAATATAATAATTATAACAAATTATAATTATTCTATTATTGTTATAGTAACTGACAATTATAACAATAAGAATGTGTAAAGCACTTAATGGGACAATTACATGTGGAAAATATGAATATTAACCACTTATAATTTATTTAATACAACAAGTTAAACTACAACAGTTATTATATTAAATAATAATTATAAGTTGAAAACACGCCAAAAATCAATATTTTTAAAGACAAAACAGCTTTTGATAATAAAAATTATTATTCAAGAGTTTTTGAGAGGAATTTGTGGATTTTTAAAAGATATTCAAGATGATAATTTTATATAATAAAATGTATTATTGATGATTACAACGATAATCTAAGTTCTATGATTTAAATTCTTCAATTACAATAAATGAAGAATAAAATAACTTAAGAATTACTTTAATAATAAGATTTTATATTTGATAAAACTTAACCTATTTAAATTTCTAATATGATTGGATTGATAATTGATGATGGACAAAAACAGTGATGAAGAGACTATTTTTCTGTCTTCAGAGCAGCTCTCATGATTCATAATGAATATAGAGGGTGTGCTGAGGTTGAAAATGAAAACCATGCATAAAAATAAGGTTCTTAACTTAATGTAACTCATTTTTAACTCCAATTTAAAGTTACCAGTGTTATTCTTAGCTCAATGTAGCTTTAATCCTCATTTAAGCTAATTATTTTATGTTTTTAATATAAAGAAACTTATTTATATTAAAGTTCATCACATGAACAACAAAAAAAAGAGTTTCAAGCAGAAATCTCTTAAACTCAATTTTTAATTAATTTTTGAAGAAATTATAGTTTTCTTTGAGCTTAATTAAAAGAGTAAAATTCCAGGCTAATTACCCAGGAGGTTGATTTATAAAGGATACTTGGAATTTGATTTATATATAGATAATATTAAATTGTAAGCTGTGTGAAACTTTCCAGCAAATCCATTAGGAACTGGATTTTGAATGAATTTTTCAAGTTATAGCTATTTTTCCACATAAAATAGCAATACACACCAAACCTTAACTTTTGATAAGGTTTTAATGCTTTTAACCTTAAAGCTTTCAGCTTATTTAAGCTTTTTAACCATAATTGAGTTTTGACAGTTCTTAAAACCTTAATTTCAAGCCTGCATATTGGGATTTACCCTTTGGAGGCTTGAAATTCCTGTCTCAATTGGGATAAAACCAATTTAAACTCTAATGTTGGATCAAAGTTTAATCTTGAAGTTTAAATAAGGTTGAAAATCCTCAAATACAGGTGGACAACCTTAATTGAATCCTTGCAGATCCAAAAAGTTGGGTACCCCAGATTTATTTGGTCTTTTTCCTTTGTCCCACCTTTCTGTGTGGATTTTGCCCTTTTATTTATTTAAAGCCATACTATGGCCATAAACACTTTTCAATTGAGCTCACGCAGGATTTATATTCTGTATGGCAAATCCTTATCCAATTCAGTAAATATACACAACACCTCAATTTTAACTAAAATTTTGGTAAGTTTGCATAAGCCTTATGTGAATTTAAATTTAACCTTATTTAAGCTTAAATTTAACAATTTAAAAAAATGTTAATACAGTTACATTAGTACTGTGAGATTCTTGAATCTTCCAATAACGTAAGAAATAAGCATTTTTGGGTATAACACCCTTTGGGTGTACCCTAGGTCATTTTTGGTGTAGAATCCAAACATGACATAATATTTATAACTTTGTTTATCCAAAAAAAAGTGATACTTATTTTTTGTTATTTTTTATTTGAAATTCAATCAAAAAGTCTTTTTAAGACCACCTTAACTGTGTATAAGGCCACAAAAAATTTTATAAACAGCTAATTGTGTCTTAAACAGACTTTTTAGTTGAAATTAAAATAAAAAATAACAAAAAATAAGTATAACTTTATTTTGGATAAACAAAGTTATAAATATTATGTCATTTTTGGATTCTGCACCAAAAATAACCTAGGGTACATCCATAAGGTGTTATACCCAAAAACACTTATTTCTTGTGTCATTAGAAGATTTAAGAATCTCACAGTACTAATGTAACTTTTTTAACATTTCTTTAAAATTGTTAAATTTAAGCTTAAATAAGCTTAAATTTAAAGTTTCATAAGGTTAATGCAAACTTACCAAAATTTTAGTTAAAATTGAGGTGTGGTGTATATTTACTGAATTGGCTAAGGATTTGCCATACAGAATGTAAATCCTGGGTGAGCTCAATTTAAAAGGGTTTAAAGCCATGGTATGGCTTTAAATAAATAAAAGGGCCAAATCCACGCAAAAAGGTGGGACAAAGGAAAAAGACCAAATAGAGCTGGGGTACCCAGCTTTTTGGATCTGAAAGGATTCGAATAAGGTTTTCCACCTGTATTGGAGGATTTTCAACCTTATTCAAACTTTAAGATTAGACTTTGATCCAACCTTAAGGTTTAAATTGGTTTATCCCAATTTGGAGAGGAATTTCAAGCTGCCAAAGGGTAAATCCCAATATGCAGGCTTGAAATCAAGGTTTTAAGAACTGTCAAAGCTTAATCAGGCTTAAAAACCTTAAATAAGCTTAAAACTTTAAAGCTACAAGCATCAAAACCTTATCAAAAGCTAAGGTTTGGTGTGTATTGCTATTTTACGTGGAAAAATAGTAATAACTTCAAAAATTCATTAAAAATCCAAATCTTAATGGATTCTCTTGAAATTTTCACACAGCTTAGAATTTAATATTATCTATATATAAATCAAATTTTAAGTATCTTTTATAAAGAAAATTCCTGGGTAATTAGCCTGGAAATTTACTCTTTTAATTAAGCTCAAAGAAAATTATGATTTCTTTAAAAATTAATTAAAAATTGAGTTCAAGACATTTCCGCTTGAAACTCTATTTTTAAGTTGTTCCAGTGATGAAATTGAATATAAATAAGTTTCTTTATATTAAAAACTTAATATAATTAGTTTAAATGAGGATTAAAGCTACATGGAGTTAAGAATAACACTGGTAACTTTAAATTGGAACCAAAAACAAGTTGCCTTAAATTAAGAACTTTGTTTTTAAGTATGGCTTTTCAGTTTTGACCTGATCACGCCCTCTGTATTCATTATGAATCATGAGAGCTGCTCTGAAGACATAAAAAGAGTCTTTTCAGCACTGTTTTTGTCCATCATTCATTATCAATCCAATCATATTAGACATTTAAACAGGTAAAGTTTTATTATTTAGAAAATCTTATTATTAAAGTAATTCTTAAGTTATTTTATTCTTTATTAATTGTAAATTAAAGAATTGAAGTCATAGAATTCAGATTATTGTTGTAATCATCAATAATATATTTTATGTTATAAAATTGTCATCTTAAATATCTTTTAAAATCCACAAATTCCCTTAAAAACTCTTTAATCTTAAATTTTATCATAAAAAGTTGTTTTATCTTTAAAATTATTGATTTTAGGCGTGTTTTTAACTTATAATCATTATTTAATATAATAACTGTTGTTGTTTAACTTGTTGTATTAAATAAATATTATAAATAAGTTTTCTCTAAAGTTCTATATTTTTTTTATCTAGTATTAGTTTTTTTATATAGAATTTTATTCTATAAGAATTGTTTCTGCACAGTGTGTGTTATAATTCTTTTATAAATAATATTCATATTATTTATAAGTGGTTAATATTTATATTTCACCATGTAATTGTCTCATTAAGAGCTTTACAATTCTTATTGTTATAACTGTCAGTGACTATAACAATAATATAATAACTATAATTTTATTATAATTATTATATTTTCTTTATTAGTATATTTCTATAATAGTAATTAAATTTCTTTTTTTATATATAATTTTTTTTAATAATTATATTTAAATTTGTGGTTATAATATTTTATTATATTATATATTTCTATTGAGGACAGTCATAGTACTCTTGATTTTGCTACTATTATCAAGAGTTTCATAGACAAACCTTACAGTTGGTATTATTAATATCTTGATGGCTATTTATTTAATATTTGTAATGAATATAATATAAATAGAATTTTGGAAGGGTTTATATTTCTTTGATTATAAAACCCCATCTCCAAAAATTCAAGACAAAAAACTTAAAAATTGCAAATATTTGTAATTTTCCAATATGGTCCCAATTTAAACAAACAATTTTTGATGATTTCCCAATTTTAAATCAGTGTGAGTATTGATTAATAGAATAATCTTAAGTAAATATAACTCTCTGTATAAAGAAAAATTAATTTACCTTTAGAAAGCTTATACTCAAGAGAGTGAAAATTAAATTCATTGGTGTATTCAAATAATTGTTTGACCAAGTAATGAATGAAATAAGTATTTATACAAATTTTAAAACAAAAAAAGAACACTTAATAAGAAAAAAAATCAATCAATATGGAATTGTACTATGTGTATTTGATCTGGGTAATATTTTTTGATCATAATAGCTATTAAATTTATATAATTGTCTCTTGAAGCTATATTTAATGAAGGCAGAAATCTTATCAACTGAATCTAAGAGTTCATATAATGTGAAGTTATATGGAAGGCTTCTTTTATGCTGTTAACAAAAATATTCTAATGTCTCTTTGCTGTGATTTAGTATTATTTGACAATGGATGAGAAATTTGAAGCTCTTGAATACCACAAATAGAAATAAAAACCTTAATATAGCTCCATGAAAGTATTTTGATTAATATTCAGCTGAAATGGAGATACAGGCTCAGAGAAAGTGGAAAAATTCTTGAATAAGGCTTTTGATAAATATAAAGATCTCATTTACTACATTTTTATTTTCATGAAAGATATCTGATAGTATTATTTCTGTATAGTAGGAAAAACCCACCCTAATGCTTTGGCTTCTAAGTAGAGAATGGGTGAAAATTCCATCTCAAGCTGAGAAATTAATTACGTGAAGAAAGAGTTAATTTAAAGATACCTATGGAGATATGAATAAAGTTAATGATTTGTTAGCTTTGACTTAAACATACAGATACTTTATGAGTTACTGCTGAGTTAACTCGGAGACATCAGCCAAGATCCTTGTAAAGGACCTGCAGGCAAGTCCAAGTCAAATCACCCCAGTGGAATGTCTTGGCATAGGTGGATTTGATTCATAATTATTATGAATTTGCTCCACTTGCGCAAGTATTTCCTCTTTTAATTTCTTTCTTTCACTGTCACTTCTTGCCAAATGTGTGGCAAATTGACTTTTATTTTCAGCTACTGCCAAAACATAGTCTTCCAGAGGTCTACATTTCTCATTAATGTTTCTTGTGAAACATTCTTCCATTTCATCATCTTGGACATGATATTTACTCTCAATTCTGTCACATGTATTGATAAGTAATTCCAGTTTGGAACTTACAGACTTAGGCATTTCAGCAGAATTTTTGTCATTCTTTTTCAAGTAATTGATGCCCAAAGTTATTTGAGTTATCTTTGAATCAATCTCACCAATTTCTACATTAATACTATTTTTAACAAAATTTATTTCATGTATCATTTCTGTGGAAAGGTTCTCTTTATCCTTTCCTGCTCCTTGGCCGTGAATTCCATAGGAGTCCTGGCTATATTGAAGACACTGTCCATGACTGAAGGCTCCAATTTGGGGATCCTGTTCCCTTGTGGGTAAGGTCTGTGCCAATTGGCTTTGCCTTTGCCCTTGCCTTGATAGTTCTTTGGACCTTTCTGCTTCCTTTGAGGTCCTTTGAGCTTGTCTTTGGACACTTCTGGAGCTGGTTTGGAGCTGGTAGACGCCACTGGGCCTTCTGTCTCCAAAGCTGGAGTCATTCCAACTCCTTCTTCTGGTCTATGGATAAAAGACTTTGGTTATTCAACCAATTCTTTATATTTTTGACTTTGTCTTTGGAAGACAATGGGCTCCAACCTCCAAAGAGTTCTATGGTCTTCCCCTGACCCAGAAAGCTCTTGATGTGGAAGTAGGAGTTCATGGCCCCCTGCCAAAGGCTTGGGCATATTTCCCACTCCTCTTCTTTGGCTGCTCTGAACCAATTTTTGTATTGGAATTGATAAACTTCTATTGCTGCCACTTGAAAATGGTTCAGCCCTTAAAATATTATCATGAATCAGTCCAGATTCAGAATTCACGTCAAAGTTTGTGGGTACAGACCGTGGGGAATGGGGGGCAAGTCTGGCATCCTCCATATGTGTATTTCATGAGGAAGATTTGACACTTCTGGATTTGTTCTTGCCTCTTCCTTTTCCACATCCATCTGGTTGTACTGAATAGTTTCTTCCATCTCCGGTATGCACCATTTTCATGTCAATTCAAGAGAAAAGATGAAATAAAAGGACAGAACCACACATCTTTTGGTGGAAATATAGCTTGTTCTGTTCTGAATAAAGTGCCTCTTTTAGAAATTTGCACTTCAATGATTTCTTCATATTCTGGACTAGTAATATATCTCTTACTCAGTTTATTATCATCTGCACTGTATTTTATTAAAGACACTAGAAAAAAATTTATAAAAAGAGAAATTTTTTTTTATATTTTTGAAAGATTTTTATAAGTTTTTATTATTTTTTAATATTAAGAAGATTATTCTTTTCAAAGAATAAAAATTAAAATTCAAGATTTTGATTCAAAATTAATTCAGAGTAACTCAAAGAGTAATTTTATGAGTTTTTGGATGTTAAAAAGCCACATGTAAAACAATATGAAATTAAACCAAATTCCTAAATGAAAAAGATTTTAAAGCCAATTTCAAGAATAAAAAATTATTTCAACTTCAAATTGAAAGAAGAAAAAAATACTAAATTAATATATTTTAGAGCTTAAAAATATATTAATTAAGGGTACAAGGTTCGAAAAACACAGGCAGGCCCCCAAATGTAAGATCTGTCTATGAGACTGTTGTTAATATTACTATTAATCAAAAGTACTACGGCTGTTCTTATGAAATATAATAATAAAAACTATTATAACTACAATTAAATAATTAAAGAATTTTTTTGAGTGTTATGCACTACTAGTGATTATAACAGTAAGGAGTAATTGTCTAAAAGAATCCATTACAAGAAGAATTTAATAGTAAAAAACTTCTTTTATTAAAATAATAAGATTATTGTAATATATAATTATCTTTCACAAGAATAATTATAAAGATAACTCTTGAAGAGAACTATTACTAGAGAAAAACTTTAAGAATTGAGATAAATCACTCACCATCAATCCAATGAACCTTTTAGAAGATAATACTAGAGATATTTGATGTAGAATTGTGGATTTAATGGATCAAAATTGATTGATGGCAACATTACAGCATTATATAGTTCTCTATGATTTCATGTCTTTCAGATTGGTTTCTGAAAGGATAAAACACTTAAGAAGAGTTTAACTAATACTTAATTGTTGATAATAAAGGTATGATAGAATGGTGTGATGATTTGGAAGCAACAGCAAGAGGAGGCCTCTTTTCAGTCTTAGACAGCTCACAGAGGCATGCCATGGAGAAAACTGAAGAACCAGTGAGTGAGAAAAAAAAACTTTTTGAGTTATTGATTGCATCATCTTTTGGCATGTAAGATTATCATAATTAATTAATTAAGGCTTTTAAGTGACTACCAACCCATTTATGGTTAAAAATAAAAGGATTAACAACTGTAAATATTCTTTTATTTCAAAATAATCATTGATTTCTCAAAGTTTTCAATGGTGTTGGAAATTTCATCACAGAATGTATTTTATGTAAATTTTTAAAGATTCTGTGTTTCATATGGAATCATCAAAAATGGACTGTAAGTAAATCTTTTAATTTTAATTAGAAAGGTATAATTCTTTTTGGTTTTTATATGAATTATACAGTTCTTAATTGGTCCTGAAGTTTTCAAAAATATTCATTAAGAATTGTATTTTGAATGGATTTTTGAAGTTTTGACCTAATTTCTATGTAGAATTGCAAATAGCAGTATATGTGAGCCTTTGAGATATGACCACATACCAAAAAAGGTCACAAGAAATATTTAAAATAATCATCTTAAAGCTACAAAAACTGCCATGAATAGGCATAAGACTTTGTTTAACTTAAAAGCCAATTAATAAGCATGTGAAATAAATTACATCATTGGATTCCTTATGGTAAAATACACATATACCATTTTTATGGCATATCTGTAAAGCCAATATTTAATTAGTTATAAGTAATAACACCTTATAAAAAACATGAATCCATAATTATTGGAAATGCCAATGAAACAACATGTAAAATGAATTATACCATTGGCTTCCCCAAAAATTCTCACACATAAAACAATTAAGAAGCTAATCTCCAAGGTCAATACTTAAGGAATTAAGCTGAATATATGCACTTTTTTGGTCAACACATATATTCAGGGATTTTAGCTAATATGTTTTGAAATATACATGATAGAGTGATAAAACAAAAATAAAGTCACTACGTAAGTAGGGTAGGAACACAGAAATGAACTTTATTTCACAAGCTATAAACAAGGTTAAAACTGTTAATGGATTGTTGATTAAAATCAATAGAGCTGTTGACCACTTTGTTGTGAAAGTGGGCCAAACTTAAAA
Organism: Austropuccinia psidii; assembly: GCA_023105745.1. Lineage (NCBI taxonomy): Eukaryota > Fungi > Basidiomycota > Pucciniomycetes > Pucciniales > Sphaerophragmiaceae > Austropuccinia > Austropuccinia psidii. The sequence continues at coordinate 23,773,337 of JALGQZ010000004.1, read as the reverse complement.
AGAGTAGAAATTGAGATTCTAATAGCTCATTCATCAAGAATGATGTATTTTTTATTACAATATTCAAGGTATAAACCCTTGAAATCATGGTTTGAAGTTGAAAATATTAAATTTTGACAGAAAAGATGAGTTACAAGAAAAAGCAACAAAAATAGAGTGTTGATTATGTAATAAAATACTCTCGGCAGTGTAATAGGGACATGCAAAGCTATCAGAATCCACTCCCAGAATAGCTGTAGCGTGTATAACTTAAATTCTATTAATGATCAAAATTTAAGCTTAAATTTGATCATTTAAGATCACTAACTATAATCTTAATTTAAGTTTAACTGTCATACAAGTGATAAAGCTGGTGAATACTATTAGATTATGATTAATAATAATAAGATCCACCAAGCTTAGGCTTCTGCCAAGCCTATGATGTCATCAAACTTAGAGTTATAGTGATAACTCTAAATAATGGTGTAAGAATGATGTAAGATGGTTTGATCATGATGTAATCATCACCAAACCTTCATATATTGATCAATTCTAGTAGAAAGCATCAGTAAACGTCTACTAGAAGCCTTTTGTACTCTAGGAGGGAGGTATTTACTATAAATAGAGATCTTTTTACTCTTTTTTCCCCTCAGATGCATCAACACAATAAAAAAATTAAAATAAAAGGTAAAATCTCTATTATTTATATATAAATCTATTATACTATTAAGTACCAAAGGTAATCTCATTATAATCATCATTCTTGGAAGTGATGACTTCAAATTGTTCCATTGTTTTGATAAATTTCTCTCAAAAGCTCAAATCCATGTAAAATAAAGATAATTTGTAATTTGTCTTAAACTTTATTGTAAATACAATTCAAATAGATTTTATTTATATTTTTTGGGGTAAGCATATTCAAAAGTATCATATTAAGTATTAAAAGTAGGTTATTTCTTCTTATTATAATAATTTTCTCTCTATTATTACTTTATATAATTCTATAATTAATATAAATAATATTTATATTAATTGATAGCTTTAATATTAGTAATATTATTGTTATTAATTGTTTTTTATTAAGAAAAAACAATTTTTTATGCCTATATTATTTGTTGGTAAAAATAATAAAGTCCTCTTAAATATATTCATTATCTTATATGAATATATTTATTTATTATATTTTTTTTTTATAATATAAATATATTATTATATTTCTTTAATAATATAATTAGTTTTATGCCATAATTATAATTATTTTTATCTTATTTATTTTCTTTATAAGGACATTCATAGTACAATAAGTAAGATATTAGTAATTTTTACTTATTGTTTCATAGTCAAACCTTACATTTTGGGGGCTGGCCGTGATATTTGCTTTAAAAAGACCTTTAAACAAAATTCAAATTGGGTTTATCCAATGATAAATTATAATTATAATCATAAAATTATATAATAATTTTATGATTTTAAAAGCTATTGAGGCATTTGGAAAGCAATTGTACTGTCTTACACGTGGTTTTTTCACATCCTTAGACTTGAAAGAACTTTCTTTGAGTGACTCTAGTGATTAAAAGATATATTTATAAATTAAAAATAATCTATATTATAAATTGATTTCATAAAAGAATCATGTTCATTTTTATTTTATTCTTTAAAAATAAAAACATAAAAAATAATAAAAAAAAACAATAAAAAAAGTCATTTTTATTTCATTTTTATGTCTTTATTCATTTCATTTTTTCAAAGATATAAAAGCAATTTTTTCTACGTGGAAAATTGCCATATCTTACCAAAAATAACACTTGTTATATAAAAGCCTTATATTTGTTTGCCTTTTTTAGTGTTCAAAGAAAATTAAACAGAAAACAACCAAGCCACCGTTGAAAGATTGGTGAAAGAAACTCCCCCAAATTCTCCAACACCATTTTAACTAAGAAAAAGAAAGCTAAGAAATTAGACTTTCCAGGACCCACTATTCAGGACTCTGAAGGTGAGTACCTCATTTATAAATTACCATAAGAAGAATTCCTGTCCTGAAATCCTCTTATTTTCTTATTTTCTTAAATCATGACTACCAGAAGAGGATCACAATACTCCATCCAATCAGATGGAGCTTGACTCAGAGGTAGAATTGATTTCTCAAAAGGGAAAAGGAAGGGCAATATCCCCAGTGGAACAGAATCCACACAAGGAAGTTCCTTATCCCAAAGGCAAGTCCCAGAAATTCCCATGATATCTGAAGCAGAGTTAGAAACAAGTATTAGAGACTCAAAAAGGTACCAATCACATTCAGAGGGCTCAGATAGACATCTACAGGAGCCAGTACAAGCAGTATTACACAGTGTACCAGGAGAAAGATTGGGAAATGTTGCCTCAAATACACCAAGGAGTGGTGAACTCCTGGCACATCCTGAAAAAGTTCCTCAAAGAGGAGGCAATAGTGAGATACTCCAATGGATTGAATACACTATCATCCAAACTCCAAATGAAAAAGATCAAGGAGTACCATGCCAAAAAGAAGGAGGCAACCAAGGAAGAAGCCCCAGTAGCTTCTACCAGCAATCCCCAAGCCAATCCACTTCCCCAAGATGGGAAGAAGAACAAGAAAAAGACTTGGAGAAAAGCATATTCCCCAAGCTACAGGATTCCAAAAATCCAAAGGGATGCCATGGAAAATGTATTCAACATGGCCAGAACTTTGATGGAATTAAAGGACAAGGAAGAGCAAAGAATGAGACAACCTCATTTCCCAAAGAAATAACCTTGTCCAAAGATATTGTAAATACTTTAACAGAAATCAAAAATAGAATATTACCTCTGAAAGAAATTAAAAACAGTTTATTTTCATTACAAGAAATAAACAATAACTTATCTTCTTTAACAAAAATTGTTGTAAAAAATAATTAAGAAATTGAAAACATTAAGTTTATTGTTGAAAATAGTAAACTAAAGAATTTAATTTAAAACACTCAAAGATGAATACAAGGACAACAAGAATTTTATAAATACATAAAAGATATCAAAGAAAAACTTTGACAATAGATTATGATGTGAGGCTTGACAATCGTACAGATAAATTGAACAAATTAAGTATTTCTGTAGGAAAGGTTGAAGAAAAAACTTCATCACACCAGAAATTACTATTAGACCCTGTCAAAAAGAATGATGAAGCAATAATGCATCTGAAAGATGATATCCAAAGTGAAATAAGGCTTATCACTGAGAAAATGCATATAATTAATGAGGCTAGCTCAAATATGCCAAATTTATCAACTCCATTTTCTCATATAAGAAGCTGTGAGCCTTAGAGGTAATTTCATATACCCAAAAGACCACAAATACAAAATTAACATATAAATATAAATAAAATAAATTTATTTATATTATTAAAATGAAAATCAAAATATAAATATAAAATTATATTCACAATGAAAAATTTAATTACAATTTAAAAATAAAATTGCATTAAATTTTGAAATTGTAAAATTACATTTATACTTGAAAAAAATCAAGTAAAAATGAATTTTTAACAAAATTGTAAAAAAATAAATAAATTTGGAAAAAAGTTAAATAAAAATTATTATAACTTTTTATCCAATAAATAAACATATAAAAATTATTTCACCATTGGATTCCTCATAAAAAATCAGGTGGGGTCACCTCTGAGTGAAATTCTTGTAACTCAACTCTAAATAAGCTTAAATTAAGTTTTTAGTATTTTCAATACAAAAGTTGAAAATCCTCAAAACCTTAATTTAATTCACACCACATGTGGTGTTAACCATCAAATTTTGTGTTAAAATTGAGGTGTTGTGTTTAGTTTAGAAGTTATGAGGAATTGAAGTATTTTCAATTGAATTCAATTGAAATGTCAAAATGTGCGCGTGTATTACATAAGTGAACTTTGATTTACATATGAGGTGTCAATTATTACTGTATTGTACTGTACAATTGAATTGAATTACATATGTAAAGTATAAGTATAATACATGATGAGGAATTAAAGGAAAAATAAATTGGAAAGATTAAATTTGGGGGGAAAAGGAACTCCAGCTCTAAGGGGAAGCTAGACCCCCAAACTCCTTGCTGACAGGCGTGGGATGTCAAAATTCACGCAAAAGTTCATCACTTTTGGCCTGGAATTGAGTTACAGGGTCTGTGGACTCAATTGATGATGAGGTTTTGATACCAACTGGGGTAGTTTTAGCTGTTGCCAAGAGGGTAAAACTACCCTTAAGATAAAAACAATCATAATAAAAACAGTTTTAACTGGTTTCTACGCCTCTGACACACATTCTGACGTGTTTTGAAGGCTATAGGCCTGGTATTGCTATAGTAATGGCTGATTTAAGGGTCTAAAATGGCTAAAAATGGCTAAAAATGGCTTAAACCAGCCCTTTTTTGGCCTAAACCAGGGTTCAATGATGCCATAATTGGCTTTTCTGTTGTCAGACTGTTTTTCACGACTGACAAGAGTAAATTTTACTTTTGGAGTAAGAGAATTGATGGCTATAAAAGAATGTCTTCTTTGCCCCACTTTTCTCTTCATGTTAGAATCTTTTCCTTTTATTAATTAGTTTAAAACTGTTAAACCAATCAATCAAAGATTCCAGCCACCACTTTTTAATCATTTTAATCCTTTTAACCACGTGAAAAAATCATTATAATCATTGTTTGTAACTCTTATAATCATTTTTACCCCTGAACCACCCCAAAAGTGAATTAAAGCATCTTTCATCACTGTAAACTTTGTCACTTTGTTTCCAAATTCACTCTGGTCACTTTTGGGCGTGTTTTCTCTTTAATATTCTTTTTAAAGACTTTGTTCTTTAATTAATTGCTTGCAGTTCTTTGCTCAATTAATTCTAATTGAAATTGCTCTTGAAGAAATTTCTTTTGTAGCCTTAAAATATCTCTTGTAGAGTATTTTTTTGGGATAAATCTTTATTGTTGGTAAAACAATAAATTTTTATATTATTGTTTTATACTAATAAAGTTATAAACAATGAAATTTGGTGTGTTTTCTCTTAAAAATAATATTTCATACTATTTTTAACTGAATTTTACCTTATACAAATTATGAGGACAGGAAAAGTACTTGATTTTTAATCAATGTTTCATATCCACACCTTACAGTCAACTTGATTTATCAAAAGCTCAAGATGCACAACTTATGAAAATAAAACCAAACAGGGGGAAAGGTTATACAGCTGGTAACTCCTGTATAACAGAAGTGGTGATAGACAACAAGCCCACCAAACTTTTGCTTGACCGAGGAGCCTTCTGCTCTTGTGTTGGAAAATCTTTTCTTGAGACTTGTGTACCAAGTTTTGAAGACCAATTGTTACCAATTGATGGTATAAAACTCAATAGTGCAAGTAATCCAATGAAAGCATTAGGAATTTTTGAGACCAATGTCATATTCCCACACATAAATGGGAATTTAAGAATCACAGTTGAATTTGTTTTTATGGAAAATTGCTCTAGTACCCATTTCATATTGGCAAATGACTATTTACTCATGTATGGAATAGATTTACACAACAAAAAAGACAGATACTTTACTATTGGAGACAATAAGCATTAGAAATTTGCCTTTTTACCATTTGAAAGACAACTTACAGTAAATAAAGTATCACCAGTCAACTTACAATTGGAGAAAATCAAATCTGAACAGTTAAATGAGGCTGAAATAAGCCTTCATCTGACTGATAAACAAGAAAATCAACTTTCTTCCCTTTTGTATGACGACAGAGGAGCATTTGCTTCAGACAAAGAACCTCCAGGAGCAATTATTGGTCATGAAGCTGATATCATTCTTAATATTGAAAGACCTTATCCACCACTCTTGAGATGACATGCATACCCAGCAAGTCCCAAGTCAAGAGAAGATCTGGAAACTCATACCAAAGAACTTCTGGACCTTGGTGTAATAAGAAAAGTAGGTCACAATGAAGAAGTAGAATTAACTACACCAGTCAAAGTGGCATGGAATAATGGAAAATCTAGAATGGTTGGGGACTTTAGAGCTCTGAACACTTACACTGTTCCAGACAGATACCCAATACCAAAAATCCAAATGGCCCTTACTCAAATATCTCAAGCAGTGTATACAACCACTATGGATGCCCTTAAAGGATTCCATCAAAATGTGGTGACACCAAGAGCAAGAAAATACTTGAGAATTATTGTTCATTGTGGAGTGTATGAATACTTGAGGATGCCCTTTGGTATCAAAAATGCACCTTCACACTTCCACAGAATGATGAATGAAATCTTCCCTGAAGAGCTCTCAGAGGGGTGGTTAATCATTTACATTGATGACATTATTGTCTGTTCCACGACTTGGGAGGAGCACATGTACAGATTGTCCAGAGGTTTGACAAAAATTAAATCAGTAAACATGAAAATCTCCTTGAAGAAATGCCATCTTGGATTTAAAGAACTTAAGGCACTAGGACATGTTGTATCTGGTTTGTCCCTTGGAATTGACAAAAAAAAAGTTGCAGCAGTATTGCTAAAACCCATGCCTCAGAACAAGAAAGAAATTCAGATATTCTTACATTTTTCAGGATATTACAGCCAACACATTAAAGATTTTGCATCCATAGCAAGACCACTTTATAAAGTGTGTGACAAAGACACAGTATTTGAAATGACTGTTGACAGAGTCAAAGCTTTTGAGTCTCTAAGAGAAGCATTGACCACTGCTGCACTCTTACTGATGGCAGACTTTAAATTGCCTTTTAAATTTTATATTGATGCATCAGGGGAGGGGCTGGGTGCTTCACTTCACCAAGTTCAGATCATAAATGATAAACCTGTAGAAGGACCTATATGTTTCATATCCAGGCAAATCAAACAAACTGAAGCCAGATATGGAGCAAGTCAAATGGAATGTCTATGCCTTGTGTGAGCCTTGAGGTATATTTTACATACCCAAATAGGCCAAAATTATCTTAAAAAGAAATTTTGAATTATACATAACTCATAAATCATGCATATATTCAAAATTCATCATTTTTGATTTCAGAAAAGATGAATAACTTTTTATTGAGGAAGTAAATCCATGGATTTAAGGCCAGATTTGAATTCTTCACAAAAATTCACCTAGGGTAGCTCCATAGAGTGAATAAGCTCAAATTAACTCTTTGAGGTGGTAAAATGGAAAATACTTCAATACCACATAAAAGATCCGTGAAAATTTTTGTTTTTCTTAATTTCATGCCAAAATAATGGGAAAGTGAGAAATCCCATGTTACATATAGACTAAGAATAGTGTTATGCATGTTTTGAGCACTTAATATCATGGTATTCCTACATGGACTTTTGGTACACCCATAGTGGATATCTCACTTTAAGCTTAAATTACTATTTTGACGTAAAAAATAGGCAAGGGGGACAAAAGACATCAAAGAGAGCCAGGGTACCCAACTTCTGAGGACTCAGAGGCGTGGATAGCTCCAAAGTTTGGTTCCATGGCTGATCTTGACCCAATTGGTAAACTAAACCTCTTTGGGAACTTGGTTACCATGTCACAACTACTGTAAATCTTAAGAAAATAGCAAATAACCAGCTATTTTGACATGCCAAGGAGGTAAAGAGCTACTTAGACTCCTGTAACCACATCAATTCTTAATGACTTTCCATTTATAAACCCCAAAAGATTAATTAAAACCCTTTTTGGACTTGTATCCATTGATTTACCTCATAGCAACCAGTGAAACACTTATATTTGCAATTCTACGTAGAAATGAGGTAAAAACTTCAAAAATTCATTAAAAATACAATTCTTAATGAATCCTTTTGAGACTTTCAGGACCAATGGAGAACTGTATTATCTATGGTATAACCAAAAAGAATCACAGTTTTACTAGTGAAATTAAAAGATTTACTTACAGTCCATTTCTGACCATTCTACATGAAACACTGAATCTTCAAAAATTCACAGTAATTAAAACCTGTGATGAAATTGGCAATAGCATTGATACCTTTGAAAAATCAATGATTATTTCGGAATAAAAGAAGATTTACAGATGTTACTCCTTTTATTCTTAACCATATTGGGGTTGATAGTCACATAAAAGCATCAATTAAGTAATTATGATAATCTTACATGACAACGGATGATGCAATCATTAATACAAAAAGGTTTATTGTTTTCTCACTCACTGGTTTTTCAGTTTGCTCCATGGCACGCCTCTGTGAGCTGTTGTTGACTTAAAAGAAGCCTCTTCTTGCTGTTTTTTCCGTATCATCATCTTATTAATCATTTATATCAGTATTACCAACAAGTAAGTATTAGTTAAAACTTTTCTTAAGTGTTTTATTCTTTCAGAATTAATCAGAAAGATTTGAAATCATAGAAAGCAACTATATATTGTTTTAATACATTTATAAATTCCTTTTGATCCTCTAAATCCACAATTATACATCAAATCTCTCTATCTTATCTTTCAATAAGCACTTTGGAATATTAGTGAGTGATTTATCTTTAATTCTTAAAGTTTTTCTCTAAAAATAGTTTTCTTCAAGAATTATCATTATAATTATTCTTGAAAAAGATAAATATTTATTAAAATAATTTTATTATTTTAATAAAAGAAGTTTTTATTATTAAATTCTTCTTGTAATTGATTCTTGTAGACAATTACTTACTCACTGTTAAAATCACTAGTAGTGCTTAACACGTGAAAGAAATAATTCTTTAATTATTTAATTGTGGTTATGATAATATTTTATTATTATATTTCATAAGAACAGACATAGTACTGTTGATTAATAGTAATATTATCATCAGTTTCATAGTCACACCAAACATTTGGGGGCCTGGTCGTGTTTTTTGAACCTTGTACCCTTAATTAATATATTTTTAAGTTCTAAAATATATTAATTTAATATTTTTTTCTTCAATTTAAAGAAAAAATTATTTTTATTTTTGAAATTGTCTTAAAATCTTATTTCATTGAGGAATTTGGTTTAATTTTGTACTGTTTTTACACATGGCTTTTTCACATCCAAAAACTTATGAAATTATTCTTTGAGTTACTCTGACTTAATTTTTTATTCAAATTATTAAATTTTAATACCTTTTTCTTTGAAAATAATATTTTTTTAATATCAAAACAATAATAAAACTTATAAAAAATCTTTTAAAAATATCTTAAATCATAAAAATAATTTCTTTTATCATATTTTCTCTTTAAGTGTCCTTAATCAAATACTGTGCAGCTGGCAACAGACTCAGTAAAAGATACATCAATAGTCCTGAATCCTCAGAAGCAGAATCTGAAGAAAGTATTGAGGTGCAAATTACTAAAAGAGGCACCTTATTTAACTCAGAAAAGGCTAAATTACCACCAAAAGGTGTGTATTTTATGTTATATTTTCATTTTTATCCTTGAAAATTGACGTGAAAATGGTGCATACCAGAAATGGAAGAAACTATTCAGTCCAACCAGATGGATGTGGACAAGGAAGAGGCCAGACCAAATCCAGAAGTGCCAAATCTTCCACAAGAAAGACACATCTGGAGGATGCCAGAGTTGCCCCCCATTCCCCAAGGTCTGTACCAACACATTTTGACGTGAATTCTGAGCCTGAACTAATTCATGATATTATTTCCAGGGCTGAACCATTTTCAAGTGGCAGCAATAGAAATATATCAATGCAAGTACAAGAATTGGTTCAGAGCAGCCAAAGAAGAGGAGTGGGAAATATGCCCAAGCCTTTGGCAGGGGGCCATGAACTCCTACTTACACATCAAGAGCTTTCTGAGTCAGGAGAAGACCATGGAACTCTTAGGAGGATGGAGCCCCCTGTCTTGCAAAGACAAGGTCAAAAAGATAAAGAATTGGTTGAAGAACCAAAGTCTTTTATCTATAGACCAGAAGAAAGAGTTGGAAATGACTCCAGCTTTGGAGACAGAGGCACCAGTGGCGTCTACCAGCTCCAAACCAGCTCCAGAAGTGTCCAAGGACAAGCCCAAGGGACCTCAGAAGAAGCAAAAAGGTCCCAAGAACCATCAAGGCAAAGGAAAAGGAAAAGCCAATCGGCACAGACCTTACCCACAAGGGTACAGGATCCCCAAATTGGAGCCTTCAGCCATGGACAGTGTCGTCAATATGGCCAGGACTCTGATGTAATTCACAGCCAAGGAGCAGGAAAGGATGAACAGAAACTTTTCATGCAAATAATTGGTGTACAGACTAGTATTAATGTAGAAATTGGGAAACTTGATAGAAAGTTAACTAAAATTGCATCAGATATAGTTGAATTGAATAAAAATACAAGACATACATTGAATTTCACCAAGTGACACATGCCAGACTTGACTCAATTACCAATTCTTGCAAAAGAATTGAAAACATGTGCCAAGTTCAGCATGATGAGATGGAAGAATTTCACATTTTTAAAGTGAATAATCAATTTACAATTTTACAAGACCAAGTCTTAAAAATAGCTGAGAATACCAATCAATTTGCTATACACTTAGCAAAAAGTGACAGTGAAAGACAGAAGTTGAAGAATGAAATAATTGCAAGTGTGGAACAAATTCATAAGAATCATGAGCCACATATGCCAAGCCATTCTACACCTTTAACTGAAGAAAAACCTTCTGTTAAGGAAAGTCTCACCCCATTCTTGGGAGAAAATGCCTACTCTGCAAGAGATATTCCCAAAATAGAAGAATGGCCAACATTCTCTGGTGAAAGGAGAATATAACCATATTGAATTCATCAGGACTATTGATATGTTGCAAGAAGACTTTAATATACCTGATGAAATCATAGTGGGAAAATTACACTGTCTGTTTACCAGAACTGCAAAGAAATGGTATTACAAAATGAGGATTGATCATGGTAAACATGATTGGTCTTGGTGGAAATCTGAAATAATTATCAAATGGGCCAATAATTCTTGGAGGTTTAAGATAGAAAATGCCTTTTAAAGTGCCATTTTTAACTCAGAGAAAGATAAACCACTTCCTTGGTTCTTCAAACAAAAAGACAGATTATCTGCCTTACAACCAGATATGTCTGACACTATGATTAATATGAAAATATTAAGAAAGTGTGGAGGAGAATTGGAACATGCTATCAAAAGCAGATGTGTAGAACCCTGTTCAACAGAAGACTACATTAATGCTATGGAAGATATCATTGCCAGAACAAGAATTGGTAAAGCTTGGTCTAAAATCCCAAAAGAATCCAAGATGACCTCTAAGATTCCCAGAGAAGATAAGAGACCAGAAAAACCTGTCTTAAAGTGTCATAAATGTGGGTACACTTCACATTTAGCCAACACTTGCACAAAAAAGACAAAAATCAATGAAGTTCAATTCATTGAAGAGATTCAGTGTACTGAAGAGAAAGAGGAGTCTTATCAAGATTCTTCAGTCTCTGAAGATACACCAGTGGAGGACTATCCCATTGAAAACATTACAGCTTTCTTTGAGGTCACAGAGGTCCATACCCACTTGCCACAATACAGTGAAGATTGCTGCAACCTGGTAAGTATCCAAGATGCCAAAATGTGTAAAACAAAACCTGCTAGAGGGAAAGGTTACACTGCTGGAGCATCTTGTATCACATCAGGTTTGATTAGTGATATTGAAGCCAAAGTAAATTTGGATACAGTGGCATTTTACACCTGTGTAAGCAAAGATTATCTCCAAATTATACTTCCTGGATGGAAGAACCATCTGTTACCAATAGAAGGTGTACAATTTAGTAGTGCCAGTAACAATATGTACCCCTTGGGTATATTAGACACTAATCTTGTATTCCGACACCCAGCAGGAAGTGTAAGGATGAAAACTGAAATTTTTGTAATGGATAATTGCACATCTCAGCACATCATTCTTGGAAATGATTACTTGAATATCTATGGTATTGACATCAATAACCATAAAGACAGATATTTCACAATTGGGGATAACAAAAGACAAAAATTTGCCTTTTCCAATATGCCAAAACAAATATCTGTGGTATCTTCTGTCAAAGATACTTATAAAGATGAATTTGTGTCTAATCAACTTGTTGAAGCACAGATTACTCCATCTTTGTCACCAAAATTGAGGAATGAACTTATTGACGTGTTATACACATACAATCCTGCGTTTGCCTCTGATAATGAACGATTAGGTGCTATAAGAGGACATGAAGTTGATATTACTCTTAATATTGACAGACCATATCCCCCAGTACTTAGAAGACCAGCTTATCCAGCCAGTCCCAGAGCTAGAGAAGCCTTGGAGAAACATATCCAAGAGTTAATTCAACTTGGTGTACTAAGGAAAGTAGGCCATCATGAGGAGGTTGAGGTGACAACACCTGTTATCATTGCTTGGCATAATGATAAGTCAAGAATGATTGGAGATTTTAGAGCTTTGAATACCTACACAGTTCCAGATAGGTATCCAATCCCTAGAATCCAAGAAACCTTGACTAAATTATCAAAAGCCAAGTATATAACATCAATGGATGCATTGAAAGGCTTCCATCAAAATGTTTTGACGCCTAAATCTAAGAAATTACTTAGAATCATCACTCACTGTGGTATTTTTGAGCATCTTAGAATGCCATTTGGCATTAAAAATGCTCCATCTCATTATCAAAGGATGATGAATACCATCTTCCCCACAGAATTGTCTGAAGGATGGCTTATCATTTATATTGATGATATTATTATATGTTCTGACTCATGGTATTTACACCTTCAAAGACTTGCAAGAGTACTTCACAAAGTTGCAGAAGTGAATATGAAAATTTCACTTAAGAAATGCAACTTTTGTTTTGAAGAGCTTAAAGAATTAGGACATGTTGTTTCTGGTTTAAGCTTGGGTATTGAAAAAAATAAAGTGTCAGCAGTACTGCTTAAGCCAATACCCCAGAATCAAAAAGAAATGATGTCTTTTCTTGGATTTGCTAGTTACTATAGGCAACATTTAAAAGAATTTGCAATTCTGGCCAAATCACTCTATAGAATCTGTGATCAACAGACTGTATTTGAGATGACAGAGGAGAGAATTAAATCTTATGAGAAGATAAAGAAAGCCCTTACAGAAGCACCTTTACTGCTCATGCCTGACTGGAATATTCCTTTTAAGTTGTACATTGATGCATGTGGAGATGGATTGGGGGCAGCCCTACATCAAGTCCAAATTATTGATGACAAACCTACAGAAGGACCAGTTTATTATATCTCCAGGCAAATCAAACCAACAGAAGCCAGGTATGGTACAAGCCAAATGGAGTGCTTATGTTTTGTATGGGCACTTGAGAAATTACACTATTACCTTGATGGAAGTGTTTTGGAAGTGATAACTGACTGTAATGCAGTAAAATCACTTAACATGAAACTCCCAACAGACATATGTTGAGATGGCAAATAGCTATTCAAGAATATAGAGGAAACATGACTATAGTTCATAAAGCAGGAAACATTCACAAGAATGCTGATGGACTTAGTGGATGGGCTTTAGCCAACACTCCTGATAACCCAGCTTATGTACCTTTGGAAGCTGAACCACAGATTCCAATTGAAGGAATTAACATAACTGATATTGGAACTGAATTCTTTGAGGAGGTCAGAGAATCTTATAAACAAGACAAGAATTGCCATATCTTGACTTCTTTATTAGATAAAGACTGCAAATATACATCTTTAGTTAATGCACTTGATGAAGTTTGGAAAAATTCCTATTCTGAAGGAAGATTTCACTTGTTTGATGGAATCATTTACCACAGAACAAAACATTCTTGTGTTATGACATTGTGCAGTAGATTACTTATCAATACCAATCTTCATGAATGTCATGATAGTATCTACTCTGGACACCTTTCAGAAGACAGAACACTTGAAAAAGTGAAGACCTGTGCATGGTGACCATCTTGGAGAAGAGAAAACATTGAATATTGCCATACCTGTGACAGATGCCAAAAAGCAAACAGGAGTACAGGCAAGAAATTTGGATTAATGATCCATATTCAAGAACCAAAATCCCCTTGGGAAGTTGTTCACATGGATTGGGTCACAGCACTTCCTCCAAGTGGTGACAGAAGTTATAATTCTTGTTTAGTCATTGTAGACAGATATAGCAAAACTCCCATATTCTTACCATGTCATAAAGATGACACTGCTACGGACACAGCTCTTCTTTTATGGAGTAGAGTTATTTCTCATACAGAATTATTTAAGAATATCATAAGTGACAGAGATTCCAAGTTCACATCTGCACTTTGGACCAATCTTCATAGATTGTTTGGGACTAAGTTATCATTCTCTACAACATATCACCCTCAAACAGATGGGCTAGCAGAGAGGATGATTCAGACTTTAGAAGACATGATCAGGAGATTCTGTGCTTATGGATTAGAATTCAAAGACTCAGATGGCTTTACCCATGACTGGTGCACTCTGATACCTGCACTAGAATTGGCATACAAGACATCAGTCCATTCTTCCACAGGACAAACTCCTGCTATGTTAGAAAAAGGATGGAATCCAAGACTCCCAGCAGACACAGTGAGGAAAAACTTGATTGACATTCATCCTAAAGCTTCCAGATTCAAGATAATGCTTGATAAAGTAAAAGACCATGCAAAACAAAGTATAGATGATTCTTTTGATTATGCAAAGCAGAAGTGGGAAAAGAGTCATAAAGTACCAGACTTCAAAGTAGGGGACTTAGTTTTATTTTCAACCTTGAATTTAAATAATATCAAAGGCCCAAAGAAACTTAAATATTCTTATGTAGGACATTTTTTTATTGTTGCTTTACATGGAGCCAATGCAGTTCAAGTGGAATTGAGTGGTGAATTGGAAAATAAACACCCCACCTTTCCAGTCAGCTTGATAAAGCCTTATCAACCAACTGACAAAGAATCGTTTTCTTTAAGAAACCCAACTCCTTTAACTGTACCACCTGTGGAACAGAATGAAGACAAAAAGATAAAGAAATTCATTAAAGAAAGGAGACTTAGGGGTAAAAATCAGAGAGAATATCTTGTCAGATATAGAAATCCAGTACATGAAGATGAATGGATGGCAGAATCAGAAATACCTGACTCAGATAAACTCTTAAGAAGATTTAGACATGAAAGAAGGCCACAAGCCTGAATATGTCTATAAATGTGCTTTAAATTACTTGATCTGAGTGATGTAAAGAGGTTGGACAGTGGACATTAACCCCCTTTGGCGCCTTATTCTTTTATCACTAATAAAATTGTAGTACAATTTTATTTTTTGGTGGGAGGGAATGTGAGCCTTGAGGTATATTTTACATACCCAAATAGGCCAAAATTATCTTAAAAAGAAATTTTGAATTATACATAACTCATAAATCATGCATATATTCAAAATTCATCATTTTTGATTTCAGAAAAAATGAATAACTTTTTATTGAGTAAGTAAATCCATGGATTTAAGGCCAGATTTGGAGTCTACACAAAAATTCACCTAGGGTAGCTCCATGGAGTGAATAAGCTCAAATTAACTCTTTGAGGTGGTAAGATGGAAAATACTTCAATACCACATCATCAATGCCATAAAAGATCCATGAAAATTTTTGTTTTTCTTAATTTCACGCCAAAATAATGGGAAAGTGAGAAATCCCATGTTACATATACACTAAGAATAGTGTTATGCATGTTTTCAGCACTTAATATCATGGTATTCTTACATGGACTTTTGGTACACCCATAGTGGATATCTCACTTTAAGCTTAAATTACTATTTTGACGTAAAAAATAGGCAAGGGGGACAAAAGACATCAAAGAGAGCCAGGGTAACCAACTTCTGAGGACTCAGAGGCGTGGATAGCTCCAAAGCTTGGTTCCATGGCTGATCTTGACCCAATTGGTAAACTAAACCTATTTGGGAACTTGGTTACCATGTCACAACTACTGTAAATCTTAAGAAAATAGCAAATAACCTGCTATTTTGACGTGCCAAGGAGGTAAAGAGCTACTTAGACTCCTGTAACCACGTCAATTCTTAATGACTTTCCATGGATAAACCCCAAAATAGTAATTAAAACCCTTTTTGTACCTGTATCCATTGATTTACCTCATAGAAACCAGTGAAACACTGATATTTGCAATTCTACGTAGAAATGAGGTAAAAACTTCAAAAATTCATTAAAAATACAATTCTTAATTAATCCTTCTGAAGTTTCAGGACCAATGGAGAACTGTATGATCTATGGTAAAACCAAAAAGAATTACAGTTTTACTAGTAAAATCAAAAGTTTTACTTACAGTCCATTTTTGACCATTCTACGTGAAACACTGAATCTTCAAAAATTCACAGTAATTAAAACCTGTGATGAAATTGGCAATAGCATTGATACCTTTGAAAAACAATGATTATTTTGGAATAAAAGAAGATTTACAGATGTTACTCCTTTTATTCTTAACCATATTGGGGTTGGTAGTCACGTAAAAGCATCAATTAAGTAATTATGATAATCTTACATGACAACAGATGATGCAATCATTAATCCAAGAAGGTTTATTGTTTTCTCACTCACTGGTTTTTCAGTTTGCTCCATGGCACGCCTCTTTGAGCTGTTGTTGACTTAAAAGAAGCCTCTTCTTGCTGTTTTTTCCATATCATCATCTTATTAATCATTTATATCAGTATTACCAACAAGTAAGTATTAGTTAAAAGCTATTCTTAAGTGTGTTATTCTTTCAGAATCAATCAGAAAGACATGAAAACATAGAAATCAACTATATATTGTTGTAATACATTTATAAATTCATTTTGATCCTCTAAATCCACAATTATATGTCAAATCTCTCTATCTTATCTTTCAATAAGCTCTTTGGAATATTAGTGAGTGATTTATCTTTAATTCTTAAAGTTTTTCTCTAAAAATAGTTTTCTTCAAGAATTATCATTATAATTATTCTTGCAAAAGATAATTATATATGAAATAATTTTATTATTTTAATAAAAGAAGTTTTTATTATTAAATTCTTCTTGTAATTGATTCTTGTAGACAATTACTTACTCACTGTTAAAATCACTAGTAGTGCTTAACACGTGAAAGAAATGATTCTTTAATTATTTAATTGTGGTTATAATAATATTTTATTATTATATTTCATAAGAACAGACATAGTACTGTTGATTAATTGTAATATTATCATCAGTTTCACAGTCACATCTTACACCTTGTCTGGGCCTTGGAAAAATTAAGCTACTTCTTGCAGGGATGTGCTTTTGAGGTGATAACAGATTGTAAAGCTGTCAAATCACTTTTAAACATGAAAACACCCAACAGACATATGCTCAGAGGGCAAATAGCCATACAAGAATGCAGAGGCAATATGACTATTGTTCATAAAGATGGGAATATTTATAAGAATGCAGATGGACTAAGCAGATGGCCATCACCAAAGAATATTGATAATCCTGCTTATGTGCCAGAAGAAACTTCACCACAAATCCCAATAGAAGGAATAAGAGTTACAGACTTGAACACCACCTTCTTTGAAGAATTCAGAAATAGTTACACTCAAGATAAGAATTGCAGAATCTTATGCCAATTAATTAACAAAGACTGTAAAGACAACTCTCTAATACATGCCTTGGATGAAGCATGGAAAAATCTTATGATGAAGGAAAATTTCACCTACTGGATGGTATAATTTACCACAGGACCAAGCACAGATGTGTCATGACAGTTGTGGACAGGTCATTAATCAATCTTGTACAGAAAGAATGCCATGATAGCCCCTTTTCAGGACATCTGTCTGAAGACAGAACAAGAGAGAAAGTAAAGACCTGCATATGGTGGCCAATGTGGCAGAACGATGTTGCAGAGTATTGCAAAACCTGTGACAGATGCCAAAAGGCAAATAAATCCACTGGAAAGAGACTTGGAAATATGATAAAAATCCAAGAATCAAGCAGACCTTGGGAAATTGTCCATATGGATTGGGTAACTAGACTACCACAAGGAGGTGACAGAAGCTATAATGCTTGCCTAGTAATTGTGGACAGATTCAGTAAAACTCCAATCTTTTTACAATGTCACAAGGATGATACAGCCATGGATACAGCTTTTCTGATATGGAATAGAGTAGTGTCATGGACTGGGATATTTACAAATATGATTAGTGATAGGGATCCCAAATTCACTTCAGCACTATGGACAAATCTTCACCAATTATTTGGCACTAAACTATCTTTCTCTACAGCCTACCACCCACCAACTGATGGCCTGGCTGAAAGGATGATCCAAACCTTAGAGGACATGGTAAGAAGATTTTGTGCACATGGCCTTGAATTTAGAGATAGTGATGGTTTCACCCATGATTGGTGTACTCATCTACCTGCACTGGAACTGGCATACAAAACCTCCATTCATGCCAGTACCAATGAGACTGCTGCTATTTCGGAAAAAGGATGGAATCCCAAATTACCCCAAGATTCTTTAAGGAAAGATTTGGTTGAAATACATCCTACAGCTGCAAGCTTCAAAGGAATGCTAGACAGAGCCAGAAAGCATGTGGTAAAATTCATGGAAGACTCATTTGCATATGCTAAAGATAAATGGGACAAATCTCATGCCACTCCAGATTTCAAGGTAGGGGATTTAGTACTAGTATCCACCACCAACTTCCATAAAATCAAAGGATGTAAAAAGCTCAAAGACTCCTTTGCAGGGCCTTTTGTTATTAAAGCCCTCCATGGAGAAAATGCTGTTGAAGTACAATTATCTGAAGAACTTAGTAATAAGCATCCTACATTTCCAGTGAGCTTGGTAAAACCATATAGATCTAGTGATGCTGAGAAATTTCCCTTGAGGAAGAAAGTTCCCCAAGTTATACCTCCTATTGAGACATCTGGTACTAAGAGAATTACCAAATTTCTTAAAGAAAGAAAATTAAGAACCAAGAAAGTGAGGGGATACCTTGTCAGGTACAGTGACCCAACTTGTGAAGATGAATGGTTAGAAGAAGAAGATATACCACAAGCTACTAAACTCCTCAGGAGATTAAGAAACACTAGAAATACCAATATTACAAAGTAATATTCTTTTTTTAGGGGGAGGGAATGTGAGCCTTAGAGGTAATTTCATATACCCAAAAGACCACAAATACAAAATCAACATATAAATATAAATAAAATAAATTTATTCATATTATTAAAATGAAAATCAAAATATAAATATAAAATTATATTCACAATGAAGAATTTAATTAAAATTTAAAAATAAAATTACATTAAATTTTGAAATTGTAAAATTACATTTATACTTGAAAAAAATTAAGTAAAAATGAAATTTTAACAAAATTGTAAAAAAATAAATAAATTTGGAGAAAAGTTAAATAAAAATTATTATAAATTTTTATCCAATAAGTAAACATATAAAAATAATTTCACCATTGGATTCCTCATAAAAAATCAGGTGGGGTCACCTCTGGGTGAAAATTTTGTAACTCAACTCTAAATAAGCTTAAATTAAGTTTTTAGTATTTTCTGTATGAAAATTGAAAATCCTGAAAGCTTTAATTTAATTCACATCAAATGTAGTGTTAATCACCAAAATTTGTGTTAAAATTAAGGTGTTGTGTATATTTTAGAAGTTATGAGGAATTGAAGTATTTTCAATTGAATACAATTGAAATGTCAAAATGTGCACGTGTATTACATAAGTGAACTTTGATTTACATATGAGGTATAAATTATTGCTGTATTGGACTGTACAACTCAATTGAATTATATATGTAAATTATAAGTATAATACATGATGAAGAATTAAAGGAAAAATAAATTGGAAAGATTAAATTCTGGGGGGAAAGGAACTCCAGCTCTGAGGGGGAGCTAGACCCCAAAATCCTTGCTGAAAGGCATGTGGTGTCAAAATTCATGAAAAAGTTCATCCCTTTTGGCCTGGAATTGAGTTACAGGGTGTGTGGACTCAATTGATGATGAGGTTTTGATACCAACTGGGGTAGTTTTAGCTGTTGCCAAGAGGGTAAAACTACCCTTAAGATAAAACAATCATAGTAAAAACAGTTTTAACTGGTTTCTAACTCTCTTACACACATTCTGACACGTTTTGAAGGCTCTAGACCAGGTATTGCTATAGTAATGGCTGATTTAATGGTCTAAAATGGCTAAAAATGGCTAAAAATGGCTTAAACCAGCCCCTTTTCAGTCTAAACCAGGGTTCAATGATGCCATAATTGGCTTTTCTGTTGTCAGACTGTTTTTCACGACTGACAAGAGTGGATCTTACTTTTGGAGTAAGAAAATTGATGGCTATAAAAGAATGTCTTCTTTCCCCCACTTTTCTCTTCATGTTAGAATCTTTTTGTTTTATAATTAGCTTAAACATTGTTAAACCAATCAATAAAAGATTCCAACAACATTTCTTGAATTATTTTAAACCTTTTAACCACGTGAAAAAATCATTATAATCCTTTTTACCCCTGAGCCACCCCAAAAGTGAATTAAAGCATCTTTCATCACTGTTAACTTTGTCACTTTGTTTCCAAATTCACTCTGGTCACTTTTGGGCATGTTTTCTCTTTAATATTCTTTTCAAAGACTCTGTTCTTTAATTAATTGCTTGCATTTCATTGCTCAATTAATTCCAATTGAAACTGCTCTTGAAGAAATTTCTTTTGTAGCCTTAACATATCTCTTGTAGAGTATTTTTTGGATAAATGTTTATTGTTGGTAAAACAATAAATTTTTATAATATTATTGTTTTATGCTAATAAAGCTATAAACAATAAGATTGGCGCGTTTTCTCTTACAAATGATATTTCTTACTATTTTTAATTGATTATTACCTTATACAGATTTTTGAGGATAGGAAAAGTACTTGATTTTTAATCAAAATTTCATATCCACACCTTAGAGAAGCCCTGTTAAAACAAAAGAGGAATTAACAAATCCATTAATAACAGACCCGAGTCACCAAGACAATAACCAAGTCTTCATGAAAGAAGCACCTCAATTGAAAGAATGGCCAACATTCACAGGAGAAGGTTAACATGACCATATGTCATTTATCAAGACAATTGACATGCTACAAGAAGATTATTCCATACCAGATGAATTAATTACTGTAATATTACGTTCATTGTTTGAGAAATCTGCAAAAAGATGGTATTATGGCATAAGACAAACAACTGGCAAAATCACCTGGTCTTGGTGGAAACAAGAAATAATCACCAAGTGGGCTAATAATTTCTGGAGGTACAAGATAGAGAATTCATTTGAAAATTCTTTCTTTGACCCAGACAAAGACACACCTTTAACTTGGTTCTTACAACAAGTTGAAAGACTAAATGCAATGTACCCAGAAATGTCACAAAAGATGGTGCACATGAAAATACTTAAGAGATGTGGAGGAGAGCTAGAACATGCCCTAAGAAGCAGGTGCATAGAAACATGCTCCACAGAAGAGTATATCAATGCACTAGAAGACATAGTGCCAAACAAAATTGGCAGAACTTTGAAGAAATTGGACATCAAAAGTCCAAATAAGCCATTTATCAAAAGAGATAAATAAAAAGAAGCTTTCAATCCCAATACATCCAACAATAATGAGCAAAGAAAATTCCATAAATGTGGAGGTATTGGACACTTAGCCAATAACTGCCTCAAAAAGGCAAAAATCAATGAAATTGTGGAAACAGAAAACCACAATGACACAGAGGAGGAATATGACTCTGAAAAAGAGTCAGAAGATTCAGAAACTTCTGAAAGTGATGAAATTAATATGATTAATGCACAAGTTAATAATATTGATATAATTTATGAAGTACTATATGTTAACTCAAACTTACCACAAGTTGGAACATCTGACACAAACCTGACAAATGTGCAAGATGCCAAAATGTATAGAACCAAACCTGCAAAAGGAATGGGATATACAGCTGGAAAATTAAGTATAAGTATTGTCATGATTGAGAACCAACAGGCAAAAGTGAACCTGGATACAGGAGCATATTAGACCTGTGTTGGTAAAAGTTATATAAAAAAAATTCTCCCAGATTGGCAATAAAATAGTATTCCAATACAAGATGTCAAATTTAGTAGGCAAGTGAGAGCATGCAGCCCCTTGGAATAACTGATTTAACACTCATTTTTCCTCACCCCTCACAATGTGTCAGCATTAAAGTAGAGTTTGTAGTAATGGACAGCTGTACTAGTAATCACTTCACACTTGGAAATGACTACTTGTCAATCTGTGGTATAGACATCTTCAATCAAAAAGATAGATATTTCACTATAGGGGACAACAAAAGACAAAGGTTTGGCTTCTTAAATAACAAAAAACAAATTACAGTTATTAAGAATGAAGCAAAAATTCCAGAATAGGAATTTTTTATATCTTAAAAACTTAAAGAAGCAGAATTCAATCAAGAATTAACAGAAAAATGAAAGAAAAACTGATTGACCTCTTATTTAAGTACAAAAATGCCTTTGAAATTGACAAAGAGCCACTAGGTTCCATAATTGGACATGTGGTAGATATAATTCTCAATGTGGAAAAACCTTACCCACCTTTACTGAGGAGACCTGCTTACCCAGCAAGTCCAAGGGCTAGAGAAGCCTTGGAGGTACACATTAAAGAATTAATGGACCTTGGAGTATTAAGAAAAGTAGGACATAATGAACAGGTAGAAGTCACTACACCTGTCATTATAGCTTGGCATAATGGAAAATCAAGAATGGTACAAGACTTCAGAGCCCTGAACACCTATACCATTCCTGACAGATATCCAATACGCAGAATCCATGAGACATTGACACAATTGTCACAAGCTAAGTTCATTACAGCCATGGATGCTCTAAAGGGCTTTCATCAAAATGTCTTAACAGACAATGCCAAGAAACTACTAAGGATAATAGTCCACTGTGGGATTTTTGAATACTTAAGGATGCCATTTGTTATAAAGAATGAACCTTTCCATTATCAAAGGATGATGAATACCATATTTCCTTAAGAATTATCACAAGGATGGTTAATTATCTATATCGCTGATATCATAGTTTGCTCAGAAACTTGGGAAAATCACCTTACAAGACTAGAAAGGGTACTACAAAAAATCGTGCAAGTGAATATAAAAATTTCCTTGAAAAAGTGTCATTTTGCATATAGTGAACTAAAAGCACTAGGACATGTTGTATCTGGACTTAGTCTAGGAATAGACAACAATAAATTAGCAGCAGCACTACTTAAGCCAATGCCTCAAACCAAAAAATAAATGCAATCATTTCTAGGCTTTGCTGGTTACTATAGACAGCATATAAAGGACTTTGAAAAAATTGCCAAATCCTTGTATAAACTATGTGACCAAGAAAGATTCTATCAAATGACTGAAGAAAGAGTCAAGGCATATGAAGAATTGAAAAATTCCTTAACAAATGCCCCATTTCTTCTAATGCCATATTGGAAACTGCCCTTTAAGCTTTACATTGATGCTTGTGGAGAAGGACTAGGTGCTGTACTACACCAGACACAAATTATCAATGATAAACCAGTGGAAGGACCAAGTTGTTTTATTTCAAGACAGATAAAGCCAACAGAGGAAAGATATGTAGCAAGCCAAATGGAATGCCTCTGCTTATTGTGGGCTTTAGAAAAATTACATTATTAGTTGGATGGAACAGTATTTGATTAGATTACAGACTGTAATGTTGTAAAATCTCTATTAAATATGAAAACTCCTAATAGACATATGCTGAAATGGCAAATTGCTATCCAGGAATATAGAGTAAATATGACTATTGTTCATAAATCTGGAAATATTCATAAAAACGCAGATGAGGTCTAGCAAATACCCCTGACAATCCAGAATGGGTACCACAGGAGGAGAACCATATAGAAGGAATATGTGTTACAGACATTGGCACAGAATTCTTTAACCAAGTTAAAGAAATCTATAAGATAGACAAGAACTGCCATATCTTAAGCCAACTTCTAATGAAAGACTGAAAAGATCCATCACTTTCATCAAAATTAGATAAAACATGGAAAAAGGCATATGATGAAGGAAGATTCCACCTCCTTCATGGAATCCTTTACCATATAACAAAACACACATGTGTTATGGCCTTAACAGATAGAGCCCTGATAAACAAAATTTTACATGAGTGTCATTATAGTGTTGCAGTTGGAAATCTCTCAGAAGATGGAACACTAGAGAGGGTGAAAACCTGCTCTTGGTGGCCAAATTGGAAGAAAGATGTTGCAGAATACTGCCAAACCTGTGACAGATGTCAAAAAGCCAACAGAGCCACAGGAAAGAAATTTGGAATGATGATCCAAATCCAAGAACCAAAATACCCTTGGGAAATAGTTCATATGGATTGGGTAACAGCATTACCTCCAGGAGGAGACAAAAGTTATAATGCATTCCTAGTGTTAGTTGACAGCTATAGAAAAACTCCCATGTTCCTACCATGTAACAAAGATGACACAGCTATTGACACAGACATAATGATATGGAATAAAGTCATTAGCCACACAGGCTTATTCCAAAATATCATAAGTGACAGAGCCCCAAAATTCACTTCAGTATTATGGACAAATCTCCACAGCTTGTTTGGGACAAAGTTATCATTCTCAACAGCTTACCATCCTCAAACTGATGGTCTATCAGAAAGGATGATACAAACCTTGGAGGACATGATCAGAAGATTCTGTGCTTATGGACTAGAATTCAAAGATTCTGATGGTTTTACCCACTATTGGTGTACACTGATACCAGCCCTTGAACTGGCATATAAAACATCAATCCATTCTTCCACTGGCAAAACACCAGAAATGCTAGAAAAAGGTTGGAATCCAAGATTTCCTTATGATACCCTCAAAAAGGACTTAGTGGATATACATCCAACAGCAAGCAGCTTTAAGATAATGCTTGACAAAGCAAGACACCATGAAAACAGAGGTATGCAAGATTCTTTCAAATATGCAAAAGAAAGATGGGATAAAAGTCATAAAACACCTGACTTCAAAATAGGAGACTTGGTTCTAGTATCAACCCTTAATTTCAATAACATAAAAGGCCCAAAGAAACTGAAAGATACCTTTCCAGGACCATTAATGATAAACGCACTTCATGGACCCAATTTTGTGCAATTGGAACTCACAGGTGAATGAATGAACAAACACCCAACTTTCCCTGTAAGTCTGATAAAACCTTAAAGATCAAGTGATAAGGAACTATTTCCACTAAGAAAAAAAAACCCACTTGAAATTCCCCCTTGGAAGAAGGAGAAGAAAAGAAAATTGTGAAAGTTCTTAAAGAAAGAAGGACAACAAACAAAAATGAAAGAGAATACCTTGTAAGGTATAGAAATTCAGCTCAAGAAGATGAATGGCTACTTGAGAAAGATATAACAAATGCTGATAAACTACTAAGAAGGTTCAGACATGAAATAAAACCTAAAGAATAGAAAAATCAAGCATTATTGAGGTTCAAGACTAACAAAGTCTATTGAAGAGGTAGGACAGTGGATGATACCCTAATTACAAATCTCAGATTGTGGTACAATCTTTTTTGGTGGTAGGGGATGTGAACCTTTGAGATATGATGACATACCCAAAAAGGTCACAAGAAATATTTAAAATTATTATACCTTAAAATAATTATCTTAAAACTACAAAAACTGCCATGAATAGGCATAAAACCTGGTTGACTTTGAAAACTAATGAATAACATTTGAAAAAGCTACACCATTGTATTCCTCATGATAAAATACACATATAACATTTTTATGGAATATCTGTAAAGCAAATATTTAATGAGTTATAAGTAATACCACCTTTTAAAAAACATGAATCCTTAATTATTTCAAAACCTAATGGAACAGCATGTGAAATAAATTATACCATTGGATTCCCCATAAATCTTCACACATAAAACAATTAAGAAGCTAATCTCTGTAGTCAATACTTAAGGAATTAAGCTGAATATATTCACTTTTTTGGTCAATGCTTATATTCAGGGATTTTAGCTAATATCTTTTGAAATATACATGATAGAGTGATAAAACAAAAATAAAGTCACCACTTAATTACTTTAGGAAAACAGAAATGAACTTTATTTCACAAGTTATAAACAAGGTTAAAACCTGTAATGGATTATTGATTAAAATCAATAGAGCTGTTGACCACTTTGTTGTGAAAGTGGTCCAAACTTTAAAAAAGTGGACAATCAGATTCTACTAGATCATTCGTGAATATAGATGTATTTCTGATTACAATATTCGAGGTATAACCCCTTGAAATCATGGTTTGAAGTTTAAAATATCAAAATTTGACAGAAAAGATGGGTTACACGAAAAATCATCAAAAATATAGTTTTGATGATGTAATGAAATGCTCTTGGCAGTGTAATAAGGACACACCAAGTTATCATAATCTACTCTCAGAATAGCTGTAGCGTGTATAAGCTAAAAGCTATTAATGATTGAAATTCAAGCTTAAATTTGATCATTTAAGATCACTAACTGTAATCTTATTTTAAGTTCAACTGTCATATAAGTGATAAAACTGGTGGATACTATTAGAATCCGATTAATACTAATAGGATCCACAAAGCTTAGTCTTCTTCCAAGCGTATGATGTCATCAAACTTAGAGCTATAGTGATAACCCTAAATAATGGCGTAATAATGATGTAAGATGGTTTGATCATGATGTAATCATCACCAAACCTTAAAATATTGATCAATTCTAGTAAAAACCATCGGTAAACTTCTACTAGAAGCCTTTTGGACTCTAGGAGGGAGGTATTTACTATAAATAGAGCTCTTTTTACCCTATTTTCCCCTCAGATGCATCAAAACAATAAAACAATTAAATTAAAAGGTAAAATCCTTATTCTTTATATATAAATCTATTATGTTATT
This sequence comes from Austropuccinia psidii, assembly GCA_023105745.1. Taxonomy (NCBI): domain Eukaryota; kingdom Fungi; phylum Basidiomycota; class Pucciniomycetes; order Pucciniales; family Sphaerophragmiaceae; genus Austropuccinia; species Austropuccinia psidii. Next base: position 23,746,455 of record JALGQZ010000004.1, on the reverse strand, counting down.
AAAGACCAAAGGTAATCTTATTATAATCATCATTTTTTTGACATGATTACTTCAAATTGTTCCATTGTTTTGATAAATTTCTCTCAAATGCTCAAATCCATGTAAAATCAAGATAATTTTTAATTTCTCTTAAACTTTATTGTAAATACAATTTAAATAAGTTGTATTTATATTTTGTGGTGTAAAATTATTCAAAATTATTATATTAAGTATTAAAAGTAGGTTATTTCTTCTTATTATAATAATTTCCTCTCTATTATTACTTTAAATAATTCTATTATCAATATAAATAGTATTTATATTAATTTATAGCTTTAATATTAGTAATATTATTGTTATTAATTATTTTTTATTAATAAAAAACAATTTTCTACGCCTTTATTATTTGTTGGTAACAATAATAAAGTGCTCTTAAATATATTAATTATGTTATATGAATATATTTATTTATTATAATATAAATATATTAATATATTTATTTAATAATATAATTAGTTTTACGCCATAATTATAATAATTCTTTATTATAATAATTATTTTTATCTTTTTTCATTTATTTATAAGAACATTCATAGTAAAATAATTAAAATATTAGTAATTTTTACTTATTGTTTCATAGTCAAACCTTACAGTATATGGCTGGTTGCTATGAGGTAAATCAATGGATACTAGTCCAAAAAGGGTTTTAATTACTCTTTTGGGGCTTAAACATGGAAAATCATTAATAATTGACATGGTTACAGGAGTCTAAGCTTCTTTTTACCTCCTTGGCACATCAAAATAGCAGCTTATTTGTAATTATCTTATGATTTACTGAAGTTGTGACATGGTAACCAACTTCCCAAAAGGTTTTAGTTCACCAATTGGGCCAAGATCAGCCATGGATCAAAGCTTTGGAGCTTTCCACGCCTCAGAGGCCTCAGAAGTTGGGTACCTTGGCTCTCTTTGATGTCTTTTCTCCCCCTTGACTATTTTTCACGTCAAAAATAGAAATTCAAGCTTTAAGTGAGATATCCACTATGGGGGTACCAAAGGTGCATGTAAGAATACCATAATGTTAAGTTCCCAAAACATGCATAACACTATTCTTAGTGTATATGTAATATGGGATTTCTCACATATCCATTATTTTTGTGTGAAATTGGGAAAAACAAAAATTTTCATGGATCTTTTATGTGGTATTGAAGTATTTTCCATATTACCAGCTCAAAGAGTTGATTTGAACTTATTCACTCTATGGAGCTACCCTAAGTGAAATTTTGTGTAAAATCCAAATCTGGCCTGAAATCCATGGATTCACTTACTCAATGAAAAGCCATTTCTCTTTTCTGAAATCAAAAAAGATGAAGTTTGAATATATGCATGACTTACGGTTTATGCATAGTTCATAATTTATTTTTAAGATGATTGTAGGCTGTTTTGGTATGTAAAATATACCTCAAGGTTCACAGATCCCTCTAATTGCCCCCAAGAACCCAACCCCCTCCTCCCCTCATTCCCATAATGAGGCTCTGCAGGAATTAACCAACTTTCAACTGACTCTAATGATTTCTCAAGCAATTTTCCACAAATCAATCAACCAAATCTTGTTGAAGCATTGCAAATTGCTCCACATGATTCCCTTTGTGGATGAAACTCATCTAAATGAGATGCACTGGAAATTCTGGGAGGAACTAAACTCCCTCCTTTGGAAGGCATTGGAGGATTTTCCAAAGGAGGAAATCACTGGGATAGTCTCAAAATTCCTGAGAAAATAAAAATTTCATTTTTATCACTTATTTCCTTTTGAAATACACTCATTCAAATTACTTAGCTGTAATCAATACAGCATTTTTTCCATTGTTATATTCTTTTTTCCCATGAGATTTACTTTTTTTCCAATCGTGCAAATCACTTATTTTGTGAGCATATCATTTGTAAGTGCCCCACCAAGCTTTTCAGTAAGTATTCCTTTGTGTGAATCTCTTTTACAGCAAATGAGAAAATAGTCACCATTCATGCATTCTACATTTTCTGTATCCATGGGTCTAAACTGTATGAGATCTTAGCTGTAAAAAACTGTGGGTTACCCAAATTTGTGCAATCCACCCAACACTTCAGAGGCATTTCTTGTCCTAAGGTCACACGGAAACAATCTTATGTGCATAAAGAATTGCATCTGAAGCGCATTTATACTAGACATGTGTAAAGAGTCATGTGAAGTGTCAGTAGCCTGGAAAAGCCAAGGACATGCATTGTGGTATTCCATACCAATTATACCAGTCTCAAGCTTACCAATAATTAAAAAGATAAAAAGAGAAATAGAAAATGCTGAATAGCTCTGCAAATGAAAATAAAATTGCGGAAATGGCTCTGCAAAGGGAAAATAGGAATTAGGGAATGGCTCTGCAAATAGAAATTAAAATGCAGGAATGGCTATGCAAATGGAAAAAGGAATTAGGGGATAACTACAGAGGTGGAAATCAAATTTCAGAACTATGAATCTAGGTCAATCAAACTGTAAAGGGGTCCTAGGGCATAATCAAGGAGATTAGAGTTTCAACCAGAAGAAATTCAATCACAATTGAAAATTCCAATTTCCCCACCTTTTTCAAATATAATTGCAGTGCACTCAATAGAAAAAACATTATTTTCTCCACTTTCCCCACTTCCAAAAAAAGCCTCACCAGCTAAATGATCTTGAAGGCATCACACAATTTTGATAAGAAACAGAAACACCAGCACAATTTTCTCATATGTATCATATGACTAGAAGAAAGCTCAATTGTCAGGAGCTGTATTTTGTCCACTTTCTTGGCAAAAAGAAAATCTCACCAGCCAAAATATCTCGATTACATCACATGATTTTGATAAGAAAAAGTACAACCAGCATAATTCTCTTAGAACATACCCAACCAATAGAAACAAAAAATACTTTCCCCACCTTCAAGAAAGCATCACCAGCCATATTAGCTCAATGACCTCACATGACTTGAAAAAACAGAAGAAAAAAAAGAAAATCTCAACAGCAAAATTATCTCAATCCCATCAAATGATTTTGATAAGAAAAAGCACCACCAGCATAATTCTATCAGCAAACACGTTGCTACATCAAAATTACATGTTTCACTAGCTAAAAGCTCTCAGCTATAATTTTTTCTAAGTACCCTGTTTTGGGAAGCTCTATGGAGGCCCAAAAGCTATAAATAGAGGTCCTCTCTCCCTAATTTTTCCCATCATGGAATGGAAAAAGTTCCCACTATCCAGGATCACCACCATTCCCTGAACTAGCAGGATATCTAGAATAGTAGTAGTGTTTTAGTAGTGAAAAGCTCAGTAGCCTTGCTCAGTAGCTTAGTATTAGTGAACAATAGTAGTATAACCATAGTAAAAATCTCAGTAGCTTAGTATCAGTGAAGAATAGTAGTATAACCGTGGTAAAAGCTCAGTAGCTTATTATTGTTAAGGAAATAGTAGTATAACCATAGTTAAAGCTTAGTAGCCTTTCTCAAAAGCTTAGTGTTATTAACAACAAAAGTAGTAGTGATAAAAACTCAGTATTAAAAAAAATTAAAAAAATCAAAGCCAGTAGTCTTATTATTAGTACTCATATCAAAAAAAAACATTATAATCAACATAAAAACATAAAAAATATATATATTCTTATCATTCTTATTGAGAAAAAAACAAAAAAAATTTCTCATTAGTTTTATTAAAATAACAGAAAACCAAAACATATATATATATATATAGTATCATCACTGTTATTAAACTAAAATAAAAAATCTTAGTGTTTATTTTATCGGAAATTTTAGATCAGAGTTTTTATTGTAGTGTTATTGATAGGTCTGATTTAGAGACTGCTGATAAGTCTTCTCTATCTGTTAAAGCCATAAATCTTATTTTATTTTGTGATTCTCTGTAAGCTGAGTATTCAGTATTATTTAGAGGGGAAGCTAATACACCTTAGCACCCATGGCTTTTGGACAATTCTGAAATTAAAAACAGACTTACCAATAATTTCCCCCTCAAGGTACTGCCTTATTTCATCCCAAACCAAAATCAGTTCCAACATCTGGTGTTGCAACAGTGGCTAACAGCTTCAATCATCAATAATCCGTGAATTATTAAAGAAAAAACATTTCAAGTTAGTCCATGAAAAACAGCCTTTTATCAATAAAAAATTTCAAGTGCCTATCAAGTCAATCTGGAATCAGAAAAACCACAAAATTTTAAATCATTGTCACCATCAACTTCTTCAAAAAAATCATTTCACTATTATTATGCAAAAAGAGGATAAAAACCACCTGGAGAAGAATCACCTATAGATTATGGTATACCAGTTGGTACACCCAGAACCAAGAAGAAAGATCAAAAGATAGTTACAGATTATTTTCAGAAATTACTCAATGAACTATTTGAAGTTAAAAAGAAAAGTGAACAACAAAAAATTAACAAAGAATATATCAATATGGATTCAGAATCATCATCAAAGATACCACACAATCCCATTGAATCCAAAGAAGAAATTATAAATGAAGAAACCATGAAAGGACAAGAAGATATTTCTGATGTAGAAAGACTTCATCAAAGATTGTTGGAAATGCAACAAGAAATAATTGAACTCCTTAAAAAAGCAGGGAAAAGGAAAGAGTCAAGTTTTAATGCAGATAACAGCCCAATGGAAGAAACTACAAGCATGCCAAGAATTTCTAGACAAGAAAGGTCAACATCACCATTTTCAAGGCCCATGGCCTCATCAAATCCATTCACTTAAAATAAACTAAATACTCTACCAAAGCAGGTTAATATTCATGCACAGGCTTCAAGCCCATTGCAACAACAAATACCACAAAACAATACCCCCATTGTCAAGATCAGACAAAAGGGTTATAGTTTATGGTTTGATGGAAAGGAAGTAGAAAGATTTACTAAAAGAGTGGAAAATATAGCAGAAATTGAAGGAGCAAGTGTAAGGGATATAGCAAGACAGATATCCTTTTGGATGAAAGATCAAGAAATTAGCTACCATATTGAACGAAGGCCTGGATATGAAACTGGTGATTGGGAGCAATTAAAATTGGATATGAAGAGGAGATGGGGAACAGTGTCACCTGAAAGAAGATACAAGCTGTCCTCAATTACTCAATCATTGACCAAGATTCAACAAGAAGGAGGAATTAGAAATATGACCCAATATAAAAATTTCATTGGTGAATATGAATCCATTATTAATTAACTCAAAAGGTATCAATATATACAAGGAGATATCAACCACAATCAAGAAAGTGTGGCAAGTCTTTCCTCCAGTGTTCAAGAATCTATTTAAAAAGAAATGATTAAATATAAGTCCATGGTGCCAGCTTTGGATGGTGGTTATATCATTCCAAGATTGGAACTCTTGAAGTTGTATATTGAACAAGATGTAAAAGCCAAATTCTCAATTCAACAGAAGTAATTTTCACAACCAAAGTCACGAGACAAGAAGGCTATGTTTGAAGAGGAAAGCTGGGAAGAAGTCTTAAAGCAAATCAAAGATCTTACTAAAACAATTGAAAATCCTCAGCCACAAGAAAATCAATCAAAGGATACTGGGATGGAATCAGCTCAAGCACCTTTCTGAAGTAGTTGAATCTCCCAAGAAACCTCAACAACTCAACAATCAAGATCAGAGAACTATAAAAAACTCACAGCCATTCAGGCCAAGATATCCTTCACCACCCATATCTTCTGGTTATCAGCCATATATTCCAGCTCAAACGGGTCCAAGACAGCCATTGAAGTGTTATTACTGCCTAGAAGAAGGACATTCCACGATAATATGTAATCATCTCATAGAAGCTGAAAATTATATTTTTTTGGATTTTTTTAAGCCTAGTTGAAAGAAGCTAAGCCAGTAACTAATATGGTGGGAGAAATGGAAATAAATTTAGATTCAAAGATAATTTATCAAAGCTAAGCCAATAGCTATCATTCAGTAAGAAGGCAAGAGCCTCGATCTAGAAAATAAAATTTCAAAGCTAAGCCAGTAGCTTTTATCAGGGTATGAAGTAAAGAAATCAAACGTGAAAGTTTATGGGCAGAGGGGGCAGGAAGAATTCCTAGAAGCAACAACACTTTAGATGGAAGAAATCAAGTTTTGAAACTAGACTTACACAATGAAGGACTCTTGAAGCTAGTTTTCCAAATTTTCAAAGAGTACCCACAGAAGGCCCTAATTCTGAAAAAAAATTAGTTAGAAATTTTGCCAAAGAGCAGGAGGATTTCACAAAGAAAATGATGGAACAATCAAATTGACCCCCAGATAAGCAAGAAATAACAGTAATTGAGGAAAGCAAAGGTGAGAAGTCAACCGCTATAGCTCAACTAGAGGAATGGGGAAACTGGAAACCTCTTCAAATAAATGTTGGACTTAGGCAGACAAGGCAAAAAGCTTCAAGACAGGAAAGTAAAATCCAAACTCAGCAAGAGGATAAAAATGAAACACACAAACACTTTCAAAAGAAGATACCAGGAGCCTATCATGACAAAGATGAGGCAGAAGAAGAAATAAGAGTTCTAATTCCAACAAAATACAAGAAAACACAACAAGGAAAGGAAGTAGATAATGATGATATTGAAATAATTTCCAGAGACAAGAATAAGGAGGGACTAAGACAAGAGTCACAAAAGATGGAATCAAAAGAGAAGGTAAAATCTACAGCCAATACCCCAAAGCTAATAATTCAACATGTGATGAAGAAAATACTTGAACAAAAGATAAATCTTACTCTTGAAAAAATATTGTCAATTTCACCAACCTTTATTGATAAATTACAAAATTTAACTACCCAAGAAAAGGAGGTGATAAAATCAGTCAATATGTCAAATATTTAAGAAAGACTGCTTTCATTAAAGCTACAGGACTATGATACCCCAAGATTACATTATGCATGCCCACTTGGACTTATGGAAGTATTTATTGGAAGAGAAGAATATCCTACAATGGCTTTGGTGGATACTGGATCAGAAATTAACATAATACCAGAGGAAATTGCAATTAAAGCCTCACTTACAAGTAGGAAGCTCAGTATGAATCTCAGAGGAATTGTGTCAGCCTGTGACTCAAAACCAGAGCACAAGCATGACAGCCAAAATACCATAAACCAATGGTATAGCCAAGATACCACCAAAACATGGAGCTCAGCCAAATCAGCTCAAAATGTATCAAAGGCAAGAGGAAACTCACCTGTTTCTGAAAACATAATTCCCATCACCATAGGACAAGAAATAACAAAGTTATTCCTGCTCAAAGTTATTGCTGAGCATAAACCTTAATTTTCACCTCTCATCTAAAATCTAGAAGGAGAGGCTTAACCCCATCAAATGTGTATTTAAAATGAAGCTCTAAGTCAGGGCTATCCAATGGTGCCAGCCAAACTGAGCTAGCACCAGTATTACTTGAGTTATGGTCAAATTCAGGCCAAATAAGGGTGAACAAAACATTCACCTCTCATCTAACTTCTACAGTTTTAGTGTGGGATACTTGAAGTGGGGTCTTTTTGGAAAGAGCACAATCAGGGCTATCTGATGGTGCCATCCAATTCTTCATATCTCACCTATAACAGAAGCTATGAGGCAAACAAGCTCAATACAGCTTTTTGCCCAAACCACGCTTATGTACAAAAACCTTGTACATGGGATAACTTTGTCATATTTAATGATAGCCATACCAAATTGGGTATCATTGTGTAGAGCTCATACAGGGCTATTCAATGAACCAATTTTTAGCATGATATCTTAAAAACTGACAGAGGTATGGCCACTTGAAGGCTATATTCCCACAATATGACCAATACAACTGTATTATGACAGGATACAGTTGTACTCTGATTATGAGGTGTCAAACAGACAAAGAAGCATGTTAATATTTCAATATCTCATAAGTCAGTCAATACTGGGGTCCCATACAGTTTCTGTACAGCATTCTACGCGTCATACACGTCAGAATCAGGCTGTGAGGTCCCCAGATGAAAATTTTCACCCTGTATTGGTGAAAACTGTCCAGATGTGGTTTCAAAACCACATCTGAGCCCAATACAGGGCATACAGGCTGTTTTCAAACCACAAGTCAGTCCTAGAGAGTGAAAAATCTTCATTTCCTCTACATGGAAAGGTCTAGCACCCTTTCCACCCCATTTCAGGATAAAAAGGAGGCTTTTCACAGCCAGAATTGTCTCCTCATCCTGCTCTTGAATACCCTACATAGTAAACTGTCAAAAGCAGTTTTACCCTTGGGTAATAAACAGTTATACTCTTCATTTAAAGTATTGTAGTCATTATTATTGTAACCCAACAGGTAAAGCTGCACCCAGGGCTTTCAACAGCGCTCACCACCACTATATTTAATATAGTAAAGGCCTTTATTTACTAAATTAACCCATCATTGATCCTTATAAAACATTTTTAACTGTATTCCACTTGTCACAGGCATAGTTTTAGTTGTAAACAGCTTTATTACCACTTCAACATAGACTCATCCTGACAAATTGGTGGACATACAACATCTTTGTTGGACTCTCAGAATTTATACCAATCACTATGATAACAGGAGAAGAAAAAGAAATTCATTTATACATAGCAAAAGGAGCTGTACATACCATACTTGGAAGACCATTTTTAGCAAATAATAATGTTAAATTGGAATTTTCACACAAGCAAGGGAAGTATTTAGTTATCCAGAGCAAGATGGACATTGATTATGTTTACCAATATGTAAACCTAAAACCATAGGTTGGCAAATTTCTCAACCAAGAGGTATGGAGTTTTGTCAATCTTCAGAGATTGGAAAATGGTAAAGAAATCAAAAAGAATCATCCAAAAGAAAAGAAACTGAGGAAACAGAAATTCAATCCTCAACAAGAGTGAAGACAATATTTCTTGGACCACACAAAATACCCTTTTCAGCTATTTTTGATGCAAAAAATGACTTGAATGTTATAACTCAGGAAACAGCCCTAAAAGCAAAATTAAACATCAGCCCTTACCCATCAAAATCAACAGATAACTCTCTGAAGCCAATTGGTCAAATTAAAAAAATCTTGAAGTCACTTTTGAAAGTGAAGGGAAATCCTACCTGGACTTCTTAGTATATGGAAATTTCAACCAGATAATAGATTAAGGAAATACTAGCATATTATCTTTATCTAAAGAAAGTATCCTCCCTCTAACTGATAGAAAATCTAAAGGAAAGGAATCAGAAGATAAACTGGAGGTAGAAGATAGTGAAGCAATAGAAAAATCAAAAAGGAATTAAAGAAGATGAGAAGAGATTTGGACATAGCCATAGAAGACCAAGAGAAATTGCTAGCACTTGAGCTAAGTGGTACAAATAAAGAAGATGAAGTAGAAAGCTCACAGAAGAAATTTAAAATGGATCTGAAGCTACCTGAAGCAAATTCCTCAAGAATTTCAGAAGACTATTTCAATTTATTTCAGCAAGAAACCGGGTACATTAGTGATACTGAAAAAGATTTACCAAGTGAAGAACCAAAAGATAGCATAATCAAGGCATTGGCAAAAAGAAAATTTGAAGAATTGGAAAAGGAAAGCTCCATAATTACTGAAGACAAAATGGATAAAGTTTGGGATGGTTAAATTAAAAAAGGGATTAAACAAAGAATGGAAATGGTTCTAGAAGAAAAATTGGTAGAATCAGAATATGAATTGAAGTGATGTCAACCAAATAATGGAAATTGAGTCAAATATACTGCGTTTTAAGATCAAATGATTTATTTAATCAAAATAAAGGAATTACATCTTAATTAACAAAAGACTCCCAGAATCAAAATGGCATACAGGAAGACATACCAGAATATGAAGGACTGGAAGATTATGTAATACTTCCAATGATAACATTTGAAGAACTGTATGATTATGAGCTATATTCACCAATAATTCAAATCAAATATCTTTCAGAACTACCCGGATCCAATCTTACAAATGTTAATTTTTTGGAATTACTAACCACTATTGGAATTAAAGGAGATTTACAGAATCCTTACTGGAAGAAGCCTTATGCATATTATAAAATGACAATAGAAGGACTGTATCACAAAATGTTATGGGCCCAAGAAGACTTGAATCTAGATGGTTTGGGACTCTTGGGAGGAACACTTTGCTGGTGTGATTTTGGGTACATGTTTATTCATGAAGTCAAAGGTTTTGTTTCAGAATGGAAAGGAAATACACAAAGAAAACAATTCAACAATATATTTGGAGAAATATTGAAGGACATATGTCTTTCAGTAATTCACAACAGAAGGTTTAATATTCCTCAATAATAACTGAAGTAATCCAATTTCAATCACCAATTCAAAAAAAACCACCTTAAAAATAGTAAAATAATAAAAGAAATAACCTAAAAAAAGAGAATTATTTCCATAGCTGTATTAGTATCTGGGCAGTGCCTTCCTGCCTTATCAAAGAGGAATTTCCATTTAATCAACCTTTGTTCAAGACTGTTAATTTATTTATAAAAAAAACCTTCATCTAGAATAATCTCATCTTTCAGGGCAGTGAGCTCCTGCCACATCAAAGAGAAATTTAAAAGCATTCAAACTACTTTAGAAAAAATCTTTTTTCAACATTCTTATCACTCAGGGAAGTGCCTTCCTGCCTTATCAAAGAGGAATTTCAATTTACTCAACCTTTGTTTGAGACTGTCAGTTTATTTATAAAAAAACCTTCATCTAGAATAATCTCATCTTTCAGGGCAGTGACCTCCTGCCTTATCAAAGAGGAATGTAAATTTACTTAAATCTTTTTAAACACTCTTATCACTCAGTGGCAGTGCCTTCCTTCCTTATCAAAGAGGAATTAGTCTTTTATATCAAAAATCAGAAAGGACCTAGACAGTAATGGATGCCAAACTTACACATGAAAATGAATTGGAATGGAATCTTGGTTGGGAAGAAGAAGGATGGACAGACGTAAATTAAAAAATTGTAGGAAATATAGAAGAAGTCAATTGCTGGGAAAAACCATTTGTTGGAGATGGAGAGGATTCATTTCAGATATGGATTCCACACTTAGAATTTGAAGAATTGTTCAATTTTCCAGAACTGCATCAACAAATTCAAGAATCTAAAGAGTGGAAAGAGCTTCCAGGATGCTCTCTTTCAAGACCGGAATTTCTAGAATTACTTACATATGATGGTTTCAACTGAAATTTAGGAAACATATATTGGGAAGAGGATACATTAACAGATGCAGAATGGAGAAAAGGAATATATTTTGGAGATGTGGAAGCCTCAAGAGGACTGTTTCTGGATTTAGTGGACATACCAGAAGGAAGAATATTATGGAAGCATGGAGATTATGTAATTGAAAAGGCCGGTTGGGATGTTTTGTGGGAAGAGGTGTTTGTAACTGGAATTATTAGTCTCAAGACACATAATTATAATATAAATAAGGATGATTGGAAACTGATTTGGGAAGACTTATTTGTTCAAAAAAGTAAAGAAGAAAAAGGAAGATTAATATCAAGACTCAAGAAAAAGATCAGAAAATGATTCAGACAAATATTACAAAAAATTAAAAAAAAATCCACTGATGTGATGAATTTAAATTTCACATCATAATAAAATAAATTCAGGCTATGTATCAGTATTTAAGACAATATTACAAATTTAGAAGTCTTCAAAAGATATTTTTCAATGTACAAGTATCACAGTTTAATTCAAATATATATATATATATTAACAGGGGTGGTTATCTCTTCTTATGCCACCTCAAATTAAAATAAAATGGGACAAGTTTGGGGTAGCGTGGGCCTATTGATTATTTTTTTAAAAAAAATCTATACCAGAATTAATTGGCAATAATATTTTCCATTTAGATTAATTATCAAGCGGATCTTACCATCTTCAGGCCAATTTGAAAAATAATATACACTTTTATTATCATTATTTGAAAGAAGGAAAGTCACTCATCATCATTTACACCAATATTGACATTATGGTTTTTTTGAATTCTTATATTACTTAAAGAAAAAAGTCAAACAGACTCATCATTGATTCATTAAAAAAATCATATCATTTAATTCCAATCAAAACATTTTATCACAACTAATCTCAAACATAAAATTTAAAAAAAAGATTGGTATAGCCTAGTCTAATCTTAAAAAAACTTCATTATCATTACATTTAGAGAAAGGATACAGCTTTTTTATTCAACTAACATAGCTGAGGATCTTTGAAAGTTTTATCTAAAAAAAAGGGGTCGAATTCTTATCAAAAACAAAATCTGAATTAATAACTGGTAAATAAAATTAGAAAAAAAAACTGAAATTTAACTTTTATCTATTTATAACAAACTGGTATTTGCAAGAATAGAGAATATTTTTTCTTGAAGAATTTTTTATTTTGTTTTTTTAGAGATTTAGGAGGGGATGGAGAGTAGCAGAAAGCCTATTGGATGTGGATGGAGCTAATTGAGGTTGATTTATAAAAGAAGTTAAGCCTGATTCATCAATTTAATCCAATATGGGTTCCTCCTTTACAATCCTTCCAGGAAAGGATGATGAGTTGAATTCAGGATTCAACAAAAATGTAGGTGATGAAGGTAAAAATAATGGTGGAGAAGCGAATTCAACATCAGGACTAGAAGTAAAAGACACAGGAAAGTTAAAAGGAGAGTCTGGTGGATTTCACATATTTTCTCCCTTAAAATTGAATGTTTTGGGTGAATCTTGATCAAGATATTCTAAAGAAGAATAAGATCCATTAAACATATGTAAAGTGGATGTAGAGAAGCTATTAACACTGTTCAACGTAACAGACTCATCAATACTAGAAACTAGTAATGGACAAGACTATTTTTCAAGACAAACAAATGAATCATCATAATCTAAATATTTGAGAGCAGGAGAAGACTTTTGCTCAATAATCTCTACAGAAGATACATCATCAGCTTGTGGAATCAAAGCAGGAGGGGATTGAAAATATGGGCTTGGCCAATCTTGGGGAGTACCAAGAGGAGTATTAGATTGAAGAGCAGGAGGTTAAGAAGGAAGTGGAGCTACAGGAAAATTATTTTCAATCCAATCATCAATCATGGTAGCAGCATTATTATTAAAGAATGATGAAGATGAAGGATCAATTAGTAACTAACACTTAGGAATTAAAATTGAAACAGAAGGTTGGAAAAGATTTATGATAAAAATCATGGAGCAAACATAGCTCTTATATCTTAAAAATCAGCTTCCATAATCAACCATCAAGATTAAGAAAAGGTAGATCATTCCAGATCTGTAAGTGCAAAACTCTGAAAAATGATGGTGTCAAATTAAAGCCACTAATTTCCATATTCAAAGACAAACAAAAAAATCATAATAATAAGTAATTACCATTACAAACGCAATTAATAAAGCCACAATTAGCAACACAGAATTCAGGATAAATGTATATCCTCATCAGAAAAGTCAAATTCCTACTTAAAAAAAAGAAAAGAAGGCAAAATCAATACAATTTTCTCAGTGGAATTATGCAGGAGAAACTCAATAAAAAATACAACTTCCAGAAAAATAAAAAAAAGAGAGAAGAAATAATAAAAAAACAAAAAAAACAACCATCCTCTGGATAATGACTTACAACCCCAACACTTTGGGTTTAGCAAATCTTTCACAGGCAAGTATCCATCCAGAAACTGGGTCTCTACTTCCAAAATCACAATCAAGGTTGAGCAGCCTCAATCACAACAAGGTTTGAAACACCAGTCAGGTTTTTCAGAAGTCAGGAACACAACAATACCAAGTTGCATCACCAAGCTTGCTCAAGGCTCAGAGTATGCTACCCAGCATGGTTACCCTATTCCAAAAACTGACAGGTCCAGCAGAAGAATTACTGCCAGAGGGGGGAATTGAACCCATTTAAAATTTAATGAAGTTTTAAAGCAACCTGTAATCACTAACAACTACGACTACTGGCAAGGGTCTGACACTGCAAACTGCGAGGTCATCCTGACCCCTGAAAATTTGCATATGAGATCATCAACAACAAAGGCACCCTTTAGAATAAATCTTGTGAAAACTTTACTATTCCAATCAGGCACAAAAGAAATTTCTTTGTCAAACCTCATGGATCATTGAGCAATTCTATCAACTAAGGCATTTCTAAGGCCCTTCAGTACTTCCTTTCATACTGCAATTGTAATATTTCAATTGAGCTAACCTGTTGAAATTTCGTCTGAAAAATACTGAGAAGCATGGAAAATAAGCTTTATTTTCTAAAAAATCTTGGGTGGTCAAAAGATTTGTCATACTAAGGCATGTCTAATAAAGGATCGACTAGCTTTAAGAGTCCTTCATTGTGTAAGTCTAGTTTCAAGACTTGATTTCCCCCATATAAAGTGTTGTTGCTTCTAGGAATTCTTCCTGCCCCCTCTGCCCATAAACTTTAATGTTTGATTTCTTTACTTCATACCCTGATAAAAGCTACTGGCTTAGCTTTGAAATTTTATTTTCTAGATCGAGGCTCTTGCCTTATTACTGAATGATAGCTATTGGCTTAGCTTTGATAAATTATCTTTGAATCTAAATTTATTCCCATTTCTCCCACCATATTAGCTATTGGCTTAGCTTCTTTCAACTAGGCTTAAAAACAATCCAAAAAAAAATTAATTTTCAGCTTTGTTCAATAAATTTGACTGAATATTTAATTTCATTAATATTGATATATCCTTTTTATTTCTCTACAATTGTTTTGAGAGTTGTAAAACTAAAACTACCTTTCATCTTTTAGCGCTTACCAGAAAATATAACTCTTTTGATTTAGTTCAAAACAAAATGAGTTTTCCAGACAACAACAATTATCAACCTATTCAAGGAAGCTCATCACACCCAAACAAGTACACAGAAATGCAAAATGCAAATTCTCAACATAATGAAATAATAGCAGCATTGATGCAACAGGCAGAAGATGCAAACAACCCTTGGGACAACAGAAATAACAAAAAAAAGGATGAAGGTAAAGGGAAAGACATCAGTTTTCAAGATACAATGCCTAGCCCGCCATTAACAAGCAGCAGTATATCAAAGCCAGTCGTTAAAACACGGAAAAGTCCAGCTCCAACACCTAATTTGACTTCAACAATAAAGCGTAATCCGATCCAAATGCTAATGTGAGATGCTCCTCCAGACTTCAAATATACAAAGGTGAGAATGAAAATATTAGCCAATCTGATCAAATATCTTATATGTTTACTTTTTTTAAGAAGCATTATATGTTCACATCGAGCTTTTGTGGGTGATGCTTACTCCAGCAGCAATGCCAACAGCACCAGATAAACAATTGCTCAAGGAGTTCTACCAACGATTCTCAAGTGCTGAAGATGTTCAGATTGTGGCACAGAACTCTGAAGGTGTCAAATTAATCAGTGAAGCCCAAGTTCAAACTTTACGTGATGCACATTCCGGAAAAAGAAAAATTTGTAAGAACATAATCAAGATGAAAGACTTTTATATTGCATACGTTCACCCTATGCTTGCTAAGCTTGGAATTTGTATCTGGGCACCTGATCTGGAAGAGGCCCCTGATTCCATTTACAATGAGGCCTATTGCATTCTGGTGTTGATGACCTTTTGACAAATTGCTTGCAGTGGTGCCTGTCAATATATGCGAGCGAATCTTACTTACTGTAGTGATCTTGGTTTGCTTTGTAGTGCATATGATCATTATGTAGACTATGTATTGAGCCAAAATTTTAGAAAAGAAACTAGAGAGAGAGGATGGAATGTGCGTGATGTGGAGAGAAAGGTAGTACAGCAGGCAAGACAACGAGTAAGTGTTTTATGAGAATAGTTAATATATTGTGAAAAAATCATAAATAACCCATTTCATTTTTTGAAAAAGCTACATCATTGCCGCTACAAGTTTTTAGTCACACACAAATATCCTAAAAGATACCAAATCATTATGTCAGACGTTAATGCTCATAGCAACAATGAGTACAATGCAGAAAATGGTATTTATATAATTAAAACTCTTTCATACCAATCCAAAAGTGCAACTTCTTTCTTCCAAAGACTTGATATTAAGATGAATGATGTTGATGTCATGATGGGTCGGAGATCAAATCAACCAATATTCCAAATGTCAAAGAAACCCATCATTTATGATTTTGAAAAAAAACCAAGAACATTCCAATTGACTTCTATAGACCTGAATGGTTTAATTGAAAAAATCATTCTGAAAAAAAAATTGTTGCTGACTTATCAGATGTTGCCTTTGTTCCCATTGGGGATCCACCTCCAGGTCCCAAACAACATCCTGATGAACAACTTGGTGATTGGGCTTTCAACCAGAAATACTGGCATTCCACAATCAAAGAGTACAAAATTGAGCCTGAATCCCCCGACAGAAGTGATAGTTATAGTGTTGCAAGCAGTATTGGTGATGAAAGTGTGGATCTCGATGCAGAACATGATGTTGACAACAATTTTCTTGAGAAGGAAATCATTGAGAATGAGAAAAGCAAAGTGTAGCTTGAGCCGGAGGAAAACAAAAGGAGAGAAGATATCAGTGAAGATGTAGTCATGACAGATGCTTGGGATTAAAGGCTTACTAGGAATAATTGGAGGATGGAGGGTTTTGAAGATGACACCTGGGAATGAAATCAGAATTTACTAAAATTATTTTTTGGGTGTGCTTCTCCTTTTTTGATTCAAAATTAATATTTATATGGTTCCTTTCACATTTTCTTGTTAATATTTTCAAAATCCAATTATTTTGATTATTTAATATTATCCCCACTTAGTTTCTTTGATGATTTATTGTGATTGGATTAATCTTTAATTTGGTTTTGGTTATCTCATACTTATCCTTGATTTTTTCTGGTTATTTTTTCATATTTTCAGTGGCTTTAATTATGCTTGCCTATGCTTATCCTTCCATTAATATTTTCTCATGTTTAATTTGTTTAGATGATTGAAAGATTACTTATGCGTTTTTGTTTCAGAATTCAATACATGTTTGCTTTGAGTGAGCGTTGATTAAATAAAAGCTTTGGTTGTACATAGTTTGGAGACTTAGATTTCATACTTGATCTTTGGTGTGTTAGAGGATATTTTGAAATAGCTTTTATTAGACTTTTTGTACATGGCTATGGTACTTGGATTTTGAGAGTTGGTTAGCTGTATTTTATGGGAATGTTATTTCAATCTCCCGTGATTTCTTTGTTTGTGGAGCTACAAATGAATTGACCATCATCAGTGAAACTTTTTCATTTGCTTATATATATTCACATGATATGTTAGCACAAAAATTTCCCAAAACTTTACATCATTCAATTTTGATCAATATTTTCTGCCTTTTTGATCACCTGAACCCACACACTGGGCTCTTTGCAGCCCAGTGTCTATGCTGATAGTTTTTGGTAAGCACAAGTAGCCAAGACTGAAGATGATGGAACAACTTTGATCAAACCTGCTTGACGTAGATGAACCACCCCCAATCAACCAAAAACATCTCTCAGCCATTTTTTTCATTCCATTCAGTTTTTTCCATTCCTAAGTTCTTGACCCAAAGAATTTCATCATCTGTTTGTTGGTTAATCACCTTCAAAATTTGCAGCACTATGCCATATTGAATCTCTTCTGAATTGATATACTGAATCATATTGTTTGGTCCTCCATGACTAATTAAATAATCACCTTTTTTTATTGAGGAAATATCTTTAGCGTAGTTTAGCAAGATATTGGCACATTTTGGGTGAGGTAATTTAGTGTAATCCCTAAGACTTGGTTGCCGTATTTGCAGATGTGACAGTATCTTGAGGTATTTTTGGCAATCCATTTCAAACTGATTCTCCCGCTTATCTTCTACCTGCTTGGACTCTTCCAAATGTTCTTTAACTGTAAGACATTTCCATTGACAAAAAGACTCCATGATAGTTAATCCAAATTTACCTAGACAAAAAAATAATTATTGAGATTTGGGATCCAAACAAACAGAAGAATCCCTTCCCGATTTTACCAGAAGTTGGTATTAGTTGCAGCATCCCATTTAACCTCTCCCCTGAAAACTCTGCTACACCTCTCAAAGGCCCCCACCACTTGAGTTGAATTTTGATATGCAATGCATAATGATGATTTGGGTTAACCACAAACCCTGGAAATAGCAAGCTTGAGGATGCTGAGTATTTTTGATATTCTTGTCCAAATTGTATGCAATCCAGCTTTGTGATTGATCGAGCTTCCAAAATGTGAGTACACACAACTAGTGCACAAAATTTGTCAACCAATTGGCACAGGTTTGCAGCTTTTTGTGGTTTGTTCAAAAATTTATCTATATTTCCTACCAATGTATCAGTTTCTGCTAAAAGTAAATATATTGAGAAAAGTGAGCACCATTCACTAGCCTTTATCTTACCCTCCCTTGCCTGACCCAGCCATTTTGGGATTCAAGTGACACCAAAAGGAACAACCACATCTGAAAATGCCACAATCATATTGTGCCCCTGCTCCCATGAAAGGCCAGCTTGGCCTGATGTATCACCATCTTCCATTTCATGATCATTGTCTCCTTCTATGTTATTGCTTTTGGCTTGAATGTTTGCAAATTTTTCAAAATCCCACCTCCATTGATATCAAAAATGGTGTTAAAGTATTCCTTTAAACCAATTGTGCATGATACCCAATGGTATCTGTTGCACTGGGTCCTAATAATGAAGGCAATTCAGCTCGGACCACCTAATTCCAGTATGCTTCACCATCCTGGTGCATTCAGCTTCATTCTTCACCTCCTGGAATGCTTGTGAGTAGTCTTTAACATGAGACTTTTTTCGTATTTTTCCTAGTTTCATTTCTACAATATCAGCCTTTGGACAGTTGCACCATGAACAAAATTGAGTAGCAAAATGTGAAGCAAAACCTGCAACTTTGTGATGTGCTACCAAATCACCAATTAAGCAACCCAGGCATACAACTACCCTTTGACCATGAGGATAACATGAAGTTTGAATAATTATTCCTGAATATAGCTGAACCATTTCATCAATAAAAATTTTCAAGATATTTTTGATTGTCATCATGTTTGGCTGTGAGGGTTCTGGGACAAGGCCTGAGAGAAACGTGTTTTGAGCCTTCCATTGACTAGTTGGTGGCAGGTTTAGGCAGTTTAGGGCAATAATTCCAAGAGAGACTTGCTTTCCACCTGCTTTGTTGGAGAGCAGATTAGACCAGTCTGTAAATAAACTAAATGCCAACTGAAGTGGTGAGTTTGATTTTTGCTGGCATTTGGGGTAAAGAGCATCCCATGCTTGTGATTGCTGATAATTGTAAACAGAATCATTGGTGATAATTAATGATATCTTCCAGGTTTCAATTGATTCTTCATTTTGAGGAATAAACCATTTAAGCCAGTTTGAGAAGTCTTGAGTCAAATAGATGGAAAATGGCTTTCTATGCCTTTGGTGCTGATGGGATCTAGAATAATGGGTTGAAATCCTTTTGACGTGATGTAGGTGACTAATGAAATGGAATGGTTTAAATAACAATGCACCACATGGAGGAGATGTTGGAAACATTTTATATTGACAATAATGGGGGTGTACTTCAATATCATATGTAGAATAGCATTTGGGGCAACAAATGTATTGATTGAGTTCTGGCATAAGATCAAGTTTATTTACCACAGTTTTCACATCCTTGGGAATCTGTTGAGATATCTGATGTTGATTATTGACTTGTTTGTATATCTTGATGATATTTAACAGATAGTTTCTCACAACCTGGCACTTTTCGCGACTCATGCCATCAACAACAGAAAGCCATGCAATAAAGCATAGCATAAGATCTAGTGATTGCAAGTGTTAGTTGATCATGATTATTCAAACAAAAAATAGAAATAAAAGAACTACTTGCAAATCGATTCCACAAAATTATCTTTGGTGAAGTAATCTACATTTTTGCTTTCTTGAGTGCAAGCTAATTGATTGGGACTCTGCTTTGCATCATGAGCCTCCAAAATTTCAGTTTTTAAGATTATTTCAGATAACCCGTAATCAGATTGACAATGACTTTCCCAATGGCAATTACGTGTCCTTTGAGAGACAAGAACACCTTGAGTTTTCTTGCCAAGTTTGTTTTTAAAATCGAATTTAATACATTGAGCCCAATCGCAAATTTCCATTTTATTAGGTTTACGTATTAAATAAAAAGGAAAAAGATCAAGAATAAAGTAGAACTAAAATGTAACTTTTACAAAAAAGAAAATTTATTTTTCAAAAAATGAATTAAATCTAAATTTGGGGTGGTGCGTAGAAGTAAGGAGGTATGGTTGTTGGGGTATTGCGGACTTCCCACAAGCATATGCATTGCATGGGCTTTGGCAATGGTTCAAGAAGGGTCAGGAAAACCCCGCAGTTTGCAGTGTGGGATAAATGAGGCAGTACCTGGAAGGGGAAATTACAATAGAACAGTGTTGAATTGCTGTTCAAGATTGTAACCCTTTCTCTGCTTGTGTGTCAGAATAATCTGAACTGCCCTTCTTGAAAATGCTGAATTATATTGACTTGAGTTCACAATCAATTTATTTTATTTGATGGTGGCTAGTCAGAAAACTACATTCAACAGACTCTATCACACTTTGTTTGATCTGCAAACAATGGCGTAGTAAACCTTAACACAAATAAAAAAAGATCTAAAACTGGTAAAAGACTTTTTTAATTCCTTTACTGGGAACAGTAACACCTTGAGGGATTTCCAATCTTGATTATAACACTGTTGATAATATGATAACTAATAATAAAAGACACTACTATTTTTTTAAGGGTTTAATAATTTTCTATGATGATAACTTGGGATAACAGACACTACTATTTTTCAATTTACTACTGAGCTTGGCTACTGAGTAAAGAGCTTTGTCAATGGGATGGATTTATAAAACAATGTAGACCAACTGTTAACTACTATTATTTATAAAACACCCAGACAATGCTTCTGAGCTTGGCTACTGAGCAGATTTAGGAATTGAGGTAGTCAATGAGATGAGTTGATGAATTAAAGTAGACCAACTGTTAACTACTATTCATTATAAATCACTCAGACAGTGCTACTGAGCTTAGCTACTGAGCAGAATTTAGGAATGGGGTAACAATATCAATGGGATAGTCAATGAGTTTAATTTATAACTCAATGTAGAGAAGGTGCTATCTACTATTAGTTATATAAAGAAGACTCAGACAGTTCTTCTGAGCTTAGCTACTGAGCAATAATTTAGGAATGGGGATGGGATAACTATACTTCTGAGCTTAGCTACTGAGTATTCCTAAAAAATTAGGATAATGTGGATGGATGGAGGGGATTTCCCTGAGAAAAAATATTAAGAAGTTACGTTTTTGTGATGAGCCTCTGTCTAGGCCATGAGGAAAAAAAATTGAGGGGGGGAGGGGACCTCTATTTATAGTTTTTGGGGCCTCCATTGGAGTGTCAAAAAAGGGGGACTTGGAATTTTTCAGGTCTCCAATCTGGGTTTTTGACATGTGACCCACATTATGAAATAAGGTTTGGTGGTGTTGGATCATGAGACCTGTATTTTTAATTGAGTTCTTGAAATTGTGGGGAAATTGTGGGGAAATGATGTCATTTGATTATGTAATTAATTGAGTTTCCTGGGATCCTTATCTCCATGATTAGTAATCCTAATTTAATTCCTGTTGATGATGTCCTTTATGATGTCATTGATTATGTAATCAATTGAGTTTCCTGGGATCCTTATCTCCATGATCAGTAATCCTAGTTTTAATTCCTGTTGATGATGTCATTGATTATGTAATCAATTGAAAGCCCTGGAATTCTTATCTCCCTGACCACTGTACTATAGTTTTCCTGTATTATCCTGTCTTTTTCTGTAACTAGGTGTCCTGTAGCTGTAACTGTATTACAGTACACCCTTGTGAAAATTCTGTAATCTTTCTCTGAACCTTCTGTAATACTACTGTGATATCTCTACTGTCTAATCTCCTCTTCCTAGGCTATTTCCTTTCACATTTCACACCATTTTACCATCTCTCCACACCCTAAATGTTGAATTTCTTTCTTCTAACATCACAATGACTACCTTATAATAATCATAAAATTATTACTAAGTTTTTAAATTTGTTTAAATCCTTTTTTTAATGCTAGACTTCCTCAAAGGAGTCAGAGAATACAATACACCTGTACTTTTCTTGTTTCAGTGACGTCCTAAGCCTGAATTAACCACTTTTCCTAGATTTAACCCTCTAAATTTAATATTCATTTCCCTCTCAAAATTGATAAAAAGACTAATTTTCATCTAAATACCCAATTCTACCTTTTTTGATATATAAATGAACTTTCAATTAATATTTATGACCCCTATTATGCTACAACTCTGCCCTAAAATTTAATTCCATGCATCCTCATTGTAACTAGGACCTTCTGTGCTGTAGTATATGTTTGTTGATTTTTACTACCCACAATATTTAAAGAAAATTGAAGTAAAATAAATTAAGAAATAAAAATATATAAAAAAATGATAATTGTTTTAGGTCAACCAATCCCTTTAAAGTTAATTAATCTGGGTGGTGCATTGGGGTGTCACATCATAATTGCCAAGTTCATTTATTAACAAAAGGAATTTATTGAGTTTTAATGGTGTTAGTCCTTCTTATAATTCATTTTGAAAAAAAATGGATACTCTAATACATTGGGAAAAGCCTAAGGAAAAGTGAAAAATATTCCTGCTTATTTTGTCCATTAATCCAAACTGGTACTGGTATGCCACAGCAGAATCAGACACTTGCCAGTAGTGTATGCACCATTTGAAACTATAACATTACTCATCAAATTGAGACCTCATTGAACATTACTCATTAATTTAATCACTCCTCTGAAAAAATAAAAATAAAAAATAAAAAATCTTGTCAACATAAAAAAAAAATTATTTTTTTCCAAAAAAAAAACAAACAAAAAACAAAAATGAAAATAAAAATGAAAAAAAATAAAAAAAATTCCAACATCAAAAACAAAATAAAAATAAAAATTAAAAATTTTCTCAACATAAAATAAAAATAAAAATTTTAACATAAAAATGTTTTTCATAACATAAATGAAAAAACAAACAAATTTAACAATAATAATAATAAAAAGAAATAAAATAAGAAGTACTGATTAATATAAAGGATAAAAGAACAGATACAATAAAGAAGGCAAAAGAAAAAATTAGTCCTTGTATGACTTTAAACTACAGGGTAGCAACCTGAAGGCTAAAAGTGGTCTTTGTATGACTTTAAACTACAGAGTGGCAACCTGAAGGCTAAAATTAGTCTCTGTATGACTTTAAACTACAGGGATAACACAACAGAGGGCTGAACTTGCAAGTAAACTCAAGGAAGAATGAAAACTATAAAAAATCAATGAAGATGTCAATAGAAGTAACAAAAGTGAACAACAGAGTAATGAAGACTTCAACGTTCAAATAATGAATAATATTTAATCAAAATAAAACCCTCAACATTGATCTTCTTTGTCCTCAGTAAGACAGTAAACTGCTCCCTTGTGCAATTCTGGACAAGGGTTTTCAAATGTCCTTTTACAACTCTAAACTGCAGGATTCAGTATACCTAATATACTGAGTTTTATCCACCTATAGGTAAAGTCCTTGGACAACTCAAAACTAAAGCTCAAATTTAATTATGAACAAAAGGAAAAGAAGATACTGAAGAGAATATTTCATTTTCACCAAAAAAAAGAAGAACAATGGAAACTCAATCCAATGCAGCAAGATATAAATCAGTACTCAAAAAGGTTATACAAGTCAATTAAGCTATGCCTCAAGATCTGAATCCACCTTTGGAAAGACCTGAATTATCAAGAGATCCATATGCAACACCTTTATAACCTAACCCACCTCTATTTCTTGAAACATTAAAAGTTACAGAAGAAAGAATTTCAATGAGAAATTTTGGACCATCTGGATGGTTATCAGAAGAAGAAAAAAATTTATTAGAAAATTTTATATTACTAAGGGAAAGGCTATAGCATTTTGTGAAGAAGGAAGAGGAATACTTGAACATTCTTATGGAAAACCATATAAAATACCAGTTATATCACATGAACCATGGGAAAAGAAACCAATACCAATACCAAAATCAATTTTACCTCAATTTATTGAGCTAGACAGAGAAAGAATATGTACAGGCCTCTATGAACAATCAAAATCAAGCTATAACAACCCAGTATTTTGTGTGGCAAAACCAAACGGAAATCTTAGAATAGTTCATGATCTTGAAGACCTCAATAAATTCACAATCAAAGTTTCAGGAAGAGCATGTTATGGATTAGGAGATATTATGGGAGGGTATGATGAAAGAGAGTTGGATATTAATAAAAGACCCCTTACAACATTCAAAACACCATTTGAAAGACTTCAGCTTACTAGACTACCTCAAGGTGCAACAAACTCTGTGGCAGTTTATCAAGAAAAAATGACTTGGATACTTCAGGAGGAGATAACAGAGAACCTTGAAATATTTATAGATGAGGGAGGGATTAAAGGACCCAGATCAACATATCAGCATGAAACATTGAAGGAGAATCCACTCATAAGAATATTTGTTTGGGAATATGCAGTAACATTAGAAAGAATACTTTTCAGGATAGAGGAGGCAGGACTCACAATTTTAGGATCAAAATTGGGATGCTGTGTTCCTGCACTTGATATTGTAGGGCATGTTGTATCTTTGGGTGGAAGAAAGATTTCAAAAAAGAAAATAAACAAGATACAAAATTGGCCTAGACCAACAACAAAGAAGGAAGTTTGAGGATTTTTAGGACTATGTGCATATGTCAGAATGTTTATCAAAGACTTTCACAAGTTGCAGCACCATTGAGAAGATTGACAAGGGAGGATGTATTTTGGAATTGGGATGAAAAATATGAAGAAGCTTTTGTAAAACTCAGGAAGATATTAGGAGAAGAAATTACCTTGAAGACATTTAATTATGAAAAAGAGTCTGGGAAGATAATATTAGAAATGGATTCAAGTTATATTGCAGCTGGTGCAGTTCTTATACAAGAGGATGAGAATGGACAGGATAGACCAGTACTATATGAATCAGTAACCTTTTCCCGACTAGAATCTAAATACTCCCAGCCTGAATTAGAATTGTTTGGTGTTGCAAGAATACTCAAAAATCTTCAAACAATATTATGTGGGAAACACTTTGAGCTTCAAGTAGATGCTCAAGCTTTAATTGAAATGATCAACATACCATATTTACCAAATGTACCAATGACAAGATGGGTAGAATTTATTCAGCTTTTTTCTTTTTATCTGGTACACAAACTGGGGAAGACATTTACTATGCCCGATGGATTATCAAGAAGACCAAAGGGGGGAAATGAAGATGAAAGTGAAAGGGATGATTTTGATGAAGAAGAAGAATGGATCAAACCATATCAAGTATTTGTTCTAAAAGAAGTAAATACAAGCAAAGTAGGAAGATCATGAAGAAATAAAACAAACAATATTTAAATTCCAATAAAACAGGAAGGATTTGGAAAACATATGCAGGAATATTTGAATAGTTTGAAAAAGCCACAAATTATTGGGGAAAAATACTTCAAGAGAATTGAAAGAAGATCAGTAAACTTCTAAATAGAAGGAGGGCAGCTAAAAAGGAGAAATCAAGAGAATCCACAAATAGTTGTGTTTAATGATAAAGCTCAAAAACAGATTCTAAAGAAAATCCACGAAGAATTGGGTCATTGAGGGGAAAACGAAACATATAGAAGAATAAAGAAAAGATATTGGTGGGAAGGAATGAAAAATATAGTCAAGAATGTCAGAAAAGGAGTCATTTGCAGCAAAAAGAAGAAGGAAAGATATCTGCAACATCCACTTTATTTGAAAGAGTCAGCATGGATGCAGTCCATATTAGGGCAGAAAGATGGAAATATTTGGTGGTAGCAAGAGATGACGTTTAAGGATGGCCAGAAACTGTTGCATTAACTAGGCTAACGGCAATATCAGTATCAGAATGGTTTAATTCACAATGTATTTGTAGATATGGAGAACCCAAAGAAGTCATGGTAGATGGAGGAGCATAATTTTGAAAAAGACTACAAGAAGCAGTCAAAAGAGCACGATCAATAATAAGAATAACTACACCTTACTACCCAGAAGCACAAGGGATGGTTGAAAGAGGCCATAAGCAATTAAAGGATGCACTTTTAAAAATGTGTGGTGAAAATGGAGCCAAATGGAAAGAATACTTATTGATTGTAAACTTGGCGGATAGAATTTTGGTAAAAAGAACAGGATACTCACCATTTGAGCTTCAGTTTGGTCAGCAGGCTGTCTTACCAATTGACATAGAAACAAACACATACCTGGCCATAGAATGGAATAAAATATCAACAACAGAAGAGCTATTGGAATCAAGAGCAATACAGATTTCAGAAAAGGAAGAAATAAAACTAAAAGCAGACGATAAATTGAGAGATTCAAGAAAGAAATCAGTTCAATACTTGGACAAAAAGATGGCACACAAACTGAGAAATCCACTTTGATCTGGGGATTTAGTATTAGTTTACAACAAAACACTTGAGTCACAGTGGGGATTACTCTTCAAAAACCGTTGGAATGGGCCATTCAGAGTTATAAGTCAAGTTAATAAGGGACCTTGTGAACTTGAAGAATTGGATGGTACTAAACTAACAAGGATATTTGCAGGAAGTCACATCAAGAGATTTTACCCAAGGGGGAAGATAGTTCACTTGGATTCAGAATCAGGAAATGAAAGCATTGAAGTGAAGTTGAAGATTCAATATTAGAAGAAGAAGAAGTTGAAAGCTATACATACTCTGATTAAAATTGCCAAGCTTTCAACTGGAATGCTGGGGACAGCATTGAATGGAGGGGGGATGTGATATTCCATACCAATTATACCAGTCTCAAGCTTATCAAATAATTAAGAAAAATAAAAAAGATAAATAGAAATTGCAGAATAGCTCTGCAAATGAAAATAAAATTGTGGGAATGGCTCCGCAAATGGGAAATAGGAATTAGGGAATGGTTCTGCAAATAGAAATAAAATTGCAGGAATGGCTCTGCAAATGGAAATAAAGTTGGGGGAATGGCTCCACAAATAGAAATAAAATTGTGGGAATGGTTCTTCAAATAGAAATAGAATTTCAGGAATGGCTCTGCAAATGAAAATAAAATTGCAGGAATGGCTCTTCAAATAGAAACAAAATTGAGGGAATGGCTCTGCAAATAGAAATAAAATTGGGGGAATGGCTCCGTAAATGAAAATGAAATTGCGGCAATGGCTCCGCAAATGAAAATAAATATGTGGGAATGGCTCCGCAAATGGAAATAGGAATTAGGGAATAGCTCCGGAGGTGGAAATAAAGTTTCAGAACTGTGGAACTAGGTAAATCAAACTGTAAATAAGTCCTAGGGCATAATCAAGGAGATTAGAGTTTCAACCAGAGGAAATTCAATCACAATTGAAAATACCAATTTCCCCAGCTTTTTCAAATAAAATGGCAGTGCACTCAATAGAAAAAACTTTATTTTCCACACTTTCCCCACTTCCAATAAAAACCTCACCAGCTAAATTATCTCCAAGGCATCACATGATTTTGATAAGAAACAGAAACACCAGCATAATTTTCTCATATGTATCATATGACTCAAAGAAATCTCAATTGTCAGGAGCTTTATTTTGTCCACTTTCTTGGCAAAAAGAAAATCTCACCAGCCAAACTATCTCAATTAAATCACATGATTTTGATAAGAAAAAGTACAACCAGCATAGTTCTCTTAGAACATACCTAACCAAGAGAAACAAAAAATACTTTCCCCACCTTCAAGAAAACATCACTAGCCATATTAGCTCAATGAACTCACATGACTTGAAAAAAAAAAGAAAAAAAATCCCACCATCCAAATTATCTCAATTACATCACATGATTTTGATAAGAAAAAGCACCACCAGCATAATTCTATCAGCAAACACGTTGCTACATCAAAATTACATGTCTCACTAGCTAAAACCTTCCAACTATAATTTTTTCTAAGTACCCTGTTTTGAGAAGCTCTATGGAGGCCCAAAAGCTCTAAATAGAGGTCCTCTCTCCCTCATTTTTCCCATCATGAAATGGAACACATTCCCACTATCCAGGATCACCACCATTCCCTGAGCTAGCAGGATATCTAGAATAGTAATAGTGTTTTAGTAGTAAAAAGCTCAGTAGCCTTGCTCAGTAGCTTAGTATTAGTGAAGAATAGTAGTATAACCATAGTAAAAAGCGCAGTAGCCTTGCTCAGTAGCTTAGTATCAGTGAATAATACTAGTATAAGCATAATAAGAAGCTTAGTAGCCTTGCTCAGTAGCTTAGTATTAGTGAAGAATAGTAGTATAGCCATAGTAAAATCTTAGTAGCTTATTTTTGTTAAGGAAAAAGTAGTATAACCATAGTTAAAGCTTAGTATCCTTGCTCAAAGGCTTAGTTGTGAGCCTGTGAGGTATGTATAACATACCCATAAGCCCACAAATGACTTTATACACAGTTAGAATTGTCTTCAACAGACTTTTTAATTGAATTTAAAATAAAAAATAATAAAAAATAAGTATAACTTTTTTTCGATAAACAAAGGTATAAATGTTATGTCATTTTTGGATTCTACAGGAAAATAACCTAGGGTACACCCATAAGGTGTTATACCCAAAAACACTTATTTCTTGAGTTATTAGAAGATTTAAGAATCTCACAGTACTAATGTAACTTTTTTAACATTTTCTTAGAATTGTTAAATTTAAGCTTAAATAAGCTTAAATTTAAAGTTGCATAAGGTTTATGCAAACTTACCAAAATGTTTGTTAAAATTGAGGTGTTGTATATATTTACTGAATTGGCTAAGGATTTGCCATACAGAATGTAAATCCTGCATGAGCTCAATTTCAAAAGTTTTAAGGCCATAGTATGGCTTTAAATAAATAAAAGGGCAAAATCCACACAGAAATGTGGGACAAAGGCAAAAGACCAAACAGAGCTGGGGTACCCAGCTTTTTGGATCTGCAAGGATTCAATTAAGGTTGTCCACCTGTATTGGAGGATTTTAAACCCTAATCAAACTTTAAGATTAGACTTTGATCCAACATTAAAGTTTAAACTAGTTTTATCCCAATTTAGACAGGAATTTCAAGCTGCCGGAGGGTATCTCCCAATATGCAGGCTTGAATTTAAGTTTTTAAGAACTTTCAAAACTTATTTAAGCTTAAAAAGCTTAAATAAGCTCAAAACATTAAGGTTACAAGCATTAAAACCTTATCAAAAGTTAAGGTTTGGTGTGTATTGCTATTTTACGTGGAAAAATAGCAATAACTTCAAAAATTCATTAAAAATCCAATTCTTAATGTATTTACTTCAATATTTCACACAGCTTACAATTTAATATTATCTACATATAAATTAAATTCTAGGTACCTTTTATAAATAAATTTCCTGGGTAACTGGCCTGGAAATTTATTCTTTTAATTAAGCTCAAAGAAAATTATAATTTCTTTAAAAATTAATTGAAAATTGAGTTTGAGACAATTTTGCTTGAAACTCTATTTTTGACTTGTTCATGTGATGAAATTCAATATAAATAAGTTTATTTATATTAAAAACTCAAAATAATGAGTTTAAATGAGGATTAAGGTTACATGGAGTTAAGAATAACAGTGGTAACTTTAAATTGGAGTTAAAAATAAGTTACCTTAAGTTAAGAACCTTATTTTTATGCATGGTTTTTCAGTTTTGACCTGAGCACGCCCTCTATATTCATTATGAATCATGAGAGCTTCTCTGAAGACATAAAAAGAGTCTCTTCATCACTGTGTTTGTCCATCAATCATTATCAATCCAATCATATTAGAAATTTAAACAGGTAAAGTTTTATTAAATATAAAATCTTATTATTAAATGTAATTCTTAAGTTATTTTATTCTTTATTAATTGTAATTAAAGAATTGAAATCATAGAATCTAGATTATTGTTGTAATCACCAAATATATATTTTTTTATATAAAATTATCAGCTTAAATATCTTTTTAAGATCCACAAATTCTTTTCAAAAACTCTTTAATCATAATTTTTATTATAGAAAGTGGTTTTATCTTTAAGAATATTGATTTTTGGCGTGCTTTTAACTTATAATTATTATTGTATATAATAACTGTTGTTGTTTGACTTGTTGTGTTAAATAAATATTATAAGTAAGTTTTCTCTAAAGTTCTATATCTTTTTTATCTAGTATTAGTTTTTTTATATAGAATGTTTCTATAAGAATTAATTTCTGCACAGTGTGTGTTTTAGTTCTTTTATAAATAATATTTTTAATATTTATAAGTTGTTAATATTCATATTTACCACGTGTAATTGTCTCATTAAGAGCTTTACACACTCTTATTGTTTTAATTGTCAGTGACTATAACAATGATAGAATAATTATAGTTTATTATAATTATTATATTTTTTTTATTATCATATTTTTCAAACAATAATTAAACTTTTTTTTTTATATAATTATTTCTAATAATTTTATTTAAATTTGTGGTTATAATATTTTATTATATTATATTATTCTACTGAGGACAGTCATAGTACTCTTGATATTGCCACTATTATCAAGAGTTTCATATAAAAACCTTACATTTGGGGGCCTGGCCGTGATTTCAACCAATTTTTGGGACATAAATCATATTCTACACCTTATTTTACTATTTTTGACGTAAAATTGCCATATTTATGTTAATATTGGCTTTTTGGGGACTTATCCCTTATAAATAATCTTTATAATATTAATAAAATTATTTTTTCTTAAGAATATTGTTTGAAAAAATATACTATTGAGTGACTTGGAAGAAACTTCTTTTGTATAACTAGTGGATTTTTCACATCACAGGCTTGAAATTTATTCTTTGAGTTATTCTAGTATAAAGTGAATAATAATACAACTTTGATTAATAAACTTGTTGATTGCATGATTATTACTTCTTTTAAAGAAAAAAAAAATTAAAAAATCTTTACTGAAAACATTTTTTCTTTTATGTTAGACATTTTTCTTTATTTTTGACGTAATTTGCCATAAATTACATTTGACCAACTTTCTTTAATAAGTTGAGTTCATAAGTTATTTTCATTATTTGATAAAATAACTTAAATTCTTAATTTTTATCTCGTGTCATCAATTAGAGACAGCTCTTCAGACTCTGAAGCCTCAGAGTCTAGTATTGAAATTCAAACTAGCCCAGCACCAAGGGTTTTGATAACCAAAGAATCCTTTAAAGGTCCAGCAGGTGAATTCAATTCATTCTTAGTCTATTTTTCCTTAAAATTGATGTGAAATGACTCCTACTACAAGTGGAAGTAATTACTCCATCCAATCAAATGGATCTGGACCAGGACATTGCAGCCATAAATCAAAAAGGCAACAATGTCAGCCCAGAGGAGAGGCACAAATGGAGGATGCCAGAGCTTCCACCACTTCCCAAAGGTTAGCCAGCACCTTTGAACCTCTTATTGAGAGTCCAGAAGCTGACATAACTGCTATTGCTGTTAGACCTGAATCATTTCCAACAGGCAACAGTGGAAATATACCAGTCTCAGTACAAGAACTGGTTTATGGCCGCCAAACAGCAAGAGTGGTAACTTCTCCCACGTCTTTGGATAGGCAAAATGAACTCTTATCTTCAAGTGAAGAGGTTCTCGGGGCCAGAAAAGACAGAAGAACTTCTGAAGGGTTGGACACCAATGTCTTGCAAAGGACAAGTCCAACAGATAAAAGCTTGGTCGACAAACCAAAGCATGTCATCAGAGGATCAGGAGAAGAAGTTGGCCCAAGGAAAGGAAAACATCCCAGTGGAAGCTCCCCAAGCATCCACCAGCAAACATCCGCCTCAATAAGTGCCAGGCGGGCCCAAGCAAGCCCCAAAGACCAACAAGAAGGGGAAGCAAAATGCAAAGGTGAAGGCAAAGCCCAAATGGAACAAGCCTTACCCACAGAATTACAGAACCCAAAAGAAAGAAAAGACAGCCATGGAAAATGTGTTCAAAATGGCAAGAACTCTGATGGAATTGAAAAACAAGGAGGAGGAAAGATTGAACCAATCTTTCCCAAAGAAATAGATGCCGTAAAAATTGTAACTCAATTTGAATCTTGTAATAAAGAAATTATGACAAAGGCTAAAACATTGGAGTATATCCAACAAAAGCTGGGTAATGAGATATTACATGTGAAAGAACAACAAAAGACCATTATTGGCCTTGAAAATGTAAATAAAGACAATATTGTGTCTTTGACGCAAATTTGTGCAAGAATTGAGTCTAAATTTACCTTGCTCAATCAACCAGATGACAATTAAATTTCTTTTCTAACTGGACAGTTGAGAGAATTGAAATTACAAGCTCAAAACTTGGAAAATTCAACTGGTCACAATGCAGCTCTTTTTGAAGAACAATTGGAAAAAAGTGATAAAGCAAGACTTGAGTTGAATGAAGATATTAGATCAAGTATTAATAATATATCACTGAAAAATAAATTGCCAAGGCAATCCACACCAAATCTTGACAGAAATGTGCTTAACTTAAATAATGATCTACATCATACA
This sequence comes from Austropuccinia psidii, assembly GCA_023105745.1. NCBI lineage: Eukaryota > Fungi > Basidiomycota > Pucciniomycetes > Pucciniales > Sphaerophragmiaceae > Austropuccinia > Austropuccinia psidii. The sequence goes on along the minus strand of JALGQZ010000004.1, from coordinate 23,713,812 downwards.
ATTTCAAGTAATGATGTGGAAAATTCTTGCAATTTCAAAGACATTCAAAGATTAGAGGAATGGCCAACCTTCAATGGTGAAGGAGAATATAATCATATGGAATTTATTAAAACAATTGATATGTTCAAAGAAGACTTTACAATACCAGATGAATACATAAGTGTGTCAGCCTGTGACTCAAAACCAGAGCACAAGCATGACAGCCAAAATACCATAAACCAATGGTATAGCCAAGATACCACCAAAACATGGAGCTGAGCCAAATTATCTCAAAAGGTATCAAAAGATAGAGTAAACTCACCTCTTTCTGAAAATACAAGTCCCATCACCACAGGACAAGAAATAACAAAGTTATTCCTGCTCAAAGTTACTGCTGAGCATAAACCTTAATTTTCACCTCTCATCTAAAATATAGAAGGAGAGGCTTAAGCCCATCAAATAGGTATTCAAAATAAAGCTCTAAGCCAGGGCTATCCAATGGTACCAGCCAAACTGAGCTAGCACCAATATTACTGGAGTTATGGTCAATTTCAGGCCAAATAAGGGTGAACAAAACATTCACCTCTCATCTAACTTCTACAGTTTTAGTGTGGGATACCTGAAGTGGGGTATCTTTGGAAATAGAACAATCAGGGCTATCTGATGGTGCCATCCACTTCTTCATATCTCAACTATAACAGAAGTTATGAGGCAAACAAGCTCAATACAGCTTTTTGCCCAAACCACGCCTATGTACAAAAAACCTTGTACATGGGATAACTTTGCCATATTTAATGATCACCATACCAAATTGGGTACCATTGTGCAGAGCTCATACAGGGCTATCCAATGAACCAATTTTGAGGTTGATATCTCAAAAACTGACAGTGTTATGGCTGGTTTAAGGTCAAAATCCCACCTGCTGTCATATACAGCCTTACCATGGGATAATATCCCATAATCATGAATATGAGGTGTCAAGTAGACAAATAAGCATTTTGTTACTTCAATACCTCATATGTCAGCCAATACTGGGGTCCCATACAGTTTCTGTACAGCATTTTACGCGTCATACACGTCAGAATCAGGCTGTGAGGTCCCCAGATGAAAATTTTCACCCTGTATTGGTGAAAACCGCCCAGATGTGGTTTGAAAACCACATCTGAGCCCAATACAGGGTATATAGGTTGTTTGCAAACCACAAGCCTGTCCTGGAGAGTGAAATATCTTCACTTCCTCTACGTGGAAAGGTCTAGCAACCTTTCCACCCCAATTTCAGGATAAAAGGAGGGCTTTTCACAGCCAAAATCATCTCCTCATCCTGCTCTTGAATAACCTACGTAGTAAACTGTCAAAAACAGTTTTACTATTGGTTAATAATCAGGTATAATTATAAATTTAATTATTGTAGTCTTTTATTATTGTAACCCAACAGATAAAGCTGCACCCAGGGCTTTCAGCAGCGCTCACCACCACTATATCTCTATAGTAAAGCCCTTAAAATCTTAATTTAATCATCTATTATCAACTTTATTATCTTTTAAAATCATTTTTACCGTGTCACAGTCATAATTTTAGTTGTAAATAGCCTTATTACTTCTTCAACATAGACTCATCCTGACAAAGTGCCAGATTACACTCATTATTTACCAAATCAGAAAAGAAATGGTATTAAAAAAAGGAGACAAGCGCATGGTAAACATTCTTGGCCTTTGTGGAAAGAACAAATTATTTCCCAATGGGCAAATGATTCCTGGTGATTTAGAATGGAAAATTGTTTTGAAGAAGCCATTTTTAATATTGAGAGGGACAGGCCCATGCCTTGGTTTCTTAAACAGAAGGAGAGATTAACTGCCCTTCATCCTGATATGTCTGAAACAATGATAAATAAAAGCATATTAAGAAAGTGTGGTGGTGACCTTGAGCATGCTATAAGAAGCAGATGTATTGAGCCTTCCTCTACAGAAGATTATATCAATGCTATGGAGGACATCACTACTAGAACAAAAATTGGAAGAAATTGGTCCAAATCCCCAATAGAAAACACGACTAATGGGAAACCAATTACAAGACCAAATAAGCCACAAGAGAGACTTCCTTTGAAATGTCACAAATGTGGAAGTAGATTTCATTTAGCAAACACTTGCCCAGAAAAGACAAGAATCAATGAGATAAATTTTGAAAAAGTGGAAGATACAAAAGAGACAATTGATGTATCTTTACATGAAAGTGATTCTGAGCCTTCAGAAGAAGAATAAGAAGTACCAGAGGAGCTTAGTATATAAAAAATTAATATTTTTTTTGAAGTCACTAAAGTACATACTCATTCACCACAGTATACTGTTGAGTGTATGGATCTCATACATGTGCAAGGTGCCAAAATGCAGAAACCCAAACCTGCCAGAGGCAAAGGTTATGAAGCTGGTTCATCTTTTATCACTAATATTGTGATAAACAACGGGGAGGCCAAGATACATCTTGACTCAGGTGCTTTTTGCACTTGTGTTGGAAAAGATTATCTTGAAAAGGTTTATACCAATTGGGAAGACAAGCTGATGCCAATTGAAGGTATAAAATTCAGCAGTGCTACCCAAACCATTCACCCCTTGGGTATAGTAGAAGCAGCAATAATATTTCCTCATCCTACAGGAAGTATTAGATTGAAAGTTGAAATTGTTGTTATGAATAACTGTACTTCACAACACTTTAAACTTGGGAATGATTATCTCAATAATTATGGTATTGATATTAATAATCATAAGGACAGGTAGTCCACTATAGGGGAAAATAAAAGACATAAATTTTCTTTTCCTTTAGAAAAAAGAGAAAATACTGTCACTAAACAGAAATGGGATAAAAAGTCATATGACCCCAGAATTCAAAGTGTGGGACTTGATACTAGTTTCAACCTTGAACTTCAATAATATTAAAGGCCCAAAGAAATTGAAAGATTCCTTTGCAGGAACATTCATTATTAAATCCCTTCATGGGACAAATGCAGTACAAGTAGAACTGTCAGGAGGACTGGAAAACAGGCATCCAACTTTCCCTTTCAGTCTAGTAAAGCATTACACTTCAAGTGATAAGGAATTATTTCCTTTGAGACATGAAACACTCTTAGAAGTACCCCCACTAGATCAAAGTGAGCATTAAAAGGTACTGAAAGTCTTGAAAGAAAGAAGAGTTAGGGGAAAAAATGAAAGAGAATACTTAATCAGATATAGAAATCCACAACATGAAGATGAGTGAATTGTAGACAACAAGATACCTTATTCCAAAAAGTTTCTCAGAAGATTCAGACATGAGAGAAGACCAATTGCTCAATAAAAGTTTGATTTGTGTGCTTTACATACTTGAAAGTATAAGTAGAGAGGCTGGACAGTGGATTATACCCCCCTAAATAGCTTGGGGGTATACTACAAAAGAAAAATTGTGGTACAATTGTTTTTGGTGGTAGGGAATGTGAGCCTGTGAGGTATGTATAACATACCCATAAGGCCACAAATGACTTTATGCACAGTTAAAATTGTCTTCAACAGAATTTTTAATTGAATTTAAGAAAAATAAGTATAACTTGTTTTGGATAAACAAAGTTATTAATATTATGTCATTTTTGGATTCTACACCAAAAATAACCTAGGGTACACCCATAAAGTGTTATACCAAGAACACTTATTTCTTGTGTTATTAGAAGATTTAAGAATCTCACAGTACAGTGACCTGACAGAAGTACAGAAACACGCGCATACAGGTAACTGCGTACAGGACACGCGTGCTCGCTGGTTTCTGATTTGTCAAAATCTCTTCCTCCCCCCTTTTTTCCAACTTCTTAATATTTTTTCGTTTTTTTTCTTCCATCTATATTTGGACAAATGATCCATATTTGTCCATCTCATCAAGACGTCAAAACAAATCGCCTCGATGAGAAGACGAGTCCTCCAAAACAACTCACGATGCCTTCTCACAAGGCCTTTCCAAATATTTTTCAACAAATTTATAAAGCTTGGTTCATGTCGTTGGTGACAATCACCATATCAATTGGTCCGTCTTTTTACATTAACAACTTTTTTTCTACACGTTTTTTAAAATTTAAAGCTTTTTTTTTAATCGCACGATGCCAGTCTATTTAGACATCGAACTAAGGGCCCAGGTTGTAGGCATGCGAAAGGCTGGCCTCAGCTTTCGGGCCATTGCAGCCCATTCAAACCTACCTCTATCAACGGTTTACAAAACCATCCAACAATTCAACCTTCAAGGCACTTGCAAAACCGCTTCAAAGACTGGCCGCCCTACCAAGATGAATGAGCGGGATCGTCGGGAGTTATCAAGAATAATCACTCGCCACCGTCGCCTCACTGTTGCCCAAGTTACTGATACTCTTACAACTCAAGTCTCAACAAGAACCGTCCAACGAGAGATACACCAACTTGGCAAGCAGTCCAGCATTGCTCCTAAAAAGCCCTACCTCAGGCCACAAGACTTCCAACGACGATTGGCGTTTGCTCATGAACACTGACACTGGAGGATCATTGATTGGGCTCGAGTTATTTGGACCGACAAGTCGTTGTTTGAGCTTGGCAAGAAATCTTATTGGGTGCGTGTTTGGAGGACAGCTAGTGAAAAATTTGACCTTGAGAACTTGGCAGTAAATCACTGATCAGGCCGCCGATCTGTAATGGTGTGGGGGGCTTTTTGTGGAGGCACAAAAGGTCCCCTTGTGATTCTCCAAGGCCGACAAACTGCCGCCAACTTGGTTTCCAACGTTTACCAACCGGCTCTTTGGCCATTTGTCGAACACATGGAACAGGCCCCATATGTCCTTGGACGCCAGCGACTAACCCTGATGGAAGATGGGGCACCAATTCAAACTGCTCGAGTCAGCCAAGAGTGGCGCGAACGTAACGGCCTTGTCAAACTTCAGTGGCCACCTCACTCTCCCAATATGAATCCAATCGAAAACCTTTGGAAGAAGATCAAATTGCAAGTTTCCACCTTTTACCAGCCCCAAACAATGGACGAACTTCAGGCAGCTATCACTGCTGCCTGGAATGACATCCCAAGTCAGCACCTCAATCAGCTTTCAAGACCATGCCAAAACGAATGCAATAAATCATTGATCGACATGGTGGCCCAATCCACTACTGAGGGTTTTATTCTCAAGGTAAGCTCATTTTTTGTCTTACTTAAAATTGTTTTTTTTTTGCAAAAAATAAATATTTTCTATTTCCCGATTGCTTGTAGCATTTTTAGGCCACCCCAAAAAAGACATCGTAGTGAAAAAAGTCTTTTTTTTTCTTTTTTTTATTGTTTTGTGTTGTAGTTGTAAAAAATGAAATGATGATATTGAACTGTATTGTAGAGGCATGGTCGTATGTAATATAGTGTTTCCCTACATTTGTCAGGGCACTGTACTAATGTAACTTTTTTTAAAAAAAAAATAAATTTTTAAATTTAAGCTTAAATAAGCTTAAATTTCAAGTCACATAAGGTTTATGCAAACTTGCCAAAATTTTAGTTAAAATTGAGGTGTTGTATATATTTATTGAATTGGCTAAGGATTTGCCATACAGAATGTAAATCCTGCATGAGCTCAATTTAAAAGGGTTTAAAGCCATAGTATGGCTTTAAATAAATAAAAGGGCAAAATATATGCAGAAAGGTGGGACAAAGGAAAAAGACCAGATAGAGCTGGGGTACCCAACTTTTTGGATCTGCAAGGATTCAATTAAGGTTTTCAACCTGTAATGGAGGATTTTCAACCTTATTTGAACTTTAAGATTAGACTTTGATCCGACTTTAAGTTTTAAACTGGTTTTATCCCAATTTAGAAAGGAATTTCAAGCTGCCAAAGGGTAAATCCCAATATGCAGGCTTGAATTTAAGGTTTTAAGAACTTTCAAAACTTAATTATGCTTAAAGTCTTAAATAAGCATAAAGATTTAAGGTTACAAGCATTAAAACCTTATCAAAAGTTAAGGTTTGCTGTGTATTGCTATTTTACGTGGAAAAATAGCAATAATTTCAAAAATACATTAAATATCCAATTCTCAATGCATTTGCTTGAACGTTTCACACAGGTCACAATTTAATATTATCTATATAAAGATTGAATTCTACGTATCTTTTATAAATAAATTTCCTGGGTAATTAGCCTGGAAATTTCCTGTTTTAGAGAAGCTCAAAGAAAATTATAATTTCTTTAAAATTATCAAAAAAATGAGTTCAAGAGATTTCTGCTTGAAACTCTATTTTTAAGTTGTTCATGTGATGAACCTTAATATGAAGAAGCTTTTTTATATTAAAATTTAAAATAATTAGTTTAAATGAGGATGAAAGTTACTTTGAGTTAACAATAACACTGGTAACTTTAAATTGGAGTTAAAAATAAGTTACCTTAAGTTAAGAACTTTATTTTTAAGTATGTTTTTTCAGTTTTGACCTAGGCACGCCCTCTGCATTCATTATGAATCATGAGAGCTACTCTGAAGACATAAAAAGAGTCTTTTCATCACTGTTTTTGTCCATCATTCATTATCAATTCAATCATATTAGAAACTCAAACATGTAAAGTTTTATTAAATATAAAATCTTATTATTAAAGTAATTCTTGAGTTATTTTATTCTTTATTAATTGAAATTAAAGAATTGAAATGATAGAATTCAGATTATTGTTGTAATCACCAATAATATATTTTATTATATAAAATTATCATCTTAAATATCTTTTAAAAATCCACAAGTTCCTCTCAAAAACTCTTTAATCATAATTTTTATTATGAAAAGTTGTTTTATCTTGAAAATATTGGTTTTTGGCATGTTTCTAACTTATAATTATTATTTAATATAATAACTGTTGTTGTTAAACTCGTTGTATTAAATAAATATTATGAATAGGTTTTCTCTAAGGTTCTATATCTTTTTTATCTATTATTAGTTTTTTTATATAGAATTTTTTTATAAGAATTATTTCTGCACAGTGTGTTTTTTAATTCTTTTATAATTAATATTTATATGATTTATAAGTGGTTCAATATTCATATTTACCATGTGTAATTTTCTCATTAAGAGCTTTACACTTCTTATTGTTATAATTGTCAGTGACTATAACAATAATAGAATAATTATAATTTATTATAATTATTATATTTTTTTATTATTATATTTCTATAATAATAATTCAATTTATTTTTTTATATAATTATTTTTAATACTTATATTTAAATTTGTGGTTATAATACTTTATTATATTATATTTTTCTACTGAGGACAGTCGTAGTACTCTTGATATTGCTACTATTATCAAGGGTTTCATAGAAAAACCTTACATTTGGGGGCCTGGGCGTGATTTTAAGAAATTTTTGGGACATAAATCATATTCTAGACCTTATTTTACTATTTTTTGACATAAAATTGCCATATTTATCTTAATATTGCCTTTTTTGGGACTTATCCCTTATAAATAATCTTTATAATATTAATAAAGTTATTTTTTTCTTAGGAATATTGTTTGAAACGATATACTATTGAGTGACTTGGAAGAAACTTCTTTTGTCTTACTAGTGGCTTTTTCAGATCACCAACTTGAAATTTTTTCTTTGAGTTATTCTAGTATAAATACAATAATAATACAATTTTGATTAATAAACTTGTTAATTGCATAATTATTATTTCTTTTACAGAAAATATAAAAAAAGTTAAAAATTAAAAAATCTTTACTAAAAAACATTTTACCTTTTATCTTAGACATTTATCTTTATTTTTAACGTAATTTGCCATAAATTACATTTAACCAAATTTATTCAATAAGTTGAGTTCATAAGTTATTTTTATTATTTCATAAAATAACTTTTATTTTTATTTTTTTTCTCTAGTGCCATCAATTAGAGACAGCTCTTTGAACTCTGAAGCCTCAGAGTCTAGTATTGAAATTCAAATTAGCCCAGCACCAAGGGGTTTGATAACCAAAGAACCCTTTAAAGGTCCACCAGGTGAATTCAATTCATTCTTAGTCTATTTAGTGGAAGCAATTACCCCATCCAAGCAAATGGATCTATACCAGGACATTCCAGTCACAAATCAAAAAGACAAGAATGTCAGCCCAGAGGAGAGGCCCGAATGGAGGATACCAAAGCTTCCACCAGTTCCCAAATGTTAGCCAGCACCTTTGAAACTTTTATTAAGAGTCCAGAAGCTGACATATCTGCTATTGCTGTTAGACCTGAATCATTTCCAACAGGCAACAGTAGAGATATACCAGTCTCAGCACAAGAACTGGTTTATGGCGGCAAAACAGCAAGAGTAGCAACTTCTCCCAAGTCTTTGGATAGGCACAATTAACTCTTATCTTCAAGTTCAGAAGTTCATGGGGCCAGAAAAGACAAAAGAACTTCTGAAGGGTTGGACACCAATTACTTGGAAAAGACAAGTCCAACAGATAAAACCTTGGTTGAAAAACCAAAGCATGTTATCAGAGGATCAGAAGAAGCAGTTGGCCCAAGGCAAGGAAAACAGCCCAGTGGAAGCTCTCCAAGCATCCACCAGCAAACATCCACCTCAACAAGTGCCAGAAAAGCCCAAGCAAGCCCCAAAAGCCAACAAGAAGGGCAAGCAAAAAGCAAAGGGAAAGGCAAAGCCCAAATGGAACAAGCCTTACCCACAGAATTACAGAATCCCAAAGAAAGAAAAGACAGCCATGGACAATGTGTTCAATATGGCAAGAACTCTGATGGTATTCAAAAACAAGCAGCAGGAAAAATTTAACTAATCTTTCCCAAAGAAATAGATCTTGTAAAGCTTGTAACTCAATTTTAATCTTGTAATAAAGAAATTATGACAAAGTTTAAAACATTTGAGTATATCCAACAAAAGTTGGGTAATGAGATATTACAAGTGAAAGACCAACAAAACACTATTATTGGCCTAGACTTTTCCAAGCACAATTGGAAAAAAGTGATAAAGAAAGACTTGAATTGAAAGAGGACATTCAATCAAGTATTAATAATATATAACTAAAAAATGAATTGCCGAGCAATCCACACCAATTCTTGACAGAAATGTGCTTAACTTGAATAATGATTTACAGCATACAGTTTCAAGTAATGATGTGGAGACTGCTGGCAATTTCAAAGACATTCCAAGATTAGAGGAATGGCCAACCTTCAATGTTGAAGGAGAATATAATCATATGGAATTCATGAAAACAGTTGATATGTTCAAAGAAGACTTTACAATACCAGATGAACACATAAGTGCGAGATTACACTCATTATTTACTAAATCAGAAAAGCAATGGTATTACAAAATGAGCCCAGACCATGGTAGAAATTCTGGGGCTTGGTGGAAAGAACAGATTATTTCCAAATGAGAAAATGATTCCTGGAGATTTAGAATGCAAAATTCTTTTGAAGAAGCCATTTTAAATATTGAGAGGGACAGGCCCATTTCTTGGTTTCTTAAACAGAAGGACAGACAACTGACCTTCATCCTGATATGTCTGAAACAATGATACATAAAAGCATATTAAGAAAGTGTGGTGGTGACCTTGAGCATGCTATAAGAAGCAGATGTATTGAGCCTTGCTCTACAGAAGATTATATCAATGCTATGGAGGACATCACTACTAGAACAAGAATTGGAAGAAATTGGTCCAAATCCTCAATAGACAACAAGACTAATGGGAAACCAATTACAAGACCAAATAAGCCACAAGAGAGACTTCCTTTGAAATTTCACAAATGTGGAAGTACATCTCATTTAAAAAACACTTGCCCAAAAAAGACAAGAATCAATGAGATAAATGCTGAAAACGTGGAAGACACAAAAGAAACAACTGATGTATCTTTACATGAAAGTTATTCTGAGCCTTCAGAAGAAGAAGAAGTACCAGGAGGGCTTAGTATAGAAAACATTGATGTTTCTTTTGAAGTGACTGAGGTACACACTCATTTAATACAGTATAGTGATGAATGTATGGATCTCATACATGTGCAAGATGCCAAAATTCAGAAATCCAAACCTTCCAGAGGTAAAGGTTATACAGCTGGTTCATCTTGTATCACTAATATTGTGATAAAAAACACAGAAGCCAAGATACACCTTGACTCAGGTCTTTTTGCACTTTTGTTGGAAAAGATTATCTTGAAAAGGCTTATATCAATTGGCAAGACACGTTAATGCCAATTGAAGGTATAAAATTCAGCAGTGCTAGCCAAAATATGCACCCCTTGGGTATATTTGAAGCAGCAATAATGTTTCCTCATCCTTCAGGAAGCATCAGATTGAAAGTTGAAATTGTTGTCATAAATAATTGTACTTCACAAAACTTTATACTTGGGATTGATTATCTCAATATTTATGGTTTTGATATCAATAATCATAAAGACAGGTGTTTCACTATAGGAGAAAATAAAAGACAAAAATTTGCTTTTCCTTTGGAAAAAAGAGAAATTACTGTCATTAAACAAGTAAAAAATGTTAATAAGGAGAAATTTGTGTCATATCAATTGATTGAAGCACAAATTAGTCCTGAATTAACACTAGAAATGAAGGAAGAGCTTATTGAAATTTTATTTAATAACAGGGAAGCCTTTGCTTCAGATAATGAACCACTTGGAGCTATAAAAGGCAATGAAGTGGACATTATTTTTAATGTGGAAATGCCTTATCCGCAACTATTAAGAAGACCAGCTTGCCCAGCTGGCCCTAGGGCTAGAGAAGCATTAGACAGTCATATTAATGAACTAATGAAACTGGGAGTCCTTAGAAAGGTTGGACACAATGAGGAGGTAGAAGTCACAACTGCAGTAATCATTACTTGGCATAATGATCAGTCAAGGATGGTTGATGATTTTAGAGCACTCAATACCTATACTTTTCCAGACAGGTATCCAATCCCTGGAGTTCATGAGACTTTGACTCAATTATCCAAAGCAAGGTCACGTACTTCCATGGATTCTCTGAAAGGCTTTCATCAGAATGATTTGACACCTCATGCTAGGAATTTATTGAGAATAATTGCTCATTGTGGGATTTATGAATATTTGAGAATGCCTTTTGATATTTAAAATGCACCCTCTTATTATCAGAGAATGATGAATACCATCTTCCCACATGAATTATCAGCAGGATGGTTAATCATTTGTATTGATGACATTATCAGTTGTTCAGAAACCTGTAACTTACATTTAGAGAGACGTTCATTAGGAATTAAGAAAATTCTTCATGTAAACATGAAAATATCTCTTAGGAAGTTTAATTCTGGGTTTCATGAGATAAAAGCTCTAGGACATGTAGTTTCAGGACTGAGCCTTGGTGTTGATAAAAACAAAGTGGCTGCAGTTTTACTGAAACTAATTCCCCAGAACAAAAACGAAATGATGTCTTTTTTGGGGTTTTCCAGTTATTACAGGCACACCTTAAAGATTTTGCAATCCATTCCAGATCATTATACAGAATTTGTGATCAACAAACTGTTTTTGAAATGACACAGAAGAGGATTCAAGCATATGATAAAATCAAGTATGCCTTGATCAATGCACCATTATTATTAATGCCAGACTGGAAACTTCCTTTCAAGCTGTATATTGATGCATGTGGTGAAGGTTTAGGAACTGCTCTTCATCAAGTTCAAATTGTCAATGACAATCCTTTTAAGGTCCAATTTGTTTTATTCCAAGACAAATTAAACCTACTGAGGCCAGATATGGAGCTAGCCAAATGGAGTGCCTTTGCCTTTTTTGGGATTTGGAAAGACTTCATTACTATCTTGATGGTAGTGTGTTTGAAGTAATTACTGATTTTAATGCCGTAAAATCACTTCTTAACATGAAAACTCCAAACAGACACATGTTAAGATGGCAAATTGCTATACAGGAGTATAGAGGCAATATTACTATAGTACATAAAGCTGGAAATATTCATAAGAATTCTGATTGCTTAAGTAGATGGGCATTACCCAATACACCTGACAACCCTGCCTATGTTCCTACAAGTGCAGAACCTCAAATTCCAATTGAAGGAATTAATATCACAGATGTTGGAACAGAATTCTTTGAAGAAGTTAGAAAAAGCTATAAGTAAGATAAGAATTGTCATATTCTTACTGCTCCCCTTGACAAAGGTCGCAAAGATGTAGCCTTGGCTAATTCTCTGGATGATATTTGGAAAACATCTTATGATAATGGAAGATTCCATTTATTTTATGGTATATCACTTCATAGATCTAAACACACGTGTCATGGTTCTATGTAGTAGAATGTTAATTAACACAATACTACTAGAATTCCATGATAACATATATTCTGGACATCTGTGTGAAGAAACAACTATGGAAAGAATTAAGACCTGTGCCTGGTGGCCATCTTGGAGAAGAGATGTCATTGAGTACTGTCACAGTTGTGATAGATGCCAGAAAGAACAAAGTACCCCAAGGGAAGTGGTTCACATGGATTGGGTAACTGCCTTACCACCTGGAGGTGATAAAAGTTACAATGCATGTCTTGTTATTGTGGGCAGATATAGCAAGACACCAATCTTTTTGCCATGTCAAAAAGATGACACAGCTATGGATACAGCTCTTTTGATCTCTAATAGAGTAATATCCAATACTGGTATTCTTAAAAACATCATTAGTGATAGAGACCCAAAATTTACATCAGCCTTGTGGACTAATTTACATATGCTTTTGAATACAAAACTGTGATTCTCAACAGCTTAACATCCACAAACAGATGGGCTTGCAGAAAGAATGATTCCAACCCTTGAGGACATTATCGGAAGATTTTGTGCTTATGGCCTGGAGTTTAAGGATTCTGACAGCTTTTCCCATGATTGGTGCACTCTTATACCAGCATTGGAATTAGCCTACAAGACCTCCATCCATGCTTCAACAGGAAAAACTCCTGCAATGTTGGAGAAAGGATGGAACCCCAAACTTCCAACTGATACTTTGAAAACAGAAATGGTATAAAAGTCATAAGACCCAAGAATTTAAAGTAGGGGACTTAATACTAGTTTCAACCTTGAGCTTTAATAATATTGAAGGCCCAAAGAAACTAAAAGATTTGCTTGCAGGACGATTTAACACTAAAGCCCCTCATGGGACAAATGCAGTACAAGTAGAACAGTCAAGAAAACTGGAAAACAAACATCCAACTTTCCCTGTCAGTCTAGTAAAGCATTACACTTCAAGTGATAAGGAATTATTTCGTTTGAGAAATGAAACACCCTTAGAAGTACCCCCACTAGATCAAAGTGAGGATAAAAAAGGTACTAAAAGTCTTGAAAGAAACAAGACTTAGGGGGAAAAATGAAAGAGAATACTTAGTCAGGTATAGAAATCCACAACATGAAGATGGATGAATTGTAGAAAGCAAAAAGCTGATTCCCAAAATTTTCTCAGAAGATTTAGACATGAGAAAAGAGCAATTGCTCAATGAAAAGCTTGAAGTGTGTGCTTTACATACTTAAAAGTATAAGTAGAGAGGTTGTACAGTGGATTATACCCCCCCAAATAACTTGGGGGTATACTACAAAAGAAAAATTGTGGTACAATTTTTTTTGGTGGTAAGGAATGTGAGCCTGTGAGGTATATATAACATACCCATAAGGGCACAAATGACTTTATACACAGTTAAATTTGGCTTCAACAGACTTTTTAATTTGATTTAAAATAAAGAATAACAAAAAATAAGTATAACTTTTTTTTGGATAAACAAAGTTATAAATATTATTTCATTGTTGGATTCTACACCAAAAATAACCTAGGGCACACCCATGAGGTGTTATACCCAAAAACACTTATTTCTTATGTTATTGGAAGATTTAAGAATCTTACAGTACTAATGTATCTTTTTTAACATTTCTTAAAATTGTTGAATTTAAGCTTAAATAAGCTTAAATTTAAAGTTTCATAAGGTCTATGCAAACTTACCAAAATTTTAGTTAAAATTGAGGATTTGTGTACATTTATTGAATTGGCTAAGGATTTGCCATACAGAATGTAAATCCTGCATGAGCTCAATTTGAAAGGATTTAAGGCCATAGTATGGCTTTACATAAATAAAAGGGCAAGATCCACGCAGAAGGTGGGACAAACGCAAAAGACCAAATAGAGCTGGGGTACCCAACTTTTTGGATCTGCAAGGATTCAATTAAGGTTGTCCACCTGTATTGGAGGATTTTCAACGCTAATCAAGCTTTAATATGAAACTCTGATCCAACATTAAAGTTTAAACTGGTCTTATCCCAATTTAGACAGGAATTTCAAGCTGCCAAAGGGTTAATCCCAATATGCAGGCTTGATTTTAAGGTTTTAAGAACTTTCAAAACTTAATTAAGCTTGAAGCTGTAAGATTAAAAACATTAAAACCTTATCAAAAGTTAAGGTTTTGTGTGTATTGCTATTTTACGTGGAAAAATAGCAATAATTTCAAAAATTCATTAAAACTCCAATTCTTAAAGGATTTGCTTGAACGTTTCACACAGATTACAATTTGATATTATCTATATATAAATTCAATTTTAATTATCTTTTATAAATATATTTCCTGGGTAATTAGCCTGGAAATTTAATTAAGCTCAAACAAAATTATAATTTCTTTAAAATTAATTAAAAATTGAGTTTAAGAGATTTCCGCTTGAAACTCTATGTTTGAGTTGTTCATGTGATTAACGTTAATATAAATAAGTTTATTCATATTAAGAACTTAAAATAATTAGTTTAAATGAGGATTAAAGCTACTTGGAGTTAAGAATAACACTGGTAACTTTAAATTGGAGTTAAAAATAAGTTACCTTAAGTTAAGAACTTTATTTTTAAGCATGGGTTTTCAGTTTTGACCTTAACACGCCCTCTATATTCATTATGAATGATGAGAGCTGCTCTGAAGACATAAAAAGAGTCTTTTCATCACAGTTTTTGTCCATCATTCATCATCAATCCAATCATATTAGAAATTTAAACAGGCAAAGTTTTATTAAATATAAAATCTTATTATTAAAGTAATTCTTGAGTTATTTTATTCTTTATTAATTGAAATTAAAGAATTGAAATCATAGAATTCAGATTATTGTTTTAATCACCAATAATATATTTTATTATATAAAATTATCATCTTAAATATCTTTTAAAAATCCACAACTTCCTCTCAAAAACTCTTTAATCATAATTTTTATTATAAAAAGCTGTTTTATCTTTAAAAATATTGGTTTTTGGCGTGTTGTTAACTTATGCTTATTATTTAATATAATAACTGTTGTTGTTTAACTTGTTGTATTCAATAAATATTATGAATAGGTTTTCTCTAAGGTTCTATATCTTTTTTATCTATTATTAGCTTCTTTATATAGAATTTTTCTATAAGAATTATTTCTGCACAGTGTGTGTTTTAATTCTTTTATGAATAATATTTATATTATTTATAAGTGGTTAAATATTCATATTTACCACGTGTAATTGTGTCATTAAGAGCTTTACACTTCTTATTGTTATAATTGTCAGTGACTATAATAATAATAGAATAATTATAATTTATTATAATTATTATTTTTTTATTATTATATTTCTATAATTATAGTTGAATTTTTTTTTTAAACAATTACTTTTAATAATTATATTTAAATTTTTGGTTATACAATTTTATTATATTATATTTTTCTACTGAGCACAGTCATAGTACTCTTGATATTGCTACTATTACCATGAGTTTCATAGAAAAACCTTACAGGCTCAGCTTCACCCTTGTATAAAGGACCCTCTTTGCCCACCATGCCCTTCCCTTTTTCCCAGTTCAACCGCTCTTTTCATTCCTGTGCATATTCCACTTTTCTTTCCTGCCTTTCCACTCTTTTCTATTTCACAAAACTAACCACTCCCCTTCCTTTTTGATGTATTTTTCTCCTGATTATATCTACATCATGCGACACCTTCTCCATTTAACACTTTGGTACATGTTATGTTCCGCTCTTAATACTAAATATTAATCATTATTTCCTTCCAGAGCTTAATTATTCTGATTATGTCTTGAATTTATCATTCATTGTATGTATTTTTTTCTTGACATTTTACTTTCTATTCAGTTACTAACCCAAATTGTCTTGTTTTTAGATGTTGTGCACTTTGTGCGCTAAGTGGCATATCCCATGCATGCGCTCCTCCACAATGACTGACGCATGTAACGCTTGCTGCCAAGCAGACAACAAATTATTGTTCATTGTGCAACCCTTCCCACCAAGTGGCCAGAGGAGTTCTAGTGCAAGATGCTCTTGTGAGGACTCCGGTGTTGTCAGCAATGATGACAGCATTCCCAAGCGGTAATGGACCCTGTGACCCCAAACAGGCAGATGGAATTGTTTCTGTAAGATTAGCCAGGTGTCCTCAGGTATTGATTTGTCAACCCCCCTCCTAGGCCACCACAAACGGCCACTTCACTCCTCAACTGGAGTGAAGTGAATATCTGTCTAATGATGGATGGCAAGGGCAAGAGGACCTTTGAGCTTGGGCTGATATTCACCATGTCTTTTCACCCATTTGATTAAAAGGCCAAAGTAGGTTTTCTTTCTCCTCCTTGACTCATTTTTCTTCACACAATCATACTGAATTTTTTTCTTTAGGCATAGAACGAAACCCACCAAATCACAAGTATTGAATGTGAACTTTCCGGATCCTTGACAAGCGCAAGGAATTGCATTTGACCCCTTGGGATCCGGTTCAAGCGTAAAGATTTTTGTGTGAAGTGTTGTGAAGCTGTAAAGGTGTAAGGATTTGCATAAAAAGGATTGTCATCCTTTACAGTCATAAGGAATTATGTGTGAGCTGCCAAGATCCTGGAAAAGCGTAAGGATTTGCGTGTGAATCATTGTGATCCTGGACAGGCGTAAGGATTTACATGTGAACCATTGGGATCCTGGATAGGTGTAAGTATTTGCATGTGAATTGTCAGGATCCTGGACAAGCGTAAGGATTGACTACAGTTTAGAATAGCAATAATAACCTCATTACATGAGCAACTTCACCCCTTTTTCAAGTGAGTCACCATATATCCCCAGTTCCAACCCATCAAAACCAGGTGTATACTGTACTGTGCATTGCCACACCCTTCTTCTCCAATCACCCTCTAATTCCCAGATGCATCCAAAGTACCTCATTCTTCTAATTGGGATGAGATTGTATTACCATCCCTGATGCAATAGCCCACACCCATGCCCATCTCATAATAGGTGTGGCTTTTCAGCCACATTGTTGGTGCTAACCTTCTTGAGAATTGTGCAGAAATACCCACTAAGTTTGTGATCTCATTGTTCTGTGCTGCATCATTATAATGATAAAATGTACTGCTGGCCCACTTTAGCTGACTGAGCCCATGATTTTTGGATAGATCAATCCAAAACTGCTCATTTGGGAAAATCAATTTCCCCCCTATACACTGCTTTGAAACATCTCTTTGAATTTTGTCAGCCTGTGACTCAAAACCAGAGCACAAGCATGACAGCCAATACACCATAAATCAATGGTATAGCCAAGATACCACCAAAACATGGAGCTGAGCCAAATTAGCTCAAAAGGTATCAAAAGAAAGAGGAAACTCACCTCTTTCTGAAAATACAAGTCCCATCACCATAGGACAAGAAATAACAAAGTTATTCCTGCTCAAAGTCATTGCTGAGCATAAACCTTAATTTTCACCTCTCATCTAAAATCTAGAAGGAGAGGCTTAACCCCATCAAATGGGTATTCAAAATGAAGCTCTAAGCCAGGGCTATCCAATGGTACCAGCCAAACTGAGCTAGCACCAGTATTACTTGAGTTATGGTCAAATTCAGACCAAATAAGGGTGAACAAAACATTCACCTCTCATCTAACTTTTACAGTTTTAGTGTGAGATACTTAAAGTGGGGTCTTTTTGGAAAGAGCACAATCAGGGCTATCTGATGGTGCCATCCAATTCCCCATAACTCAACTACAACAGAAGTTATTGGCCAAACAAGCTTAATACAGCTTTTTGCCCAAACCACGCCAATGTACAAAAAATACTTGTACATGGGATAACTTTGTCATATTTAATGAGAACCATGTCAAGTTGGGTACCATTGTGTAGAGCTCATATAGAGCTATTCAATGAACCAACTTTGAGCTTGATATCTCAAAAACTGACAGAGTTATGACCATTTTAAGGTCAAAATCCCACCAGCTGTCATATACAGCCTTACCATGGGATAACACCCCATAACCATGAATGTGAGGTGTCAAATAGACGAAGAAGCATGTTTTTACTTCAATACCTCATATGTCAGTCAATACTGGGGTCCCATACAGCTTCTGTACAGCATTCTACGCGTCATACACGTCAGAATCAGGCTGTGAGGTCCCCAGATGAAAATTTTCACCCTGTATTGGTGAAAACTGCCCAGATGTGGTTTCAAAACCACATCTGAGCCCAATACAGGGTATACAGGCTGTTTGCAAACCACAAGCCTGTCCTAGAGAGTGAAAAATCTTCACTTCCTCTACGTGGAAAGGTCTAGCAGCCTTTCCACCCCAATTTCAGGATAAAAGGAGGGCTTTTCACAGCCAAAGACCTTTCCTCATCCTGCTCTTGAATACCCTACGTAGTAAACTGTCAAAAACAGTTTTACTCTTGGGTAATAATCAGGTATTATTATAATCTTAATAATTGTAGTCTTTATTATTGTAACCCAACAGGTAAAGCTGCACCCAGGGCTTTCAACAGCGCTCACCACCACTATATCCACTATAGTAAAGCCCTTTTTATTAAATTAAAACCATTTTTAACTCTTATAAAACCTTTTTAACCTTTATATACCGTGTCACAGTCATAGTTAAAAGTTGTAAATACACTTTATTACTCTTATCATAGACTCAGCCTGACGTTTTGGGGGCCTGGCCGTGTTTTTTACTTATTTTGGACCTTACAAGTAAGTTTTTTCTCTTTTTTATCATTTATTGACAACTGTTTTTTATTTTTAGGCATCATTTTCTTTTGAAAAATATATTTTAAATATATTCTTCTTTAAAAATTTAATAATACTCATATTTTTAAAGAGTATTTGTCTAGTGGCTAATAACCACAAGACCAGTATTTTTGGCGTGTTTTGCATATAAAAACACTTTTAAGCCATTTATACAGTCTCAATTCTTAATTGAATTAAGACAGCTCATACTGATAAACCAACAGTTGAGGCGTGTTTGGGCACATTGTTAACTCAATTGCCCTGTAATACACCATTTTTGACAGATTATACTTGCTAATAACAAGTATTCTGTAAGATATTGGTATACAAACAGTATACCAATAATCAATAAGCTGTATTTCTGACGTGGAATTGTTAATTCAATTACACTGTCACTATACAAGGGCATACTGTAGTAACATACAAGCCCAGAGGCCATTCTTAGACGTGCAAAACCAGCCTTGTAAGAAGTCTTAACTGACATAAGCCCTCTTTTTCCTGCTTTGATTCAGTGGAAGAAAACTTCATACCACTTGAGACCCAGTCACAGGCCAACATACCAGTGACACCCTCAGAACCAGAGGGCAGCAAGGGCAAAGGAAAAAGGCTTAGTGAAGGCCTCATCACAGCCAAAAAGTGGACACCAATAGCCACTCAGAGGAGTAGAAAACCACGAAACTCTGCTTCAATACAAGGTAAACCAACCTTAACCACTTGTGCAGGGAAGATTACAATTATTAACCCAGTTGTAACCTCCAAAGGCAAACTGCCCAAATCAGCAGATAGCAAATTTGTACAAGGCACAGTCAAAGGTAAATACCCTAAGAACATAAAGTTTTTGACTGCTTGCAAACACTGATATGTCCCCTGCATACCTCAGAGACCTTGGCTTCCAAAGGAACCAGCCAGAGGATAGAGCAGGAATGTCTAGAACCAGAAGACCTGAAAGAAGACACATTGGACACAGTGGTGGATGGCAAAACAATGAGGGAGATAATATCAACCTTGCCATTCACACTCCAATTCAACAGAAACCTCAAACCAGAGGACTGGAAGGATATGGATCAAGTTCTTCAAATCCACCAACTCCTCAAAGATTTGTTTCAATGGAGTATGGACAACAAGAGGTTCAACCTAGCAACTCACTGGGCAGAACTGGGATCAAGTTGCCAGAAGATCTGTCTCAAAGAGATAGACTTCAAAGACCTTATGGTAATCACCAAGGGTTGGAATCCTACCAGGCAGCACAGACTCCTGGAGGCAAGGGCACAGAGGATAAGGGAGAATCAAGCCACTATCCAAGCTATAGAAGAACAGTTAACCCAGACAGGGCCTACTCAGATTCCTTCAGGTTCACAAGGAGCATGCCAAATCAGCTCTCCAGTGGCTTCACACCATTCAGAAACCAGCAGATCAGTGGCCAAGAGTCACCATTCTTCACAATTCCAGGAAGTTTCCAGGAGAAGACAAGGCAACAAGGGCAAAAACAAAGCCTCCTTCAACCAGAGGAGGAAAGAGTCAGACCCCATGATCCAGAAGCTGTTAGATTTGGTAAAAGAAGTACACAAGAACCAGAAGTAGTTGTAAACCACTCTAGAATCAGTAGTCCTAGTAATAGAAACATTACCCCCACTCAGACTGAAAATAACATTATCACATCTGAGAGTAACATCAACAGTGACACACTGTGGTTACAAATGTCCCAATATGCTGAGCAATCTGCAAAGCAGGCTACAGAATTTGCAGCTGCCCAAGAGAGGATGAGAAAAACTCAAGCCTCACTGGAGCAGATAGTTAAAAACCTTCAGGAAGGATATGCTCAACTGAGCAAAGCCTCTGAAGAAACCAACAAGAGACTGAACCAAGTCTCTGAAGAACAACACCATAGTAGCAGGGACAGGGAGTGTCTGAACCAAGACATCAACAAATTGTTTGATGCCTACCATAGCTTAAAGCCCCAACCACAAGGCCAAGCTATGGAGAATCCATATCAACCAGATGACATCAAACCAGATGCCATGTTGTTGAATAAGGCAAGATCCCCATCACAATACCAGGATGGAGATGGAATGTCTTATTCAGAGAAGGAAGCCTTGAAACAGCTTCCTGAGGCCTCAAGCTGGCCCAAATTCTCTGGATCAGGAGAATATGATCATATGGAACTCATAGATTATATTGATGGACTCTTCATTGATGTACCAAGCATACCAGACTACTGGATAACTGCTAGATTGAATACTGCATTTAAAGGTCATGCAAGTATATGGTACACTGAAATGAAAGAAATCCATGGCAGAAGAAATTGGCCATGGTGGAAGAGTCAAATAATCCAAAAGTACAGTAATGGAACTTGGATATGGCAAAAGACCATGTCATTTGAGAATGACAAATACTCTGTGGACAAAGATCCATATGAGTGGTGTCTTAGACAGTCTAAAAGACTTAAAGCCATTGATCCTCAGATGAACATCCAAATGAGGAATCACAAACTCCTGACACAACTGCCAGGAGAACTAGAGCATGCAGTAAAGTGCAGATGCAACCAAAATTGCACTCTAGATGATATAGCCAATACCTTACAAGACATAAGGAAAAGGACTAATATAGGGAAATTCACCCCATATAGAAGCAGTAGTTTCAAAGAGAAACAACCTTTCAGGGTGGAGTTTAAAGACAAACCCAGAGAAAAAGTGGCAGAAGTGGCAAAGAAGAAGAATTCTTGTCACAATTGTGGTTCAACAGACCACTATGCTAACAACTGTCCAAAGGCAAAGAAAAAAGTCTATGCCATAGAGAAAGTCCCTGAGGAAGAACCTCCAACAGAGGATTCTGAATCAGACTCTATGGATGATGCCATCAGAGAACCATCTGATGAGGATCAAGACCCAAGAGAGGAATTTCTAGTGGAATACCAAGAGGAAACCCCACTAGAAATCCAGGATATACAGTTGGAAGCAGGCATGCCACAAGACACTACCAACAAAAACTTGTGTAAACATACACAGGATGCACAAACATTCCTGGTTACACCAACCAAAGGAATGGCATATATACATGGAACAGCCACAAAAATGACTGTATGTATTGACAATGCTCAGCACCCACTGATCATTGACAGTGGAGCACACTGCTCCATAGTGGCCAGAAATTATCTGGATAAACACTTCCCAAACTGGGAGAAAGAACTCTTGCCCACCAGGGCAAAGAACTTTAAGAGTGCATCTGGAAAGATGACCTCTATTGGGACAATTATCAAAGAGATAATTATACCCCACAGAAAAGGTAATATCAGACTCAACCCAGAGTTTGTAGTGCTTGAAGATGCCCACATCCAAGGGTTTTTACTGGGGACAGATTACCAGAGGATGTATGGCATAGATATTTACAATAGTAAAAATAGGCATATTACCATTGGTACTAACAAGGAAAAGAAATTTTCTCTTGATATATACCAGATATCTTCTCAGGACCCACTGGAAGAACTTCTGAAAGAATTCAGAGAGGGACAGTTTAGCAATACCCTCACCAGTAAACAAAAGTTAAGTTTACTGAAGATGCTGAGGAAGAATAGACCAGCATTTGCCATTGGTGAAGAACCATTAGGCAAAATCAAAGGCCATGATATAGAACTATATCTGGATGTGGAAAGGCCTTATCCACCCATGTTAAGGAGACCTCCTTACCCAGCAAGTCTGGAGACCAGGAAAGAGATTGAGAAACATATCAATGAACTCCTGGACATGGATGTCATTAGGAAGATTGGACATAATGAAATAGTGGAAATTACCACCCCTGTCCTAATCACCTGGCATGATGGCAAGTCTAGATTGTGTGGAGACTTCAGAGCCCTGAATAACTACACAAAAGCAGACAGGTACCCTATACCAAGGATACCTCATGCCTTGGATAAACTGGCTAAAGCCAAATACATAACCAAGATTGATTGTATGAAAGGCTTCCACCAAAATGGAGTTAAATCAAACTCCATGAAGTTGCTCAGAATAATATGCCATATGGGCATATATGAGTACACCAGGATGCCATTTGGCATCAAAAATGCACCAGCCCACTTCCAAAGGATGATGGACACCATATTTCAGGAAGAAATAATGGAGGGCTGGATGGTAGTATATATTGATGATATCATTATATACTCAGAGACATGGGAAGATCATGTACAATACATAGACAGAGTGCTAAGTAAATGTACACCCATCAATCTAAAAATTTCACTTAAAAAGTGTAATTTTGGCCAACAAGAGCTACTAGCTCTAGGACACAAAGTCTCAGGCCTTAGTCTGGCAATTGACCAGAACAAAGTAGCAGCAGTACTGCAAAAGCCAGTACCAAAGAGCATTAAAGAAATGCAATCTTTCCTTGGGTTTGCTAGCTACTATAGAAACCACATCAAAAACTTTGCCCACATAACTAGTAGCTTATACAAGTTATGCTCAAAGGATGTAGTTTTTGAAATAACCAAGGAAAGGAGGGATGCATATGAGAGGATCAAATATGAACTCACAAATGCACCTGTGCTCATCTTGCCTGACTTTGAACTACCATTCAAGTTATACATAGATGCAGCATGCAGCCAAGGCTTAGGAGCAGCCCTTCACCAAAGACAAATTGTGGATGGTGAACCAAGAGAAGGTGTAATATGATACATCTCCAGGCAGCTGAAAGATTCAGAAGCCAGGTATGGGGCCACCCAGACAGAATGTCTATGTCTAGTCTGGGCTCTAGAAAAACTCCATTACTATTTGGAGGGTGCAGTCTTTGAAGTCTACACAGACTGCACAGCCTTGAAGTCTTTACTAAACATGAAGACTACTAATAGACATATGCTGAGATGGCAAATAGCCATCCAGGAATATAGAGGGAACATGACCATCATATACAAGGAAGGTAAAAGCCATACCAATGCAGATGGCCTTAGCAGATGGCCACTGGACAATGTCAAAAGCAATCCAGCTTATGACCCTGAAGTTGATGCAAAAATTCCTATCCATTTTATGGAGATCAATAGGAAAAAGAACTTCAGATTCTCTGAATGGGCACCAGAAAGTGGTACCCTTGACAGTGGAAACACTGATTCAGAAGGGACAGAAACTCCCATACTGGGAATAAGTTCCTCAGAACTGCACAATGAATTTTTCAATGCAGTCCTGAAATCTTATGCTAAGCACAAACAGTGTAGCATATTACTCCAACTCCTTCAACAAAAATACAGGAGCCCAGAACTGGAAACCCAGCTGGAGGAACCCTGGTTGAGGGCCTATAAGGACAATAAATTCTTCCTTATAGATGGCCTGATTTATCACAGAGAAAAGCACACCAGTGCACTCACAGTGATAGACAGAGACCACATCTCTCTAATCCTGCAGGAATGCCATGACTGCCCCTATATGGGACACATGAGTGAAGACAGGACCAAAGAGAGGGTAGCAAGCACAGCTTGGTGGCCCAAGTGGGAACAAGAGTTGAGTGAATACATCAACACTTGTGAAAGATGCCAAAAGGCCAATAGAAAACATGGGAAGAAATATGGGTTACTTCAACATATAGAAGAACCCAAGCACCCATGGGAAACCATTAACATGGACTGGGTCACAGGACTTGTCCCAGGAGGCAAAGAAAACTACAATGCCTGCTTAATCATAGTTGATAGGTTCAGCAAAAGCATGAGATGTCTACCATGCCATAAAGAGGACACAGCCATGGACACTGCTCTGTTATTTTGGAATAACATCATATCCACCTGTGGAGTCCCCAAGATCATAATTAGTGACAGGGACCCAAAATTCACATCTGAATTTTGGACCAACTTATATGACATGCTTGGCACCAAGCTTGCTTTTTCCACAGCTTACCATCCCCAAACAGATGGCCTGGCTGAGAGAATGATCCAAACAATGGAGGACATTCTCAGGAGGTTCTGTGCCTATGGCATGGAATACAAGGACCATGAGGGATACACCCATGATTGGGTTACCCTCTTACCAGCAGTCCAGCTGGCTTATAACACAAGCCAGCACTCTACCACAGGAAAATCACCTGCCCTGGTAGAGAAAGGGTGGAATCCCCTGTTACCTGTGGATCACTTGAAGAAAAATCTTCTGACCATCCACCCCACAGCCAAAGACTTCCATGATATGTGGAAGAAAGCCTGTGATACTGCAGCCAAATGCATAGCTGAGGCCAAAGAATATAACAAGCAGAGGTGGGACAAATCACATATGGAACCTGACTTCAAGGAAGGGGACCAGGTGTTAGTGTCTACACTGAACTTCAATAATCTCAAAGGACCTAAGAAAATGAGACACTCATTTGTAGGGCCCTTCACTATCATTAAGTTGATAGGGAAAAATGCAGTAGAGGTCAAGCTCACTGAGGAGTTTTCTAGGAAACACCCAGTCTTTCCAGTGAGCCTGGTCAAGCCATACTTCCAAACAGAGGAGGAAAAATTCCCTTCCAGGAAGAAGAACATCACTCCACCAGAAATAGTGGAAGTAGAAGACTCTCCTGGACCTGTGAGTAAAATCATCAGGGCCAGAAAAATCAGACTTAATGGAAAGGATCAAAGACAATACCTAGTCAGATTCAAAAACCAGACAGCTGATAAAGACAAATGGTTGGCAGAGGATGCCATACCAGATGGGAACCTTCATTTAAGGAGATTCAGAGCCTCTAGGAGGACTGAACAGTCTCATCAATGATGAGCCTTTTTTAGAGGGAGGGTATGTCAGCCTGTGACTCAAAACCAGAGCACAAGCATGACAGCCAATACACCATAAATCAATGGTATAGCCAAGATACCACCAAAACATGGAGCTGAGCCAAATTAGCTCAAAAGGTATCAAAAGAAAGAGGAAACTCACCTCTTTCTGAAAATACAAGTCCCATCACCATAGGACAAGAAATAACAAAGTTATTCCTGCTCAAAGTCATTGCTGAGCATAAACCTTAATTTTCACCTCTCATCTAAAATCTAGAAGGAGAGGCTTAACCCCATCAAATGGGTATTCAAAATGAAGCTCTAAGCCAGGGCTATCCAATGGTACCAGCCAAACTGAGCTAACACCAGTATTACTTGAGTTATGGTCAAATTCAGACCAAATAAGGGTGAACAAAACATTCACCTCTCATCTAACTTTTACAGTTTTAGTGTGAGATACTTAAAGTGGGGTCTTTTTGGAAAGAGCACAATCAGGGCTATCTGATGGTGCCATCCAATTCCCCATAACTCAACTACAACAGAAGTTATTGGCCAAACAAGCTTAATACAGCTTTTTGCCCAAACCACGCCAATGTACAAAAAATACTTGTACATGGGATAACTTTGTCATATTTAATGATAACCATGTGAAGTTGGGTACCATTGTGTAGAGCTCATATAGAGCTATTCAATGAACCAACTTTGAGCTTGATATCTCAAAAACTGACAGAGTTATGACCATTTTAAGGTCAAAATCCACCAGCTGTCATATACAGCCTTACCATGGGATAACACCCCATAACCATGAATGTGAGGTGTCAAATAGACAAAGAAGCATGTTTTTACTTCAATACCTCATATGTCAGTCAATACTGGGGTCCCATACAGCTTCTGTACAGCATTCTACGCGTCATACACGTCAGAATCAGGCTGTGAGGTCCCCAGATGAAAATTTTCACCCTGTATTGGTGAAAACTGCCCAGATGTGGTTTCAAAACCACATCTGAGCCCAATACAGGGTATAAAGGCTGTTTGCAAACCACAAGCCTGTCCTAGAGAGTGAAAAATCTTCACTTCCTCTACGTGGAAAGGTCTAGCAGCCTTTCCACCCCAATTTCAGGATAAAAGGAGGGCTTTTCACAGCCAAAGACCTTTCCTCATCCTGCTCTTGAATACCCTACGTAGTAAACTGTCAAAAACAGTTTTACTCTTGGGTAATAATCAGGTATTATTATAATCTTAATAATTGTAGTCTTTATTATTGTAACCCAACAGGTAAAGCTGCACCCAGGGCTTTCAACAGCGCTCACCACCACTATATCCACTATAGTAAAGCCCTTTTTATTAAATTAAAACCATTTTTAACTCTTATAAAACCTTTTTAACCTTTATATACCGTGTCACAGTCATAGTTAAAAGTTGTAAATACACTTTATTACTCTTATCATAGACTCAGCCTGACAAATTTGGCCGGTCCGCTTATCAGGTTTAAACTCCGTTCCCAAAGCATACAAAAATGCATCCCTATCAACAATAGAAGAGTTTTTGAATCCTTTCATGGTGAAAGTGAGTGCAGAAGCAAACTCAAATTCCCCCTTAATTGGTGAAATATTGGCTTCATATTTGACTTGATCAAAGGAAGGGACTCCTAATGACTTGTAGCAAGTTGGAATATTTGGAACAAATTTATCCCCAACATATTGTGAGGATTGACCTAGAATGCAACCCACCAAGCTAGGATTTGAATCCCGTTTCTGCCATTCATCTTTTGCATCTTCAATTCTCCCAAGACTTCCATAAATTCCAAATTGGTTGTCCTTTGTGCTGCATTTACACCACGCAATAGCAAATATAAATCCCTCCATCAATTCCCCATTTGCTTCAACTGGGTCTGTGAACTTTCTTCCAAAAAATAAGAATTTTGGTAATTCATCCCATTGATTCACCTCAACTGCACTTATTTTTTTGAATGGTCTGAATTCAACAAGGGTAATGAGTAATCCGGTTGAAGAGAAAATTTC
Organism: Austropuccinia psidii; assembly: GCA_023105745.1. NCBI lineage: Eukaryota > Fungi > Basidiomycota > Pucciniomycetes > Pucciniales > Sphaerophragmiaceae > Austropuccinia > Austropuccinia psidii. The sequence goes on along the minus strand of JALGQZ010000004.1, from coordinate 23,686,128 downwards.
CACATGGCCAACGTGAATGCATTTGATCTTGGTGACATCCACAACCCTCCAAATTACACTTGGGGTCATATTTTCTGATACTAGCACTAATATTTGTGCTTTTGGTAAGCTGGAGGAAAAAAACTTATTCCTTTGGGTGGTTTTGGCCTCATTTGTATTTTGGGATGTGCCATTATCCCCAAGTGGTTGAGGGATCACTTTTTGTTGAAGCAGACAAGATATATGATATTACTGACTTGCATTTGAAGATAAGGCCTTTTCAAATCCAGAATGGTTCCCAATGCCAATGCCCAATATTTGGCACACATTCATGACTTCCCTGTTGGATCCCACATGGAATTGCCTCAATCTAACCCAACTAAAGCCAATGTTCCTCCATGGGGCCCAATGAGGGTGCTACATGAATGCAAATCCATATATATATCTATATATGTATGCTGAGAATAACTGACCAACTCACAATTTTTTCCTTCACCCCAATGTTTTCCCTCAAGTTCCCTTTTAAGCTCCTTTCCTTTTTTTGTGAATGGCATGCTTGCACAGGAAAGCAAACAGAAACCAAATGGTAAGTGACTCTTGTGGGGATTATTAATTTGGCCTTAATATGATCTCTCTCCATGAATTTTTTTTATTGGCCTCTAAAAATGAAAGATTACATGTGAATTTTGAAAATTGGCTAGCTCAAGTACCTGAACCAAAATAATGCAGTGGAAACTGCATTATTTAATTTGATATATTCATGTTACCATGAAATGAGATTCAAATCCAACCATCTGGAATATTGCAAGCAAGCATGAGTGGAACATGCACTCCACTGCACATGCCTAATCATCCTAGTCCTTTAAAAATAAGCAGTGCAATTTGGCTTATTATGAGCTGGCTGGATGTGAAAACATCCGCTTTGTGCAATTCCTGTTCATGTTCTAATTGCAGGCACAACTGCACCTGCATGTGGCCAATGCAGGCACAACTGCCTGAATGAGTTTGCAGCCTGTTGGAGTATTTTCCATGGTGTATGGAGGCATACCTTTGTACAAAGGTAGTTATTATTGGAATTTATACTGAGGCATCCAGGATGCAGGGTAGGTAATCAAAATTATTAAGCTCATAAAGCACTTTCTATAATTAAATTACAATCCATTTGATAAAAAGCTAATCTAAAACAAGTAAATGCTGGTTGTAAGCTTAGCTGACTTGGGTACAGTGAATGTGACCTCTTCAGTTGAACCAAGTCCACGCTTCTCCTTCCAGGAATCACCAAAGTCTAATACCAAGAATAATGCAAATTCAAATGTAACAGGTACAGTGGAGGTAAGAGACTCTGATGAGAAGAAACTCTTATTTAGTAAATAACATATATACTTATTAGTATGTAGCCACACAGGCTCTATTATATTTTTACCTTTGAACGTTTTTTATAAATCTCAATGAGTGATAAAGCCCCTTTCACTGAGCATTTTCTCCAGTCATCTGAGCATACCATCAAGCCACATACCCCTGCCGCACAAAATTCATTTAATATACGATATAAATTTCATTTATTCCCTCATTTTGTTGAGCTTGTGAGTTTGCCTTTCATGCTATAAACTTTGACCTTTGTGTGTGCATGTACCATGTTGTTCACAATCAGCAAGTGGATTACTCTATCCATGAGATCCTAAAAGTTCTTTTGCGGCTATTTTGATATATCATTGTCAGCCGCGTCACCTTCAATCCTAAGTCGTGTTTCATGTTAATTTGGCTTACTCAAGAAGGAGGCATGGTATTCAACCTCTCCCCACCAAGCTGAAGAATATTGGCAGGATTTGTTGTTTGTGCCACATATGATTTGGGTGCAATCACATTGTATGAGACTAAACTACTGGGTTCAAAAATGACATTTTCCTGAGAATTTTTAATTTTATTGGAAGGGTAAAGAGGGCTCTGAACCATTATGAAGAGGGAATGTTTTTATTTTGGGAGATTATCTTGGGGTTTTTCATATTCCTTCATCAATTTGAGATTGCAAATGTTATTTTTAAAAAATTCTTCAGATTCTGTTGCCTTAAAAAATTCTAAGCCTATATATTGCAATGTATATCACTTGAGTTGTCAGCCATATCATAATTTATCATTTACAAAGATAGAAATCAACTGCAATCTCAAGCACCTCAAGCCACAACAACATCTTGAGCTCATGGTTACTAATCACCTATATTGTGATTTAATATTTTTTTCTTTCAGTTTGAAGTTAAAATTACTTTTACTTTTGAAATTGTCTTGAAATGCTTTTTCATTGAGGAATTTGGTTTAATTTTATATTGTTTTTACATGTGGCTTTTTCACATCCAAAAACTTAAAAATTTTCTTTGAGTTACTGTGAATTAAATTTCAATTCAGAATGTTGAATTTTAATTTTTTTTCTTTAAAAAGAATAATCTTTTAATAGATAAAAAAATATATAAAACTTATAAAAAAATATCTGAAAAAATATCAACAAGCATAAAAATAATTTCTTCTTTTTATCAAATTTTTCTAGTGTCTTTAATCAAACACTGTACAGCTGGTAACAGACTCAGTAAAAGATATATTACTAGTCCAGATTCTTCAGAAGCAGAATCAGAGGAGAGTATTGAGGTGCAAATTTCTAAAAGTGTCAGCCTGTGACTCAAAACAGAGCACTAGCATGACATCCAACATACCATAAATAATGGTATGACAAGTATTGAACAAACATAGTCAATACAGGTAATAAATAAGAGGAAAACAATCCTCTTAAATTAAACACCAACCTTATCCAAACAGAATAAGGAAACCTAGAGGAGAATAAACAAGTCAAAACCCTTATTTTCACCTCTCATCTAACTTATGCATATTTAAGTTATTCTATACCAAAATGGTGTTTTTCTTCAAGCTCACATAGAGAGCTACACAATGATATCATCCATGTTGTTGTAACACCACTACAACTGGAGATACCATATGATCTTTATTTCAAAACCAAGACCCCCCTGAAAGTCAAAGAGGGCTTGTACAAAACTGTACAAAAGTATAACCAAATTAAAGAAATAAACAAGAGCTTTAATTTGAGATACATTAGACCTCTGTATCTCTTAAATTGACTGAGGGATCTTGGTTCAAAGGATTAACAACCAAAAATACAGATATTCTGAAAACAAGAAAGTAAACAAACCCCTGTATCTTTGGCATACACTCATACAACTGTACAGTGTAATATACCAAACTGTAGAGCTAATCAAGCCCTACAAAACTGTATCATCAGAATACAGATATCTTCCAAATTGGAGAAGATATCTGGCATGGAAGTTTTTGAAGCCTCATACTGATGTACAAGATTACATCCAAAAACTTAAAACCCTTATAACTTTTGCTATTTGAAAGAAGGGTAAACATGAAGCATACCAAATTGAAGAGCTCATCAAGCCCTTCAATTCTGTGCTCTTGGTTTCTTGATATCTCAAAAACTGACCAGAATATCTTGGTTGGAAGTATTTTGACCAATACTGGCCTGTACCAAACCTGTACCAACCAGTACTGTCTTGATACTTAAAATAATGGTTGTTTAAAGCTTAAACCCGCCCAGAATGACTAATATTGATCATACAGACACCAGAACAACGTCATCCAAGTGCTGACGTGGCAGGTGAAAAGTTTTTTCACCCTGTATTGACCCAGAATGATCATTTGTGGTGCTAAAACCACAATTCTGCCTATGTTGACGTCAGAATTGAGGATCCAGAACCACAGATTGACCATTGGAGTGAAGATTTTCACTCCTCTGACGTGTGAAGAGTTAATAACTCTTGACAGTCTTGAAAGATATAAAAAGAAGGGTTTTTTCCTTGAAAACCCATCATCATTATCTTATTAACCCATATTCTTACGTGACAAAACTGTTGTCCATCAGTAGTGTCCTTAGAATTATCAAAGATATAATTAGAGCATAATTATTGTAGTACTTCTTTACAGTCAGAGATATTAGGGTATTGCAACCCAGGTCCTGAATAGACTCATCACCACTGTTACTAGTAGCAGTAGAACCTGAAGAATTAAATTTATTTATTTTTTGACGTGTCACAGTCATAATACTAGCTTGTATTTACACTTTATAGCTACTATATAGACTCACCCTGACATTTTGGGGGCCTGGCCGTGGTTTTTCAACCTTATTGGACGTGTTTTGAACTGAATTAGGCGTAAAATTCAGTTATTTAAAAGTTATTTTACTAACAGTGAGTAAATTTCTAATTTATTTTATTTTATATTATTATCATTTTTTTTAGCATCATATATCATATACAAATTTTTTTTCCTCCAAAAATATATATTACAAAATATTTTTGTTGAGAGTAAGAGTACAAATACTCTTTTTTTCATTATATTGCAATAATTTCCACGAAATTTGATAATAATACAACAGTATTATTTAAATTTCAATATAAATAATAGTATACCAACAGTATATTATTTATTTTACTATTATTTTTCACCAAAGTGCGTGAAAATTAATAAAGAAACATTTATTAATAAATAATTAATAAATATTAAATAATAAAAGAATTTTTTATTATTTATAAGGAATATTTTAATTAAATATTTCCTTTAAAACAAGACATCACTCAAATTGACATGAAAACTTGTAATTAATTGATAATTCAAATCAATATCAAGTGTTAAAATAAATATTATTTATAATATTTATAATAACAAATCAAATTTATTATAATTTAATAAATTTGACGTGTTTATATAAAAACACAATAATATCCAAGTGAATCATTCACAAAACACTTGGATATTACAGTTTTCACTTATAAAACATAAGTGAAAAACTCAAAAAAAACTGTTATTTTTCAATAAAAAAACATATAAAAATAATAAAAAACATAAAATACCTCAAAATTTTGAAAAATAACAGTAGAATTGAATATAATCATTTTGTTTTATCATAAAATACTGATATAAGATCTGAAATATCTTTTCTGAATAGTGGAAAAAGACTATATTCCATTAGAAACCCAGTCACAAGGAAATCCATCTGTGACAGCCTCAGATGAGAGAGGTGCTGCCAAAAACCAAGGGCAAGCAGAAAAGACACAGTGAAGTGACAATGAACTCAAAAGATTGGACACCAATAGCCGTGCCAAAGGCCAAAAAACCCAGAAAAGCTCCAACAAAACCAGTTGGATCACCAAAACAAATTGAAAAACAGAAAATCACTGTTATCAACCCAGTTGTAAACTCTAAAGGCAAATTGCCAAAGAGTATAGATCATAAATTTGTACAAGGGCCTGCTAAAGGTAAATAAACCTTGAAACATACAACATTTTTCATTTTCTGTCATTTTTTAACATTGTTAACATGACACCTCCACTTCTTAGAGATCTTGGATTCCCAAGAAATCAACCAGAACACTGGCCAAGAAGACACAGAGGAAGAAGACAGCCAATCACTGGATCAAATGACCAGAAAAGGGCTTACCATCAGGGAACTCCTACCCAAGGTCTTATTCCAAATCAAATTCAACCCAGGAGTCCAACAAGGAGATTGGACAGATGCAGAACAGGTCCTTCAAATACAAAAACTGCTGAAAGACCTCTTCACATGGAGCATGGACAACAAAATGTTCACTATGGCAGCATCAAGGGCAGAAGTGGGGATAACAACTCAGAAGATCTGTCTCAAGCAAATGGCTTGGATGGAGCTTATGACAGAAATGCAAGGTTGGAATCCCAACAAGAATTTCAAACTCTTAGAAGAAAGAGCAATCAGAATCAAAGAGAACCAGGCAGCCATACAAGCCATAGAGAGATCTTGGCATAAGGAAGAGCCCAGTCAGATTCAGGTACCCCCAGAAATGGAAGAAGAAGCCCCATCTTCCCCACAACCATCCAGCAGTTCCAGGCCTTACAAGCCAAAGGGAACTTCATCCAAGGCTCCCCAACCATTCCAGGTAGTTTCCAACAGGAGAAAAGGAGCCCAAGGGAGAAACAAAACTTCTTTCAACCAGAGGAAGAAGGAAGCAGACCCATTGATGAAAAAGCTGATGGACTTAGTCCAAGAAGTACACAAAAGCAAAAAATAGTTGTACCTACAAATAGTGTTGATAGTTCTGACTCAATTGATCCAGAATTAATAACTGAGACTACAATCCACACTCATGAGTTTGAAAACAAATTCACATGGACCAAATTGGCCCAATTCATGGATTGGACACATGAAAACTCAGGAAAAATGAGGACAGAAGTGGAAAAATTTAAAGAATAAAATGCTTTCCAAGCAACAGTCATAAAAGACTTAAATACAAATCTGGCCAAAATTTGGACAGAATTTGAAAAAACTAACAGACAGTTGAATTCAATTCTAGAAGAACAACAAACTGTGAGGAGAGATCCGAGGAGTATCCAGCAGCAAAAGGATAGCTTTGATAAAGAAATTGATTACCTCTATGACAGAGAAGACAATCAATACCCTCCAACACAAGGTCAACCCACTACCTCTACAAAATTGAAAGAAGAGGATAAAGTCTATGATCAGGAACCTGAATATCAGATTCCAAAGTTAAGATCAGAGTCAATGTACCAAGATGGGGAAAATATCAGCTATTCAGAGAAACAGGCACTAAAACAGTTACCAGAAGTAGCAAACTGGCCAAAGTTCTCAGGAATTGGGGAATATGACCATATGGAAATCATTGACTATATTGATGGACTCTTTGTTGATGTGCCAAAGATACCAGACTACTGGATCACAACAAGACTTAACACAGCATTCAGAGGCCATGCAAACATATGGTATACTGAGATGAAAGAAATACATGGCAGGAAAAGCTGGCCATGGTGGAGGAGCCAGATTATACAAAAGTATAGCAATGGTAGTTGGATCTGGCAAAAGACCATGTCCTTTGAAAGTGATAGATACTTCACAGAAAAAGGCCCATATGAATGATGTCTCAAAAAAACAAAAAGGCTGAAAGCTATTGATCCCAATATGACAATAGAAATGAGAAACCATAAACTCCTAACAAAATTACCAGGAGATCTAGAACATGCAGTCAAATGCAGATGAAACAACATCAGCAGCATTGATGACATAGCAAATGTCATACAACATGTGAGGAAAAAAACCTCCATAGGAAGGTACACATCCTATAAACCAAACTTCAAAGATAAGAAGTCTGAAGTTAAAGAAACAAACAAAGAGAAAGGGAAAGAAACCCCAAAAAAGAAGTATGTGTGCCATAACTGTGGATCACCAGACCACTATGCCAACAATTGCACAAAACCAAAAAAGAAAATATATGCAATTGATGAAGAATCAGAAGAATAACAAACAGGTGACAAATCTGATTCTGACAGTATGGGAAATGGTATGAGAGCAGAATCACAAAGTGAACTTGAAACCATAGAAGAATACATAGTGGAATGCAATGAAGAAAGTTCACTTGACATACAAGACATTGAATTAGATTCAGGAATACCAAAAATTACAACAGATAAAGAGCTCTGTAAGCACACACAGAATGCACAAACATTCCTGGTAACCCCAAATAGAGGGATGGGATTCATTCATGTAACACCTACAAAATTGACAGTTTACATTGAGAATGGTAAACACCCAATAATCATTGACACAGGAGCAAGTTGCTCCATAGTAAAAAAAGAATACTTAAAACAACACTTCCCCAAATGGGAAGAGGATATAATCCCAACAAAAGCTAGAAACTTCAAAAGTGCATCAGGCAAAATGCACTCACTGGGGACAATAATCAAAGAGATAATTATCCCACACCAAAAAGGAAATATCAGACTAGAGCCTGAATTTGTAGATCTAGAGAATGCACATGTACAAGGATTCCTACTAGGTACAGAGTACCAAAGAATGTATGGTATGGACATTTGCAATAGTAAAAATAGATATCTTACCATAGGTACAAACAAAGACAAAAAAATTTCCTTTGACATAAATCATATAACAAAGGATAACACCCTGAAAGAACTAGTGGAAGAATTCAAAGAAGCCCAATATAGCACTCAACTCACCAGTAAAATGAAACTCAACTTACTGAAAGTATTGAGGAAGCATAGAGGAGCTTTTTCAATAGGAGATGAACCACTAGGAAAAATCAAAGGACATGATATAGAATTATATCTGGATGTAGAAAGACCATATCCACCTATGCTTAGGAGACCACCATACCCAGCAAGCATGGAAACTAGGAAAGAAATTGAGAAACATATCAATGAACTCCTAGAAATTGGAGTAATAAGGAAAATAGGACATAATGAGATAGTAGAAGTCACTACACCAGTCCTTATAACTTGGCATGATGGTAAATCCAGACTATGTGGTGACTTCAGGGCTTTGAATAATTACACCAAAGCAGATAGGTACCCCATCCCAAGGATACCACATGCACTAGATAAGCTAGCAAAAGCCAAGTTTATTACAAAAATGGATTGCATGAAAGGTTTCCACCAGAATGGGGTGAAACAAGATTCCATCAAATTGCTAAGAATTATATGCCATATGGGCATATATGAATATACTAGAATGCCATTTGGCATTAAGAATGCACCAGCCCATTTTGAGAGGATGATGGATACCATATTTCAAGATGAAATATTGGAAGGGTGGATGGTAGTGTACATTGATGATATCACAATATACTTGGAAACATGGGAAGACCATGTGAGGAAAATTGATAAAATATTGGGAAAATGTACACCAATCAACATGAAGATATCTCTTAAAAAATGTAACTTTGGACAGCAAGAACTGCTAGCCCTAGGACACAAAGTTTCAGGTTTGAGTCTAGCTATAGACCAAAATAAAGTTGCTGCAGTACTGAAGAAACCAGTACCAAAAAACATTAAAGAAATGCAATCTTTTTTGGGCTTTTCTAGTTACTACAGAAGCCACATAAAAAACTTTGCACACATCACTAGTAGCCTATACAAACTGTGCTCAAAAGATGTAGTCTTTGAAATTACCAAAGAAAGAAGAGATGCATTTGAGAAGATCAAATATGAACTGACCAATGCCCCTGTCCTGGTGATGCCTGATTTTGAACTACCATTCAAACTATATATAGATGCAGCATGTAGCCAAGGACTAGGGGCAGCACTACACCAGAGGAAACTAGTGGATGGAATACCCAAAGAAGGAGTAATTTGCTATATATCAAGACAACTGAAAGACTCAGAAGCCAGATATGGAGCTACTCAGACAGAATGTCTCTGTTTGGTATGGGCATTAGAAAAACTCCATTAATACTTAGAAGGAGCAGTATTTGAAGTTTTTACTGATTGCACAGCCCTCAAATCACTGTTGAACATGAAGACAACAAACAGACACATGCTTAGGTGGCAAATAGCCATACAAGAATACAGAGGGAATATGACTATCATCTATAAAGAAGGGAAAAGTCATACTAATGCAGATGGTCTCAGAAGGTGGCCACTGAAAAATGACCAAGAGAATCCAGCATATGACCCAGAAAATGGGGCCAAAATACCCATACAATGCATGGAGATGGATAGGAGAAAGAACTTCAAACTATCAAACTGGGAATTAGGGAATGACCCATCAAACCCAGCACAGAGCTATGGGGAGAGCAAAGAGATACCCATATTGGGAATCAGCTCCTCTAATCTGAATACAGAGTTCTTTAGCATAGTAAAATCATCATACAATAAACACAAACAGTGTAGTATATTGATACAACTATTAAAACAAAAGTACAGGAGTCCTGAACTAGAGAGCCAATTGGAAGAGCCATGGCTCAAAAACTTCAAAGAGAATAGATTTTTTCTGATAGATGATCTAATATACCATAGGGAAAAACACACAAGTGCCCTGGTAATAATAAATAGAGAACATATTTCCCTGATACTACAGGAATGCCATGACTGCCCATACATGGGACATATGAGTGAAGAAAGAACTAAAGAAAGAGTCTTTAGCACAGCTTGGTGGCCAAAGTGGGAACAAGAATTTAGTGAATACATCAACACTTGTACCAGATGCCAAAAAGCCAGCAAAGGTCATGGCAAAAGGTATGGATTACTCCAGAGTATAGAGGAGCCCAAACACCCCTGGGAAATAATAAACATGGATTGGGTGACAGGCCTGGTCCCTGGAGGGAAAGACAGCTTTAATGCATGCCTAGTAGTAGTGGACAGGTACAGCAAGAGTGTCAGATGTCTCCCCTGTCACAAAGAGTACACAGCAATGGACACAGCCATATTGTTCTGGAACAATGAGATAGCAAACTGTGGAGTCCCAAGAATTATAATTAGTGACAGATACCCTAAATTCACATCAGAATTTTGGACTAATCTATATGAGATGCTGGGAACCAAACTAGCATTCTCCACAGCTTACCATCCACAAACAGATGGTCTAGCAGAAAGAATGATCCAAACATTAGAAGACATCATTAGAAGGTTTTGTGCATATGGCATGGAATATAAAGACAATGAGGGATATACCCATGACTGGGTAACCCTCCTACCAGCTGTACAATTGGCATACAACACAAGTATACACTCAGTGACAGGAAAAACCCCTGCCACATTAGAGAAAGGATGGAACCCACTACTTCCAGTAGACTACTTGAAGAAGAACCTCCTCTCAGTACACCCTACAGCTAAAGACTTCCACACAATGTGGAAAACTGCCTGTGAAAAAGCAGAACAATGTGTGGCTGAAGCCAAATTATACAACAAACAGAGATATGATAAAAGTCACCAAGAACCTGATTTCAAAGAAGGAGACCAAGTTCTAATCTCAACTCTTAACTTCAACAATCTAAGAGGACCCAAGAAGATGAGAGACTCATTCATAGGACCATTCACCATTATTAAATCAATAGGAAATAATGCAGTAGAAGTCAACCTGACCAAAGAGTTTTCTAGGAAACACCCAGTTTTCCCTGTGAGCCTGGTCAAACCTTATCACCAAACAGATAAGCAGAAATTCCCTGACAGAAAGAGGACAGTCACCCATGAAAGATTGGTAGAGGAAGATGACTCACCTGGACCAGTGAGAAAGATCATTAAAGCCAGGAAAATAAGAATTAATGGGAAAGACAACAGGCAATATCTGGTTAGATTTAAGAATCAACCAGCAGATAAAGATAAATGGTTAACTGAGAAAGAGATCCCAGATGGACAAATACACCTCAGAAGATTCAGAGCCTCCAGAAGGGCTGAAGAGTCTCATCAATGATGAGCCTTCTGTTGAGGGAGGGTATTTCAGCCTGTGACTCAAAACAGAGCACTAGCATGACATCCAACATACCATAAATAATGGTATGACAAGTATTGAACAAACATAGTCAATACAGGTAATAAATAAGAGGAAAACAATCCTCTTAAATTAAACACCAACCTTATCCAAACAGAATAAGGAAACCTAGAGGAGAATAAACAAGTCAAAACCCTTATTTTCGCCTCTCATCTAACTTATGCATATTTAAGTTATTCTATACCAAAATGGTATTTTTCTTAAAGCTCACATAGAGAGCTACACAATTATATCATCCATGTTGTTGTAACACCACTACAACTGGAGATACCATATGACCTTTATTTCAAAACCAAGACCCCCCTGAAGGTCAAAGAGGGCTTGTACAAAACTGTACAAAAGTATAACCAAATTAAAGAAATAGACAAGAGCTTTAATTTGAGATACATTAGACCTCTGTATCTCTTAAATTGACTGAGGGATCTTGGTTCAAAGGTTTAACAACCAAAAATACAGATATTCTGAAAACAAGAAAGTAAACAAACCCCTGTATCTTGAGCATACACTCATACAACTGTACAGTGTAATATACCAAACTGTAGAGCTAATCAAGCCCTACAAAACTGTATCATCAGAATACAGATATCTTCCAAATTGGAGAAGATATCTGGCATGGAAGTTTTTGAAGCCTCATACTGATGTACAAGATTACATCCAAAAACTTAAAACCCTTATAACTTTTGCTATTTGAAAGAAGGGTAAACATGAAGCATATGAAATTGAAGAGCTCATCAAGCCCTTCAATTCTGTGCTCTTGGTTTCTTGATATCTCAAAAACTGACCAGAATATCTTGGTTGGAAGTATTTTGACCAATACTGGCCTGTACCAAACCTGTACCAACCAGTACTGTCTTGATACTTAAAATAATGGTTGTTTAAAGCTTAAACCCGCCCAGAATGACTAATATTGATCATACAGACACCAGAACAACGTCATCCAAGTGCTGACGTGGCAGGTGAAAAGTTTTTTCACCCTGTATTGACCCAGAATGATCATTTGTGGTGCTAAAACCACAATTCTGCCTATGTTGACGTCAGAATTGAGGATCCAGAACCACAGATTGACCATTGGAGTGAAAATTTTCACTCCTCTGACGTGTGAAGAGTTAATAACTCTTGACAGTCTTGAAAGATATAAAAAGAAGGGTTTTTTCCTTGAAAACCCATCATCATTATCTTGTTAACCCATATTCTTACGTGACAAAACTGTTGTCCATCAGTAGTGTCCTTAGAATTATCAAAGATATAATTAGAGCATAATTATTGTAGTACTTCTTTACAGTCAGAGATATTAGAGTATTGCAACCCAGGTCCTCAATAGACTCATCACCACTGTTACCACGTAGCAGTAGGACCTGAAGAATTAAATTTATTTATTTTTTGACGTGTCACAGTCATAATACTAGCTTGTATTTACACTTTATAGCTACTATATAGACTCACCCTGACAAAAAGAGGCACCTTATTCAACTCTGAAAAAGCCAAATTACCACCAAAAGGTGTGTGTTTTATCTTTATATTTGCACTCTTTATCTTAAAATTGACCTTAAAATGGTGCATACCAGAAATGAAAGCAACTATTCAGTCCAACCAGATGGATGTGGACAAGGAAGAGGCAAGACCAAATCCAGAAGTGTCAAATCTTCCTCAAGAAAGACACATATGGAGGATTCCAGAGTTGCCCCCCATTCCCCAAGGTCTGTACCCACAAACTTTGATGAGAATTTTGAATCTGAACTGATTCATGATAACATTTCAAGGGCCAAACCACTTCCAAGTCGCAGCAATAGAAATTTATCAATTCCAATACAAAAATTGGTTCAGAGAAGTCAAAGAAGAGGAGTGGGAAATATTCCCAAGCCTTTGGCAGGGGGCCATGAACTCCTACTTACACATCAAGAGCTTTCTGGGTCAGGAGAAGAACATAGAACTCTTAGGAGTTTGGAGCCCATTGTCTTGCAAAGACAAGGTCAAAAAGATAAAGAATTGGTTGAAGAGCCAAAGGTTTTTATCCATAGACCAGAAGAAGGGACTGGAAATGACTCAAGCTTTGGAGAAAGAAGGCCCAGTGGTGTCTACCAGCTCCAGAAGTGTCCAAAGACAAGCAGAAAAGTCCCAAGAACCATCAAGGCAAGGGAAAAGGCAAAGCCAATGGGCACAGACCTTACCCACAAGGCTACAGGATTCCCAAATTGGAGCCTTCAGAACTGGACGGTGTCTTCAATATGGCAAGAACTCTGATGGAATTCACAGCCAAAGAAAAGGAAAGGATTAACAGGAGTATTCCACACAAATAATAAGAAAAATACACTTTGTTAAATCTAGTAATGATGTAGAGCTGGGCAAATTTGATGCAAAGTCAAATAAAATTATATTGGAAATGAGTGAATTGAAGAAAAAAGACAAGAAGCATATTGGATGGTATCAATTAACAAATGTCAGACTTGATTCTATTACCAATAAATGTGACAGAATGGAGAGTAAATATCATGTTCAAAATGATGAAATGGAAGATCTTTCCATTTTAAACATTAACTTGGAAATAACTAAAAATACCAATCAGTTTGCCACACATTTGGCAAAAAGTGACAGTGAAAGGCAGAAGTGAAAGAATGAGATCATTGCAAATGTAGAACAAGTTCATAAGAATTATGAACCACATATGCCAAGACATTCTACACTTTTGACTGAAGAAAAACTTTCTGTTAAAGAAAGTTTGACCCCATTCTTAGGAGACAATGTCATCTCTGCAAAAGATATTCCCAAAGTGGAGGAATGGCCAACATTCTCTGGTGAAGGATAATAAAACCATATTGAGTTCATCAGAACTATTGATATGTTGCAGGAAGATTTTCACATACCTGCTGAAACTATAGTAGGAAACTTATAATCTCTGTTTACCAGAACTGCAAAGAAATGGTATTACAAGATGAGACTGGATCATTGAAAACATGATTTTTCTTGGTGGAAATCTGAATTGATTACCAAATGGGCCAATAATTATTGGAGATTTAAAATGGAAAATGCTTTTAAAAGTTTCATTTCTAACTCATAGAAAGATAAACCACTTACTTGGTTCTTCAAGCAAAAGGACAGATTATCTGCTTTACACCCAGATATGTCTGACACCATGATTAATATGAAAATATTAAGAGAATGTGGAGGAGAACTAGAAAATGCTATCAAGTGCAGATGTGTAGAACCCTGTTCAACAGAGGACTAAATTAATGCAATGGAAGATATCATTACTGGAACAAAAATTGGTAAAACTTGGACTAAACTTCCTATGGAGTCCAAAATAGTCTCAAAGATTTCCAGAGAGGACAGAAAGCCTGAAAGACCTGTTTTGAAGTGTCATAAATGTGGAAGTATTTCAAATTTAGCCAACACTTGCACCAAGAAGACAAAAATTAATGAAGTTCAAGTCATTGAAGAAGTTCAGTGTACTGAAGAGAAAGACAAATCTGATCTAGAATCTGCAGTCTCTGAGGATACACCAGTAGAGGACTATCCCATTGAAAACATTACAGCTTTCTTTGAGGTCACAGAAGTCCATACTCATTTACCACAGTACAGTGAAGATTGTCACAACCTGATCAATATCCAAGATTCCAGAATGTGTATACCCAAACCTGCTAGAGGTAAAGGGTACACTTCTGGAGCATGTTGTATCACATCAATCCTGATGAATGATATTGAAGCCAAAGTAAATTTGGATACAGGAGCATTTTGTACCTGTGAGGGAAAAGATTATCTTCAAACCATACTTCCTGGATGGAAGAATCATCTATTACCAATAGAAGGTGTACAATTTTGTAGTGCCAGTAATAATATGTACCCTTTAGGCATATTGGACACTAATCTTTTATTTACACACCCAGCAGGAAGTATTAGAATGAAATCTGAGATTGTAGTAATGAAAAATTGCACATATCAGCACATCATTCTTGGAAATGATTACTTGAATATTTATGGTATTGATATCAATAACCATAAAGACAAATATTTCACAATTGGAGGAAACAAAAGGCAAACATTTGCTTTTTCCAATATGCCAAAACAAATATCAATAGTATCATCTGAAAAAGATTCTTACAAGGAAGAATTTGTGGCTAATCAACTTGTTGAAGCACAAATTAATCCATCATTATCACCAAAGATGCAAAATGAACTTATTGATGTTTTATACACATATAATAATGCATTTGCCTCTGATAATGAACCATTAGGTGCTATAAAAGGACATGAAGTTGATATTACTCTTAATATTGACAGACCATATCTTCCAGTACTTAGAAGACCAGCTTATCCAGTCAGTCCCTGAGCTAGAGAAGCCTTGGAAAAACATATCCAAGAGTTGATCCAACTTGGTGTGCTAAGTAAAGTAGGCCATAATGAAGAGGTTGAGGTGACAACACCTGTTATTATTGCTTGGCTTAATGATAAATCAAAAATGGTTTGAGATTTTAGACCATTGAATACCTACACAGTTCCAGATAGGTATCCAATTCCTAGAATTGAAGAAACCTTGACCCAATTGTCTAAAGCCAAGTATATAACATCAATGGATGCACCAAGATGTTTTGACACCTAAAACTAAGAAATTACTTATAATTATCACTCACTGTGGTATTTATGAGTATCTTAGAATGCCATTTGGTATTAAGAATGCACCATCTCATTATCAAAGGATGATGTATACCATCTTCCCCACAGAGTTGTCTGAAGGATGGCTTATCATTCATATTGATGATATCATCATATGTTCTGACTCATGGTCTTTGCAACTTGAAATACTTGAAAGAGTACTTGATAAAGTTGCAGAAGTGGATATGAAGATTTCACTCAAGAAATGCAATTTTGGTTTTGAAGAGCTCAAAGAATTAGGACATATTGTTTCTGGTTTAAGCTTGGGTATTGACAAAGATAAAGTAGCAGCAGTTTTACTTTAGCCAATACCCCATAACAAGAAGGAAATGATGTCTTTCCTAGGGTTTGCTAGTTACTATAGGGAAAACTTGAAAGACTTTGCAATTCTAGCCAAGTCACTCTATAGAATCTGTGATCAACAAACAGTATTTGAGATGACACAGGAGAGAATTAAAGCTTATGAGAAGATAAGGAGAGCTCTTACAGAAGCACCTTTGCTACTCATGCCTGACTGGAATATACCTTTTAAATTGTACATTTATGCATGTGGAGATGGATTAGGGGCAGCTCTACATCAATTCCAAATTATTGATGCCAAACCAACAGAAGAACCAGTTTGTTACATGTCAAGTCAAATCAAACAACAGCAGCCAGATGGAATGTTTATGTTTGGTATGGTCACTTGAGAAATTGCACTGTCTTCTTTATGGCAGTGTTTTTGAAGTGTTAACTGACTGTAATGCCATGAAATCACTTCTTAACAGCAAAACTCGCAACAGACACATGTTGAGATGGCAAATAGCCATTCAAGAATATAGTGGAAACATGACTATAGTTCACAAAGTAGGAAAAATTCACAATAATGCTGATGGACTTAGCAGGTGGGCATTGGCCAATACTCCTTATAATCCAGCTTATGTACCTTTGGAAGCAGAACCACAGCTT
Source organism: Austropuccinia psidii (assembly GCA_023105745.1). Taxonomy (NCBI): domain Eukaryota; kingdom Fungi; phylum Basidiomycota; class Pucciniomycetes; order Pucciniales; family Sphaerophragmiaceae; genus Austropuccinia; species Austropuccinia psidii. The sequence goes on along the minus strand of JALGQZ010000004.1, from coordinate 23,669,223 downwards.
TCAATTGAGGGAATTAACATAACTGATATTGGGACTGAATTCTTTGAAGAAGTCAGAGAATCTTATAAGAAAGACAAGAATTGCCATATCTTGACTTCCGTATTAGATAAAGACTACAAAGATACATCTTTAGGCAATGCACTAGATGAAGTTTGTAAGAATGCCTATTCTGAAGTAAGATTTCACTTGTTTGATGGGATTATTTACCACAGAAACAAACATTCCTGTGTAATGACATTGTGTAGCAAATTGCTTATCAATACCATTCTTCATGAATGCCATGATAGCATCTACTCTGGATACCTGTCAGAGGACAGAACACTTGAAAAAGTGAATAACTGTGCATGGTGGCCATCATTCAGAAAAGAGACCATTGAATATTGCCACACCTGTGACATATGGCAAAAAGCAAACAGGAGTACAGGCAAGAAATTTGGACTTATGATCCATATTCAAGAACCAAAATCCCCTTGGGAAGTTGTTCACATGGATTGGGTCACAGCACTTCCTTCAAGTGGTGACAACAGTTATAATGCTTGTTTAGTCATTGTAGATAGATATAGCAAGACTCCCATATTCTTACCATGTCATAAAGATGACACAGCTATGGATACAGCTCTTCTTCTATGGAGTAGAGTTATTTCTCATACAGGATTAACTAAGAATATCATAAGTGACAGAGATCCCAAGTTCACATCTGCACTTTGGACCAATCTTCATAGATTGTTTGGGACTAATTTATCATTCTCTACAGCATATTACCCTCAAACAGATGGGCTAGCAGAAAGAATGATTCAAACTTTAGAAGACATGATCAGGAGATTTTGTGCTTATGTATTAGAATTCAAAGACTCAGATGGCCTTACCCATGACTGTTTCACTCTCATAACTTCATTAGAATTGGCATATAAGGGATCAGTCCATTCTTCCACAGGTCAAACTCCTGCTATGTTAGAAAAAGGATGGAATCCAAGACTCCCAGCAGATACACTGAGGAAAGACTTGATTGACATTAATCCTACAGCTTCCAGCTTCAAAGTAATTCTTGATAAATTGAAACATAATGCAAAAAAAACTATGAATGTTGCTTTTTACTATGCAAAACAAAAGTGGGACAAGAGTCACAAAGTACCAGCCTTCAAAGTAGAGGACTTAGTTCTAGTTTCAAACTTGAATTTTAATAATATCAAAGGCCCAAAGAAACTTACAGATTCTTATGTAGGACGTTTTGTTATTGTTGACTTACAAGGAATCAATGCAGTTCAAGTGAAATTAAGTGGTGAATTGGAAAATAAAGACCCCACCTTTCCAGTCAGCCTGATAAAGCCTTATCAACCAACTGACAAAAAATTGTTTCCTTCAAGGCACCCAACTCCTTTGACTGTACCACAAGTAGAACAGAGTGAAGACAGGAAGATAAAGAAAGTCATTAAAGAAAGGAGACTTAGGGGTAAAATCAAAGAGAATATCTTGTAAGATATAGAAATCCAGTACATGAAGATGAATGGATGGCAGAATCAGATATACCTGACTCAGATAAACTCTTAAAAAGATTTAGACATGAAAGAAGGCCACAAGCCTGAATATGTCTATAAATGTGCTTTTATTACTTGATCAGAGTAATGAAAAGAGGTTGGACAGTTGACATTAAACCCCCTTTGGGGACTTTTTCTTCTTTATAACATTGATAAAATCGGGTTCCAATTTCATTTTTTGGTGGGAGGGAATGTGAGCCTTGAGGTATATTTTACATACTCAAATAGGCCACAATTATCTTGAAAATAAATTCTGAACTATGCATAAACTATAAGTCATGCATATATTCAAAATTCATCTTTTTAAATACATGGATTTAAGGTCAGATTTGGATTCTATACAAAAGATTCACCTAGCGTAGCCCCATAGATTGAATAACCTCAAATCAACTGTTTGAGGTGGCAAGATGGAAAATACTTCAATACCACATAAAAGATCCATGAAAATGTCTGTTTTTCTCAATTTCACGCCAAAATAGTGGGAATGTCAGAAATCCCATGTTACATATACACTAAGAATAGTGTTATGCATGTTTTGAGCACTTAATATTATGATATTCCTACATGAACTTTTGATACACCCATAGTGGATATCTCACTTTAAGCTTAAAATTCTATTTTGACATAAAAAATAGGCAAGGGGGACAAAAGACATCAAAGGGAGCCAGGGTACCCAGCTTCTGAGGCCTCTGAGGCATGGACGGCTCCAAAGCTTTTATCCATGGCTGATCATGGCCCAATTGTTAAACCAAAATCTTTTTGGAACTTGATTACCATGTTACAACTTCAGTAAATCATAAGAAAATAGCAAATAACCTGCTATTTTGATGTGCCAAGGAGGTAAACAACTTAGACCCCTGTAACCATGTCAATTCTTAATGACTTACAATTGATAAGCCCCAAAAGAGTAATTAAAACCCTTTTTGGACTGGCCTTCATTGATTTACCTCATAGCAACCAGCTATATACTACTATTTGCAATTCTACATAGAAATGAGGTGAAAACTTCAAAACTTCATTAAAAATACAATTCTTGATGAATCTTTCTGAACGTTTCAGGACCAATTAAGAGCTGTATAATTGATATAAGAACCAAAAAGAATTATACTTTTATATGTAAAATTAAAGGTTTTACTTACAGTCCATTTTTGATGATTGCATGTGAAACACAGAATCTTTAAAAATTTACAGAAAATACATTCTGTGATTAAATTTGCAATAAAATAGATATCTTTGAGAAATCAATGATTAATTTGGAATAAAAGAAGATTTACAGTTGTTACTCCTTTTATTCTTAACCATAGATGGGTTGGTAGTCATGTAAAAGCCTCAATTAAGTAATTATGATAATCTTATGTGACAACTGATGATGCAATCAATAATACAAAAGGTTTTATTGTTTTTTAACTCACTGGTCTTTCAGTTTGCTCCATGAAACGCCTCTGTGAGCTTTCTTAGACTTAAAAGAGGCCTCCTCTTGCTGTTTTTTCCAAAATCATCACATTATTTTATTATACCTTTATTACTAACAAGTAAGTATTGGTTAAGAGCTTTTCTTAAGTGTTTTATTCTTTCAGAATAAATCAGAAAGACTAAAATCATAGAAATAAGCTATATATTGTTGTAATCTTGTTATAAATTGATTTTGATCCTTTAAATCCACAATTCCATGTCAAAATCTCTCTGCTTTTATCTTTGATAAGTTTTTTGGAGTATTAGTGAGTAATTTGTCTTAATTCTTAAGGTTTTTCTTTAGTATTAGTTTTATTCAAGAATTACCTTTATAATTATTCTTGTAAAAGATAATTATATATTAAAATAATTTTATTATTTTAATAAAAGAAGTCTTTATTATTAAATTCTTCTTGTAATTGATTCTTGTAGACAATTACTTCTCACTGTTATAATCACTAATAGTGTATAACAAGTAAAAGAAATAATTCTTTCATTATTTAGTCGTGGTTATCATAAATTTTACTATTAAATTTCATAAGAACAGTCATAGTACTGTTGATTAATAGTAATATTAACAACAGTTTCATAGACAAATACTACATTCATACTAAGGGGCAGGAATGTATCAGAATCATTTGTTAGTAAATTGTCCCATTGTTTTTTGGAAATACTATTGATATTATCAAGCTGTCTTTTCCACGCTTCTTGAGTCATATTGAAATGATAATTCAAAATGTTTCTAAGCTCCTAAATGTGTGATTAAAATATTTCTTAAATATTAGTGGAGGATGACACTTTGGGTCCAGGGTCAGGCATTATATCAGTCATATCTTGAGCCATTTGATCATGTTTAATTTTCTCCCTTCCTTTAAAGGCTTGAATATTTTGAGGAGAGGCGTAAGGGGTTGAATCAAGGATTGTTTCATTGAGTATGGGGGGCTTTCAGTATGCAGAAGTTCATTATTGATATGGTCCACTTAAACATTCATCATGTAATCACCTTGATCCCAGGAATCATTTGTGGCTTCAAAGGTATGGAATTGTTTGTTGGTTTTTTGGTGGAATTTATATTTGGTATTTTTCCTAAACCTTTCCCTGGAACTCCAATTATGACTTGAGATCCTTCAGGTAGAGGTACTCCCACCTCCACACCTGCCCATATATTGTAAGCAGCCATTTTTGATGTTTTTGTATTGAATTAGTAATGGACTGATGGTTCAAATTCATTGTGAGGAAGGTCATTTCTTCAGCACTCTTTTGACCTACCTAATAAGGAGTTTTTTCCAGCCTTGGGATTGTTTTAGCAATGCTTGAGAAAAATTGTTCCTTGCATATAATTTCAACCTTGCCACTAAAAAGTATGTCATCTTACCCAGTCTCTTCTGTTGGTACACAATGTTCAAAAGTCTTTTCCTTCTCATATCTTTTAAAATTTGGCTTCTGAGAGCTTGAAGGCTGAGCTGAAATAAAGGATAAGAAAAAAATATCAGGTTTTAAGAAATCACAAATATTCAAGATTAATCTATGCTCACCTTCTGGAAGAACTGTTGGATCTGGATGACTTCCATGTGAAAGTTTGAGCCTTAGAGGTAATTTCATATACCCAAAAGACCACAAATACAAAATTAACATACAAATATAAATAAAATAACTTTATTTATATTATTGAAATGCAAATCAAAATATAAATATAAAGTTATATTCACAATTAAAAATTTAATTACAATTTAAAAATAAAATTACATTAAAATTTGAAATTGTAAAATTACATTTATACTTGAAAAAATTAAGTAAAAATGAATTTTTAACAAAATTGTAAAAAAATAAATAAATTTGGAAAAAAGTTAAATAAAAATTATTATAAATTTTTATCCAATAAATAAACATATAAAATTTATTTCACCATTGGATTCCTCATAAAAAATCAGGTGGGGTCACCTCTGAGTGAAATTCTTGTAACTCAACTCTAAATAAGCTTAAATTAAGTTTTTAGTATTTTCAATACAAAAGTTGAAAATCCTCAAAACTTTAATTTAATTCGCACCACATGTGGTGTTAACCATCAATTTTTGTGTTAAAATTGAGGTGTTGTGTTTAGTTTAGAAGTTATGAGGAATTGAAGTATTTTCAATTGAATTCCATTGAAATGTCAAAATGTGCGCATGTATTACATAAGTGAACTTTGATTTACATATGAGGTATGAGTTATTACTGTATTGTACTGTACAATTCAATTGAATTACATATGTAAATTATAAGTATAATACATGATGAGGAATTAAAGGAAAAATAAATTGGAAAGATTAAATTTGGGGGGGGGGAAGGAACTCCAGCTCTAAGGGGGAGCTAGACCCCAAAAATCCTTGCTGACAGGCGAAGGATGTCAAAATTCACTCAAAAGTTCATCACTTTTGGGCTGGAATTGAGTTACAGGGTCTGTGGACTCAATTGATGATGAGGTTTTGATACCAACTGGGGTAGGTTTAGCTGTTGCCAAGAGGGCAAAGCTACCCTTAAGATAAAATAACCATGGTAAAAAAAGCTTTAACTGGTTTCTGCGTCTCTTACACACATTCTGACGTGTTTTGAAAGCTCTAGACCAGGTATTGCTATAGTAATGGCTGATTTAAGGGTCTAAAATGGCTAAAAATGGCTTGAACCAGCCCTTTTTGATCCAAACCAGGGTTCAATGATGCCATAATTGGCTTTTCTGTTGTCAGACTGTTTTTCACAACTGACAAGAGTAAATTTTACTTTTGGAGTAAGAAAATTGGTGGCTATAAAAGAATGTCTTCTTTGCCCCACTTTTCTCTTCATGTTAGAATATTTTCCTTTTATAATTAGTCTAAACACTGTTAAACGAATCAATAAAAGATTCCAACCACCTTTCTTTTAAATCAATTTAAAACTTTTAACCACATGAAAAAATCATTATAATCATTGTTTGTAACTCTTATAATCATTTTTACCCCTGAACCACCCCAAAAGTGAATTAAAGCATCTTTCATCACTGTAAACATTGTCACTTTGTTTCCAAAATCACTCTGGTCACTTTTGGGCGTGTTTTCTCTTTAATATTCTTTTTAAAGAATTTGTTCTTTAATTAATTGCTTGCAGTTCTTTGCTCAATTAATTGCAATTGAAATTGCTCTTGAAGAAATTTCTTTTGTAGCCTTAATATATCTCTTGTAGAGTATTTTTTGGATAAATTTTCATTGTTGGTAAAACCATAAATTTTTATAATATTATTCTTTTATACTAATAAATTTATAAACAATAAAATTGCCATTTTTTCTCTTAAAAATAATATTTCTTACTATTTTCAATTGATTTTTTCCTTATACAAATTTTGAGGACAGCGAAAGTACTTGATTTTTGATCAAAGTTTCGTATCCACACCTTACAGAAAGGCTCTCTGCTTCAATCCCTAATTCTTGACTACTAACGATATCAGAGATCTTACTTCAACTATCTAGGGCTGAAGTTCATATTTTATTGAATTCAGTTGAATTTACAGCGGCTTGGTGCAGTGGTTGGGGCATAGAGGAGGTACTATGTTGAGTAAAGAGATAGTGATGAGTTGATGAATAACTTGATTGAAATTTTTTGAATAAAAAGATCAAAATTGACAAAAAAAGGCAGGAGTTCTGAAATTGGTGGAAGTAAAATAAGTTTAATATATTAATCATTGATTATTTTTTAGGTCATATCAATATTGGAGATATTTGGAAAGTTTGAAAGAAGTTGAATATCAATTTAAATAACTTCAATAGTTAGTGAATTTTCTAGAAAAACTACATTTCAGAACCACAAGCTGACCAAAAGAAACCTGCCCATAAACAGCATTGGAACCTTCCATCAATATCTATTGAGCTTGTATTGCATTTTCAAAATATTATTTTCCAGGAAATTCAAGGAGGTGATGTGTTTCAAATTATTTCATCTCATTCAAATGGAAGAACTTCCCTGTGAGAAATTTAATCAAGTTGACTAGTGAGAAACCTACTAAAGTCCACTTTTGAACTATTCAAAGTGCATGAGGTAAGGACTAAGAAAACTAGTCCATTTGAATGATATGAAATAAAATGATTTTGTTGTAAAAACAGAAGACACAATTTGGCTTTTAAACAGTTCACTTATTAGGTTTCAATTTGTGAGTCTCATGATTTCAAACCTAACCACAACATTGTGAATCTCCCAACCGATTTCCCCCCAGAAGATCTTGGCAGAGAAGGACACTCACCATATATTTGTACTTGGGCTCATCATGTATGCCAACAAGCCACCATATGCAATGGATCTAATATGGGAGTGTAAGGATGGTAAGTGGTGGAGATGATGAGGCAGAGGTGAAGAGGAATAAGGAGGGGTGAGTGCAGAAATGAGGTTGTGGCATCAGAGGTATATCTTGAGGGTGCTGCAGGAGCATAAGGATGGTAAGCAAGGGTGAGCACAGAGATTAAATGGCGGTGTGATAACTCCTTTTGGTGTGGGATGAAATAAGTCAGTACTTTGAGGGGGAAATTATTGGTAAGTCTGTTTTGAATTTCAGAATTGTCTAATAACCGTGGGTGCTAAGGTGTATGACCTGCCCCTCTAAATAATACTGAATAGTCAGCCTACAACAAATCACAAAATCAAATAAGATTTGTGGCTTTAACAGATAGAGAAGACTTATCATCAGTCTCTAAATCAGACCTATCAATAACAATACGGTAAAATCCTGATTTAAAACTAAAACTTTGGATCAAATAAACAGTAAGATTTTTTTGTTATTTTAATAAAAGTAATGATAATATATATATTTTTTGTTTTTCTGTTATTTTAATAAGACTAATAAGAATATTTTGTTGGGGTTTATTATTATTATGATGATTTTTTTCTTATATATTAATACTAGTAATAAGACTACTGGATATTCTGCTTTTGATATTTTTAATATTGAGATGATATCACTACTTCTTTTGTGTCAATAATACTAAGCTTTTGAGCAAAGCTACTGAGCTTTTTCACTATGGTTATACTACTATTCTTTGAAAATACTAAGCTACTGCGCAAGGCTACTGAGCTTTCTCTGAGTCAATACTACTATTCTTCACCAATACTAAGCTACTGAGCAAAGCTACTGAGCTTTTACTGCTAAAACCCTAATACTCTAGATATCCTGCTACTTCAGAGATGGTTGTGATCCTGGATAGTAGGAACTTCTTCAAGTATGATGGAAAAAATGAGGGAGAGAGGACCTCTATTTATAGCTTTTGGGCCTCCATAGAGCTTCTCAAAATAGGGTACTTAGAAAAAATCATAGTTGAGAGGTTTTAGCTGGTGAGACGTATAGGTTTGGTGTAGCAAAGTGACACTGGATCCAAGTTCTGGCCAATGAGATTGAGTTGTCATGTCAATTGGTAATTATAGGTATTCATCTGGAATTAATTTTAATTCTGACTAATCACATGGTGTTATTATTTTAATGAACTTTGGAGGTGAATTCTGACCAATGAGATTGATTTATCATGTCAATTTGTAATTATAAGTATTTACCATGAATTAATTTGATTTCTGACCAATCAAATGATTTTCTGATAAGTCTTGAATAATTTGTGGTTTGTATTTGAAAGGATTAGTCAGCTGCTGTGCAATTGTTGTCCATTTTTGATGTCCATCTTATGTGTTAGGTTCAATTAATTCTTTTTTTTTTAAAAAAAAACATATTGTCTGTTTTCTTCCAAAAAGATTTTCCTTTTCTGTTTTGATTTTGTTTTATTCTTCTTGGAGCTTCCACAAACAATAATTTTGAAATTGCCTTCAATGTGGCTTGAACCAGCTACATGACCAATCCAGAGGTGAATAGCTCCTTCTTGTCAACTGAGATAGGAAGGTTTCCTTTTTTTAGTCAGGAATTCTAAGTGTGTCCATAGCACTACACTCCTTTTCAGTTCTATAAAATCGTCAAAAATATCGGATATATTTAATTCTATATTTTTTTTATTTGTTTATTTATTTATTTTATTTCATTTTTGTTTTATTTTTTTTTCTGGTAAGCTTGAAACTGATAATAATGGTATGGAATACCACATCCCCCTCTCCATTTAATTCTGTCCCCATCATTCCAGTTGAAAAGCTTTCCAGTATCAATCACATTCATTTTTTTCAATTTCTTCTCCCTCCAATATTAACTCTTTATCTTCAATCTCTTCACTGCTTTCATTTTCTGACTCTGAGCTTGATTAAACTTTCTTTCCTCTGGGATAAAACCTCTTGATGTGGCTTGCTGCAAATTTTCTTGTAAGTTTAGTGCCATCCAATTATTCAAGCTCATAAGGTCCATTATTAATTTTATTTATGACTGTATAAGGTCCATTACAATGGTTCTTGAAGAGTAAACCCCACTGTGACTCAAGTGGTCTATTATAATCTAATACCAAGTCCCCTGGTTCAAGTGCATTTCTCAGTCTATGTGCCATCTTTTTGTCCAAATATTGAACTGGTTTGTATCTTGAATCTCTTAATTTATCTGCTGCTGCTAATCCTGTGTCCTCTTTTTCTGAAATCTGTATAGTTCCTGCTTCAAATAGTTCTTCTCTTGTTGATATTTTATTCCATTCAATGGCTAGATATGTATTTGTTTCAATATCAATTGGCAAACCAGCTTGCTAACCAAATTGAAGCTCAAATAGTGAGTATCCTGTTGTTCTTTTTATTGATATTCTATCTGCCAAAGTCAAAATTGGTAAGTATTCTTTCCATTTGGATTCATTTTCACCACACATTTTTACAAGGGCATCTTTCAATTGCTTATGTCCTCTTTCAACTATTCCTTGTGATTCTGGGTAGTAAGGTGTAGTTATTCTGATTATTTATCCTGCTATTTTGACTGCTTCTTGTAGTTATTTTCCAAATTCTGCTCCTCCGTCAACTGTCACTTCTTTTGGAGCTCCATATCTACAAATCCATTCTGAGACTTATTTTGCAGTTAGCCTTGTTAATGCAACAGTTTCTGGCCATCCTGAAAAGTCATCTCTGGCTATAACTAAATATTTTCATCTTCCTTCCTTAATGTGAACTGCATCCATGCTGACTCTTTCAAATAAAGTAGATGTTATAGATATCTTTGCTTCTTCTTTTTGTTGCAAATGACTCCTTTTTTGACATTCTTAACATAATTTGGCCCATTTCTTGACTATCTTTTTCATTCCTTCCCACCAATATCTTTTCTTGATTCTCCTGTATGTTTCATTTTCCCCTCTATGCCCCAGCTCTTCATGAATTTTCTTTAGTATCTGTGTCTGAGCTTTTTCATTGTATACAACTATTTGTGGATGTGCTTCATTTCTTCTTTTCAGCTGCTCTCCTTCTAAATAGAAATTCACTGATCTTCTTTTAATTTTCTTGAAAGATTCTTCCCCAATGCTTTGGGGCTTTTTCAAACTATTCAAATATTCCTGCATATGCTTTCCAAATCCTTCCTGTTTCATTGGAATTTCAATATTTTTTGTTTTATTCCTTGATAATTTTCCCACTTTACTTGTATTTACATCTTTTAGGCCAAATCCTGGATGTGGTTTAATCCAATATTCCTCTTCATCAAAATCATCCCTTTCACTTTCTTCTTCGTCTTCTCCTTTTGGTCTTCTTGATAACCCATCTGGAATAGTAAATGTTTTTAGCGGTTTGTGTACAAGATCAAATGACAAAAGTTGAATGTATGCCACCCATCTTGTCATGGGTGCATTTGGTAAGGAAGGTGTTTTGATCATTTCTATTAAAGCTTTAGCATCTACTTTAAGCTCAAAGTGTTGCCCCCATAATATTGTTTGAAGTTTTTTGAGTATTCTTGCTACACCACAAAACTCTAATTTTGTCTGAGAGTGCTTAGATTCTAGTCTGGAAAAGGTTACTGATTCATATAGTACTGGTCTATCTTTTCCATTCTCATCCTCTTGCATAAGAGCTGCACCAGCTGCAATATAACTTGAATCTATTGCTAATTTTATTTTTCCTTAATCTTTATCATAATTTAATGTCTTCAAAGTAATCTCTTCTCCTACTATTTTCCTGAGTTTTATAAATGCTTCTTCACATTTTTCATCCCATGTCCTCAATAAATCCTCCCTTTTCAATCTTCTCAATGGTGCTGCAACTTGTGAAAAGTCCTTGATAAACATTATGACATATGCACATAGTCCTAATAATCCTCTAACTTCCTTCTGTGTTGTTGGTATAGGCCAGTTTTGTATCTTGTTTATCTTTTGTTTTAAAATATTTCTTCCTCCCAAAGACACAACATGCCCCACAATATCAAGTGCTGGAACACAACATGCAAATTTTGATCCTTAAATTTTGAGTCCTGCCTCTTCTATCCTGAAGAGTATTCTTTCTAATGTTACTTCATATTCCCAAACAAATCTTCTTATGAGCTGATTCTCCTACAATCTTTAATGCTGATATGTTGATCTGGGTCCTTTAATGCCCCCATCATCTATAAATATTCCAAGGTGCTCTGGTATTTCCTCCTGAAGTATCCAAGTCATTTGTGCTTGATAAACTGCCACAGAGTTTGTTTCTCCTTGAGGTAGTCTTGTAAGATGAAGTCTTCCAAGTGGTGTTTCAAATGTTGTAATTTCTTGTAGTAATATCCAATTCTCTTTCATCGTATCCTCCCATAATATCTCCCAATCCATAACATGCTATTCCTGAAAATTATCTTACAAGCTCATCAAGATTTGGTGGCAATCCTGCATCTTTTATTGTTAATTTATTGAGGTCTTGAAGATCATGAACTATTCTAAGTTTTCCGTTGGGCTTTGCCACACAAAGTACTAGGCTGTTATAGCTTGATGTTGATTGTTCATAGAGTCCTGTACGTATTCTTTCTCTGACTAGTTCAATAAATTGAGATAAAATTTATTTTCATATTGGTATTGGTTTCTTTCGCCATGATTCATGTGGTATAATTTGTATTTTATAAGGTTTTCCATAAGAATGTTTTAGTACACCTCTTTCTTCTTCACAAAATGCTATAGCCTTTTGCCTTAGTAATATAACATTCTTTAATAAATTAATCTTTTCTTCTGATAACCATCCAGATGGCCCAAAGTTTATCATTGAAATTCTTTCTTCTGTAACTTTTGATGTTTCAAAAAATGGAGGTGGGTTAGGTGATAGGGGTGTTTCATATGGATATCTTGATAATTCAGGTCTTTCCAAAGGTGGATGCATATTTTGAGGCATAGCTTCATTTACTTGTCTAACCTTCTTGAGTACTGACTTATATTTTGCAGCATTGGCTTGAGCTTCTATGATTATTAGTCTGGTTTAAAGTATAAATTGATAATAATATTTTTTTTTCTATTTTTTTATAGTTGAAATAAGAACAGCTTCTTCAGTGTCTCCTTTTCTTTTTGTTCATAATTTAATTTGTGTTGTAGTTTCAAGTCATGCAAAGGCTTTACCTCTAGGTGGATAAAACCCAGTATATTAGGTATACCAAATCCTGCAGTTTGATGTCATACAAGGACATTTTGGAACCCTAGTCTTGATTTTCCTGTTTTACTTGAATCTTTCATTATGTTATTATTCACTTTTGTTTTACTCTTGATATCTTTTTTTTTTGGATTTTTTTTTGATGCCTTGATTTTACTTGCATATTCAGCCCTCTGGTGTGCTACCCTTGTAGTTTGAGTCATACAAAGACTCATTTTTAGCCTTCAGGTTGCTACCCTGTAGTTTAAAGTCATACAAGGACTGGATTTATCCTTCAGGTTGCTACCCTGTAGTTTAAAGTCATACAAGGACTAAATTTTAGCCTTCTTTATTTTATCTGATCTTCTATCCTTAATGTTAGTCAAGACTTTTCATTTTATTATTTTTATTTATTGGAAAAAAATTCATGTTTTAAAAAAAAAAATTTTTTATGTTGATATTTTTCATGTTAATACTTTTTTTTTTTTTTTTTTTTTTTATGTTGGTGAACATTTTTTTTTTTTTATGTTGATAAACATTTTTTTTTATGTTGAAAAAAATATTTTTTTTTTTTTATGTTGAAAAAAAATTTTTTTTTTTTTTATGTTGAAAAAAAATTTTTTTTTTTTATATTGAAAAAATTCTTTTTTTATGCTGAGGAAATTCTTTTTTTTTTTTTTTTATCTTCAAAAATTTTTCTTTAAAGGTGATTAAATTGATGAGTGATGTTCAATGAGATTTCAATTTGAGGAGTGCTGTTATATTTTCAAATGGTGTACACTGGGCACAATACAGTGACGTTTCATATGCAATGTCACCCAGACGTTGCATGACGTCGCATACATTTCCCGCGCACTTTCTGCAGTGACAGTTGCCATAGTTTGCAATGACAGTGTCTCACTCCCACATCTTTGTGCAACAACACCTGAATCAATGACCCTTGCCATCAACAATGTCGTCACTCATCCCAACCTGTCATTACTCTACTCTGTCCTCTTTCTCCATGAGTGGGGATTTTTCACCACTCACTTTATTTTTTCTATTTAATCCTCACACCCTTCTTATTCTTCATTTCATTATCACTCCTTTCCGATATGTTTTTGTTTCATCAGGTTTTAGCATAGAATAGAATAGTCTAAATGGATCCAAGCACTCCAACCAACACCGCTGAGTCTTCAGCACCTCATGGTCCAAATATTCAACAAATGCTCATGTCAATAATGAAAGCACAAGACCACCTCACATTGTCCATGGGATCACTCAAAGATGAAGTTGATAAGCTGAAGCTTACTGCTGATACACCCCAATCCATCAAGACCAAGGATTCAAGAGCAACTGAAAAAATTACCACCTCTGCCAAAAAGTCTAGCCCCAAAAAAGACTTTTGACATGCACAATAAGAGCCTCTACAGCTGAAGCAATCAACATTGATTATTACATACCTGGAAGGCTCTGTGTGTCCTCTGAAACAATTGAGACACAATCACTTTCACTATCAAAACAATCTGATTCTGTGGGATCATCTGAATCAGAGCTAGATAAAACAGAATTATTTGTGATAGACAAAGGGGAGATAAAAACAAACAAAATTAAGTTGTAATTAGCATACCTGTAGTTTCAATAAATCATATTAGTAATATATTTAATTCATCAAAATTCATAGAAGTTATATTTACAATAAGGGTCATCAATTCAGATGTTGTTGCACAAAGCTGTGGGAGTGAGACACTCTCATTGCAAACTATGGCAACTGGAACTGCAGAACGCGCGCGGGAAATGTATGCAACGTCATGCAACGTCCGGGTGACGTTGCATACGAAACGTCACTGTATTGTGCCCAGTGGTAGTGGTTAGTTATTCCGGGTCGCTCTCAACTTTCATCAAATTTGAAATGGGTTCAATTCCCCCCTCTGGCTGTAATTCTGCTGCCGGACCTGTCAGTTTCAGGAATAGGTTAACCATGCTGGGTAGCCTATTCTGAGCCTTGAGCAAGCTAAGTGATGCAATTTGGTATTTTTATGTTCCTTGATTTCTGTCAATACAATTGATGTTTGGAAACTTGTTGTTATTGAGGGTTCTCAACCTTAATGTAAGGTGTGGATATGAAACTTTGATTAAAAATCAAGTACTTTTCCTGTCCTCAAAATTTGTATAAGGTAAAAATCAATTAAAAATAGTATGAAATATTATTTTTAAGAGAAAACACCCCAATTTTATTGTTTATAACTTTATTAGTATAAAACAATAATATTAGAACAATTTATTGTTTTACCAACAATAAAAATTTATCCAAAAAATACTCTACAAGAGATATTTTAAGGCTACAAAAGAAATTTCTTCAAGAGCAATTTCAATTGGAATTAATTGAGCAAAGAACTGCAAGAAATTAATTAAAGAGCAAACTCTTTAAAAAGAATATTAAAGAGAAAACACACCCAAAAGTGACCAGAGTGATTTTGGAAACAAAGTGACAATGTTTACAGTGATGAAAGATGCTTTAATTCACTTTTGGGGTGGTTCAGGGGTAAAAATGATTATAAGAGTTACAAACAATGATTATAATGATTTTTTCATGTGGTTAAAAGTTTTAAATTGATTTAAAAGAAAGGTGGTTGGAATCTTTTATTGATTCGTTTAACAGTGTTTAGACTAATTATAAAAGGAAAATATTCTAACATGAAGAGAAAAGTGGGGCAAAGAAGACATTCTTTTATAGCCACCAATTTTCTTACTCCAAAAGTAAAATTTACTCTTGTCAGTTGTGAAAAACAGTCTGACAACAGAAAAGCCAATTATGGCATCATTGAACCCTGGTTTGGATCAAAAAGGGCTGGTTCAAGCCATTTTTAGCCATTTTAGACCCTTAAATCAGCCATTACTATAGCAATACCTGGTCTAGAGCTTTCAAAACACGTCAGAATGTGTGTCAGAGACGCAGAAACCAGTTAAAGCTGTTTTTACCATGGTTGTTTTATCTTAAGGGTAGCTTTGCCCTCTTGGCAACAGCTAAAACTACCCCAGTTGGTATCAAAACCTCATCATCAATTGAGTCCACAGACCCTGTAACTCAATTCCAGCCCAAAAGTGATGAACTTTTGAGTGAATTTTGACATCCCTCGCCTGTCAGCAAGGATTTTTGGGGTCTAGCTCCCCCTTAGAGCTGGAGTTCCTTTCCCCCCCAAATTTAATCTTTCCAATTTATTTTTCCTTTAATTCCTCATCATGTATTATACTTATAATTTACATATGTAATTCAATTGAATTGTACAGTACAATACAGTAATAACTCATACCTCATATGTAAATCAAAGTTCACTTATGTAATACATGCGCACATTTTGACATTTCAATTGAATTCAATTGAAAATACTTCAATTCCTCATAACTTCTAAACTAAACACAACACCTCAATTTTAACACAAAAATTGATGGTTAACACCACATGTGGTGCGAATTAAATTAAACTTTTGAGGATTTTCAACTTTTGTATTGAAAATACTAAAAACTTAATTTAAGCTTATTTAGAGTTGAGTTACAAGAATTTCACTCAGAGGTGACCCCACCTGATTTTTTATGAGGAATCCAATGGTGAAATAAATTTTATATGTTTATTTATTGGATAAAAAGTTATAATAATTTTTATTTAACTTTTTTCCAAATTTATTTATTTTTTCACAATTTTGTTAAAATTTCATTTTTACTTAATTTTTTCAAGTATAAATGTAATTTTATAATTCCAAAATTCAATGTAATTTTATTTTTGAATTGTAATTAATTCTTTTATTTTGAATATAATTTTATATTTATATTTTGATTTTTATTTTAATAATATAAATAAATTTATTTTATTAATATTTATATGTTAATTTTGTATTTTGTGGTCTTTTGGGTATATGAAATTACCTTTAAGGCTCACACTTAATCATGATTTCAGAAGTACTGATTTCAATTTGCTTATTCAAAATGCTGGAAGGATGCGTGCTTGTCAAAGATTGGCTAAACTCATTAATTTGGGGCTATAAGAATGTCATCCAGTATAAAGTGTAGTAGCCATTTGGTGAGTTGAATTATTTTCTGTATTGAGGTGTTCATTTTATGACCAGCAGTCATAATTTGGCATTTTTAATTCTTTGATTGTTTGGGCTTTCTTCCCTTTCTTGATATAGTTTTCTTGCTTTTATGGCAAATTATGACCGGCAGTCAGAATTTTGACATTTTGAACTTCTTCTATCTTCTTTTTCTGTATCTGAATGGCCTATGTTGTTTGGTTGGTCTTTCTTCCCTTTCTTGATATAGTTTTCTTGCTTTTAGGGCAAATTATGACTGGCAGTCATAATTTTGACATTTTGAATTTCTTCAATCTACTTTTTCTGTATCTGATGAGCCTAGCCTGTTTGGTTTGTTTTTGTTTCTTCTTGTTTTCCTTTCAATATTTTATTTCTCCCTGTTGCAAAGAACCAAATTATGACCGGCGGTCATAATTTTCTCATGTTGAGCTATCTGTATCTTCTTTTGCTGAATCTTCACACCATTGTTTCATTTTTTTCAAAAAAAAAGAGAAATAACATTAATAAGGGCCTATGGGCCCACCCTTCCCCAAACTTGTGCCATTTTTAATATGAGGTGGCATAAGAACAGATAACCACCCCTGTTTTTCTTTTTCTTTTTCTTTTATTGAATTGAGATACTTGTACTATTTTTTTATTTTTTTTATTTTTTTGGACACTTCCAAATCTAAAATATTGTCCTGAATACTGATACATAACCTGAAAAAAAATGTTTTTTTTATTTTTTTTATCTTTTCTTCCTTTTTTTTATAGTTTGTGAATAATATTCTTCTGAATCCATTGTATAAGCTGTTTCTTGAGTTTTGATATGAATCTTCTTTCTTCTTCTTTGATTTTTTTTACAAATAATTCTCCCCAGAGAAAGCTCCAATCATCCTTATTGATACAATGATTGTTTACCTTGCGAAAGATAATTCCAGGTATAAACACCTCTTCCCATAAGCCATCCCAATTGGCCTTTTCAATTACATAATTTCCATTCTTCCATAAGATTCTTCCTTCTGGTATGTCCGGTAAATTCAGAAACAGTCCTCTTGAGACTTCCACATCCCCAAAAAATATTCTTCTTCTCCATTCTGAATTTGTTAATGTATCCTCTTCCCAATATGTGTTTACTAAATTTCCCTTGATACCATAATATGTAAGTAATTCTAGAAATTCCAGTATTGAAAGAGAGAATCCTGGAAGCTCTTCCCAATCTTTAGATTCTTGAATTTGTTGATGCAGTTCTGGGAAATTGAACAATTCTTCAAATTCTAAGTATGGAATCCATATCTGAAATAAATCCTCTCCTTCTTCAACAAATGGTTTTCCCCAGTAATTGCCTTCTTCTGTATTCCCTACAATTTGGAAATTTATGTCTGTCCATCCTTCTTCATTCCAACCAAGATTCCATTTCAATTTATTTTCATGTGTAAGTTTGGCATCCATGACTTCCTATATCCTTTCTGAGTTTTTTTTTTTTTTTTTGAGATGATTGAGTTTTGAGATAAAAGAATAATTCCTCTTTGGTAAGGCAGGAAGGCACTGCCACTGTGTGATAAAAGTGTTTTAATAACAATTTTCTATAAGTTTGTTTGAATGATTTCAATTTCCTCTTTGATAAGGCAGGAGGTCACTGCCCTGAATTATGGGAATGTTGAAAAAGATTTTTTTATGTTTTTGAATGATTTGAAATTCTTCTTTGATAAGGCAGGAGGTCACTTCCCTGATACTAATACAGATATGAAAATAATGCTTTTTTGAGGTTATTTATTTTATTATTTTGCTATTTTTTATGGTGGTTTTTTTTAATTGGCCATTGAAATTGAATTACTTCAGTTATTATTGAGAAATATTCAACCTTTTGTTGTGGATTACTGAAAGAAATATGTCCTACAATATTTCTCCAAATATCTTGTTGCGTTGTTTTCTTTGTATTTCCTTTCCATTCTGAAAAAAACCTTTGACTTCATGAATAAACATGTACCCAAAATCACACCAGCAAAGAGTTCCTCCCAAGATTTCCAAACCATCTAGATTCAAAACTTCTTGAGCCCATAACATTTTGTGATACAGTCCTTCTATTGTCATTTGATAATATCCATAAGGCTTCTTCCAGTAAGGATTCTGTAAATTTCCTTTTATTCCAATAGTGGTTAGTAATTCCAGAAAATCAACATTTGTAAGATTTGATCCAGGTAGTTCTGAAAGATATTTGATTTGAATTATTGGTGAATCTAGCTCATAATCTTACAGTTCTTTAACTGTTATTATTGGAAGTATTACATAATCTTCCACTCCTTCATATTCTGGTATGTCTTTCTGTATGCCCTTTTGATTCTGGGAGTCATTTGGTAGTCCAGATGTAATTCCTTGATTTTGATTAAATAAATCAGTTGAGCTTGAAAGGCAGCATATTTGATCATAGGAATCATTAAATTCTTCTAGAATGCTAAGTCCAGCTAGCCTTTTTGTATTTTCTGATAACTCTCCTTCTTCTAGGTCTTCAAAAATTCTGCTTTGTTTATATTTATCTTCCCAGTTTCCATTATTTTGTTGACATAACTTCAATTCATCTTCTGATTCTACCAATTTTCCTTCTAGAACTATTTCCATTCTTTGTTTAATCCCTTTTTTAAAATAACCATCCCAAACTTGATCCATTTTGTCTTCAGTAATTATGGAAATTTCCTTTTCCAATTCTTCAAATTTTCTTTTTTCCAATGTCTTGATTATGCTATCTTTTGGTTCTTCACTTAGTAAATCTTTTTCAGTATCACCAATGTACCCAGTTTCCTCTTGAAATAAATTGAAATAGTCTTCTGAAATTCTTGAGGAATTTGCTTCAGGTGGCTTCAGATCCATTTTGAATTTCTTCTGTGGGCTTTCTACTTGATCCTTTTTGTTCATACCACTTAACTCAAGTGCTAGCCATTTCTCTAGGTCTTCCATGGCTATGTCCAAATTTCTTCTCATCTTCTTTAGCTCCTCTTTGATTTTTTCTATTGCTTCACTATCTTCTACCTCCAGTTTATCTTCTGTCTCCTTTCCTTTAGATTTATATGAGTTACAGCAGGAATACTTTCTTTAGATGAAGATAATATGCTGGAATTTTCTTCAATTATTATTTGATTAACACTTTCAAATACTAAGAAGTCCAGATAGGTTTTTTCTTCACTTTCAAAAGTTACTTCAAGATTTTTAATTTGAGCAATTGGCTTCAAAGAGTTGACTGTTGATGTTGATGCATAAGGGCTGATGTTTAATTCTGCTTTTAGAGCTATTTCCTGGGCTATAACATTCCAGTCATTTTTTGAATCAAAAATAGCTGAGAAGGGGATTTTGTTTGGTTCAAGAAATATTGTCTTCACTCTTGTTGAAGATTGACTTTCTGTTTCCTATGTTTTGTTTCTTTGGGATGATTCTGCTTGATGTACTGACCATTTTCCAATCTCTGAAGATGCACAAAGCTCTATACAACTTGGTGGAGAAACTTGCCAACCCATGGCTTGAGGGTTACATATTGGTAAACATAATCAACGTCCATCTTGCTCTGGATAACTAAATATTTCCCCTTCCTTGTGTGAAAATTCCAATTTAACATTATTATCTGCTAAAAATGGTCTTCCAAGTATAGTGTGTACAGCTCCTTTTTCTATGAATAAATGAATTTCTTTTTCTTTTCCTGTTATCATAGTAATTGGTGTAAATTCTGAGAGTCCAACCAAAGATGTTGTATGTCCACCACTTCCTCTGAGATTCATATTGAGCTTTCTACTTGTAAGTGTGGCTTTAATTGCAATTTCCTCTGGTATTATATTAATTTCTGATCCAGTATCCACCAATTCCATTGTAGGATATTCTTCTCTTCCAATAAATACTTCCACAAAGCCAAATGGGCATTCATAATGTAAGCTTGGGGTATCATAGTCCCTTAGCTTTACTGAAAGTAGTCTTTCTTGAATATTTGACGTATTGACTGATTTTATCACTTCTTTTTCCTGGGTAGTTAAATTTTGTAATTTATCAATAAAGGTTGGTGACATTGATAATATTTCTTCAAGAGTCAGATTTATCTTTTGTTCCAGTATTTTCTTCATCACATGTTCAATTATCAGCTTTGGGTTATTAAGTGTAGATTTTACCTTGTTCTTTAGTTCCATCTTTTGTGAATCCTGTCTAAGTACCTCCTTATTCTTTTCCTTGGAAATGATTTCAATATCATCATTATCTACTTCCTTTCCTTCTTGTGTTTTCTTGTATTTTGTCGGAATTAGAACTCTTATTTCTTCTTCTGCCTTATCTTCCTCATGGTAGGAACCTGGTATCTTCTTTTTAAAGGGTTTGTGTGTTTCAATTTTATCCTCTTGCTGGGTTTGACTTTAACTTTCCTGTCTTGCAGCTCTTTGCCTTGTCTGTATAAGCCCAACATTTATTTGAATATTCTCATTTTCTGGTGATATTTGAGGAGGTTTCCAGTTTCCCCATTCTTCTATTTGAGCTACAGCTGCTGCCTTCTCACCTTTGCTTTCCTCAATTACGGTTGTTTCTTGCTTATGAGGGGGTGAATTTGTTTTTTCCATCATCTTCTTGGTGAAATCCTCCTGTTCTTTAGCAAACTGTTTGACCAAATCCTTTGCAGATGTAGGGCCTTCTGTGGTTACTCTTTGAAAATTTGGAAAAAGTTATGTTCCTCCACACTTCAAGACAATTTTCTTTTCCAAGCCTTCTGTCAGATCATTACATCTTATTGGGGAATGTCCTTCTTCTAAGCAGTAATAACACTTCAATGGCCGTCTTGGAGCCATTTGAGCTGGAACATATGGGTGATAACCAGAAGATATGGGTGGTGAAGGATATCTTGGCCTGAAGGGCTGTGAGTTTTGTATAGTTCTCTGATCTTTATTATTGCTTGGTTGAGGTTTCTTGGGAGATTCAACTACTTCAGAAAGGTGTTTAATCTGATGCAATTCTTCCTTAACTGATTCATTCCCAGTATCCTTTGTTTGATGCCCTTGCGGCTGAGGATTTTGAATTTTTTGGGTAAAATCTTTCACTTGGTTTAACACTTCTTCCCAGCTTTCCTCTTCAAACCTAGCTTTCTTCTCTTGTGACTTTGGTTGTGAAAATTCCTTCTGTTGAATTAAGACTTTGGCTTCTAAATCTTGCTCAATGTATAACTTTAAGATTTCTAATCTTGGAATAATATAACCACCATCCAAAGCTTGCACCATGGCCTTATCTTTAATCATTTCTTTATAAATAGATTTTGAACACTTGAGGAAAGACTAGCCAATATTTCTTGATTTTGATTAATATCTCCTTGTATATATTGATACCTTTTGAGGTAATTAATAATGGATTCATATTCACCAATGATATTTTTATATTGGGTCATATTGCTAATTCCTCCTTCTGTTGAATCTTTGTAAATAACTGAGTAATTGAGGACAGCTTGTATCTTTCAGGTGACACTGTTCCCCATCTCCTATTCATATCCAATTTTAATTGCTCCCAATCACCAGTTTCATATCCAGGCATTCCTTAAATATGGTAGCTAATTTCTTGATCTTTAGTCAAAAATGATATCTGTCTTGCTATATCCCTTCCACTTGCTCCTTCAATTTCTGCTATATTTTCCACTCTTTTGATAAACCTTTCTACTTCCTTTCCATCAAACCATAAATTATAATCCATTGGTCTGATCTTGACAATGTTTGTATTGTTTCGTGGAATTTCTTGTTGCAATGGGCTTGAAGCCTGTGCATGAATATTCACCTGCTTTGGTAGAGTATTTGGTCTCTGTGAAGTTAATGGAGTTGATGAGGCCATGGGCCTTGAAAATGGTGATGGTGACCCTTTGTGTCTAAAGATTCTTGGCATGCTTGTAGTTTCTTCCATTGGGCTGTTTTCTGCAGTAAAACTTGACTCTTTCCTTTTCCCTTATTTTTTAAGGAGTTCAATTAATTCTTGTTGAATTTCCCACATTCTTTGATGAAATCTTTCTACATCAGAAATATCTTCTTGTCCTTGCATGGTCTCTTCATTTATAATTTCTTCTTTGGATTCATTTGGATTGTGGGGTATCTTTGATGATGATGCTGAATCCATATTGATATATTCTTTGTCGATTTTCACTTTTTTTCACTTTTCTTTTTATTTTCAAATAGTTCTTTTAGTAATCTCTGAAAATAATCTGAAACTATCTTTTGATCTTTCTTCTTTCTTCTGGGTGTTCCAACTGGTATACTATAATCTATAGGTGATCCTTCTCCAGGTGGTATGTCTCCTCTTTTTGGATAATAATAATGAAATGTTTTGTTAAAGAACTTGATGGTGACAATGATTTAGCAATTTGTGGGTTTTCTGATTCCAGATTGAGATGATAGGTTTTTTGAAAAAGGTTTTATTGATAAAAATATTTGTAGGGATTGGCTTTGAATGTTTTTTTTTTGATGAATGACGGAGTATTGATGATTGAAGATGTTGTTGGCCACTGTTGGGACACCAGATGTGGGATGAAATAAGGCAGTACCTTGAGGGGGAAATTATTGGTAAGTCTGTTTTGAGTTCCAGAATTCTGCAATAACCATCAGTTCTAAGGTGTATTAGCTTCCCCCCTAAATAGTACTGAATAGTCAGCCTACAGAGAATCGCAAAATAAAATAAGATTTGTCGCTTTAACAGATAGAAAAGACTTATCAGAAGTCTCTAAATCAGACCTATCAATAACACTACAATAAAACTCTGATCTAAAACTAAAATTTTGGATAAAATAAACAATAAGATTTTTTGTTATTTTAATGAAGGTAATGATAATATATATATATTTTTGTTTTTCTGTTATTTCAATAAGACTAATAAGAATATTTTTTTTAGGTTTTATGATCATTATAATGATTTCTTTTTATATATTAATAATAATAATAAGACTACTGGATATTCTGCTTTTGATAATTTTAATATTAAGATGATATCACTAATTCTTTTGTGTCAATAATACTAAGCTTTTGAGCAAAGCTACTGAGCTTTTTCACTATGGTTATACTACTATTCTTTGAAAATACTAAGCTACTGCGCAAGGCTACTGAGCTTTCTCTGAGTCAATACTACTATTCTTCACCAATACTAAGCTACTGAGAAAAGCTACTGAGCTTTTACTGCTAAAACCCTAATACTCTAGATATCCTGCTACTTCAGAGATGGTTGTGATCCTGGATAGTAGGAACTTCTTCAAGTATGATGGAAAAAATGAGGGAGAGAGGACCTCTATTTATAGCTTTTGGGCCTCTATAAAGCCTCTCAAAATAGGGTACTTAAAAAAAATCATAGTTGAGAGGTTTTAGCTGGTGAGACGTGTAGGTTTGGTGTAGCAACGTGACACAGGATCCAAGTTCTGACCAATGAGATTGGGTTGTCACATCAATTGGTAATAATAGGTATGCATCTTGAATTGATTTGAATTCAGACCAATCAAATGGTGTTATTATTTTAATGAACTTTGGACCTGAATTCTGGCCAATGAGATTGATTTATCACGTCAATTTGTAATTATAGGTATGTACCATGAATTAATTTGATTTATGACCAATAAAATTATTTTCTGATAAGTCTTGAATAATTTGTGGTTTGTATTTGAAAGGATTAGTCAGCTGCTGTGCAATTGTTGTCCATTTTTATGTCCAGCTTATGGGTTAGGTTAAATTAATTCTTTTTTCTTTTTTTTTTCTTAAAAAAAAAATATTGTCTGTTTTCTTCCAAAAATATTTTATTTTTCTGTTTTGATTTTGTTTTATTCTTCTTGGAACTTCCACAAACAACAATTTTGAAATTGCCTTCAATGTGGCTTGAACAAGCTACATGAACAATCCAGAGGTGAATAGCTCCTTCTTGTCAACTGGGATAGGAAGACTTTCTTTTTTTAGTCCGGAATTATATGTGTGTCCGTAGCACTAAACTCCTTTTCAATTCTCTAAAATGTTCAAAAATATTGAATATATTTAATTCGATATTTTATTTATTTATTTATTTTATTTTATTTTTATTTTCTGGTAATCTTGAAAGTGATAGTAATGATATTGGGAGCCTGTGAGGTATGTATAACATACCCATAAGGCCACAAATAACTTTATACACAATTAAAATTGTCTTCAAAAGACTTTTTAATTGAATTTAAAATAAAAAATAACAAAAAATAAGTATAACTTTTTTTTGGATAAACAAAGTTATAAATATTATGTCATTTTTGGACTCTACACCAAAAATAACCCAGCGTACATCCATAAGGTGTTGTACCCAAAAACACTTATTTCTTATGTTAATAGAAGTTTAAAGAATCTCACAGTACTAATGTAACTTTTTTAACATTTTTTTAAAATTGTTAAATTTAAGCTTAAATAAGCTTAAATTTAAAGTTGCATAAGGCTTATGCAAGCTTACCAAAATTTTAGTTAAAATTGAGGTGTGGTGTATATTTACTGAATTGGCTAAGGATTTGCCATACAGAATGTAAATCCTGCGTGAGCTCAATTTAAAAGGATTTAAGACCATAGTATGGCTTCAAATAAATAAAAGGGCAAAATCCACGCAAAAAGTGGGACAAAGGAAAAAGACCAAATAGAGCTAGGGTACCCAAATTCTTGGATCTGCAAGGATTCAATTCAGGTTGTCCACCTGTATTGGAGGATTTTCAACCTTATTTAAACTTTAAGATTATACCTTGATCCAACATTAAAGTTTAAACTGGTTTTATCTCAATTTGGACAGGAATTTCAAGCTGCCAAAGGGTAAATCCCAATATGCAGGCTTGAAATCAAGGTTTTAAGAACTGTCAAAGCTTAATTCAAATTAAAAAGCTTAAATAAGCTTAAAAATTTAAGATTTCAAGCATTCAAACCTTATCAACACTTAAGGTTTGGTGTGTATTGCTATTTTATGTGGAAAAATAGCAATAACTTCAAAAATTCATTCAAAATGCAATTCTTAATGGATTTTCTTGAAAATTTCACAAAGCTTACAATTTAATATGATCTACATATAAAGTAAATTTTAAGTATCTTTTATAAATAAATTTCCTGGGTAATGAGCCTGGAAATTTACTCTTTCAATTAAAACTCGAAGAAAATTATAATTTCTATAAAAATTAATTAAAAATTGAGTTTAAGAGATTTCTGGTTGAAACTCTATTTTTAAGTTGTTTGTATGATGAAATTTAATATAAATAATTTTATTTATACTAAAAACTTAAAGTAATTAGTTTAAATGAGGATTAAACTTACATGGAGTTAAGAATAACCCTGTTAGCTTTAAATTCTAATTAAAATTAAGTTACCTTAAGTTAAGAACTTTGTTTTTAAGCAGGGGTTTTCGGTTTTGACCTGACCACGCCCTCTATATCCATTATGAATCATGAGAGCTGCTCTGAAGACATAAAAAGAGTCTTTTCATCACTGTTTTTGTCCATCATCAATTATCAATCCAATCATATTAGAAATTTAAACAGGTAAAGTTTTATTAAATAGAAAATCTTATTATTAAAGTAATTCTTAAGTTATTTTATTCTCTATTAATCAAAATTAAAGAATTTAAATCATAGAATTTAGATTATTGTTTTAATCACCAATAATATAATTTATTATATCAAATTAATCATCTTAAATATCTTTTAAAATCCACAAATTCCTCTTAAAAACTATTTAATCATAATTTTTATTATAAAAAGTTGTTTTATCTTTAAAAATATTGATTTTTGGCGTGTTTTTGATTTATAATTATTATTTAATATAATAACTGTTGTTGTTTGACTTGTTGTGTTAAATAAATATTATAAGTAAGTTTTCTCTAAAGTTCTATATTTTTTATCTAGTATTAATTTTTTTTATATAGAATCTTATTCTATAAGAATTATTTCTGCACAGTGTGTGTTTTAATTATTTTATAAATAATATTTATATTATTTATAAGTGGTTAATATTCTTATTTTCCACGTGTAATGGTCTCATTAAGAGCTTTACACTTCTTATTTTTATAACTGTCAGTGACTATAACAATAATAGAATAATTATAATTTATTATAATTATTATATTTTTTTATTATTATATTTTTATAATAATAATTAAATTCTTTTTTTTATATAATTCTTTTTAATAATTATATTTTAATTTGTGGTTGTAATATATTCTATATTTCTACTGAGGACAGTCATAGTACTCTTGATTTTGCTACTATTATCAAGAGTTTCATAGACAAACCTTACATTTGGGGGCCTGGCCGTTATTTTAACCAATTTTTGGGACATAAAGCATAATCTAGACCTTATTTTACTTTTTTTTGACGTAAAACTGCCATATTTATCTTAATATTGGCTTTTTTGGGACTTATCCCTGATAAATAATCTTTATAATATTAATAAAGTTTTTTTTTTCAAGAAGATTTTTTGAAACAATATACTATTGAGTGACTTGGAATAAATTTCTTTTGTCTAACTAGTGGCTCTTTCACATCACAGACTTGAAATTTATTCTTTGAGTTATTCTAGTATAAAGTGAATAATAATACAATGTTCATTAATAAACTTGCTAATTGCATAATTATTATTTCTTTAAAGAAAATATAAACAAAGTTAAAATTTAAAAAATCTTTACTAAAAATATTTTTTTCTTTCATCTTAGACATTTTTCTTTATGTTTGACGTAATTTGTGATAAATTACATTAAAACAACTTTATTGAATAAGCTGAGTTTATAAGTTATTTTAATTGTTTGATCAAATAACTTATATTCTTATTTTTCTCTAGTGTCATCAATTAGAGACAGCTCTCCAGACTCTGAAGCATCAGAGTCTAGTATTGAAATTCAAAACAGCCCAGCACCAATGGGTTTGATAACCAAAGAACCCTTTAAAGGTCCAGCAGGTGAATTCAATTCATTCTTAGTCTATTTTTTCTTAAAATTGACGTGCAATGACTCCTAATAGAAGTGGAAGTAATTACTCCATCCAATCAAATGGATCTGGACCAGGACATTCCAGTCATAAATCAAAAAGACAAAAATGTCAGCCCAGAGGAGAGGCACAAATGGAGGATGCCAGAACTTCCACCAGTTCCCAAAGGTTAGCCAGCACCTTTGAACCTCTTATTGAGAGTCCAGAAGCTCACATAAAAGCCATTGCTGTTAGACCTGAATCATTTCCAACAGGCAGCAGTGGAGATTTACCAGTGTCAGTACAAGAACTGGTTTATGGCCGCCAAACAGAAAGAGTGGGAACTTCTCCCAAGTCTTTGGATAGGCCCCATGAATTCTTATCTTCAAGTGAAGAGGTTCATGGGGCCAGAAAAGACAGAAGAACTTCTGAAGGGTTGGACACCAATGTCTTGCAAAGGACAAGTCCAACAGATAGAAGCTTGGTTGAAAACCCAAGGCACATTATCAGAGGATCAGAAGAAGAAGTTGGCCCAAGGAAAGGAAAACAGCCAAGTTGAAGCTCCCCAAGCTTCCACCAGCAAAATTCCGCCTCAACAAATGCCAAGCAAGCCCAAGCAAGCCCCAAAGACCAACCAGACGGGCAAGCAAAAGGCAAAGGGAAAGGCAAAGCCCAAATGGAACAAGCTTTACCCGCAGAATTACAGAATTCCAAAGAAAAGAAAGCCATGGACAATGTGTTCAACATGGCAAGAACTCTGATGGAATTAAAAAACAAGGAGGAGGAAAGATTGAGCCAATCTTTCCCAAAGAAATAGATCTTGTTAAGCTTGTAACTCAATTTGAATCTTTTAATAAAGAAATTATTACAAAGCTTAAAACATTTGAGTATATCCAACAAAAGTTGCGTAATGAGATATTACAAGTGAAAGAACAACAAAAGACCATTATTGGCCTTGAAAATGTTAATAAAGACAATATTGTGTCTTTGACACAAATTTGTGCAAGAATTGAGTCTAAAGTTACTTTGCTCAATCAACCAGATTACAATTCAATTTTTTTTATAACTGGAAAGTTAAGAGAATTGAAATTACAAGTGCAAAACTTGGAAAATTCAATTGGTCACAATGCAGCTCTTTCCCAAGAACAATTGGAAAATGTGATAAGGCAAGACTTGAATTGAAAGAGGACATTCAATCAAGTATTAATAATATATCACTGAAAAATGAATGGCCAAGGTAATCCACACCAATTCTTGACAGAAATGTGCTTAATGATTTAAATCATACCATTTCAAGTAATGAGGTGGAAACTGCTTGCAATTTCAAAGACATTTCAAAATTAGAGGAATGGCCAACCTTCAATGGTGAAGGAGAATATAATCATATGGAATTTATAAAAACAATTGATATGTTTAAAGAAGACTTTAACATACCAGATGAATGCATAAGTGCAATATTACACTAGGTATTTACCAGATAAGCAAAGAAATGGTATTACAAAATGAGACAACACCATGGTAAACATTCTTGGCCTTGGTGGAAAGAACAAATTATTTCCAAATGGGCAAATGATTCCTGGAGATTTAGAATGGAAAATTATTTTGAAGAAGCCATTTTTAATATTGAGAGGGACAGGCCCATGTCTTGGTTTCATAAACAGAAGGACAGATTAACTGCCCTTCATCCTGATATGTCTGAAACAATGGTGCATAAAAGGATATTAAGAAAGTGTGATGGTGACCTTGAGCATGCTATAAGAAGCAGATGTATTGAGCCTTGCTCTACAGAAGATTATATCAATGCTATGGAGGACATAACTACTAGAAGAAAAATTGGAAGAAATTGGTCCAAATCCCCAATAGACAACAAGACTAATGGGAAACCAATTTCAAAGCCAAATAAGCCACAAGACAGACTTCCTTTGAAATGTCACAAATGTGGAAGTACATCTCATTTAGCTAACAGTTGTCCAAAAAAGACAAGAATCAATGAGATAAATGTTGAAAAAGTGGAAGACACAAAAGAACCAACTGAAGTATCTTTCCATGAAAGTGATTCTGAGCCTTCAGAAGAAGAAGTACCAGAGGAGGTTAGTATAGAAAACATTAATGTTTCTTTTGAAGTCACTGAGGTACACACTCATTTACCACAGTATAGTGATGAATGTATGGAGCTCATACATGTGCAAGATGCTAAAATGCAAAAAACCAAACCTGCCAGAGGTAAAGGTTATAAAGCTGGTTCATCTTGTATCACTAATATTGTGATAAACATCACAGAAGCCAAGATACACCTTGACTCAGGTGCTTTTTGCACTTGTGTTGGAAAGAATTATCTTGACAAATTTTATACCAATTGGCAAGACAAACTAATGCCATTGAAGGTATAACATTCAGCAGTGCTAGCCAAAATATGCACCCTTTGGGTATATTTGAGGCAGAAATTATATTTCCTCATCCTGCAGGAAGTATAAGATTGAAAGTTGAAATTGTTGTCATGAATAATTGTACTTCACAACACTTTAAACTTGGGAATCATTATCTCAATATTTATTCTTTTGATATTAATAATCATAAAGACAAGTATTTCACTATAGGGTAAAATAAAAGACAAAAATTTGCTTTTCCTCTAGAAAAAAGAGAAATTACTGTCATTAAACAAGTAAAAAACGTTGATAAGGAAAAATTTGTATCAATTCCATTGATCCAAGCACAAATTAGACCTGAATTAACTCTAGAAATGAAGGAAGAATCGATTGAAATTTTATTTCAATATAGGGAAGCCTTTGCTTCAGATAATGAACCACTTGGGGCTATAAGAGGCCATGAAGTGGACATTATGCTTAATGTGGAAAGGCCTTATCCACCACTATTGAGAAGACCAGCTTACCTGGCTAGCCCTAGGGCTAGAGAAGCATCAGAAAGTCATATTTATGAACTAATGAAACTGGGAGTTCTTAGATAGGTTGGACACAATGAGGAAGTCAAGGTCACAACTCCAGTAATCATTAATTGGCATAATGATAAGTCAAGGATGGTTGGTGATTTCCAAGCACTGAATACCTATACTATTCCAGACAGGTATCCAATCCCTAGGATTCATGAGACTTTGACTCAATTATCCAAAGCAAGATTCATTACTTCCATGGATTCTCTTAAAGGCTTCCATCAGAATGTTTTGACACCTCATGCTAAGAAATTATTGAGAATAATTTCTCATTGTGAGATTTATGAGTATTTTATAATGCCTTTTGGTATCAAAAATGCACCCTCTCATTATCAGAGAATGATGAACCCAATCTTCACACTTGAATTGTCAGAAGGATTGTTAATCATTTATATTGATGACATTATTATTTTTTCAGAAACCTGGCAATTACATTTAGAGAGACTTCCATTAGTACTTGAGAAAATTCTTCAAGTGAACATGAAAATATCTCTTAGGAAGTTTAATTTAGGGTTTCATGAGATAAAAGCTCTAGGACATGTAGTTTCAGGACTGAGCCTTGGTGTTGATAAAAACAAAGTGGCTGCAGTTTTACTGAAAAAAATGCCCCAGAACCAAAAAGAAATGATGTCTCTTTTGGGGTTTTCCAGTTATTACAGGCAACACCTTAAAGATTTTGCAATCCATGCCAGATCATTATACAGAATTTGTGATCAACAAACTGTTTTTGAAATGACACAGGAGAGGATTCAAGCATATGATAAAATCAAGTATGCCTTGATCAATGCACCATTATTATTGATGCCAGACTGG
The DNA here is from genome assembly GCA_023105745.1 of Austropuccinia psidii. Classification (NCBI taxonomy): domain Eukaryota; kingdom Fungi; phylum Basidiomycota; class Pucciniomycetes; order Pucciniales; family Sphaerophragmiaceae; genus Austropuccinia; species Austropuccinia psidii. The sequence continues at coordinate 23,638,041 of JALGQZ010000004.1, read as the reverse complement.
AAACTTCCTTTCAAGCTGTATATTGATGCATGTGGTGAAGATTTAGGAGCTGCTCTTCATCAAGTTCAAATTGTCAATGACACACCTTTGAAGGTCCAATTTGTTTTATTTCAAGACAAATTAAACCTACTGAGGCCAGATATGGAGCTAGCCAAATGGAGTGCCTTTGCCTTTTTTGGGCTTTGGAAAGACTTCATTACTATCTTGATGGTAGTGTTTTTGAAGTAATTACTGATTGTCATGCAGTAAAATCACTTCTTAACATGAAAGCTCCAAACAGACACATAACATGAAAACTCCAAACAGACACATGTTAAGATGGCAAATTGCTTTACAGGAGTATAGAGGCAATATGACCATAGTACATAAAGCTGGAAATATTCATAAGAATGCTGATGGCTTAAGTAGATGGGCATTACCCAATACACCTGACAACCCCGCCTATGTTCCTACAAGTGCAGAACCCTAAATTCCAATTGAAGGAATTAATATCAGAGATGTTGGAACAGAATTCTTTGAATAAGTTAGAGAAAGCTATAAGTAAGATAAGAACTGTCATATTCTTACTGCTCTACTTGACAAAGATTGCAAAGATGTAGCCTTGGCTAATTCTCTGGATGATATTTGGAAAACATCTTGTGATAATGGAAGATTCCATTTATTTGATGGTATATTATGTCATAGACCTAAACACACATGTGTCATGGTCCTATGTAGTAGAATTTTAATTAACAACATACTACTAGAATGCCATGATAACATATATTCTGGACATCTGTCTGAAGATAGAACTATGGAAAGAATTAAGACATGTGCCTAGTGGCCATCTTGGAGAAAAGATGTCATTGAGTATTGTCACAGTTGTGATAGATGCCATAAAGCCAATAAAGCTACTGGTAAAAGATTTGTTTTAATGATCCATATTCAAGAACCAAGTACCCCATGGGAAGTGGTTCACATGGATTGGGTAACTGCCTTGCCACCTGGAGCTGAGAAAAGTTACAATGCATGTCTTGTTATTTTGGACAGATATAGCAAAACACCAATCTTCTTACCATTTCATAAAGATGCCACAGCTATGGATACAGCTATTTTAATTTGGAATAGAGTCATATCCCATACCGATCTCTTTAAAAATATTATCAGTGATAGAGACCCAAAATTCACATCAGCCTTATGGACTAATTTACATACGCTTTTGGGTACAAAACTATCATTCTCAACAGCATACCATCCACAGACAGATGGGTTAGCAGAAAGAATGATTCAAACCCTTGAGGACATGATCAGACAATTTTGTGCTTATGGCCTAGAGTTTAAATATTCTGATGGTCTTAATCATGATTGGTGTACTCTTATACCAGCATTGGAATCAGCCTACAAGACTGCCATCCATGCTTCAACAGGCAAAACCCCTTCAATGTTGGAAAAAAGATGGAACCCCAAACTTCCAATTGATACTTTGAAAACAATCTCGTTGATATTCATCCAACTGCTTCAAGATTTACATTATTCCTTGATAAAGTGAAACATCATGCAAATAAAAGCAACAATGATGCCTTTGAATATGCTAAACAGAAATGGGATAAAAGTCATAAGACCCTAGAATTCAAGGTATGGGACTTAATACTAGTTTCAACCTTGAACTTTAATAATATTAAAGGCCCAAAGAAATTGGAAGATTCCTTTGCAGGACCATTTATTATTAAAGCCCTTCATGAGAAAAATGCAGTACAAGTAGAACTGTCAGGAGAACTGGAAAACAAACATACAACTTTCCCTGTCAGTCTAGTAAAGCATTACACTTCAAGTGATAAGGAATTATTTCATTTGAGAAATGAAACAACCTTAGAAGTACCCCCACTAGATCAAAGTGAGGAGAAAAAGGTACTGAAAGTCTTGAAAGAAAGAAGACTTATGGGAAAAAATGAAAGAGAATACTTAGTCAGGTATAAAAATCCACAACATGAAGATGAATGGATTTTAGAAAGCAAAATAGCTGATTCCCAAAGGTTTCTCAAAAGATTCAGACATGAGAGAAGACCAATTGATCAATGAAATTTTAGAATTGTGTGCTTTACATACTTAGAAAAGTATAAGTAGAGAGGTTGGACAGTGGATTATACCCCCCAAATAGCTTGGGGGTATACTACAAAAGAAAAATTGTGGTACAATTTTTTTTGGTGGTAGGGAATGTGAGCCTGTGAGGTATGTATAACATACCCATAAGGCCACAAATAGCTTTATACACAGTTAAAATTGTCTTCAACAGACTTTTTAATTGAATTTAAAATAAAAAATAACAAAAAATAAGTATAACTTTTTTTGGATAAACAAAGTTATAAATATTATGTCATTTTTGGATTCTACACCAAAAATAACCTAGGGTAAATCCATAAGGTGTTATACACAAAAAGACTTATTTCATATATTAATAGAAGATTTAAGAATCTCACAGTAATAATGTAGCTTTTTTAACATTTTTTTAAAATTGTTAAATTTAAGCTTAAATAAGCTTAAATTTAAAGCTACATAAGGCATATGCAAGCTTACCAAAATTTTAGTTAAAATTGAGGTGTGGTGTATATTTACTGAATTGGCTAAGGATTTTCCATACAGAATTTAAAGCCTGTGTGAGCTCAATTTAAAAGGATTTAAGACCATAGTATGGCTTTAAATAAATAAAAGGGCAAAATCCACCCAAAAAGGGGGGACAAAGGAAAAAGACCAAATAGAGCTGGGGTACCCAACTTTTTGGATCTGCAAAAATTCAATTAAGGTTTTCCACCTGTATTGGAGGATTTTCAACCTTATTTAAACTTTAAGATTAGACTTTGATCCAACATTAAAGTTTAAACTGGTTTTATCTCAATTTGGACAGGAATTTCAAGCTGCCAAAGGGTAAATCCCAATATGCAGGCTTGAAATCAAGGTTTTAAGAACTTTCAAAGCTTAATTAAGCTGAAATAAACTTAAATAAGCTTAAAAATTTAAGGTTTCAAGCATTAAAACCTTATCAAAACTTAAGGTTTGGTGTGTATTGCTATTTTACGTGGAAAAATAGCAATAACTTCAAAAATTCATTAAAAATCCAATTCTTAATGGATTTGCTTGAAATTTCACACAGCTTAAAATTTAATATTATCTAAATATAAATTAAATTTTAAGTATCTTTTATAAATAAATTTCCTGGTTAATTAACATGGAAATTTACTCTTTTAATTAAAACTCAAATAAAATTATAATTTCTTTAAAAATTAATTAAAAATTTAGTTTAAGAGATTTCTGCTTGAAACTCTATTTTTAAGTTTTTCATGTGATGAACTTCAATATAAATAAGTTTATTTATATTAAAAACTTAAAATAATTAGTTTAAATGAGGATTAAAGCTACATGGAGCTAAGAATAACCCTGTTAACTTTAAATTCAAATTAAAATTAAGTTACCTTAAGTTAAGAACTTTATTTTTAAGCATGGTTTTTCAGTTTTGACCTGAGCACGCCCTCTATATCCATTATGAATCATGAGAGCTTCTCTGAAGACATAAAAAGAGTCTTTTCATCACTGTTTTTGTCCATCATCAATTATCAATCCAATCATATTAGAAATTTAAACAGGTAAAGTTTTATTAAATAGAAAATCTTATTATTAAAGTAATTCTTAAGTTATTTTATTATTTATCAATTAAAATTAAACAATTGAAAACATAGAATCAAGATTATTGTTGTAATCACCAATAATATATTTTATTATATAAAATTAATCATCTTGAATATCTTTTAGAATCCACAAATTCCTCTTAAAAACTCTTTGATCATAATTTTTATTATAAAAAGTTGTTTCATCTTTAAAAATATTGATTTTTGGCGTCTTTTTAACTTAGAATTATTATTTAATATAATAGCTGTTGTTGTTTTACTTGTTGTATTAAATAAATATTATAAGTAAGTTTTCTCTAAAGTTCTATATTTTTTTATCTAGTATTAGTTTTTTTTTATTCAGAATCTTATTCTATAAGAAGTATTTCTGCACAGTGTGTGTTTTAATTCTCTTATAAATAATATCTATATATTTCTAACTGGCTAATATTCTTATTTTCCACATGTAATTTTCTCATTAAGAGATTTACACTTCTTATTGTTATGACTGTCAGTGAATATAACAATAATAGAATCATTATAATTTATTATAATTATTATATTTCTTATTATTATATTTTTATAATAATAATTAAATTCTTTTTTTTATATAATTATTTTTAATAATGATATTTAAATTTGTGGTTGTAATATTTTATTATATTATATATTTCTACTGAGGATAGTCATAGTACTCTTGATTTTGCTACTATTATCAAGAGTTTCATAGACAAACCTTACAGGTATAGAATACCATAGCGGCATTGGAGGCATATCTTGAGGGCTCTGCCAGAGCATAAGGATGGTAAGTTGCAGAGAAGAGAAGGCAGGGGAGTGGTGACGGTGGCTTATGAGTCACATCTGGAGGGCTCTGCAGGAGCCTAATGATGGTAAGCGGCAGGGAGGAGGGGTGAGGGCAGCGTTGCAGGCATATATTGAGGGCACTACATGAGCTTAAGGAGGGTTAACAGTGGAGAGGATTAGGTAGGTGGGAGTAAGCATAAGGAGGGGTGAGGGCCATGTCAGACGCATATCTTGAGGTTGCAACAGGAGTGTTAGCATGGTAAGCAGTGGGGGTGCTGATGCGTAAGGGTGGGTGAGGGTGGTGCAGGAGCATAAGTCAATTCATGTGTGAGAGTAGGCATGGCAAAGGGGTCAGATGATCAGGCGGAGGGGCAGAAGTGATCTCATGCCAAACTGCTGCCTTGCACCATGAGGTGTAATTACTCAAACCTTGCCAATGGTGTTGATATGGGTTTTGGCTTTGAGTGAAATACTCATGTGGTGCATGTGAATATTGATGTATTCTTGATGCAGAAGTGATGTTACCCCGCAAATCCAGTGACTATAATGTGACACTAAGGCAACTGAAGCGATATTTTATACTGACAGCATGGGGAGGTGAAGTCAATTGCCTGCAATTGACCCAACATTTGCCCTGGTGCGTAAATATGATCTAGAAGTCCATCAGATTGACATCAAAAGTGCTTTCTTAAATGCAACCTTAACAGAAACAGTCTATCTCACCATTCCCAAAGGAATAAGGCTAGACTGTTGAAAACAGTGTCTAAGACTCAATAAGCAATATAAAGGCTGAAAGGAGTTCCACTTGCTTGGTATCAAACACAAAAAATTGGCTCACCCAATCAGGATTCACTACTTGCATCCTAGATCCCTATGTCTTTCACAAAAAAAAACCAATCCCATCTGGCTCTACTTACATGTAGACAACATTTCCATTTTTGGAAAAGAAGTAAATTTATTCACAGACCAAATAAGGAAGTTATTTGACATTAAATATATTGGACTAGCCAACCTGATTCTGGGTATAAAAATAAATCTCCAAGAATCAGGAATATTGTTAGATCAAAAACTCTTAATCAAAGCCCTATTAGAACAGTGTGGAATGACTCAATGCAAACCAGCAAACACTCCACTGGTGCCTCACTGTCACCTTGCCCCTTCTACAGAAGAGGAAATAAACACATTCAATAAGTTGAAAATCAACTTCAGGAGCTCTATTGAAAGTATCAACTACTTAAGCTCAACAACACAACCTGACCTTAGCTTTGCAGTAGGTTCTCTGTCAAGATACCTAGAGAATCCAGGCATCTTTCACTGTAGAGCCTTTTTGCAGATGCTGAAATACCTCCATGGAACCCATTAACTAGGCTTAGTATATGAGAAACACACTAACAATTGCATCAAATCCCACTGTGATGCTGACTGGGGGAACCACAGAGTAACAAGAAGATCAGTCACTGGGTTTTTGACTCAATTTGGAAAATGTGTTTTCCTCTGAAAATCAAGAAAACAGCCCACTGTGTCAATATCAGCAGTTGAAGCCAAATACAAGTCTCTCTGCAATCTAATGTCTGAAATATTGTGGGAAAAACAATGGTGCAAGGAATCTAACATCCTCAAAACACCAGAACCCCTGGTTACTTGGGAAGATACCCAGAGTTGCATAAGTATTGCTAACAATGACGGCAATTTCAATAAAAAAAGAATGAAACATGTAGACATACAATTACACTTTATCAAAAAAATCATTGTGGCAAAAACTATTGAACTACAATACAAACCAACAAAAGAAAGGTTAGCTAGCTTCCTGAAAAAATCAGTCAGTCATGGAGAACTATCATACACCTTGTGCAAATAGGAGAGAGGAGGAGTGTTGAATATTAGCCATAATGAGCAATTGTAGAGAAACCAAACTAAATGGGGGGGTTTTTATTTCAATAATCATACACTATGTTTTAAAAGAGAAAAATTGAGATCTACCTAAAGGTGTACCACACTAAAATATACAATTTTACTGTGTGATGGTTGAGTAAGAAATATCTGGATTTGGATCTACAAAAGGAGTATTTAATAAGCTTGGTAATACTATTGTACTTGAGAAGAAATATTATTACCTGGCTACACCTCTTTAAGTGATGGAGAAATATTATGGTGGCTTATGCCGGGGAGAACAAAGATAATAATAAATATAAGATCAAAGGAGAGTTGACTATGGTGATTTGACAAAGAAGATTATCTACAATAGTCTAACAAGGGAGTTCTACAAAGAAAAAGAGACAAAGGTAATGGTGAAGAGGAGCTTCCTTAGATAGCTAACAGCTGGGGAATTCTGGTCAGTTAATTATGATGTCATGATGGACTGCTTTGCTTTGTTTGAAAGCACATTCACATGGTGGATTTAGGAGCACATGAACATTAATTTGATCAAAACATGTGTATGAACATTAACTCTCAACACCTAATACTTATCATAATCAGTAAGGTTAGCTATCAATATCCCTCCTTGTGAGCCTGTGAGGTATGTATAACATACCCATAAGGCCACAGATAATTTTATATACAGCCGATTTAGTCTTCAACAGACTTTTCAATTGAATCTAAAATAATAAATAACAAGAAATGAGTATGACTTTTTTTGGATGAACAAAGTTATAAATATTATGTCATGTTTGGATTCTACACCAAAAATGACCTAGGGTACACCCATAGGGTGCTATACCCAAAAATGCTTATTTCTTATGTTATTGGAAGATTTAAGAATCTCACTGTACTAATTAACATTTTTTTGAAATTGTTAAATTTAAGCTGAATAAAGCTTAAATTTAAAGTTCCATAAGGTTTATGCCAACTTACCAAAATTTTAGTTAAAATTGAGGTGTGGTGTATATTTACAGAATTGGCTAAGGATCTGCCATACAGAATATGAATCCTATGTGAGCTCAATTTGAAGGTTTTTAAGGCCGCAGTATGGCTTTAAATAAATAAAAGGCCAAAATCCACACAAAAAGGTGGGACAAAGGAAAAAGACCAAACAGAGCTGAGGTACCCAGCTTTTTGGATCTGCAAGGATTCAATTAAGGTTGTCCACCTGTATTGGTGTATTTTCAACCGTATTTGAAATTTAAGATTAAACTTTTATCTAACCTCAAGGTTTAAACTGGTTTTATCCCAATTTGGACAGGAATTTCAAGCTGCCAGAGGGTAAATCCCAATATGCAGGCTTGAAAACAAAGTTTTGAGACCTTTCAAAGCTTAAAACTCTAAACTTACAAGCATCAAAACCTTATCAAAAGCTAAGGTTTAGTGTGTATTGCTATTTTACGTGGAAAAAGAGCAATAACTTCAAAAATTCATTAAAAATCCAATTCTTAATGGATTTGCATCAGAACTTCACACAGCGTACAATTTAATATTGCCAAAGTATAAATCAAATTTAAAGTTTCTTTTATAAACAGATTTCCTGGGTAATTAGCCTGCAAATTTAGTCTTTTAATTATACTTGAAGAAAATTCAGATTTCTTTAAAACTTAATTAAATGTTGAGTTTAAGAGATTTCTGCTTGAAACTTTATTATTAAGTTGTTCATGTGATGAACTTTAATATAATTAAGCTTATACATTAAAACTCAAAACAATGAACCTAAATGAGGATTACTGTTACTTGGAGTTAAGAATAACACTGGTAACTTTAAATTGGAATTAAAAAGAAGTTACTTTAATTTAAGAGCCTTATTTTTAAGCATGGTTTTCAGTGTTGACCCGAGCACACCTTCTATATCTCTTATGAATTATGGGAGCTGCTCTGAATATATCAAAAGATTTTTTTCATCACTGTTTTTTTCCATAGTCAATTATAATACAATCATATTAGACATTTAAACAGGTAAAGTTTTATTGTATACAAAATCCTATTATTAAAGTATTTCTTGAATATTTTATTCTTATAAATCTTCAATTAAAGAATTGAAATAATAGAAATTAGATTATTGTTGTAATCACCAATAATATATTTTAGTCTATAAAATTATTGTCTTGAAAATATCCTTTAAAATCCACCAATTCCTCTCAAAAACTCTTTAATCATAATTTTTATTATAAAAAGTTGTTTTATCTTTCAAAATATTGATTTTTCGTGTGTTTTTAACTCATAATTATTATTTAATATAATAACTGTTGTTGTTTGACTTGTTGTATTAAATATATATTATAAGTAAGTTTTCTCTAAAAATCCTATATTTTTTTATCCATTATTAGTTTTTTTATATAGAATTTTTCTATAAGAATTATTTCTGCACAGTGTGTGTTTTAATTCCTTTATAAATCATATTTATATATTATTTATAATTGGTTAAATATTTATATTTTTCATGTGTAATTGTCTCATTAAGAGCTTTACACTTCTTATTGTTATAATTGTCAGTGACTATAGCAATAATAGAATAATTATAATTTATTATAATTATTATATTTTTTTATTATTTTTTTATATAATAATAATTGAATTTATTTTTTTATATAATTATTTTTAATAATTATATTTAAATTTGTGGTTATAATATTTTATTGTATTATATTTTTCTACTGAGGACAGTGATAGTACTCTTGATATTGTTATTATTATCAAAGGTTTCATAGACAAACCTTACACTCCTACTTGCCATGTCAATACCAAGGTTTCTGATCTCACCAATAAAGAACAGATCTGCAATCCCAAGAAAAGGAGGAGACTGACCTTTGGGGCAAAAAGATTCCTCAGAAATTATAAATAAAGATTCACCTGTGTCAAGTCAAAAGAGCAGAGAAGAGGCAAAGACATGAGGATATGAGATCCTTGTCACTTCCCTGATTAGCCTTTTTATGAGAGCTAACTATTGCACTTTTGTTACCAGTCTCATTCTTATTCTATCACCTATTTACTTCCTTGTACCTTGAAGAGTCATTGTGTTGTCACTGAAAGCACAAGTGCCATCCACCTTTAGATATCTAAATATACCTCTGTTGTACTCATACTTGTATATATTATATGCTAATTCCACCTTTAGTCTATCAAAAGAACATGTGGTGCTTAGTTTTTTATCACTAGTTACCCGTCAGTAAATTCTTGACCAAATTTACCAATAGTTGCCTCGCAGCTATTATATTATTGTTTGAATTTGGCTTCATCAGAAAAATATTAATATTTCAAATTAATCATGAGATGACTATTGAAAAATGAAACCACCAGGCTCTCCTTGCCCTCGTTAATGGCGTGAACTTGGGGGGCGAAACGACGCATCTAAAGCGTGCCATGCGTAAATGAATCGCTTACCAACTCTTAGCCCAAAACTTTCGTTATGAAGCGATTTTGACACCGCTCCTTGGCAGGATGATGTAAATTGAGCCTGAGCGCAGGCTATCAAGTACTTGCTCTCCTTGGAAGTATGACTCGTGCGTTCGTATAGCACTGTATACTCAGCCAACACGTATAGCCTTCGTAGGTAGGCACGAGAGCGTCCTGAAATCGTTCAAATCTTACTGTTTTAGACAAATGATTATTGAGAAAACGTGAGGAACATCATTTTCTATACTTACCATCTTCATCATGTTCAGGTCAGAGGGCACAAGGGCACCGGGCTATGTGAATTTGGCTTGAAAAATATTACTTTTTTAGCCTGTTCTTTGAAATGGGTGGGTCACTTTAGTGCCAGAATACTGTTGACATGTAGGAAACCATTAGTGCTCCCACACACAAGCCTGGAAGCGGTGTTGATTACAGAGTACCGTACTATCCAGTCCCCAGGAAGAGACAACCGAATATCATTGACACACATGAATGATCTAAAGTGAATAATTCTTTCAAAACAAGAAATGTTGGCTTTACTCCGAATCACTTTTACAAACATGACGTCAAAAAATATTAAATTTGTATTAATATATTGGTAAAATTGGCAATTCAGTTTGGCAAATATGCCATAAAAACCAGTATGATACAAAATATTAGCTCATGGCGCGCATTAGATTTTTGATGCCTCATGGCTATTATTATCGGTGGCCATTCTCAGAACCTTTTACAAGCCACCGACCGGAAAGTGTGGACCGTACTGTGTACACTTTGTAATGTTGTACCAATACTAGCAATATTCCTTTCCACCAACGTTTTGCACGATTTGGGTGGGGTAATTTGCATATGCTGCCAGTTTCCTATTGCTGAACCTCACTCCCAACGAGAACTTATAAATAACGCGCTCTGTTTCCTTGTTTCCATCATCACTCAGCCTTCTACCAGTTCTCTTGAGTTCCTTTAAAACTCCAAAAAATAGAAGCAACCTATCTTTTTTCTCTCAACAAAATCTCATACCTGCTATTCAACCACTCAAAAATGATTTACTCTCTTCTTCCCAAATTGGCCATCGTTTTACTATTTGGGCTTCCACTACAACTCTTGGCGAACAACACTGCCTCCTGTGGTGGTACCTTTTCGAACGGTATATGTCTTAAGGGAAATATTAAGAGTGAAAACGTACAGGGTTAGTTTTCTATTTTCAAGTTGGTTTTTGAATCTTTTTGATTATCATCTTATCTTATCCTATTGCTTTTGTTGCTAAATCTAGGTTACGCTGCGCCGAGCCCAAACGGACTTTTTACTTGTTTAAACGGTGAGACATTGAAATGCTGTAGCTTTACGGTAGTAAGTTTTCTCTTGCTTAACTTTGAATAAAAGTGTTTCTGCTTATAATCTATTATTCTGACCGTTTCACAGGACCCAGGACACACCGCTAACATCTTACAAAGTCAAATCAAGAATGCTTGCCGCTAAATTCCCTAAGCTTGAATGCAGGCCCTTTCTCCTCCATGATAGTGTTCTATTTCATTTCTTGCTTTGAGTATTTATTATCAAAATTTCAAAAGAAATTGATACTCACAATTCAAGGCAATAAAGCCACGAGAAAAACCATAAGCTGGTCAAGGCTATGGAATAACTCCTTTAAGTCCGCACTTGTGAATCAACTAAATTCAAAAAAGCCCAACTAGGTTCAAAAGCATGATTTGGGGGGCGGCATTAGGGTGGACGGCATGCACTTTATGGGCATGCCCTCGCTTGCATGCCCAGGTGACATGCATATGCATGCCTCCAAGAATCAAAAATTGTGCGGGCATGCCAAGTGTGTACTAAGTGGTACCTTACTTCCAAATCCGGCTTTGGAAGGTCCAAGTATAAGGCTAACTGTTCCTCCAATTTCCATAAATGGAAAAGCTGGATGGGAGATATTTTTGGTTTTTGACTTAAATTGAATCAGATGAATTTCTTATGTAACTATCTTCAAGAATACAATGTCAGAAGACATTATTTGGGTGAAGCCAACCAAGTCACATGGAGCTCGATGGAACTTCTTCCTCATGTCCACTAAGCGCTGCACTATTTCCAATCGTCACCAAGCTCAATGCACCTTCTGTAATCAGATTTTTAACAATGCAAAGCCCAACAATCTCTTCAGTCATGTAAAAGACAAATGCAAAAAGATTCCGATTGAAAAAAAGGCCACATATCTCAAATTGGCTATAGAAAATGACTCAAATAGAAACTCTGAAGCGGGCCTTTCAGAAACAAGCAATTTGTGTGTAGTCCCTCAAAAGCGCCACATTGGAGATAATGGAGTATCAACATATTTCAAGGAAATGTCAAAAGAAAAAACAGAGAATCTTCATGAACTTCTCCTCAAGGCCATGATTGAATCAAACATACCTTGGCGTTTTTTACAGAATGAGAATTTCAAGAATTATCAACATCAGCTGGCCCGGGCACCATTCAGTGTGCCAACACGCCAGAATATGAGTGAAAAAATCTTACCAGTACTTTATGCAAAGGAAGAATTAGCAATGTTTCAGAAAATAAAAACTCAAAACAATCTTACCCTTTCAATTGATGGTTGGACAGACAACTCTGGGAATAGCATTTATGCTGTTCTACTATTGCAAGGAAAACGTTCAAAGTCATTCATTGACATACTTGATTTACACCAAAAGCGTCACACATCTGAAAATATCTTTAGTGCTGTTAAAGACACCCTCAAAAATAAAGAAATTGATATTGCCAAAATAATATCAGTTGTAACAGATTCTCCATCTGTAATGGTAAAATTTCGAGTATGTTCTTTCAAATAATCTACTTTTCACAAGCCTTGGTCACAAAAAAGTCTAACACATGGACAAAGTCACTTTTTAGCAAAGAATTTCCTCATATATTAGGTGTCAGCTGCTGTTTACATGCCTTCAATCTAATTGTAAAAGATATCTTAGCACACCCATTAGCAGAAGATGTTGTCAAAGCAAACAAAACTTTGGTGAATTACTTCACCACATCTGGCTTCTGGAGTGAGCATTTGGATACATGGCGCACAGAAAACAATGTCTCTCATGGGCTTACAACAGCTTGCGAAACTCGGTGGTACTCAATGTCAAAGGTTTGCCTATCTGTATTGGAGCATGAGCAAGGATTTCGTATGTGTCTTGCACTCCAAGATGATGAGAAATCTGATACACCAGCCATTTGCAAGAATATCAAACAATTGATTGAAGACAGGGACCACTTTACATCAAACGAAGTACTAGTAACCTTGATCAGGGCTGTTGTTGATGCGATTGCTCATTTAGAATGTGAAAATACAACGATTGGAGACATCTGGAAGGAGCTTATCATTGCTTACAAGAAAATAAAAGAAAAGATTGTGTACAGTCGTTTTCAAGATCTAAAGAACCATTGCATTAAAATCATTCATAAACGAAGTGCAAGGTTTTTGGACAAAATCTACATTGTTGGCTTTTTCTTGAGCCCATTGTATCGTCGAGTAGCAGTCTCACGCAAACACTCATTAGATGATGTAACAAGGATGCTACTTGAAATTGCAAAGGAGTGGAAGTTTTCAAGAAATGAGGCCCTTACCATTATAGACCAAATTCGGCGCTACTATAGCAATGAAGCTCCCTTCAACCTTCTGAAAACATCAAGTGCACAAAACTACTGGCTGCAACTTCCATCAAACAAGGACACTGCTGCACTAAAAAGAATTTCTATTGCACTTCTAGAAGTTGTTCCACATGCTGCAGGTGTTGAAAGCCTTTTTTCAATTATGTCAGCAGTCAAAACAAAGGGGCGAAACCGCATGGCTCCAAATACACTACGCATGGTGAGCCAGATCAAGCTCAACCTACTTGAAAATTCCAAAAAAGAATTTTCCAAGTACTCTCAACGCCCTTCTAGCACATCTGAGAAAAGAATACTTTCAGAGCATGATTTCATGGATTGCTTTGACTCATTCTTACTACCTGATGAGCTGGAGAACTTTGAGGAAGGAGTTTTTCAAAATGGACCAGAAGTTCAAAGCATTCGCGATGAAGCATTCATGGATACTCTTTTTGATTTTGAAATGTTTGATAGTTCAACCATGGAATCAGAAGAAGTAATAACACAGGGCCTTGATACAGTGGAGGAGAAATGGGAAATTCACCATCTTTTGTAAAGTGTGAAGCTCTCATTAAATTAGATTACATTATTTTCAAGAAATTTATGCTTCTTTGGTGTCTTTAAACAATGACCACATGCTTTTGGAGTTTTTCTCTCAGTTTCGAATGAATTTGTTGAACCCTAAACTGAGTTTTTTGAAAATGAGGCATGCATGTGCATGCACCTTTTTTTTCCCTGCCAATGGCATGCAACAAAGAGGTCAAAGTGCATGCAGTGTGCATGCACTTCGTAAAAGACACGTGCCGTCCACCCTAGGCGGCATAAGGTAAACGTGACTTAACCTACCCATGAAACTATACTAGCAGCGCCTTCATTTGGTTTAAAATTAAGTAACCGCTAACTAATTAGTTTATTGCTCATAAATTCTAAAAAAATGCATCATCGTAAAAAATTGGAAGAGCTCTAGTCACAACAAGAATAACTATTTAAGATGAGTTAATCCCTTGAGGTCTGGCCCCGTTAGTCTTTTCTTTTGTGAGACAAATACGGCTAAACGAGCGTCCCTGACTCGGTGAATCGAATCATGGAAGAGATTTGACTGTCGAGCTCAGATTGATTTCGGTACGTGCACAAACATCTAGCGTTTATAAAATTAAGAGACCCAACGATGTAGCAGCCACGTGCTAGATCAATATGGGGTGATTATGAGAATACTCGTAATATTTATCATTTGATGCCCAGAAGATGAAACCATCATGACTGCTTGAGCCATTCTTATATTTCTTCTAAGTCTTAGTTAGATTTTTGAATTCTGCTTGTTTCAGTCCATCTTGGTTGAAAATTGGATCCATCCATTGATACCGCGCAATAAACACGGATGAGCTAGATACTGTTCAAATGAAGGAAATTCCCTGAAAAAGGCTCTAACTATTATTCACTAGTTGTCTACCTTTTCACTTTGTTTAGTAGTTTTGTGAGATGGTTAAACACTTTATTGCAACACAGTACAAAAGCCATTAGCAATAACGCTTTAAAAGGCGAAAATTAAAGAAGGTTATGACTGAATCAAAAACTAATGTGACAGTTATACTATACACCTTTGGCAGTACTTTAAAATCTCGTAGTCAAATTGACTGTTTAACTTCAGACGATATTTGACTGAAAACTAGATTGCCAAAAATACTACTAGTCTAGTAGTCAAGACAGAACTCTCTAGTAATAACTTCAGCTTGTTCAGTTCTCAATAACGCTAACTCAGTCTGAATACTACTTGGAATGATAGATCGAGTGATTTGACAAATTAGAAAACGAGAAAAAGAAGTTTATGAGAAAAGTCTGATGAAGTGCCCTATCAGTGCAAATGTTAACTGCTTTCCCGTATGGTATCAGTTATGCTGCGCGGTATAGCATCTGCGCAGGCTTCTTTTTGCGCATGCACAGCACAGTGGCCACCTGCTGGACCTCACTCACCGGCACCCCCATTTACCTCTGCTGGCTCCAATTATCCTTCATTTGTAGTTCCACCCACTTCTCTTCCCTCTAATTCTCCTACATCGGCTTCAGTTTCCCCACATACTGCTCAACCACATACTACTATTGTTCCATCAATCCCTCTGGCTGTTCCTCATAGCATCATCACCTTATCTACTCCACACCACAGTCATGAATCTCTGGGCTAACACTATCACAGTGATTCAGTGACCAATTCATCTGAATCACCTAGAATTTGCCCACTTCAAATGGTAAGCAACTCTCTGTTGCAATCATTGGTAGAATAAGATAATCAATTAACTCATTCCTCCAGCTCACCATGAAAACCATCTTGTCAAAAGGTTTGTATACTTGGATTAGGAGAGAATTCACATAAAGCTTTTTTCCCTTCAGACTCTTCTACAGAGGTATTAGGAATCAATTGGATCTGCAGCTCACCCCCTCATTATAATCAAGATCAATTGGAAAAAGACTTCTCACCAATTAGCTCTCCCAATTGATATTTTATTGAAGGAAAAGATTGTCTAACAATACCAGGTGTTACTCCACCATGTGTGACCCAACCCTGTGATGAGCATTCCCAGAAACCTTTACAGGCTGCAATAGGAAAAGCCTTCATAGTTATGCCAGTATTAGAAAATGTAGAATAGGTGCATGTGAATCCCAAAACTAAATTTGGTGTCTCTGAGGCCTTTTCTAATGTTAAAAAGATGTTTGATGAATTTGAATAGTGGCTTATATCTAGTGCTGATCCAACAGCTTAAGCTCAAGGATTGCTAGCTCAGATTGGTGGACCAGAGCCAAGGTTGTGAATTTAATTTAAAATGATTGTGACCAGTAAACTAATATCGAGCTATTGAAAAAATAATGAAGGTTTATCATGATGTCATAATTAGAGCTATTTGATATTATCCCATTCGTAAAAAGAGTCATCTTGTTACAATCAACTCCTTTTTCCTTTGAGAACTAAAATTGTGGATTCCTTAGCTATCACTTTGAGTTATTTGGATTTCACCCAAGCATTGCCATTTCCATTTGGTTATTATCTGTGGCATAATATTTCTTTACCTCTTTAGACTTCATTGGAACATAAGGATAATGCTACTACAACGATATCTTGAAATAATTTAATCAAAGGATTACCATTTATTTTGAGCTCTTATCATCTAGATTTTTTTATGAAAACCATTCAATAGTTTATTTCAAAGCGGTCTTCTGTCCATCTTCAGGAATATCAAAATGAGATTGTTTTAATGCATCATATGAGAGATTAATATAATTCACGTTTAGCTTTATCTCTTACAAAATGAACCAGATTGAGCAACAGTTTCTGAGAAAGCTAAATTTTATTGAAGAAATAG
This sequence comes from Austropuccinia psidii, assembly GCA_023105745.1. Classification (NCBI taxonomy): domain Eukaryota; kingdom Fungi; phylum Basidiomycota; class Pucciniomycetes; order Pucciniales; family Sphaerophragmiaceae; genus Austropuccinia; species Austropuccinia psidii. Next base: position 23,621,306 of record JALGQZ010000004.1, on the reverse strand, counting down.
CTCTTAGCCAGGTATAAAGAAACCAAAGTTCTGAAAATATGAGTATTGAAACCTTTATTTATTCCATTTTCTTAGTATTTAAAATTTACTTTTACTAATGAGAGAAAAAGTCTAGAAAAAAACTGGATTATTATATAGCCAGTGAGTATCATGGGTAAAGATCCAGATTCAGAATTTTTCAAAGGAAAAGTTAAATTAGCCACACAGGGATGAGCATTTGCAAAAAATCCATAAAAAAGTATGTTATCAATTTAAAACATCAATCTCCCATTTAAAACACCAATTATTTTTTTATTGGATAGTCAATAATTCTTTCATTTCATTTTTTAATAGTCTTAAAAATCAAAATAAATATTTGAAATAATTCCTCAAATCAGGATTTAAGATATTTGACTAATTCATATGTAAATTAAGCTCATAAATTTCAATTAGAAACCAGAATCTAAATAGTATCTCTATTCAATTAAGTCGGGCTAAATATAAGATAAATTAATAAATAATTAGTGTAATTTGATTCAAAAATTGTAACTATCAAGTGTTAAAGAGAATTCACATAATACATGTATTGGGGCTTTTGATGGGTATTTCATTTCAGAATCAATATCTTTGTGCTTGCGCATAAAATAACCGAACAGTGAGTAATACCCTATCTTATGATAATTAGAGATTAAAACCTATTAAGTGGTATATATTGAGTGATTTTCTCAAGAGCTTTAAGTCAAAGCCAAATTTATGAAAAATTCAAGATTTTGTAAATTCTTAGTTGTTTGAATTTTTAATAAGAGATTTCATCTAAGTTTTCAGATTTTATTTTCAATGAACCTGAGGTAAAGTTTTGAAAATTTATGTTGAAAGAAATACTTGTTGTTTTTTGTAAAAAAAACTTGAGCTCTTCTCAAAAATGATTTAATTCAAATGAAATCATACAAGAATATGTATATTTTGTATATATCCCGGATTTTTAATTTTGTTTTATCATCCTAATCACAGTTGAAAGAAGAAATCTGGACCAAGAATATGCAAGAGTTTAGTTAATAGTATCTTTCTATTGTAATAAAAGCTAACCAGTAGCAATAAATAACATATTCTAGATATCAGTTTACATGTACATGCGTTATAGGATAGATCAGATGGAACAAAATTAACCGGATTATATTGAGAGATATATCTATATATATATAGATAGATCAACTTGATTCATTCACTATTTTGGTTTATACTAACTGTATACTGATTCACAATCTTGTGAGCAATGAGCGTACAATGTTCTTAGTAAAATGAATGATAGGTACTTCAACAGTCTACTTATTCTCCTATGTATGTTAGAGAGAAACAGACGGGTAACAGCTCTTTAGAGTAAGCTATTTGAACAATGGATTAGTTTACTCATAAGAATAGAAGTAGGATATGTGATATGTTGTCTACCTTAGTTTCAGTGATGAGCTGAAATATGTGATTGATGAGGATTAAGATACAACTATAAATGCGAGATAAAGATGAAGTAAAAAGTAGGAAAGTAATTCTTTTTTCTCCTGCAACTCAGCTGCACGTAGTGCTCATATATACATTGCTAAAAATTATTCACGTGATAATATCACTGTGATCTTATCACATGGGTTGGATAAACTCAATTTATGTTCTCTAAGTGATTTGGTTAAATCAGTCTTTGATCTAATTTCAATAGAATACGTCTTAAAAAAGGAATTCATTCAAATGATATTATTGTAAACCTCATATTCAAAAGGAAATGAAATCCTATTGGATAAGTTTCCTTTCCAAATTTCATATGTATTGATACCTAAATCTAGGGTTGATAATTTGAAAACCTTCAATATATCAATTATTTATTTAATTATTAGATTAATATCACAAATACTTCAGAAATGGCAAAAAACTAATTATTGTAATACTATAACTTTGGCTGAAGTGATGAAAATATAAAATTCAATATTAAAATATATACTTCCCTATGAAAAAGATTATCATTTTATTATGATGTAAATAATAAACCTTCTATTATAATTCCTAAATACTTGCACAAATATTAATTATAGCTCTATTATTAAAATGATACAAGATTTATGATTAGCTTCCATTATTTACAAAATAAAATTCTCATGATTATGATAGTGAATTAATATAATTATTTTTGTGAAGGGTATTCTATGACTATAATTGAAATCCCCTTTTGAAAATAAAATTGATACTTTAAGCATAATCTACATTTTATTACTTTAATTAAATCAATTTAGAAATTATAATAGTTGACTTGTTCTACCAAAAAAAAACTTAAAATTATAATACTGATGGTACTATTTATATTATAATATATTTCAGACTAGTATACTGAGAATTTTAAAGCTGAAATTCAAATAAATTTGGATAGAGATTATACTAATATATGAGCTTTTATAGTTCATATATGAGGGCAAATTCCTTGCTATATATACATTTCTTATTTTCAAAATTCTATTTTTTCTACTTTTATTATTGAATTATTTCTATTTCTGAAACAATAAAGGCCTTATAGCTTGCTTGAAAATCTCACTCAAGTTCCATAACACTTGAAAAGTGAAATCATAAGTAAAGACTTTGTGAAAAAATAATGAGAATTCTAATAATTGAAGGGTTGTTTAGAGACTATTATGAAATTTTCATCATGAATATAGCAGATTTACTATTATTTAATGTATAATTTTTCATTATGAAAATACGGAGATTATTTAATAAAAGGGGAGCTATCACAATCATAAAAGAGGATACCAATTGAGGGGATAATTGTTCTATTTTTGAAATAATGAGTTTTTGATTGGAATTTCTTTCTAATTTATTTGAATGATAAATTTTTATTTCAGTAAGAGAGACCTATAACAAATGAACAATTCTCCTTATTAATAATAATATGATTCTTATTACTGTTCAATATCATATTTCTAATATCTTGAAAAGAAGAACCTTATTATCAAAGATACCTTGATTATGAAAATAAGCACATTTTAGTATGTATAAATATTAGTTTAATTTTAGTAAATTTATTTTAGCCTTTATTTCAATAATAAAGTGCTTATTAGAAAAAAATATTCAAAGGGATACTGATGAATCTTTGGATCTCCATGAAATATAATGGTGATCATAGACATAATCATTGTTTTTTAATAAAATCTTCATATTATTGCTGTAATTTCCCTTCTTACTCTAAAATATTATTTAGTTAGCTGTTTATTTCTTAAATATTAGATATGAATGTAATTCTCAGTTAAAATATAATCTATTATATGTAGGAATAAATCAAAATTAATATCCAATATTTATTGACAAATATGATCAAACCCCTCTGTCCTAATGCATCGATGTTCCAGTATCATCACCTGCATCTGATGCACCGCTAAATTTCCCTGGCATCAAGTAAGTTCCCCTCAGTAACGAGGACATGGTTCTTTGCTTTCCCCCTGACGTTTCACCCTCTTCTGTACCTCTTTTTCCATCCATGGGATCTCTATGCCCGCATTCATCTCCTACCCCCGCTTCCCTTTCCTTGACTTATCCAGTCCCTTCTCCCCTTTCCCCTCCTTCTTGCTCTACCTGCCCGTCCTCGGCTTCCCCTTGTACCCTTCCACGTCAAGTAAGACTTTTCCCAAGGGCTGGACCAATGGCTTGGTCCAGATCTTGCCTCAAAAAACATCAACAGAACTATCTCTGCAAAAAACATTTCTCAGAGGAAAAGGATATGCCGGCCTCCAGAAGGCTTTTCTGGGGTTGAAACAGGTGGTATACAAACATCCTACTCCACTTCTATGTCCTCAAACAATGTGGAGCTGTGGGGAGTTTCTATCCAGGACAAATTTTCCATCCTGCATTGTCATTGTGCATTTGAAGAGGTGTTGTTGGGTATATTGCTTCAAACTTGATGATATTCTGAATTCTAGGGGAGCTATTGTGAAAAGGAAGTGTCTTTACTTTTAACTATTAATCATATTGGTATTTTCAGAATCAATCAATATTTCAAGGTTTTTTTATGACTATATCCTACTGAAATCCTTTTTTCACCCTATTTGACCATTAATTAAAGATATAGTCTTAAATATAATTTTATTAAATCAAATTATTATCAGCGGTCTATTTATTATTCTTATTCCAGACCTAAATTTATCAATATCAACTATTTTAACTAGTAAATCATGCCCCCCCAGGTTAGTCATAGATAGTCGGAAGAAGTGCTTTCTCATACCTTGTCTCTAATAGAGTATGCCTACAATATTTTAAATTTTGAATTTTCTTCAAGAGCCAATTATAAAGTCTTAATAGCCTACTACTATAGATTGATGAAAATTTTATCACATAATTGATGCTCTAATTTTGGTATTTTTTTCTTTTATCTGTCCTATGCTTTGAAATTTGCTACTTTGAACTCTAAAAAATCAATTGAACATTGTTATGTAAATAAAGTTTGACCTTTTTTAGAGGGTATTAAGGAATCTCAGCATTAAAGAGGATTTTCAAAACTCCATTTTTGTTATTTTTTCTTCTGTCTGATTTTTTCTTCAGAATTTTCTATTTAAAACTGAAAAATTTCAAGAAAGATAGTTATCACAGAAAACACTTTGAAAGACAACCAATATGTAACAACCACTCACCAGGGGTAAGGGTATTCATTAATACACCCATTCAAGCACATCAAATCAGCAGATCCACTATTTGAATCAGCATTCAGTTTCAGAAATCTTCCTTGCTGAAACATGCATACAGCTTGGTACTTCAAGAGAGTCTGTCAACATCTGTACAGGTTGTATTCACCCAATACAGTTTGGATACACCATTATGAAACTGTATGATCACTCAAATCCACCACACCTCTTGTACAGGCTCTGTACAACTGTACAATACCTGTTTTGGCTAGACTCAATTCAATCATTCAATCCTCTCATGAAAATTCTCTCTCTGGATCAGGGCTGGTGATTCTCACATATACCAGCCCCTCTTTCTCCCCCCTGTGGATTTTTTGCCAGTTAGTTAATTTATTTTATTTATTATTTTATGAATATTCTCATCCTTATTTTGGGTATTATATCTATTTAATATTAAGTTAGTCTTTGCATTTATTTCTTTGCCTGTACAGTGTGAGCTGGGTGGCCATATCCTTATCAACCCTTCTCTTTCCATTCTTACAGGTTGAAACAGTGGACTTGGACTTTTTTGTGGTTGACTCTTTTATTCTTTACTCTTATTTCTTTTGTTGCTGCTTTCTTATATTTCTTTTATTAGTAATTAATCTCTTTGAACTCTTAAGTGTATTCTATCTTACCCTATCTTGAGCCCTCCATACGTGAGTCCCAGTTTACTGAGTGCCAGGCCCTCTTCACTTAGAAGAGCCCCTGTGACATTCAATTAATTAACTAATATTTGATTCTTTCTTTTGATTCATTTATATTCATTTTTCTCATTCATCAATTACTAATCCTTAATGATCTTATTATTATTTATGATTATGATTTTTCTCTCATCAATTTTTCATCTCATTCCTTTCATTCATATGAAAATTGACTCTTTCTATTTTTTTTAATCATTGCTGACAATCTCATTTCACTTCATTTTATTTAAATCAACTTCTCTTTGTTTTTATTCAGGTATTATCAGGAGTTATTGATTGGTTATTGATTGGTTGATTGATTGGGATTCATTTGGGTTAATTGATTCAGCAATTCAGGATTCATTTGGATTTATTTGATTTACTTTTGAATTCCTCAAGATAATTTATTTATTCTCAAGAATTGATTATTGATTATTGATTGATTTTGATTCCTTAAGATATTGATTGACTTATTGATTCCTCAAGACCTTCAATTGACCTTGAAGACATTGATTGACTGATTGACTGATTGTTTATTGAATTCTTCAAGATTATTTATATTTAATTTGAATTAATTGTTGATGATTAATTGAATTGATTTGATTATTGATTGAATTTGACTTCACCTCAAGATTTGAATTGATTCCTAAATACTCATCAAGAATTTTATGGTGATTGATTTGACCAAGCTTTGATTTCTGTTTTTCAATACCATCAATTTATTTATTATAATTCTTCACAATGCCAGTTCAGAATAGCCCACCAGCCAAGAATACTAGATCTCAAAGAAATTCAGCTGTTCTCACCCCTACAGCAAGGGTTCCTCTTGACTGCACACCATCAGTTCATCAACTGAGTGCAAATTTGGACAGAGGACCACCAATGGAAGGGGCAGCACCCTCAAGAAGAGGTGGAATGAAATAAATAAGATCAAAATCTTTCTCTGGACTTTTGGGTGGCTACCCTGGCATTTATGAAGGTGCAAGAGCAAGACTGGGGGAAGCTGAAGATGAAGAGGGGGAAGAGTCTGTGGAAGAGGAAGATTCTGGGGAGACTGAAGTGGCAGATGCTTTGCCAAATGCTCCAGAGGTGCCTCAGGGTTATAACCTATCCCTTTCTAGTCAACCTCTTGTCTCTCAAACTGAACCAAGTCTTCTCAAGATGATGGAGAAAATTACTCAATTCATGGGGAAACTCACTCAAGAAGTTGCCCCAGGTACAATGACAAAGCCCCTGCTTTCAAGACTCCATCCATGAAGGCATGTCATTCTTTTGAGGGTACTCAAGCTCATAAATTGAGAGGATTTATTCAATCCTGTCAATTTATTTTCCATAATGATCCAGCAAATTTCTTGTCTGACAGGAAGAAAGTTCTTTACTCAACTTTTTTTCTCACTGGTAGAGCTGGAAAATGGATTGAACCCTATCTCTCAAATATTTCCAATGAAGACCCTTCCTACCTCCGCAATAATTGGCCATTATTTGAATCTCAATTATTCACTCTGTTTGGTGACCCCAATGAGGTCAGGAAAGCTGAACAAGAGTTGGACAATTTGAGGATGAAGGAAAGTGGTCATGTATCCTTGTACATTGCTGATTTCAGAAGCTTAATGTCAAGAATTGGAGATTGGGGGAGAGAGCCTATATCCATGTTTACAGAAGGGGATTGGCGTAAAGATTTTTGGACCAATTGGCTTCTCTTCCTTGAGCTTTTGACACTCTTCAAGAGCTTATGGATATCACTTTAGAATTAGACACAGGATGTCATGAGAGGCAAAAGGAAAAGGGTGGTAATCAAGAGAAGAAGCCTCCTGTTAATGGAACCAATCCCTCAAGGCCTCCTCAGAACTCATCTTCAAAGAGGCCTCACCAAAAGAATAACAAGAAGTCAAGAAAAACTGGAAAACAAACATCCAACTTTCCCTGTCAGTCTATTAAAGCATTACACTTCAAGTGATAAGGAATTATTTCGTTTGAGAAATGAAACACCCTTAGAAGTACCCCCACTAGATCAAAGTGGGGATAAAAAGGTACTAAAAGTCTTGAAAGAAAGAAGACTTAGGGGGAAAAATGAAAGAGAATACTTAGTCAGGTATAGAAATCCACAACATGAAGATGGATGAATTGTAGAAAGCAAAATACCTCATTCCCAAAAGTTTCTCAGAAGATTCAGACATGAGAGAAGAGCAACTGCTCAATGAAAAGCTTGAATTGTGTGCTTTACATACTTAAAAGTATAAGTAGAGAGGTTGTACAGTGGATTATACCCCCCCCAAATAACTTGGGGGTATACTACAAATGAAAAAGTGTGGTACAATTTTTTTTTTTGGTGGTAGGGAATGTGAGCCTGTGAGGTATGTATAACATACCCATAAGGCCACAAATGACTTTATACACAGTTAAAATTGTCTTCAACAGAATTTTTAATTGAATTTAAAAAATATAAGTATAACTTTTTTTTGGATAAACAGAGTTATAAATATGATGTCATTGTTGGATTCTACACCAAAAATAACCTAGGGCACACCCATAAGGTGTAATACCCAAAAACACTTATTTCTTATGTTATTGGAAGATTTAAGAATCTTAAAGTACTAATGTAACTTTTTTAACATTTCGTAAAATTGTTGAATTTAAGCTTAAATAAGCTTAAATTTAAAGTTTCATAAGGTTTATGCAAACTTACCAAAATTTTAGTTAAAATTGAGGTTCTGTGTACATTTATTGAATTGGCTAAGGATTTGCCATACAGAATGTAAATCCTGTGTGAGCTCAATTTCAAAGGATTGAATGCCATAGTATGGCTTTACATAAATGAAAGGGCAAAATCCACGCAGAAAGGTGGGACAAATGCAAAAGACCAAATGGAGATGGGGTACCCAGCTTTTTGGATCTGCAAGGATTCAATTAAGCTTGTCCACCTGTATTGGAGGATTTTAAACCCTATTCAAACTTTAAGATTAGACTTTGATCCAACATTAAAGTTTAAACTGGTTTTATCCCAATTTAGACAGGAATTTCAAGCTGCCAAAGGGTAAATCCCAATATGCAGGCTTAAATTTAAGGTTTTAAGAACTTTCAAAACTTGATTAAGCTTAAAACTTTAAGATTAAAAGCATTAAAACCTTATCAAAAGTTAAGGTTTTGTGCGTATTGCTATTTTACATGGAAAAATAGCAATAATTTCAGAAATTCATTCAAACTCCAATCCTTAATGGATTTGCTTGAAAGTTTCACACAGCTTACAATTTGATATTATCTATATATAAATTAAATTCCAATTATCTTTTATAAATAAATTTCCTGGGTAATTAGCCTGGAAACTCACTCTTTTAATTAAGCTCAAACAAAATTATAATTTCTTTAAAATTAATTAAGAATTGAGTTTAAGAGATTTCCGCTTGAAACTCTATGTTTGAGTTGTTCATGTGATGAACGTTAATATAAATAAGTTTATTCATATTAAGAACTTACAATAATTAGTTTAAATGAGGATTAAAGCTACTTGGAGTTAAGAATAACACTGGTAACTTTAAATTGGAGTTAAAAATAAGTTACCTTAAGCTAAGAACTTTATTTTTAAGCATGGTTTTTCAGTTTTGACCTGAGCACGCCCTCTATATTCATTATGAATGATGAGAGCTGCTTTGAAGACATAAAAAGAGTCTTTTCATCACCGTTTTTGGCCATCATTCATTATCAATTCAATCATATTAGCAATTTAAACAGGTAAAGCTTTATCAAATATAAAATCTCATTATTACAGTAATTCTTAAGTTATTTTATTCTTTATTAATTTTAATTAAAGAATTGAAATCATAGAATTCAGATTATTGTTTTAATCACCAATAATATATTTTATTATATAAAATCATCATCTCAAATATCTTTTAAAAATTCACAAATTCCTCTCAAAAACTCTTTAATCATAATTTTTATTATAAAAAGCTGTTTTATCTTTAAAAATATTGGTTTTTGGCGTGTTTCTAACTTATAATTATTATTTAATATAATAACTGTTGTTGTTTAACTTGTTGTATTCAATAAATATTATAAGTCAGTTTTCTCTAAAGTTCTATATCTTTTTTATCTAGTATTATTTTTTTATATTGAATTTTTCTATAAGAATTATTTCTGCACAGTGTGTGTTTTAATTCTTTTATAAATAATATTTATATTATTTATAAGTGGTTAAATATTCATATTTACCACGTGTAATTGTGTCATTAAGAGCTTTACACTTCTTATTGTTATAATTGTCTGTGACTATAACAATAATAGAATAATTATAATTTATTATTATTATTATATTTCTATAACTATAATTATATTTATCTTTTTATATAATTATTTTTAATAATTACATTTAAAGTTGTGGTTATAATATTTTATTATATTATATTTTTCTACTGAGCACAGTCATAGTACTCTTGATATTGCTACTATTATCATGAGTTTCATAGAAAAACCTTACAGGATCAGCTTCACCCTTGTATAAAGGACCCTCTTTGCCCACCATGTCCTTCCCTTTTTCCCAGTTCAACCGCTCTTTTAATTCCTATGCATATTCCACTTTCCCTTCCCGCCTTTCCACTCTTTTCTATTTCACAAAACTAACCACTCCCCTTCCTTTTTGCTGTATTCTTCTCCTGCTTATATCTACATCATGTTTCACCTTCTCCATTTAACACTTTGGTACATGTTATGTTCCGCTCTTAATACTAAATATTAATCATTATTTCCTTTCAGATTCTCAACCACTTCCTACCAGAGCTTAATTATTCTGATTATGTTTTGAATTTATCATTCATTGTATGTATTTTTTTCTTGACAGTTTACTTTCTATTCAGTTACTAACCTAAATTGTCTGGTTTTTAGATGTTGTGCACTTTTTGCGCTAAGTGGCGTATCCCATGCATGCGCTCCTCCACAATGACTGACGCATGTAACGCTTGCGGCCAAGCAGACAACAAGTTATTGTTCATTGTGCAACCCTTCCCACCAAGTGGCCAGAGGAGTTCCAGTGCAAGATTCTCTTATGAGGACTCCTGTGTTGTCAGCAATGATGACAGCATTCCCAAGTGGGAATGGACCCTGCAACCCCAAACAGGCAGATGGAATTGTTTCTGGAAGATAAGCCAGGTGTCCTCAGGTATTGTTTTGTCAACCCCCCCTCCTAGGCCACCACAAACGGCCACTTCACTCCTCAACTGGAGTGAAGTGAATAACTGTCTAATGATGGATGGCAAGGGCAAGAGGACCTTTGAGCTTGGGCTGATATTCACCATGTCTTTTCACCCATTCGATTCAAAGGCCAAAGTAGGTTTTCTTTCTCCTCCTTGACTCATTTTTCTTCACAAAATCATACTGAATTTTTTTCTTTAGGCATAGAATGAAACCCACCAAATCACAAGTATTGCATGCAAACTGTCCGGATCCTTGACAAGTGCAACGAATTGCGTTTGACCCCTTGGGATCCGGTTCAAGCGTAAAGATTTGTGTGTGAAGCATTGTGAAGCTGTAAAGGTGTAAGGATTTGCATAAAAAGGATTGTGATCCTTTACAGGCATAAGGAATTGTGTGTGAGCTTCCCAGATCCTGGAAAAGCATAAGGATTTGCATGTGAATCATTGTGATCCTGGGCAGGCGTAAGGATTTACATGTGAACCGTTGGGATCCTGGATAGGTGTAAGTATTTGCGTGTGAATTGTCGGGATCCTGGACAAGTGTAATGATTGAATACAATTTAGAATAGCAATGATAACCTCATTACATGAACCACTTCACCCCTTTTTCATGTGAGTCACCATATATCCCCAATTCCAACCCATCAAAACAAGGTGTATACTTTACTGTGCATTGCCCCACCCTTCTTCTCCAATCACGCTATAATTCCCAGATGCATCCAAAGTACCTCATTCTTCTAATTGGGATGAGATTGTATTACCATCCCTGATGCAATAGCCCACGCCCATGCGCATCTCATAATAGCTGTGGCTTTTCAGCCACATTGTTGGTGCTAACCTTCTTGAGAATTGTGCAGACATACCCACTAGGTTTATGATTTAATTGTCCTGTGCTGCATCATTATAATGAGCAGATGTACTGATGGCCCACTTTAGGTGACTGAGCCCATGATGTTTGGATATATCAATCCAAAAATGCTCATTTGGGAAAATCAATTTCCCCCCTATACACTGCTTTAAAACATCTCTTTGTATTTGACCGATCCGCTTATCCGGTTGAAACTCCCTTCCCAAAGCATACAAAAATTCATCCTTATTAACATTAGGAGAGGTTTTGAATCCTTTCATGGTGAAAGTGAGTGCAGAAGCAAACTCAAATTCCCCCTTATTTGCAGAAATATTGGCTTCATAGTTGACTTGATCAAAGGAAGGGACCCCTAATGACTTGTAGCAAGTTTGCATATTTTAGAAAAATTTATCCCCAACATATTGTGAGGATTGACCTAGAATGCAACCCACCAAGCTAGGATTTGAACCCCGTTTCTGCCATTCATCTCTTGAATCTTCAATTCTCCCAAGACTTCCATAAATTCCAAATTGGTTGTTCTTTGTACTGCATTTACACCACACAATAGCAAATATAAATCCCTCCATCAATTCCCCATTTGCTTCAACTGGGTCTGTGAACTTTCTACCAAAAAATAAGAATTTTGGTAATTCATCCCATTGATTCACCTCAACTGCACTCATTGTTTTGAATGGTCTGAATTCAACAAGGGTAATGAGTAATCCGGTTGAAGAGAAAATTTCCACATGGCCAACGTGAATGCATTTTATCTGAGTGACATCCACAACCCTCCAAATTTCACTTGGGGTCATATTATCTGATACTAGCATTGGTATTTGTGCTGTTGGTAAGCTGGAGGAAAAAAACTTATTCCTTTGGGTGGTTTTGGCCTCATTTGTATTTTGGGACGTGCCATTATCCCCAAGTGGTGGAGGGATCACTTTTTGTTGAAGCAGACAAGATATATGATATTACTGACTTGCATTTGAAGATAAGGCCTTTTCAAATCCAGAATGGTTCCCAATGCCAATGCACAATATTTGGCACACATTCATGACTTCCCTGTTGGATCCCACATGGAATTGCCTCAATCTAGCCTAACTAAAGCCAATGTTCCTCCATGGGGCCCAATGAGGGTGCTACATGAATGCAAATCCATATATATATCTATATATGTATGCTGAGAATAACTGACCAACTCACAATTTTTTTCTTCACCCCAATGTTTTCCCCCAAGTTCCCCTTTATGCTCCTTTCCTTTTTTTGTGAATGGCATGCTTGCACAGGAAAGCAAACAGAAACCAAATGGTTAGTGACTCTTGTGGGGATTATTAATTTGGCCTAAATATGATCTCTCTCCATGAATTTTTTTTTATTGGCCTCTAAAAATGAAAGATTACATGTGAATTTTGAAAATTGGCTAGCTCAAGTACCTGAACCAAACTAATGCAGTGGAAACTGCATTATTGAATTTTATATATTCATGTTCCCATGAAATGAGATTCAAATCCAACCATCTGGAATATTGCAAGCAAGCGTGAGTGGAACATGCACTCCACTGCGCATTCCTAATCATCCTAGTCCTTTGAAAATAAGCAGTGCAATTTGGCTTATTATTAGCTGGCTGGATGTGAAAACATCCACTTTGTGCAATTCCCGTTCGTGTTCTAATTGCAGGCACAACTGCACCTGCAAGTGGCCAATGCAGGCACAACTTCCTGAATGAGTTTGCAACCTGTTGGAGTATTTTCCTTGGTGTATGGAGGCATGCCTTTGTACAAAGGTAGTTATTATTGGAATTTATACTGAGGCATCCAGGAAGCAGGGTAGGTAATCAAAATTATTAAGTTCATAAAGCACTTTCTAGAATTAAATTACAATCCATTTGATACAAAGCTAATCTAAAACAAGTAAATGCTGGTTGTAAGCTTAGCTGATTTGGGTACAGTCAATGTGACCTCTTCAGTTGAACCAAGTCCACGCTTCTCCTTCCAGGAATCACCAAAGTCTAATACCAAGAATAATGCAAATTCAAATGTAACAGGTACAGTGGAGGTAAGAGACTCTGAAGAGAAGAAACTCTTATTCAGTAAATAAGATATATACTTATTAGTATGTAGCCACACAGGCTCTATTAGATTTTTACCTTTGAACGTTTTTTATAAATCTCAATGAGTGATAAAACCCCTTTCACTGAGAATTTTCTCCAGTCATCTGAGCATACCATCAAGCCACATACCCCTGCCGCACAAAATTCAGTTAATATACGATATAAAATTTCATTTATTCCCTCATTTTCTTGAGCTTGTGAGTTTGCCTTTCATGCTATAAGCTTGGACCTTTGTGTGTGCATGTACCATGTTGTACACAATCATCAAGTGGATTACTCTATCCATGAGATCCCAAAAGTTCTTTTGCGGCTATGTTAATATATCATTGTCAGCCCCGCCACCTTCAGTTCCAAGTCGTGTTTCATGTTTCTTTGATTTACTCAAGAAGGAGGCATGGTATTAAACCTCTCACCACCAAGCTGAAGAGTATTGGCAGGATTTGTTGTTTGTGCCACATATGATTTGGGTGCAATCACATTGTATGAGACTAAACTAATGGGTTCAAAAATGACATTTTCCTTAGAATTTTTAATTTGATTGGAAGGGTAAAGAGGGCTCTGAACCATTATGAAGAGGGAGCGTTTTGATTTTGGGAGATCATCTTGGGGTTTTTCATATCCCTTCATCAATTTGAGATTGCAAATTTCATTTTTAAAAAATTCTTCAGATTCTGTTGCCTTAAAAAATTCTAAGCCTATATATTGCAATGTATATAACTTGAGTTGTCAGCCAAATCATAATTTATCATTTACAAAGATAGAAATCAACTGCAATCTCAAGAACCTCAAGCCACAACAACATCTTAAGCTCATGGTTACTAATCACCTTAATTGTTAGCCTTAAGTTATATTTTACATATCCAAATAGGCCACAATTATCTTAAAAATGAATTCTGAACTATGCATAACCTATAAGTCATGCATATATTCAAAATTCATTATTTGTGATTTCAGAAGAGATTAATAACATTTTATTGGGTAAGTAACTCCATGGATTTAAGGCCAGACTTGGATTCTGCACAAAAATTCACCTATGGTAGCTCAATAGAGTGAATAAGCTCAAATCAACTCTTTGAGGTGGTAATATGGAAAATACTTCAATACCACATCATTAATACAACATAAAAGATGTGTGGAAATTTTTGTTATTCTCTATTTCACACAAAAAAATTGGAATGTGAGAAATCCCATGTTACATATACACTAAGAATAGTGTTATGCATGTTTTGGGCACTTGATATTATGGTATTCTTACATGAACTTTTGATACACCCATAGTGGATATCTCACTTTCAGCTTAAAATCCTATTTTTATGGAAAAATTAGGCAAGGGGGACAAAAGACATCAAAGAGAGCCAGGGTACCCAGCTTTTGAGGCCTCTGAGGCCTGCACAGCTCCAAAGCTTGGATCCATGGCTGATCATGGCCCAATCGGTAAACCAAAACCTTTTTGGAACTTTGTTTCCATGTTACAACTTCAGTAAATCATAAGAAAATAGCAACTAGCCTGCTATTTTGACATGCCAAGGAGGTAAAGAGCAACTTAGACCCCAGTAGCCATGTCAATTCTTAATTACTTACCATGGATAAACCTCAAAAGATTAATTAAAATCATTTTTGGACTAGTATTTATTGATTTACCTCATAGCAACCAGCTATATACTACTATTTGCAATTCTACGTAGAAATGAGGTAAAAACTTCAAAAATTCATTAAAAATACAATTCTTAATGAATCTTTCTAAAACCTTCAGGACCAATTAAGAACTGTATAGTTCATATAAGAACCAAAAAGAATTATACCTTTCTAATTAAAATTAAAAGCTTTGCTTCCAGTCCATTTTTGATGATTCCATATGAAACACAGAATCTTTAAAAATTTACAGTAAATACATTCTGTGATGAAATTTCCAACAAAATAGATAGCTTTGAGAAATCAATGATTAATTTGGAATAAAAGAAGATTTACAGTTTTTACTCCTTTTATTCTTAACCATAAATGGGTTTGTAGTCATGTAAAAGCCTCAACTAAGTAATTATGATAATCTTACGTGACAACTGATGATGCAATCAATAATCTAAAAGGTTTTATTGTTTTTTCACTCACTGGTCTTTCGGTTTGCTTCATGGAACGCCTCTGTGAGCTGTCTTAGACTTAAAAGAGGCATCCTCTTGCTGTTTTTTCCAAAATCATCACATTATTTTATTATACCTTTATTACCAACAGGTAAGTATTGGTAAGAGCTTTTCTTAAGTGTTTTATTCTTTAAGAATCAATCAGAAAGACGTGAAATCATAGAAATAAGCTATATATTGTTGTAATCTTGTTATAACTCAGTTTTGATCCTTTAAGTCCACAATTTCATGTCAAAATCTCTCTTCTTTTATCTTTGATAAGTTGTTTGGAGTATTAGTGAGTAATTTGTCTTAATTCTTAAAGTTTTTCTCTAGTATTAGCTTTCTTCAAGAATTACCTTTATAATTATCCTTGTAAAAGATAATTATATATTGAAATAGTTTTATTATTGTAATAAAAGAAGTCTTTATTATTAAATTCTTCTTGTAATTGATTCTTGTAGACAATTACTACTTACTTTTATAATCACTAGTTGTAAGATTTGACTATGAAACTGATGATAATATTACTATTAATCAACAGTACTATGTCTGTTCTTATGAAATATAATAATAAAGTATTATTATAACCACAATTAAATAATTAAAAAATTCTTTCTTTCACGTGTTAAGCACTACTAGTGATTTTAACAGTGAGCAAGTAATTGTCTACTAGAATCAATTACAAGAAGAATTTAATAATAAAAACTTCTTTATTAAAATAATAAAATTATTTTAATATATAATTATCTTTTGCAAGAATAATTATAAAGATAATCCTTGAAGAAAACTATTACTAGAGAAAAACTTTAAGAATTAAGAATAAATGACTCACTATGCTCCAAAGAACTTATTGATAGATAAGAGTAGAGAAATTTGACGTGGAATTGTGGATTTTAAGGGATCAAAAAGGATTTATAACAGTATTACAACAATATATAGTTGGATTCTAGGATTTCACGTTTTACTGGATGATTTGGAAAGATTTAAAAACACTTAAGAATAGCGTTAACTAATACTTACTTGTTGGTAATAATGATTTAATAAATTGATAAGATGATGATACGGAAAAAACAGCAAGAATAGGCTTCTTTTAAGTCAACAACAGCTCACAGAGGCGTGCCATGGAGCAAACTGAAAAAACAGTGAGTGAGAAAACAATAAACCCTTTTGGTTTAATGATTGCATCATCTGTTGTCACGTAAGATTATCATAATTACTTAATTGATGCTTTTACGTGACTACCAACCCCAATATGGTTAAGAATAAAAGGAGTAACATCTGTAAATCTTCTTTTATTCTAAAATAATCATTGATTTCTCAAAGTTATCAATGTTATTGCCAATTTCATCACAGGTTGTAATTACTGTGAATTTTTGAAGATTCAGTGTTTCACATAGAATGGTCAAAAATGGACTGTAAGTAAAACTTTTAATTTTACTAGTAAAACCATGATTCTTTTTGGTTTTACCATAGATAATACAGTTCTTCATTGGTCCTGAAAGTTTCAGGAAGATTCATTAAGAATTGTATTTTTAATGAATTTTTGAAGTTTTTACCTCATTTCTACGTAGAATTGCAAATAGCAGTATTTTGCTGGTTGCTATGAGGTAAATCAATGAATATGGATCCCAAAAGGGTTTAATTACTCTTTTAGGGTCTGATCATGGAAAGTCATCAAGAATTGACGTGGTTACAGGAGCCTAAGTAGCTTATTACCTCCTTGGCACGTCAAAATAGCAGGTTATTTGCTATTTTTCTTATGATTACAGTAGGTGTAACTTGGTAACCAAGTTCCCAAAGAGTTTTAGTTTACCAATTTGGCCAAGATGAGCCATGGATTCATGCTCTGGAGCTATCCACACCTCTGAGGCCTCAGAAGTTGGGTACCCTGGCTCTCTTTGATGTCTTTTGTCCCCCTTGCCTAATTTTTACGTCAAAATAGTAATTTAAGCTTAAAGTGAGATATCCACTATGGGTGTACCAAAAGTCTATGTAAGAATACCATACTATTAAGTGCTCAAAACATGCATAACACTATTCTTAGTGTATATGTAACATGGGATTTCTCACTTTCCCATTATTTTGGCTAAAAATCAAGAAAAACAAAAATTTTCACGGATCTTTTATGTGGTTTTAATGATGTGGTATTGAAGTATTTTCCATTTTACCACCTTAAATACTTAAATTGAGCTTATTCACTCTATGGAGCTACCCTAGGTGAATTTTTGTGTAGAATCCAAATCTGGTCTTAAATCCATGGATTGACTTACTCAATAAAAAGGTATTCATCTTTTCTGAAATTAAAAATGATGAATTTTGGATATATGCATGACTTATGAGTTTTTCATAATTCAAAATTTCTTTTTAAGATAATTGTGGCCTATTTGGGTATGTAAAATATACCCCAAGGCTCAAATTCCCTCCCACCAAAAAATAAAATTGTACTACAATTTTATTAGTGATAAAAGAATAAGGCCCCAAAGAGGGGTAATGTCCACTGTCCAACCTCTTCACATTACTCAGATCAAGTAATTTAAAGCACATTTATAGACATATTCAGGCTTGTGGCCTTCTTTCATGTCTAAATCTTCTTAAGAGTTTATCTGAGTCAGGTATTTCTGATTCTGCCATCCATTCATCTTCATGTACTGGATTTCTATATCTGACAAGATATTCTCTTTGATTTTTACCCCTAAGTCTCCTTTCTTTAATGACTTTCTTTATCTTTTTGTCTTCATTCTGTTCCACAGGTGGTACAGTTAAAGGAGTTGGGTTTCTTAAAGGAAACAATTCTTTATCAGCTGGTTGATAAGGTTTTATCAAGCTGACTGGAAATGTGGGGTGTTTATTTTCCAATTCACCACTCAATTCCACTTGAACTGCATTGGTTCCATGTAAAGCAATAATAACAAAAGGTCCTACATAAGAATCTTTAAGTTTCTTTGGGCCTTTGATATTATTAAAATTCAAGGTTGAAACTAAAACTAAGTCACCTACTTTGAAGTCTGGTACTTAATGACTCTTGTGCCACTTCTGTTTTGCATAATCAAAAGCATCATCCATACTCTGTTTTGCATGGTGTTTTACTTTATCAAGCATTAATTTGAAGCTGGAAGCTGTAGGATGAATGTCAATCAAGTCTTTCCTCAGTGTGTCTGCTGGGAGTCTTGGATTCCATCCTTTCTCTAACATAGCAGGAGTTTGTCCTGTGGAAGAATGGACTGATGTCTTGTATGCCAATTCTAATGCAGGTATCAGAGTGCACCAGTCATGGGTAAAGCCATCTGAGTCTTTGAATTCTAATCCATAAGCACAAAATCTTCTGATCATGTCTTCTAAAGTTTGAATCATCCTCTCTGCTAGCCCATCTGTTTGAGGGTGATATGCTGTAGAGAATGATAACTTAGTCCCAAACAATCTATGAAGATTGGTCCAAAGTGCAGATGTGAACTTGGGATCTCTGTCACTTATGATATTCTTAGTTAACCCTGTATGAGAAATGACTCTACTCGATAAAAGAAGAGCTGTATCCATAGCAGTGTCATCTTTATGACATGGTAAGAATATGGGAGTTTTGCTATATCTGTCTACAATGACTAAACAAGCATTATAACTTTTGTCACCACTTGGAGGAAGTGCTGTGACCCAATCCATGTGAACAACTTCCCAAGGGGATTTTGGTTCTTGAATATGGATCATCAATCCAAATTTCTTGCCTGTACTCCTGTTTGCTTTTTGGCATCTATCACAGGTATGGCAATATTCAATGGTTTCTTTCTCCAAGATGGCCACCATGCACAGTTCTTCACCTTTTCAAGTGTTCTGTCTTCTGATAGGTGTCCAGAGTAAATGCTATCATGGCATTCATGAAGAATGGTATTGATAAGCAATCTACTACACAGTGTCATCACACAAGAATGTTTTCTTCTATGGTAAATAATCCCATCAAACAAGTGAAATCTTCCTTCAGAATAGGAATTTTTCCAAACTTCATCAAGTGCATTAACTAAAGATGTATCTTTGCAGTCTTTATCTAATAAAGAAGTCAAGATATGGCAATTCTTGTCTTGTTTATAAGACTCTCTGACCTCTTCAAAGAATTCAGTCCCAATATCAGTTATGTTAATTCCTTCAATTGGAATCTGTGGTTCAGCTTCCAAAGGTACATAAGCTGGGTTATCAGGAGTGTTGGCCAAAGCCCATCTACTAAGTCCATCAGCATTTTTGTGAATGTTTCCTGCTTTATGAACTATAGTCATGTTTCCTCTATATTCTTGAATGGCTATTTGCCATCTCAACATATGTCTGTTGGGAGTTTTCATGTTAAGAAGTGATTTTACGGCATTACAGTCAGTTATCACTTCAAAAACACTGCCATCAAGATAATAGTGTAGTTTCTCAAGTGCCCATACCAAACATAAGCACTCCATTTGGCTTGCACCATATCTGGCTTCTGTTGGTTTGATTTGTCTTGAGATATAACAAACTGGTCCTTCTGTAGGTTTGTCATCAATAATCTGGACTTGATGTAGGGCTGCCCCTAGTCCATCTCCACATGCATCAATGTACAATTTAAAAGGAATATTCCAGTCAGGCATGAGGAGTAAAGGTGCTTCTGTAAGGGCTTTCTTTATCTTCTCATAAGCTTTAATTCTTTCCTGTGTCATCTCAAATACAGTCTGTTGATCACAGATTCTATAGAGTGACTTGGCTAGAATTGCAAAATCTTTCAAGTGTTGCCTATAGTAACTAGCAAATCCAAGAAAAGACATCATTTCTTTTTTATTCTGGGGTATTGGCTTAAGTAACACTGCTGCTACCTTATTCTTGTCAATACCCAAGCTCAAACCAGAAACAACATGTCCTAATGCTTTGAGTTCTTCAAAACCAAAATTGCATTTCTTAAGTGAAATTTTCATGTTCACTTCTGCAAATTTATGAAGTACTTTTGCAAGTCTTTCAAGGTGCAAAGACCATGAGTCAGAACATATAATAATATCATCAATATAAATGATAAGCCATCCTTCAGACAATTCTGTGGGGAAGATGGTATTCATCATTCTTTGATAATGAGATGGAGCATTTTTAATGCCAAATGGCATTCTAAGATACTCAAAAATGCCACAGTGAGTGATAATTCTAAGTAATTTCTTAGCTTTAGGCGTCAAAACATTTTGATGAAAGCCTTTCAATGCATCCATTGATGTTATATACTTGGCTTTAGACAATTGAGTCAAGGTTTCTTGAATTCTAGGGATTGGATACCTATCTGGAACTGTGTAGGTATTCAAAGCTCTAAAATCTCCAACCATTCTTGACTTATCATTATGCCATGCAATAATAACAGGTGTTGTCACTTCAACTTCCTCATTATGGCCTACTTTCCTTAGCACACCAAGTTGGATCAACTCTTGGATATGTTTTTCCAAGGCCTCTCTAGCTCTGGGACTGGCTGGATAAGCTGGTCTTCTAAGTACTGGAGGATATGGTCTGTCAATATTAAGAGTAATATCAACTTCATGTCCTCTTATAGCGCCTAATGGTTCATTATAAGAGGCAAATGCATTTTTATATGTGTATAACACATTAATAAGCTCATTCCTCATCTTTGGTGACAATGATTGATTAATTTGTGCTTCAACAAGTTGATTAGTCACAAATTCATCTTTGTAAGTATCTTTGACAGAAGATACTACAGATATCTGTTTTGGCATATTGGAGAAAGCAAATTTTTGTCTCTTGTTATCTCCAATTGTGAAATATCTGTCTTTATGGTTATTTATATCAATACCATAAATATTTAAGTAATCATTTCCAAGAATGATGTGCTGAGATGTGCAATTATCCATTACTACAATCTCAGTTTTCATTCTTACACTTCCTGCTGGATGTGGGAATACAATATTATTGTCCAATATGCCCAAGGGGTACATATTGTTACTGGCACTACTGAATTGTACACCTTCTATTGGTAATAGATGGTTTTTCCATTCAGGAAGTACAATTTGGAGATAATCTTTGCCAACACAAGTGCAAAATGCCCCTGTATCCAAATTTACTTTGGCTTCAATATCACTCATCAGAACTGATGTGATACAGGATGCTCCAGCAGTATAACCCTTTCCTCTAGCAGGTTTTGTTTTACACATTCTGGCATCTTGGATATTGATCAGGTTGCAGCAATCCTCACTGTACTGTGGCAAGTGGGTATGGACTTCTGTGACCTCAAAGAAAGCTGAAATGTTTTCAATGGGATAGTCCTCCACTGGTGTATCTTCAGAGACTGCAGAATCTTGATCAGACTCCTCTTTCTCTTCAGTACACTGAATTTCTTCAATGACTTGAACTTCATTGATTTTTGTCTTCTTAGGACAAGTGTTGGATAAATGTGAAGTACTTCCACATTTATGACACTTCAAGACAGGTCTTTCTGGTCTTCTTTCCTCTCTAGGAATCTTTGAGACTATTTTGGACTCTATTGGGTTTTTAATCCAAGTCTTACCAATTCTTGTCCTGGTAATGATATCTTCCATAGCATTAATGTAGTCCTCTGTTGAACAAGGTTCCACACATCTGCTTTTGATAGCATGTTCCAGTTCTCCTCCACACTTTCTTAATATTTTCATATTAATCATAGTGTCAGACATATCTTGGTGTAAAGCAGATAATCTGTCTTTTTGTTTGAAGAACCAAGTAAGTGGTTTGTCTTTTTCTGAGTTAAAAATGGCACTTTCAAAAGCATTCTCCATTTTAAACCTCCAAGAATTATTGGCCCATTTGGTAATCACTTCAGATTTCCACCAAGACCAGTCATGTTTACCATGATCAATCCTCATTTTGTAATACCATTTCTTTGCAGTTCTGGTAAACAAACAGTGTAGTTTTCCCACTATGATTTCATCAGGTATATTAAAGTCTTCTTGCAACATATCAATAGTTCTGATGAATTCAATATGGTTATATTCTCCTTCACCAGAGAATGTTGGCCATTCTTCTATTTTGGGAATATCTCTTGCAGAGTAGGCATTTTCTCCTAAGAATGGAGTCAAACTTTCTTTGACAGAAAGTTTTTCTTCAGTCAAAGGTGTAGAATGTCTTGGCATATGTGGTTCATGATTCTTATGAATTTGCTCCACACTTGCAATTATATCATTCTTCAATTTCTGCCTCTCACTGTCACTTTTTGCTAAATGTATAGCAAATTGATTGGTGTTCTTAACTATTTGTAAGACATGGTCTTCAAGAGTTTTAAGTCTATCATTCACTTTAAAAATGGAGGGATCTTCTGTGTCATTATTTTGACATTGGGTCTCAATTCTTTCACAAGCATTGCTAATTGACTCAAGGGTGACAGTTGTCAATTGATGCCAATCAGAATGTTGCTTGTCATTTTTCTTTAAATCATTGATGTCTAATGTAATTTGCTTCAACTTTGACTCAAGTTTGCCAATTTCTACACTAATACTTCTATGTACATCATTTATTTGCGTGGAAAAGTCCTGTTCATCCTTTCCTGCTCCTTGGCTGTGTATTCCATAAGAGTTCTGGCCATATTGAAGACACTGTCCACGGCTGAAGGCTCCAATTTGGGGATCCTATACCCTTGTGGGTAAGGTCTGTGCCAATTGGCTTTGCCTTTGCCCTTGCTTTGATGGTTCTTGGGACCTCTCTGTTTCTTTTGAGGTCCTTTCGGCTTGTCCTTGGGCGCTTCTGGAGCTGGTTTGGAGCTGGTAGATTCCACTGGTGCCTCTGTCTCCAAAGCTGGAGTCATTTCCAACTCTTTCTTCTGGTCTATGGATAAAAGACTTTGGTTCTTCAACCAATTCTTTATCTTTTTGACCTTGTCTTTGCAAGACAGGGGGCTCCATCCTCCTAAGAGTTCTATGGTCTTCTCCTGACCCAGAAAGCTCTTGATGTGTAAGTAGGAGTTCATGGCCCCCTGCCAAAGGCTTGGGCAGATTTCCCACTCCTCTTCCTTGGCTGCTCTGAACCAGTTTTTGTACTGGCATTGATATATTTCTATTGCTGCCACCTGAAAGTGGTTCAGCCCTGGAAATATTACCATAAATCAGTTCAGGCTCAGAATTTACGTCAAAATCTGTTGGTACAGACCTTGGGGAATGGGGGGCAACTCTGGCATCCTCCAGATGTGTCTTTCTTGTGGAAGATTTGGCACTTCTGGATTTGGTCTTGCCTCTTCCTTGTCCACATCCATCTGGTTGGACTGAATAGTTGCTTCCATTTCTGGTATGCACCATTTTCACGTCAATTTAAAGATAAAAGGTGAAAAATATAAGATAAAATACACACCTTTTGGTGGTAATTTAGCTTTTTCTGAGTTGAATAAGGTGCCTCTTTTAGCAATCTGCACCTCAATACTGTCTTCAGATTCTGCTTCTGAAGATTCTGGACTATTGATGTATCTTTTACTGAGTCTGTTGCCAGCTGCACAGTATTTGATTAAAGACACTTAAAGAGAAAAAAATATGATAAAAGAAATTATTTTTGTGTTTTAAGATATTTTTTTTTTAAAAGATTTTTTATGAATTTTATTATTTTTTAATATTGAAAAAATTATTCTTTTTAAAGAAAAAAATTAAAATTTAAGATTTTGAATGAAAATTAATTCAGAGTAACTCAAAGAATAATTTTATAAGTTTTTGGATGTGAAAAAGCCACGTGTAAAAACAGTATAAAATTAAACCAAATTCCTCAATGAAAAGATTTCCAAAACAATTTCAAAAATAAGAATTATTATAACTTTAAAATGAAAGAAAAAATTATTAAATTAATATATTTTAGAGCTTAAAAATATATTAATTAAGGGTACAAGGTTCAAAAAACACGGCCAGGCCCCCAAATGTAAGATTTGATAGGTATGGTGGTTTTTTAGAACACAAAAATGAAGTCTAGAATATGATTAAAGCCAAGTCTATGGATAAAATCACGGCCAGGCCCCCAAACGTAAGATTTGACTATGAAACTGATGATAATATTACTATTAATCAACAGTACTATGTCTGTTCTTATGAAATATAATAATAAAGTATTATTATAACCACAATTAAATAATTAAAAAATTCTTTCTTTCACGTGTTAAGCACTACTAGTGATTTTAACAGTGAGCAAGTAATTGTCTACTAGAATCAATTACAAGAAGAATTTAATAATAAAAACTTCTTTATTAAAATAATAAAATTATTTTAATATATAATTATCTTTTGCAAGAATAATTATAAAGATAATCCTTGAAGAAAACTATTACAAGAGAAAAACTTTAAGAATTAAGAATAAATGACTCACTAATACTCCAAAGAACTTATTGATAGATAAGAGTAGAGAAATTTGACATGGAATTGTGGATTTTAAGGGATCAAAAAGGATTTATAACAGTATTACAACAATATATAGTTCGATTCTAGGATTTCACGTCTTTCTGGATAATTTGGAAAGATTTAAAACACTTAAGAATAGCTTTAACTAATACTTACTTGTTGGTAATAATGATTTAATAAATTGATAAGATGATGATACCGAAAAAACAGCAAGAATAGGCTTCTTTTAAGTCAACAACAGCTCACAGAGGCGTGCCATGGAGCAAACTGAAAAACCAGTGAGTGAGAAAACAATAAACCCTTTTGGATTAATGATTGCATCATCTGTTGTCACGTAAGATTATCATAATTACTTAATTGATGCTTTTATGTGACTACCAACCCCAATATGGTTAAGAATAAAAGGAGTAACATCTGTAAATCTTCTTTTATTCTAAAATAATCATTGATTTCTCAAAGTTATCAATGTTATTGCCAATTTCATCACAGGTTGTAATTTCTGTGAATTTTTGCAGATTCAGTGTTTCACGTAGAATGGTCAAAAATGGACTGTAAGTAAAACTTTTAATTTTACTAGTAAAACCATAATTCTTTTTGGTTGTACCATAGATAATACAGCTCTTCATTGGTCCTGAAAGTTTCAGGAAGATTCATTAAGAATTGTATTTTTAATGAATTTTTGAAGTTTTTACCTCATTTCTACGTAGAATTGCAAATAGCAGTATTTTGCTGGTTGCTATGAGGTAAATCAATGAATATGGATCCCAAAAGGGTTTAATTACTCTTTTAGGGTCTAATCATGGAAAGGCATCAGGAATTGACGTGGTTACAGGAGCCTAAGTAGCTTATTACCTCCTTGGCACGTCAAAATAGCAGGTTATTTGCTATTTTTCTTATGATTACAGTAGGTGTAACTTGGTAACCAAGTTCCCAAAGAGTTTTAGTTTACCAATTGGGCCAAGATGAGCCATGGATTCATGCTCTGGAGCTATCCACGCCTCTGAGGCCTCCGAAGTTGGGTACCCTGGCTCTCTTTGATGTCTTTTGTCCCCCTTGCCTAATTTTTACGTCAAAATAGTAATTTAAGCTTAAAGTGAGATATCCACTATGGGTGTACCAAAAGTCTATGTAAGAATACCATAATATTAAGTGCTCAAAACATGCATAACACTATTCTTAGTGTATATGTAACATGGGATTTCTCACTTTCCCATTATTTTGGCTAAAAATCAAGAAAAACAAAAATTTTCACGGATCTTTTATGTGGTATTAATGATGTGGTATTGAAGTATTTTCCATTTTACCACCTTAAATACTTAAATTGAGCTTATTCACTCTATGGAGCTACCCTAGGTGAATTTTTGTGTAGAATCCAAATCTGGTCTTAAATCCATGGATTTACTTACTCAATAAAAAGTTATTCATCTTTTCTGAAATTAAAAATGATGAATTTTGGATATATGCATGACTTATGAGTTTTGCATAATTCAAAATTTCTTTTTAAGATAATTGTGGCCTATTTGGGTATGTAAAATATACCTCAAGGCTCACACTAGTAGTGTATAAAAAGTAAAAGAAATAATTCTTCAATTATTTAATTGTTGTTATAATAACTTTTACTATTATATTTCATAAGAACAGTCATAGTACTATTAATTAAGAGTAATATTATCAACCATTTCATAGACAAGTCTTAAATTTGGGGGCCTGGCTGTGTTTTTTGAACCTTATACCCTTAATTAATATACTTTTAAGGTCTGAAATATATTAATTTAATATTTTTTTCTGTCAATTTGAAGTTAAAATTACTTTTACTTTTGAAATTGTCTTGAAATCCTTTTTCATTGAGGAATTTGGTTTAATTTTATATTGTTGTTACATGTGGCTTTTTCACATCCAAAAACTTAAAAAAAAATTCTTTGAGTTACTCTGCATTAAATTTCAATTCAAAATCTTGAATTTTAATTTTTTTTCTTTAAAAAGAATAATTTATTAATATATAAAAAAATATATAAAACTTATAAAAAAATATCAACAAGCATAAAAATAATTTCTTCTTTTTATCAAATTTTTCTAGTGTCTTTAATCAAATACTGTACAGCTGGTAACAGACTCAGTAAAAGATATATTACTAGTCCAGATTCTTCAGAAGCAGAATCAGAGGAGATTATTGAGGTGCAAATTTCTAAAAGAGGCACCTTATTCAACTCTGAAAAAGCTAAATTACCACCAAAAGATGTGTGTTTTATCTTTATATTTTCACTCTTTATCTTAAAATTGACCTGAAAATGGTGCATACAAGAAATGGAAGCAACTATTCAGTCCAACCAGATGGATGTGGACAAGGAAGAGGCAAGGCCAAATCCAGAAGTGTCAAACCTTCCTCAAGAAAGACACATATGGAGGATGCCAGAGTTGCCCCCCATTCCCCAAGGTCTGTACCCACAAACTTTGATGAGAATTCTGAATCTGAACTGATTCATGATAACATTTCAAGGGCCAAACCACTTCCAAGTTGCAGCAATAGAAATTTATCAATGCCAATAAAAAAATTGGTTCAGAGCAGTCAAAGAAGAGGAGTGGGAAATATTCCCAAGCCTTTGGCAGGGGGCCATGAACTCCTACTTACACATCAAGAGCTTTCTGGGTCAGGAGAAGAACATAGAACTCTTAGGGGGTTGGAGCCCATTGTCTTGAAAAGACAAGGTCAAAAAGATAAAGAATTGGTTGAAGAACCAAAGGTTTTTATCCATAGACCAGAAGAAGGAACTGGAAATGACTCCAGCTTTGGAGACAGAAGTCCCAGTGGTGTCTACCAGCTCCAGAAGTGTCCAAAGACAAGCAGAAAGGTCCCAAGAACAATCAAGGCAATGGCAAAGGCAAAGCCAATTGGCACAGACCTTACCCACAAGGCTACAGGGTTTAACAAATTGGAGCCTTCAGAAATGGACGGTGTCTTCAATATGGCAAGACCTCTGATGGAATTCACAGCCAAAGAGAAAGAAAGAATTAACAGGAGTATTCCATGCAAATAATAAATCAAATACACTTTGTTAAATCTAGTAATGATGTAGAGCTTCGCAAATTTGATGCAAAGTTAAATAAAATCATGTTGGAAATGATTGAATTGAAGAAAAAAGACAAGAAGCATATTGGATGGTATCAATTAACAAATGTCAGACTTAATTCTATTACCAATACATGTGACAGAATGGAGAGTAAATATCATGTTCAAAATGATGAAATGGAAGATCTTTCCATTTGCAACATTAATGATAAACTTAGAATTTTGGTAGATCATGTCTTGGAAATAACTAAAAATACCAATCAGTTTGCCACACATTTGGCAAAAAGTGACAGTGAAAGGCAGAAGTTAAAGAATGAGATCATTGCAAATGTAGAATAAGTTCATAGCAATTATGAACCACATATGCCAAGACATTGTACACTTTTGACTGAAGAAAAACTTTCTGTTAAAGAAAGTTTTACCCCACTCTTAGGAGACAATGTCATCTCTGCAAAAGATATTCCCAAATTAGAGGAATGGTCAACATTCTCTGGTGAAGGATAATACAACCATATTGAGTTCATCAGAACTATTGATATGTTACAGGAAGATTTTCACATACCTGCTGAAACTATAGTAGGAAACTTACAATCTCTGTTTACCAGAACTGCAAAGAAATGGTATTACAAGATGAGACTGGATCATCGAAAACATGATTTTTCTTGGTGGAAATCTGAATTGATTACCAAATGGGCCAATAATTATTGGAGATTTAAAATGGAAAATGCTTTTGAAAGTGTCATTTCTAACTCATAGAAAGATAAACCACTTACTTGGTTCTTCAAGCAAAAGGACAGATTATCTGCTTTACACCCAGATATGTCTGACACCATGATAAATATAAAAATATTAAGAGAATGTGCAGGAGAACTAAAACATGCTATCAAGTGCAGATGTGTAGAACCCTGTTCAACAGAGGACTAAATTAATGCAATGGAAGATATCATTACTAAAACAAAAATTGGTAAAACTTGGACTAAATTTCCTATGGAGTGCAAAATAGTCTCAAAGATTTCCAGAGAGGACAGAAAGCCTGAAAGACCTGTTTTGAAATGTCATAAATGTGGAATTACTTCAAATTTAGCCAACACTTGCACCAACAAGACAAAAATTAATGAAGTTCAAGTCATTGAAGAAGTTCAGTGTACTGAAGAGAAAGACGAATCTGATATAGAATCTGCAGTCTCTGAGGATACACCAGTAGAGGACTATCCCATTGAAAACATTACAGCTTTCTTTGAGGTCACAGAAGTCCATACTCATTTACCACAGTACAGTGAATATTGTCAAAACCTGATCAATATCCAAGATTCCAGAATGTGTAAACCCAAGCCTGCTAGAGGTAAAGGGTACACTTCTGGAGAATCTTGTATCACATCAATCCTGATGAATGATATTGAAGCCAAAATAAATTTGGATACAGGAGCATTTTGTACCTGTGAGGGAAAAGATTATCTTCAAACCATCCTCCCTGGATGGAAGAATCATCTATTACCAATAGAAGGTGTACAATTTTGTAGTGCCAGTAATAATATCTACCCTTTAGGCATATTGGACACTAATCTTTTATTTCCACACCCAGCAGGAAGTATTAGAATGAAATCTGAGATTGTAGTAATGAACAATTGCACATATCAACACATCATTCTTGGAAATGATTACTTGAATATGTATGGTATTGATATCAATAACCATAAAGACAAATATTTCACAATTGGAGAAAACAAAAGGCAAAAATTTGCTTTTTCCAATATGCCAAAACAAATATCAATAGTATCTTCTAAAAAAGATTCTTACAAGGAAGAATTTGTGGCTAATCAACTTGTTGAAGCACAAATTAATCCATCATTATCACCAAAGATGCAAAATGAACTTATTGATGTTTTATACACATATAATACTGCATTTGCCTCTGATAATAAACCATTAGGTGCTATAAAAGGACATGAAGTTGATATTACTCTTAATATTGACAGACCATATCTTCCAGTACTTAGAAGACCAGCTTATCCAGCCAGTCCCAGAGCTAGAGAAGCCTTGGAAAAACATATCCAAGAGTTGATCCAACTTGGTGTGCTAAGTAAAGTAGGCCATAATGAAGAGGTTGAGGTGACAACACCTGTTATTATTGCTTGGCATAATGATAAATCAAGAATGGTTTGAGATTTTATAGCATTGAATACCTACACAGTTCCAGATAGGTATCCAATTCCTAGAATTCAAGAAACCTTGACCCAATTGTCTAAAGCCAAGTATATAACATCAATGGATGCATTGAAAGGCTTTCACCAAGATGTTTTGACACCTAAAACTAAGAAATTACTCAGAATTATCACTCACTGTGGTATTGATGAGTATCTTAGAATGCCATTTGGTATTAAGAATGCACCATCTCATTATCAAAGAATGATGAATACCATCTTCCCCACAGAGTTGTCTGAAGGATGGCTTATCATTTATATTGATGATATCATCATATGTTCTGACTCATGGTCTTTGCACCTTGAAAGACTTGAAAGAGTACTTGATAAAGTTGCAGAAGTGGATATGAATATTTCACTCAAGAAAAGCAATTTTGGTTTTGAAGAGCTCAAAGCATTAGGACATATTGTTTCTGGTTTAAGCTTGGGTATTGACAAAGATAAAGTAGCAGCAGTTTTACTTTAGCCAATACCCCATAACAAGAAGGAAATGATGTCTTTCCTAGGGTTTTCTAGTTGCTATAGGGAAAACTTAAAAGACTTTGCAATTCTAGCCAAGTCACTCTATAGAATCTGTGATCAACAAACAGTATCTGAGATGACACAGGAGAGAATTAAAGCTTATGGGAAGATAAGGAGATCTCTTACAGAAGCACCTTTGCGACTCATGCCTGACTGGAATATACCTTTTTAATTGTACATTTATGCATGTGGAGATGGGTTAGGGGAAGCTCTACATCAAGTCCAAATTATTGATGACAAACCAACAGAAGAACCAGTTTGTTACATCTCAAGTCAAATCAAACAACAGCAGCCAGATGGAATGTTTATGTTTGGTATGGGCACTTGAGAAATTGCACTATTATCTTTATGGCAGTGTTTTTGAAGTGATAACTGACTGTAATGCCGTGAAATCACTTCTTAACAGGAAACTCCCAACAGACACATGTTGAGATGGCAAATAGCCATTCAAGAATATAGTGGAAACATGACTATAGTTCACAAAGAAGGAAAAATTCACAATAATGCTGATGGACTTAGCAGGTGGGCATTGGCCAATACTCCTTATAATGCAGCTTATGTACCTTTGGAAGCAGAACCACAGATTTCAATTGAGGGAATTAACATAACTGATATTGGACTGAATTCTTTGAAGAAGTCAGAGAATCTTATAAGAAAGACAAGAATTGCCATATCTTGACTTCCTTATTAGATAAAGACTACAAAGATACATCTTTAGTCAATGCACTAGATGAAGTTTGTAAGAATACCTATTCTAAAGGAAGATTTCACTTGTTTGATGGGATTATTTACCACAGAAACAAAAATTCTTGTGTAATGACATTGTGTAGCAGATTTCTTATCAGTACCATTCTTCATGAATGCCATGATAGCATCTACTCTGGATACCTGTCAGAGGACAGAACACTTGAAAAAGTGAAGAACTGTGCATGGTGGCCATCATGCACAGAAGAGACCATTGAATATTGCCACACGTGTGATATATGCCAAAAAGAAAACAGGAGTACAGGCAAGAAATTTGGACTTATGATCCATATTCAAGAACCAAAATCCCCTTGGGAAGTTGTTCACATGGATTGGGTCACAGAACTTCCTTCAAGTGGGGACAAGAGTTATAATGCTTGTTTAGTCATTGTAGACAGATATAGCAAGACTCCCATATTCTTACCATGTCATAAAGATGACACAGCTATGGATACAGATCTTCTTCTATGGAGTAGAGTTATTTCTCATACAGGATTATTTAAGAATATCATAAGTGACAGAGATCCCAAGTTCACATCTGAACTTTGAACCAATCTTCATAAATTGTTTGGGGCCAAGTTATCATTCTCTACAGCATATCACCCTCAAACAGATGGGGTAGCAGAAAGAATGATTCAAACTTTAGAAGACATGATCAGGAGATTTTGTGCTTATGGAATAGAATTCAAAGACTCAGATGGCCTTACCCATGACTGGTGCACTCTCATACCTTCATTAGAATTGGAATATAAGAAATCAGTCCATTCTTCCACAGGTCAAACTCCTGCTATGTTATAAAAAGGATGGAATCCAAGACTCCAAGCAGATACACTGAGGAAAGACTTGATTGACATTAATCCTACAGCTTCCAGCTTCAAAGTAATTCTTGATAAAGTGAAACATAATGCAAAAAAAACTATGAATGATGCTTTTGACTATGCAAAACAAAAGTGGGACAAGAGTCACAAAGTACCAGCCTTCAAAGTAGGGGACTTAGTTCTAGTTTCAACCTTGAATTTTAATAATATCAAAGTCCCAAAGAAACTTACAGATTCTTATGTAGGACCTTCTCTTATTGTTGACTTACATGGAACCAATGCAGTTCAAGTGGAATTAAGTGATGAATTGGAAAATAAAGACCCCACCTTTCCAGTCAGCCTGACAAAGCCTTATCAACAAACTGACAAAGAATTGTTTCCTTTAAGGCACCCAACTCCTTTGACTGTACCACCAGTAGAACAGAGTGAAGACAGGAAGATAAAGAAAGTAATTAAAGAAAGGAGACTTAGGGGTAAAAATCAAAGAGAATATCTTGTCAGATATAGAAATCCAGTACATGAAGATCAATGGATAGCAGAATCAGATATACCTGACTCAGATAAACTCTTAAAACGATTTAGACATGAAAGAAGGCCACAAGCCTGAATATGTCTATAAATGTGCTTTTATTACTTGATCAGAGTAATGAAAAGAGGTTGGACAGTTGACATTAAACCCCCTTTGGGGACTTTTTCTTCTTTATAACATTGATAAAATCGGGGTCCAATTTCATTTTTTGGTGGGAGGGAATGTGAGCCTTGAGGTATATCTTACATACCCAAATAGGCCACAATTCTCTTAAAAATAAATTCTGAACTATGAATAAACTATAAGTCATGCATATATTCAAAATTCATCATTTTTGATTTCAGAAAAGGTGAATACCTTTTCATTGAGTAAGTAAATACATGGATTTAATGCCAGATTTGGATTCTATACAAAAGATTCACCTGGGGTCGCCCCATAGAGTGAATAAACTCAAATCAACTCTTTGAGGTGGCAATATGGAAAATACTTCAATACCACATAAAAGATCTGTGAAAATGTCTGTTTTTCTCAATTTCACGCCAAAATAATGGGAATGTGAGAAATCCCATGTTACATATATACTAAGAATAGTGTTATGCATGTTTTGGGCATTTAACATTATGATATTCCTACATGAACCTTTGATACACCCATAGTGGATATCTCACTTTAAGCTTAAAATTCTATTTTGACATAAAAAATAGGCAAGGGGGACAAAAGACATCAAAGGGAGCCAGGGTACCCATATTCGGAGGCCTCTGAGGCATGGAAAGCGCCAAAGCTTTTATCCATGGCTAATCATGGCCCAATTGCTAAACCAAAATCCTTTTGGAACTTGGTTACCATGTTACAACTTCAGTAAATCATAGGAAAATAGCAAATAACCTGCTAATTTGATGTGCCAAGGAGGTAAACAGCTTAGACCCCTGTAACCATGTCAATTCTTAATGACTTACCATGGATAAGCCCCAAAAGAGTAATTAAAACCCTTTTTGGACTGGTATTCATTGATTTACCTCATAGCAACCAGCTATATACTACTATTTGCAATTCTACATAGAAATAAGGTAAAAACTTCAAAACTTCATTAAAAATACAATTCTTAATTAATCTTTCTGAACGTTTCAGGACCAATTAAGAGCTGTATAATTAATATAAAAACCAAAAAGAATTATACTTTTATATGTAAAATTAAAGGTTTGACTTACAGTCCATTTTTGATAATTCCACGTGAAACACAGAATCTTTAAAAATTTACAGAAAATACATTCTGTGATGAAATTTGCAATAAGATAGATATCTTTGATAAATCAATGATTAATTTGGAATAAAAGAAGATTTACAGTTGTTACTCCTTTTATTCTTAACCATAGATGGGTTGGTAGTCATGTAAAAGCCTCAATTAAGTAATTATGATAATCTTATGTGACAACTGATGATGCAATCAATAATACAAAAGTTTTTATTGTTTTTTAACTCACTGGTCTTTCAGTTTTCTCAATGGAACGCCTCTGTGAGCTGTCTTAGACTTAAAAGAGGCATCCTCTTGCGGTTTTTTCCAAAATCATCACATTATTTTATTATACCTTTATTACCAACAAGTAAGTATTGGTTAAGAGCTTTTCTTAAGTGTTTTATTCTTTCAGAATCAATCAGAAAGACGTGAAATCATAGAAATAAGCTATATATTGTTGTAAGCTTGTTATAACATAATTTTGATCCTTTAAATCCACAATTCCACGTCAAAATCTCTCTGCTTTTATCTTTGATAAGTTGTTTGGAGTATTAGTGAGTAATTTGTCTTAATTCTTAAGGTTTTTCTCTAGTATTAGTTTTATTCAAGAATTACCTTTATAATTATTCTTGTAAAAGATAATTATATATTAAAATAATTTTATTATTTTAATAAAAGAAGTCTTTATTATTAAATTCTTCTTGTAATTGATTCTTGTAGACAATTACTGCTCACTGTTATAATCACTAGTAGTGTATAACAAGTAAAAGAAATAATTCTTTCATCATTTAGTCGTGGTTATCATAAATTTTACTATTATATTTCATAAGAACAGTCATAGTACTGTTGATTAATAGTAATATTATCAACAGTTTCATAGACAAATACTAAATTCATGCTAAGGGGCAGGAATGTATCAGCATCATTTGTTAGTAAATTGTCCCATTGTTTTTTGGAAATACTATTGATATTATCGATCTGTCTTTTCCACGCTTCTTGAATCATATTGAAATGATAATTCAAAATGTCTCTAAGCTCCTAAATGTGTGATTAAAATATTTCTTAAATATTAGTGGAGGATGACACTTTGGGTCCAGGGTCAGGCATTATATCAGTCATATCTTGACCCATTTGATCATGTTTAATTTTCTCCCTTCCTTTAAAGGCTTGAATATTTTGAGGAGAGGCGTAAGGGGTTTAATCAAGGATTGTTTCATTGAGTATGGGGGGCTTTCAGTATGCAGAAGTTCATTATTGATATGGTTCACTTAAACATTCATCATGTAATCACCTTGATCCCATGAATCGTTTGTGGCTTCAAAGGTATGGAATTGTTTGTTGGTTTTTTGGTGGAATTTATATTTGGTATTTTTCCTAAACCTTTCCCTGGAACTCCAATTATCACTTGATATCCTTCAGGTAGAGGTACTCCCACCTCCACACCTGCCCATATATTGTAAGAAGCCATTTTTGATGTTTTTGTATTGAATTAGTAATGGACTGATGGTTCAAATTCATTGTGAGGAGGGTCATTTCTTCAGCACTCTTTTGACCTACCTAATCAGGAATTTTTTCCAGCCTTGGGATTTTTTTAGCAATGCTTGAGACAAATTGTTCCTTGCATATAATATCAACCTTGCCACTGAAAGGTATGTCATCTTACCCAGTCTCTTCTGTTGGTACACAAGGTTCAAAAGTCTTTTCCTTCTCATATCTTTTAAAATTTGGTGTCAGGCTGAGTCTATAGTAAGGGGTATATGAGTATTTACAAGCTTTAACTATGACTGTGACATGGTAAAAATGGTTTTAAAAGATGATAAGATTGATAATAAATGATTTAATTTAAGATTTAAAGGGCTTTACTATAGAGATATAGTGGTGGTGAGCGCTGTTGAAAGCCCTGGGTGCAGCTTTACCTGTTGGATTACAATAATAAAGACTACAATACTTTAAATTAAGAGTATACCTGATTATTTAACCAAGACTAAAACTGTTTTTGACAGTTTACTACGTAGGTTATTCAAGAGCAGGATGAGGAAAGGTTTTTGGCTGTGAAAAGCCCTCCTTTTATCCTGAAATTGAGGTGGAAAGGCTGCTAGACCTTTCCACGTAGAGGAAGTGAAGATTTTTCACTCTCTATGACAGGCTTGTGGTTTGCAAACAGCCTGTACACCCTGTATTGGGCTCAGATGTGGTTTTGAAACCACATCTGGGCAGTTTTCACCAATACAGGGTGAAAATTTTCATCTGCGGACCTCACAGCCTGATTCTGACGTGTATGACGCGTAGAATGCTGTACAGAAACTGTATGGGACCCCAGTATTGACTGACATATGAGGTATTGAAGTAAAAACATGCTTCTTCGTCTATTTGACACCTCAGGTTTATGGTTATGGGATATTATCCCATGGTAAGGCTGTATCTGACAGCAGGTGGGATTTTGACCTTAAAATGGTCATAACTCTGTCAGTTTTTGAGATATCAAGCTCAAAGTTGGTTCATTGAATAGCTCTGTATGAGCTCTACACAATGGTACCCAGCTTGACATTGCTATCATTAAATATGACAAAGTTATCCCATGTACAAGTATTTTTGTACATTGGCGTGGTCTGGTCAAAAGCTGTATTAAGCTTGTTTGGCCAATAACTACTGTTGTAGTTGAGTTATGAGTAAATGGATGGCACCATCAGATAGCCCTGATTGTGCTCTTTCCAAAAAGACCCCACTTTAAGTATCTCACACTAAAACTGTAAAAGTTAGATGAGAGGTGGATGTTTTGTTCACCCTTATTTGGTCTGAATTTGACCATAACTCAAGTAATACTGGTGCTAGCTCAGTTTGGCTGGCACCATTAGATAGCCCTGGCTTAGAGCTTCATTTTGAATACCCATTTGATGGGGTTAAGCCTCTCCTTCTAGATTTTAGAAGAGAGGTGAAAATTAAGGTTTATGCTCAGCAATAACTTTGAGCAGGAATAACTTTGTTATTTCTTGTCCTGTGGTGATGGGACTTATATTTTCAGGAAGAGGTGAGTTTCCTCTTTCTTTTGATACCTTCTGAGCTAATTTGGCTCAGTTCCATGTTTTGGTGGTATTTTGACTATACCATTGGTTTATATTATTTTGGCTGTCATGCTTGTGCTTGGGTTTTGAGTCACAGGCTGACATTTGGTTTCTGAGAGCTTGAAGGCTGAGCTGAAATAAAGGATAAGAAAAAACTATCAGGTTTTAAAAAATCACAAATATTCAAGATGAATCTATGCTCACCTTCTGGAAGAACTGGTGGATATGGATTACTTTCATGTGAAAGTGTGAGCCTTAGGGGTAATTTCATATACCCAAAAGACCACAAATACAAAATTAACATACAAATATAAATAAAATAACTTTATTTATATTATTAAAATGCAATTCAAAATACAAATATAAAATTATATTCACAATTGAAAATTTAATTACAATTTGAAAATAAAATTAGAATAAAATTTGAAATTGTAAAATTACATTTATACTGGAAAAAATCAAGTAAAAATGAGTTTTTAACAAAATTTTAAATAAATAAATAGATTTAGAAGAAAGTTAAATAAAAATTATTATAACCTTTTATCCAATAAATAAACATATAAAAATCATTTCACCATTGGATTCCTCATAAAAAATCAGGTGGGGTCACCTCTGGATGAAATTTCTATAACTCAACTCTAAATAAGGTTAAATTAAGTTTTTAGAATTTTCAATAAAAAAGTTGCAAATCCTCAAAACTTTAATTTAATTCACACCACATGAAGTGAACCATCAATTTTTGTGTTAAAATTGAGGTGTTGTGTTTAGTTTAGAAGTTATGAGGAATTGAAGTATTTTCAATTGAATTCAATTGAAATGTCAAAATGTGCGCATGTATTAAATAAGTGAACTTTGACTTACATATGAGGTATCAATTATTACTGTATTGAACTGTACAACTCAATTGAATTACATATGTAAATTATAAGTATAATACATGATGAGGAATTAAAGGAAAAATAAATTGGAAAGATTAAGTTTGGGGGGGAAAGGAACTCCAGCTCTAAGGGGGAGCTAGACCCCCAAAATCCTTGCTGACAGGCGTGGGATGTAAAGCTTCACGCAAAATTTCATCACTTTTGGCCTGGAATGGAGACACAGGGTCTGTGGACTCAATTGATGATGAGGTTTTGATACCAACTGGGGTAGTTTTAGCTGTTGCCAAGAGGGCAAAACTACCTTTGAGATAAAACAACCATAGTAAAATCAGTTTTAACTGGTTTCTACGTCTCTTACACACATTCTGACGTGTTTTGAAGGCTCTAGATCAGGTATTGCTATAGTAATGGCTGATTTAAGGGTCTAAAATGGCTTAAACCAGCCCTTTTTTTGTCCAAACCAGGGTTCAATGATGCCATAATTGGCTTTTCTGTTGTCAGACTTTTTTTCAAGACTGACAAGAGTAAATTTTACTTTTGGAGTAAGAAAAT
Source organism: Austropuccinia psidii (assembly GCA_023105745.1). Taxonomy (NCBI): domain Eukaryota; kingdom Fungi; phylum Basidiomycota; class Pucciniomycetes; order Pucciniales; family Sphaerophragmiaceae; genus Austropuccinia; species Austropuccinia psidii. The sequence goes on along the minus strand of JALGQZ010000004.1, from coordinate 23,582,757 downwards.
CAGTGGCTATAAAAGAATGTCTTCTTTGCCCCACTTTTCTCTTCATGTTAGAATATTTTCCTTTTATAATTAGTTTAAACACTGTTAAACCAATCAATAAAAGATTCCAACCACATTTTTTTTAAATCATTTTAAACTTTTTAACCACGTGAAAAAATCATTATAATCATTGTTTGTAACTCTTATAATCACTTTTACCCCTGAACCACCCCAAAAGTGAATTAAAGCACCATTCATCACTGTAAACATTGTCACTTTGTTTCCAAATTCACTATGGTAACTTTTGGGCGTGTTTTCTCTTTAATATTCTTTTCAAAGACTTTGCTCTTTAATTCATTTCTTGCAGTTCTTTTCTCAATTAATTCCAATTGAAATTGCTCTTGAAGAAATTTCTTTTGTAGCCTTAAAATATCTCTTGTAGAGTATTTTTTTGGATAAATATTTATTGTTGGTAAAACAATAAATTTTTATAATATTATTGTTTTATACTAATAAAGTCATAAACAATAAAATTGGTGTGTTTTCTCTTAAAAATAATATTCCTTACTATTTTTAATTGATTTTTTCCTTATACAAATTTTGAGGACAGGAAAAGTACTTGATTTTTAATCAAAGTTTCATATCCACACCTTACATTTGGGGGCCCAGCCGTGATATTTTACCTGTGAAATATTTTTCTTACTCTTTTTTAATCTTTTTTCTTATATTGAAAAATTTAAAAACATATAAAAAATACTTATAATCAAAAAAATCCATAAAAATATAATTTTTTCATATTATAAGTAAGGCTTATATTTTTATTTCTTTTTTGAAATAACCTTTTTTTTACTTCATTAGCTGGCTTTTTCATTAATTTTAGTGTCTGACAACGTGGTAAGACAAGAAAACATTGAAACAGCCTCAACAGTCACCAGCATTATTCCTGCCAGTACTATTAATTCAGACCATAATAGTACTGTTATTGTGACTCAAAATAACCAACCTGAACCAATATCTTCTGAATTGATTAACTTGGACATAAGTAATACCCTTCAGAAAGCTAAGAATTTGGCAAATAGTAAGTTTTTTGACGTGAAATTACTATTTTAAACCTTTTTAATCATAAAATATGCCTTCAACTAGATCAGGAGCCAGCTATAACCCCTCAAGCAGCTCCCATAAAGGTAATAGACTTGATTATGGCAGAGGCCAATCAGGTACAGAAGGAAAAGGGTCAGTTGATGACTTCCAAACAACTAAAATGGGTCATTCTGAAGCTGATAATACCATTTTACCTTCAAAAAGAGCTGACACCATCACAACAAGCCTCTGTGGACATATACAAAGCCAGACACAGTGCATACAACAATGCACTTCAATTCAAGGAGTACCAGATCCTTGCAGACCTGTGGAAGAATTGCATGAATTCTTACCTAACTGTGAGAAAATTCCTGGGCCATCCCAACACTTGCAAATTGCTCAATGGATGGCATCCATTGATGGAGAAGAAAAACATGATGCTTTTGACACTAGAATGGAGGAAAAGCAACCCTCCACCACCAAAGCAAGTGCCAAAAACAGCCCCAGTGGCCAGCAGCAGCAATTCCAACGTGAAAAAGAAGCCACAAGTTCCAAACAAGGGCAAAGGGAAGGCACCAGCCACGGATACTGAATTCCAAAGATTCAGCAGGATGACATGGAAAATGTATTTCAGATGGCCGGAACCATGATGGAATTACAGAAGAAGGAGGAAGCCAGATTAAGATTCCAGAAATGATTTCTGATATATTTGATTCCATCCCAGAACCATATGATGCTAGAAATGACGTGAAAAGACATCTTTCTGATAAAAGTGAAACCATTTGTAACAACATTAAAACAAACAACCTGAGTCTGTGCCAAATTAATGAAACACTTATGTGTTTTGAAAAAATTTTGAGAAAAATTAAAATTTCCAATAATGATAATTCTTTTGGAAATAAAATAAATGAACAATTTGCCATTATTAAAGAATTAACAGATAAATATTCTAAGATCAATATTGATGACATAATTGAAACAAGAATTAAACCAGCCATAAATATTATCAAAACAGATAACAAGAAAGTCCTTGATGACATTTCAAATTCATTTACTGAAGTAAAGACATATACCATTGCCTTGAAAAAGTGTTTTGATGCTTCACCAGAAGAAGTATCAAAATTATCAATGAAATTGAATCAAGTCACTGCTGATAATACAAGACAGACAGAGTTATGGCAAGAACTGACACATAAAGAAGACATGTATAAAATTGAAGTAATAAATTTAATACAAGGCTTCCAACATGAATACAGAAATTCCCAAAGGTGTAGCAACAGTAAAATGAATGATATTGAACAAATACTGAACACCTTACCAAGAATGTCTACACCTCTGAATCCAAATGAGGGCACAAGAATTCCAAATCCACAAGTATTGGATCCTGATAATTCACACTTAAAAAATGAATTATCCACTCCATTTCATAACTTGGAACCATCAATGGGCCAAGCACTTTTGAAAGAAGTTCCAAAACTTAAAGGATGGCCTCACTTCAGTGGTGAAGGAGAGTATGACCATATGGAACTCATTAGAGGTATTGACAAGATCAAAGAAGATTTTGAATTACCAGACAGATTGGTAACAGCAAGATTTAAAACCTTGTTTACCAAATCAGCTCACAGATGGTACATCAAGATAAGACAAGCACATGGACACTAGAGTTGGACTTGGTGGAAAACCCAAATCATTAACAAATGAGAAAATGATTCTTGGAGGTTTAAAGTTGAAACAGCCTTTGAATCTGCCAAATTTAATGCTGATAAAGACAAAGCTTTACCATGGTTTTGCCAACAAAAAGACAGATTAACAGCATTATATCCAGACATGTCAGAATTTATGATCCATAGAAAGATTCTGAGACAATGTGGAGGTGACTTAGAGCATGCTGTCAAAAGCAGGACTACTGAACAATATTCAGAAGAAGATATTATCAATATATTAGAGGAAGTAACCACCAGAACCAAAATTGGTTCTAGTAGGGTGAATCTCAAAATAAGGTTTAACACACCTTGGAAAGATTCTGTGGACAAAAACCCCAAAGAAAACTCTAGTAATATTAAGTATAAATCTGCAGATACAGTCAGAAAATGCCATATTTGCCAAAGCACCACCCATTTAGCCAATAAATGTCCAAAAAAGGGGAAAATCAATGAAATTTACATTGAAAAGGAACCAGATGTTGAAAAAGAAGACATAATTGAAGACAATTCAGATGATAAGTCATCCATATTTTCTGAATTTTCAAAAGATATAGAAAATATCAATGCCACTTTTGACATCATGGAATCTTATTCCCACTTTCCACAATTGAGCAATGGTCAACTTGATTTATCAAAAGTTCAAGATGCACAACTTATGAAAACAAAACAAAACAGAGGGAAAGGTTATACAGCTGGTAACTCCTGTATAACAGAAGTGGTGATTGACAACAAGCCCACCAAACTTTTGCTTGACCCAGGAGCCTTCTGCTCTTGTGTTGGAAAATCTTTTCTTAAGACTTGTGTACCAAATTTTGAAGACCAATTGTTACCAATTGATGGTATAAAATTCAATAGTGCAAGTAATCCAATGAAAGCATTAGGAATTTTTGAGACCAATGTCATATTCCCACACATAAATGGGAATTTAAGAATCACAGTTGAATTTGTTGTTATGGAAAATTGCTCTAGTACCCATTTTATATTGGGAATTGACTATTTAATCATGTATGGGATAGATTTCCATAGCAACAAAGACAGATACTTTACTATTGGAGACAATAAGCGCCAAAAATTTGCCTTTTTACCATTTAAAAGACAAATTACAGTAAACAAAGTATCACCAGTCAAGTTAGAGTTAGAGAAATTCAAGTCTGAACAGTTAAATGAGGCTGAAATAAGCCTTCATCTGACTGATAAACAGGAAAATGAACTTTCTTCCCTTTTGTATGACCACAGAGGAGCATTTGCTTCAGACAAAGAACCTCTAGGAGCAATTATTGGTCATGAAGTTGACATCATTCTTAACATTGAGAGACCTTATCCACCACTCTTAAGAAGACCTGCATATCCAGTAAGTCCAAAATCAATAGAAGCTCTAGAAATTCATATCAAAGAACTTCTGGACCTTGGTGTAATAAGAAAAGTAGGCCACAATGAAGAAGTAGAAATAACTACAGCAGTCATAGTTGCATTGCATAATGGAAAATCTAGAATGGTTGTGGACTTTAAAGCTCTGAACACTTACACTGTTCCAGACAGGTACCCAATACCGAAAATCCAAATTGCCCTCACTCAAGTATCTCAAGCAGTGCTTATAGCCACTATGGATGCGCTTAAAGGTTTCCACCAAAATGTGGTAACACCAAGAGCAAGAAAATACTTGAGAATTATTGTTCATTGTGGAGTGTATGAATACTTGAGGATGCCCTTTGGTATCAAAAATGCACCTTCACACTTCCAAAGATGATGAATGAAATCTTCCCTGAAAAACTCTCAGAGGGATGGTTAATCATTTACATTGATAACATTATTGTCTGTTCCAAAACTTTGGAGGAGCACATGTACAGATTGTCCAGAGTTTTGAAAAAAATTCAATCAGTAAACATGAAAATCTCCTTGAAGGAATGTCATTTTGGATTTAAAAAACTTAAAGCACTAGGACATGTTGTATCTGGTTTGTCCCTTGGAATTGACAAAAACAAAGTTGCAGAGGTATTGCTAAAACCCACTCCTCAGAATAAGAAGGAAATTCAGTCATTCTTAGGTTTTGAAGGATATTACAGGCAACACCTTAAAGATTTTGCATCCATAGCAAGACCACTTTATAAATTGTGTGACAAAGACACAGTATTTGAAATGACTTTTGACAGAGTCAAAGCTTTTGAGTCTCTAAGAGAAGCCTTGACCACTGCTCCACTCTTACTGATGCCAGACTTCAAATTGCCTTTCAAATTGTATATTGATGCATCAGGGGATGGGCTAGGTGCTGCACTTCACCAAGTTCAGATCATAAATGACAAACCTGTAGAAGGACCCATATGTTTCATATCCAGGCAGATCAAACCAACTGAAGCCAGATATGGGGCAAGTCAAATGGAATGTCTATGCCTTGTCTGGGCCTTAGAGAAACTGAACTACTTCTTAGAGGGATGTGGTTTTGAGGTGATAACAGATTGTACAGCTTTAAAATCACTTTTCAATATGAAAACACCCAACAGACAAATGCTCAGATGGCAAATAGCCATACAAGAATACAGGGGAAATATGACTATTGTTCATAAGGATGGGACTATTCATAAGAATGCAGATGGACTAAGCAGATGGCCATTACCAAATAACATTGATAATCCTGCTTATGTGCCAGAAGAAGCTTCACCACAGATCCAAATAGAAGGAATAAGTGTTACAGACTTGAACACCACCTTCTTTGAAGAAGTCAGGAACAGTTACACCCAAGATAAGAATTGTAGCATCTTATGCCAATTACTTAATAAAGACTGTAAAGACAACTCTCTAATACATGCCTTGGATGAAGTATGGAAAAATTCTTATGATGAAGGAAGATTTCACCTACTGGATGGTATAATTTACCGCAGAACCAAGCACACATGTGTCATGACATTTTTAGACAGATCATTCATCAATCTTGTACTGAAAGAATGCCATGATAGCCCCTTTTCAGGACATCTGTCTGAAGAAAGAACAAGAGAGAAAGTAAATACCTGCATATGGTGGCCAATGTGGCAGAAAGATGTTTCAGAGTATTGCAAAACCTGTGACAGATGCAAAAAGGCAAATAAATCCACTGGCAAGAGACTTGGAAATATGATAAAAATCCAAGAACCAAGCAGACCTTGGGAAATTGTCCATATGGATTGGGTAACTGGACTACCACCAGGAGGTGACAGAAGTTATAATGCTTGCCTAGTAATTGTGGACAGATTCAGTAAAACCCCAATCTTTTTTCCATGTCACAAGGATGATACAGCCATGGATACAGCTCTTCTGATATGGAATAGAGTAGTGTCATGGACTGGGATATTTACAAATATCATTAGTGATAGGGATCCCAAATTCACTTCCGCACTATGGACAAATCTTCACCAACTATTTGGCACTAAGCTGTCTTTCTCTACAGCCTACCACCCACAAACTGATGGATTGGCTGAAAGGATGATCCAAACCTTAGAGTACATGGTAAGAAGATTTTGTGAATATGGCCTTGAATTCAAAGATTGTGATGGATTTACCCATGACTGGTGTACTCTGCTACCAGCACTAGAATTAGCATATAAAACATCAATCCATGCCAGTACCAATCAAACTCCTGCTATCCTAGAAAAAGGATAGAACCCCAAATTACCCCAAGATTACTTGAGGAAAGATTTGATTGAAATACACCCCACAGCTGCTAGCTTCAAAGGAATGCTAGACAAAGCTAAGAAGCATTCAGTAAGATGCATGGAAGACTCCTTTGCATATGCTAAAGACAAATGGGATAAATCACATGCAACTCCAGATTTCAAAGTGGGGGACCTAGTTGTTGTATCCACCACTAACTTCAATAACATCAAAGGATGTAAAAAGTTGAAAGGCTCCTTTGAAGGACCTTTTGTTATTAAGGGCCTCCATGGAGAAAATGCTGTTGAAGTAGAGTTATCTGAAGAACTTAGCAATAAGCATCCCACATTTCCAGTGAGCTTGATAAAGCCATATAAATCAAGTAATGCTGAAAAATTGCCCTTGAGCAATAAAGTTCCCCAAGTTATACCTCCTATAGAGTCATCTGGTAGTAAGAAAATTACCAAAGTTCTCAAAGAAAGAAAGTTGAGAACCAAAAAAGTAAGGGAATACCTTGTTAGGTACAGTGACCCAACTTGTGAAGATGAATGGCTGCCACAAAAAGACATACCTGAAGCTACTAAACTCCTCAGAAGTCTCAGGTACACTAGAAATAACAATATTACAAAGTAATATTCTTTTTTAGGGGGAGGGAATGTGAGCCTTAAAGGTAATTTCATATACCCAAAAGACCACAAATACAAAATTTACATACAAATATAAATAAAATAAATTTATTTATATTATTAAGATGAAAATCAAAATATAGATATAAAATTATATTCACAATTAAAAATTTAATTACAATTTAAAAATAAAATTACATTAAAATTTGAAATTGTAAAATTACATTTATATTTGAAAAAATTAAGTAAAAATGAATTTTTAACAAAATTGTAAAAAAATAAATAAATTTGGAAAAACATTAAATAAAAATTATTCCAACTTTTTATTCAAAAAATGAACATATAAAAATTATTTCACCATTGGATTCCTCATAAAAAATCAGGTGGGGTCACCTCTGGATGAAATTTCTGTAACTCAAGTCTAAATAAGCTTAAATTAAGTTTTTAGTATTTTCAATTCAAAAGTTGAAAATCCTCAAAACTTTAATTTAATTCACACCACATGTGGTGTTAACCATCGATTTTTGTGTTAAAATTGAGGTGTTGTGTTTAGCTTACAAGCTATGAGGAATTGAAGTATTTTCAATTGAATTCAATTGAAATGTCAAAATGTGCGCATGTATTAAATAAGTGAACTTTGATTTAAATATGAGGTATCAATTATTACTGTATTGAACTGTAAAGCTCAATTGAATTACATATGTAAATTATAAGTATAATACATGATGAGGAATTAAAGGAAAAATAAATTGGAAAGATTAAATTTGGGGGGGGAAAGGAACTCCAGCTCTAAGGGAAAGCTAGACCCCCAAAATCCTTGCTGACAGGCGTGGGATGTCAAAATTCACGCAAGAGTTCATCACTTTTGGCCTGGAATTGAGTTACAGGGTCTGTGGACTCAATTGATGATGAGGTTTTGATACCAACTGGGGTAGTTTTAGCTGTTGCCAAGAGGGCAAAACTACCCTTGAGATAAAACAACCATAGTAAAAACAGTTTTAACTGGTTTCTATGTCTCTTACACACATTCTGACGTGTTTTGAAGGCTCTAGATCAGGTATTGCTATAGTAATGGCTGATTTAAGGGTCTAAGATGGCTAAAAATAGCTTAAACCATCCCTTTTTTGGTCCAAACCAGGGCTCAATGATTCCATAATTGGCTTTTCTGTTGTCAGACTGTTTTTCACGACTGAAAATAGTAAATCTTACTTTTGGAGTAAGAAAATAGGTGGCTATAAAAGAATGTCTTCTTTGGCCCACTTTTCTCTTCATGTTAGAATCTTTTCCTTTTATAATTAGTTTAAACACTATTAAACCAATCAATAAAAGATTCCAACCACCTTTTTTTTAAATCATTTTAAACCTTTTAACCACGTGAAAAAATCATTATAATCATTGTTTGTAACTCTTATAATCACCTTTACCCCTGAACCACCCCAAAAGTGAATTAAAGCATCTTTCATCACTGTAAACTTTGTCACTTTGTTTCCAAATTCACTCTGGTCACTTTTGGGCTTGTTTTCTCTTTGATATTCTTTTGAAAGACTTTGTTCTTTAATTAATTTCTGCAGTTCTTTGCTTAATTAATTACAATTGAAATTGCTCTTGAAGAAATTTCTTTTGTAGCCTTAAAATATCTCTTGTAGAGTATTTTTTGGATAAATTTTTATTGTTGGTAAAACAATAAATTTTTATAATATTATTGTTTTATACTAATAAAGCTATAAACAATAAAATTGGTGTGTTTTCTCTTAAAAATAATATTCCTTACTATTTTTAATTGATTTTTCCCTTATACAAATTTTGAGGACAGGAAAAGTACTTGATTTTTAATAAAAGTTTCATATCCACACCTTATAAAAAGGCTGTCTGCTTCAATCCCTAATTCTTGACTACTAACCATATCAGAGATCTTACTTCAACTATCTAGGGCTGAAGTTCATATTTTATTGAATTCAGTTGAATTTACAGGGGCTTGGTGCAGTGGTTGGGGCATAGAGGAGGTACTATGTTGAGTAAAGAGATAGTGATGAGTTGATGAATAACTTGATTGAAATTTTTTGAATAAAAAGATCAAAATTGACAAAAAAAGGCAGGAGTTCTGAAAGTGGTGGAAGTAAAATAAGTTTAAGATATGAATTATTGATTATTTTTGAGGTGATATCAATATTGGAGATATTTGGAAAGTTTGAAGGAAGTTGAATATCAATTTAAATAACTTCAATAGTTAGTGAATTTTCTAGAAAAACTACATTTTAGAACCACAAGCTGACCAAAAGAAACCTGCCCATAAACAGCCTTGGAACCTTCCATCAATATCTATTGAACTTGAATTGCATTTGCAAAATATTATTTTCCAGGAAATTCAAGGAGGGGATGTGTTTCAAATTATTTCATCTCATTCAAATTGAAGAACTTCCCTGTGAGAAATTTAATCAAGTTGACTAGTGAAATACCTACTAAAGTCAACTTTTGAACTATTCAAAGTGCATGAGGTAAGGACTAAGAAAACTGGTCCATTTGAATGATATGAAATAAAATGACTTTGTTGCAAAAACAGAAGACACAATTTGGCTTGTAAATAGTCCACTTTTTAGGTTTCAATTTGTGAGTCTCATGATTTCAAACCTAACCACAACATTGTGAATCTCCCAACCAATTTCCCCCCAGAAGATCTTGGCAGAGAAGGACACTCACCATATATTTGTACTTGGGCTCATCATGTATGCCAACAAGCCACCATACACAATGGATCTAATATGGGAGTTTAAGGATGGTAAGCAGGGGTGAGCACAGAGATTAGATGGCGGTGTGAGAACTCCTTTTGGTGTGGGATGAAATAAGGCAGTAGCTTGAGGGGGAAATTATTGGTAAGTCTGTTTTGAATTTCAGAATTGTCTAATAACCATGGGTGCTAAGGTGTATGAGCTTCCCCTCTAAATAATACTGAATAGTCAGCCTACAACAAATCACAAAATAAAATAAGATTTGTGGCTTTAACAGATAGAGAAGACTTATTAGCAGTCTCTAAATCAGACCTATCAATAACAATACAGTAAAATCCTGATTTAAAACTAAAATTTTGGATAAAATAAACAGTAAGATTTTTTTGTTATTTTAATAAACGTAATGATAATATATATATTTTTTGTTTTTCTGTTGTTTTAATAAGACTAATAAGAATATTTTTTTTGGGTTTTATGATTATTATAATGATTTTTTTCTTATATATATTAATACTAATAATAAGACTACTGGATATTCTGCTTTTGATATTTTTAATATTGAGATGATATCACTCCTTCTTTTGTGTTAATAATACTAAGCTTTTGAGCAAAGCTACTGAGCTTTTTCACTATGGTTATACTACTATTCTTTGAAAATACTAAGCTACTAAGCTTTTTCTACGTTAATACTACTATTCTTCACTAATACTAAGCTACTGAGCAAGGCTACCAAGGTTTTACTATGTTAATACTACTATTCTTCACTAATAATAAGCTACTGAGAAACGCTACTGAGCTTTTACTGCTAAAACACTACTACTCTAGATATCCTGCTAGTTCAAGGATGGTTGTGATCCTGGATAGTAGGAACTTCTTCCATGATGATGGGAAAAATGAGGGACAGAGGACCTCTATTTATAGCTTTTGGGCCTCCATAGAGCTTCTCAAAATAGGGTACTTAGAAAAAATCATAGTTGAGAAGCTTTAGCTGGTGAGACGTGTAGGTTTGGTGTAGCAAAGTGACACAGGATCCAAGTTCTGACCAATGAGATTGAGTTGTCATGTCAATTGGTAATTATAGGTATGCATCTGGACATAATTTGAATTCTGACCAATCACATGGTGTTATTATTTTAATGAACTTTGGACGTGAATTCTGACCAATGAGATTGATTTATCATGTCAATTTGTAATTATAAGTATGTACCATGAATTAATTTGATTTATGACCAATCAAATGATTTTCTGATAAGTCTTGAATAATTTGTGGTTTGTATTTGAAAGGATTAGTCAGCTGCTGTGCAATTGTTGTCCATTTTTGATGTCCAGCTTATGGGTTAGGTTGAACTAATTCTTTTTTTTTTAAAAAAAACATATTGTCTGTTTGCTTCCAAAAAGATTTTCCTTTTCTGTTTTGATTTTGTTTTATTCTTCTTGGAACTTCCACAAACAATAATTTTGAAATTGCCTTCAATGTGGCTTGAACCAGCTACATGACCAATCCAGAGGTGAATAGCTCCTTCTTGTCAACTGAGATAGGAAGGTTTCCTTTTTTTAGTCAGGAATTCTAAGTGTGTCCATAGCGCTACACTCCTTTTCAGTTCTATAAAATCGTCAAAAATATCGGATATATTTAATTCTATATTTTTTTTATTTGTTTATTTATTTATTTCATTTCATTTTTGTTTTATTTTTTTTTCTGGTAAGCTTGAAACTGATAATAATGGTATGGAATACCACATCCCCCTCTGCATTTAATTCTGTCCCCAGCATTCCATTTGAAAAGCTTGCCAGTATCAATCATATTCATTTTTTTCAATTTCTTCTCCCTCCAATATTGACTCTTCATTTTCAATCTATTCACTGCTTTCATTTTCTGACTCTGAGCTTGATTGAACTTTCTTTCCTCTGGGATAAAACCTCGTGATGTGACTTGCTGCAAATTTTCTTGTAAGTTTTGTGCCATCCAATTATTCAAGCTCATAAGGTCCATTATTAATTTTATTTATGACTCTATAAGGTCCATTCCAATGGTTCTTGAAGAGTAAACCCCACTGTGACTCAAGTGGTCTATTATAAACTAATACCAAGTCCCCTGGTTCAAGTGCATTTCTCAGTCTATGTGCCATCTTTTTGTCCAAATATTGAACTTATTTGTGTCTTGAATCTCTTAATCTCTCTGCTGCTGCTAACCCTGTTTCCTCTTTTGCTGCAATCTGTATAGTTCTTGCTTCAAATAGTTCTTCTCTTGTTCATATTTTATTCCATTCAATGGCTATATATGTATTTGTTTCAATATCAATTGGCAAAACAGCTTGCTGACCAAATTGAAGCTCAAATGGTGAGTATCCTGTTGTTTTATTATTGATATTCTATCTTCCAAAGTCAAAATTGGTAAGTATTCTTTCCATTTGGATTCATTTTCACCACACATTTTTACAAGGGCATCTTTCAATTGCTTATGTCCTCTTTCAACTATTCCTTGTGATGCTGGGTAGTAAGGTGTAGTTATTCTGATTATTTATCCTGATATTTTGACTGCTTCTTGTAGTTATTTTCCAAATTCTGCTCCTCCCTAAACTGTCACTTCTTTTGGAGCTCCATATCTACAAATCCATTCTGACATAAACCATTCTGAGACGGATTTTGCAGTTAGCCTTGTTAATGCAACAGTTTCTGGACATCCTGAAAAGTCATGTCTCGCTATAACCAAATATCTCCATCTTTCTGCCTTAATGTGAACTGCATCCATGCTGACTCTTTCAAATAAAGTAGATTGCATAGATATCTTTGCTTCCTCTTTTTGTTGCAAATGACTCCTTTTTTGACATTCTTGACATAATTTGGCCCATTTCTTGACTATCTTTTTCATTCCTTCCCACCAATATCTTTTCTTGATTCTCCTGTATGTTTCATTTTCCCCTCTATGCCCCTGATCTTCATGAATTTTCTTTAGTATCTGTGTCTGAGCTTTTTCATTGTATACAACTATTTGTGGATGTGCTTCATTTCTTCTTTTCAGCTGCCCTCCTTCTAAATAGAAATTCACTGATCTTATTTTAATTTTCTTGAAGTATTTTTCCCCAATATTTTGTGGCTTTTTCAAACTATTCAAATATTCCTGCATATGCTTTCCAAATCCTTCCTGTTTCATTGGAATTTCAATATTGTTTGTTTTATTCCTTGATAATTTTCCCACTTTAATTGTATTTACTTCTTTTAGGCCAAATCCTGGACGTGGTTTAATCCAATCTTCCTCTTCATCAAAATCATCCCTTTCACTTTCTTCTTTGTCTTCTCCTTTTGGTCTTCTTGATAACCCATCTGGCATAGTAAATTTTTTTCCTGGTTTGTGTACAAGATCAAATGACAAAAGTTGAATGTATACCACCCATCTTGTATTGGGTGCATTTGGTAAGCAAGGTGTTTTGATCATTTCTATTAAAGCTTTAGCATCTACTTGAAGTTCAAAGTGTTTCCCCCATAATATTGTTTGCAGTTTTTTGAGTATTCTTGCTACACTGCAAAACTCTAATTTTGGCTGAGAGTACTTAGATTCTGGTCTGGAAAAGGTTACTGATTCATATATTCCTGGTCTATCCTTTCCATTCTCATCCTCTTGCATAAGAACTGCACCAGCTGCAATATAACTTGAATCTATTGCTAATTTTATTTTTCCTGAATCTTTATCATAATTTAATGTCTTCAAATTAATCTCTTCTCCAACTATTTTCCTGAGTTTTATAAATGCTTCTTCACATTTTTCATCCCATTTCCACAATATATCCTCCCTTTTTAATCTGCTCAATGGTGCTGCAACTTGTGAAAAGTCCTTGATAAACATTATGACATATGCACATAGTCCTAATAATCCTCTAACTTCCTTCTTTGTTGTTGGTATAGGCCAGTTTTGTATTTTGTTTATCTTTTTTTTTGAAATCTTTCTTCCTCCCAGAGACACAAAATGCCCCACAATATCAAGTGCTGGAACACAACATGCAAATTTTGATCCTTAAATTTTGAGTCCTGCCTCTTCTATCCTGAAGAGTATTCTTTCTAATTTTACTTCATATTCCCAAACAAATCTTCTTATGAGCTGATTCTCCTACAATCTTTTATGCTGATATGTTGATCTGGGTCCTTTAATCCCTCCATCATCTATAAATATTCCAAGGTGCTCTGATATTTCCTCCTGAAGTATCCAAGTCATTTGTGCTTGATAAACTGCCACAGAGCTTATTGCTCCTTGAGGTAGTCTGGTAAGATGAAGTCTTCCAAGTGGTGCTTCAAATGTTGTAAGTCGTCTTGTAGTAATATCCAATTCTCTTTCATCGTATCCTCCCATAATATCTCCCAATCCATAGCATGCTCTTCCTGAAAATGATCTTACAAGCTCATCAACATTTGGTGGCAATCCTGCATCTTTTATTGTTACTTTATTGAGGTCTTGAATATCATGAACTATTCTAAGTTTTCCGTTGGGATTTGCCACACAAAATACTGGGCTGTTATAGCTTGATGTTGATTGTTCATATAGTCCTTTACATATTCTTTGTCTGACTAGTTCAATAAATTTAGATAAAATTGTTTTTGGTATTGCTATTGGTTTCTTTTGCCATGGTTCATTTGGTATAATTGGTATTTTATAAGGTTTTCCATAAGAATGTTTTAGTACACCTCTTTCTTATTCACAAAATGCTATAGCCTTTTGCCTTAGTAATATAACATTCTTTAATAAATTAATCTCTTCTTCTGATAACCATCCAGATGGCCCAAAATTTATCATTGAAATTCTTTCTTCTGTAACTTTTGATGTTTCAAAAAGTGGAGGTGGGTTAGGTGATAGGGGTGTTTCATATGGATATCTTTATAATTCAGGTCTTTCCAAAGGTGGATTCATATTTTGAGGCATAGCTTCATTGACTTGTCTAACATTCTTGAGTACTGACTTATATTTTGCAGCATTGGCTTGAGCTTCTATGATTATTAGTCTGGTTTAAAGTATAAATTGATAATAATATTTTTTTTCTATTTTTTTATAGTTGAAATAAGAACAGCTTCTTCAGTGTCTCCTTTTCTTTTTGTTCATAATTAAATTTGTGTTGTAGTTTCAATTCATGCAAAGGCTTTACCTCTAGGTGGATAAAACCCATTATATGAGGTATACCAAATCCTGCAGTTTGATGTCATACAAGGACATTTTGGAACCCTAGTCTTGATTTTCCTGTTTTACTTGAATCTTTCATTATGCTATTATTCACTTTTGTCTTACTCTTGATATCTTTTTTTTTGGGATTTTTTTTTTGATGCCTTGATTTTACTTGCATATTCAGCCCTCTGGTGTGCTACCCCTGTAGTTTGAGTCATACAAAGACTCATTTTTAGCCTTCAGGTTGCTACCCTGTAGTTTAAAGTCATACAAGGACAGGTTTTAGCCTTCAGGTTGCTACCCTGTAGTTTAAAGTCATACAAGGACTAAATTTTAGCCTTCTTTATTTTATCTGATCTTCTATCCTTAATGTTAGTCAAAACTTTTCATTTTATTGTTTTTATTTATTGGAAAAAAATTCATGTTTTAAAAAGAAAAATTTTTTTATGTTGATATTTTTCATGTTAATACTTTTTTTTTTTTTATGTTGGTAAACATTTTTCTTTTATGTTGATAAACATTTTTTTTTTATGTTGAAAAACAATTTTTTTTTCTTTTATGTTGAAAAAAATTTTTTTTTTTTTATGTTGAAAAAATTTTTTTTTTTTATATTGAAAAAATTCTTTTTTTATGCTGAGGAAATTCTTTTTTTTTTTTTTTATCTTCAAAAATTTTTCTTTAAAGGTGATTAAATTGATGAGTGATGTTGAATGAGATTTCAATTTGAGGAGTGATGTTTTATTTTCAAATGGTGTACACTGGGCACAATAGAGTGACATTTCGTATGCAACGTCACCCAGACGTTGCATGACGTCGCATAAATTTCCCGCGCGCGTTCTGCAGTAACAGTTGCCATAGTTTGCAATGACAGTGTCTCACTCCCACAGCTTTGTGCAACGACACCTGAATCAATGACCCTTGCCATCAAAAATGTTGTCACTCATCCCAACCTGTCATTACTCTGCTCTGTCCTCTTTCTCCATGAGTGGGGATTTTTCACCACTCAGTTTATTTTTTCTATTTAATCCTCACACCCTTCTTATTCCTCATTGCATTATCACTCCTTTCCGATATGTTCTTGTTTCATCAGGTTTTAGCATAGAATAGAATAGTCTAAATGGATCCAAGCACTCCAACCAACACCGCTGAGTCTTCAGCACCTCATGCTCCAAATATTCAACAAATGCTCATGTGAATAATGAAAGCACAAGACCACCTCACATTGTCCATGGGATCACACAAAGATGAAGTTGATAAGCTGAAGCTTACTGCTGATACACCCCAATCCATCAAGACCAAGGATTCAAGAGCAACTGAAACAATTACCACCTCTGCCAAAAGGTCTATCCCCAAAAAAGAGCTTTGACATGCACAATCAGAGCCTCTACAGCTGAAGCAATAAACATTGATTATTACATACCTGGAAGGCTCTGTGTGTCCTCTGAAACAATTGAGACACAATCACTTTCACTATCAAAACAATCTGATTCTGTGGAATCATCTGAATCAGAGCTAGATAAAACAGAATTATTCATGATAGACAAAGGGGAGATAAAAACAAACAAAATTAAGTTGTAGTTAGCATACCTGTAGTTTCAATAAATCATATTAGTAATATATTTAATTAATCAAAATTCATAGAAGTTAAATTTACAATAAGGGTCATCAATTCAGATGTCGTTGCACAAAGCTGTGGGAGTGAGACACTGTCGTTGCAAACTATGGCAACTGTCACTGCAGAACGCGCATGGGAAATGTATGCAACATCATGCAACGTCCGGGTGACGTTGCATACGAAACGTCACTGTATTGTGCCCAGTGGTAGTGTTTAGTGATTCCAGTTGCTCTCAACTTTCATCAAATTTGAAATGGGTTCAATTCCCCCCTCTGGCAGTAATTCTGCTTCCGGACCTGTCAGTTTCAGGAATAGGGTAACCATGCTGTGTAGCATATTCTGAGCCTTGAGCAAGCTAAGTGATGCAATGTGGTATTTTTATGTTCCTTAATTTCTGTCAATACAATTGATGTTTGGCAACTTGTTGTGATTGAGGGTTCTCAACCTTAATCATGATTTGAGAAGTACTGATTTCAATTTGCTTATTCAAAATGCTGGAAGGATGCGTGCTTGTCAAAGATTGGCTAAACTCATTAATTTGGGGCTATAAGAATGTCATCCAGTATAAATTGTAGTAGCCTTTTGGTGAGTTGAATTATTTTCTGTATTGAGGTGTTCATTTTATGACCGGCGGTCATAATTTGACATTTTAAATTCTTTGTCCTTCCTTTTTTGTATCTGAATGGACTAGCTTGTTTGGTTGGGTTTTCTTCCCTTTCTTGATATAGTTTTCTTGCTTTTATGGCAAATTATGACCGGCAGTCTGAATTTTGACATTTTGAACTTCTTCTATCTTCCTTTTCTGTATCTGAATGGCCTATGTTGTTTGGTTGGTCTTTCTTCCCTTTCTTGATATAGTTTTCTTGCTTTTAGGGCAAATTATGACCAGCAGTCATAATTTTGACATTTTGAATTTCTTCTATCTACTTCCTGTACCTGATGAGCCTAGCCTGTTTGGTTGGTTTTTGTTTCTTCTTGTTTTCCTTTCCATATTTTATTTCTTCCTGTCTCAAAGAACCAAATTATGACCGGTGGTCATAATTTTGTCATGTTGAGCTATATGTATCTTCTTTTGCTGTATCTGCACACCATTGTTTCATTTTTTTCTAAAAAAAGAGAAATAACTTTAATAAGGGCCTATGGGCCCACCCTTCCCCAAACTTGTGGCATAAGAACAGATAACCACCCCTGTTTTTCTTTTTCTTTTTCTTTTATTGAATTGAGATACCTGTACTTTTTTTTATTTTTTTTGAAACTTCCAAATCTGGAATATTGTCCTGAATACTGATACATAACCTGAAAAAAATGTTTTTTTTTATTTTTTTATCTTTTCTTCCTTTTTTTTATAGTTTGTGAATAATATTCTTCTGAATCCATTGTATAAGCTGTTTCTTGAGTTTTGATATGAATCTTCTTTCTTCTTCTTTAATTTTTTTTACAAATAATTCTCCCCAGACAAAGCTCCAATCATCCTTATTGATACAATGATTTTTTACCTTGAAACAGATAATTCCAGGTATAAACACCTCTTCCCATAAGACATCCCAATTGGCTTTTTCAATTACATAATTTCCATTCTTCCATAAGATTCTGCCTTTTGGTATGTCTGGTAAATTCAGGAACAGTCCTCTTGAGACTTCCACATCCCCAAAAAATATTTTTCTTCTCCATTCTGAATTTGTTAATGTATCCTCTTCCCAATATGTGTTTACTAAATTTCCCTTGATACCATAATATGTAAGTAATTCTAGAAATTCCGGTCTTGAAAGAGAGAATCCTGGAAGCTCTTGCCAATCTTTAGATTCTTGAATTTGTTGATGCAGTTCTGAAAAATTGAAAAATTCTTCATATTCTAAGTATGGAATCCATATCTGAAATAAATCCTCTCCTTCTTAAACAAATGGTTTTCCCCAGTAATTTCCTTCTTCTGTATTTCCTAAAATTTGGACATTTATGTCTGTCCATCCTTCTTCATTCCAACCAAGATTCCATTTCAATTTATTTTCATGTTTATGTTTGGCATCCATGACTGTCTTGCTTTTTGAGATGATTGAGTTTTGAGATAGAAGAATAATTCCTCTTTGGTAAGGCAGGAAGGCACTGCCACTGTGTGATAAAAGTGTTTTAATAAAGATTTTCTATAAGGTAGTTTGAATAATTTGAATTTCCTCTTTGATAAGGCAGGAGGTCACTGCCCTGAATTATGGGAATGTTGAAAAAGATTTTTTTATGTTTTTGAATGATTTGAAATTCTTCTTTGATAAGGCAGGAGGTCACTTCCCTGATACTAATACAGATATGAAAATAAGTCTTTTTTTTAGGTTATTTCTTTTATTATTTTGCTATTTTTTATGGTGGTTTTTTTTTAATTGGCCATTGAAATTGAATTACTTCAGTTATTATTGTGAAATATTCAACCTTTTGCTGTGAATTACTGAAAGAAATATGTCCTTCAACATTCCTCCAAATATCTTGTTGTGTTGTTTTCTTTGTATTTCCTTTCCATTCTGAAAAAAAACCTTTGACTTCATGAATAAACATGTACCCAAACTCACACCAGCAAAGAGTTCCTCCCAAGATTTCCAAACCATCCAGATTCAAATCTTCTTGAGCCCATAACATTTTGTGATACAGTCCTTCTATTGTCATTTTGTGAGCCTTTGAGATATGACCACATACCCAAGAAGTTCACAAGAAAGACTCAGAATAATTATACCTTTAAGATAATTATACTAAAATTACTTAGAATAATTATACATTAAAAATAAGGGTGTTGGTAAACACACGTAAGCTTTTAGTAAAAACACGTAAGTGACCTTAATTTTCAAAAAAAATTCCTCAGGCTCAGTTTTGAGGATTTTTTTAATTTTTTTTTGCCATATTTTTCCCGACTTGGCATGTCAATAAGCACAAATTTCTTCAGAATTTTTTTTTTGCCAAATTTCACAAATTTGGCCAATATGCCAAAATGGCATATTTTTTTCAAAAATCATTTAAAATCTTCCCACTTATGAATTTACTTAATTTTTTTTGAAATGAAGGGTTCAATGTGAAGAATAAAGCACCAGAATCCCATAATTTTGAGAATTTTTTTTGGTTGGGACAAGTGAAGGCGCAAAAAGGGGTTTTTTTCAAATGTTTTTTCCCGTCATTGTAATATGCCTATTTTCAAAAGGTGAATTTAATGAATTCCCAGTTATGAATTTCCTTCATTTTTTTTAAATTAAAGGGTTCAATCTGGACAATAAAGAACCAGAAGCTCATGAATTGGGAAAATATTTTGGGTGGGACAACAAGTGAAGGCGCAATGAGTGTTTTTTTTAACTGTTTTTTTTCTTGTGTGTAATATGAATATTTTCAAGTACAAAAGTTCCACATGTTTGATAAAAAATGAGACTGAGGTGGGATTTAAGCAATAAATATGACTGAGGAGGGGGATAATTGGCATAAATTGTATATACAAAAATCATTCAATCAGAATCAACCTCCAAAATAGTGGGTTTTTTCTGAGAGGGGGGAGGAAGATTGGACAAATACAACATTCTGTGTTTCTTAAATTTATCAGCCCACCCCAGGGCTTGTGGTTGGGCATGAATCTCCCAGTTCACAGTAATGGGGGGGACAGGATAAACTTTAGAAATGATGATGTCCAAAGGAACAAAATGAGCACAACTATTCAAGAAGCAGATGAAAATGGGGGGATTATCATTTGGAGGACAGAAATAAGGGAAAAAAGAAAAAGATTGGGCTGTGGAATAAAAGAAAACTGGTCTTTTATACTTATTTGCAATTGGATCCCCCATGTCAGGCATGGACATCCACTTGCTTTTTGGAGCCTGGCCAACATCTTCATACCATTCAATTCTTTCCAAATAAGAGGATACTGAGGGAATTAAGGTGTTCATGGCTTCATAAAGGTCTTGATTTTGTTGAATTTCTTCAGCCAAGTCACCTCTGACATCAGCCCATTGATCTTGAGTCTTGTAAATGAAGTGGGATACTGTTCTGTAGCCACAGTTTCCATCACCCTGGACATTGATGGCCTTGAAGGTGTATTTCAATATAAACTTGGGCAAGTCTTCTGAGCCAGTTATCTGATAGAATAAGTACAAAAAATGAATAAATATCAAAATAAACAACATAAAATTACATTAAAAAGAATCAGAAACTCACAAACAGCTTGGAGCATTCATCACTTGTGTGATAGTTGCTTTTACAATGCTCACAGGTCAAGTCAATTGCATCATAGATATTCAAACTGGTGGCAGGCTTGTGTGATTTTCTTTGTGATTTTTTGCTTCCAATTGCCAATCTTCTTGACCTTCTAAGGGTTACTTCTGATTTATTTAATTCAGTTGCTGAGGGTAGTGAATCTGATGAACTGATGGATTTAGATAATGAGTCCTCAGAATCTTCAGAATCTTCAGATGAGTCCACTTCCATAATTGGAGAGGGGAAATTTGACTGGTATCTTGAAGTTGTTGTGCTGGTCACTTTTGATGGGGGTCTTCCTCTTCTCTTGGATTGACTTTCAATAATTTCAAATCTTGAAGGTTCTCTTTTGTTTTTATTCTTGGCTCCTTGGGGTCTTCCACGTATATTCTTGCATTCTAGAGGGTCTTCATAATATTGATCATCCTCTTGACTCTTGGGAATTTGATCAAATGGGACTTTTCCAGTCAAAACATCTTGAAAATGTTGAGGTATTGGAGTGATTTCTGCCATTGTTCTTTGGAACAGGTCTTCCCCAATGTCTTCAAATATTTTCTTGGCTTCATTCTTTCTTTCTTTTTCAACACTTTGATCATCACCTTGAAAACCAGTCTGAGAAGAATATGACAAATAAAATCAGTTAATAAGAAAAAAAATAATAAGAAGAAATTCAAAAACCCTCACAGGCAAATTCAAATTCCATTGAGGATGGAAGTCTGATAATTCAAGCCTTTGGCGCTTGGCAAATGCCTTTTGGGTCTTATGCTTGCAAGGAATGCCTTTATAATTGTTGTATTTGTTGGTGCATTTTTCATTTGGAGGAAATTTTGTTTTGAAATTTTCAAAGGCAATCTGAAGAGCATAATGAGACACCTTGCCATTGAGGGCACAGATGTGTGGAGGAAAATTCTTGACATGGACAATCATTTCTTTGGAGATTCTGTTGATAATTTCAATAAATTGTTTTCTGAATGCCATGTGGAGTGCCCTGACTACCTCCAGGAGAGTACCAGTGGACTTTTGTAGCCAAAGTTTAACCATGGCATGGGCACCTTCAACTCTGGAGGTGGATCCCACACCCAGGTGGAAATGGTGGTTGGTCCAGGCTGGCACATAATACTCCTTTAGAGGAAGCCAGGTATTTTCCAAATACTGCAAGACCTCAGCATTTTTAACTTGCTTTTGAAGCTTCTTCCAGTTGTCTTTGAAAGACTTTACAGTGGGTGAATACATAATCTGAGAAAAGAATCCCAAAGTCATTAATAAAGACAATAATAAGAAAAAAAGTGAAATAAAATGAAATAAAGTGAAGAAGTATATTACTTGATTCCAAAGGCCCATAAAATTTTCAAAATCAGTTCCATGACCAAATTTCTTCATGCAATGAGCAGATACATCCTTGTTGATTTTCCAAATGCATAGCATGACTTTGGAGTCTGGGAAGAGCTTCTTAATAGAGTTTTTCAAGGCCATATCCCTGTCAATAACAATAACTGGAGGGGGAACAAGATTGGTGTTGTTGAGGACCTTTTCAATGTATTGATTTAATGCGCAAGTATATGAAGTTTCATTATCATTCTTCATCAAACAAAAAGCCCCAGAAAAGGTCTTATTTGTTGAGCTGAATCCAAAAATATGAAAAAGGGGCATTTTGTACTTATTGGTTTTATAAGTACAATCCATAAGAATGACATGAGGAAAGCCATGAAGACGTTTTATGGCCAGGGGGTGAGTAAAAAACAAGGAGGTAATGTGTCCCTCAGAATCCCTTGCAGAGGACCGAACAAAATTTTCTTCTTTGAGAGTGTCAATAAGAGCATCAATGGGCCTTCTGCATTGCAGTTTGTCTTTCTTGATTTTCTTGACTTGGTTATAAATGTCTTGAAGGATTACAGGCCTGTAAGACTCCCTCTGGCTGCATAATTGGGCCTGAATTTGCCTTGGCATGAGCAGTGATTCAGACATTTGAGCAATTTGGTATGTTTCTTGCTCATTGAATTTCCTGAAAGCAGGATGTGCCATGATATTTTCAGTGGCATCATGGCTATGTTCAGGATTTTTGACTTTAAGAGTCCAAGTGGTACTCTTGGCATATTTCCTGGCATAAAGTCTAAAAGGACAGTCAAGCTTTCTTGAGGTGACTGTTTTGGAGGGGCTTTTGTTGGGATTTGGGGTGCCAGACCTGTCACAACATATTTCAATTTGGTTGTGGGTCATATTGGACCTCAAGGTGGACACAGCATACCCCTGAGCCCTGGCAACATTATGCACATGTTGCCAAAGAAGTTCAAGTGTCTGAAATTCACCTTCAGTGGGGGGTTGAAGCATTTTTTTAATGAAAATTATGTATAAAAGTAAAAAAAGGGGGAATTGGGGGATTTGGAATGGGGTAAGAACCTTTCGAAATGTGAAAAAGAGGTGAAAAAAGGTGTGAAAAATGAACAGAAGTGGTTAAGAGTGACAGAAAGTGGTTTAAATGTGGGATTAATTGATGAGGGATGGTAAAAAATTGAAAATTGAGAGGCTTGAAAGAAGGTTGTTGTGGTGGAAAATGCAGTCTTTGGGGGAAAAAAAGAAAAAACAGTGTGAAAAGCTTTGCAAAATGGCTTTGATAATGCTGTTTTTCCAAAAAAAAAAAACAATGGTTTGGGGTGGGGATAATGTGGATTATTGGGGTGTTTGAGCTTGTTTGTTTTTTTGGGGGGGCTGGGCAAAACAATCTGAAGCAATTTGGAGTTAGAGAGGTTTTGTGGGGAAAAAACCTCTTTTGGGCATGTTTTGGCCCAATACAGGCCCAATGGTGTTTCATGTTTAATTAAAAATGGGCCCAGGGCACCCCTTACGTGTTTTTACCAAATTATTGCCAAAACACGTAAGCTCTTACGTGTTTTGACCAATTTGCTTACGTGTTTTTACCGATACCCTAAAAATAATTACTTTAAAAATACAAAAATACCATAAATTGGTTTAACTTAAAAACCAATGAATCAACATGTGAAATAAATTATACCATTGGATTCCCTATGGTAAAATACACATATACCATTTTTATGGCATATCTGTAAAGTCAATATCTAATGAGTTATAAGGAATAATACCTTATAAAAACCATAAATCCTTATTTATTTCAAGAGCCAATGAAAAAACATGTGAAATAAATTGCACCATTGGATTTCCCGTGAAGCTTCACACATAAAACAATTAATGAGCTAATTTCCAAAGTTAATACTTAAGGAATTAACCTGAATATATGCACTTTTTTGGTCAACGCATACATTCAAGGATCATAGCTAATATCTCTTAAACTATACAAGATAGAGTGATGAACCAAAAATACAGTTACAACGTAATTACTGTAAGAACACAGATATAAACTTTATTTTACAAATTATAATCAAGGTTAAAACCTATGATGAAATATTGATAAAAATCAAGAGAGCTGTTGACCACTTTGTTGTGAAAGTGGTCCAAACTTAAAAAAAGTACACAGTTGGATTCTACCAGTTCATTAATGAAGAATTATGTAATTTTTATTATTAAATTCAGGGTACAACCCCTTGAAATCATGGTTTGAAGTTTAAAATATTGAATTTCAACGGAAAAGATGAGTTACAAGGAAAATCATCAAAATTAGGGATTTGATGATGTAATAAAAAGCTCTTGGCAGAATGATAGGGTTATGTCAGGCTATCAAAATTCACTCTCTGAATTTCTGTAGCGTGTAAAACTTAAAAGTTATTAAAGATCAAAGTTTGAGCTTAAATTGAGCAGCTATGATCACCTACTGTAACCTTAAATTAAGTTTAACAGTCATTTGAGTGATAGCATTGGTGAATACTATTAGTTTATGATTAAAACTAATAAAATCCACGAAATTTGGGGTTCTGCCAAGCCTCTGATGTCATCAAGCTTAGAGTTATAGTCATAACTCTAAATAATGGTGTAATGATGATGTAATACGGTTTGATCATGATGTAATCATCCTCAAACCTTAAAATATTGATCAATTCCAGTGGATATGATCAGTACACGTCTACTAGAAGCCTTTTGGACTCTAGGAGGGAGGTATTTACTATAAATACAGCTCTTTTTGCTCTGTTTTCCCCTCAGACGCATCAAAAACATTAAATCAATACAATTAAAAAGGTAATTTCTTTATTCTTTATATATAGAACTTTTATATTATTAAAGACCAAAGATCATCTTATTATAATCATCAACTTTGAAGTGATTAAATCATTTGTTTAATTGTTTTTGTTAAAAATCTCTCTAAAACTCATTTCCACGTAAAAAATCAAGAATATTTGTAATTTCTCTATTTTTTATTGTAAATACAATTTGTACAAGTTGTATTTACATTATTTGGCCTAAAATATCTCAAAATTATTATATTAAGTATTAAAAGTAGGTTATTTTCTCTATTATTACTCTTTTAATAATTCTTTAAATTAATATAAATAGTATTTATATTAATTTATAACTTTAATATTGGTAATATTATTGTTATTAATTGTTTTTTATTAATAAAAAACAATTTTTCTATGCCTTTATTATTTTTTTGTAGCAATATTAAAGTGCTATTAAATATATTAATTATTTTATATTAATATATCTATTTTATTATATTATATTTTATAATATAAGCTATATTATCCTATTTTATTAATAATATAATTATTTTTACGCCATAATTATAATAATTCTTTATTATTATAATTATTTTTATCTTATTTATTTCATTTATAAGGACATTCATAGTACAATAAGTAAAATATGAGCAATTTTTACTTATTGTTTCATAGTCAAACCTTACATTTGGGGGCCTGGCCGTGATATTTACTTAAAAAGACCTTTTAAAAAGATTCTAATTGGGCTTATCCAATAATAAATTATATTTATAATCATAAAATTATATAATAATTTTATATTTTATTGATTTGAAAGGCTATTGAGGCATTTGGAAAGCGATTGTACTGTCTTACACGTGGTTTTTCACATCCTTAGACTTGCAAGAACTTTCTTTGAGTGACTCTAGTGATTAAAAAAGATATTTTATAATTTGATTTTATAAAAAGAATTATATTCATTTTTTTTTATTCTTCAAAAATAAAAATATAAAAAATATTAAAAAATATTAAAAACCAATAAAAAAATTTATTTTTATTCATTTTTATTCATTTCTTTATTCATTTCAATTTTTTAAAGATATAAAAGCAATTTCTACGTGGAAAATTGCCATATCTTGCCAAAACAAATAACACTTCTTATAAAAAGACTTATATTTATTTGTCTTTTTTAGTGTTTGAAGATAACCCAACAGAAGACAACCAAACTACTGTTGAGATATTGGTGGAAGAAACTTGTCAAAGTTCTCCAACACCAGTGATCACTAAAAAAAGAAAGCTAAGAAATTAGACTTTCCAGGACCCACCATTCAAGACTCTGAAGGTGAGCACCTCTTTTATAATTGCCATAAAAAGAATTTTTATTCTAAAATACTTTTATTTTTCTTATTCCTTAAACTATGACTACCAGAAGAGGTTCCCAATACTCCATCCAATCAGATGGAGCTGGACTCAGAGGTAGAACTGATCCCTCAAAAGGGAAAAGAAAGGGCAATATCCCCAGTGGAAGAGAATCCACACAAGGAAGTGCCTTATCCCAAAGGCAAGTCCCAGAAATGCCCATGATATCTGAACCTGAATTGGAACTAAGTATGAGTAACTCAAATAGGTACAAATCACATTCAGAGGGCTCAAATAGACATCTACATGAGCCAGTACAAGCAGTATTACACAGTGTACAAGGACAAAGATTGGGAAATGCTGCCCCAAATACACCAAGGAGTAATGAACTCCTGGCACATCCTGAAAAAATTCCTCAAAGAGGAGGAGATAGTTAAATACTCCAATGGATGGAATCCACTGTCATCCAAACCTCAAATCAAAAAGATCAAGGATTACCATGTCAAAAAGAGGGAGGCAACCAAGGAAGAAGCCCCAGTAGCTTCTACCAGCAAGCCCCAAGCCAACCCACTTCCCCAAGAAGGGAAGAAGAGCAAGAAAAAGAATTGGAGGAAACCATATTCCCCAAGCTACAGGATTCCCAAAATCCAGAAAGATGCCATGGACAATGTCTTCAATATGGCCAGAACTTTGATGGAATTCAAAGACAAAGAGGAACAAATAATGAGACAACCCCATTTCCCAAAGAAATAACCTTGTCTCCTGATGTTGTAAATACTTTAACAGAAATTAAAAATAGTATTGTACCTCTAAAAGAAATTAAAAATAGTTTATTATCATTACAAGAAATAAATAATAATAATTTATCTTCTTTAACAAAAATTGTTGTACAAAACAAGAAAGAGATTGACAACATAAAATTTATGATTGAAAATAATAAATCAAAAGTATTAATTGACAATACTCAAAAATTAATACAAGGACAACAAGAATTGTACAAATACATAAGTGATATCAAAGAGAAAACTTTGACAATCAATTATGATGTGAGTATTGACAATCTTACAGAAAAATTAAACAAATTAAGTATTTCTGTAGAAAGATTTGAAGAAAAGACTTCATCACACCAAAAATTACTTTTGGACCATGTGGAAAAAAGTGATGAAGCAAGAATGCATCTAAAAGATTATATTCAAAGTGAAATAAGGCTTATTACTGAAAAAATGGATAAAATGAATGAGGCTAATTTAAATATGCCAAAGTTATCAACTCCATTTTCCCATATAAGAAGCCCTGTTAAAACAAAGGAGGAATTGACAAATCCTTTCATAGCAGACTTGAGTCACCAAGAAAATTACCAAGTCTTAATGAAGGAAGCACCTCAGCTGAAAGAATGGCCAACATTCACAGGAGAATGTGAATATGACCACATGTCATTTATTAAAACAATTGACATGTTACAAGAAGACTATGCAATACCAGATGAATTAATCACTGCAAGATTACATTCATTGTTTGAAAAATCTGCAAAAAGATGGTATTATGGCATAAGACAAACAAATGGCAAAAATACCTGGTCTTGGTGGAAACAAGAAATAATCACCAAGTGGGCAAATGATGCCTGGAGGTACAAAATAGAAAATGCATTTGAAAATTCTTTCTTTGACCCAGACAAAGATAAACCTTTAACCTGGTTCTCAAAACAAGTTGAAAGACTTAATGCATTGTACCCAGAAATGTCACAAAAAATGGTGCATATGAAAATACTCAAGAAATGTGGAGGAGAGCTAGAACATGCCCTAAGAAGCAGGTGTATAGAGCCATGCTCCACAGAAGAGTACATTAATGCACTGGAAGACATAGTGACAAGAACAAAAATTGGCAGGACTTGGAAGAAATTGGACATTAAAAGCCCAAATAAACCATTTATCAAAAAAGATAAATTAAAAGAATCCTTCAAGCCCAGTACATCCAATAATAATGAGCAAAGAAAATGCCATAAATGTGGAGTTATTGGACACTTAGCCAATAATTGCCTAAAAAAGGCAAAAATCAATGAAATTGTGGAAACAGAAAACCACAATGACAAAGAGGAGGAATCTGACTCTGAAAAAGAAACAGAAGAATCAAAAACTTCTGAAAGTGATGAAATCAATATAATTAATGCAGAAATTAATAATACTGATATAATTTATGAAGTACTAGATGTCAACTCAAACTTACCACAAGTTGGAACATCTGACACAAACCTGACAAATGTGCAAGATGCCAAACTGTACAAAACCAAACCTGCAAGAGGAATGGGGTATACAGCTGGAAAATCAAGTATAAGTATTGTCATGGTTAATAACCAAGAAACAGAGGTGAACTTAGATATAGGAGCATATTGCACCTGTGTTGGTAAAAGTTATTTAAGTACAATTGTTCCAGACTGGAAAGAAAAACTTATACCAATCCAAGGTGTCAAATTTAGTAGTTCAAGTGAAAGCATGATGCCCCTTGTAATAATTGACTTAACACTAATTTCCCTCACCCTTCACAATGTGTCAGAATTAAAGTGGAATTTGTGGTAATGGACAACTTTACCAGTAATCAATTTATCCTGGGAAATGACTACTTATCAATCTATGGTATAGATATCTCTAACCAGAAGGATAGATATGTTACTATAGGAGACAATAAGAGACAAAAGTTTGGCTTCTTAAATAATAAAAAGCAAATTGCAGTTATTAAGAAGGAAGAAAAGATTCCAGAAAAGGAACTTTTTTATATCTGAACAACTTAAAGAGGCATAATTCAATCAAGAGTTAACAGAAAAAATGAAAGAGAAATTGATTAACCTCTTATTTAAGTACAAAGATGCCTTTGAAACTGACAAAGAGCCACTAGGGGCTATAATTGGGCATGAATTAGACATAATTCTTAATGTGGAAAAGCCTTACCCACCCTTACTAAGAAGACCAACCTACCCAGCTAGTCCAAGGGCTAGAGAAGCCTTAGAGGTACACATTAAAGAATTAATGGACCTTGGAGTATTAAGAAAAGTTGGACATAATTAACAAGTAGAAGTTACTACTCCTGTCATTATAACTTGGCATAGTGGAAAATCAAGGATGGTAGGAGACTTCAGAGCCCTGAACACCTATACCATTCCAGATAGATATCCAATACCTAGAATCCATGAGACATTGACACAATTGTCACAAGCTAAGTTCATTACAGCTATGGATGCCTTAAAGGGTTTTCATCAAAATGTCTTAACAGACAATGCCAAAAAACTACTGAGGATAATAGTCCACTGTGGAATTTTTGAATACTTAAGAATGCCATTTGGGATAAAAAATACACCTTCCCATTACAAAAGAATGATGAATACCATATTTCCTGAAGAATTATCAGAAGGATGGTTAATTATCTATATTGATGATATCATAGTTTTCTCAGAAACTTGGTAAAATCACCTTACAAGACTAGAAAGGGTACTACAGAAAATAGTCCAAGTGAATATGAAAATGTCCTTGAAAAAGTGTCATTTTTCATATAGTGAATTAAAAGCACTAGGACATGTTGTATCTGGACTTATTCTAGGAATAGACAAAAATAAAGTAGCAGCAGTACTACTTAAACCAATGCCTCAAACCAAAAAAGAAATGCAATCATTTTTAGGATTTTATGGTTACTATAGACAACATATAAAGGACTTTGCAAAAATTGCCAAATCCTTATATAAATTATGTGACCAACAAGCAGTTTATGAAATGACTGAAGAAAGGGTCAAGGCATATGAAGAATTGAAAAATTTACTAACAAATTCCCCAATTCTTCTAATGCCAGATTGGAAACTACCCTTCAAGCTATACATTGATGCTTGTGGAGAAGGACTAGGTGCTGCACTTTACCAAACACAAATTATCAATGATAAACCAGTGGAAGGACCAATTTGTTTCATTTCAAGGCAGATAAAGCCAACAGAAGCAAGGTATGGAGCCAGCCAAATGGAATGCTTATGCTTAGTGTGGGCTTTAGAAAAACTGCATTATTATTTGGATGGCACAGTATTTGATGTAATCACAGACTGTAATGCTGTGAAATCACTATTAAATATGAAGACTCCAAATAGACATATGCTGAGATGGCAAATTGCTATCCAAGAATACAGAGGAAATATGACTATTGTTCATAAATCTGGTAATATCCATAAAAATGCAGATGGTCTTAGCAGATGGGCTCTAGCAAATACCCCTGACAATCTAGCATGGGTACCACAAGAAGAACACCATATAGAAGGAATATGTGTTACAGATATTGGCACAGAATTCTTTGACCAAGTTAAAGAAAGCTATAAGATAGACAAAAATTGCCATATCTTAAGCCAACTTCTAATGAAAGACTGCAAAGACCCATCACTTTCATCAAAACTAGATGAAACATGGAAAAAGGCATACGATGAAGGAAGATTCCACCTCCTTGATGGAATCCTTTACCATAGAACAAAACACACAGAACACTAGAGAGGGTGAAAACCTTCTCTTGGTGGCCAAATTGAAAGAAAGATGTTACAGAATACTGCCAAACCTGTGACAGATGTCAAAAAGCCAACAGAGCCACAGGAAAGAAATTTGGAATGATGATCCAAATCCAAGAACCAAAATCCCCATGGGAAATAGTTCATATGGATTGGGTAACAGCTTTACCTCCAGGAGGAGACAGGAGCTATAATGCATGCCTAGTATTAGTTGACAGATACAGTAAAACTCCCATGTTCTTACCATGTCATAAAGATTACACAGCTATGGACACAGCCATAATGATATGGAATAAAGTTATTAGCCATACAGGCTTATTCCAGAATATTATAAGTGACAGAGACCCAAAGTTCACTTCAGCATTATGGACAAATCTCCATAACTTATTTGGGACAAAGCTATCATTCTCAACAGCTTACCATCCCCAAACCAATGGTTTAGCAGAAAGAATGATACAGACCTTAGAGGACATGATCAGAAGATTCTGTGCCTATGGGCTATAGTTCAAAGATTCTGATGGTTTTACCCATGATTGGTGAACATTAATACCAGCTCTTGAACTAGCATATAAGACATCAATCCATTCTTCTACTGGCAAAACAACAGCAATGCTAGAAAAAGGTTTGAATCCAAGACTTCCTTATGACACCCTCAAAAAGGACTTAGTGGATATACATCCAACAGCAAGCAGCTTTAAAATAATGCTTGACAAGGCAAGACACCATGAAAACAGATGTATGCAAGATTCTTTCAAATATGCAAAAGAAAGATGGGATAAAAGTCATAAGCCACCTGATTTCAAAATGGGAGACTTGGTCCTAGTATAAACCCTTAATTTCAATAATATAAAAGGCCCAAAGAAATTGAAATATTCCTTTGCAGGACCATTTATGATAAAAGCACTTCATGGACCCAATTCTGTGCAATTGGAACTCACAGGTGAACTAATGAACAAACACCCAACTTTCCCTGTAAGTCTGATAAAACCTTACAGTTCAAGTGACAAGGAGTTATTTCCACTAAGAAATAAACCCCCGCTTGAAATCCCCCCTTGGAAGAAGGAGAAGAAAATAAAATAGTAAAAGTCCTTAAAGAACGAAGGACAAGAAACAAAAAAGAAAGGGAATACCTTGTAAGGTATAGAAATTCAACTCAAGAAGATGAATGGCTACTTGAGAAAGATATAACAAATGCTGATAAACTACTAAGAAGGTTCAGACATGAAAGAAAGCCTGAAAAATAGAAAAGTTAAGCATTATTGAGCTTCAAGACTAACAAAGTCTATTGAAGAGGTAGGACAGTTGATGATACCCTATTTACACATATCAGATTGTGGTACAATCTTTTTTGATGGTAGGGAATGTGAGCCTTTGAGATATGACCACATACCCAATAAGGTCACAAGAAAAACTCAGAAAAATTATACCTTTAAGATAATTATACTAAAATTACTTAGAATAATTATACATTAAAAATAATTACTTTATAAATACAAAAATACCATAAATTGGTACAAAAATTGGTTTAACTTAAAAACCAATGAATCAGCATGTGAAATGAATTATACCATTGGATTCCCTATGGTAAAATACACATATACCATTTTTATGGCATATCTGTAAAGTCAATATTTAATGAGTTATAAGGAATAATACCTTATAAAAACCATAAATCCTTATTTATTTCAAGGACCAATGAAACAACATGTGAAATAAATTGTACCATTGGATTCCCCATGAAATTTCACACATAAAACAATTAATGAGCTAATTTCCGAAGTTAATACTTAAGGAATTAACCTGAATATATGCACTTTTTTGGTCAACGCATACATTCAAGGATCATAGCTAATATCTCTTAAACTATACAAGATAGAGTAATGAACCAAAAATAAAGTTACCACTTAATTACTGTAAAAACACAGATATAAACTTTATTTTACAAATCATAATCAAGGTTAAAACCTATGATGAAATATTGATAAAAATCAACAGAGATGTTGACCACTTTGTTGTGAAAGTGGTCCAAACTTACAAAAATAGTACACAGTTGGATTCTACTAGTTCATTCGTGAATAATGATGTAATTTTTATTATTAAATTCAGGGTACAACCCCTTGAAATCATGGTTTGAAGTTTAAAATATTCAATTTTGACAGAAAAGATGAGTTACAAGGAAAATCATCAAAATTAGAGTTTTGATGATGTAACGAAAAGCTTTTGGCAGCATAATTAGGGTATGTCAGGCTATCAGAATTCACTCTCTGAATTGCTGTAGCGTGTAAAACTTCAAAGTTATTAAACATCAAAGTTTGAGCTTAAATCAAGCAGCTATGATCACCTACTGTAACCTTTAATTAAGTTTAACAGTCATATGAGTGATATCATTGGTGAATACTATTAGTTTATGATTAAAACTAATAAAATGCACGAAGTTTGGGGTTCTGTCAAGCCTCTGATGTCATCAAGCTTAGAGTTATAGTCATAACTCTAAATAATGGTGTAATAATGATGTAATCATCCTCAAACCTTAAAATATTGATCAATTCAAGTGGTTATGATCAGTACACATCTACTAGAAGCCTGTTGGACTCTAGGAGGGAGGTATTTACTATAAATAGAGCTCTTTTTGCTCTGTTTTCCCCTCAGATGCATCAAAAAAATTAAATCAATACAATTAAAAAGGTAATTTCTTTATTCTTTATATATAAAACTTTTATATTATTAAAGACCAAAGATCATCTTATTATAATCATCAGCTTTGACGTGATTAAATCATTTGTTTAATTGTTTTTGTTAAAAATCTCTCTAAAACTCATTTCCACGTAAAAAATCAAGAATATTTGTAGTTTCTCTATTTTTTATTGTAAATACAATTTGTTTAAGATGTATTTACATTATTTGGCATAAAATATCTCAAAATTATTATATTAAGTATTAAAAGTAGGTTATTTTCTCTATTATTACTCTTTTAATGATTCTCTAAATTAATATAAATAGTATTTATATTAATTTATAACTTTAATATTGGTAATATTATTGTTATTAATTGTTTTTTATTAATAAAGAAAAATTTTTCTACACCTTGATTATTTGTTTGTAACAATATTAAAGTGCTATTAAATATATTAATTATTTTATATTAATATATTTATTTTATTATATTATATTTTATAATATAAATTATATTATCATATTTTATTAATAATATAATTATTTTTACACCATAATTATAATAATTCTTTATTATTATAATTATTTTTATCTTATTTATTTCATTTATAAGGACATTCATAGTACAATAAGTAAAATATTAGTAATTTTTACTTATTGTTTCATAGTCAAACCTTACACATTTGATAATATCCATAAGGCTTCTTCCAGTAAGGATCATGTAAATTTCCTTTGATTCCAATAATGGTTAGTAATTTCAGAAAATCAACATTTGTAAGATTTGATCCAGGTAGTTCTGAAAGATATTTGATTTGAATTATTGGTGAATCTAGCTCATAATCATACAGTTCTTTAACTGTTATTATTGGAAGTATTAAATAATCTTCCACTCCTTCATATTCTGGTACGTCTTTCTGTATGCCCTTTTGATTCTGGGAGTCATTTGGTAATCCAGATGTAATTCCTTGATTTTGATTAAATAAATCAGTTGAGCTTGAAAGGCAGCATATATGAGCGTAGGCATCATTAAATTCTTCTAGAATGCTAAGTCCAGCTAGCCTTTGTGTATTTTCTGATAACTCTCCTTCTTCTAGGTCTTCAAAAATTCTGCTTTTTTTATATTTATCTTCCCAATTTCCATTATTTTGTTGACATAGCTTCAATTCATCTTCTGATTCTACCAATTTTCCTTCTAGAACTATTTCCATTCTTTGTTTAATCCCTTTTTTAAAATAACCATCCCAAACTTGATCCATTTTGTCTTCAGTAATTATGGAAATTTCCTTTTCCAATTCTTCAAATTTTCTTTTTGCCAATGTCTTGATTATGCTATCTTTTGGTTCTTCACTTAGTAAATCTTTCTCAGTATCACCAATGTACCCAGTTTCCTCTTGAAATAAATTGAAATAGTCTTCTGAAATTCTTGAGGAATTTGCTTCAGGTGGCTTCAGATCCATTTTGAATTTCTTCTGTGGGCTTTCTACTTGATCCTTTTTGTTCATACCACTTAACTCAAGTGCTAGCCATTTCTCTAGGTCTTCCATGGCTATGTCCAAATTTCTTCTCATCTTCTTTAGCTCCTCTTTGATTTTTTCTATTGCTTCACTATCTTCTACCTCCAGTTTATCTTCTGTCTCCTTTCCTTTAGATTTATATGAGTTACAGCAGGCATACTTTATTTAGATGAAGAGAATATGCTGGAATTTTCTTCAATTATTATTTGATTAACACTTTCAAATACTAAGAAGTCCAGATAGGTTTTTTCTTCACTTTCAAAAGTTACTTCAAGATTTTTAATTTGAGCAATTGGCTTCAAAGAGTTGACTGTTGATGTTGATGCATAAGGGCTGATGTTTAATTCTGCTTTTAGAGCTATTTCCTGGGCTATAACATTCAAGTCATTTTTTGAATCAAAAATAGCTGAGAAGGGGATTTTGTTTGGTACAAGAAGTATTGTCTTCACTCTTGTTTAAGATTGACTTTCTGTTTCCTATGTTTTGTTTCTTTGGGATGATTCTGCTTGATGTACTGACCATTTTCCAATCTCTGAAGATGCACAAAGTTCCATACCACTTGGTGGAGAAACTTGCCAACCCATGGCTTGAGGGTTAAATATTGGTAAACATAATCAATGTCCATCTTGCTCTGGATAACTAAATATTTCCCCTTGCTTGTGTGAAAATTCCAATTTAAAATTATTATCTGCTAAAAATGGTCTTCCAAGTATAGTGTGTACAGCTCCTTTTGCTATGAATAAATGAATTTATTTTTCTTCTCCTGTTATCACAGTAATTGGTGTAAATTCTGAGAGTCCAACCAAAGATGTTGTATGTCCACCAATTCCTCTGAGATTCATATTGAGCTTTCTACTTGTAAGTGAGGCTTTAATTGCAATTTCCTCTGGTATTATATAAATTTCTGATCCAGTATCCACCAATTCCATTGTAGGATATTCTTCTCTTCCAATAAATACTTCCACAAAGCCAAGTGGGCATGCATAATGTGAGCTTGGGGTATCATAGTCCCTTAGCTTTACTGAAAGTAGTCTTTCTTGAATATTTGACGTATTGACTGATTTTATCACTTCTTTTGCTTGGGTAGTTAAATTTTGTAATTTATCAATAAAGGTTTGTGACATTGATAATACTTCTTCAAGAGTAAGATTTATCTTTTGTTCCAGTATTTTCTTCATCACATATTCAATTATCAGCTTTGGGTTATTGGGTGTAGATTTTACCTTGTTCTTTAGTTCCATCTTTTGTCAATCCTGTCTAAGTACCTCCTTATTCTTTTCCTTGGAAATGATTTCAATATCATAATTATCTACTTCCTTTCCTTCTTGTCCTTTCTTGTATTTTGTTGGAATTACAACTCTTATTTCTTCTTCTGCCTCATCTTCCTCATGGTAGGAACCTGGTATCTTCTTTTTGAAGGGTTTGTGTGTTTCAGTTTTATCCTCTTGCTGGGTTTGACTTTGACTTTCCTGTCTTGCAGCTCTTTTCCTTGTCTGTATAAGCCCAACATTTATTTGAATATTCTCATTTTCTGGTGATATTTGAGGAGGTTTCCAGTTTCCCCATTCTTCTATTTGAGCTACAGCTGCTGCCTTCTCACCTTTGCTTTCCTCAATTACGGTTGTTTCTTGCTTATGAGGGGGTGAATTTGTTTTTTCCATCATCTTCTTGGTGAAATCCTCCTGTTCTTTAGAAAACTGTTTGACCAAATCCTTTGCAGATGTAAAGCCTTCTGTGGTTACTCTTTGAAAATTTGGAAAAAGATATGTTCCCCCACAATTCAAGACAATTTTTTTTTCCAAGTCTTCTGTCAGATGATTACATCTTATTGCGGAATGTCCTTCTTCTAAGCAGTAATAACACTTCAATGGCCGTCTTGGAGCCATTTTAGCTGGAGCATATGGTTGATAACCAGAAGATATGGGTGGTTAAGGATATCTTGGCCTGAATGTCTGTGAGTTTTGTATAGTTCTCTGATCTTTATTATTGCTTGGTTGAGGTTTCTTGGGAGATTCAACTACTTCAGAAAGGTGTTTAATCTGATGCAATTCTTCCTTAACTGATTCATTCCCAGTATCCTTTGTTTGATGCCCTTGCGGCTAAGGATTTTGAATTTTTTGGGTAAGATCTTTCATTTGCTTTAACACTTCTTCCCAGCTTTCCTCTTCAAACCTAGCTTTCTTCTCTTGTGACTT
This sequence comes from Austropuccinia psidii, assembly GCA_023105745.1. Lineage (NCBI taxonomy): Eukaryota > Fungi > Basidiomycota > Pucciniomycetes > Pucciniales > Sphaerophragmiaceae > Austropuccinia > Austropuccinia psidii. The sequence continues at coordinate 23,545,674 of JALGQZ010000004.1, read as the reverse complement.
TGGTTGTGAAAATTCCTTCTGTTGAATTAAGACTTTGGCTTCTAAATCTTGCTCAATGTATAAATCTAAGATTTCTAATCTTGGAATAATATAACCACCATCCAAAGCTTGCACCATGGCCTTATCTTTAATCATTTCTTTGTAAATAGATTTCGAACACTTGAGGAAAGACTAGCTATTATTGCTTGATTTTGATTAATATCTCCTTGTATATATTGATACCTTTTGAGGTAATTAATAATGGATTCATATTCACCAATGAAATTTTTATATTGGGTCATATTGCTAATTCCTCCTTCTGTTGAATCTTTGTAAATAACTGAGTAATTGAGGACAGCTTGTATCTTTCAGGTGACACTGTTCCCCATCTCCTATTCATATCCAATTTTAATTGCTCCCAATCACCAGTTTCATATCCAGGCATTCCTTAAATATGGTAGCTAATTTCTTGATCTTTAGTCAAAAAGGATATCTGTCTTGCTATATCCCTTCCACTTGCTCCTTCAATTTCTGCTATATTTTCCACTCTTTTGATAAACCTTTCCACTTCCTTTCCATCAAACCATAAATTATAATCCATTGGTCTGATCTTGACAATGGTTGTATTGTTTCGTGGGATTTCTTGTTGCAATGGGCTTGAAGCCTGTGCATGAATATTCACCCGCTTTGGTAGAGTATTTGTTCTCTGTGAAGTGAATGGAGTTGATGAGGCCATGGGCCTTGAAAATGGTGATGGTGACCCTTTGTGTCTAAAGATTCTTAGAATGCTTGTAGTTTCTTCCATTGGGCTGTTTTCTGCAGTAAAACTTGACTCTTTCCTTTTCCCTTATTTTTTAAGGAGTTCAATTAATTCTTGTTGCATTTCCAACATTTTTTGATGAAGTCTTTCTACATCAGAAATATCTTCTTGTCCTTGCATGGTCTCTTCATTTATAATTTCTTCTTTGGATTCATTTGGATTGTGGGGTATCTTTTATGATGATTCTGAATCCATATTGATATATTCTTTGTCAATTTTCTGCTTTTCACTTTTCTTTTTAATGTCAAATAGTTCTTTGAGTAATTTCTGAAAATAATCTGTAACTATCTTTTGATCTTTCTTCTTTGTTCTGGGTGTTCCAACTGGTATACTATAATCTATAGGTGATTCTTCTCCAGGGGTATGTCTCCTCTTTTTGGATAATAAGAATGAAATTTTTTGTTCAAGAACTTGATGGTGACAATGATTTAGCGATTTGTGGGTTTTCTGATTCCAGATTGACATGATAGGTTTTATTGATAAAAGGATTTGTATGGATTGTATTTGAATGTTTTTTTTGATGATTGACGGAGTATTGATGATTGAAGCTGTTTTTGGCCACTGTTGGAACACCAGATGTGGGAACTCCTTTTTGTGTGGGATGAAATAAGGCAGTACCTTGAGGGGGAAATTATTGGTAAGTCTGTTTTGAATTCCAGAATTGTCAAATAACCATGGGTTCCAAGGTGTATTAGCTTCCCCTCTAAATAATACTGAATAGTCAGCCTACAGAGAATCACAAAATAACATAAAATTTGTCGCTTTAACAGATAAAGACAACTTATCAGCAGTCTCTAAATCAGACCTATCAATAACACTACAATAAAACTCTGATCTAAAACTAAAATTTTGGATAAAATAAACAGTAAGATTTTTTTGTTATTTTAATGAAAGTAATGATAATCTATATTTTTTTTGTTTTTCTGTTATTTCAATAAGACTAATAAGAATATTTTTTTTAGGTTTTATGATTATTATAATGATTTATTTTTATATATTAATAATAATAATAAGACTACTTCATACTCTGCTTTTGATAATTTTAATATTAAGATGATATCACTACTTCTTTTGTGTCAATAATACTAAGCTTTTGAGCAAAGCTACTGAGCTTTTTCACTATGGTTATACTACTATTCTTTTAAAATACTAAGCTACTGAGAAAGGCTACTGAGCTTTCTCTACGTTAATACTACTATTCTTCACTAATACTAAGCTACTGAGCAAAGATACTCAGCTTTTACTGCTAAAACACTACTACTCTAGATATCCTGCTAGTTCAGGGATGGTTGTGATCCTGGATAGTAGGAACTTCTTCAATGATGATGGGAAAAATGAGGGAGACACGACCTCTATTTATAGCTTTTGGGCCTCCATAGAGCTTCTCAAAATAGGGTACTTAGAAAAAATCATAGTTGAGAGGTTTTAGCTGGTGAGACCTTTAGGTTTGGTGTAGCAACGTGACACAGGATCCAAGTTCTGACCAATGAGATTGAGTTGTCACATCAATTGGTAATAATAGGTATGTATCTTGAATTGATTTGACTTCTGACCAATCACATGTTGTTATTATTTTAATGAACTTTGGACGTGAATTCTGACCAATGAGATTGATTTATCATGTCAATTTGTAATTATAAGTATGTACCATGAATTAATTTGATTTCTGACCAATCAAATGATTTTCTGATAAGTCTTGAATAATTTGTGGTTTTTATTTGAAAGGATTAGTCAGCTGCTGTGCAATTATTTTCCATTTTATATGTCCAGCTCATGGGTTAGGTTAAATTAATTCTTTTTTCTTTTTTTTTCTTAAAAAAAAAATATTGTCTGTTTTCTTCCAAAAAGATTTTATTTTTCTGTTTTGATTTTGTTTTATTCTTCTTGGAACTGCCACAAACAATAATTTTGAAATTGCCTTCAATGTGGCTTGAACAAGCTACATGACCAATCCAGAGGTGGATAGCTCCTTCTTGTCAACTGGGATAGGAAGACTTTCTTTTTTTAGTCCGGAATTCTAAGTGTCTCTGTAGCACCACACTCCTTTTCAATTCTCTAAAATGTTCAAAAATATCAAATATATTTGATTCTATATTTTATTTATCTATTTATTTTATTTTATTTTTATTTTCTGGTAATCTTGAAAGTGATAATAATGGTATTGTGAGCCTGTGAGGTATGTATAACATACCCATAAGGCCACAAATAACTTTACACACAGTTAAAATTGTCTTCAACAGACTTTTTGATTGAATTTGAAATAAGTATAACTTTTTTTGGGATAAACAAAGTTATAAATATTATGTCATTTTTGGATTCTACACCAAAAATAACCCAGGGTACATCCATAAGGTGTTATACCCAAAAACACTTATTTCTTATTTTAATAGAAAATTTAAGAATCTCACAGTACTAATGTAACTTTTTTAATATTTTTTTAAAATTGTTAAATTTAAGCTTAAATAAGCTTAAATTTAAAGTTGCCTAAGGCTTATGCAAGCTTACCAAAATTTTAGTTAAAATTGAGGTGTGGTGTATATTTACTGAATTGGCTAAGGATTTGCCATACAGAATGTAAATCCTGTGTGAGCTCAATTTAAAAGGATTTAAGACCATAATATGGCTTTAAATAAATAAAAGGGCAAAATCCACGCAAAAAGGTGGGACAAAGGAAAAAGACCAAATAGAGCTGGGGTACCCAGCTTTTTGGATCTTCAAGGATTCAATTCAGGTTGTCCACCTGTATTGGAGGATTTTCAACCTTATTTAAACTTTAATATTAGACTTTGATCCAGCATTAAAGTTTAAACTGGTTTTATCCCAATTTGTACAGGAATTTCAAGCTGCCAAAGGGTAAATCCCAATATGCATTCTTGAAATCAAGGATTTAAGAACTGTCAAAGCTTAATTAAGATTATAAAGCTTAAATAAGCTTAAAAATATAAGATTTCAAGCATTAAAACCTTATCAAAACTTAAGGTTTGGTGTGTATTGCTATTTTATGTGGAAAAATAGCAATAACTTTGAAAATTCATTCAGCATGCAATTCTTAATGGATTTGCTTGAAAATTTCACAAAGCTTACAATTTAATATTATCTACATATAAAGTAAATTTTAAGTATCTTTTATAAATAAATTTCCTTGGTAATTAGCCTGGAAATTTACTCTTTTAATTAAAACTCAAAGAAAACTATAATTTCTTTAAAAATTAATTAAAAATTGAGTTTAAGAGATTTCTGCTTGAAAATCTATTTTAAGCTGTTCATGTGATGACCTTCAATATAGATAAGTTTATTTATATTAAAAACTTAAAATAATTAGTTTAAATGAGGATTAAAGTTACATGGAGTGAAGAATAACCCTGTTAACTTTAAATTGGAATTAAAATTAAGTTACCTTAAGTTAAGAACTTTATTTTTAAGCATGGTTTTTCAGTTTTGACCTGACCACACCCTCTATATCCATTATTAATCATGAAAGCTGCTCTGAAGACATAAAAAGAGTCTTTTCATCACTGTTTTTGTCCATCATCAATTATCAATCCAATCACATTAGAAATTTAAACAGGTAAAGTTTTATTAAATATAAAATCTTATTATTAAAGTAGTTCTTAAGTTATTTTATTCTCTATTAATAAAAATTAAAGAATTTAAATCATAGAATTTAGATTATTGTTGTAATCACCAATAATATATTTTATTATATAAAATCAATCATCTTAAATATCTTTTAAAATCCACAAATTCCTCTTAAAAACTCTTTAATCATACTTTTTATTATAAAATGTTGTTTTATCTTTAAAAATATTGATTTTTGGCGTGTTCTTAACTTATAATTATTATTTAATATAATAACTGTTGTTGTTTGACTTGTTGTTTTAAATAAATATTATAAGTAAGTTTTCTCTAAAGTTCTATATTTTTTTATCTAGTATTAGTTTTTTTATATAGAATTTTATTCTATAAGAATTATTTCTGCACAGTGTGTGTTTTAATTCTTTTATAAATAATATTTATATTATTTATAAGTGGTTAATATTCTTATTTTCCACGTGTAATTGTCTCATTAAGAGCTTTACACTTCTTATTGTTATAACTGTCAGTGACTATAACAATAATAGAATAATTATAATCTATTATAATTATTATAATTTTTTATTATTATATTTTTATAATAATAATTAAATTCTTTTTTTTATATAATTATTTTTAATAATTATATTTAAATTTGTGGTTGTAATATTTTATTATATTATATATTTCTACTGAGGACAGTCATAGTACTCTTGATTTTGCTACTATTATCAAGAGTTTCATAGAAAAACCTTACATTTGGGGGCCTGGCCGTGATTTTAACCAATTTTTGGGACATAAATCATAATCTAGACCTTGATTTACTTTTTTTGACGTAAAACTGCCATATTCATCTTAATATTGGCTTTTTTGGGACTTATCCCTTATAAATAATCTTTATAATATTAATAAAGTTATTTTTTCTCAAGAATATTGTTTGAAAAAATATACTATTGATTGACTTGGAATAAATTTCTTTTGTCTAACTAGTGGCTCTTTCACATCACAGACTTGAAATTTATTCTTTGAGTTATTCTAGTATAAAGTGAATAATAATACAATGTTGATTAATAAGCTTGTTAATTGCATAATTATTATTTCTTTAAAGAAAATCAATTAAAAAATTAGAAAATTAAAAATCTTTACTAAAAAATTTTTTTTCTTTCATCTTAGACATTTTTCTTTATGTTTAACGTGATTTGCCATAAATTACATTAAAACAACTTTATTGAATAAGTTGATTTTATAAGTTATTTTTATTGTTTGATAAAATAACTTATATTCTTATTTTTCTCTAGTGTCATCAATTAGAGACAGCTCTTCAGACTCTGAAGCATCAGAGTCTAGTATTGAAATTCAAACCAGCCCAGCACCAAGGGGTTTGATAACCAAAGAACCCTTTAAAGGTCCAGCAGGTGAATTCAATTCATTCTCAGTGTATTTTTTCTTAAAATTGACGTGCAATGACTCCTAATAGAAGTGGAAGTAATTACTCCATCCAATCAAATGGATCTGGACCAGGACATTCCAGTCATAAATCAAAAAGACAAGAATGTCAGCCCAGAGGAGAGGCACAAATGGAGGATGCCAGAACTTCCACCAGTTCCCAAAGGTTAGCCAGCACCTTTGAACCTCTTATTGAGAGTCCAGAAGCTGACATAACTGCTATTGCTGTTAGACCTGAATCATTTCCAACAGGCAGCAGTGGAGATTTACCAGTGTCAGTACAAGAACTGGTTTATGGCCGCCAAACAAAAAGAGTGGGAACTTCTCCCAAGTCGTTGGATAGGCACCATGAACTCTTATCTTCAAGTGAAGAGGTTCATGGGGCCAGAAAAGACAGAAGAACTTCTGAAGGGTTGGACACCAATGTCTTGCAAAGGACAAGTCCAACAGATCAAAGCTTGGTTGAAAAACCAAAGCATGTTATCAGAGGATCAGAAGAAGAAGTTGGCCCAAGGAAAGGAAAACAGCCAAGTTGAAGCTCCCCAAGCTTCCACAAGCAAAAGTCTTCCTCAACAAGTGCCAAGCAAGCCCAAGCAAGCCCCAAAGACCAACCAGAAGGGCAAGCAAAAGGCAAAGGCAAAGGCAAAGCCCAAATGGAACAAGCTTTACCCACAGAATTACAGAATCACAAAGAAAGAAAAGAAAGCCATGGACAATGTGTTCAACATGGGAAGAACTCTGATGGAATTAAAAAAACAAGGAGGAGGAAAGATTGAGCCAATCTTTCCCAAAGAAATAGATCTTGTTAAGCTTGTAACTCAATTTGAATCTTGTAATAAAGAAATTATGACAAAGCTTAAAACATTTGAGTATATCCAACAAAAGTTGCGTAATGAGATATTACAAGTGAAAGAACAACAAAAGACCATTATTGGCCTTGAAAATGTTAATTAAGACAATATTGTGTCTTTGACGCAAATTTGTGCAAGAATTGAGCTTAAAGTTACTTTGCTCAATCAACCAGATGACAATTCAATTTCTTTTATAACTGGACAGTTAAGAGAATTGAAATTACAAGTTCAAAACTTGGAAAATTCAACTTGTCACAATGCAGCTCTTTTCCAAGAACAATTGGAAAAAATTGATAAGGCAAGACTTGAATTGAAAGAGGACATTCAATCAAGTATTAATAATATATCACTGAAAAATGAATTGCCAAGGCAATCCACACCAATTCTTGACAGAAATTTGCTTAATGATTTAAATCATACCAATTCAAGTAATGAGGTGGAAACTGCTTTCAATTTCAAAGACATTCCAAAATTAGAGGAATGGCCAACCTTCAATGGTGAAGGAGAATATAATCATATGGAATTTATAAAAACAATTGATATGTTTAAAGAAGACGTTAACATACCAGATGAATGCATAAGTTCCAGATCAGCAAAGAAATGGTATTACAAAATGAGACAAGACCATGGTAAACATTCTTGGCCTTGGTGGAAATAACAAATTATTTACAAATTGGAAAATGATTCCTGGAGATTTAGAATGGAAAATTCTTTTGAAGAAGCCATTTTTAATATTGAGAGGGACAGGCCCATGTCTTGGTTTCTTAAACAGAAGGACAGATTAACTTCCCTTCATCCTGATATGTCTGAAACAATGGTACATAAAAGGATATTAAGAAAGTGTGATGGTGACCTTCAGCATGCTATAAGAAGCAGATGTATTGAGCCTTGCTCTACAGAAGATTATATCAATGCTATGGAGGACATCACTACTAGAACAAAAATTGAAAGAAATTGGTACAAATCCCCAATAGGCAACAAGACTAATGGAAAACCAATTTCAAAGCTAAATAAGCCACAAGACAGACTTCCTTTGAAATGTCACAAATGTGGAATTACATCTCATTTAGCTAACACTTGTCCAAAAAAGACAAGAATCAATGAGATAAATGTTGAAAAAGTGGAAGACACAAAAGAACCAACTGAAGTATCTTTACATGAAAGTGATTCTGAGCCTTCAGAAGAAGAAGAAGTACCAGAGGAGGTTAGTATAGAAAAAATTAATGTTTCTTTTGAAGTCACTGAGGTACACACTCATTTACCAAAGTATAGTGATGAATGTATGGAGCTCATACATGTGCAAGATGCTAAAATGCAAAAACAAAACCTGCCAGAGGTAAAGGCTATACAGCTGGTTCATCTTGTATCACTAATATTGTGATAAACAACACAGAAGCCAAGATACACCTTTACTCAGGTGCTTTTTGCACTTGTGTTGGAAAGAATTATCTTGACAAAGTTTATACCAATTGGCAAGACAAACTAATTCCAATTGAAGGTATAACATTCAGAAGTGCTAGCCAAAATCTGCACCCTTTGGGTATATTTGAGGCAGAAATTATATTTCCTCATCCTGCAGGAAGTATAAGATTGAAAGTTGAAATTGTTGTCATGAATAATTGTACTTCACAACACTTTATACTTGGGAATGATTATCTCAATATTTATGGTTTTGATATTAATAATCATAAAGACAAGTATTTCACTATAGGGGAAAATAAAAGACAAAAATTTGCTTTTCCTCTAGAAAAAAGAGAAATTACTGTCATTAAACAAGTAAAAAATGTTGATAAGGAAAAACTTCTATCAAGTCAGTTTATTGAAGCACAAATTAGTCCTGAATTATCTCTAGAAATGAAGGAAGAACTGAATGAAATTTTATTTCAATATAGGGAAGCCTTTGCTTCAGATAATGAACCACTTGGGGCTATAAAAGGCCATGAAGTGTACATTATGCTTAATGTGGAAAGGCCTTATCCACCACTATTGAGAAGACCAGCCTGCCCAGCTAGCCCTAGGGCTAGAGAAGCATTAGAAAGTCATATTTATGAACTAATGAAACTGGGAGTTCTTAGATAAGTTGGACACAATGAGGAAGTCGAGGTCACAACTCCAGTAATCATTACTTGGCATAATGATAAGTCAAGGATGGTTGGTGATTTTAGAGCACTGAATACCTATACTATTCCAGACAGGTATCCAATCCCTAGGATTTATGAGACTTTGACTCAATTATCCAAAGCAAGATTCATTACTTCCATGGATGCTCTGAAAGGCTTCCATCAGTATGTTTTGACACCTCATGCTAAGAAATTATTGAGAATAATTGCTCATTGTGGGATTTATGAGTATTTGAGAATGCCTTTTGGTATCAAAAATGCATCCTCTCATTATCAGAGAATGATGAACACCATCTTCACACTTGAATTTTCAGAAGGATGGTTAATCATTTATATTGATGACATTATAATTTGTTCAGAAACCTGGCAATTACATTTAGAGAGACTTCCATTAGTACTTAAGAAAATTCTTCAAGTGAACATGAAAATATCTCTTAGGAAGTTTAATTTAGGGTTTCATGAGATAAAAGCTCTAGGACATGTAGTTTCAGGACTGAGCCTTGGTGTTGATAAAAACAAAGTGGCTGCAGTTTTACTGAAAAAAATGCCCCAGAACCAAAAAGAAATGATGTCTCTTTTGGGGTTTTCCAGTTATTACAGGCAACACCTTAAAGATTTTGCAATCCATGCCAGATCATTATACAGAATTTGTGATCAACAAACTGTTTTTGAAATGACACAGGAGAGGATTAAAGCATATGATAAAATCAAGTATGCCTTGATCAATGCACCATTATTATTGATGCCAGACTGGAAACTTCCTTTCAAGCTGTATATTGATGCATGTGGTGAAGATTTAGGAGCTGCTCTTCATCAAGTTCAAATTGTCAATGACACACCTTTGAAGGTCCAATTTGTTTTATTTCAAGACAAATGAAACCTACTGAGGCCAGATATGGAGCTAGCCAAATTAAGTGCCTTTGCCTTGTTTGGGCTTTGGAAAGACTTCATTACTATCTTGATGGTAGTGTGTTTGAACTAATTACTGATTGTAATGCAGTAAAATCACTTCTTAACATGAAAACTCCAAACAGACACATGTTAAGATGGCAAATTGCTATACAGGAGTATAGAGGCAATATGACCATAGTACATAAAGCTGTAAATATTCATAAGAATGCTGATGGCTTAAGTAGATGGGCATTACCCAATACACCTGACAGCCCCGCCTATGTTCCTACAAGTGCAGAACCCTAAATTCCAATTGAAGGAATTAATATCACAGATGTTGGAACAGAATTTTTTGATGAAGTTAGAGAAAGCTATAAGTAAGACAAGAATTGTCATATTCTTACTGCTCTACTTGACAAAGATTTCAAATATGTAGCCTTGGCTAATTCTGTGGATGATATTTGGAAAACATATTATGATAATGGAAGATTCCATTTATTTGATGGTATATTATGTCATAGATCTGAACACACATGTGTCATGGTCCTATGTAGTGGAATGTTAATTAACACCGTACTACTAGAATGCCATGATAACATATATTCTGGACATCTGTCTGAAGACAGAACTATGGAAAGAATTAAGACATGTGCCTAGTGGCCATCTTGGAGAAAAGATGTCATTGAGTACTGTCACAGTTGTGATAGATGCCAGAAAGCCAATAAAGCTACTGGTAGAAGATTTGGTTTAATGATCCATATTCAAGTACCAAGTACCCCATGGGAAGTGGTTCACATGGATTGGGTAACTGCCTTGCCACCTGGAGCTGAGAAAAGTTACAATGCATGTCTTGTTATTGTGGACAGATATAGCAAAGCACCAATCTTCTTACCATGTCATAAAGATGACACAGCTATGGATACAGCTATTTTAATTTGGAATAGAGTCATATCCCATACTGATCTCTTTAGAAATATTATCAGTGATAGAGACCCAAAATTCACATCAGCCTTATGGACTAATTTAAATAAGCTTTCGGGTACAAAACTATCATTCTCAGCAGCATACCATCCACAGACAGATGGGTTAGCAGAAAGAATTATTCAAACCCTTGAGGACAAGATCAGACAATTTTGTGCTTATGGCCTGGAGCTTAAAGATTCTGATGGCTTTACTCATGATTGGTGTACTCTTATACCAGCATTGGAATTAGCCTACAAGACCTCCATCCATGCTTCAACAGGAAAAACTCCTGCAATGTTGGAAAAAGGATGAAACCCCAAACTTCCAATTGATACTTTGAAAAAAGATCTGGTTGATATTCATCCAACTGCTTCAAGCTTTACATTATTGCTTGATAAAGTGAGACATCATGCAAATCAAAGCATGAATGATGCCTTTGAATATGCTAAACAGAAATGGGATAAAAGTCATAAGACCCCAGAATTCAAGGTAGGGGACTTAATACTAGTTTCAACCTTGAACTTTAATAATATTAAAGGCCCAAAGAAATTGAAAGATTCCTTGGAAGGACCATTTATTATTAATGCCCTTCATGGGAAAAATGCAGTACAAGTAGAACTGTCAGGAAAACTGGAAAACAAACATCCAACTTTCCCTGTCAGTCTAGTAAAGCATTACACTTCAAGTGATAAGGAATTATTTCATTTGAGAAATAAAACACCCTTAGAAGTACCCCCACTAGATCAAAGTGAGGAGAAAAAGGTACTGAAATTCTTGAAAGAAAGAAGACTTAGGGGGGAAAATGAAAGAGAATACTTAGTCAGGTATAAAAATCAACAACATGAAGATGAATGGATTTTAGAAAGCAAAATACCTGATTCCCAAAAGGTTTCTCAGAAAATTCAGACATAAGAGAAGACCAATTGCTCAATGAAATGTTTGAATTGTGTGTTTTACACACTTAGAAAAGTATAAGTAGAGAGGTTGGACAGTGGTTTATACCCCCCCCAAATAACTTGGGGGTATACTAAAAAAGAAAAATTGTGGTACAATTTTTTTTGGTGGTAGGGAATGTGAGCCTGTGAGGTATGTATAACATACCCATAAGGCCACGAATAACTTTCTACACAGTTAAAATTGTCTTCAACAGACTTTTCAATTGAATTTAAAATAAAAAATAACAGAAAATAAGTATAACTTTTTTTTGAATAAACACAGTTATATATATTATGTCATTTTTGGATTCTACACCAAAAATAACCTAGGGTACATCCATAAGGTGTTATACCCAAAAACACTTATTTCTTATGTTAATAGAAGATTTAAGAATCTCACAGTATGAATGTGAATTTTTTAACATTTTTTTAAAATTGTTAAATTTAAGCTTAAATAAGCTCAAATTTAAAGTTGCATAAGGCTTATGCAAACTTACCAAAACTTTAGTTAAAATTGAGGTGTGGTGTATGTTTACTTAATTGACTAAGTATTTGCCATACAGAATGTAAATCCTGCGTGAGCTCAATTTAAAAGGATTTAAGGCCATAGTATGGCTTTAAATAAATAAAAGGGCAAAATCCACGCAAAAAGGTGGTACAAAGGAAAAAGACCAAATAGAGCTGGGGTACCCAACTTTTTGGATCTGCAAGGATTCAATAAAGGTTGTCCACCTGTATTGGAGGATTTTCAACCTTATTTAAACTTTAAGATTATACTTTGATCCAACATTAAAGTTTAAACTGGTTTTATCCCAATTTGGACAGGAATTTCAAGCCGCCAAAGGGTAAATCCCAATATGCAGGCTTGAAATCAAGGTTTTAAGATCTTGCAAAGCTTAATTAAGCTTAAAAATTTAAGGTTTCAAGCATTAAAACCTTATCAAAACTTAAGGTTTGGTGTGTAGTGCTATTTTACGTGGAAAAATAACAATAACTTCAAAAATTCATTAAAAATCCAATTCTTAATGGATTTGCTTGAAATTTCACACAGCTTACAATTTAATATTATCTACATAAAAATAAATTTTAAGTATCTTTTATAAATAAATTTCCTGGGCAATTAACCTGGAAATTTACTCTTTTAATTAACACTCAAAGAAAATTATAATTGCTTTAAAAATTAATTAAAAATTGAGTTTAAGAGATTTCTGCTTGAAACTCTATTTTTAAGTTTTTCATGTGATGAACTTCAATATAAATAAGTTTATTTATATTAAAAACTTAAAATAATTAGTTTAAATGAGGATTAAAGTTACATGGAGTTAAGAATAACCCTGTTAACTTTAAATTGGAACTAAAATTAAGTTACCTTAAGTTAAGAACTTTATTTTTAAGCATGGTTTTTCAGTTTTGACCTGAGCACGCCCTCTATATCCATTATGAATCATGAGAGCTGCTCTGAAGACATAAAAAGAGTCTTTTAATCACTGTTTTTGTCCATCATCAATTATCAATCCAATCATATTAGAAATTTAAACAGGTAAAGTTTTATTAAATATAAAATCTTATTATTAAAGTAATTCTTAAATTATTTTATTCTTTATTAATTAAAATTAAAGAATTGAAATCATAGAATTTGGATTATTGTTGTAATCACCAATAATATATTTTATTATATAAAGTTAATCATCTTAAATATCTTTTAAAGTCCACAAATTCCTCTTAAAAGCTCTTTAATCATAATTTTTATTATAAAAAGTTGTTTTATCTTTAAAAAGATTGATTTTTGGCGTGTATTTAACTTAGAATTATTATTTAATATAATAACTGTTGCTGTTTGACTTGTTGTATTGAATAAATATTATAAGTAAGTTTTCTCTAAAGCTCTATATTTTTTTATCTAGTATTAGTTTTTTTATATAGAATCTTATTCTATCAGCATTATTTCTGCACAGAATGTGTTTTAATTCTTTTATAAATAATATTTATATTATTTATAAGTGGTTAATATTCTTCTTTTCCACGTGTAATTGTCTCATTAAGAGCTTTACACTTCTTATTGTTATAACTGTCAGTGACTATAGAAATAATAGAATTATTATAATTTATTATAATTATTATATTTTTTCATTAACATATTTTTATAATAATAATTAAATTCTTTTTTTTATATAATTATTTTTAATAATTATATTTAAATTTGTTGTTGTAATATTTTATTATATTATATATTTCTACTGAGGACAGTCATAGTACTCTTGATTTTGCTACTATTATCAAGAGTTTCATAGACAAACCTTACAGGTATGGAATACCATAGCAGCATTGGAGTCATATCTTGAGGGCTCTGCCAGAGCATAAGGATGGTAAGCTGCAGAGAAGAGAAGGCAGGGGAGTGGTGAGGGTGGCTTATGAGTCACATCTGGAGGGCTCTGCAGGAGCCTAATGATGGTAAGTGGCAGGGAGGAGGGGTGAGGGCAGTGTTGCAGGCATATATTGAGGGCACTACGTGAGCTTAAGGAGGGTTAACAGTGGAGAGGATTAGGTAGGTGGGAGTAAGTGTAAGGAGGGGTGAGGGCCATGTCAGAGGCATATCTTGAGGTTGCAGCAGGAGTGTTAGCATGGTAAGCAGTGGGGGTGCTGATGCGTAAGGGTGGGTGAGGGCGGTGCAGGAGCATAAGTCAATTCATGTGTGAGAGTAGGCATGGCAAAGGGGTCAGATGATCAGGCGGCGGGGAAGAAGTGATCTCATGCCAAACTGCTGCCTTGCACCATGAGGTGTAATTACTCAAACCTTTCCAATGGTGTTGATATGGGTTTTGGCTTTGAGTGAAATACTCATGTGGTGCATGTGGAGATTGATGTATTCTTGATGCAGACGTGATGTGACCCACTAAATCCAGTGACTATAATGTGACACTAAGGCAACTGAAGCAATATTTTATACTGACAGCAGGGGGAGGTGAAGTCAATTGCCTGCAATTGACACAACATTTGCCCTGGTGCGTAAAAAATGATCTAGAAGTCCATCAGATTGACATCAAAAGTGCTTTCTTAAATGCAACCTTAACAGAAACAGTCTATCTCACCATTCCCAAAGGAATAAGGCTAGACTGTTGAAAACAATGTCTAAGACTCAATAAGCAATATAAAGGCTGAAAGGAGTCCCACTTGCTTGGTATCAAACACAAAAAATTGGCTCACCCAATCAGGATTCACTACTTGCATCCTAGATCCCTATGTCTTTCACAAAAAAAAAACCAATCCCATCTTGCTCTACTTACATGTAGACAACATTTCCATTTTTGGAAAAGAAGTAAATTTATTCACAGACCAAATAAGGAAATTATTTGACATTAAAGATATTGGACTAGCCAACCTGATTCTGGGCATAAAAATAAATCTCCAAGAATCAGGAATATTGTTAGATCAAAAACTCTTAATCAAAGCCCTATTAGAACAGTGTGGAATGACTCAATGCAAACCAGCAAACACCCCACTGGTGCCTCACTGTCACCTTGCCCCTTCTACAGAAGAGGAAATAAACACATTCAATAAGTTGAAAATCAACTTCAGGAGCTCTATTGGAAGTATCAACTACTTAAGCTCAACAACACAACCTGACCTTAGCTTTGCAGTAGGTTCTCTGTCAAAATACCTAGAGAAACCAGGCATCTTTCACTGTAGAGACTTTTTGCAGATCCTGAAATACATCCATGGAACCCATTAACTAGGCTTAGTATATGAGAAAAGCACTAACAATTGCATCAAATCCCACTGTGATGCTGACTGGGGGAACCACAGAGTAACAAGAAGATCAGTCACTGGGTTTTTGACTCAATTTGGAAAATTTGTTTTCCTCTGGAAATCAAGAAAACAGCCCACTGTGTCAATATCAGCAGTTGAAGCCAAATACAAGTCTCTCTGCAATCTAATGTCTGAAATATTGTGGGCAAAACAACGGTGCAAGGAATCTAACATCCTCAAAACACCAGAACCCCTGGTTACTTGGGAAGATAACCAGCGTTGCATAAATATTGCTAACAATGACGGCAATTTCAATAACAAAAGAATGAAGCATGTAGAAAAACAATTACACTTTATCAAAGAAATTATTGTGGAAAAAACTATTGAACTACAATACAAACCAACAAAAGAAAGGTTAGCTAGCTTCCTGAAAAAATCAGTCAGTCATGGAGAATTATCATACACCTTGTGCAAATAGGAGAGAGGAGGAGTGTTGAATATTAGCTGTAATGAGCAATTGTAGAGAAACCAAACTAAATGGGGGGTTTTTTATTTCAATAATCATACACTATGTTTTAACAGAGAAAAATTGAGATCTACCTAAAGGTGTACCGCACTACAATATACAATTTTACTGTGTGATGGTTGAGTAAGAAATATCTGGATTTGGATCTACAAAATGAGTATTTAATAAGCTTGGTAATACTATTGTACTTGAGAAGAAATAGTATTACCTGGCTACACCTCTTTAAGTGATGGAGAAATATTATGGTGGCTTATGCCGGGGAGAACAAAGATAATAATAAATAGAAGATGAAAGGAGAGTTGACTATGGTGATTTGACAAAGAAGATTATCTACAATAGTCTAACAACGGAGTTCTACAAAGAAAAAGAGACAAAGGTAATGGTGAAGAGGAGCTTCCTTAAATAGCTAACAGCTGGGGAATTCTGGTCAGTTAATTATGATGTCATGATGGACTGCTTTGCTTTGTTTGAAAGCACATTCACATGGTGGATTTAGGAGCACATGAACTTTAATTTGATCAAAACATGCGTATGAACATTAACTCTCAACACCTAATACTTATCATAATCAGTAAGGTTAGTTATCAATATCCCTACTTGTGAGCCTGTGAGGTATGTATAACATACCCATAAGGCCACAGATAATTTTATATACAGCCGATTTAGTCTTCAACAGACTTTTCAATTGAATCTAAAATAATAAATAACAAGAAATAAGTATGACTTTTTTGGATGAACAAAGTCATAAATACTATGTCATGTTTGGATTCTACACCAAAAATGACCTAGGGTACACCCATAGGGTGTTATACCCAAAAATGCTTATTTCTTATGTTACTGGAAGATTTAAGAATCTCACTGTACTAATGTAACTTTTTTGACATTTTTTTAAAATTGTTAAATTCAAGCTTAATAAAGCTTAAATTTAAAGTTGCATAAGTTTTATGCAAACTTACCAAAATTTTAGTTAAAATTGAGGTGTGGTGTATATTTACGGAATTGGCTAAGGATCTGCCATACAGAATGTAAATCCTATGTGAGCTCAATTTGAAGGTTATTAAGGCCATAGTATGGCTTTAAATAAATAAAAGGCCAAAATCCACACAAAAAGGTGGGACAAAGGAAAACGACCAAACAGAGCTGAGGTACCCAACTTTTTGGATCTGCAAGGATTCAATTAAGGTTGTCCACCTGTATTGGAGTATTTTCAACCTTATTTAAAATTTAAGATTAAACTTTGATCTAACCTCAAGGTTTAAACTGGTTTTATCCCAATTTGGACAGGAATTTCAAGCTGCCAGAGGGTAAATCCCAATATGCAGGCTTGAAATTAAAGTTTTGAGACCTGTCAAAGCTTAAAACTCTAAGCCTACAAGCATAAAAACCTTATCAAAAGCTAAGGTTTAGTGTGTATTGCTATTTTACGTGGAAAAAGAGCAATAACTTCAAAAATTCATTAAAAATCCAATTCTTAATGGATTTGCATCAGAATTTCATACAGTGTACAATTTAAGATTATCAGAATATAAATCAAATTTAAAGTATCTTTTATAAACAGATTTCCTGGGTAATTAGCCTGCAAATTTAGTCTTTTAATTATATTTGAAGAAAATTCATATTTCTTTAAAACTTAATTAGAAGTTGAGTTTAAGAGATTTCTGCTTGAAACTTCATTTTTAAGTTTTTCATGTGATGAACTTTAATATAATTAAGCTTATTTTATATTAAAACTCAAAACAATGAACTTAAATGAGGATTAAAGCTACTTGGAGTTAAGAATAACGCTGGTAAATTTAAATTGGAATTAAAAAGAAGTTACTTTAAGTTAAGAGCCTTATTTTTAAGCATGGTTTTCAGTTTTGACCTGAGCACACCTTCTATATCTCTTATGAATTATGGGAGCTGCTCTGAACATATAAAAAGATTTTTTTCATCACTGTTTTTGTCCATAGTCAATTATAATCCAATCATATTAGACATTTAAACAGGTAAAGTTTTATTGTATACAAAATCCTATTATTAAAGTATTTCTTGAGTATTTTATTCTTATAAATCTTCAATTAAAGAATTGAAATAATAGAGATTAGATTATTGTTGTAATCACCAATAATATATTTTGATTTATAAAATTATTGTCTTGAAAATATCTTTTAAAATCCACCAATTCCTCTCAAAAACTCTTTAATCATAATTTTTATTATAAAAAGTTGTTTTATCTTTCAAAATATTGATTTTTTGTGTGTTTTTAACTTATAATTATTATTTAATATAATAACTGTTGTTGTTTGACTTGTTGTATTAAATATATATTATAAGTAAGTTTTCTCTAAAAATCCTAGATTTTTTTATCCATTATTAGTTTTTTTATATAGAATTTTTCTATAAGAATTATTTCTGCACAGTGTGTGTTTTAGTTCCTTTATAAATAATATTTATATATTATTTATAAGTGGTTAAATATTTATATTTTTCATGTGTAATTGTCTCATTAAGAGCTTTACACTTCTTATTGTTATAATTGTCAGTGACTATAGCAATAATTTATATTTTTTTATATAATTATTTTTAATAATTATATTTAAATTTGTGGTTATAATATTTTATTGTATTATATTTTTCTACTGAGGACAGTGATAGTACTCTTGATATTGTTATTATTATCAAAGGTTTCATAGACAAACCTTACACTCCTACTTGCCATGTCAATACCAAGGTTGCTGATCTCACCAATAAAGAACAGATCTGCAATCACAAGAAAAGGAGGAGACTGACCTTTGGGGCAAAAAGATTCCTCAGAAATTATAAATAAAGATTCACCTGTGTCAAGTCAAAAGAGCAGAGAAGAGGCAAAGACATGAGGATATGAGATCCTTGTCACTTCCCTGATTAGCCTTTTTATGAGAGCTAACTATTGCACTTTTGTTACCAGTCTCATTCTTATTCTATCACCTATTTACTTCCTTGTACCTTGAAGAGTCATCGTGTTGTCACTGAAAGCACAAGTGCCATCCACCTTTAGGTATCTAAATATACCTCTGTTGTACTCATACTTGTATATATTATATGCTAATTCCACCTTTAGTCTATCAAAAGAACATGTGGTGCTTAGTTTTTTATCACTAGTTACCCGTCAGTAAATTCTTGACCAAATTTACCAATAGTTGCCACGCAGCTATTATATTATTGTTTGAATTTGGCTTCATGAGAAAAATATTAATATTTCAAATTAATCATGAGAGGACTATTGAAAAATGAAACCACCAGGCTCTCCTTGCCCTCGTTAATGGCGTGAACTTGGGGGGCGAAACGACGCATCTAAAGCGTGCCATGCGTAAATGTATCGCTTACCAACTCTTAGCCCAAAACTTTCGTTATGAAGCGATATTGACACCGCTCCTTGGCAGGATGATGTAAATTGAGCCTGAGCGCAGGCTATCAAGTACTTGCTCTCCTTGGAAGTATGACTCGTGCGTTCGTATAGCACTGTATACTCAGCCAACATGTATAGCCTTCGTAGGTAGGCACGAGAGCGTCCTGAAATCGTTCAAATCTTACTGTTTTAGACAAATGATTATTGAGAAAACGTGAGGAACATCATTTTCTATACTTACCATCTTCATCATGTTCAGGTCAGAGGGCACAAGGGCACCGGGCTATGTGAATTTGGCTTGAAAAATATTACTTTTTTAGCCTGTTCTTTGAAATGGGTGGGTCACTTTAGTGCCAGAATACTGTTGACATGTAGGAAACCACTAGTGCTCCCACACACAAGCCTGGAAGCGGTGTTGATTACAGAGTACCGTACTATCCAGTCCCCAGGAAGAGACAACCGAATATCATTGACACACATGAATGATCTAAAGTGAATAATTCTTTCAAAACAAGAAATGTTGGCTTTACTCCGAATCACTTTTACAAACATGACGTCAAAAAATATTAAATTTGTATTAATATATTGGTAAAATTGGCAATTCAGTTTGGCAAATATGCCATAAAAACCAGTATGATACAAAATATTAGCTCATGGCGCGCATTAGATTTTTGATGCCTCATGGCTATTATTATCGGTGGCCATTCTCAGAACCTTTTACAAGCCACCGACCGGAAAGTGTGGACCGTACTGTGTACACTTTGTAATGTTGTACCAATACTAGCAATATTCCTTTCCGCCAACGTTTTGCACGATTTGGGTGGGGTAATTTGCATATGCTGCCAGTTTCCTATTGCTGAACCTCACTCCCAACGAGAACTTATAAATAACGCGCTCTGTTTCCTTGTTTCCATCATCACTCAGCCTTCTACCAGTTCTCTTGAGTTCCTTTAAAACCCCAAAAAATAGAAGCAACCTATCTTTTTTCTCTCAACAAAATCTCATACCTGCTATTCAACCACTCAAGAATGATTTACTCTCTTCTTCCCAAATTGGCCATCGTTTTACTATTTGGGCTTCCACTACAACTCTTGGCGAACAACACTGCCTCCTGTGGTGGTACCTTTTCGAACGGTATATGTCTTAAGGGAAATATTAAGAGTGAAAACGTACAGGGTTAGTTTTCTATTTTCAAGTTGGTTTTTGAATCTTTTTGATTATCATCTTATCTTATCCTATTGCTTTTGTTGCTAAATCTAGGTTACGCTGCGCCGAGCCCAAACGGACTTTTTACTTGTTTAAACGGTGAGACATTGAAATGCTGTAGCTTTACGGTAGTAAGTTTTCTCTTGCTTAACTTTGAATAAAAGTGTTTCTGCTTATAATCTATTATTCTGACCGTTTCACAGGACCCAGGACACACCGCTAACATCTTACAAAGTCAAATCAAGAATGCTTGCCGCTAAATTCCCTAAGCTTGAATGCAGGCCCTTTCTCCTCCATGATAGTGTTCTATTTCATTTCTTGCTTTGAGTATTTATTATCAAAATTTCAAAAGAAATTGATACTCACAATTCAAGGCAATAAAGCCACGAGAAAAACCATAAGCTGGTCAAGGCTATGGAATAACTCCTTTAAGTCCGCACTTGTGAATCAACTAAATTCAAAAAAGCCCAACTAGGTTCAAAAGCATGATTTGGGGGGCGGCATAAGGTAAACGTGACTTAACCTACCCATGAAACTATACTAGCAGCGCCTTCATTTGGTTTAAAATTAAGTAACCGCTAACTAATTAGTTTATTGCTCATAAATTCTAAAAAAATGCATCATCGTAAAAAATTGGAAGAGCTCTAGTCACAACAAGAATAACTATTTAAGATGAGTTAATCCCTTGAGGTCTGGCCCCGTTAGTCTTTTCTTTTGTGAGACAAATACGGCTAAACGAGCGTCCCTGACTCGGTGAATCGAATCATGGAAGAGATTTGACTGTCGAGCTCAGATTGATTTCGGTACGTGCACAAACATCTAGCGTTTATAAAATTAAGAGACCCAACGATGTAGCAGCCACGTGCTAGATCAATATGGGGTGATTATGAGAATACTCGTAATATTTATCATTTGATGCCCAGAAGATGAAACCATCATGACTGCTTGAGCCATTCTTATATTTCTTCTAAGTCTTAGTTAGATTTTTGAATTCTGCTTGTTTCAGTCCATCTTGGTTGAAAATTGGATCCATCCATTGATACCGCGCAATAAACACGGATGAGCTAGATACTGTTCAAATGAAGGAAATTCCCTGAAAAAGGCTCTAACTATTATTCACTAGTTGTCTACCTTTTCACTTTGTTTAGTAGTTTTGTGAGATGGTTAAACACTTTATTGCAACACAGTACAAAAGCCATTAGCAATAACGCTTTAAAAGGCGAAAATTAAAGAAGGTTATGACTGAATCAAAAACTAATGTGACAGTTATACTATACACCTTTGGCAGTACTTTAAAATCTCGTAGTCAAATTGACTGTTTAACTTCAGACGATATTTGACTGAAAACTAGATTGCCAAAAATACTACTAGTCTAGTAGTCAAGACAGAACTCTCTAGTAATAACTTCAGCTTGTTCAGTTCTCAATAACGCTAACTCAGTCTGAATACTACTTGGAATGATAGATCGAGTGATTTGACAAATTAGAAAACGAGAAAAAGAAGTTTATGAGAAAAGTCTGATGAAGTGCCCTATCAGTGCAAATGTTAACTGCTTTCCCGTATGGTATCAGTTATGCTGCGCGGTATAGCATCTGCGCAGGCTTCTTTTTGCGCATGCACAGCACAGTGGCCACCTGCTGGACCTCACTCACCGGCACCCCCATTTACCTCTGCTGGCTCCAATTATCCTTCATTTGTAGTTCCACCCACTTCTCTTCCCTCTAATTCTCCTACATCGGCTTCAGTTTCCCCACATAATGCTCAACCACATACTACTATTGTTCCATCAATCCCTCTGGCTGTTCCTCATAGCATCATCACCTTATCTACTCCACACCACAGTCATGAATCTCTGGGCTAACACTATCACAGTGATTCAGTGACCAATTCATCTGAATCACCTAGAATTTGCCCACTTCAAATGGTAAGCAACTCTCTGTTGCAATCATTGGTAGAATAAGATAATCAATTAACTCATTCCTCCAGCTCACCATGAAAACCATCTTGTCAAAAGGTTTGTATACTTGGATTAGGAGAGAATTCACATAAAGCTTTTTGCCCTTCAGACTCTTCTACAGAGGTATTAGGAATCAATTGGATCTGCAGCTCACCCCCTCATTATAATCAAGATCAATTGGAAAAAGACTTCTCACCAATTAGCTCTCCCAATTGATATTTTATTGAAGGAAAAGATTTTCTAACAATACCAGGTGTTACTCCACCATGTGTGATCCAACCCTGTGATGAGCATTCCCAGAAACCTTTACAGGCTGCAATAGGAAAAGCCTTCACAGTTATGCCAGTATTAGAAAATGTAGAATAGGTGCATGTGAATCCCAAAACTAAATTTGGTGTCTCTGAGGCCTTGTCTCATGTTAAAAAGATGTTTGATGAATTTGAATAGTGGCTTATATCTAGTGATGATCCAACAGCTTAAGCTCAAGGATTGCTAGCTCAGATTGGTGGACCAGAGCCAAGGTTGTGAATTTAATTTAAAATTATTTTGACCAGTAAACTAATATCCAGCTATTGAAAAAATAATGAAGGTTTATCATGATGTCATAATTAGAGCTATTTGATATTATCCCATTTGTAAAAAGAGTCATCTTGTTACAATCAACTCCTTTTTCCTTGGAGAACTACAATTGTGGATTCCTTAGCTCTCACTTTGAGTTATTTGGATTTCACCCAAGCATTGCCATTTCCATTTGGTTATTATCTGTGGCATAATATTTTTTTGCCTCTTTAGACTTCATTGGAACATAAGGATAATGCTACTACAACAATTTCTTGAGATAATTTAATCAAAGGATTACCATTTATTTTGAGCTCTTATCATCTAGATTTTTTTATGAAAACCATTCAATAGTTTATTTCAAAGCGGTCTTCTGTCCACCTTCAGGAATATCAGAATGAGATTGCTTTCATGCATAATATGAGGGATTAATATAATTCACGTTTAGCTTTATCTCTTACAAAATGAACCAGATTGAGCAACAGTTTCTGAGAAAGCTAAATTTTATTGAAGAAATAGCTCTTAGCCAGGTATAAAGAAACCAAAGTTCTGAAAATATGAGTATTGAAACCTTTATTTATTCCATTTTCTTAGTATTTAAAATTTATTTTACTAATGAGAGAAAAAATCTAGAAAAAAACTGGATTATGATATAGCCAGTGAGTATAATGGGTAAAGATCCAGATTCATAATTTTTCAAAGGAAAAGTTAAATTAGTCACACAGGGATGAGCATTTGCAAAAAATCCATAAAAAAGTATGTTGTCAATTTAAAACATCAATCTCCCATTTAAAACACCAATTATTTATTTATTAGATAGTCAATAATGCTTTCTTTGATTTTGTAATAGTCTCAAAAATCAAAATAAATATGTGAAATAATTCCTCAAATCAGAATTGAAGGTATTTGACTAATTCATATGTAAATTAAGCTCATAAATTTCAATTAGAAACCAGAATCTAAATAGTATTTCTATTCAATTATATCGGGGTAAATATAAGATAAATTAATAAATAATTAGTGTAATTTGATTCAAAAATTGTAACTATCAAGTGTTAAAGAGAATTCACATAATATATGTATTGGGGCTTTTGATTGGTATTTCATTTCAGAATCAATAGCTTTGTGCTTGCGCATAAAATAACTGAACAGTGAGTAATACCCTATCTCATGATAATTAGAGATTAAAACCTATTAAGTGGTATATATTGAGTGATTTTCCCAAGAGCTTTAAGTCAAAGCCAAACTTATGAAAAATTCAAGATTTTGTAAATTCTTAGTTGTTTGAATTTTTAACAAGAAATTTCATCTAAGTTTTCAGATTTTATTTTCAATGAACCTGAGGTAAAGTTTCTAAAATTTATGTTGAAAGAAATACTTGTTGTTTTTTGTAAAAAAAACTTGAGCTCTTCTTAAAAATAATTTAATTCAAATGAAATCATACAAGAATATGTATATTTTGTATATATCCCGGATTTTTAATTTTGTTTTATCATCATAATCACAGTTGAAAGAAGAAATCTGGACCAATAATATGCAAGAGTTTAGCTAATAGTATCTTTCTATTGTAATAAAAGCTAACCAGTAGCAATAAATAACATATTCTAGATATCAGTTTACATCAATGCATAGCTTTTCAAAAATTCTTCAAATTTTAAGGGTCATTGAATATTCAATATCAAATTTCCTTCATGACCGAATATTCAGAATCGAATTTCACCTACCTTTGAATATTCGGAAGCGAATTTTGAATTTTCATGGACACCTTCATTTATATATAATTAACCCTTTTGGTCCTTTGGTAAAACCATAAAAACCCATTGGCCCTTAAGTTCTTTTGCCATAAATTATTAAATACACAAAAAAAACACTATGGGCTCCTTGTTCATGAAATAAATGGAATTCTTATTCCATAACACAATTTGTGGTATTTTTAACTCCCTTCAAGCCATTAATTTTATGTATGCATTTTTGATTCCATTAATTTCATTTATATTATTGATGATACCATCAATATTACTTATAAAATTGTTGATGCTATTCATGTTACTTATGGAATTGTTGATGCTATTCATACCATTTATGGCATTTTTAATGAAATTCATGTGAGATATAGCATTTTAACAATCATTCAGCCCAATAAGCTTAAAAAAAATTTAGGCTTCTTGTTTTTGATTCTTAAGATTGAATTCATTTCTCAAAAATAATGATGAAATTCATAAGGGGCAGTTTTTTAAAAGAAATTATCAGCCAAAAAAATACTAAAAAACACAATGCAATAAATATGGGTAAACAAAATTGACAAATTCCTTAAAAAATTTCATTTCCTAAGGATTTTTTTAAAAAAAGATGTCACTTATATTTTTTTACAAAAAATTATGTCTTGTAAGAAATACACCTAAAAAGAATTCAGGTTGCTATGATGCAAACCAAATTACATCTTGGCTTTTGAGAGTGTTCAATAAAGCAATCATTAAGCATATCCACAATTTTTGTGTATATGTTTTTACCAGTATGAGATTCAGTGAACTTGGAAAATCCAATGGTTGCAGTGAATGGTTTCCAATCGGATGATATGTAATGAGCTGTGAGAGTAATATACAACATTCCACCTGGACCAGACCAAATGTCAGTAGAAAATGAGAGCCATGGTGCTTGTAAATTGATAAAGGTAAATATATGTTTTTTATCATTTGGAAGCTTTTTCTTGATCCATTTGGAAATTGTGGTTTCAGAAATTAAGTTAATGTCCTTGTTGAGGGTATGAATGAGCTTTTGAAATGACTTTGATTTAACTAAAGCATATGATTGTTGATCTTCAATTATGAAGCTGACAAGATTATCAGTGAAATTATTCTGTAAGTGGAAATTCATACTTTTTATTATGCTTCTTCCATGTGAGTTTGATAAATTACTTTGTCCTTCAGTGTTCTTTTTGGCAATTGCTTCAGCCCATATTTCCTTATGAAATTCTTTCAAATGAGATACCAGGTTTTGCTTGGTTCCTCCATGTCGCTTAATTTTCTTTGAGCATCCATTGACAAAGCATAACTGGTATCCATTCTTTGCTTGGGAAAAATAACATTGTGTTATCTGACTTTGGTTTACTTTGGAATTTGAAGAGTAATTTTTTGGGAAAGACAGTGAAATTTGACTGGCTGATTCATTGGGATTTATTAGGGAGCTGATTTGACTCATATTGAGAATTAGATAAAGATGTGTTAGTTAAAATTAATATCAATTTGAAGAGAGTGGATCAAAAAACAGATTAGATATGGCCAAGACATGTAAAATAATGCGGGTTAGAATTTATTTAATGTAAAAGCTTATTAATTATGCAGAAATTTGTATGAAATTTATGCTAAGTGATTGACAAATCACTATCACAATTGAATAATTTCATAATGATTCATTTATTTTTTATTATTTATTAACTATGTGTTTTTTATTTGGATATTTTATGTATGCTTTTTTGGATTAAATGTTTTTAATTAAATTCAATTATTTATTTATATTTTTTATAGTTAATTATTCATTGAAGCCAAGAATGATAAGTAAATCATGAATTTGAATATAACCCATTTTATTTATTTATCTACTTATTATTTATGGTTTATCTCATTTTATTATTTATTTATATTTGTATTGTTTCTTTTTATTCTTAAAATAATCTTTTGGGATTTATTCCTTTATTAACTATGTGTGTTTCATTTGGCTTTTTCATATATGGTTTTTGGCTTAAATGTTTTTCATTACATTTGATAATTTATTTATATTTTCATAATTAATTATTTATTGAAGCCAAGAATGATAAGTAAATCATGAACTAAATATAACCCATTTTATTCATTTATCTACTTATTATTTATGGTTTATCTCATTTTATTATTTATATATATTTGTATTGGTTCTTTTTATTCTTAAAACAATCTTTTGGGACTTATTCATTTATTAACTATGTGTGTTTTATTTCCCTTTTTTATATATGCTTTTGGATTAAATGTTTTTCATTACATTTGATTATTTATTTATATTTTTATAATGAATTATTTATTGAAGCCAAGAATTATAAGTAAATCATGAACTTGAATATAACCCATTTTATTTATTTATTTACTTATTATTTATGCATATATTATTATAATTGATTAAAAATAATTTGAATTACAAAACAAAAATCAAACATCATTGAAATTGAAGAAAATTTACTAAGATCTGTTAAAATTAGTTTTAAGAATTGACATTCATTAAGAATTTTAGAAAGTAAAACAGTCTTAATTAATACCTTGTTTAATGACAATGCATACACTTCCATAAAATAAAATGAAAAATCATCAAAATTACTGTTTAAAATTGAATACCATGAATTTTTGTGCTTAATTTTTCCTTTTTTGATTTTTTTGATTTTTTGTATATTTTTAATCTTTATTGATTGAATTTCTGTTTTGGGATTTCTATATTTATTCATTAATTATAAGTTATGATTTCTTTGTATTAAAAATATTCCTGATTACTCATTAACTTATTCAATCATAAAATCTGAATATAGGGTAGCTATACTTCAAAATGATCATATTGGTTGAGGAGCTAGTGCCTTCTCCATTAAAAAAATTTGAATACATTAATTTTTATCTATATTTATTTCTTTATTTGAAAAAATTGATATATATGCAGATATATTACAATTATATGAATATTTATCATTTCTTGATTTGATCTTATTGATTTAATTTGTTTATTTATCTTGTGTATATACTTTTAATACAGTGTTATTCAATTATATTGTTTTAAATTCCATTCAATTTGCCTTTAATATGAAATTTATCATCTTTATTTCTCTCCTTTAAATGTAATTTTATCTTTGATTAAGTATATTTAATTTAATTTAATTATTTATTCCATTTTTATTATGATTTGTTCTATTTAATTTTAAAACAAATCATTAATTTATAGTTTAGTTTAATGAATTATTTCATAAATTAATTATAAATATTGACTTTACTATAGTTTATTTATATGTTAAATCAATACAATTATTACCTAATTTCATTTTATTTGAATATGGAATATATTTTTGATATTTGAATTGTTTTTGGTTCAAAGAATTTATTTTGATAAGATCTAAAGAGGGAATCTCTGACTAATTTCCCCTTTCCAATGAGTTTTAATTGCCATTTATAATAGTAATCAAATAATTACTAGTAGGATTACGATTCCTCAGAAAATTGTGGAATATTCAAAGAAAGATTTAGTAAGCTTAAGAAAGAATTAAATAGCTTTTTAATACCTGCCAAGATATTGCTGAATTACAAAAATTGGGCAGCAATTCCCCAAAATCCATAAATATAAAGTAATACAAAAATTAGTCATGGTGGGGGCCCACACCATGACTTGAAAAGATTTTAATTAAGATGTAAATTAAAAAAGGAAAGAAAAAATATTTTTTAAAGATGTGTAATTCATCTAATTTTATAGTGTTATTTCACTGTTTATTGTGCCAGGCACTTTCAAAAGAGGCACCAGCCCTATTGGCCTGGACACGTCCTCTTTTGTGGATCAGAAGACCCAAGCCCTCAGTTTATTGGTCTCCACAAAATGTTACAGCCTCAAGCTGTCTCTATGCATGTGCACCCACATAGAGAGGCAAAGCCTTAAGCAACACCTTGCTTTGACAAAGTCCACTGAGAGCTTCCAGTTTATGTTTGGAAGTAGGATGGTATTCTAAAAACAAAAGAGCACATATTAATTTTGTTTTGAAATCTGAATTATTGAGTTGAATTACTTACCAAGGTCTATGTTGAGGAATTTCTTAGAAATTGAATTGGTTATGGTTGTTGATAGAATTTCTGATGTGGTACTATTAATGATTAGTAGCTGTCAAATCTACTACAATATAAGCTAAGTTGATCATTCAAAAAATAAAATAACTAATGCCATAAAAGCATTGACCTACCTGGATGATTACTTGCTATTATAAATGAAAATTACGACACTTGTTGATTAATAATAGGACTAGATAGCCTTTTTCATACTTGCACAAGCCACGTTACCACTCTTTGTCTTGTGAATCTGAATCAACTACGTAATTGGGCTTAGACGCCAGCGATCTAAGACGTGACAGGAGACCAAACCGAGGAATGGAGCGAGTCAGGTTGGGTTGAGCATTGATCAAATCAATCTTGCACCGCTTTTTTTTTGAATAGCTCGTTCTGTTTGCTTGGAAAAAAGGATGGTCTTGAGATGTCATCCGAGGGATTTGGTTTGAAAGGGGATCAAGCAGGGTAGATGGTAGCTGAGTAATGAGCTAATGATGTTGTTTTATCTTTGAGCTCAATATCATTCTTGGCGCACTAGTCCCGTGAGCTAAAGAGTGGGCCCAAGAGTGCCATGGCAAAGTCCTTTCAAGGACTTGGCTGATAACAGCTATTTTACCCGTTTTGTGCACTGCATATTCATTCTTTCCTGCGATGGATTGAAATTGGTCTTTCACGCGCCGAGAACCTGTCCGATGGAGACAAAAGCCCAATTGAGATCATTTGCCTTTGAAAAAAAAATGGTCCAGAGGGCAGTGCAGCGTCTCAACTGGAATTTCCTCATCAGATCACATCCATCCATCCATCCATCCGATCCTTGGTCGTTGCACCCTTAACTGATTTATCTTCGCCTCCTCAACCCAAGATCTTAGAGTGCTCGCTGTCATCTTCTTATTGGTTGAGTAAGCTTTCACTCATTAATCGCGCTAGTTGGCATCGATTGGATGATGATCTTCCAATCCCATCGGCCATGAACTTGTCTCGTCTATGTTGTATTCTTGATTTTATGTTAAATTCTGGAATCACTTGATTGCAGCAGAAAAAGAAAAATTAATAATTAGGTCCATTTTTGTAGAATCCAAGCTCTTATTTAAGATGAGTGAACAATCAAACATCCCTACCTTCAAACTTGTTCTGGGTTAGTCTATCTATTTTTGGGCAGATCGGATTTGACTTGGCTCATTTTTTTTTTATTTGCTCCCCTTCCTATTTTTATTCTGACGTGATTTGCTTCGAAATTTCACCCAACCCTTCATTGTGATTCAACCATCATCCTGACAAAATACAGTTGGTGACGGTGGAACAGGTAAGATCACCTTTGTCAAGAGACATTTAACCGGTGAATTTGAGAAAAAGTATGCTTTACTTTTCATTCTTAACCTCAACGTCCTAGCCAAGTTGATGACCCTTTTGTTTTCAAAACAATTTAATGAGGAAAAATAAGAATAAGCAAAATGAATTGGATTGGGAGAAGATGAGGAGTTTAATTTACCTTTGGGTTTTGTAGCACGAGTTTTTCTGATAGGAGGGCTTGGACGTTAAAATAGAGCGGTCAAAGGCGAACCAGAATGATTTGCGGTAGAATTATTAATTGAAATTGTAGTTGATGAGGAGGAAGAAATGCCAGTTTTTGCTTCTGCGTTTTCCATTTGGATCAAATTTTATTCCAAGTATCACTACATACCCTAATGTAGTGATACTTAGACAGTTACTTGCAAGATTATGTATACAATAATGAATAATAATAATAAACTAAGAATAACACAAATGAATGAATAAGATATAAAACAAATAAATCAAAAGAATCAATAATATGAATAATAAATAAATAAAATATAAAATGCAATTAATAAAAAAAAGAATAAATAATAAATAGAATATAAAATCTGATTAATAAAATAAATAATAAGAGATATATATATATAAATAAGGCAAAAATGAATAAATATGATATAAAACAAAGAAATAAAAACAATCAAGAATAAGAATAATAAATCTAGAAAATATAAAATATAATTAATAAAACAAAAATAAATAATAAATAAAGGGTGTTGGTAAACACACGTAAGCTTTTAGTAAAAACACGTAAGCCCTTACGTGTTTTTACCAATTTATGGTGAAAACATGTAAGTTTCTGGTAAAAACACGTAAGTGACCTTAATTTTCAAAAAAAATTCCTCAGGCTCAGTTTTGAGGTTTTTTTTAATTTTTTTTTGCCATATTTTTCCCGACTTGGCATGTCAATAAGCACAAATTTTTTCAATTTTTTTTTTTTTGCCAAATTTCACAAATTTGGCCAATATGCCAAAATGGCATATTTTTTTCAAAAATTCATTTAAAATCTTCCCACTTATGAATTTCCTTCATTTTTTTAAAAAAATAAAGGGTTCAATGTGAAGAATAAAGAACCAGAATCCCATAATTTTGGGAATTTTTTTGGGTGGGACAAGTGAAGGCGCAAAAAGAGTTTTTTTTTCAAATGTTTTTTCCCGTCATTGTAATATGCCTATTTTTAAAAAGTGAATTTAATAACTTCCCACTTATGAATTTCCTTCATTTTTATTTTAAATTAAAGGGTTCAATCTGGAAAATAAAGAACCAGAAGCTCATGAATTGGGAAAATTTTTTGGGTGGGAGCAGAAGTGAAGGCGCAATGGGTGTTTTTTTTAACTGTTTTTTTTCTTGTGTGTAATATGACTATTTTCAAGTACAAAAGTTCCACATGTTTGATAAAAAAGGAGACTGAGGTGGGATTTAAGCAATAAAAATGACTGAGGAGGGGGATAATTGGCATAAATTGTATATACAAAAATCATTCAATCAGAATCAACCTCCAAAATAGTGGGTTTTTTCTGAGAGGGGGGAGGAAGATTGGACAAATACAACATTCTGTGTTTCTTAAATTTATCAGCCCACCCCAGGGCTTGTGGTTGGGCATGAATCTCCCAGTTCACAGTAATGGGGGGGACAGGATAAACTTTAGAAATGATGATGTCCAAAGGAACAAAATGAGCACAACTATTCAAGAAGCTCATGAATATGGGGGGATTATCATTTGGAGGACAGAAATAAGGGAAAAAAGAAAAAGATTGGGCTGTGGAATAAAAGAAAACTGGTCTTTTATACTTATTTGCAATTGGATCCCCCATGTCAGGCATGGACATCCACTTGCTTTTTGGAGCCTGGCCAACATCTTCATACCATTCAATTCTTTCCAAATAAGAGGATAATGAGGGAACTAAGGTGTTCATGGCTTCATAAAGGTCTTGATTTTGTTGAATTTCTTCAGCCAAGTCACCTCTCACATCAGCCCATTGATCTTGAGTCTTGTAAATGAAGTGGGATACTGTTCTGTAGCCACAATTTCCATCACCCTGGACATTGATGGCCTTGAAGGTGTATTTCAATATAAACTTGGGCAAGTCTTCTGAGCCAGTTATCTGATAACATAAGTTCAAAAAATGAATAAATATCAAAATAAACAACATAAAATTACATTAAAAAGAATCAGAAACTCACAAACAGCTTGGAGCATTCATCACTTGTGTGATAGTTGCTTTGACAATGCTCACAGGTCAGGTCAATTGCATCATAGATATTCAAACTGGTGGCAGGCTTGTGTGATTTTCTTTGTGATGTTTTGCTTCCAATTTCCAATCTTCTGGACCTTCTAAGTGTTACTTCTGATTTATTTAATTCAGTTGCTGAGGGTAGTGAATCTGATGAACTGATGGATTTAGATAATGAGTCCTCAGAATCTTCAGAAGAGTCCACTTCCATAATTGGAGAGGGGACATTTGACTGGGATCTGGAAGTTGTTGTGCTGGTCACTTTTGATGGGGGTCTTCCTCTTCTCTTGGTTTGACTCTCAATGATTTCAAATCTTGAAGGTTCTCTTTTGTTTTTATTCTTGGCTCCTTGGGGTCTTCCACGGATATTCTTGCATTCTAGAGGGTCTTCATAATATTGATCATCCTCTTGACTCTTGGGAATTCGATCAAATGGGACTTTTCCAGTCAAAACATCTTGAAAATGTTGGAGTATTGGGGTGATTTCTGCCATTGGTCTTTGAAACAGGTCTTCCCCAATGTCTTCAAATATTTTCTTGGCTTCATTCTTTCTTTCTTTTTCAACACTTTGATCATCACCTTGAAAACCAGTCTGAGAAGAATATGACAAGTAAAATCAGTTAATAAGAAGAAATTAAAAAACCCTCACAGGCAAATTCAAATGCCACTGAGGATGGAAGTCTGATAATTCAAGCCTTTGGCGCTTGGCAAATGCCTTTTGGGTCTTATGCTTGCAAGGAATGCCTTTATAATTGTTGTATTTGTTGGTGCATTTTTCATTTGGAGGAAATTTTGTTTTGAAATTTTCAAAGGCAATCTGAAGAGCATAATGAGACACCTTGCCATTGAGGGTACAGATGTGTGGAGGAAAATTCTTGACATGGACAATCATTTCTTTGGAGATTCTGTTGATAATTTCAATAAATTTTTTTCTGAATGCCATGTGGAGTGCCCTGACTACCTCCAGGAGAGTACCAGTGGACTTTTGTAGCCAAAGTTGAACCATGGCATGGGCACCTTCAACTCTGGAGGTGGAGCCCACACCCAGGTGGCAATGGTGGTTTGTCCAGGCTGGCACATAATACTCCTTTAGAGGAAGCCAAGTATTTTCCAAATACTGCAAGACCTCAGCATTTTTAACTTGCTTTTGAAGCTTCCTCCAGTTGTCTTTGAAAGACTTTTCAGTGGGTGAATACATAAGCTGAGAAAAGAATCCCAAAGTCATTATTAAAGACAATAATAAGAAAAAAAGTGAAATAACATGAAATAAAATGAAGAAGTATATTACTTGATTCCAAAGGCCCATAAAATTTTCAAAATCAGTGCCATGACCAATTTTCTTCATGCAATGAGCAGATACATCCTTGTTGATGTGCCAAATGCATAGCATGACTTTGGAGTCTGGGAAGAGCTTCTTAATAGAGTTTTTCAAGGCCAGATCCCTGTCAATAACAATAACTGGGGGGGGAACAAGATTAGTGTTGTTGAGGACCTTTTCAATGTATTTATTTAATGCCCAAGTATATGAAGTTTCATTTTCATTCTTCATCAAACAAAAAGCCCCAGAAAAGGTCTTATTTGTTGAGCTGAATCCAACAATATGAAAAAGAGGCCTTTTGTACTTATTGGTTTTATAAGTACAATCCATAAGAATGACATGAGGAAAGCCATGCAGAAGCTTTATGGCCAGGGGGTGAGTAAAAAACAAGGAGGTAATGTGTCCCTCAGAATCCCTTGCAGAGGACCAAACAAAATTTTCTTCTTTGAGAGTGTCAATAAGAGCATCAATGGGCCTTCTGCCTTGCAGTTTGTCTTTCTTTATTTTCTTGACTTGGTTATAAATGTCTTGAAGGATTACAGGCCTGTCAGACTCCCTCTGGCTGCATAATTGGGGCTGAATTTGCCTTGGCATGAGGAGTGATTCAGACATTTGAGCAATTTGGGATGTTTCTTGCTCATTGAATTTCCTGAAAGCAGGATGTGCCATGATATTTTCAGTGGCATCATGGCTATGTTCAGGATTTTTGACTTTAAGAGTCCAAGTGGTGCTCTTGGCATATTTCCTGGCATAAATTCTAAAAGGACAGTCAAGCTTTCTTGAGGTGACTGTTTTGGAGGGGCTTTTGTTGGGATTTGGGGTGCCAGACCTGTCACAACATATTTCAATTTGGTTGTGAGTCATATTGGACCTCAAGGTGGACACAGCATACCCCTGAGCCCTGGCAACATTATGCACATGTTGCCAAAGAAGCTCAAGGGTCTGAAATTCACCTTCAGTGGGGGGTTGGAGCATTTTTGAATGAAAAATATGTGTAAAAGTGAAAAAAAGGGGGGATTTGGAATGGGGTAAGAACCTTTTGAAGTGTGAAAAAGAGGTGAAAAAAGGTGTGAAAAATGAACAGAAGGGGTTAAGAGTGAAAGAAAGTGGTTTAAATATGGGATTAATGGATGAGGGAAGGTAAAAAATTGGAAATTTGGAGGCTTGAAAGCAGGTTGTTGTGGTGGAAAATGCAGTCTTTGGGTGAAAAAAAGAAAAAAAAGTGTGAAAAGCTTTGCAAAATGGCTTTGGTAATGCTGTTTTTCCAAAAAAAAACAATGGTTTGGGGTGGGGATAATGTGGATTGTTGGGGTGTTTGGGCTTTTTTTTTTGGGGGGGGGGGCTGGGCAAAAAAATCTGAAACAATTTGGAGTTAGAGAGGTTTTGTGGGGAAAAAACCTCTTTTGGGCATGTTTTGGCCCAATACAGGCATTGTTGTGTTTCATTTTTAATTAAAAATGGGCCCAGGGCACCCCTTACGTGTTTTTACCAAATTATGGCCAAAACACGTAAGCTCTTACGTGTTTTTACCAATTTGCTTACGTGTTTTTACCAATACCCTAAATAAAATATCAAATATAATTAATCAAAATAAATAATAAGAAATAGATATACTTAATATGTGATATTTATTAGTCATTTTTTGTAGTGAATACTTATATCTCATATTAAATTGCACTAATTGAAATATAAAATATAATTAATAAAAATAAATAATTATGGAATATATAAATTTAATGTTTTATTTATCAGTTATTTTTACTGAAAATAATATAAGATTAATTTAATAAAAATAACTAATAATTCAAAGATAAATCATACTGAATAATAATGAATAATAAAAATAGAAAATATATAAATAATAAGAATAAATAAAATATAAAACATAATTAGTGGAAATAAATAAGTAATGAAGTATTTTTAATTAATTTGAATTAATTTTAATTGATTTTTATTGAATTTATTTGATTGTAATTAATTTTGATTGATTGTAATTGATTTTGATTAAATTTAATTCATTTGAATGAACTGTAATTAATTCTGATTAATACTAATTAATATTAATTAATATTAACTATTTTTGGGTAATTTTAATGAAATTTAATTAAATTGAATTTATTTCAATTAATTGTCATGAATTTGGCTTCATTTTCAAATTAATTTTGCTTAATTTTGATTAATTTTGAGTAGTTTTCATTTTTTTAACCTGGCTTATTTTGAATTTATTTTATTAATTTCAATTAGTTTGAATCAATTTTAATTAATTTTAATTAATTTTAATTAATTTTAATTAATTTTAATTAATTTTAATTAATTTTAATTAATTTTAATTAATTTTAATTAATTTTAATTAATTTTAATTAATTTTAATTAATTTTAATTAATTTTAATTAATTTTAATTAATTTTAATTAATTTTAATTAATTTTAATTAATTTTAATTAATTTTAATTAATTTTAATTAATTTTAATTAATTTTAATTAATTTTAATTAATTTTAATTAATTTTAATTAATTTTTAATTAATTTTAATTAATTTTAATTAATTTTAATTAATTTTAATTAATTTTAATTAATTTTAATTAATTTTAATTAATTTTAATTAATTTTAATTAATTTTAATTAATTTTAATTAATTTTAATTAATTTTAATTAATTTTAATTAATTTTAATTAATTTTAATTAATTTTAATTAATTTTAATTAATTTTAATTAATTTTAATTAATTTTAATTAATTTTAATTAATTTTAATTAATTTTAATTAATTTTAATTAATTTTAATTAATTTTAATTAATTTTAATTAATTTTAATTAATTTTAATTAATTTTAATTAATTTTAATTAATTTAATTAATTTAATTAATTTTAATTAATTTTAATTAATTTTAATTAATTTAATTAATTTTAATTAATTTTAATTAATTTTAATTAATTTTAATTAATTTTAATTAATTTTAATTAATTTATTAAGTTTAATTAATTTTAATTAGTTTTAATTAATTTTAATTATTTTAATTAATTTTAATTAATTTATTTAATTAATTTTAAATTATTTTAATTAATTTTAATTAATTTTAATTAATTTTAATTAATTTAATTATTTTAATTAATTTTAATTAATTTTAATTAATTTATTATTTTAATTAATTTTAATTAATTTTAATTAATTTTAATTAATTTTAATTAATTTTAATTAATTTTAATTAATTTTAATTTAATTTTATTAATTTTAATTTTAATTTTAATTATTTTAATTAATTTAATTAATTTTAATTATTTAATTAATTTTAATTAATTTTAATTATTTTAATTAATTTAATTAATTTTAATTATTTAATTATTTAATTAATTTTAATTAATTTTAATTATTTAATTAATTTTAATTAATTTAATTAATTTTAATTAATTTTAATTAATTTTAATTAATTTTAATTAATTTTAATTAATTTTAATTAATTTTAATTAATTTTAATTAATTTTAATTAATTTAATTAATTTTAATTAATTTTAATTAATTTTAATTAATTTTAATTGATTTTAATTAATTTTAATTAATTTTAATTAATTTAATTATTTTAATTTAATTTTAATTAATTTTAATTAACTTTAATTAATTTTAATTAATTTTAATTAATTTTAATTAATTTTAATTAATTTTAATTAATTTTAATTAATTTTAATTAATTTTAATTAATTTTAATTAATTTTAATTAATTTTAATTAATTTTAATTAATTTAATTAATTTTTAATTAATTTTAATTAATTTTAATTAATTTTAATTAATTTTAATTAATTTTAATTAGTTTTAATTAATTTTAATTAATTTTAATTAATTTTAATTAATTTTAATTAATTTCAATTAATTTAATTAACTTAATTAATTTAATTAATTTTAATTAATTTAATTAATTTTAATTAATTTTAATTAATTTTAATTCATTTAATTAATTTTAATTAATTTTAATTAATTTTAATTAATTTTAATTAATTTTAAATTAATTTTAATTATTTTAATTAATTTAATTAATTTTAATTAATTTTAATTCAATTTAATTAATTAATTTTAATTAATTTTAATTAATTTTAATTAATTTTAATTAATTTTAATTAATTTTAATTAATTTTAATTAATTTAATTAATTTTAATTAATTTTAATTAATTTTAATTAATTTTAATTAATTTTAATTAATTTTAATTAATTTTAATTAATTTTAATTAATTTTAATTAATTTTAATTAATTATAATTAATTTAATTAATTTAATTAATTTTAATTAATTTTAATTAATTTTAATTAATTTTAATTAATTTTAATTAATTTTAATTAATTTTAATTAATTTATTAATTTAATTAATATTTAATTAATTTTAATTAATTTTAATTAATTTTAATTAATTTTAATTAATTTTAATTAATTTTAATTAATTTTTATTAATTTTAATTAATTTTAATTAATTAATTTTAATTAATTTTAATTAATTTTAATTAATTTTAATTAATTTTAATTAATTTTAATTAATTTTAATTAATTTAATTAATTTAATTAATTTAATTAATTTTAATTAATTTAATTTAATATTTAATTAATTTTAATTAATTTAATTATTTTAATTAATTTTAATTAATTTTAATTAATTTTAATTAATTTTAATTAATTTTAATTTATTAATTTTAATTATTTTAATTAATTTTAATTAATTTAATTAATTTTAATTATTTTAATTAATTTTAATTAATTTTAATTAATTTTAATTAATTTATTTAATTAATTTTAATTAATTTTAATTAATTTTAATTAATTTAATTAATTTTAATTAATTTTAATTAATTTTAATTAATTTTAATTAATTTTATTAATTAATTAATTTTAATTAATTTTAATTATTTTTAATTAATTTTAATTAATTTTAATTATTTTAATTAATTTTAATTAATTTTAATTAATTTTAATTAATTTTAATTAATTTTAATTATTTTAATTAATTTTAATTAATTTTAATTAATTTTTAATTAATTTTAATTAATTTTAATTAATTTTAATTAATTTATTAATTTTAATTAATTAATTCATTTAATTAATTTTAATTAATTTTAATTAATTTTAATTAATTTATTAATTTAATTAATTTTAATTAATTTAATTAATTTAATTAATTTTTTAATTAATTTAATTTAATTAATTTTAATTAATTTTAATTAATTTTAATTAATTTTAATTAATTTTAATTAATTTTAATTAATTTTAATTAATTTTAATTATTTTAATTAATTTTAATTAATTTTAATTAATTATAATTAATTTTAATTAATTTTAATTAATTTTAATTAATTTTAATTAATTTAATTTAATTAGTTTAATTTATTTAATTAATTTTAATTATTTTAATTATTTCAATATTTTAATTAATTTTAATGAATTTTAATTAATTTTAATTAATTTTAATTAATTTAATTATTTAATTAATTTTAATTAATTTTAATTAATTGTAATTAATTTTAATTAATTTTAATTAATTTAATTAATTTTAATTAATTTAAATTAATTTTTAAATCAATTTTAATTAATTCTAATTAATTTTAATAATTTTAATTAATTTTAATTAATTATAATTAATTTTAATTAATTTAATTAATTATTAATTAAATTTAATTAATTAATATACATCAATTAATTAATTATAATTTTAATTAATGTAATTAATAAATTTTAATTAA